>OZ010788.1:188594624-189955050 GCA_963932465.1 Maratus speciosus
CAGACTACTAATGGGTATTTGAAATATACGCTGAACTTTAACCCCCCCCCAATTTCTCAAAAACTAACGCCCATTTGAAGAAACCCTTTCATCAGAATAATTAGTGGTATGACCCCTACAACATACTTTGAAATCATCAAAATCTGTGCGCATCATGTTTGGTGGTGCCCTTGTAAGACTATAATGTAGAGTGAAAAGCTTATTGAAAACATTTTTTTTTTAAATTTTGAAGGAATTGTGGAATTTTTTTAATCATAATTAGTTTGACAGATGTCAGATATTAATTATTTTTCTTTTTTAATTTTTTTATGCTAAAGTATTCTATCACAATTTTCACATCATTAGAAAATATCATTTATCAAGATTATAAAAAAATAAACTATTACATTTTCTGTTTGTGCTTCTTTTAATAGTTTTCAATTATATATTTTTATGATGGGAATTCCCGAAAATTATGCTAAGTAATGCCAGCAAGCATCAAATAGTCAAAAGAGAAAACTTAAATGCAGTTATTTAATTGCAAAGTAATTTTTTAATTTAAAAAAAAACTAATAATCATCTCAATGTTTGAAAGATCCTAAAAAATATGTAAATACATACAAGAGCATTCACAATGATATTGCAATAATTTAAAAAAACAAATTCAGGTTAAAAAAGTAAATATGTTCTTAAATGTAAGTAGCACATGAAGTAATGCAATAGCTAACTATAGAGTCGATACCCCATACAGAGTACAGGAAAACTTGCTTCAAAACTGATACAAAAATATTGATACTATTCACTTTCTGTACATTTTGCATGCAATCGATTCTGCCTCTTTCAAAAACAAGATTTTTCTTTAACCCAGAGCTATAAATATACCTATAAATTTCATTGATTTTTCTTTCTTTTTATCATCTTTTGAAATAATATACATATTTCTAATCACATATAAAAACAATATACATACACGGGAAATTTCAGCAAAAGAGAACAAATATCAACTTAAGAATAAGATGTGCAGCATTTAAAAATTATTTATAAAACTGTTAAAATTTTATTCTACAATATCTAGAATGTGTGCATAGTTTAAACAATTTCTAATGCACTATACTTTTGCAGTGTTTTTACTTAGTTCATTGCAAAATTAAGCTATCACAAGTCAAATTCTATAATTATTAAACAATTATTTTTAAAGTTTCAGTAAGAGAAGAAACTAAATACATCCATTTACAAGTATTATGTACATTACCTAATTGATATATTAAACTTTGTACGTTTGATACAAGAATTACTTTACAAAAGCTCCATATAAAAGCAAAAGAAGATTCGTCCTTTTTTAAGAGGTGATATATCAATTTAACTTAAAACAAATAAAGAAAAGGTATTTACATATTTAGTAAAAGGCACTCATCAACCATATTAAAAAATATATTCTTATAACTGTGAATTTGAAATATATACTACAACACATTTTTCTTTTAAAAAAATTAGTCCAAAAGAACTTTTTAAAGGAACACTTATTTTGACCCTTTAGTCTTGAATTTATTTTTAAGACTATAATGTAGAGTGAAAAGCTTATTGAAAACATTTTTTTCAAATTTTGAAGGAATTGTGGAATTTTTTTAATCATAATTAGTTTGACAGATGTCAGATATTAATTATTTTTCTTTTTTAATTTTTTGATGTTAAAGTATTCTATCACAATTTTCACAAGAAATTGATGTAGATCTTCTAGAAAGATGTATCCATTAGAATTCATTTTCTTTTCCCATATTGCATAAAACATTCTATCAACATCAATGATTTACATATTAAATTAGGTCATCACTGACATTGTCAGTTATCTAACAGTACATGACAAATACGAACATACAGAGGTAACATACTTCATTAATTGCTAAAAAATGTTAAATAAAAACCATAAAAACAGCAAAAAAGTTTTTATTTATAAACTGTCTACATGTTTCAGCTTCACAGAGGCATTTAATAAGACAAATAAGAATAAAACTTTATATAAATCACCATAAAATCAAAGCAATTAACAGGACAAGTTTCAAGCTGGATTATATAAAGTTTTATTATTTTAATTGTGATTTATTGCCATTTTTTGGTGCTGTCTCAACTAAATAAGAATATTCTACAATTGCAGCACCATTTATATTCCAATGATATGAACAATCATCATTCACATTTTTTATGTTCCCTCTTAGATTACTTACATTATTTTATTTTTACTTTGATGTTTATTTTCATACATGTAACCATAGAATAACTCATCCTGTAATTTTGGTAATTTAAATGATACTGTATTGTTACATGTTTAATTTTTATGTGTTACAATTTCAATAGTTTCACTTATAGTGGATGGATAGTATAGATTGAAGGTAAAAATAATTCTGCTTTCATTGAAGTTATCAGCTGGAATAAAGCATAATAGAAAAAAAAAATCACATTTGCAAGATTGTAACAAAAAGAAGCCAAATACAATTCAATGAAAGCAGAATAAAGTTTCCCTCCAATCTATACTATCCATCTATTATAAGAGAAAGCATAGAGATTGTAACAGGCGAAAATTCAATGTGTTACAATACAGCATCATTTAACTAACCAAAATAATGAGTTACCGTAATTTTCCGCATATGCGCCGCGGGTTAGTTAAGCCTGCCTTTTTCAAACCATAAATTTTATTGAAAGAAAGAAGTCAAATAAGTGCTAAGCAGACATAAGTCACATTTTATTTAAAATAAATTCTGGTAGGAAATTGACTTACCTGAGATGCGGCAGATACATGCAAAATTACGGTAAACTACCCCATGGTTATGAGTATGGAAATAAACATCAACGAAAAAATAAAATAGCTTGAGAAATTGGAGAAAGAACATGAAAAACATAAAAGAGGGCATTTCAAATCATTGCATTAGAGCCATGCAACTATAGAATATTCTCATTTGTCTTGATAAAGACTTTGGTGAAGACGAAACATGTAAACTGTTTGTATATGACAACTTTTTTACTGTTTTTATTTAACAAGTGAAGTATATTGTCAATTGTTTTTACTGCTGCACCAATGATCAGCAGAAAACCGAACAAGATTTGTTTCTCCAAGCAGAAAACAGAGTTCTGCATCTGAGTTTGTGATGATGAGGCTTTTACCTCAACTGCTCCAGTGGACTTTGCTAATGCCAACTGATGCATAAAAAAATTATTGATAGCATACATAACAATCTTAACTAGAAGTCAGAATCAAACTAGCAACTTTAAATAATGAGGGTTATATGCTCAGCATAGCAGTACAGCTAAATGCGGCCATGATGCACTCTTTATCAAGTTCCTTTAAAAATTTTACCATGAAAATGCTTTCTCCATAAATCTCATATTGAGCTAGCACCAAATAAGTACCTGACACAAATAATCATTACCTTTCACACATATGCATGCACACAAATATTAAACATAGTAGGAGGTACAGTAAAATGCACAGAGTCCAATTTTCCTTTTGAATAATAGAAAACACAGAAAGGTCATCTAAAATTATATCTTTTGAAGGAGAGAAAGGGGAGGGGGGAGCACCATGGAAAGTTGGTAGAAAAGTAACAATATTTTTATTCTATCCACTTATTCTTCCACAGTAACTGATGAGTTATAAAAGCTTGATATTTCCACATTAAGCATCTAAGTAGTAGCATTTTTATTAATAGCTTTTTTCCTTAAGAAAGCAAATGAAACCTTGAAATTAAATACAAACATTTTACTATTCAAAAAAATTAATAACATTTTGATTCTAATATTGAATAAAATCAACACAGGCAAACATATACACAGGGTAAGTCAAAATGAATATAGCGATTATAAATGGCTATAACTATTTAACGGAAAAGAATTTATCAATAAGATTAACAGAACAATAGACAGAACTTCAAAATTTCTTTATTTAAGGTGCAGGGCAGTGAAGCGTCAGCCTATGCATGTGCAAGTTGAAACTTCGCAATGAGAAACTTCGCCAACAACAAGAAACCGGTTCATTGCAGGCACCTCATTAGTAAAAATGGCGAGTCCTGTGCAGAAAGCATTTTGCGTGTTAGAGTTTAACAAATGTCATTCTGTTATCACGGTGCAGAGAAGATTTCGTCAGCGTTACAATCAAGAACCTCCAAATGCGAACAACATACACAGATGGCATTGGATGTTTGAAGAAACAGTGTGTCTGTGCAAACGGAAAACTAGTGGAAGGCCACATGTTTCAGCGGAAAATGTTGAAAGAATTCGCCGCACGTATAAATGATGCCCACGGAAATCGACATACGAAGGCAGTAAGAAGTTAGAAATGCCAGAAAAAATGGTATGGCGTGTTCTCAGAAAGAGGCTGAAAATGAAACCATACGTAATTCAACTTGTGCAGCAATTGAAACAGGAAGACTATGGCAAACATATGAATTACGCTACGTTTATGCTGGAAAGCATGGAGGATGAAACAATGGCTGATCGTCTCATTTTTAGCAATGAATCAACTTTCCACATAAGTGGGAAGGTTAACCGGTACAACAGTCAAATATGGGGTTAGGAGAAGCCTTCAACAGTAATTGAATATGAACGGGACTCAGCGAAAGTTAATGTGTTCTACACAATCTCATCATCTAAATTGTATGGTCCTTTTTTCTTCAGTGAGCGAAGTGTTACATCAAATGTTTACCTTGACATGTTTAAGGTATGGTTAATGCCACAGCTAGACTCTGATTCCATGGATTACATTTTTGAGCAAGATGGAGCACCCCCACACTGGAATATGGAGGTTCGCACATTTTTAAACAAACATCTTCCAAAGCATTGGATCGGTCGAAGTGTAGATGCCGGCGATGTCTTCTGCACTTGGCCACAGAGATCTCCGTACTTGACACCCTGCGATTTTTTTCTATGGGGTTATGTGAAAGACAGGGTGTATGTGCCTCCCATGCTCAAAACAACTGAAGAACTCAAAATACGCATTTGTAATGTGCTTGTGTCAGTGACTGAACAAAAGCTTCGGAATGTATGGCGAGAAATGGACGACTGCCTAGATGTTGTCCGTGTGACCAAGGGAAGTCACATAGAACAAGTATGACATATGTATACAAAATTTTGAAGTTCCGTCTTCATTCTGTGTTAATCTTATTGATAAATTCTTTTCAATTAAATAGTTATAGCTGTTTGTAATCGCTATATTCATTTTGACTTACCCGGTATATATAAATATATAATTTGAAGAATTTTGTGTGTTTTCTTTCACATCTAAATTCTGTGGTAATTAGTCAAATGTGTTGTAGTGTATTTTTCTAAATATTTAATTTACAAAATAAGAATTTCAAGTCATTGAATTGATATGGTTAAAATTAATAATGTGAAAATTAATAACATGAAGAATAAATCACATATGTTTTTAAGAAAAAAAAATGCAAAATACAAATAAGTTTGACTAAAGCATACATAGTTCATGATATATTATTTTGTAAGATTTGCAACAAAAAGCTCAATCACTCACTTCAAACAGAAATGAGACAGTTTTCTAATGTCCATTATAAATTAAAATCCTAATTCTTAGTTTTGCAATCTTCTCTGCAACCTCAGCTGTATCTAAAAATGTTATGTATCACTTTCAAAGTGTAATGTCAAAACAAAAAGTAACTGACAAAGGCATATTTTGATAACATTAAAAAACATGAAAATATAAAGTCAATGATTAAAGTCTATGAGTAACAGCAAGAAGACTCAGGAAGTGAAAGTTAAGACTGTACATTATTGGAACAGCATATCACACAATCTTTGGTAAATGAAAAACAAAACAATCAATCATCAATACAAAATTGCTGCAGGTTTAGTTTTTCAGCTTTTAATTCTTCACTAATCTGACGATATTTTTTTAACAGGTAGATATCTTTAAAAGTCTCAATTTTAAGTTTAACCTAGAATGGAAAAATTTTCTAAATAAAATTTTAACAACAAATAGAATACACATACAAAATAAATTTAAAAATCAAATAATCACATTTTACAACAGATTTAATGCAAACAGATTAAAACTAGATATTAGTTTTGTGGAATGTAAGTTACAAGCTTTTACAAATTTTCTTTTTACTTCAAATAAAAATTACAATCTCCCTCCCTTCTTTTTAAGAAATATAAAATTAGAAAACTTTCTTCAATAGCATCAGATCAAAATACCTTTAAGCATATAAACAAATATGTTTTTAAACTAATATAGCATTTTAAATTTTTCATGCAAAGCTTAAAAATAGATTATTCTACTTTTATTCATAGTCATGAATAATTGAGTAATATTAAATATCATTCAATTGTCAAACAATCATGATACTTTTAGAATAAAATAAGAAGAGACCAGACTAATTTTCAAAATATTGCTTCAATAGTATACATTTATTTCATACACATCCATTTTTGCTACACATAGTTAAAATAACACTTTGAAATTTTTCTAAAAATGATATACTAGGAACAGATTTCTTCCAATTCCCTGGCTCTTCACCTTCAATGATTGCTTTACATTAATTAGTTTCCCATACATATGAGAGTTTTTTTGGGAGGGGCTGCATAAAATGTTTACTTGAAAATTGTTTTCAATTTTTCAAATGTGTATAGTTTTTCTAGAAGTTTGATAAGTATTCATTTTTATTTTATGGAAATCATACTGATTGATATGTTTACTTAATCTCTTTACAACAAGAGGCACATGTACACAATGAAGGGTGAATGAAATATTTGAATTTGGACACTGGTAATTTTGAGCAGATATTTTCAACTTATCTAACCATAGATTTTCAGTGATTAATGATGCAAAAAATTCTACTCAGAAAAAGTGATTTAAAAAATATACATATATAAAGGACACTATAAGGATTCTCACATTTGTCTATGTTTTTGCTGTCAGCATTTTTAAATTTCACTCAATGTCGGAGCGGTATGTTATTTCTTTGTTGTGTCATGATTCCCATGCACTCTCTGTGACTGTGTGTTCACATTACTGATTATGTAATGCAATTTCAGCATAGCATTTTTTACTCTGCACAGTTCATTATTCTTAGTATATTGTTTTCAAGTTAACAATAACATACAATAAATAAGGCAAAAAATTCTACATAAAAAAGCAATGTCAAAAAATTTTAAAAAGTATAAAGGACACTATAAGGATTCTCACATTTGTCTATGTTTTTGCAATCAGCATTTTTAATTTTCACTTAATGGGCAATATGTTATTTTTTTTAGTGCTGGTTGAGTCACAATTCCTATACACTCTCGGTGTTCTGTGTGTTCAACATTACTGATTATGTAAAGTAATTTTGCCATATCATTTTTTACTATGCACAGTTCATTATTCTTAATTTCAGCATATTAATTTCAAGTTATCCTACATTTATTTTTGGTACTCCATTTTATAAAATTTGATTTTGATCATACTGGTCAGAGCCCTTAGTGTTTCAACCATTGTTTGTTGAAGTGGTGTGGTCGCTTAGTTGAAGAAAATGCCATTTTAATCAACTTTTGACAAAAAATGATTGCTACTGGAAATCTTATAAGATGCTCTTTCGGGTTGGCATATTTTGTTTACAATACTTATAAAAGTACAAAAAAGAAAGCACATTCACTGCTTTATGCTGATCAAATAAAGATTTTTTTTTTAATTAAAAGTATATCTTCATTTCATAAGTTCAATTACATTACTCCAAATCATTAGTAAGAATAAAATTTAATACATAATTTCTGTTTCTAACCTTAAAGAACAGAAGGTGGGGTTATATCGCAAAAACAGTAAAATTCATAGATGCTAAAATTTCAATAACAGCCTACTTTTAATGTCAGAATTTGGTGCCGAAAATGTATTTTTCTTTTCTTGCAGCCAGAATGTTTTTTAAGTTTGTCATCGACGTTTAATTGTTATTTCAAAACTAGCCGACTTTGGCAACCAGTTTGGTCTACCATAAATGTATGTTAAGCATTGTATAACGTTACTTTTACTCATAATTTAATTAACTTGCTTATTCTTTTGCCAAATTGGAAGATTCTGATAGAGAAATCAAGAACTTTGTATATTTATGCTAACCGGGTGCAGGTAATAAATCACCAAATATTGTTCCCATCACATTTTTTCTTCATATTTTATTAATTTAATTTAAAATAACTTTCACTCATTTTATTTAAAATACAGAAATTTAATTTAAAACTGAAGTACTTAAAATCCATGACTTTCACTTATTTCTTTTTTTTTTTTAAAAGAAAGAAAAAGAAAAGAAAAGAAAAATAATAAATAATACCATAAACCATGACATTTCATTTCAACATCAATGAATTGTTTTAATTTAGCACGTGAAATATAAAAAAATGCTAACTGGCAAGTTAAAAAATGCTTCTGGCAAGATTTGTGCTCGGCTAATATAAAAGTATCAAATATTCTTTGTGATCATGGCAACTTTTAAGCAGTTTTATTTGAAAAAATAATTTTGATTAAAAATGTTCCGCCTTGCATGTCAAAAGGAAAGAATTCAGCCGTAATTGTTTATGACAGTCAAATGACTTGAACTATTATAATATAGACCATGGATGGCAAACCTATGGCATGCGACATAATATTTTCAGCATGCGCTGATTGAAATCCTAAAACAAAACAGAATTAAACTAAACAAAACACACAAACTTATATAAGCTGGGCTTTTCTTTTTTTTATTTTATTGGAAAGCAACTAATTGAATTTCTAAATTATTTTGATGTAGGCTCAATAAATTATCAAATTAAGAGAAGGTTGGAAAAATATAAAAAGAAAAATATCAGGCATTATAAGTAAAACTCCTAGTGATGAAACTAAAGCGACTTGGTATAAAATATGTAATTTTCATAATTGCTCACTCTATTTATTCTTGTGGGTCATTATTTTCAGAAATGATATGAAAATCTTAAATATTAGAAACCCAAACCACTTGTTAGATAACTCTAATCCAGCTTGCATTCTATTAAAAGTAAGTAGGTTGAACACCATATTGATATTTGGCATAACGCACATAGCATTCACCGTTTCATTACTTTATAATATATGTTAGTCTAATTATTAGATGTATATTGTCTGATATTTTTAAATTCCAATGAATAAAAATCCAGAAATTTTGATCCACTAATATATTTTTTGGTGCTTGACAGGTCATGGTCACGTAAAATCTTTTTTTTTTTTTAATTGGGCATGCAGGTGTAAAAAGGTTTGTCGACCCTGTAGATGAAATGATGGTGATGGAACACATTTGGTGATTTTCACCTGTGCCCGGCTAACATTAAAGTGCCAAAATGGCCGCCTGACATATAAAAAGCGAAGTGGTCAGCTCGGAACTGTTGATGACAGTCACATGACTTAGGCTATTATTATAAAGATAATATTTCAAAATAATATACAAGAATTATAATTTAAATAAAAATTTTGGTGTATATTAAAATTATTTTTGTAAATATTATTACTTATTTAAAAATGCATATTTTATAGAATAAAATTTGAAACAGAGATATTTTGCATGACAGTTATACTCAAGCTAAAAATAGGTAGGACAGATTCAACAAGTGTTCTTTGTGTGTGTTTATAGGACTTCCTAACAAAAAATAGAGTAGAGGTCTGCAAGGGCCTGGACTTAGCCCGAGATCTGCACCCAGTCTGGCAAAATGGATGTAAACTCTCAAATGGGCCATCAGAATTAAAACAATTTTTTTAAGGGCCAGGCAGGCCGATAAAAAAATTGAGGGCAAACCAGCTGATATAAAAATTTAAACACAGACAATAAAGTATGAACCATTTTCAATGGATATGACTTTTGCAAAAATAAGTATAAATGTGCTGCATGAAGCCAATGGTAGTTCGACAACATCAATACAAAAATAAAACATGTCCAGCATAGGGATCAGCATCGTACAGTTACATTGTGTCTTAGTTCAGGCTAAAATTTTTCTGCAGACTCGAGCCAGGCCAGGATCAGGCTTATGCTTTTTCCTATGTAGTTGAACCAGGCCAGAACTGGGCTTAATTGTTCCCAGGATATGCCAAATAGGCAATGTGTTTTGTAAAAATATTAGTAGCGGTAATGAACTTCTGTTAATGGAATCATTGGAAATATAGCTTAATGGATAATAGAGAAAAGTCTTCAAAAATCTACTTTTTATTATACAGCTTCAAAAGTTATGAAGTTAACCACTTTTTTTCTTTTATTCTAAATTACCTTAATTTTCCTAATTAATCTTTACTTGAATTTAAGAGTCTAAATTATCATTAATGTTGCTATTGTGTATTTTCTGTCTTGCAAATATATAATAATCTTAAATATACTGTAATATTTTCCCATAAGCATGTATCCAGTATTCTTTAAAAGAATCTTAATTGTATGTTAAGAAAAATCTGAATTTTTTGTAGAAATTGAGTCAGGGCAGACTGGGACTGATTTAATTGATTTTTACATGGGCATTTTAATATATACCACCAAAATTGTTATTAAAATTATAATTCTTGTATATTATTTTGGGACAAGATAACTTTCGTTCAGGCAGAGCCTGGGCCTGAAAATTCCATCCCATGCAGCAATATAAAAATAATCTAAAATAGAGTAAATAAGTTTAGGTAAAGTCGATTTTCATGCTTTTCTGTTTGAAGGTGTACTGAAGTTAAAGGAAAAAAAAAATGGGCACATTCAATACATTAAAAAAAGAAAAATCATTTGTATACAGTTATTGTTAGATTTAGAATATTGTTTGGATGGTTTACAGACACACTGAAATTTCAGTTCCTTTCTTAGGAAATACACAGCACTTCAATTTAAATGCATGTTCATCTGCTATTTGAGACTGTGTTTGAGAAAAATAGAGTAAAAAGTAGCAGCAAAAGTCATCAAATGATTAAGTACCATGGTAACATTTTTTGAAATGTTATGAAATTTGGCATTAAAAATACAGAATTAAATATATTGCCAACTTAGTAGTGACATTTTAATAATAATTAATTAAATCCTATTCAAACTTAGCAACACTTTAACATTTGTCACTTCTGTTCACCTAGTAAAATTTTTATGTAGTTGAAATATATTGATCAGAATTTTTTTTTAATTTTTAAACATACAGGACAGTATATCAAGCATAATATTAAAAAGTAGACTTTTTTTTCAAAATTTGTAGCATTTCTCTACTTTTAAAGACTGCAGGTCCCAGAACTTTTTTCCAGGCAAGAGACAATAACTTACTTTGAATTTAAACTCATTTCTAATACTGCTATTACAAATAAAATTTTAAATTATGAATATGGAAATAATTACAAATGAACAATTCATTACTCATATATAAAATAAACTAAGCTGTTACATAAAACAGCCAAATGCAAGATATATGCAATTAACCCATCTTCCCACCTTTTATCTATACACAATTCAATTTTCTAAAACAGCACTTAAATCCAAGAATTTCATTTTTTTTACTGTGGTAGATTATAGTGTGTTTCTACCAATGGATGAATTAGGAACGAAAGTTTGCAACGTAAGCCTGTTGAAAGCTCAAAGGTTGGTACACAAAGGGTGCAATGGGCAAAGCTTTATAGTATAATATGAAATTTAATTAGCACTAAAGGTTGCAGAGACAAGTTTAAAAAATGTTTGTTGATTATAATTTATTCTTACAGTTATTATTATTTTTTTTAATTTAAAGATACAGTTTTCTTTAATACAAAAAAGTTGTCAATAGACAATGTTTTATTTATGTAAAATATCTTCTATGAGATCTGGAGAAAATAAGATCAATACACTTGATTAGATATACAGGTTTTTGATTATATTCTATAACAGGAAAAGAAAAAAAATAGAACAAACCTTTTTTTTAACATACAACCGAGAGTTGTTGCTATAGCACTACATTCAACATGCACACTTCAAATATTAAACAAAATAAATAAATAAATAAATGAATGTTTTTCACCAGCATAAAAAATATGTATTAAACTATTTACTTAAATATATGTAACTGATACAAAAAATACCATGTCTTAAAAATATTATGTATATCTGTCTATCTTACCTGAAATATTTCAGACCATCGCTGTCCAATTACATCTAAAAACTTTTCTTTCTCGATAACAGATTCAAAGGAAATGATCCATTCTCCACTACTTTTACATGCTTCAGCAATTTCAAATTCCTAACAAAATAAATTAAAGCAGTTAAAAAGACTGAAATATTATATTATTAAGACATCCAAAAATGTATCTATTAAACAAAATTGCAGTTGAGGTTAAGTAATAAAAAAGGGTCATCTAATGCAGAATACTTGAGATGCATATAGCAGAAAAAAGTGTCTGAATTAATTCTGAAGCAAATATTCAAGTATCAAAATATGTATCTTATAGTAATGATATCAATGTATCTTTTCATTCTTTTATTCAGTGAAAAATACATTCATGTTTAATGGCAATTTGAGAAAAGTAGCACGTAACATTAAAATAAATAAATAAATAAAATTAAAAAAACGACATGAAAACAACCCAGAAAAAGTTTGAACACAAATATTTTAAAGAGATTTTTCCAAATATAATTTTAACTATTCAACAAAAGTATTACAAATTTTCCTCATGAGTGACAGACACAAATTTTTCATTTTGTTACACTGTTGAAAATGCTAGATATTATATAAGAAATTATACATAACAATAAAATTAAATTTTAATAATATTTACATACAGAAAAAAATACACAAAAATGTACATTTTAAGAACATATCAATTATTAATAATGAAAAATCAAAATGCGTAAAATAAAAAGCCGGAGTTGTTCTCGCTCCTTCAAATAGGCGCTAGGCCCAAATTTGAAAAGAAACAATCACATTGTCTACATATTAAAGCTTGTTAAAATCTGTTAAAAAACTGGTTGCATTTGGTATATATACCATGTAAACAGGGTTTACAAAAGTATCGGAAAGAAACAATTTAAATCTATTAGTTAAATTAAAATTATGTATTATAAGCAGAGCAAAGCGTATGAAAACAGCCAAAACAAAAGAGAAACTTTCCTTCAAGAGAACGTGCATTTAATTCGCGGAGTGAAGACATACCCCTAAGATGACGTGGTCGACGTCACTATGATGCGCTGGTTCTAAAAATAGATCAGAGGAGAGGGGAAAAGCTGAAATAAAACTTATCTGCTACTTTAGGGAAAAAAAGGAAAGAAAAACAGATTTGAACAATGTTGAGTCGAAAATAAATCATTTAAAACATGAGATAAGAATGCTATATTACAATTAAAAAAATAGATGTGATTGCTACATCACAGTTGGTGCAGTGAATTTTGTGAAATTTCTCATAAATTATTTTATAAAATGTAGTGTGGATCAGTTTTAAGAGTTTTAAGAATTCTCCACCAGTATGAGAAAAAGTTGTTAATAAATGCAATAATTCCAATTTTGCATGATTATTTTTGCAGGAAACGTCAAACATCATGGATTCTTCAATTTTCCTTCATGCCTGTGCACTCCAATCAATTGTACATTAGCATGTATGCATGATAGATGACTGCACCTCAATATGCCTGTGCGCAAACACATCTGCATTCTACTATGTCTCTAACAGCAGTCAATATGTGATTATCATGAATGTACTAATTCTGATCACTGTAGAACTATATATATATGTGTGTGTGTGCGAGTGTGTATATGTGTTGTCTTATAATGGTTACATGTATAAATAATGCTGTTAACACAATGGATTTTCCACCACTTCTCTTGCTCTCTTAAAAAGGGCCATGCTGTTTCATTTGAAACTTTTGAGCTTATCCAATATTTTCCGAAAGTGGGTGCCACTGACTACATGTAACAAAAAGTGTATCCTGAAGTTTCAGGCTAAACTCAGGAATTACTGTATCTCAAATAACAAATGACACTTGGAAGATGTTCTGAGATGCAAGGGTTCTTTGACCAGCTAGTAAAATTTAAACTATTATCAATTACTAATTTTTTTTTCAATATTTCCTTAAATGCATACAAGCTTTTTCTAATGGATTTAATAATATTTCTTACATTAACCACTTCACCGCCGACAGGTATGGGGAAACAGTGCTTTTACACCCGACTTATCTTGGGGCAGCCGTTGAAGTGGTTAACATAAACTGTCATTAAACAATAATGGATTATTCAATGAATAAAATAATTGTAATAATGAATCACTAGCAACATATATTTTTTTATTCTTGAATAGTATTTTCTTTGTGTTTGTATATAGATTTTTTGTTTTCTCCTGTACAATGGTATTTAATACTTTATCCCTGTTTCCCAAGATTTTTTTTTTTTTTTCCATATTCAAATGGCTAAATCAACATCTCAGTGACCTGTAAGCATTATGCTGTCAAATCACATATAGTTGGTTTGTAATATATTATAACTTCAGATAGATAAGTATATAAAAAATATAATTTTGAATAGGCATGCGAAAAATATAACTTGGTGGTTTAACCAGTGAAATGGTTACTGAAACAACACTTTAGCCCAGTTGTAGAGGAGCAAAAAAAGGCCGATTTCGGAATTAATTAGAGGAAAGCTGGAAATTGTTTTAATCCCTTCTGTTTAGGTCTAGAATGAATATGCTATGTTTCCCCCCTTGTACTAGGTGAGCGTTAGGAAATATGTATATAATTATAGTCAAAAAACACGTTTTTTTGCATACCATAACAATATCTCAAAACAGCTAACTCTGTCAAAAACATTGTCAGTACAAAAGTTGTAAAGCTTAAAATTCTGACTAAAATGAGTACTTACACTCAATACTTATGTTCAATATTAAGGTCACAATTCTACTTCAAAGATTTAGATCCATCATCAGGGGGATGACCTCAGAATTAATTAGGAGAAAACTGGAAATTGTTTTAATCCCTTCAGTTTAGGTCTAAAATGAACGTACTATGTTTTCTTCCTCGTACTTGGGTGAATGTTAGAAAATATGTACACATTTATTTTCTAAAAACACGTTTTTTTAGTTTCCTTAACAATATCTCAAAACAGCTAACTCTATAAAAAACATTGTCAATACAAATGTTGTAGAGCTTAAAATTCTGAATAAAGTGAGTACCATCATTAATATTTTTGTTCAGCATTAAGGTCGCAATTCTATTTCAAGAGCTTGAAACCAGGAGAGACCAAGTTAACTTAACAATGTCTCAAATTGCGGCCTTAATATTGAACAAAAATATTAAGTGTAGGTACTCATTTCACTCAGAATTTTAGGCTCTATAACTTTTGTACTAACAATGTTTTTGATAGAGTTAGCTATTTTGAGAAATTATTAACTTGGTCTCTCCTGGCTTCAAGCTATTGATTAGCGATTAAAGCAAAATTTTGAAATAGAATTGTGACCTTAATGTTGAACAAAAATATCAATGATGGTACACATTTTATTTAGAATTTCTACAACATTTCTACTGACAATGTTTTTTATAGAGTTAGCTGTTTTGAGATATTGTTAAGGAAACTAAGAAAAACGTGTTTATCGAAAATAAATATGTACATATTTTCTAACATTCACCCAAGTATGAAGAAGAAAACATAGTACATTCATTTTAGACCTAAACTGAAGGGATTAAAACAATTTCCAGTTTTCTCCTAATTAATTCTGAGGTCATCCCCCTGATGATGGGTCTAAAACTTTGAAGTAGAATTGTGACCTTAATATTCAACATAAGTATTGAGTGTAGGTACTCATTTTACTCAGAATTTTAAGCACTACAACATTTGTATTGACAATGTTTTTGATAGAGTTATCTGTTTTGAGATATTGTTATGGTATGCAAAAAAACGTGTTTTTTGACTATAATTCTATACATATTTCCTAACGCTCATCTAGTATGAGGGGGAAAACATAGCACATTCATTCTAGACATAAACAGAAGGTATTAAAACAATTTCCAGCTTTCCCCTAATTAATTCCAAATTCAACCCCCCTAACCACTGGGCTATTCTTTATATTAATATTTCATAAAATTTAGAGAAATCAAACAACAATCAATGATTAAAAATATGCTTATTTTGAAAACAATTTTAATTTTCAATAAAAGATTATACATATGAATGAATGTTTAAATCAGCCCACTTCATCATCTGAGGAACAGTGTGAAAACAAATAATGAAAATTATAGGAAGAAAGTAGCTCATAAGGTCATAAGTTAACCTTTTTTCATATACAGTACAGCCCTGATTATCTGTGGAATTGGGTGGCAAGGCCACCACGGATAATGAAAATCGTGGATAACCCGAAAAAGACTGAAAATGGGGTGCAAACATGAAAAAAAAAGAAAATTCAACATAAAAACTATGTTTTAGTGTACAAAAAACATAATAAAATGTTTAAAATACATACATATGCACTGTAAAGCAGAAACCTTTGCTTTACATCTAAATCACTAAAATAAAGAACAGTAAATAAGAAACAATGCCGTACACACTGTACAAAAAGAGTTGAGTTACACCTTTTTAAAAAAATCAGTCACTTGTTTTTGCTTCTTGCTTTGGAAAAACCTTTTTTTTATTCTAAATTGTAAATTATTGTTTTTCTTTTAGTATGGAATAATTTTTATCTCGAAAATGAAGCTACTCTTGATATGCTCTATTGGAATTTATCATAATAGTCTCATTTAATTGTTAAATATTTTAATTGCTGTGTTTACGTTTGGTTAATAAAATAAAAAAAGACATCAAGATTTTATATCTGATATTTCAAACTGGCAACCGAATCTAGAAATATTCTTCTATTACTTTCGAATACATGAATTTTTCTGTTTATATTTATTAGTAGGGCTTATTGTATTTTCCTTGAATAAAAAAAAAATAAAAAATAAAATCCCGTTGCGGATAAACCGCACCACGGATCATCCGTTCGTGGATAATCGGGGCTTTACTGTATTCCTATTATTAACTACTGCTTGTAAATTATTAGTGAATTTAAGATATATTTTGACAATTGATTAACAAAGAATATTAAAGTTGTACAAGGTTTAAAATATAAAAACTTCATCTAAATTAATTATTAATTAATATATGTTTAATTTTTGCAGCAAAGATTATGCTGGTTATAATTTAGAACCATTTGAAATTAACACTTTTTTCAATGTTTCTCAAAAAATAAATTATGTTAATTGATAATTTCTTACTGCTGATCTTTTCAGTTTTTGTAACAAAAAAACCATACTCTTTGGGCAGCATAAAAAATAATTACAAAAAATATTACTTCCATTTTTTTAGTTAAAATTTTCAGTGATATAAGTGGCATGAAATACATATTATCTATTCAAAACAGTTTGACAGATATGGCACAACAGCCCACTCAAATTAATGAGGTCCATGTATTAAATACTTTTTTTAATTTATAAGTTTTGATTATTCATAAATAAGAATAGAAAAGAAATCTTGCTTGATTCCAACTAATTATATATAGATATACACAGTATGGAACTATTACTCCGGAAACCAGCTATCCAGAATGATATATCAAAGTGAATGATTTCAGAATTTTTCTAGAAAAGTGAAATGGAGTGAAAGTTTGACACATGCATTTGTTAATAAATTGATGCCAATATCTAGGATTTGAAATGGAAGCATATTTAGTTAGATACTGTCTGTTTTTATTTTTATGGAGGATTGTTTCCAAGGGATTCCCATAAATTGTGTTCTTTCAAACTCTGATTAATCTTTGATCTTGATTATATCGGTTTCTTAATCTGAATAATCTAATAATTAATTTGAAATCAGAAACAATGCCACAGCCACATATATTCTACAAATCTGATCAAATGGATGTTGCTTTAATGCCCAACCAGTTATCCAGAAAAAACAGTAATCTGGAATACACCTGACCTCGACTATTCTGAATAATTGGTTCTATACTGTAGATTTCTTTAATAAAATGCAATAATTAGCATAGCAATGCTTCTGCATATATATAACTACTTTCATTTGGTACATCTAATTACTCGTGTTCTGGATCAAGACTTCATTTGTATAAATCTATGGTACATGAATAAATATATAACATGGTATACAGGGTATTCCATTGATAGAGGTACAAACTTTAAGAGGTGGCACACTACAGCAAACAATTATTAGGAAACAGGGGTTGCAATCTACTCATTCAATCAAAATTACAAGGTACTTCACTTCAACCTGAGCTTAGACTTTTGGCCATACCTTTAACAGTAATGAAGATATTTTAACAATATTTACAACAGAATTTAATTGCTATGTGTTCAATGTAATGAACTCACAAAAAGTACTAGAAGTGAACAATAAATCGTCCAGCATACTGGATGTAATATCAATTACATTACCAAAAGTGAATTTTCTAGTTTATTACTGACAGGATACATATTGTGGTCATGAGCAAATAAATGAAAAAAAGAGAAATCTTGTTCTTTTATATCTAAGTGACACTTTCAATCAAATTTAATCAAAACAAAAATGTTCAAATATCATATAATGATAATTTTCTTTGTCATAATCATGGTACTTCATTGTTACTAGAGGATCGTATCCAGGCTTTCCGGGTTACAGAATTTAGGTGAAAACCATTTTTTTAATTGAAACTAATAATTTTTTTACATGCAATATATTATTTAGATTGCCCACTAACAATAAAAAAGCATTTTTCATATTAAAAAATATGAATTATATAATCAAAGTTTTCAAATTTATCAAAAGTGATATTTTTGTATCAGCCACATGCTAAGAGACCAAGATTTTGCTACTTAAAGTATCCTTTTATATTCTGAAAATTTCAAAGTTTTAAGTTCGCAGTTCAATTACATGTCTGTTAAATTTGTGTTTTATTTATATTATTTTATTTATTTATTCACAGAGGAAGTTTTAATCTTTTTTATAGAATATTAACTGTAAGAAAATGATGAACTCTTTATTCTATTTTCATCTGTCTTAAGAACAAATCGGTTAATCTTTTGTAATCAAGCACCATGTGATAGAGATAATATTAAAAATATTTGATGCTTGAAAATTATTTTTAAAACCATAGACAATCAGTACTCTACAGTACATTTAGATGCATTTTGCGCAAAAAATTCCATTTGAAAGTATTTTTTTCCTATTTGGCTGTCTAAAAATGTAAATTGTTCAATTACAAATATGTTAAATTTGTATTGTTTTTTTATATTATTCTTTTATTTATTCATAAAGGAAGTATACTAATTTTGTTATGAAAAATTAGTTGGAAACAAATGCTGAGCAATTTTTGTTGCTTTATGTGCAAAATATTTATTATTATTATGCACTGAAGCCAGCACGTGATAAGATAAATTTTTTAAAAATTTGCTTGAAAATTATTTTTAAAAACATAATAAATCCGTCAATTAAGATATGGTTTTTAAACAAATTGTATTTGAAAGTAGATTTTTTCCCTATACAACTTTCTAAAAATTGAAAATATACAGTGTTCAGAAGATTAAAAAATTGCAGTAGCAAAAATTTCAAAACCGAAATTTGATCATAAAGTGTTGTCATTCGTGATGTCATCAAATTTCAAAACCGAAATTTGATCCTAGCGTGTTGCCATTCATGACGTCAGCGTTATGCACACACACATTTGTCCTTTACAATATAGATATGTAATCAGTAAAATATAAGAAAGATCAGTTATTATGATGAAGTTATCAATTAATGCTTTTATGTTTGATATTCCGGAATAAAACTAATCTTAGGAGGCCACCCATAATACTTACCCATCATGGATATGCATAATATAAAATATGAAAATAAAACATGTGTAAACTATTTACAAAATGCATTGTAATTTCAAAATAAAATTTAAATGTATATTTAAATATTTTTAATACATAGTAATGCTCTATTACTTAATTGCGGGTACTACTTGATTATTCCGTCGACCCATTTCGACAAATTATATAAATTGCCAAACTACTTGCAAAATTTTACAAATTGGCATAATTTTAAATTTAAATAACGAAAGAACAAATAAATTAATAAAAGATTAATAAAAATACAAATAAAACATCGAATTAAAAATCACTTTGACGCAACGAACACATGTAACATGTTTAATGTCAAGTGAATGTAACATTTACGATCAACCATTATTAGTATTTGATCTTATAGTTTTTTGGTCGACAGGATAATTGAGTAATACCGAATTGCGTAAAAGAAACATCCTTATAACTCCAAAAATGATAATCGTATTATTAACTAACAGTTTACTGCGTCAGATTAAGTGTCTCATTTCCAATTAAAATATATCTTTAAATTGAAATCTGAATAAAATACAGGGTCATGAAAAATCGAAGAGTGTGAAAATTACGATTACAAATATCTTAGCAAGTAATTACCCGATCGACTTCATTCTTTATGCAAAATTTATATTTTTTTATTGTCTTTTATATTCAATTCTTAATATAAACAATTTCGGAAATTTTTACATACCTTTTATCAGAAGAAATATTTTGAGAGTCCGAAAAAAATAGTTCGAGATAATCAAGGTTACTGATATTCAATAGGCTTCTTCCCATTATTATATGCTAAGTACACACCAAATTTCAAGGCAATTTTTTTTTTTTTTATATATGTTTTTCAGAATCTCCAGTGCTTGAAATGTGTAAATCTGTCAATTTTTTTTTCTTTTTTAAATGATTACAAGACTTACCCTATACTACATATGATGGGTAAGTAAAACTCCAAAATTTATTCCACTTTAACATGATCACATTTTTTTTCCCCATGAAATCTTACCCGACATTATTTTCAACTGCTCAAAATTTACATACTCGCCTCTCATATCCATATTCACCATTTTTTTTAAAAGTGGTATTTTAATTTGATCATTTTAACTCAGAACGTGAAGTCATGATTCTCAGCAACATCTTTGCTGAAAACAGTCATACTTGTAACTCTGGATTCTAATCTCAGTACAGTAAAAATTGCCGCAATTTATGTTTTTAGATGCATTTAAGTAATATTTTTTAGTTTTATCTAAGAAAATGATTGTTTTGTTTTAAATATGACGTTCTTTTCGCTTATTTAAGCATTTCGCCTAATTTCTGAACTTTAGTATCAGTACACATGCAGAAAGAAAAAAATTGGAAAGCTTTATGAGGAAAAATGTGTGTTTTCAAAAGCAGTACGTAATTTTTGTTCGAAAAATTATGTCCGTAATTGGATTTTGCACCACTAAACCCTATACAACAATTTTTATCAACACTTTTGCATTTTTATAAGAAAATGGCATGAATAAAGATAAATAAACATAACATAATTTTTTCTCTCTTCTCTGCAATAATGCAAGCTATCTAATTACCATCATTTTGAAGAAATTTCATAAAATATTTTTTAAATTAAAATATAAAAATAGGAATAAAAAAAAAAAAAGTTCATGTGAGCACATCTACAAATCAACAGCTTTCAGTTAAAAAATTTATTAGCAAAATTGGTTCAGTTGAAAGCTCAGGGCAGATTAGTGATGGGCGATTTCGATTTTTTTAATCAATTTAATCGATACTATGGCCAACTCGATTTAATCGATACTATAAATTTTTTAATCGATGTCTCTAAAGGTCATATCATTTTCATTTTCCTTCAAAAATTTAAGGTCAAGTAGTTGCATGTCCAATCTCAAAACTTTCTTCTGTCTCATAAATGTTAAAACTTCAAAATTCGCTATCACAGTGTCAAATTTAAATAACCTATACCCATCATGAGGATCCAAAAGTATAGGTTCGTTGAAATATGTGTATTTAAAAAATATATATAAGAATCCCATTTTCCTAACAAATCATTGAATTTCGGCCCACACCCTCTTAGATGTCCGCAACGGAAAATCACAGTTCAAAGGGCATAAAAGCGACACCTGCTGGGTAGTATACACCCAAGCCTAATAAGGATCTATTTATACGACAGTGTAACAGAATATGAAGTTTGATTAAATTCCGTGCATTAGTTTTGAGATATGGCTATCATGAATATCATGAAAAAAGCAGCATAGCAACGCAGCCTATTACATGATTAACACGAAAGACTCAGAAAAAACAACTTACGTCAATGACTAACAGAATATTAAGTTTGATGAAATTCCGTTCATTACTTCTTGAGATGTTATCGCAAACATTGTGTAAACCCTGAAAAACAGTGTTGAATTCAGGGGCTGGTATGGGTGGACCCCCCCCCCCCCCCCCCCCGCTCCGGAACATTGAAATGTCCCCTAGGGAGATTTGAGATTTTATGCTTAATGGACAAAAGTCCAATCCTCCCCCCCTCGCAACTCTACAATGTTCCTTGCCAGAACCATAGAAATCCCCCCCGGAGAAAAATGTCTGAATTCAACACTGTTGATAAAAGCAGCATGGCAGCACAATTTGTTATATCATTTACACAAAAACCTAATCATGGATAACTTATGGCATTGTCTAACAGAATATTAAGTTTGATGAAATTTCGTTCATTAGTTCTTGAGATATTATCCCTAAAATTGTTTAAATCTTGAAAAACGTGTTGAATTCAGGGGGTGGCCGGGGGGATGACATTCCTCCCCCCGCAACAAAGCATAAAATCTCAAACTTTCTGGGGGGCATTTGAGTGTTTCGGGGGGAGGAGAATGTCACCTCCCCCGGGCCACCCCTGAGTTCAATACGTTTTTGTACATTAAAAATTGATGAAATTTCGTTCATTAGTTCTTGAGATATTATCCCTAAAATTATTTAAATCCTGAAAAATGTGTTGAATTCAGGGGATGGCCCGGGAGGGTAGCATTTCCCCCCCCCCCCCCCGCAACATTCAAATGCCCCCCAGAAAGTTTGAGATTTTATGCTTTTTGTACATTAAAATGTACAAAAGTCCAATCCCCTCCCCCTCTGAACTGTCCCTCCCGGAGAAAAATGTCTGAATTCAACTCTGCTGATAAAATCAGCATAGCAACGCCCCCTGTTGTGCGATTTATACCGAAACCTAATAAGCAGAAATTTATGCCAACGTCTAACTGAATGTGGTTTTATGAAAATCCGTGTATTAGTTCTTGAGATAGAGCTATTGCAAAACTCGGGAAAAATGCAGCATAGCAGCGCCACCTGCTGGTAGATTTACATCAAAACCTAATCCTCAACAACTTATGTCAACGTCAAACTGAATCTGAAGTTTGGTGAATATTCGTGCATTAGTTCTTGCGATAGCAATCTTGCGGAAATCATGAAAAATGCAGCATAGCAGCGCCACCTGTTGAGCGATTTTCACCAAAAAGTAATCAGCACCAATTTATATGAAGGTCTAACTGAATCTAAAGTTTCAACAGATTCCATGCATTAGTTCTTGAAATAGACCGCTCACAATTTTTTTGTCAGAGACAAACAAATAGACAGACTGACAGACAAAAAATTTATAAAAATCGTCAAATCGTATTCCAGACAAGAAGTTCTAACACTATAAATTCTTAGAAACCGGAAGTCGAAAATTTTCACAAAAACAACACTTTATTTCTCTAAAGACAAAAGAAAGCAAGAAAAGATGAACGCATCGATTCTGCCCTTGGATCAGAAACGGTGAATCGATTCAGTTCAGATTCGATGCCGATGTCGATCTTCAGAATCGTTACTTTTTTGATTTACTTCAATTCTTTAGATGCAATGTCGAATCGTTATATTTTGATTTACTTTCAATTCTTTAGATGCAATGTCGAATCGTTATGCTTTGAATTATTTCAATTCAAATCGCATCGCGGTCGATCCACGATTCGGGTTGAATCAATTCTTCCAATTTTGCTGTTTTAGTGCCAGAATTGCTGTAAAATTTTGTATAAGAGCCTTTTTTTACTTTCTAGGTTAAATCAGTGTTGAATGCAGGTATTTTTCTCAGGGAGGGATTTATGAGACTCCGGTCGGGATTGGGGGGGGGGGGGGGGATTTCAGAGTTCCGTAAGGGGGGGGGGGGTGCACATTTGTCCATTAAAAAGCATAAAATCTCAAAACTTACGGGAGGGACATTTCAATGTCCCGGGAGGGATGTCCTCCCGGGCTACCCCCTGAATTCAACACTAGGTTAAATCGTTATATTTTTGTTTAGAAGCCTAGTTATTCAGGTTACTAGTTTATTATATTGTATTTTTCAAGTTCGTCACTTCTAATCTCTCCACCCCCCTCTCCCCTTTTCCTCGCTAATCTTAATTTACAGGGCCGTTCAAAATTTGCATGCAATTTTTAAAATGTCCAATTCTTGTTCTATTTTATTATAAAGCCACATTTTGAAACCTTGACCAAAGATACTTTTGAGGTCGCCCCTCCGACCGTTTGGGGCTTACCTGCTACCTCAGGGGGGGGGGGGGGGGATATTTTTTGTTTCTTCCAAACCATATCGTATAACATATCGTTGGAAAGCTTTTAATGTGATCTTTTATTTTCTGTCTCTAGCCTTCCTTCTTTTTGGTAAGGGTCAATCGTGCTCCAACTTTTGTATTGATATTTTTGACAGTAATTTCAAAGGAATATATATTTATTCTTTCGGATTTACTGTTTTAACGGCAGAACTGCTGTCAAATTTCGCATAAGAGCCTTTTTCTTTCTAGGTTAAATTGTAATATTTTTAGTTTAGGAGCCAAGTTATTTGGGTTACTAGTTTATTAAGCTGCACTTTTTCAGTTCGTCACCTATACCCCCCCCCCCCCCCCCGATCCGAATTTTCTTAATTATGGTCCAATTTCAATGGGACCTTTTTTGACATTCTTCCCGAATCATTTGTTTACCAACTAAACACTGATATTATATCTGCAGCTCTTGGTGAGCACTATTTATGAATGGTAATAACAAATTTCATCTCTTTTCCATTTTAAACTTATCATTCTTGGTTTAAAGCCACGTGACTCAAGGTTCTCATTAGTTAAGCCGTATTTTCACCCGTAAGTTTGTCAAAGTGTTTGTGTAAGTTGTATTATAAAAAATTCAGTCGTTTACAACCAAACTTACTGATTTATGATACTTTGAATTTTATGAAATTTCGGAGCTTTCCGAAACTAAAGGATCCCCTGTATGTTATTAATTTTTTTCAAGGGTGTAGGTATGAAAATACGTGCTAAAATGCTTTAAAACCTTTTTTTTTTTCAAATAATATATTTAACAATTTAAACAAAGTGATTCCCGAGAATTTTGTACTGTTTTAAAAGGGGACCACATCTTAGAATGTAAGGGGCATAAAAATTCGAAACTTGGACAGGGCGATGCAAAAAAAAAAAAAAAAAAATTCTCCTTTCAGAAATTCGAAAAAATATTATCTTAATTACAAGCTGAGATATTAATTATTATTTCACTAATTGGTTTATTTCTATAAAATGCTTTTTTTTTTAAAGGCAGTCACGTGATTTTTTATAGCAGCATTAACGTTTTCTACCGTTTAGCGTGCGGTTCTTTGACGGCGGGCTGAGATAATTACTACTTTTTCAATATCAAAAATTTTATAAGTGTTCATACCACTATTTTCGAATAGTAATTTCACAAATATCTTGAATTCTTGCTTAAGACTACCACCCCCTAGACTAATGTATCTTCGGATAGGTTGTATAAAGGAGTTTCGTTTAGATACACTTTTGTTTTGAATAGACTGTGCTCCCTGGTGGTGGAATATAGAACTAACAGACCGCGATTTCATTTAAAGTAGAAAATCTAACAAGGCGATCTGTTCGAAACTTTAAAGATAGTTTATAACACATAAGAAAAAGTTTAAAAAAGAATGGTGCGAAAATTTCGGGAGGAGGGGGGGGGGGGGGGGGAGGCCGCTAGAATTTTTTTTAAACCTTAGCGTTCCTTACCGTTTTAGGTGGGGTTTTTTGACGGAGTGCTGAGATAAATGCTACTTATTAAATATAAAAAAGTCAAAAGTTTAGTTACCGCTATTTCCGAATAGCAATTTCGGCAAATAGCTTAAATTTTTGATCAAGATTGCCACACTCTTGAGTAATATATCTACTGATAGGTTGTTTAACGGAGTTTCATTCACAGTTTTGTTAGGAATAGAGTACGTAATAGCTTACTACTGGGCCCCTGACTTTGTCTACCCTCTAAATGTGAGGTATGGGAGGTGGTCGCTACGGCTCTGCTGATTCGCTAAGTTTTGAAATTAATATTTTTGAGCTTATCTGTGCGAATCTGTGACTATCGAAATATCGATTCAAGTATCGATTCTAGAATTTGGGAATCGATTCTTATTGTGATCGATTCAGTTTTATACGATGTCGATTTTAATCGATTCCTGAATTTTCCAGAATCACCCATCACTAGGGCAGATGATTAAAAAAACAGCCTTGTGTTTTAAACATATAGATTATATAAAAATATGAAAAATTAAATAAAGCAAATTATGTTATTTTGATAAAATTATAGTAGAATGTCTTAAAGAATAGCAATAAAATTTTTTAGTCGAGGAAATTTTGGATAAAAACTTGGGGAACCTGATATTATTATAAATCTTGAATTATTGCCAAGATCTTCTTTGTTTACATGTCTAACTCAGTGATGTGAATTCATCCAGGCGAGAATCATGCAATCTGAGCATGCACACCGTATGTCACTGCTCTTTAATAAAGACACTAAATTTTCCTAAAACATTACATTTTAAGAGTGTGTGATTTTAATTACATTACTTTCAAAAGTGAAGCATTTTCACCTGTGAAGAATTTCAAAGAAGCTGGGGTGAAAAAAGGTGTACTTCTAGAAACATATTTCAGTTTTAAGAATTAAAATACATGCCTTTTTTATAAAATGACGTCATTTGCATCTGCTAAAGCATTCCACTTTTATGATCCAGTCTTAAACAACATCTATAGAAAAGAATGCATATGACATCATTATCGCAGAATAATACATGCACCTAGCAAAAAAGCAATGCCATCATTCAAGAAGCTCTACAAAACAAACCGGGTATCTAATGACTCATATGCCTTCATTTTTTGTTTATAATAGCTCCATGTTTCATCAGAAATCATTCATTTATATTTTTTCAAAATTCAGAAAATATTATTACACATGGATTAATAAAACTGCATTCTTCCAGCTTCCTGATACAAATTAAGTAAATGTAGAGAAAATAAGTCACACAATATTCTTTAAAATACATTTTTGTAAGGTGAAAGTGTTGTATCATTTTTAAAGCAAGTTTGCAATAAACTAAAAGTCATTTAATTTATTTTTTTTAAAATGATATAAAACCAAAATTCACCAGGTTTTATATCAGACGATGTTCTTGACATGGCACATATTTTAATTTCAATTTTTTTTCAGTTTTTATAAGAAAATGGCAACGAAAAGATATAGTAATTTACTATTTTGTATGAAAGAAAGATATAGATGGAGATGCAGTAAGGTGGCTGGAGGTGACGCCAAAAAAGTAACCCTAAAATCCGCTACAGTCGGCCCAAACACAAGCACATTCTTTCATGAAAAAAAGAAGAAAACTTTTAGTAATACAGTTTTTAATTCACAATGCAATGGAATGCTGCTTTAGAATGCTTAGAAATAAGTAGATCACTTTCATTTAGAGAAAAAAATACACGGGTGATGTCAAAGAATTCGGTCCCTGTTCCAGGTGCTTGTTTTGTTTGGGCCAAGTGAGAGTACTTAAATTTGAGCGATAATGCACATCATATTGCAAACCGTTTTTACGGCACACTGCATTTCCATCTATCTCTTTTCTCCATGACTATTTTCCCTTTACTTTTAATAGAAATGGTGTACTTCAGTTGCCACAATTACAAAATTGGTTTTAAAAACTTTAAAAAATTAATATCTCAAAAATAAATTGACATGCAGCTTTCAAACAAATTGCATTTAAAAGTACATTTTTTCCCCTTTACGATGGTGTAAAAATTGAAATTGTGCGATGTTTAGAAGTTTAAAAATTTGCAGTTGCAAAAATTGCAAAACTGAAATTTCATTTCAAATTTCAAAGTGTTGCCATTCGCAGGATGATGTTAGTGCTATGCACAGATATGTTTGTCCTTTATAATATAGATATAACATAATTATCCTTTAAAATAATATATCGTTTTGGCTAACTTTCAGAAAAGTAAAATCTTTCCTTATAAATTTCATAAACAATAGTTCAAAAATATTATCACACTTGGTAATGAAACAAGCTTTTCCTCTTTTCTCTTAAATCGATTTGAGGGTCATGAAATCGCCACTGTCTATATGATTGACAGACGACTCCTTATCAGATTCCATTTTCATGAAATAATGAAAAAAAATAAGTGGGAAATCTAATTTCATATGATTTTGATGTGCTTTAAGAAGCAAGGAGTATGAAAAGGGTGATCCAAGTGGGTTTGGATTAGCCACTGCTTGAAGCTGACAAAAGAAATAAAATGACATATCAAAAGATTTAAACATAGTGAAAGTGTATTACAAGTAAGATTTACATTATTTTCACGTGATTGTTTATAAAAATTTGAAAGCTGTAATAAATACTTCTGATTTATTTTGTAATCAAATAAAAAATACTATAATAAAAATATTGTTAAGTAAAATTATTTTGGTATTTTCTAAAGAATTTTTTTTTTTTCCTTGGTCACATATTTTTTAAAAAAGAAGATGGAGAAAAGAAAAGCTACATCAATTACAATCATGACTTTTCATCAACATTACATAAAATCAATTTGAATAGCAAAAATAAATTTAAAGAGTAATTTAAAAATTGCCACAAAATTCATTCAATATGTAAATCAACCTTTTAAAAATATCCTGTAAAATTTTATTATTGTGATTATTTTTATTTTTGAAAAAATTATATTGTCCACTATTGCAATACATATTAAAATTTTGTCTCAATGGGGACAGTTTTACAAAAGCTAAAGAGCAGCTCCCCCCCCCCCCCCACACACACACCTCAACAGTTATTAAAAGTATTCTACTAACAGGAGTGCACAACTATGCAAAATTTAAAATAAGTCCATTTTCAGAAACCAATTGGAAAATTGATCAAGATTTGAACATGAGAAGAAGACAAGTTAAACAAAAGCAGCTTTTTAATAAGACTTAATTTTAAAAAAGAAAATATTAGAATAATTTTAGGGGAGGATAGCAATATCAATTAAATTATATTACAAGAAATTATAGTCATTTAATCATGTTTAAAAATATGATGAATGAATGGAGCTTTTACAATACATGATTGCTAAACATAAAATAATAATAATAATAAAGAAATAACAATGATATAATCACCTTTCATTACATTTACAAAAAAATATGAATCAATTTTGAAAAATATAATATATAATTTTCTGAAAAGAAATCAGAAAATGCAGCTCAAAAGCACATAACTTACCAGCATGACAAAATTGGAAGCAATTGGATCTACTAAGACTGAAACTAAATCTCTAACACTGGCTTTGCTTAGCAATTTGTAAGTGCATTTACGAGGTTCTTCTAAAGCAACAACTATTTTATTATTGGCAATCATGATACAACAAGGCGTTTGGACATTTTTCTCAGCATCGATGAACTGAAAAGAAAAACCCTCCAAATTTAACTAACAATAAAGAAATCAAAAATCATATGTAATCAAGAAAAAAGCAAAATAAAAGACTTTGTGAAATATTAAGGATTAATTTAAAATTATTTTACAGTAACAATGATAACAAAGTTGAAGATGGGTATGTCAAATTATCCAGAGCATAGCAATCGCCATCACCAATATTGATAACTTTTAATGCTGTTTCCAAAAATATGAATACATTAAGATTAGCTGCTAGATTAGAAAATTAAAAAGCTTTTAAATATCAACCAAGATGTCTAATTTACCACCATTTATAATGCTACACATGAGGATAGAAACGTTTGAAACTCCTTTTCAAGCTTATCCGAAATACTGCAAATGTTTGGAGAGGTTAGTGCAGAATAAAGTAAACTTCCATTTAAGTAAGGTTTCATACTACTGATTAAATTAAAATGATTTTTTTAGAATACTTTATTCTCATTTTTTGGATAACAAAGTGAAAAATTCAACAGTTTATTTCTTGCATTGCACCCTCCTTTCCTGTTTGATTCCCCAATTTTTATACACACAAAACTCAAAATATGTTTTGATAAATGATAGAAATATTTTAACTTGGGACGCTCTTTCTTCAAAAGATTTTGAACAAATACTTTTAAATTTATAAAATTTGCATCAAAATAAAATTCAAAGAGGGCAAATTAATTGCAAATATGAAAACAAATGGAATAAGCTTATGACTATTTTAAAATTTTGTGTGTGATTTTTTTCCCTTTGGAACTTATTTGATCTCCATTAATAACAAAATAAAAAATTACATGAAACCTTTTGAAGCTTTTAATAAAAAAATTCTATAAATGTGTAGTAACTAGCTTTTATTTTGCTTTAAATTTTTTAGAATGCTAATCCTTTTTTTCTTTTTTTTTTTTTGATCAAAATTAACAGAATTGGCTTTATGTACAAAAATTTGTTTAATTTAACACGTTGACGGACACTTGCATCTATAGCCATCAAAGCGAAGTTCACTATGTGGCATAATGATTGATTGACACCAGGATTTACATGAAAAAATATATGAAAATAAGTAAAAACTTAACTTCAAGTACATTAAATAATGCAAAATTTAGTTTTAAAATACTGGTGCCAATTTAGGAATTAAAATTAAGTGAACTTTGCTTTCACGGCTATAGACGCAAGTGTCCGTCAATGTGTTAACTTTATTCTGAACTAAATAAAAAAATGAAAGTTCTAGGATAAACCTGAAAGAAATTAGACATGTTTTATTCTCATGTGGTGTCATTTAAATATGCAAATCAGACATCTTGGCAGATATTTTAAGCCTGCTAAATTTGCCTTATATAAAGAAAAATCTAAAGTGTAATGATAACAAAATGCTTAATTTCAAGTCAATATGAAAATGTTAACAATAAAACTCTGTAAATAATAATAAATTAGGGAGTTATTTTTCTGTTATAACAATCATTTGATTAGACAGAAATCTATTGCAAAACTACAATGATTAAAACTTATTTTTCATGTGAATATTTTTGAACTTATTTCTTAAAAATGCAATAATTTCCTTCTGCAGCACAGTTACAGGAAAACTGTTTTATATGCATTTTATTTCCCAAAATTTAATTCTATATTTATTAGGGAAACAGAACAAAAAAGTTAAAATAATCTTAAGAATTACAGAAAAGGCTAAATTTAACAAATTAAATATAAAATATACAGATAAAAGCAGTTTTCCCAAGAGGGTTTAATTTTAGGGGAAAAAAAAAAAAAATTGCACATAGACATAGTAACTTAGACTAAGATCATTTGTCAGGCATGAAATTTTTTCGGGATCCAGAACAGCTAATAGTCAAACAAAATGCATATCTTGCAAAATGTATGAATCACTACTTAATGAACTCAATTGTTTTTATTCATCAATTCACTGAAAATAAATTACAATATTTTAATTGTTATTTTCTGCTAGGGTGTCAACGATTTTAATCAGTTGATTTAAATCAGCGATTAAATCGTGATTTTAATCAGCCGACTTAAAAAAAAAAAAAAAAAAAAAAAAAAAAAAAAAAAGGATTAAAATCAAAAATTTTTTTAATGTTTAAAATATCAATTTTTTTTTTTTTTTTTTTTTTTTTTTTTTTTTTTTTTTTTATCTAAGATGAACATAATTAGAACGTTTCTACAGGTATTTTGACAGAGCTTTAAATAATTGTTTCCAAGTTAATTGTAAATGAATGCATAAGAAAAAAAGAACTAATTGGTATAAAATCTGTTAAACACAGTAAGAGCTTCTTCGGTATAAGTTGAATAAATCTTTTTTTTTTTTACTTTGTAACTCATATACGAGGTAGGATTCAAAAGTTCCCGGACTGACTCTATAACTGTAAAAATATTACCAATTTTATTGCTGAAACACATCCGCCTTCGAAATAAGATCCTTGCGCAACAACACACTTTTGCCATCGGCTGTAAAGGTCATCGAAGCACTTCTGGAATCCATTTTTAGCCATGTCCTTTAATTCAGCCTGCGATGGGCTTTTAACTTCATCTGAAGATTGAAATTGATGACCCTGCAAGCGAAGTGCAGTTCAGGAAACAGGCTAAAGTTGCAGGTTGAGAGATCAGGGGAGTAAGGAGGATGTGCAAAACAGTTGTTTTCGTTTTCGTAAGGAAGTCACCGACGACTAGGGATCGGTGTGCAGGTACGTAGTCAAGCAAAAGTACCCATGACTGCTCAGCTCACAATTTTGGCCTCTTCTTCTGGACCGACTCACGTAAACGACGCAGGATGTCTACATAGAGTTCTTTGTTGACAGTGCGTCCTTCAGGAATAAATTCCAGATGCACAATGCCCTGGATATCGAAGAATACCTTTAACATGACCTTTCCTTTAGAGCGATTTTGGTAGAATTTCTTCTTCCGTGGTGATTTCCAAGTTGCTGATGCTCTCTTGGATTGCGGATCGTATAAAAAACACCATTTCCAGTCTCCAGTAACAATTCTGCCAAGTAAAGAAGGATCTTTGTCAACAGCCGAGATTAAGCCTCCCACCATTTCAATTCGAATTGCCTTTTGGTCTTCGCTTAACATGCATGGTCGTCGATTTCAAACTTCAGATGAAGTAAAAAGTACATCGCAGGCTGGATTAAAGGACATGGCTAAAAATGGATTCCAGAAGAGCTTCGATGACCTTTACAGGCGATGGCAAATGTGTATTGTTGTGCAATGGTCTTATTTCGAAGGCAGATGTGTTTCAGCAATGTAATTGGTAATATTTTTACAGTTATAGAGTCAGTCCGGGAACTTTTGAATCCTACTACGTATACTAAATAAAAAAATTAATTAGGTATTGAAAAGGCAGCAAAAATTTTCTTAAAAAAATTGAACTATTGAAAGCTAATAATCCCCACTGAGAGGCAATAATGCTGTTATTTAAGTATTTTGAAGATTTCAGATATAACTGGCTATCCTTATATTTATTCTGTATGTATGTATGAATGGGTTTAACTCATTTTTGTAATTTTTTTTGTTAGCATACACATACATGTGTGTAAGTTTAGATTTTGGTGATTAACAGTAATTTTTCTAAGTACAAATACAAAATGAGCTGCAAATAATATTTGTTAGTTTTGCTATTCATGCTACTAATTAATGAAATTACTTATTTGCAGATTTTATTAATTCTGGGATTACTGCACAAAATGCACCCTGCTTAAAAAAGTTCACCTGTAATTGTAGCAAGAGATTTCTTGTAAAAAAACTTCCCCATTCAATAGTATTTCTAGATTCATGTGCCCAGGATCTTGCAAAAATAATAGAACTTTATTTCTTTAGAAAAAACAGGATATTATTAAAACAGGTTATTTAATTGTATTTTTCAATTTGTGATTAATAAAATTATTAAAAATTAAGGACACTTTATTTATTTATTATACTAAAAATTATTCTCTTTTTTTTCTTATTACTAAACATATTAGTAATAAATTTTCTCATGAAATAATGTCCTTTTTTGGAACTAGCATCCTGCCCCTTTTTCTTTCTAAAATGAATACTACATTATTTATTATAATTTTAATAAGTAAAGCTTAAAATGTATAATATGTTCCTAATTAGAGAGTTAATTGTTTAATAATTATTAATTTGAAGTAGTGTTAACTATTTAATATTAAATGCAGTTAATAATTTTAATAAATGTTAAATATCACTAGTATTTAATAAAGTTTTACATAATTATTACAATATTAATGTATATAACATTATTGTATGGTACTACCTAATGAAACTACTAATTTACAGTTTTTATAATTTCTGTCATTACTAACTAATAATTATAATTTTATTAATTAAAGTGTGAAAACATAGATTATGTTAGCAATTAGTGGTTTAATTGTTTTAGAAACCTAAAACTCTTGGTATTCAGTATTTGAACGCTGGGAAAAAAATCTTAAAAATCTGATTTAAATTTTAAAAAATCTGATTTAAATAAAAAAAATCCGATTTTTTAAAATTTAAAAAAAAAAAAAAATTATGATTTTTTTACACCTTATTTTCTGCCAAAATTAACAATTTTTCATTGCATTAAACTAAGGAAATTTTTTTATTCAAATAAACAGGCATTTTTATTTTTAATAACTAAAAGTTTCAAATAAAACATACATGTCCAGCAAGAGATACTGTTTCTAAAAAACATTGTAGCCATCTTGAAGCTTCATATGTATCCGCAGCTGCTAATTGCAGAGAGTCAGAATTAGAGCGTAAAATCTCAAATGTGTGTGGCCTTCCTAGATGTATCCTTCTGCAACCATTACAATGAGGTGCACTGGAAAAGCAGGAAATTAATATTACAAAATGACAAAGTAAACTAACTTAGACTTGATAAACAGTAATATTGTTTGTTTATTAATTACAACTATAAGGGACTATGATTTTCTTGTTTTCAAAAAAGTGTTGCATTTTAATATAATTACTTATTATTTATATTCAGTATATGACAATTTTCCTAAAAAAGAAACTTTAAGGCCAACTTTAATCTAGCAATTAAATAAAAGGCTTACCACATTTGAATGAAAAATAGAGGCTTTCCATTTTCATTTTCCATACAGTACAACACACCACCCCTATAATATACAGAATTTCAAATAAAATTTAATATCCATACACAAATATATACATAAGCATATAATATGTACTACATGTCTTATGAAATTACCAAACAAAAATTCCATTACATAAAGGAAAAAAATATATATATCTGTATGAATTCATAAAACATGCATTTTTAAATCCCATACTTGTTTTTAGTGGAGCAATCTTTTCTATTTTCATGCACTAGTCAATCATATGGCTTCCTAATAGTTTATTAAATTGGAAAATATTGCTGGGTTATTCAACAGCATTTTCATGTTTGAATAGAAAGTTGATTATTTTGGCACTCTAATATGTCCTCAGGGATCTGTTTAGGAAGAAATTGGGTACTTTAAAGAAGCCTTCACAAAATTTTTCATTTCAAAACAGGACCCTTCACAAAATTTTTCAAGCCAAAACAAGACTCTTCACAAAATTTTTCACCTTAAAAAAAGGACCCTTCAAAAAATTCTTTGTCTTAAAAATAGGCCTTTTACAAAATTTTTCGGCTGAAAACTAAACCTTTCACAAACTTAATCATTTAAAAGTGAAATCTGGCCTGCCAGTTTTACATATATAAAGAAAATATATGTATTTTACATACATATATCTTCTTAAAAACATATAAAAAAAGAACCTGAATATAATGACCATTTTAAATTCACAAAATTAGGACGAGATTTTTCACAAATGTAAAAAAGCTGTTCACAATTTCACAAAAAAAGGACCCTGAGAGAAAAGTCTGTACAGACCCCTGGTCCTTAAAACTATGCCCCTTTTAGTGTGTCATTACAACTATACATAGTGTTACAATCCTAGACTCAATTACAGTCTACCCTAGACATTTTGTTATAAAACATTTTAGATTTTTTTTTTTTTTTTGGCCCATTTCAGTATTACAACTTTTGTATGAAAAAATTACATAATTTGTGTAAATTCCTAAATTTTGATACTATATAAAACCAAACAAATACTTGAAGCTGCTCATCACTTAGCTTCCGAATTTCCCTCTCTAGTGTTAAGTCTATGGGCGTTTGATGCATTCGTATAGTTAAAATTAAGGATCGACCGAAACAGGTTTTTAAGACCGAAACCGAAACAAAACTTTGGTAATCTTCCTATTTTTGGCCGAAAAATAAAATAAAAATGTCCAAAATTTTTTTTAAGTAATTAATACATACATAAGTATACTACATAATTATTAATTAATTGCATAATATACATGATCCAAGTTGGCTCTCTGTGCTACTGCTACTCAACAAAACTTGTTATTTTCATATAAAATAAAATAAAATTAATTGATCAATGACACAAAAAGATTTTTTAATTATATGAATTTTATCTAATTAAAAAATGTTTTGGGTATACATAACCGAATTTATCTTTTATAGTGATTTTTATAAATGATCATCTGTTATACTAGAACTTTCTAAAAGAGTAATCGAAATACTTCTGAGGTTTCAAACTAAAAATTTTCTATTACAGTTAAGTCTGCAGCTTTTAATGAGCATGTGAAAACAGTCTTCAGTGTTTAGTCATATATGCATTTCTTGCTTTATAATTTGTACTCATGTCTTGAATCAGTGATGACTGATAATTATAAACAGTGAAGTTCCTAGCAGTAAATGAGTGTTTTATTTGAGCCAATACAGCTCAAATCAATGTGTAATGCTGAAATGTTCCGAAGGAAGAAACTAAATTTTTGGAATACAGATAGTTTCAGTCGAGTTTTGGTCCAGCAAAATTTTCAGCAGTATTTTCTCCAAAACTCACCTTTTGGGCTGAAAGCAAAAACGAATTTTCGGTCAATCTCTAGTTAAAATATCTTGTAGCAAAATTAATATTTTTAGCTTCTTTTTCTGTGTACTCTTTTCTTAAAGGATGTTTCTTTTTTCCTTAGTTCTCAAAATATTTCTAAAATCTATGCTGAATTTAATATTTTTTGTGTTAAAAGCTGACGAACTGAGAGTAAGATTTTAACACTTCATTAAGCAAAGATTTTAGAAATATTCTGAGAACTAAGAAGAAAAGAGACATTTGTTAAGAAGAGTATCCAGAAAAAGAAGTTAAAAATATGAATTTCCCGATGAGATATTTTACATATACAAATGCATCAAACGGCCATAGACTTAACACTAAAGGAGGGAATTCTGAAGCTGAGTGACGAGCAGCCAGGGCTTAATTAGCCCACCGGAGCTCAGCTCCGGTACTTCCCTGTTTTCATTAAATATTTAAATATTGGTCAGAATTCACCGGAGCTCATAAATACAGGGCTCCGGAGCCCACAGCAATAGAGATTCCAAAAAAACGAAGTCTTAATTACCCTTTCCTTTCCCTCCCATCTCCAAATTTCTGCATTCTTTTCTATCAAAATACTTATATGTGACGCAGTGTGTCGCATACTTGGGAGATAGAGATGAATCAGCGCGTAAGATTTTCTGAAAATTTTTCTTATAAATATTTTTGCTTGTTATGCGATTCCTTTTTTGTGTAAACAGCATTTCCAAATAGTGAATCCTTACCTTATTTAATTGCAGAATTCTGCGATTAATTAACATTAAAAGTAGGCAAATGTTTCTATTCGGAAGGAGTGATAATCTAAAAAGTGGAATAGTTGACAGTTAAGTATATGCAGGTACATGAAATTTTTATTTTGCTAAAGATAAAAGGGGTGCTTTAAATTTTACTAATAATATATGAAATATAAGTATGTGGATTGGAGTGATGGCGAGTGTGTGGGAGCTGCGGTTTTAGTACTGCACAATATGAGGGCTCCGGTACTTTTTTTGTTAGAAATTAAGCCCTGCGAGCAGCCTTAAACTAAGCTTGCTGAATAATATTTCCAACACATACACATTAATCTATAATAATAAAGAAAGAAGTTTGTATGTGAGTGAGTGAGTGAGTGTGTCGACGGTGTTCTGAAGAGACCACTGCTCGTAGAGCTACAAAATTTGGGGGAAATGATATATGAAGTTTTGCACCTCGAAGCCCGATTTTCGATTTTTTGATTATACTTTTTTTAATTTAATTTTTCATGCGATTTTTAGCGCTTTTTTATGTTTTGAGACGATTTTTCCATATAAGTGAGAAGAATATGGTTTCTTTCTTTTAACCCAATATAGTAAATTTTGTTCTCTTTTCAAAAAAGTTTATTCTGAATTCGTGCAGAATTTTTGAATTTTTAGCGAATTTTTTATGCAATTATTGATTAGCATTTAATGCATTTCCATACCTATAAGAAGGTTGCCGTAGAGAGACACAGTTCTGTCGCCAAATGCAGCCAAGTTTGTGGCCAACTTGGTGGTATATCGCCAAATTTGGCGACCAAAATGAGTCACCAAAAGTGACGCCAACTTGGCATTATCTCTAATATTTCGCCAAATTCCCATAGACTTCCACTGTAAAACAATAGGGTTTACTTGCTTACAGAAAATCAACAAATTGAGATATTTTAATGCAATAAAAACTAATATTAACTTAAGGGATTACATTAATTATATTTAAGTGAGTCCAAGTAAATTAATTACGAATAAAAGTAACATGATCTAATGCTTAGCATGATTTCCAAAACATAAATTTTAAGAGAGCCCACATGTCAAAGAAATCAGATTTCAAAGTTTTATCCAATTATAGTAAATTTTGACTTTCGTGATTTTTTAACTTATTGTGATTTTTAATGCACTTTTTACGTTTCTTCGTGATCTGCTGCAATTTTTTTACATTCAATTTTTGACCTAAAGTACATTCTGCCCTCATTTCAATAAAGTTTATTCGGATTTCATATAGCAATTTTCGAATTTTTCGGGAATTTTGTATGTGACTTTTAGTGTGTTTTAGCGATTTGCTACTATTTTTCCACATTAGTGAAAGGAATCAACTTGTAATCTTCGAACATAATATATCTATAATAATAAGGAAAGACGTTTGTGTGTAAGTGAGTGAGTGTGTTGACGGTGTTCTGAAGAGACCACTGCACATAGAGCTACAAAATTTGGGGGAAATGGTATATGAAGTTTTGCACCTCGAAGCCCGATTTTCGATTTTTTGATTATATTTTTTTTAATTTAATTTTTTATGCGATTTTTAGCACTTTTTTTATGTTTTGAGACGATTTTTCCATATAAGTGAGAAGAATATGGTTTCTTTCTTTTAACCCAATATAGTAAATTTTGTTCTCTTTTCAAAAAAGTTTATTCTGAATTCGTGCAGCAATTTTCGAATTTTTAGCGAATTTTTTATGCAATTATTGATTAGCATTTAATGCATTTACATACCTATAAGAAGGTTGCCGTAGAGAGACATAGTTCTGTCGCCAAATGCAGCCAAGTTTGTGGCCAACTTGGCGGTATATCGCCAAATTTGGCGACCAAAATGAGTCACCAAAAGTGACGCCAACTTGGCATTATCTCTAATATTTCGCCAAATTCCCATAGACTTCCACTGTAAAACAATAGGGTTTACTTGCTTACAGAAAATCAACAAATTGAGATATTTTAATGCAATAAAAACTAATATTAACTTAAGGGATTACATTAATTATATTTAAGTGAGTCCAAGTAAATTAATTACGAATAAAAGTAACATGATCTAATGCTTAGCATGATTTCCAAAACATAAATTTTAAGAGAGCCCACAGGTCAAAGAAATTAGATTTCAAAGTTTTATCCAATTATAGTAAATTTTGACTTTCGTGATTTTTTAACTTATTGTGATTTTTAATGCACTTTTTACGTTTCTTCGTGATCTGCTGCAATTTTTTTACATTCAATTTTTGACCAAAAGTACATTCTGCCCTCATTTCAATAAAGTTTATTCGGATTTCATATAGCAATTTTCGAATTTTTCGGGAATTTTGTATGTGACTTTTAGTGTGTTTTAGCGATTTGCTACTATTTTTCCACATTAGTTAAAGGAATCAACTTGTAATCTTTGAACATAATATATCTATAATAATAAGGAAAGAAGTTTGTGTGTAAGTGAGTGAGTGTGTCGACGGTGTTCTGAAGAGACCACTGCATGTAGAGCTACAAAATTTTGAGAAAAGGTACGTCTATATGAAGTTTCGCACCTCGAAGCCCGATTTTCGATTTTTTTTAATCTGATTTTTTATGCGATTTTTAGCACTTTTTTAAGTTTTGAGGTGATTTTTCGATATAAGTGAGAAGAATAAGGTTACTTTCTTTTAGCCCAACATAGTAAATTTTGTTCTCTTTTCAAAAAAGTTTATTTGAATATCGTGAGCCCGATTTTCAATTAGATTTTTTTTATCCAATTTTTTATGCGATTTTTAGCACTTTTTTAAGTTTTGAGGCGATTTTTCCATATAAGTGAGAAGAATAAGGTTTCTTTCTTTTAACACAATATAGTAAATTTTGTTCTCTTTTCAAAAACGTTTATTTGGATATCGTGCAGCGATTTTTGAATTTTTAGCGAATTTTTTATGCAATCATTGAAGCATCATTTAATGCATTTCCATACCTATAAGGAGGTTACCGTAGAGGGACACAGTTCTGTCACCAACTTGGCAGTATATTGCCAAATTGGCGACCAAAATTTGTCGCCAAAAGTGACGCCAACTTGGCGATATCTCTAATATTTCGTAAAATTCCCATACACTTCCATTGTAAACCAATATCGATTACGTGCTTACAGAAAATCAACAAATTGAGATATTTTAATGCAACAAAAACTAATATTAACTGAAAGGATTATATTAATTCAATTTTTCCACATTAGGAAAAAGAATACGGTTTCTTTCTGTTAACCAAATATAGTAAATTTTGTTCTCTTTTCAAAAAAGTTTATCCGGAATTCATACAGTGATTTTTGAATTTTTAGCAAATTTTTTATGCGATTATTGAACAGCATATAATGCATACCATACCTATAAGGGGGGTTACCGTAGGGGGATCCCGTTCTGTCGCCAAATAACGCCAAGTTTATCGCCAACTTGGCGATATATCGCCAAATTTTGCGGCCAAAATTAGCCGCCAAAAGTGACGCCAACTTGGCAATATCTCTAATATTTTGCCAAATTCCCATAGACTTCCACTGTAAAACAATAGGGTTTACTTCCTTACAGAAAATCAACAAATTGTGATATTTTAATGCAACAAAAACTAATATTAACTTAAGAGATTATATTAATTATATTTAAGGGAATCCAAGTAAATTAATTACGAATAAAAGTAACATGATCTAATGCTTAGCATGATTTCCAAAACATAAATTTTAAGAGAGCCCACAGGTCAAAGGAATTAGATTTGAAACTTTTATCCAATTATAGTAAATTTTGAACTTTTTGTGATTTTTACTGCGATTTTTACGTTTCTTCGCGATATGCTGCAATTTTTTGACATTCAATTTTTGACCTAAAGTACATTCTGCCCTCATTTCAATAAAGTTTATTCGGATTTCGTATAGCAATTTTCGAATATTTCGGGAATTTTGTATGTGATTTTTGGTGCATTTTAGCGATTTGCTACTATTTTTCCACATTAGTGAAGGGAATCAACTTGCAATCTTCGAACACAATATATAATTTTTTTTCTCTTTTAAAAATTTGAGAAACGATTTAAAATTTTTTTGCGATATCTTATTGTGATTTTCAGAGCTTTTTCGTAATTCCTGCTGTTTTTTGAAGTACCCGGGCAACGCCGGGCAAGTTCGCTAGTATATAAATATACACAGAAAGAAGAAAGCAGAATTTTAAGATTGGATTTTGAGTACAAGCAGGTTATTATTAAGTAATTTCAAGAGATTTGATTCTTGCAAATGGTAACATGAAATACAATTACATGAACTGGTACTCCACAATTGCTTATTTTCTGTGAAAAATTTATTTATATCAAACCTCAAATGTCTCCTTTATTTGATAATCATAATTCTTTTTGAATTCTACATCTTAAATCTCCCATTTAAAATATTGATTTTGTGATAATGACATAAATAATCAGTATGAGCAATTAACTATTTTCATAAATATTTTACTAATCATTATTGAAAATCCTAATTGTTCAATTTATATGATAAAATAACCTTAAAAAAAAAATAATAATAATATCCGACTTCTAAAAAAGCACTAAAAAGAATTAAATAATTCTTTAAACTTGTCTAATGATGAAACGTTATCCATTAACTGCACATCGGACATCATGTATCGGCATAAAAACGTTAAATTTAATATATAGAATTCAATATCTACCAAACATGGATTTTCTAGAGAATATTTTTTACAAGAGATTAATTTACATATTTATGATTTAATTTACGAATATATACATATAAAAAGTAATCAATTACATTTTGATGTTGGTGCCAACCTATTTTAAGTATAGTAAAATTGCGAATATATTGTAGTTATTACCGTGAATAAAGTGATGATGGAAAATATGATACAAAATTTAAAAAATGCTCTATTTCTTCAGAAAATTATTTGCTTAATCATTATCGATTGTGAATGTTTGGCACCAACTTCAAAAAGTAATTGATTACTTTTCATATGTATATATTCGTAAATTAAATCATAAATATGTAAATTAATCTCTTGTAAAAAATATTCTCTAGAAAATCTATGTTTGGTAGGTATTAAATTCTATATATTAAATTTAACGTTTTTATGCTGATACATGATGTCCGATGTGCAGTTTATGGATAAGGTTTCATCATTAGACAAGTTTAAAGAATTATTTAATTCTTTTTAGTGCTTTTTTTTTTAAGTCGGTTATTATTATTTTTTTAAAGTATTTTATTTCCTACTTTTTTAGTTATTCATACCGTAACACATAATTATCCGGTTTTCAACATCTGCTGAATAAGTAAATTATTTGTCAAATAAATTATAATTTACAAAAATTATTTATTAAACAAATAGTTTTTAATAAATTCTTTATAATTTCATTAGAAGTATTGATTTTATTAGCATTTAATACTTGTGATATTTTTTAAAACAAGTACATTGTATTCACAACAATCTACATTCATTTATTTATTGATCACATACATCTGACTTGTGTGCTTGACATAAGGGGCCCGCTTATAAGTTATCGTTAATATACAAGGACGAAATAGCACAAGGACTTTGAGCTTTGAAGGGGGGGGGGTCTAAATAGCACAAGGAAATTTACAACACCAGAGAATTACATCTGGGAGTTCCACAAAGAGTGTACAACGGAGCCAGCGGAAGTTGAACCCGCAACCCAATTACGCTCTCAAGCGATTAGTGGTGTGGTGTCTTAACCATTCAGCCACGGTCTACATTCAACAATTATTTTGTAGGACTCCGTTGTCAAGAAGCAAAATGCAGACTATGTAGCAATATTTGTATTGACTCTTCAAGTATATTGACCAGGACCCAGATATATTTTTTGTTGTTAGTGAAATGAGATTGACCAATCAGAAGCCTGCCTTTTTGTGAACTTGTAATTTTTATAGTGTGTGTCCTTTTAAATTTCAAAAATTCTTCTATCAAATAAAACAAAATTTTCTGTACTAAAATACTGGCATCTAAAAAGCTGTAGACTTGTCAGGTTTGAAAATGTGGTCCATGGCCCACTGTGGCTGAATGGTCAAGGCATCACGCCGTTAATCGCTTAAGAGCATAGGTGGCTGCGGGTTCAAATCTCGCTGGCTCCATTGCACACTCTTTGTGGAGCACTCGGATGTAATTCTGTGGTGCTGTAAATTTCCTTGTGCTATCTCGTTCCTGTATATTGACAATGACTTATAAGCGGGTGCTTGACGCCAAGCACACAGGTCAGATATATGTATTCAATAAACCAATCATGTGGTCCATAATTCTACATTATTCTTTTCTGATAATCTCCATTAATTGTTTCCTCATGTAAGGTGCCTCTATTTGAGAGTGGTGACATACAATGCTCAGACTCTGTTTATACATATGTGTTTGCCTACACTACGGCAAAACTAGACATTTTCTATTCTAGAACTTGGCGATACTCACTTGGACAAGTTTGATTATACGAGTGGCGGACAATTTAACAAGCATTAGTTTGGCAATAATGGCAAGCTCTTCAAGATTCATGGCGATAGCTTTTGTACAGAATCTATCAATCAATCAATAATTGTTTTCCGTATGTCACCATTCTCATACCAATACTCCCGATCCTTAGGCAGTAAAGATATCAGAAATGAGCGTCAATGATTAGGTGTTTAGTCTGAATCTGATAATCAAAGACAATGCTGCTACACATAAGAAGGCACTTTTATGTGTACTGTATATGGATGAACGTTGCAGTGCACCGACTAATGGAGACACTTTGCTGAACTCTGATGTATAAGGTCACTTTGCTATTGAATTGTAAGCTTTTTGATACCCACTTCCGATGTCGGTTAGCATCGTTTTAGACATTTGGGTTTTTCTGAATGCGGCATCTTTTGTAAACAAGTTCTCGCACTTCGGAAAGTTACCGCATCCAATAAACTATAAGGTCCACATTGATACCTAAGAACATCGAAATTGGGTGTGGAAAAGCTGACAATCCACCAATAAAGTTTACACATCAGAAAGCGCGGCAAAGTGCTTTAACAGAAACTTATGTCCAAACTATAGCAAACCTAGGCATTTTCTATTACATAACTACAGCGCCTAGAATATATAGTGTGGAAATCGGCTATCCCAGTAGTACTTAAAAAAGTGCTAATATATTGGATCCCTTAAATGTCAAACAATGCTGAAAACCAATGAGTCGATCACAGAGACATCTGCAGGATATTTTTTAAAACTCCAAGACGATTTGGTTACAGCGTCTTGAATACAGTGAAATATGTTTAACACGAAACTAAGGGGACTGAAAAATTTTTTTCGTGTTAAAAGAGTTTCGCATTAAAAGAATCTTTAACAAAGAACAAAACTCACAGACATTTTCTACGTCGCCAAATTTTATTTCGATTTCCTGTTAAAGCACTAGTAAGCTCAATTCATTAGGATAAAAAGCAAGTAAACAAATTTTGTTTCGGAGGAAAAATCAGATATCTTTTTTTGAAGTGTCTTTTTCAACTTTCTGAGATCTAGCTTGTTTGAACCAAATAAGCAAAGCTGTCTCTAAATCTTCGTTCTAAGCAGTTCTCATACGTTTTCTCTCAGGCTTAAAAATACGGCACTCAAACATTAACGTAATGGGATCCCTGTTTTTAGGGTTTCGTTCATCTGAAGAAACCCTATTCGTCTCGCTCCTCTGTCTGTCTGTCTGTCCGTCCGTCACAGAGCCCGTTCTCAGAAACTATACATGTTAGAGACATGAAATTTTGGGTACTTATAGCTGAACACCTCACATCATACGACAAATCATAAAATTTTGAAAAAGTCGTACATTTAACCCTTTGGGCTCCCGCATGTGTATTTTAAACAATTCTTTCTAAGTGAGCTCCTAATTAATTTAGAGGCGTGAAATTTTGCATACTTATAGCTGAACACCTCACATCAAATGTCAAATCATAAAATTTCGAAAATGTTGTAAGTTTAACCCTTTGGGTTCCCACATGTGCATTTTAAACAATTCTTTCTAAGTGAGCCCCTAATTATGTTGGAGACATGAAATTTTGGGTACTTATAGCTGAACACCTCACATCATACGACAAATGATAAAATTTTGAAAGGGTCATACATTTAACACTTTGGGCTTCCGCATGTGTATTTTAAACAATTATTTCTAAGTGAGCTCCTAATTAGTTTGGAGACGTGAAATTTTGCATACTTATAGCTGAACCCCTCACATCAAATGACAAATCATAAAAATTTGAAATTATAGCTGAACACCTCAGATCTCACGTCAAATAATAAATTTTGAAAAAGTTTTATGTTTAACCCTTTCAACTCCAGCTTGTGTATTTTAAGCCATTCTTTCTAACTGAGCCCCTAATTAAATTGGAGATTTGAAATTTTGCATACTTATTGCAGAACACCTGAGGCCTGGCGACAAATCATAAAATCTTACGTTTAACCCTTTGAGCTACCACATATGTATTTGAACAATTCTTTCTAAGAGAGCCCCTAATTAAGTTGGTAACATGAAATTTTGCATACGTATAGCTGAATGCCTCAGACCACACGACAAATCATAAAATTTTCAAAAAGTCTTTTATTATTTACCCCTCTGGGCTCTAACTTGTGTATTTTAAGCAATTTTTCTAACCTCCGCTCTTTTAACCCGGGAAGAAATTTTCCAACTTTTGCCGACACCCCTTTGACCATTCTTTCATATTATGCACCATAACCTTACATATTTTAGTTCCATTTTTTTCCGCCAGGTGCGCCTACCTATCTCGGGTGCTATGGGCCCAATCCCCTCGACTAATATATCTACGGATAGTATGTAAAACGGATTTTCTTTCGGATACAGGTTTGTTTAGAATCAAGTGCGCCCCCTGGTTGTGAAATGTGGAACTAACAGATTTTTCAAAAGGATAAAGTGTTTTGAAAGGAATATTAAACGAAACCCTCTGTGCGATCTGTGATCACACTTACCCACTTGTTTATTATTGTTTATAATGTAGAATTGGCAATGCAAAACTCTTTGCAGATTTCTGTTTTGGTGCTTTTTTTTCATCAATTGCATTAAGCAGTATCATTTTCATTTGAAGCGAAATAGCAGATCATTTTTGCACTGATTTCTCAGCTATTGTGCTCATAAAACATAAGCTGATTTACAAAAAACACGCAATTCACTGATTTTCACCCAAAATTCAGTGGTTTTAGCACAAAATTCACCAATTTCAACTCAAACTAACTAGCTCAAAAGCGAATTTTTTTCGTGTTAAACGATTTTTGTGTTAAAAGAACAAAAACTTATTAAATAAATCGCATAGTATGCTGTCCGGATTGCTATATCATTTCGTGTTAACCGATTTTTCATGTTAAGCGTTTTCGTGTTAAACGTATTTCACTGTATATAGTGTTGAAATTGGCTATCCCTGTAATACTTAAAAAAGGTGCTGAAATATTGGATCCCTTAAATGTCAAACGATGCTGAAATCCAATGAGTCGATGACAACGACATGTCGCTGCGATCGTCACCCTTGATTTCAGCATCATTGCATATTTAAGAAATACAACTTTTTAGCGCTGTTTGGATAACAGATTTCCACGCTATGTATTCTAGACGCTGCAATTTGGTAAAGCTATAGATGCTGTAAGCATGTTCACAATACCTACTGAATTCCGATCCTGAACCGTTCTCATTGGTTCCCCAGATTCAGATATCCAGAACATATTGACTGACTATCGCAGTAGCACAGCGTGTAGAATACATAGTGTGGAAATCTGCTATTCAAACAGCGCTAAAAGTTGTATCCCTTAAATGTGCAATGATGCTGAAATCCAGGGAGCCGATCGCAGCGACATTTGCGATATATTTTCAAATTTCAAAGTAAACATCATCATATTATTACAACATCTAGACCAAATTATCTTGGAGTTATAGAAAATATCCTGAAGATGTTGCTGTGATCGACTCATTGAATTTCAGCATCGTTTAACATTTAAGTGATCCAATATTTTAGCACTTTTTTAAGTATTACTGCGATAGCCGATTTCCACACTATATATCCTAGACTCTGTACTTAGAAAGTACTAAAATATTGTATCCCTTAAATGCAAAACGATGCTGAAATCCAAAGAGTCAATCGGAGCGGCATCTGAGGATATTTTCTAAAACTCCAAGACCATTTGGTCTAGACGCTGTTATAATACAATGTTTACACTGAAATTTGAAAATATAACACAGATGTCGCTGCGGATCGGCTCAATGAATTACAGCATCATCTGTGCACATTTAAGGGATACATTTGTTTAGTGCTGTTTGGATAGCAGATTTCCACACTAGTTATTCTAGGCGTTGCACTTGTGCTTTGATACATGATAAACTTTAAAGGTTGATTTTCAACTTTTCAACACCGACTTCCGATATCGGTTTGTGTTTTTGTGGGCCTTCCGGTTTGGCGGACGACTATGCCGGGATCCAGATAGATTTTTCGCTCTTAGCGAAACGAGATCGATCAATCAGTTAGGCTGCATTTTTACAAACAGCGTAAAGTTCGCAAAACTGCAGTCTTCTGATTGGTCAATCTCATTTCACTACCAGCAAAAAATCTATCTGGATCTCGACCCTTGTCCAACTAAGTTTTCGCACTTTGAAAGAACTCGTATCTCTGTAAGAGTAACAGTATGAAAGATGAGCGCTTATATATGGGCGACTGCTTTGAAAAGGATTTGAATTTTAAAGTTTTTATTTTCAGAAAAATGTTCTAATCATCAGATTTTGATGAAATTGGAATGGGACCAAATGGGTGACTTACATTTTCAAACAAAAAAAAAAAAAAAAATTATCAAAATCGGTTCATATTTAAGAAAGTTATACGTGAACGTGGCCAAAACATACATACAGGTCGAATTGATAATCTCCTTCTTTTTGAAGTCGGTTAAAAATGACTACTTGAGCCTCTCCTATAATTTTAGAACTGCTACATCACTGTGCCTGATCAATGAGAAAAACACAGTCATACAGTTGAGCTCGTATGATGTACTACTTTAAAAAATAATATCAGGGAAGACAAAACTAGTAAAAAAATGACTTTTTACTAAAATCAAAGGTGAAAGGGAATTGCTGGGATAATAGAATAAGGGTAATTGTGTATCCTATGACTATATATTTAAATACAAATTTGGCTTTGAAGCAATGCAGAGACAGTTAAAAATTAATCAAAAGATTTGAAAAATTTAAGCAAAGGATTTAGACAATAGAAACATATGAACACATTCTGTGTACATAAAATATCCTTCAAACTGAAAAAAATATATATATATAATATATATAAATACACAAACATGATTTCAGAACTATATATATATTTTTTTTTTTTCCAAAGTACAGTTATATCCAAGAGGCAGTTACTCAGAAAAAAAAATAATAATAAAATAAATATGGCATATTTCTATAATGACAAGACTACTTATTAACCATGAAGAGGTAGCAGAATTTTAGAGAGAAGGAAAAAAAAAGGGGGGGGGGGAAACTCCTCTATTTTGTAAGCATATATTTAAATATATGCCCATAATATTGCAGGGGCAATTAAAGATGGATGGATGCCAACCACACCTTTCGATTTCTGTTTACAGTGATGGAAGAACTATGGTAGTGATCTTAAAGAAATCTTCTATTCAGTTCACCCTGATCTGTTTTCAGTTTTAAAATTTAAGTTACTATTGAAAGGGAATCCCATTGGCAACAGTGAAAACTTTTAAATGGCACAAAAATGTTGTAAGTTAAGAAAGAATGAACATTAAATAGCACAAATGTATGTATACATAAAGTGCATACAGCTGTTTCAAAGCTTCTGAAGCTCCATCATCAGTGCAAAAATTAAAAATTAAAGATTAAAACATAGTGAGCCAGAGAGACGCACTTCACAACTCGCTGTCAACAGCAGAAAAAAAAAATCTTTAATTTTTAATTTTTGCACTGATGATATTGGCACAAAGTACAATCCTACCCCTTTTTATGAATTCTGTAAGTTATGTTCGAAAAATAAACACAATTTCTTAACTACAAATAATAATAATAAAATTTAACATATATGTACTGAAATTTTATGAGAAGTTTGTCTAATGATTTAAATTTTCTGGAACAAAATTTATTTATTTATTTTTAAAAAGATCAATTACGAATTTAATACGAAAATGTTTGGAGTTAATGAAATTGTAATTAATTTTGTTCCAAGAAAACACATTATTTTTATGAAAACATTTTTATTAAACAAAATCTTCAAATCAAAAGTTTGTAACATTTAATAGTGCTGCCATTTGACATCTAATTTTTACACACAAATAACAACAGGAACTGAGATTGCGGGTATATTATTAAAAATGACTGGGCAAAGATAATGTTCAAAAGATATTAATTGAATTATAACTAAAATTATTCCAATATGAATGTCATTTCAATGGGCTTACTTTATGAGAAAATAGCCAGGCTTCCATGGAGTAGCTTTATTTTCCTTGGCAAATACATGTCTATACATCAGATAATCCTGATAAATAGGACCAGAAGGTGTGACACTAGAAGAAGTATAATCTTCCCACCTTGCAAACGTGTAATGGCTTAAGGAAACCTTGTCTTTCTGAAAGAAAAAACTTACTTAGACTTAACTAAAAAAACTAGAATTTTCGAAACATTTTACTTGAAAATAAGGAAATGCAATTTTAGAGCTTTCTTTTACCAATGTTATAAAAGTAAAATTTCGTTCAAAAATTCTAGTACAAATCTTGATTAAAATTAAAAGATATAAAAATATCTTACCACCTTTCAGGGAGTTAATAAGTAAATTCAAATAGTTTAATAATGTACTTTAATTATTATTATTTTTTTTACTTTTTCAGAATTTATTAAATAAGGTGAATGACCCAAATGATGGGGGGGGGGGGGGGGGGGGGAATCTATCTCATGTTAGAAATTTCAATTATTAATCTTTCTAATGAAGCAATTAGTATAAAAGAGTTCTTAACATATAAAGAATAAAGATTAACAAATAATAGAGTTCAAGAATAACAAATAAACAAGTTTCAATAAATTTTATCATTAATAATTAATTATAAATTAGTAGTTTAGTAAAAGAAAATGTGAGATGAGTAATATATATTTCAGATTCAACCTTAAAGTTAATTTCAGAACTCATTTTATCATTTTCATAGCAATGACTCACTACAGTGGCTTTCTTCCAGTAATACTTAAGCATGAAAGGCATAAAGATCTTCTTAGGATAATCTACAAAATATACCTTTTAGAATAAAATAGAAATGATGAAATCAGTTTGCCAGTTTCAAAGTTATATGTAAATATATACATACAACAATTAATTGAAACTACTTTAATGGGGTAAAACATTCAAGTAAAATATGTACACTTAATGTTACTTCACTGTAAGTTTTTAAACAAATACATAAATAAAAATCATATACTACTGGATTTCATTCTATTTAGGACAGTGTGTAAATCTTGCAGTTATTTTAACTTTTTTCTTTGGGGAGAGATTTGAGGTTAAAATTAAAGATTTAATTTTTAGAAAGCTAGGTAATTTAATTTTATAATTTTTTTCCTCCCTTTCTACATCTAAATTGCTGTTGTAGATTATTTTCAAATGCTTAATAGGTTGTCACACCTCACTGAGAAATTTTCTGCTTCTAACATCAGTAGATGTTTGAGCTGAAAAATACAGGGGACTGAAAACTATAGGTGTGTTGTTTGATGTAGATGTTTCACAAATAAAATCGAAGAAGGCATGCTTATTTTTTCTATTTTTGTAGTATTTTGGACTTTCTTGTGATATATTATTCATTTACTTTCTACATACTTATGAAGCCGTATGTTCATCATTCAGTTATTACTCAAATGGCGAGATTTCTAGGATTGCAACTCACCTGAAAGTCTCACTTTGAACTGTCCAGATCATTAAGCAGTACAAATCAGTAGAAAAAGGTCTTGTAAAAAAGAAATCAGGCTGATCACCTTCTGTCAATATATGAAGAATTCCAACATCATCAAGAAAAGAACTACACGAAACGAAGTAGTAAGCAGGGCTGCGGAGTCGGTAGGAAAAATGACCGACTCCGACTCCTGGATTTCTGAAACAATCGACTCCGACTCCGGCATACACACAGGGTTTCTCAAAAAGATTGAAATGCGCTTTAATTTTGTACCTTTTGGAGATATGTAGATAATGCAAATTGAAAAAGTGTTCAAAATTAAATAGTAATTCAGATTAAGGATCGACCGAAATCAAAACAGAAACCGAATTTCGGTAATATTTCTATTTTCGGCCGAAAATTTCGTGCAATTAGTTCTAAATACAGTAATAAAAACAATTATATTTATTACTTTTTATGGGGTGTCCATTACTGGAATAGAGGGTGTCCATTACTGGAATAGAGGGTATCCATTACTGGAACAAAGGGTGTCCATTACTGGCATTTTAGGGGTTTTGATATATTTCTGCTAAATTTACAATTTAGCTTCATATTGGCAGTTAAATTTTAATTCATATTGGGAAATGAGACTATGGGAATGGTTAAATGTCATTGATAAATTAATGTAATATTGAAAAAACTAGAATATAATACACATAACTATTACTTAAAAAACAATTTTTAGAGAAATTCCTTAAATATGTCCATTACTGGCACATCTACCCTATTTATAGATATATAACCCATATAATCCGACTGGCAGGATTTCCTGCCAAGCATTATAGACAGTTTAGCGCTTAAAGAAAAAAAAAAAAAAAAAAAATGTTCGGTTGGTACCAGTTTTTTGAAATAATAATTTCTCCCTTACTTGAAGAATGATATATTAGATGAAAGGAATATTACTCTTAAAGTGCCGAGTAATTATCCTCATATTATAAAAATGTAGTTATCTACATTTGAGATTGTAATGCCTGTATTTATAATTTACAGTTTATATACCAATTTCAGACATTAATTCAAACTTTAAAGACAATTTTAATCACTGTAATATATATAGGTCTGTTTCCATAAAATACATTTAAAAAATATATGTTAAACGCCACATTAAAAATTCTTTTGGTTTTTTTAAATGTGACGTCTAATATAAATTTTTTAATGTTACATCAAATATATTTTATGGAAACAGACCTGTATATATTACAGGGACTAAAATTGTCTTTAAAGTATGAATTAATGTCTGAAATTGGTATATAAACTGTAAATTATAAATACAGGCATTACAAACTTCAAATGTAGATAACTACATTTTTATAATGTGAGGATAATTATTCGGCACTTTAAGAGTAATACTCCTTTCATCTAATACATTATTCTTCAAGTAAGGGGAAAATTATTATTTCAAAACACTGGTGCCAACCGAACAATTTAATTTTTTTTTAAGCGCTAAACTGTCTATAATGCTTGGTAGGAAATCCTGCCAGTCGGATTTATATGGGTTATATATCTATATATCTATAAATAGAGTAGATATGCCTGTAATGTACATGTCAATAAACTGAAAAATAACTAAATATTTATTAATGTAGGGTAATTCTGGGATTTATGCCGCACATTTTTTTGAATTTGTATATAAAGTCCCATGGTAGACATAAAATAAAAAAAATCATGCTATGCTATTTAATGGTAAATATACAACGTGTGTAGTGCGACAAAAAAAAAAATTCAAAACAGATTATTAATATTTTTTAACAATTTTTTTCTAAAACATTACACTGCGGTGCGCCACCCGTACATTCAGGCTGAGACGGCGCACTTGTGCGGTAGTTATGCCGCGCTTATAATAAGAACAAAACGAAATTATAAATAAAAATATTCATATCTGGGCTATAATTAATGTTGTAATAACTAAATGAGTACAATGAAACGTATTAATAGATTCAAATTAATAATTGTTGCCTACTTTCACTATTAAAATTATCGACTTATTATTTTTGCATTAAATTTTAATTGTTATTTCCACAACATAACATCAATGTAAAAAGGGAAAAGAAAAAAGTGAAATTGTGTTTACATAATTTATTTGTTAACCCTTTCGGGACCGGTGGCTTTTACACACATTTTATTCGGTTGGTACCACTTTTTTAAAAGAAGTTACCTTTACTTGAATAATCATGAAAATACTCTAATTAAACAAAACAAATATTACTTTTTTTTTTTACTGGTGCCATAAATAAATTTTGTAAGCTCTTTATGAAAGTGCTTATATGCACCTATGGTCCCGAATGGGTTAAGGGACCTGTTTTTTCGACTACAATCTACAGAAAAAATGTCGAAAAAGTACAGTCTTTATGTAACTACATTTAAACACATGATGCAACGAAGCCAATTACACTTCCTCTTTTTTGGAGTAGTTTGCAAAGAACGTCTGCGTTACGCGTAATCCAATTTTTCATTATTATCATCTTGACATGCATTTTTCGTGCCCTTCTTACTTTTAATTTTCCCCTTTTACTCCTTCGGTTTTAGTAAACTCAATAACATGCCTAACATGGTTAGTCTATGTGAAAAGAAAAGGAAAAGTTAATAACACTTAATCATCCCGTACAAAAGAAACTGCGGCATGTATACCGGAACAGCAGTGCGGCATGTATCCCATTTTGCATGGTGCAGATGTCGGCCATCACAGTTACCTGTCATCGCTAAGGGGAATTGCGTAAACATACGCACAGTACTCTATACAAACGCTATACTTAGTTTTGACTTCGAAATCATGTTGCATTTAGTAATTAGTGTATGAAAAGTATTTAACATAATGTGTTTAAAATTTTGGACACTGAAATCATGCACTTACGTCAAATTAAGGATTGTACTTCTACAAGTAAACATCGAAATGGGATTCACGCTATACACTGGTTAAAATAATCTCATTGCGCACCTATACTGTGCGTTTGACGACCATCTATCGAAAATTACAAGAAATACAAGGGGTGCGGCATCTATCCCATATGCGGCGACTCCCGGAGTTACCCTATAGAGTTAAAAAAAATAAAATAATAATTCCGTTCATAAATTTAAAATTAAACGTAATTGGTTTTATTTTTTGTTTCACTTCAAACTGTTCAGCAAAAAGTTTGGAGTCGGAGTCGGAGTCGGCATATTTTTAGCGACTCCGACTCTTTTCACTGAAAAATCACTCCGACTCCGACTCCGCAGCCCTGGTAGTAAGCCTGAATTCCAATGCAAAAAGTCTGGATATTTATTGTCAGTGTGAAGAACATTGTTAAAAACTCTCTAGGACTTCATAGTAAGTTATCATTTGTACCATAGAGAACATTTGTCAAAAGATGCCAAGCTAAAGAGACTAATGAGATGCAAGAAGATGGTCCAAATTTTCAAGGTATGCCATATGAAAGATGTTTTCTGGTTGAATGAGAAAGTTATTATCATCCAGAAAGCGTATAATCATCAGAATGATCAGCAACTGATAAGTGCAATGCCAAGAAATTCAAGGAAAAGAAAATTGTCATGCGATTGCTTTTTTAGAAAAGATTTGGGCAAGATTTATCGAATTTGAAGAAATTTTTCTGAGGAGCCCGGGACCTATGTCCACATCCCCAGAGACATAACAACATTTGAAAATGACAAGGAAAGACGTTTGAAAATGACCGATGGAATGGAGGTGCAAGGCCGATTTCCCATTGGTTGGAGCCGAAGCTCCTCCCTCTGGTTGTCGAACTTCACAAGGCAAAGCTCAAGCAATCACAGGCAGAAACCCCCCCAAAAGGCCCTTTTACAGGTCCACATACTTTTTACATTTTAATACTAACAATTTACTTTACAATTAACTAAAAATACACGCTGCAATACTAAAAAAGATCTATTTACAAAATAATTACAAAATATTTACAAATTTTCCTAAAACAGAAAACTTACTCATGGTGAATCTTATTGATTCCATCCATGAAGGTAAGTGTTTTCTTCCCTTATCTTACTTAATAACATTATTAAGTAAAATTTCTAGTTTATCAGCTAAGGTAATAAGAGTATTTTTAGTTCTATCTTAATTTTTTCTAAAGTATCTACAATTTTCAAAAAACTGCTATTGAACTCCTCAAGCTGGTAAAGTTGTACCGGATCCGGTGGCACCCTCTTTGGCTTCATTTGGGAAGTACCAACTTTTTTAGGGATATTCTTAGGTTTTTCAGTTTTAGTTTTACTTTGAATATTTTGGGTAATTTCTGCATAAGTTTCCCGATATTTATGTTTTATTGGGAACTCTTCACAACCCTTAAAAGAGGCCGGATGTTGCAACCCACAGTTGCAACAGTTCAGCGGCGGTTTTTCAACTTTTTCAGCACTTTCATCGGTAGTTAGGTTTTTTCTTGGGCATTCAGGGTTTTTATGCTGCCCCCCACATCCTACACAATTTGGGTTCATAAAGCAGTATGTGCTATAGTGGAAAATCCCTTGGCAATTCCAACATTGCACTGCTTTATGGGGGGCCCTATAATTTTCAACTTTTATGCAAATTTTAAAAAGGTCTCTTAAATTTAGAATTTCTTTAATTTTTTTGTTTTTTGTGAGGTAAACTAGAAACAGGGAGAGGACTCTTTTGCCAACCCTGCTGACCATTTGCACTACTTTTATGGGCTGAAACCCTTTATTAGCAATTTCATCCTGATATTGTTGATTTTGAAATTTTTGGGAAGTCTCCTAATGACGTATTTAAGGGGTGTGATGGTATCTGGTACCACATAGAATTGATGTTTACGCGCACTTAGAAATTTAATAATTTTATCTTTTGAAACTTGATCTTTAGGGAATATTTTAACATCATAACAATTTTAACAAGGAAATTGGGATCACAGTCCCTCTCTACTGTAACGACAAAGTTCTCAATATCTTGAATGCTTTTGACTATAATTGGTTTAGGGTCACTATTTTTCTTATTATTTTTGGTACTCTCTATTATCCTCAATTAATTTTGAATAAGCTTCAATATTATCATTTTTGTTCAAGGGGTTTTTCTCTAAATACGACATATCTGAGGCTGCAACCTCCGAATTGGCTAAGTCTGATTCTTCACTTTCCGATTGGCTATCGGTATTTATCTCCATATTTTCAGATTGGCTGTCACACTGAAGCTTGATTTTAAAGTTAGCTTCATTTTTGCTAGCTTTAAATTTTTTAGCGTTTGGCACAACTGAGCCAGCTATTAGGTCTCGTTATTCTTTTTACTTTTTCTTAATTTTTTAGCTTTTTTGGGAGAATTTGGGATAGAAATTTTCCCTTTTGGCTGATTAGCCTTACTACTTATTTCGATTTTTTAATTTGATTTCTCTCATGATTTCTAGCTTCTTTGGCAGTTTTAAGAACTTTTGCAATCCTTATTGCATTTTCGTGTCTTAATTCCTTATGATAATCTCTCATTTCTTGCCTTTCGGCTTCATCATGATAAACTTCCTCATACCACTTATCAGTGTAATTTCCTACCTCATTAAAGTTCTCTAAATTCTTATCAATAATCTCAGTTACACATTTGCAACTTTCCTGATTAATAAATAAATAATACCCTAAGTCGCTGTCCACCTGGACAGAGTCCGGGTTTCGCCTAAACCGAAAAGGGCCATCGCTACAAGCAGTACAAACTATATTACCTTCGGTCGCCATCTTATCAGTATCAGTCGGTAAAGGCATTGAAATTGCTTTGTCACCTACCGGCATTCGCTACTGGCATATGTAGCCCTGACAATGGCTTTTCGCGCTACTGATTGCGGTGACTAGCACTGTCTCGGGGATGTCATGGCAGGAGCTGCCACACTCGCTCTCTCGATCAAGATTTATCGCCACAGAAAAAACACTTTTATTTTTATTGATTAAAACATAGCGATTAATGCAAAGACATACCAAAATGTAAGTGTTTGCTAAGATTGTGGCCTTGTGGATGCAAAATAACCCTATTGGAATCTTTCAGCAGAAGGGCATCTGCATATGGAGCAAAAGCGACATGGGCCTTCTTTGATGCCTATTTGGATATTTGAGAAAAGATGAATGGCCTTTGAACTATATGGCTCTTAACCAGCTCGAATTCTCTGTTTGGGGGTACTTAGAAGAAAAGTTAAAGAGCAAGAAAATCTTCAGTTTAGACTGTCTGCGGCTTGAACTTATAAAGGCTTAGGATGATTTAGATCAGAGTTGCCTGTGGTGCACCGTGAATTCTGTAATCCCTCATTTTGAAGCTTGTATAAAAGTGAATGGTAGATATTTTGAACAAAACGTTTAAATATTGTTGTTTGTTATATTTTGGTTTTGTTTGAAAACAAAATGTTATCAGGTAGTCTATATTTTTATGAAAATAGAGTTTTTGTGCATGCCCATGCTTTTCAGCCACCCTGTATATTTGACGTAATTTTTCATTTCAATAAAAGACATATCTAATCTAGATTATACCAACACATGCTATATATTTCCCCCCATGTAATGAATTAGCATAATATTAGTCTTGTTCCAAAATTGAAGCAACAAGACTTACTGATAGACAATTTTGTCTATTTAATGTCTACGATAATTATCTGTATACATATTTCTCTTATGTGGTGCTAAAAAAGACTGAATTTGTTGCTTGACGTTTAGCAACAACTGCAGAAACAATTAATTTGACATACTACATTCCTCCAATCAGAAGCACGATTTCACCACTGAAACTCGTGTCATATTTGAAAGAAAAATTTCAATGGTTTTCATAAAATGTAAACATATTAAAACGATTCCATTTATTTATGCACTACTCGCGTAAGAGCAGAACACAGATTATTTACTGAGAAATAATATTAAGTAATCTGTGCAAATAAAATGACAGTGAATAACCTTTCATAATAAGCAAAAGGAGTTTAAAATATTAATTTCCTAAGGAGATATTTTGAATGTGAAAATGCATCAACACCCATAGACATTACCGAAGGCAATTCGGAAGCCAAGTGACTGGCAGCCTTAAGTTAAATAAACGAACTTGTTTATAAGTTATCTTATCAGATTATTGCACATGAAATGTCAGATTTGATAAATAAAACAAGAATAACTCTATGGAACTTGATTTTTACTAAACAAAATAGGCATCATTAAATGCAGTATATCTCGCACAGCAGGAGACCAGAGCATTTATGCCAGTTACACAGAAGTCTGGGGTTCTGGACCAAAGAAACTCCTCAAAGGGATTTTTGACAGCTATTTCCCTGCCAATGCTTAAAAAAATAATAGCTAATTGGTAAAAGGTCTAGTGAGTATGGAAGGTGAGGAAGAGTCTGTGTGTATTTTTTGGACAGATTTACTAAAAAAACTAATGGTCTCGCATTGTCGTGAAGCAGTAAAATTTTTCTGTTGACAAATGTTGGCTGTATAACAAGTAATTTTTTATGCATTGCATCAAGCTCGGTGCAGTATTTCTCTTCATTAACAGTTTCACCATTTTTCAAAAACAAAATGCGGGTAACACTACCCTACCTGTATACTGCCAAATAGTCACTATTATCTTCTTTGGATGAAAAATTTGTTTTAGCATATGTTTCAGTTCCACATTGGCTTCTAGCTTCTGTACAGATTAACGAAGATTATTATACAAGATCTCCTTTTCTCCATATGTCATTACTCTGTTCAAAAACAGAGTGTTTCTGTTCTGGGAGAGCATAGATGTACTAACATCAGTCGACTTTTCAGGTTTTGTTCAGTGAGCTCATAAGGAACCCATTTATCAAGCACTTATCGTTGCTAAAAGACTAAGACTTTGTAAAAAACTACACAACGTAGGATTAGGTATAGCTATATATACTAGAAAAGTATAAATTGATATACCATGAAAGTTCAGAGAGATATGAAGTCAAAATAGTATCAAATACAGCAGACTCCCTTAAATCTGCAACTCTAAAATTCACAAACTCCTAAAATCAGCACATTATCGCAGATGTAAACAATGAAACTTTCAGTTCAGATGTAGAGGCAAAATTAGACTTTTATTTTTATATCGGTTCAGTATGTGTTTTAATATATAATTCTTATTCATATTACCGAATTCGTGCTTTTTCATGAAAGAAGATTTATTTCTGAAAAAATTCAAGATATTGCTGATATCATTGGTAATCACAATCTTTTTACTAAATATATTTATGTATTAATCAACCTTTTTTGGTTATTAAGTCTGGCTAAACCTGGAATAAAACTTCCTTATTTTATGATTTTGATGTGAATTAGTCAATATACTTTTATGAGGCAAGTTTCGTTGAATAGTTTAGGAAAAATGTATCATCTTTATGATACATTTTAAATTATTTACTTTTAATATTTTAATCATTTTAAAAATTAATTTTTATTATTTTAGTTTATTATTTAATTATTTCAATATTTTAATATATTGTAAACATTTATTATAATGCCAATTGCATTAATACAGTCAAATTACTGTTTAAAAAATGTAAACAAAGCAAAGATCAGAAATCCAAAAAATTCTAAAATCCGCACAACCTCTGGTCCAAAGCTGTGCGGATTTGACAGTCTACTGTATTGCTATTCTGTATAACTTTTTTCCTGATGAATTTAATTTGGTGCAGATAATAAAAATAGAGCATATTTAAACTTCATTTGGCATTTCATAAACCCAAATTCAGCGTAAGTAATAATCTTTTCTTTTTACAGTGTACCTAAAATAAAACTTTTTCTCAAAGTTCAAACTTGGCACTGTGTTAAGCACACTTCGAAATGAGGTCACAAAGTTCCACCTTAATCCGTACTGCGTTTTTCCAGATAGGTTTTTAATTAACTTTTAAAGACACGGGAGGCGTATTGAGACGTCCACTCAATGCAAACTAGTTGTGAATCCCATAGTAATTTATGCAATTAATTCTAATTAAATTCGCCTGTTTTTAACAATCTGATGTTTATTGCTTTTATACTGCTACTGGGCATTGCATTACACAAATATATTATTAAAAGTTATCTAGGCTTTAAAAGCCGATGGTATATAGAGTATGCTGCCACTGCCATTATGTATGTACAAACAGTTTGTGTCTCATCTAATTGATACTAATTGATTGGGTTAATATCTCAGCTAATTGCTGATAGTTTTTTTTTTTAATCATTATCAACAATGCTTTTATACTTCTGCTATGGGGATAGGTACCTCCGGCACTCCTCAACATCTTTGCTGAATGCCTGCAAATTGAAATTTGTGTGTAACGGAAAAATGTGCTTTTCTCAAAAACTATGTGACCTAGGGTAATCTCTATAGTTTTCCTGCAAGGTTTAAATTAACGTTTACTACCTTTAATTTTTTCATAATTTTAATTTCAGTAGATCAGAAATAGAAGGGGGGGGGGGACATTTTTGCACTACATTTTCGAGGATATTTTTGAAAATATAATACCTAAAATTAAAAGAAATGTGTTTTTGAGTTCAGTGCTATGAAAGCTTTCACACGTTACCCCACACGATATACAAAGAAAGATTTTTTTTTTTTTGCAAGTAACTTAATTAATCCTTCTACATTTTTCCTAAATACATTTGTGAATGTTTAATACAGTCGAACTTGGATAATTCGAACGTCTTTAATTCGAATTCGTGGATAATTCGAAGTTTTTTGTCAGTCCCTTGAAATTTGTATTCAGTTAATGCTAAAAAATCTTGGTTATTTCGAAGTCCAACTTCTTTAATTCGATGTTTTTACCCTTTCAAAAATGACAAAATCAAGTTTCAATACAGTTTATTTGAAAAGTGGCCGGGTTATTTTCAGCTATTGTGGAAATTTCGAAGTCCAACTTCTTTAATTCGAAGTTCTTACCCTTTCAAAAATGACAAAATCTAGTTTCAATGCAGTTATTTGAAAAGTGGCCGCGTTATTTTCAGCTATTGTGGAAGATTCTTAGGGAGGAGAAGGGGGTGGGAGAATATTATCTGTTCTAGGAAACAGAGCAGGGATAAAGGTAGGAGGAACGAACGCCCTTTTCTTTGTAAGTGACACATGCTACTCTCGCCAATGCGATAAATCATAGATGACACGTGTTGCAATTCCTTCGAAACCAGGACTATAGTCGCTTGAGTTTTCTTCATTGTGCGTGTAGTTTTTGTGGTGAGAGTTCAGTGCAAGCATGTCACTGAGTAAGCCCCGTGTCCCGTATAAAACCTTATCTTTCGATGAAAAAATTGCTGTGATTCGTGAGGTAGAAAAGGGTGTAAAGAATAAATGCATCATCACAAAAGCGTATGGAATAGCACCTAACACTCTTTCGACCTTTTTGAAAAATAAAGAAAATTTTTTGAAATCTAATCGAAATCGCAAACGAGCTAGCGAACTCGATAATCCTGATGTGGACGAGTGTGTCTTGAAGTGGTTTAAGCAAGCGCGGGACAAAAACATCCCACTCAGTGGAACTCTTGTTCGTGCAAAGGCGGAAGAATTTGCTGTCAGCTTAGGAAACAACAACTTCAAAGCAAGCTCCGAATGGTTAGATGGTTTTAAGGAAATAAATGAAATTTTCTTTAAGTCTATGTGTGGTGAAAGTTCAAGTGTGGACAAAGATGCAGCAAATGAATGGAAAGAAAAAGTTGTTCAAATCATTGAGCATACACAGGACAGAGACATTTTTAATGTCGACGAAACTGAGATTTTTTTCAAATGTACCCCTCCAAAGACTTTGGATTTTAAAGGTGAAAAATGTAGTGGAGGAAAATCAAGAAATCCAAGTTGTTTTAACAATGTCAAAACAAAACCTATAGAATAACGTTCTAACACGAAAGCCTGGATGACGGGGAATCTTTTTGAAGAATGGCCGCTAGATCTCAATCCCACGCACCAAAGAAAGAACAGGAAAATCATCCTATTTATTGATAACTGCACGGCCCATAAATCGATACCCGCTATGGAAAATGTCACGGTTGAATTTTTTCCGCCAAATATGACCTCAGTGGTGCAACCAATGGATCAAGGCATCATTAAAAATCTGAAGCATTTCTACAGATGCCTAGTCGTTCAACACCTCCTTACTGCATCTTCCCAAAAGCTTCCCATTACCCTCCTCGATGCATCAAGAATGCGCTTAAATGCATGATCCAAAGTGAGCAAAAAAAAAAAAAAAAAAAAGCAAATTGCTTCCAGAAAGCAGGATTCATCAAGAACACAGTCCCTAGCGATCTTTTAGATGAAGAAAATTTACCTCGCTCAGTTGAATGGGAAGACAGCGTACCATTTGATGATTACGTCGACATTGATATAAACATAGGCATTTGTGGAGAGCTGCCTGATACAGATATTCTATCAGAAGTTCTAAACAATAAGAACATTGTAACAGAAGACAATGAAGATATTGAAGATGATGTAGAAGAACAGAGAACGATTCCAACTTCAAGTGAGGCAGTCTTTTATCTAGCCGAATATTGTCGTTATGTAGAAGGGCAATCTAACGTGAGTGAAACTGTGTTTCGAGCTGTAGAGATACTTGAAGATTTTGTTTAAAAAAATCAAGTAAGCTCTTTAAAGCAATCTGAAATATCTCAATATTTTAAAAAGGTGTAGTTTTTTTATTTAAAATTAATAAACATTTTTTTTTTTTTTTGCAATTTCTGTTGCGTTTGATTATTTTACGACATAAAAATAATTTTTTTTGTATAATTCGAAGTTTGGATAATTCGAAATTTTGCAGTGGTCCCTTGCACTTCGAATTATCCAAATTCGACTGTAATCTGTAAATATATGGGTCAATAGTCTTTATTACTTCCTCCAATTTGAACTTTCCACATTCCATAGTTTATGAGTAAAATGGCTGTGACAGACAGACACAGGAGTGATCTTATAATGGTTCCGTTTTTACTTTTTAAGTACGGAACCCTAAAAATATCCATATGTGATTTATGTCCATGTTGCACTTATATGTTGACATTATCAGCTGGCTCTCTAATGATTTCTTGCTTGCATGCAGGGACTTTAACCTTCATGATCAATACTACTTGTGTCATCTGGTGATGTTTATAAATATGAAAATTACTTAATTCCAAAATCTGACATTTCATTTGTGACACCCTAATATTATACAAAGAATGATGTATTTAATAATATTTAATCCAACAAATCTCAGCATAGCAGAAAGGAAAAGATTAAAATAAATTAACTATGCAAAGCCTCATTTTTTTTCTTTGTTTATTTTTCTTATAATACCGTATATTCCTGTGTATAAGCCGAGTATACAACTTTTCAGTGAAAATTCGTCCAAATTCAGAAACCTGTATATAAGCCAATGTTAAACTAATGTGATGAAAAATTCAGCGAACGAAAACTTAGCACTTTTTTTCTGCATAGCTAATAGAAAAAAAATACACTCTCTGAAATTATTGATATCTCCTAGAGATCTTCAATAGATCACCGGCAGCCTTACTTCTATTCTTCAACAATCAGACATTATTCTAAATGAATCATTTAAAGACAGACTCCATTCAAAATGGGCTGAATAAATGTCATCTGCGAATGAATCTATATCAAACAGCAGTATTTTTTTTTTTTTTAGTTGACACTGTTGCTATCTCTGGAGAAAGAAGTTTGGCTTGAATTACCATAAGAAATAATGGTCCGATCTTTTGAAAAATGTTGCATTAATAATGCAAGATGGATGGAACTAGATGATACCATTCTTGAAGAAGACAGCGATGATGATGAGCTAGATACTGACAATATTCATCTTGATGTACCAATGAAAGCTATTTTAAGGAGTTGTTAGAAAATTCTGAGAATGACTTGGATAGTAAATTATGATAGGTGACATTTTCATTGTAAAAGAATGGGGTATTAAAGTATTTTTAGAAAAATTTAAGTCTTTTTTATGCTTTTTTATATTTACCAACCTTTTTACTTTAGAATATAAAATTTGGAAATTTCCTTAGACTCATGTATAAGACGACCCCTCTCACTTTGGAGACAAAAAAGTGATAAAAAATTCTTGGCTTATACACAGAAGTATATGGTAAATATACACTTCCTTAAATTACATATATACATGTTTTGATATTAAAGGATATTCAATTTACACACATTAAGAGAGTAATAATATAAAAAACACGGAGAAATATACAAAGATTAAAGAAAAAATACCCAATTAATTAAAATACATAACTTACTTCAGAGCTGAAAACTGAAGCTAGAAACTTTTTAATTGTAATCATTTGTGCTGTGGCATCAGTAAATACAGCTGGAAGTGGCAATTTGGGAATGAACTTTCGAATGCCTATTTCCAAATTGGACAAAATTTCCCTAAAATGTGAAACACCCATTAATTATAACATAAAATAAAGTAATTAATTATTCATCTTAGAAGACAAACATCAAAAAGTGCCAATGGATTTTTAAAATAATAAATAATATTGAATACAATACTTCACTTTTACTGTTATAAAAAGGCAATGAAGCCTTAATAATATAATCATAACACACTTTCGCAATTCATTCATTCACTAGATTAGAAAAGCAAGTAACGCACAATCTTCTAACAAGCTATCAAAAAGGAATTTTAGCAAAATAATTTCTTTATTTCACTAACTCACCTCCTTTAAATTGTCGATTATGCAAAGATTATTGATATTATCATTTAAATACCAAAGAATCTTTTTTCCTCCCTCTCAGTAAATACAAGTAAAAATGTGCCATAATTGAATAAAATTTAAAGTAATGAACAACAAAATACATATATAACTATTTATTTCATTATCTTTACAATAAGTTTCATTTTGAAATTAAGTAAATTTACATTTCAAAACTTTTTAATTTATTCTGGATCTTCACACTTTGAAATATTCAACATCCAAAACAATGTTGTAGTTAAATCTGTATTCAAATATATTGATCATCAGAAAAACTCTCATTTAATTTCAAAATTGCTATTTTTGAAAAGACATTCAATGAATATATATTTTTTTTTCTTTGGTCTTTCTTTTTTTTTTTCTCATATTTTTTTTTTTTTTTTTTCGTTTGTTTGTTTTTAGCAAAATGATTTCTTTAATCAACTAACTTAATCCACTAACTCCCCTCTTTTAAATTGTCTATTATGCGAAGATTATTGGTATTATCATTCAAATAGCAAAGAATTGCTTTTTTCCTCCCTTTCAGTAAATACAAGTAAATATTTGCTATAATTGAATAAAATTGTAAAGTAATCAACAACAAAATACATATATAACTATTTACTTCATTATCTTTATTATAGGTTTTATATTGAAATTAAGTAAATTTACATTTCAAAACCTTTTAATTTACTCTGGATCTTCACACTGTAAAATATTCAACATCTAAAACAATGTTGTAGTTAAATCTGTGTTCGAATATATTGAGCATTAGAAAAACTCTCATTCAATTTCAAAATTGCTATTTTTGAAAAGTCATTCAATGAAATTTTTCCCCCCCTTTGGTCTCTTTTTTTTCATTTTCTTTTTATTATTTCATATAAATATAGAATAATACACAACTGCTCAGGCAATATCAACTAAATTCAATTATAATGAAAATATAAATATTAAAAATAAAAAATAGAATATAAAAGAAGAAAAATGAATAAGATTTATTTGACTAAAAATAAGTTAGCTCCACTTCTAACCTGGGAGCCAGCAATATTTTTTACATAATCATTTTATACAAATATGGAATTAAGCTCATTTAATTAATCTGAAAATGATGACATCAGATGGCAACCCAATTACAGAAGATCACCATTTATTACAGCAATATCCTTCAATCTTCCATAATTAGGTTGCATTAATTTCCCTTTGACCGGGAGATATTGCGACTTTCGAGACACTATTGCAACAGCTGAAGCAGTTTTGTGATTAATTAAGATCAATTACATATTTAAAGATCAGCTTATATAAAATAATTAAGTAAAATATGTTGTTGCCTTGCAGACTATTCTTATAACATATCTGACATATTGTGAAACAGAAACATGCAATATGTAAATAAATACACGAACACATATTCTTTTTCATAATACTTTTTATGTAGAATAAAAATATGACAGAAAAATTACCTAGTCAATTCTTCATTTGCAGTGTGCAATGAATAATTTTCCCGGTCTCTAGATATCAGTCTAAAACCCTGATAGTTTAGGTCCACCTTAAATATATATAAATAAGTAAACATTTTACAAAAAATAAATAAATTAAGCATTAAAATTCAAACTACTTATCCCAGGTAATTCTCAATGAACTCAATGTAACTATTTACAATAATGCTTTATGATTCTAGAGTTTGAGATGAATAACAGATACCTATGTTTAAAAAAAGTATTAAAACTATCTGTGTTAATACATAGTATGACAACTTAAAATCTGTAAAGATTGAAATATATATGGAAAAACAAATTGTATGAGAGAGAAAATTGAAAAAAGAAATAAATTAAAAATGATTGAAAAAAGAAGACACCTTATCTTCATTTTCTTTATAACAAAATTATACAAAGTATAAAATTATTAAAATCTTTATTCTTATTTATACCTTGGAACGATTCCTCACATATAAACATACTGATCATTTTCACTACATATTTCTTTTTCTTCCTTTAAAATATTAACTAAAAATATTACTTTCTCTAAATTCACATTTAATTTCTGTAAGTTTTTTCATAAAAAACAGGTTTCAAAACAGTCATATGCTTTAACAGTTGTAATAAGTATTTGCAATGGAATTTTTGTCAAGTGTATTCCAATCACTTTATTTTCTTCATAAGACCAGCATTAATACTATTTCAAGAAGTCCCTCATATGCCCATTATAAAACTATTTGAAATTTATGACAATGTTCTATAATGGCTTTCAAGTGAAAAATTTCTAATCCCTTGATAGTTCATAGTTTTTTTCTTCCATATAATTAACTTTAGCATCCACAAGAGAGGAATATCAAATTCTTACTAGTGTTCAATAAGTTTATAGAGCAGAAACTATAGCAAATATGGCAAGAAAAGATATATAAAATGTATATCTATTATACATAAAAATACAAATGGAAATTTTGTTCTGGCTGCTTATAACTTGAGTTCTGCTGAAAGGATTTTGATGGAACTTGCACTGTTAGATAATGTTTCAGCGGAAGGTTTAATATATCGTTCTACATAGATTAGTTACAGAATTATGATGGAAAATTCTGTTATTTTGGGCGAAAAGATTATCATTGGTTATCTTTTGGCAACCATTATAGATGATGAAAGAACTGAAACGGAAACACCTTGAAAAATTGTTTCATTTCTGATGGTCATAACGGCCACATTTCCCTCCCAAACTCTGCTACAATAATGTACTATAAAAGAGTTGTTTCAATAGCCCGTCTATTGTATAACAGATAAGATAATATAACAGTGCAATGGCATTTTCATTGTATTCGGCAAATGCAGAAGGACTTTCCAGGTGAAGGTCCATATTACTTTAAAATACAAGGTTGAATTCATCATTCTGTTTGATCCAATGTTCATTTGGAAAATGCATCAGTGCAGCGAGCGTAGCCTGCTAGTTTTTACATAATTGACAAATTATTGATAAACACACCTTTGGTAATATGATATACAACGAACCTGAATCTTAAAACATATCACAAAATGTAATGATCAGCAATAACACTTATGATCCATTTTTCTAAAATTATGTCACTTTTTAATTAAAAAAATGCAATTTTTGATGTGACATAATAAGAAAAAAAATGCATTAAATGACACTATGTGGGTATAAATATCCAAAAAATGGGAGGTATATTCCAAGAAGTATACCCCAGTTACAATAAAAATGTTCAACTACTAAGGTAAATGACACCACAAATTTTAAGGGTTTCATCATATTAAAAAGGAAGTCCAATTTACTGACTTTACATAAATTTTATTTTATTTTTCTAATGAGGTTGCAATCTGAGATTGTACATTTGAATTATTTTCTGTCTTATGGTTTAGTAAACTGAGAGAAAAGATCAAGCATGAAGTACTGCTTGTGACACATATGGATGTGTGTAATATAACTTAATTCAAGAATGACTACTTTGCGTCACCAACAGATGTAAGTTGGTCAAACAAACACAAAAATAGCCATTCGATTGGGAATTATGTTTTCTTTCAATGTTTGTTAAGAAGATAAATTTCATATTGAAATTGTATCAAACTTTGTAATTTTCAATATCAATACCTAATTTACCATCATATTATCATTTTTTGGTAAATTTTACCTTAGAATGCCACGCTGGGAGTCCTTCAGTCATGCAGTTTAAAATTTTTCAAGGTTTAAAATTTAGAACTTCTAATGATAAATTCATTTTTAATTGTTGCAAAATAGACTGCAATGCAGGTAGCTTTTTTAGGCATAACTCAAAAATTACTAGGTGGAATGAGCTGTAATTTCAGATTTATATGTTTGAAGCTTTTGGAAATTGATTTCTGTTAAAATTTGTGTATGTTATAATTGATATTTTTTTGAAAAAAAAATTCAAAATGTATATAATTTCAAAATTTATTTTAGAAAGAAATGTGAAATATAACCTATGTATTTTTTAACAGAAATTGGTTTCTCAAAACTTAAAATATGTTAATCCAAAATGACTGCTCCTTCTCACATGCAGTTTTTGAATTATACTTAAAAAACTACCACATTGCAATTGCCTTTGCAAGAATTAAAAATGAATTTAAGACATTGAGTTTTAAACTTTAAACCTTCATAATTTTTAAACTACTTGACCGAATAACTTCTTATTTTGTATTCTAAGGTAAAATTTACTAAAAAATCCAATTAGATGTCAAAATTAGGTGTTCGTATTGAAAATTTCAAAATTGATACAATTTCAGTATGAAGACAGCCCCTTAAGCTTATTCTTTTAACATATATTTAAAGAAAATATAATTCCCAATCTATTTTCCATTTTCACTTGGAGGTTTTGTTGATAAAATAGATGGGGTAACTTTTCTGTCAACTGTACATGCCAAACATCAGTGAAATAGATGCAAGAATTAAGCACTTCTTTACATATCAATATGATTCTTTTTTTCTGAATTTGTTACCATTATTTTACTACAAACTTTTTACTCACAGTTATGTTTCAACTCCAGAAAAGATTATGAATCATTCTGGATGTGTTTCACGGTAAAAAATTATTAGTGCTAGACTTTTTTTCTTGTTTTTCATACTTTCAAACATGATTTTCTGCATTATTTTTCAAGAATGAAGCTAAAGATAGATGTTTAAGAAAGTTTTTGGTAATTTTAGAAAAATTATACTTGTTATAAATTAGTCTCTCTGACATTAATGCTGTAATTCATTTCACAATGGGCTGCAGCAATTAGAAAACTTTTAGAATACATAAATATACATTTTGTCTAGAAAGTACAGTTGCAAAATCTTATAGTTACATTGTTTATAAAAATATAAAAGCAGGAAAAGTTTAAATGAAAGAAGATTATTTCATATTGGAACTTGTCTTTATCTATTTAATTTAAATAGTTCTGTTTAAATTACTGTAGATGAACCCAATAAGACTTCCCGAAGAATAATTCTAGAGTACAGAAAATATTTAACAAAAATCCAAATTTTAAAATATGAAAATTAATGTGAAAGATAAAGAATTTTTTGCTCAACATCAGCCATCATTCAAAATATATGTATTTAAGAAATGCTCTAGATAGAAAATTCAAAGAGAAAAATGGAATGCTTGTTGAATTGCATTCAATGCATTCTATTTTCATGCAAATATGCATACGGACCAAAAGACTGATCCTTCCTAACATTTACAAAGTTTTTTTTTTTTTTTTTTTTTTTTTATTAAACACTATTCAGTTTAACAACTAAGCAATAAAAAATAACTTCAGCAGTTTAGACATACAGGTATTATAAAAATCAGTTGAAAAAGATTGGTTGTGATTTAAGACTAGAGAAAAGCGGATTTTATTAATAAAAATAGAAAGCAGAAGTAATAAACAACATTTTTTTCCCTTTTGCTCAGTTTCACAGCCAAGCAAAAGGTCTAACTTCTTCTAAATTCAATGCTTCCTCCCCTCCAAAATCCTCCATTTTTGGAAACAAGACAAGGTTCTTTTCTGGAAAATGTCTTGGTAATACGGTACTTCTCAAATGTGCATGAAATCCATCTCAATGACAACATTTTTTTCAAATAACTAGTTTTGTGGGAGGGCAGACTGGGACTGGTTTTGATATGAGTTAATTGTTACAAATCTCATTTCATCCCTCATACAAGTTGTGTAAGCTCAAAATAGACATTCATATCCATTGATTCATGCTATCAAAACTCATCCAGTAGCAAATTTTTAGGCTGGCACAGCTTATATGAAGTAAGAAATGGATTTGTGACAACCAGCCCTGGTTTCATCTACTTTCCAGCTATCTATGCCTCCTTTAGTTCAAAAAAGCTATGAAGGAAATATGACTAGAGATAATTAATCACCACTAATATTAATGAACAAGTAAGTTACAGTTACCCCAAAATAACTAGTTGGATGTGCCAATCCCAAAACTTTCTTCTATCTGAGATACTTCAAAATTCGCTATCACAGAGCCAAAAGTAAATGGCAATCTATGCTGATCATGAGAATTCTAAAGATATGAAAATCCGAGCATTAGTTCTTGAGATATGATTATTGCTAAAACCGTGTAAATTCTGCAAAATGTAGCATAGCAGCAACACTTGTTGGATGATTTACACTAAAACCTATTCAGCAACAACTTATGTCAACATCTAACTGAATCTGAAGTTTGAGGAATATTGATGCATTAGTTTTTGAGATAGATCTATTGTGGAAATCTTGAAAAATGCAGATTAACAGCGCTGCCTGTCACGTGATTTACACTAAAACATAATCAGCAACCAATATTTATCAAGGTATACCTGAATCTGAAGTTTGATAAAAATTCATGCATTTGTTCTTGAGATAGAGCTATTGCAGGAATCATGAAAAATGTAGCATAGCAGCGCCACATGGTGGCCAATTTACACCAAAATGTAGTCAGCACCAACACATATCAAGGACTACTGAATCTGAAGTTTGATGAAAATCTACGCATTAGTTCTAGAGATACAGCCATTGCAGAAATCATGAAAAATGCTGTACAGCAGTGCCACTTGAAGGGCGGTTTACAACAAAAAATAGTAAACACCAATTCATATCAAGGACTAATTGAATCTGGAGTTTCATAAAAATCTGTGCATTAGTTTTTGAGATAGAGCCATTGCATGAGAAATCATGAAAAATGCAGCATAGCAGCACCAACTGTTCAGTGATTTGCACCAAAAACTAATCAGCACCAATTTATATCAGGGACTAACTGAATATAAATTTTTAATAAATTCTGTGCATTAGTTCTTGAGATTAAGCACCTACAAAATTTCTGTCACATACAGACAGACAGAGTAACAGACTCACAGACAGACATTTTGTAAAAAAAGGGTTTGAGAATCTCTGACCCCTAAAATGTGTAAATCTATCGAAAGCCAGAAGTCGAAAATTTTCACGAATCCAATACTTTCTTCTTGTAAAGATAGAAGAAAGTAAAAATAAACTTACAAAAGAAATTGAAATAATACTTACAGTAATGTAATCAATACTGCTGTATCTAAGACCACCAAGTTTGAAGAATTTCTGTTGACTGTTTCCAGGCTTCAGAAAATAGATACTTTTGTTTGATAATAAAAAGTATATCTTCTGAGATGATCCTTCAGAGAAATTTGTATAGCCACAGTACAGCTGTACATTGAAAAGAAAAACAGCAAAAATCAATAAAAATGAATCATAATTGAAAGAAAAAAAAATAATACAAAAGTAAAAATCCAAAAATGAGAAAAACATTAATACCTTATAAAAAATCTCTTCTTCATGTTCATAAACTTCAACAAGAAAATACAATTGGATGTTATTTCCCACTCTGTAAAATTAAAAACAAAATACATATACAGGCACAGTTTAAAAGCCCTTTCTAGTTTAATATATTATAAATGTAAGAAAACCTGTGCAAGGAGGCTTTTGCACTTTAATCTTAGAGATTATTTGCAGATACATTTTGTCAATAATTTTTTAATTAACTGCAATTTTTATCGAACAAAGTATTTTAAATAATGTGAGGTACTTATGAATAGAAAATGGGTGGAAATTACATTAATTTAACACCATCATAATAACATTATTAAATTTTATATAAATTCACACATTGATTTTAATATTTAAAAAAATTACGCATGTTTTATAAATAAATATCATGCCCCTTTTACATTTAAAAATTATACATTAATAATTTAAAATTTATATATATTATTTTTTTTTCTTTTGGCATATTAGACAGCATATTAGAAAAACTTTTTACATAAAATATATTAATTAATCTGCATTTAAATAACAAAATTTCGAATTTAATATAAATCTACATGCAATAAAAGCAGCATGTGTTTTATTTTAATTTACTTATAGAAAGTTTATAAGTAATTAATTCAGCCATTATGATGACTTTGGTTGATCCCATAATTTAAACAATATTTGAGCAAATCAATGCTATTAGCTGCAACATTTAATTTTTTCCCTTGCATTTTATTCCTAAGATTTTTTATATAGCTGTAAATTTTAATCAAACAACATGTTTTAACGAAATGAGAGTGTGCTATATCAGAAGTTTGTTCAAAAAACTTTTGATTGCTACACCATTTATAGTTGTGTTGTGATATGTGCTTAGAAAAAATGATGTTGACAAAAAAAAATAATAAATTATTTCGAAAAATAGTAGTCATATTAATTGTAATACTAAGAATAATAATTACATTCTCTGAATAGAAGAAATAATCTTAGATTCTAACTTTTTGAGAACATTAGAGCAGTTCATGTTACAAAAAATTTGACAGGAAAATATCAATTTATTTATTATTTCATTTATCAATTTATTTATATTATTTGAAATATGTGTAACTAAGATTCATTGCAAAAAAACAAAATTATTTTACTATGCTGAAATATTTTAGAACTAACATACATAAGTTAAATATATATATATATATATATATATATATATATATATCAAATTTCTAAAACATTTATTTTTTACTGCTTTATTTATTTACTTTTCAAAGTTTGAAACTCTTCCCATTAAAACTTTTATAATTTTCATTTATAAATATTAACAGTTTTATTAATATTTCAGAAGAAAAAAATATGATTGATTTTTAAAATATCAATTTAGTTTATGTAAATAATTGACAACTGGTTTACAGTATGATAATAGTAAAATACTTGCTCCCACAAGTTATTAATTTTGTTTGAAAACAGAAGTATTTCAATTATTCTTTTCATCTTCTCAACAACAAATTCATGCAATTATTTAATATTTGCATGAAAAATAGCATTAACATTTGATAAACTTTTCACAATTCTCATATTGCAATACAAGAGATCAAACGGGTTAATTTAAAAAAAAATAATGAGAAAAATAAATAATGACACATTAACACATTGAATGCCAAGTCTGTTTTGTCTGTCTATCCGTTTAGGCCATGGAATAAGACTCCCATTACAGAATCTATAAGTGTCAGTCACCGATGACTGACGTGTTAAGGAATGAAATAAGATTTAATTGAAAATCAGTTAATACAAAAAGATATAACTGCTGGAGAATTTAATATAAAAAAAATGAGAAAAATAAATACTGTTACATTAACCCCTTGGGGACGAGCGACCGGCATTCGTACCATGTAAGCTGCTCAGAATCAGGGATTATTCTCACCAGTAAATTTTTATTGTAAATTTTGCCTTATTTAATCCGAGCATTTTCTCGATTCAATTAGGCAAAAATATCTGTTTTAAAAAACTGGTGATTAAAGATTAAAAATTCTGTAAAAGACGCTCGTCCATCGCTCCCTAGTGTAAATGGGCATTTTAGAATGTGCGGTTTATTTACAAGATCACTCAAAAGATATTGAATACATTACAGCCTACGGATATTTACTGAGTAAAATGTATTTTAATGACTTTATAACATTTCAATCTTTGTAAAACTTTAGAATGTTACTTGAAAAGTGAATATGAATTCAGTTTGATAATCTGATAGTTCGTTCATCCAGGTTTCCACTGTATAAAAGATGTTGGTTTTAGTACACACTTCTGAAAATACAATACTACAGGGACTTTTAGGCACGAAATTTAGATAACAATTAAATTAAATTGTATTCTGCATAAAATCACAATGATCATTGGTGGAGGTACTAGAAACAATAATCATCACAGAACATCCCATCCTTATTCAAGGTGAACCTTGCTTATGGAAGAATGACAGCACCTCGGTTACAGTAAAGGTGCCAGCAAGCTCCTCAACTACAGAGGAGCCAAGGAACATGTTTAGTAAGATAACGTTGGAGAATGCGAGTGTACTTACAAGTGGAAAAACAATTAGAAAGGACTTCAGGTTAAAAATTAGGCATGTTACTGAAATTTACCGCAGCTGTTGAAAGTATTCAGTTCAGAGTTTGCTGTTTACTTACAGAATTACATAATCTGTAAACATAAATTATATATCAAACACACAAATCCTATGTACGGCTTTAATTTAGAACACATTTGAATAATGTTTTTTCCTTACAAACTCAGCAAAAGTTAAGTACAGTCGAATCTCTATTTAACGAAGTTGCTAAATCCCGGAAAAAAATTCGTTATATGGAAAATTCGTTAAATAGAGATTCACCTTTTAAAATACTTTAAACTACATAAAACAAATTTTAAATTCATAAACACTAAATATTTTCACTAAAAGTAATTAATCACGTTTTTTTAAATAAATTATATCAATTTGTTTTATTTATTTTACCCACCAATATCCATCATCAATTCATTTTTTCTATGTGTTTAAATCTTTGAAATCTGCAAAGAAAACAAAACATTGTCTGGGAATACACTGTATTTTCTGTTTAAAGTAAATAGTTATACATTAAAATTAACGAATTTTAATGACATTATCTTATTTATTATTATTATAAAAAATAATTTTTACCATACATTAACATATGCGTCCTTAAATTTAATTTCTGAAAAACTCTGTTAATTTTGCCTGATTTTTTTTATTTTAAAAAGTGCTTTCTCTCATAATACGTCTCGCATCTTTACAATGCACCAAAAACCCCTTCATGCGTATTTTCTTTTAACTATAATCCGCGTCGGATTGTTTGAAATGATTTTAGCATTTCATCATATGAAGTTTTGTTAATTCCTGCATAATGATCATTTCCATCATCATCATATTCATCGCAATTCATAGCTGTATTGTTTTAATTTTTCACACTGTCGAAAATATCCAATTCGGATAGTGTTTCCGAGGTCTCAATTTCAGAATTAAGTGAAATACAATCATCAATCAGCACATCATGGTTAATTTCTTCTTTTTTTCTCATCTGTATCCACATTTTTTTAAGTTACTCTAAGGGATTATTGTCTTCTGTATTTACCGAATTCTCACTGCTGACAAAGAAGGCGCCTTGTAAAACCAGTTCAAAGCCATTGAACATCATAAAATGTGTTTAAAGAAAGAATAAGTTTGAAATGTCCAGAAGTATTTTGAGAAATGGGGAGAAAAAAATTTTTAGATCACAAGAAAAAGTTCGTTAAATAGAGAATGAATGCACTTCGCTATTTGGAGGTTATTTTACGAAGAAATTTGCAAAATGTTCTTGGTTCTAAGGAAAAGTTCACAAAATAGAGGTTCGTTAAATAGAGGTGCGGCTGTATTTTCAATGCATAAAGCGTTGCAAAAAATTCAAAGACTCAAAGAATTATTTTCAACTCCTACAGTAATATTCGAGAATAATTGTTTATACAGATTGTTTCATTAAATGTACTTAAAATTCCATGTTTTAATAATTCATATAGCTTTAAAATAAAATTACATAGTTATTGACATTACATAATGGTTCATACATTTTGAATGGTAGCTCTGATCTTAGTAATTCTTTTTAGTTGGAATGCGTTCATTTCGGTAGATGGTCCGGTATAAATATAATCAGGATACAAAATTGATTGTCTTTCTTTCATTTTTCTAGGTTCTAATTTTCATAAAAAATGGCCCCTGCTATGAAATTTGAATTTGTTCTAAGGTGCACTGCACGGTAACATTATTTTCTTTAAGAATAACTATTGCATCATATATGGGTTAAACCATTGTTAAGTGAGTTTTTCAAGATTTTTCAGTTGTTTTCTTAAGATGCATATTTTACTGAGCAACAGAAATTTTGCTTAAATATAATCTCTTCCAAATCTGCACCAGCATAAAAATATTCAATTTTTAAATGAAGTTACAACCTTTCCTAAAGTTGTATTTGAGGTAAAAAAATTTAACCTTTGTACTAGGCAACATTTGCTTAATTTACAATACAAATACTCAGTGTTGAATTCAGACACTTTACTCCAGGAAGGATTTCTGTAGCACCATGGGGGACATTATAGAGTTCCAGGGGGGAATTGCTCTTTTTGACCATGAAAACACAAATTCTCAAATTTTTCGGTGGGGGGGGGGGGGGGGGGGAATCTCATTGCTCCGTGGTGGAAATGTCTCCCCCCCAGCCCCGGGCCACCCCCTGAAATCAACACTGCAAATACTTCCTCAATAAGAGTATCTTTGATATGTTGTTTTAGGTAGTTTTCTTTACAAAAAAGCTACCTATTGCAGCCGTTCGGAGGAAAGCGATTTCAAAAAATTTTGGTATATTTTCATCGATCATGACCCCCAGACCCCGAAACCACCCTCCGTTCAAAATTGATATATATATATATATATATATATATATCTGACCTATGTCACACTGTAACTCCTGTAATTATGAACGGATTTCGATGTAATTCGGTGTGTACATAGTACATACCAATGTCTCGACCGAGTTCGTTGGCCAGCTTCATCCGCCATTTTGTTTCAAAATGGCGGCCATTTAAAAATTTTAAAAAATTTTAAAACTTGAAATGTGGTACCAAAAAATTAAAAATGGAAAAATATTTTTATCTTATGTATTTGACCTTTATACAAAGATTCCGGAGCAGTTTTTGTTTCCTCTATATCTTAAAAAATGGCTGAGTTATAGCATTTTGAATTTCTAGCGTGGCTGACATTTTGAAACGTCCTGAATTTTGTCACGCGATAAAAGGCGTATTTATGAACCGATTTGGATGTAATTCAGTGTGTACATAGTACATACCAATCTCTCGACCGAGTTCGTCGGCCAGCTTCATCCGCCATTTTGTTTCAAAATGGCGGCCATTTAAATTTTTTAAAAAACTTTAAAATTTGAAATGTGGTACCAAAAAATTGAAAATGGAAAAATATTTTTTCTTATGTATTTGACCTTTATACAAAGATTTCGGAGCAGTTTTTGTTTCGTCTATATCTTAAAAAATGGCTGAGTTATAGCATTTTGAATTTCTAGCGTGGCTGACATTTTGAAACGTCCTGAAAATTGTCACGCGATAAAAGGCGTATTTATGAACCGATTTGGAATTAACTTCGTTTATACATAGTACATACCAATGTCTCGACCGGGTTCGTTGGCCAGCTTCATCCACCATCTTGTTTAAAAATGGTGGCCATTTAAATTTTTAAGAAAAATTTTCATTTGAAATGTGGTACCAAAAACTTAAAAATTGAAAAAATATTTTCTTCTTATGTGTTTGACCTTGATAAAAAGATTCGGGAGCAATTTTTGTTTCGCCTATATCTTAAGAAATGGCTGAGTTATAGCATTTTGAATTTCTAGCGTGGCTGACATTTTGAAACGTCCTGATTTTTCTCACGTAATAACAGGCGTATTTATGAACCGACTTGGATGTACCTTGGTGTGTACATAGTACATAAAAATATCTCGACCGAGTTCGTTGGCCGGCTTCATCCGCCATCTTGTTTCAAAATGGCGGCCATTTAAAAAAATTAAAAAAAAAAATTAAATGAGATACCAAAAAATTGGAAAGTGAAAAAGATTTTTTTTGTATGTGTTTGACCGTAATACAAAGATTCCGGAACAGTTTTTCTTTCGTCTATATCTAAAAAAAATGGCTGAGTAATAGCATTTTGAATTTCTCTTGTGGCTGACATTTTAAAACGACCTGATTTTTGTCACGCGATAACAGGAGTAATTATGAACCTATTTGGATGTAACTTGGTCTGTACATAGTACATACCAATGTCTCGACCGAGTTCGTTGGCCAGCTTCCTTCGCCATCTTGTTTCAAAAGGGTTGCCATTAAAAAAAATTTAAATTTAAAATTCAAAATGAGGTATTAAACAATTGGAAAATGAAAAAGATTTTTTTATGTGTTTGGCCTTGATACAAAGATTCCGGAGCAGTTTTTGTTTCTGAAAATTTGTTCTTTTGTTTATATCTTAAAAAATGGTTGATTTATAGCACTTTGAATTTCTAGCATGGCTAACATTTTGAAACGATCTTGTATTTGTCACGCGATAACACACGTATTCGCCTATTTCGATGTAAGAAGGCATGTGGATAGTATACATCAACACCTCGACCAAGTTCGCTGGCCAGATTCATCAGCCATCTTGTTTCAAAATGGCGACCATTAAATTAAAAAAAATATATATATATTTAAAGTGAGGTGCAAAAAAATTAGAAATTGAAAAAGGTTTCTTTCTTAAGTATTTGACCTTGATATAAGGATTCAGGAGCATTTTTTGTTTGTCTTTACCTTAAAAAATGGCTCAGATATAGCAGTTTCAATTTCTATTGTGGATGACATTTTGAAAAATCTGACTTTTTGCACTCCTACATATTAACCGATTCCGATGTGAGTGAGCATGTGCACAGCAATTACTAACGTCTCGACCAAGTTCACTGCTTAGCCTCATCCACCATGTTGTCTTAAAATGACAGGCACTTTAAGAAATTGCCGAATTTGGAAGCCAAATATATGTTACTTTAAAGAAAAGCAGATTGGTTAAAGCTGACTAATTACGCGAAATTCTCATTCATTATATTGATAAAAATTAGCATTGAATCTCCTATATTCGGTTTCCACTAAATTGAGCTTCGTGTGTTTGAATGATATAATTTGGCTTTTTTTAAATAAGGATTATGAAAGCTACCTCTTCCTCCCGGCACTGGCCGGAAGGACTTTTTTAATAGGTCCTTTAGTTAAAAATACTATTTTTTTAACTTACAAAAACAAAATAAAAAGTTATTACAACAATATGTAATTTTTACTACCGAGAAAAAAACTAAGGAAATCTTTACTAATATTGTTATAATTTTTAAGAGATAAGCTCTATTGTATTGTACTTAAAAAAAAAATCTCCTTTATAAATATTAAATTTGGTAAACATCAGTATGTACAACAAAGAAATAAATAATACTTTTAGTTACAGAGGCATGTAACCTAATCATGACATAACCCCTAACATAAATAAGGCATGTAACCTCTATTATAAAATTATAAACTTTGTAACAGAAGTTACAAAAAAGTGACAAAGTTTTTATAACGAATGTTTCATGTTACAACAGTGCCTACATTTAACAAAACAAAACTTTTTAAATTCAAAAGTTATATAAAAATATAAGAATATTTATATAAGTTTTATTTGTATTTGTTGTGTAATTTGCAGAAATTTTACCTTTAAAACAAGATTTAAACCTAAACTTAGAGCAACAGAAGTGACAAACAGAAACCACACTTACTCCAAAACAAAAATATACTGCTTTACATTCAAAACTTATGAAGAATTCCAAAATAGCTTTAAGTTTTATTTTCTAGAAAGTGTTTTCTGAAGTATAAATTAACAGTGCTGTAGATGCTTTATAAAATATTTATCCTAGTAAATCTAAATCTAGTAACAGAAGTTACAGAGTTTAAGAACAATAGTTAAATGTATTAAAATAAATGTTTCAACTAATCAGAAAAAAATTAATAAACTATTAACACTATAGATTGGATAAAAGCAGATAAATATCTTGATTCTTATAATACTCAGAAATGTAGTCTATTTAAAGTTGTGCTTATAGTCATTTGGATAATTTCAGAGATAAAAAGGAAAAATAGGACAAACTTAGAAACTCAGAAAAAAGTAAGAAATTGTACGTCAAATGTGGCAAATAAGGTGTGTTCGTACTATAACTAGTTTTATAAATATTCAGATCTTGGTGCAATAAGCTGTTGCACTTTTATGCAAAAATGCATGAATACAAAATTTATTACGATTATTTACTATATTAAGTTCAGCAATACGGAAATAACATGAATACATCTTAAATAGGATGTACGAATACTTTTACAATACTATGTATTTATATAATTACGAACGCACCTAAAAAAGGAGGATTTTTTTTGGTCTACATAAAAAATATTTTTCTAAAGAATGACATATAAAATTGTTATTAGTCTATCTGATTTTAAAAAAATTAAAGTCGAGGCATGTACAACAATTATGAAAAATGACAGATTTTCACAAGGCACTTACATGAGATATTGCTTCTTTTTAAGGCTAATATTTCACGTTTAAGGCTTCATGGGACAATTTACAATGAATTCTTTTTTGATGGGATATAGCAGGGTCAGCGAACCTTTTTACATCTGTGTGCCAATTATTTTTCCAATAAATATTTTACGTGACCATGACGTGCCAAGCACCAAAAAATAATTTAGTGGATCAAAATTTCTGGATTTTTATTCAATGGGATTTAAAAAATATGGAACAATATACGTCTAATAATTACACTAACATATATTATAAAGTAATAAAATGGTGAATGTGATGTCGGTTATGCCAAATATTAATATGGTGTTCAACCTACTTACTTTTAATAGGATTCAAGCTGAATTCAAGTTATCTAACAAGTGGCTTGGGTTTCTAATATTTAAGATTTTCATGTCATTTCCGAAAATAATGAGCCACAGGAATAAACAAAGCGAATTATTGAGAAAACTACATATTTTATACCAAGTCACTTTAGTTTCATAACTAGGAGTTTTATTTATATTGCCTGATATTTTTCTTACTGATATTCTCCCAACCTTCTTCTCTTAATTTGATAACTTATTGATCCCACATCGAAACAATTTAGAAATTCAATTAGTTGCTTTCCAGTAAAAAAAAAAAAAAAAAAAAAAGAAAGAAAAAAAAAAGAAGAAAAGAAAAAGAAAATCCAAGCTTGTGTAAGTTTGCGTGTTTTGTCTAACTTAATTCTGTTTTGTTTTAGGATTTCAACCAACGCCGTGCCGAAAATATTCCACCACGTGCCATAGGTTCACAGTCCCTGGGATATAGGGTTCTTAAGCTTTCTTTCCACTAGGCAATTTTAAAACTTTTTATAAAAATTTCAAAACAATTTATTCAATGATTCAAAGTTAATTTTAAAACTGATTTTTTTTTTTTTGCCTTGAAGTAGAGGAGAAGGAATATAATTATTATCATAAATATTCACAAGCATTATACATTCTTCTAGAACTCATAATTGTAATTGTAAAACATAATCAAAAAATTTATTTTAAAACAATTTACATAATAACTAATAAAAACAACATTATTTTATATATAAAAAAAAGATTCAATATTCAATTGCAATTTTGTGCTATTCTCAGATTTCAAATATTTATCATTTCTATGAATTATAAGACCAACAGGAAATATTATCAACTACCTATAAGACAAATACATAAATAAAACATTAAAAAAAAAATACAAATAGAAAATATTAAATAAAATTATACATATAAGTTTACCTAAGATCTAGAGCTTCTTGTTTTTCATGAGACAATTTGGCAAGTTCTTCAGAAACTATGTCAATGGTAAAAGATTTTGTGCTAGACATACTATTAACACTTTTAATATCATAAGAAAGATCTGTAGGCCTTGATGGAGTCTCTTTTAAAACAGTATCATATTTCTCAATAATAGGTGAAATTTTGCACATATCATATATTGAAAGTTCTTCTTCCTCACTATCAATTTTCTCTTCAGCACCATCATTACCATGTTGTAATGGTAACCTCTCAAATACTGTATCAGAAACATAAGTGTTTTTTACTGGGTCTTCCTGACCTTCTGGTGTTCCTCTTTCTTCAATATCAGAATCAACATTTTTAGAGTTTAAAAATTGTTTTGCTTCATTTTTTATAGGAGTAGAAAAGGTAACATTTATATCATGGCAAAAATCACCCACTTCAAATGTAGTTGGCTGACCTTCACTTGAATTACCAATATCATCTGTTGTATCAGTTAATTCACTATCTGAAGAATATGGTGTTTCAAGACAGAGTCCTGAATCAGTAGTTGCTTTACTTAAACGATTCTCTAGTGATGTATCGGTTTCAGTTGCAGATACTGTGCTTTTATCAATATTTGACTTGACATTTTGAGATTGATTTTGATTATAAGGCTTTTTTATCCGCCTAACAACTTTTGTACGTATCACCTCGAGATCTGAATTCACCTTTACATCACTATCAGTAGCAATATTAATGTAATGAGAAATCAATTCCAAGTCTTGCTGAGTAACAGTTTTACTAATTTGACAATTTTCATCTGATTTAGACTGATGTAAAGAATTTGAAATACTCCTTTCACTTTCAGATGGACTAACATCAGCAGAGGCTTTAAAATCACTAGTAACTTCCATAGCATTGTCAAATGGAATAAGTTCATAAGTATTCTCAGGTAAAACTGTTTTAGGTAACTTTTTTGGACTATTCTGTAAAACATAAGAACAATAATAATTATTGGATTTTTAAAAATGCCAATTGTAAAATCATACAGTAAAATAAAGAAAATATTTAAATAAATGGCTCTTTGCAAAAATATAAGGTATTTTCATATTAGCTGCATATCAGTGGTTCATTGCCCCCACATAAAAAAAAAAAAAAAAATCAACAAAGACTTCATGATTTTATGGCAACCTTTTTGAGCCTGATTATTTCAATGTTTAAGCAAGTAGTTCAATGGTACATGCCTGTTAAATTAGTATTATTTTTTTAATGAAGAAATTATGATATATTTTATTGCATATTAGATACAATTAAAACTTTAAGGCTCCTCATCAGTCAAATATCAAATCCCCTTTCTAAAATTAAACCTATGGGCTTGGAATGCAGGCATATTTTAAAAATTTATTTTCAGAAAATTAAAATTAACTTATTTTCTGTATCTTTTTCTTGAAAGATGTTCCTTTCTTTTTTATTCGACAAAATATTTCTAAAATATATATTTAATTTTATATTTTATGTGTTAACATCTAACAAACTTTCAAGTTGGAAATAAGATTTTAAAACTTAAAATAAAATTAACAATTTTAGAAATATTTTCTCTAATAAAAAGAAAGAACGATCCTTCAAGAATAGTTTACAGAAAAAAGAACTTAAAAATTTTAATTTTCTGAGGAGAAATTTGAAAAAAAAAGGTTGCATTCCAAGCCTGCACGTTTAATATAGAGGGGATTTGCAGTCTGACTGATAACAAGCCTTAAGGCATCAAAAACACATAGAAATTAATTGTATACTATATATATATATATATATATATATATATATATATATATAATAAATTTTATATATATATATATTACTATATCGTCTGTTATTATATTATATATAGAAATATATTTTCTTATATCTATTATATAGACTTGATAATTTAAAGAGAAAAAAAATTAGTAATGCCTGTTGGTTTTATAAATATGGTTAATACTGGTAAAGAGAAAACAATTCCAAAGTCCGCCAATGGCATGTGGCTGGCTAATATGAAAATACGAAATATAATTATCAAAAATAGTTTGCATCTCACATTAATTAAAATAACAAGATCAACCAAATGAATGTGTTTCCATATCATGATATATGATTCAAACGAGCCTAATAAATAAGCTGCAAGTTAATCTTGATATATCACATATGACATCAAGATTAAGTTGTTACTTATTAGGCTCATTTAATAATTTGTTATCAGAATCATTAGATATAATTTTGCTTCTCAAATCAAACTTTAGATTTCTTTTTTTTTTTTTAAAGGAAAGCAAAATAATAAATGACAAAATTTACTAATACTAATTATATCCATAAGTGACATCAGATAATTGAAACAATTAATATTAATATTAATTACATATATTAAGAACTTCCAAGGTTCATTTTCTTTTTCAAAACCAAAGAATACACTGTTTTCAGCAAAAGGAAAATAATAATGTAAGACTATCATACTCCTTAAACTATTAAATTATATAAAAAGAACTTCATGCAAGCATAGAAAAAAAATAAAATTCCACACATTTAAAAGTCATAATATGTAAAGTCCCATTACAAATAATATATATAAAAAGAAACCAAACATGATTTCACATACTTTGTAAAAGTCACATACTTTGTCAAATTCACTACTGAATGATTAATTATAATTCAAAGATCAAATTGCATCAGAAAAATGCATGAAGATAACTTATTTATTTTTATCACATTATCAATCCAATTATTAGATGAAAAAAAACTACATTAATGATAATAAGAAATGTTTTGCTGATTTATCTATTTAACAGTAAGATGAAATATAATACATCACTTAGTCAAGCATTTAAATTATTTATAATCAGAAATTTTATTTTAAACTATTCTTTGAAATTAGAATTGCACATCAATTTTCTTCTATAAATTCACAAAAGTTTCAAAGATTCTAAATTTAGATTTTAAATAAGCTTAATCTACTTTTTAAAATCTATTTATACAAGTAACACATCTTTTATTAAAACTGATTATCATTTAATTTTTTATTTTTGCATTCTAAATGCACCAAAACTTGAATGCAAAATTTTAGGAATGTTAAATGAAACATATAATGGAATTTTATTTACTGTTATATACATATATGCACTACTGAATAAAAATTATTAAGTGATTGTTATTCAAAGCAGCATATTTATTACTTTAGTAAAATTATAAACTCCACTAGAACAAATGATATTTGTAAATTAAATAGAGCAATCTCCTGATTATCTGGCATTGTTCCCATTCTAAAAGAATCTGTAATAAAATAAGAAATTACTTTGCCAAGGCACTGGAAGTTGGTGTCTGCTACAATCTGTAATTCTCCCGTACTAAACTTAAGTTATGATATGAAAAAAGCAGGTTTTACCTCGCCTTTTTCTAACTTTTCACATTTGTGTAATCATTTACTGAAGGACAATGAAATAAGTTTAAGATATTTTTTTTAAGAATTAAACATGCATTTATGTTTTGTTTATTTTAAAACTATATGAAACATATTCATGTTGTGTAAGGTACTATACCTTACACAACATTAAATTGTAGGTGTACTGCAATTAAGTTAGACATTATAAAATATATCTTAAAATCTATACAATATTTCTATGCTTGGACTTCCTTTCTCTATAATTTTTAAGTAGATTTAATAAGAAATACTATCTACTGTAGTCATTACTATAGTGCAACTTTTTAAAAATTCCTTCATAAATTTTCATTATATGACCCCAGGAAATCACAACCGCCCCCAACTAAAAAGTTTGTATATATATATATATATATATTACCATTAATTAAACATAACCTGCCACCTTCAATTATTATGAATAAAAGCTGTAAGTATTAAAAAAATATTATAAGAATTATTATGGAAGAAAAAAGAAAAAAGTGGACACCGACAAAAATTGAAAAGCTTATACAGTGAATTACGTTATCGAGGGCACAGAATTCAATGATATAAGCAAAATGGTTGTTTTCTGTGGGAAAAATAAGCTAAAGCTAAAATTAATTTTCCCCTGTGCCCGAACAACCACTAAAATCAAGTGAATTGATTAAAAATGAAAACAGAATAGAAACAAATAATATGAAATGGAAGAATCAATAAAACGTATTTAAATATTTATAGGATATAAAATAGAAATAATAAACACCATACCTATTAATATTTCAGTATTTTACAAAAATCCATGTGCACATGTCTTCCAGTATATCAAAAAGATTAAGGTGAATAAAACAGTTAAGAAATCACAGTAAATGATACCAAAGGATGCAGTTAATACATTTTGAAATAAAATTTGAAATACCTTGTAAAAGAAATTTAATCTAATATAAAATAAATAGATATTAATTACATTATTTAAAATGCACTATTAAATTAATAGATAACAGATTAACAATATCGTCAAAATTTAGCTAAAAATACACCCTGGTGTATAAATTATAACTGAAATGGAGCTAGAAAAATTAAAAAATAGAGCAATCTGAAAGATACAATTTTAGTGCTGCCATCTATTAATAATTATATTAAACATCTATCGCAAGATAAAAATTTGCAAGCTTTTGAATGTAAATAACTGTTTAAACAGCAAAACCAAACAAATCCTTATACATAGAGAATTATAGAACAACCACTAAAATCAAGTGAATTGATTAAAAATGAAAGCAGAATAGAAACAAATAATATGAAATGGAAGAATCAATAAAACGTATTTAAATATTTATAGGATATAAAATAGAAATAATAAACACCATACCGATTAATATTTCAGTATTTTACAAAAATCCATGTGCACATGTCTTCCAGTATATCAAAAAGATTAAGGTGAATAATACAGTTAAGAAATCACAGTAAATGATACCAAAGGATGCAGTTAATACATTTTGAAATAAAATTTGAAATACCTTGTAAAACAAATTTAATCTAATATAAAATAAATAGATATTAATTACATTATTTAAAATGCACTATTAAATTAATAGATAACAGTTTAACAATATCGTCAAAATTTAGCTAAAAATACACCCTGGTGTATAAATTATAACTGAAATGGAGCTAGAAAAATTAAAAATTAGAGCAATCTGAAAGATACAATTTTAGTGCTGCCATCTATTAATAATTATATTAAACATCTATCGCAAGATAAAAATTTGCAAGCTTTTGAATGTAAATATCTGTTTAAACAGCAAAACCAAACAAATCCTTATATATAGAGAATTATAAACCTAATATAAATCACACAAAGTATTTAAAACTATTGTTAATAAAATTTAAAAGCATACAATATGTTCTATTAGCTAAATTATTTAAACTAATCTAAGAGTTTAAATAATGTTAGAACATTGATAATATATAGCATATATCTACCGGGTGTCCCAAAAAGGACTGACTGATTTTAAAATTCAATAACTTGCAAACGGTGACAGATATTAAAAAAATTCTTGCAGGAGGGTTATGCATAAGGTCAAAAGTTTCATTACAGTGATTTTCAATTTTAGTTCGATTTACAAACAATAGATGGCGCTGTAAGCAATAGTCACTAAATACAGGCTCGATTTTTGGTCCTTTATCTTGTTCCATGTAGAAAAAGGAGATGGAAATGTATTATCCGGGCCACGAAGTACCAAAAATCGAGCCTGAATTTAGCGACTATTGCTTACAGCGCCATCTATTGTTTGTAAATCGAACTAAAATTGAAAATCACTGTAATAAAACTTTTGACCTTATGCATAACCCTCCTGCAAGAATTTTTTAAATATCTGTCACCGTTTGCAAGTTATTGAATTTTAAAATCAGTCAGTCCTTTTTGGGACACCCGGTATATGCTATAAAACAAAATAAATTCAGTAATAATTAATATAAATAATTATTAAAAATTATCTAAAAATTATTTTTTATTTTTTAATGAATTATATATAAAATGAACAGGAAATAACAAACATGTGGAAGTATATAAAAGGTTAAATAATACTTAAAATCCCATTACTTAAAACGCACAAATATAGAATGTGGATTATTTTCAGACATCCATAAAAATCCATAAAGTATGAATATGGGACAATCAAAAACTTTAAACTAAGAGTGGCATACTATTAGTAATTAATATGATATTGTCCTTAGTAAATTAAAATTTAATAACAAATAATTGTAAATTAGATTAATGAATAATTAAGTTAATTATAATATTAATGAAAATCTCCAACTTACATATAAAATATCAAATCAACATCCACATAAAATACATAACAAAAAAAATATAGTAATAATACAAGAGCCCCGCTTTTTTTTTTTTTTTTAAATAAATAATTAACCATTGCATATTATCCAGACAACACCACCCTCCTCCGTACTCTAACATCTACCCACCCAACCAACCTATAATATTTTTTTATATTATTTTACAATTTTTAATTTTTTATAGATATTTTTTTATTTTATAATTTTTTTGTAATTTTGTTTACGCATATGTTAATTTGTGTTTATAGATCATGTAAGAAAAGTACTAATTGTATATTAATGAATATATGAATTTTTTTGGAAAACCATGATTTAATGCATCATAAATTAGTTTTTTAATATTATTGTTAATTAGAGGAGAAGAACATAAACATTTTATTCTATATAAATGATTAAGTATTATATTACGAAATACAGAATGATGTAGACAAGATTTAAAATTTGTAAATGTATTAACTGTGAATGTAAATTCTTTACGTTTGTCATACAAATCTGTGATTGTTTTATTGTCTTTTATTGTAATTTTAAGATCTAAGAAGTTAATTGTATTGTTAGATAAAAGGTTTTCCGTTAATTCCAAATTAGTGGGATAATCAACTGGAAATCGAATATAATGTACTAAATTTTGTCTGCACAATAAAAGTTGTAATTATGCATGGATCGTCTCTAAACTAACCAAAAACATTGAAATGGCTAATATCTTGGAAAGGATTGCAAATGAGCGAAATCAGCCCAAGGGAGTGAAAATAGGGAAGGGTTTTGTGAAAACAGAAAAAAACATAACTTTTTAATTATAATACATACCAAATCAGTTTAAAGCTATTATTACTTCTAGAAAAAAAGGCCAACAATTTATGTATGACAGATTTTTGATAAAATTACAAATGGGCTCAAGGGGCAAAAAAATAAGGTTTTAGGGAGAAAAAAAAAATAACTGTGTCAATTCTCAAGATATCAAATCCAATTAAATTTATTATAAATCTTCTTAATATTATCTACAACTTTCATAATGACAAGTTTTTGATAGGACGAACTCTTACCTCTAAAAAAAAAAAAAAAAAAAAAAGAAGGGGTGGGGGTTGAAGAAGAAAAAAATTCATAACTTCCTCGATTCTCAAGATATCAAATCCACTTAAATTTATTATAAATCTTAATACTATCTACAACTTTTACATTGACAAGTTTTTGATAGGACAAACTCTTGCCGCAAAAAAAAAATTAAAAACAAAAAAAGGGGGGGGGGTGTTGAAGAAGAAAAAAATTCATAACTTCATCAATTCACAAGATATCAAATCTGCTTAAATTTATTAAAAATAGTAATATTATTCACAACTTTTATATTGACAAATTTTTGATAGGACAAACTCTTGCCGCAAAAAAAAAAAATAAAAACAAAAAGGGGTGTTTGAAGAAGAAAAAAATTCATAACTTCGTCAATTCACAAGATATCAAATCTGCTTCAATTTATTAAAAATAGTAATATCATCTACAACTTTTATATTGACAAGTTTCTGATAGGATCAAATCTTACAGCAAATACAAATTAAGAATGCATAGCAGTTGAAGGGAAAATTATCGTATTAACATGATTCTGATAAAACCAGCTCTTACAGAAAAATTAAATTAAAATCTCATCAAAAGTGGTCAGATAAAATTGTTAAACTGAGTTTATCTCTAATCTTCATCTAGTTTTTGTTGGTGAAATTAGTACTTAACTTTGAAATCTACCTGCACTTGTTGGCCTTGCTGGCAGGGATTTTTTTTTTTTTTTTATGTACAGTACAGTACAATACAATACATAACAAACATTTGTAAAATACCAGTCTATATAAAGTCAGAAAATATAAATAAGAGCAGATTTTGGTATAAAAAGCATGTTTTAATTTTTATGGAAGGGCAGAAAGAGCATTTATAGAATTCCGACCTATCCGGCTTTTTTGTTACCTGACTTGTCCTTCTACCACATTAGGTAGTAATTTCAGGAGTCTACTGTAGCAGAAAAAAATATTTGCAGTATAAAGTACATCATTAAATTACGTAATATAAAAGACCTTTTTAATATAACAAAAATAATATTGAAAAGTTGCAGAGGCAAAAATAAATCTATTTTATAAATGATAAAAAACAGTTTTAGTTACATACTGATTATATTTCATAACTGTAAAATAAATAGAATAATATATTTTAAAAAGAAAAATGTAGAATTTTAGCCCTACATTTTGTCTCATAAAATGTTGTTTCAAAATTTAATTTTCAATTCCTAAGAGTTAGTTAAAAACAAATAGTTTTATATTGATAGAAAAACAGAAAAATTACTATCAGTAACAATAAATCTGGTATAATCAAATCTCAAGAAATTAACTTCCATGCATCAAAATAACAAATTTTATTATAAATTACACAACAAAAATAACATTTTTTTTTTTTAGAATGCAGTAGTAAACAATCTCTGCAACAGGCACTCTAAAAATAATATTTTTTAAAACTCAAAATAGCAACCATGATATATCAGCAGTTTTTAAAATAACAAGCTGAAAGTGAATGAAGATTAAAAAAAAAATAAATAAAAATAAAAAAACAATCAATGTTTCAATAATTCTTAAACAGAGTATTTTCTGGAAGTACACAAACACACTAAATAAGCCATCAAATGTAAGAAAACATTACTTACTTCAGACTGCCTATATATCAGAGAACTCTTAATCGACTCATTTTCAAAAAAAGATAATCCATTTCCAAAAATGATTTTTGACTAAAGAGAAAAAAAAGGATTAAAATAAGATTAACAAATTAAATTATTAAAAATATTTTTTGTAATTATCATAAAAGAATTCGAAACATTTTTAGCTGACCCAAGATTACCAAATAAACCTCGTAAATTTGACGATGTGACAGATTTTTCAACTTAACTTCTTGATTATAGTTTATTTTATACCTCATGAACATAAATTGTTTCTATAGTATTTTATCAAGTCAGTTAAATAATTAGCTGCAATTATTTTCAAGAATTATAATAAAAATACTTATTTTTAACTTCATGTGATAGGAAAAGGTTTTTATTTAAATTATTTTATTATACTGCATTATGATTAGTCAAAATTATGTAATTTTCAGACACATTTTATTTGTTAATATCAATATCTAAATAATAAGGAGTTTAGTCTCTTTACATGCAAAAATAAAAGGCAATGAACATGACATCATACTGTCAAAACAGTAAAATATTTTAGATTTATATAAACTGTTGATGGGATTTAAATTCAAATCATCAAAAGTATGAGACAGAACTCTTTGAATTAAAAAAAAAAAAAAACCCAGCTTCTCCTGGACCTCCCAGAAGTGAATTTGAAAGAAAACAAAAATAACAGATTATAATGAGCTAGGGGCAGAAACAAAGGCATAGGAACTAATAGTACAGCTCCCATGTATCTGATAACACATAAATTTACAAAGCTCCACTAAAAACTGCAAGTGAGGCAGAAGGGGAGAAAAGCAGGTTAGACCTAACTTCATACGAGTGCTACATGGAGGAAGGATTCTGCCAGTTTGTTCTGTAAAAAAAAAAAAAAAAAAAAAAAAAAAAAAAAAAAAAAAATAATGGAAAAGTTAGTTATGCTTGTATGTTAGATGAGATCCTAGAAGGGGTCTTTACGCAGAGACTCCCAGTCTGTGTGTCTACACAAAGTGGATTTAATCACAATTAGCTCTGGTCCATCTGCAAAAATGATGATCCATGATGAAAAAGGTATCTTGTTATTTCCCTTTCTGCTTGCTCAAGAGTAAAGTTGTGCAATTTTATTAAAATCATGCCCTTGCCTACTCAGGGTCGAGCAATCAATAGCCTAAAGATTGTAATTAATATTTGATCTAATTTGCAAATTTTGAATGAAGTATATCCAAGGCATTACTATGTGTATTGTATTATCTTTTTGTGTTTTTCTTTCGTAAATAAATTTCATGTTTATATGTAAAATTGAGTAAGTATCAAATTAATGGCATCATGTGCCTTCTTAATTTTAATAGTAGTAGAAATGTATCAAAGTTAGCTGCTTCAAACGGAGCTTGGTCATCAAAATTACACAGTGCATGTTAATTAAGATTTGTATTGAGGAAAACTATTAATTAAATTATTTAAAAAGGGCAAAAGAATTTTATATAAATAAAAGATTAATTTAGGTATACATACAGGAATGAGGGAAAATTCGTTCTTGCAATCCAAGATTCCCAGAAGCTGAATGCGATCACCAATTGTATAATAAATTTGTTAAAGCTAACTAAAATTTGATGCACAAAAGGGTATTGGTGAGGTGCTATACATGGGGGATAACGAGAGCTAGCGAAATTGCTATAAGATTCATTTAGAAGTGCAAAATTCACCCCATCAACTTAAGAATTCCAAACAAACCAGTGCTATTAATTCCCTGGCTGTTGCTATGCTTTTCATGGCAATAGCACTTCACACAATGGAACATCTACCCAGAAATAGGTTGTTTGTTTGGAATTATTCTACTGTATGTTGTCACACTTCTGGAATGTATCTGAAAATGCATTCATTCTTTCAAAAATTACATCATGTTCACTAACATCAGGATGCCATTTAGGCAATTGTTTTTAAAATCCTGGGTTTCATTGAATATAGATTGCAATTGAATGAAAATGATATAACTTTCAGAATGCTTCATTCTGTGTAGAACAAGGATATTTTAAATAAATAATAGTGGTTCATTGTCTATTTAGGTGCAATTAATAAAAGTCACTGAGTATCATGCCATATTGTTAAAGTCACTGTACAAAATTTTACAGTCATGGAAGAAAATGCAAATTTTGTTTTTCAAATAACATTTTCCCTTTCAGAACTAGTGTGATCCACATATTACTACAATAGGTTACTTACTGTTGTTTTGTTTATATAGATTACAATCTACCTTTCTCAAAAAATAATTTGTGTTTGCTCTTCTGAGCTTAGTGCATAATTTAACATAATCATTTTAATATGCATAAATTTTAGAAAAACATTGAAATTTTTTTTAAAAATATGATGCTTTTTTTCACTGCTGAAATCATGCTTCTGACTGATAGAATGTGATCTGTCAAATTAATGGACAAAGTTTACAAATTACAGCATAATTAGCACTAACTTGCTGTTCAATGATTTTAAAACATTTGTTATATGCCGTCAAGGGCAGTTTAATAATACTTTTCCATGTTATAATTTCAACTCCAAAAGAAGAAACCTAACATTCAAACATAAGATCTAATAATAAGTAAATAAATAAAGTGTTAGAAAAAAAAATATTTTTTTTTGTTTGGTGAGTTAGCATTTTGTTTTAATCAGTGAGTATCAATTGAAAACTTTATGATACTGCAACAAAAATTTGCTGCTGACAATTGAAAATTGTTACACAGAACACATTTTGCTCAAAAGAAGTGAGTTATGATCACATGATTAGAAGAATTGTTTTTTCTTCTCTAGAAGAGAATTGAAGCATGAATACTCGCTACAAACTACTAGAAAAAGTAATGTCTTCTGTAATTTTGCTGCTTGTAGCGCACTATTTCCAAACACTGTTTATAGGATATAATAATTGATCAATTTTAATTAACAGACTAAAGTATTAGGGTTGAAAAAATGAAAACAGAACAGGAGCCACAGAATGAAATGACATAGTTTATTTCAAACATAATCTCCAGAGCTACAAAAACACTTGTCCCACTGCTTCATCAAGTGCTGTATACCCTGCTCATAGAAGTCTTTTGGCTGAGATCGGAACCAGTTTCGAACATTATCTAGAACTTTGCAGTTTGAGTAAAAATAAAAACACTTCAATGACTTTTTCAGCAGACCAAAGATATGAAAGTCACACAATGATAGATTCGGGCTACAAGAGGATGTTCTAACACTGTCCATTGAAACTTTGACAACATGCTCAGAGTATGAGCAGCCCTATGTGGTCGGGTGTTGTCATGCAGCAAAAACCACTCCAAAGGATAACAGGCCAGGCCATTTGGTCTTGATTGCTACATACAAACAATGCAGGGTATTGCAATACTGAACGACATTGATTGTTTGACTATGATCCTGGAACTCAAGGAGAATCAATAAAAAAAACGTCAGCATGACTTTAAAACTACTCTGCATCATCTTGGACTTCTTTGGCAATTGGAAACTTATGTTTCTACTGTTGTCTTTGTTTGTTTTTTGATTGAAAGTGAATGCATCAAGACTCATCACACCACAACTCTGTCCAGGAAGTTGTCCTCAGAATGACATACGAGGAGATACTATAAAGATAATCCCATGTGAAGCTACTTCTGATTGTCTGTTAGATTGTGTGGTATCGGAGTTTATCTGTAATGATGGCATGATGGAAATGAAATTCACTCTCAATAAGGCAAGCAGCAAGGATGCTGATGTTCGTTATAACTTATAAAGTAATGACAGAGCATGTTCTCCATACGCTATTTTCATTTGCTGATGCACTTCATGAACTACAATTCGTTCTGCCACTAAAAAACGAATAATACTATGTTGTTATTCTTTACTCACAAACATTCTGAAGATACAGATGAATAACCAATTGCCTGCCGGACAATACTGTTGGGGGGACGCCAGTGTATATCATATGCTTCAGCATGACTACTTAGGGCAGGTCCATTTCTGCAGTAGAGGTTCCCTTCCTTATTTACACTCTATCTTTACACAAAGTTGTTGCTGCATTAATACAAAAATAAATCAAATTATAACTATTGTTTTGTTTTAATTTGATCCAGCCTTATATTTAATTGCAGCGTATTCTTGAAGACTCTCTTTGACAAAAATATTTCCTATGCATTTTTTATTAAATAAAATAAAAAGGGAATAAGGGGAAGCTTTATTCTGATATTTTGTCAATTTTTTTCTTTTAACTCAAATAAGTTTCAAAATACACATTCAAAATTTTAAAATGACAAATCTTACCACATTAATATTTATGGGAACATACTCCAAACCTGCCATCAGCATCAACACTAGCTGCATTCGCTAAAGGTTTTTAAAAAAAAAAATTACTTGTTTATATCATATTTATTATTAATAGTTACATCATAAGAGGACATGAATTTTCAAAACTCGCCTTATCCAGAAAATCAAATTTTGGGAAATCACGAAAAACCTCTAACTGCATCCAAATGTTTTCATTGTAAACCGATATTTTATAATGCCAGAAATACAGGATAAAACTAGTTTTCTTGCAGATTGTAATTTTTTTTGTGTGTGTGAAAGTTTACCAAAAGAATAGATTAAGAGAAAATATAATTTTTTTTTTTATTTTGGATAAGGTGAGTTTTGAAACTCATGTTTTCTTATAATCACTAATTGCTATTTAAAAAGATACTACACAATTAATACAGTGCAATGGAGAATTAATACATAATGTTATGCTTATATAACATACAGAAGGAAATATACAAACACATAGCTTTCAACTTTTATGAATTTTTTATTACTATAATTTATAAATTGCAGTCTTTATTAAATTATTTAATTGTACTTTATTTAATAATAGAATTTCTGTGATTAAATACAGCAAACATTATTATTCTTAAGCAGTGTTAACAAAAAAGCATAAAATTTGCGCAGACATTTTCTCAATTTATGAATTTTTCAATATTGATGTTTATCGCAGCTGTTACTAATACCGATGTAACAAACAGCAAAATTCAGGGGTTAAAACCTCTCAAAGTACTAAAAGAGTCATATTAAAATATCTTTGTGTTACAGTGATTATATAACGTATAAAAACCAATGTAAAGTTTAGAATAAATTTAACAGTTATTTTAAGGATCCATTGAAAAGAAATTTTTTTTAAAAAGAGTGAGAGAGAGAGAGAAACTAGGAAACAGCAGGAACAACAAACATGTTGATGTTTCTCCAATCTTTCTTTTTTTGGATTTTGCTTTAAAGAAAGACTTCTTTTATGAACCTTTGAAATAACAAAAAGCTAAATTTATCCTGATTGTGTGTATTTCTTTATATCACGTTTACATTACAATTATTTGCCAAAACTTTATTTTTATACACTTTAGTAACACACTAATATGTCCCTCATTTGTAATTTTTAAGAATAAAAGTTATTCAAAACTAATGCCAGATGCACATCTTGGTTCTGCCCAGGCTTAAGGCTTTTTTTTAAATCTAAACTTATTACTTTCTGACTGTCTGCTCATTTTCATTTATGAATGCACATGACTTCCACAAATCCTTAATCTGAATTCAGTAAATTAAACATCTTTCATTTTCTTACAAAAGTAGCAAACCTTTCATAAAATGCAACCAAAGTCGAGATTTTTAACCAATTTTCAGACTAATCATAGGTAGCAAATTTTAACATTTCGTCCAGACTGGACATTTTTTTACTCAGTTGGGAAAACATAAATTCATATATCTTTACCAATCAGTATGACTGTGCTAAAAATAATAAATAATTATCTATGTATCCATCGCTTGATGGAGTTGCATCACCCGTAGTATATTCCGTTGAGATATTTTAGATAACAGACATACAGCTCAAAGGTTGTCTGAATGAATTGATTTGAGCAGTTGTCAGTCTAGGTATTTCAATAGGAAGAGTGTTGGAATAAGTAAGAAGTCTTCTGTTGACTCCAGGCATGGAAACTTTTTTACTCAGTTAGAGAAATGTCAATTCTATGCCTGCTAGTCCTAGATAAGTCATACCCCTATTAGGCAATAATTGCAAGCATTGGCAACAGGTTTAGAAATAAGTGTTGGTATCAATCCCAAGTAGATTCTAAATCTCACAAGAAAACAAAACCCTCTGTGCAGTCAAATATGTTCAAGTGACTGTTTTACAACCTGTGCCAAAATGGCAACTTCTGATGTTTTTGTAAAATGCTACCAAAATAAATAAACTGAATTGTCAACAAGTTCTCATGCATTCAAAACTAAATCAAAGGTCCTACTTAATAAATAATAGGTTCATATTTTTTTTTCCACTTTTGTTTTTTTTTCCTTGCAAGTAGTAAAACCGTTTATTGTTTATAAGATTTTTACTACATAAATGAGAAGGCTAGTAGGAAACTCAAAATATTATGTCTTTAAAGGAGGAAAAATGTCTTCTGGATTTTGAACTGGCAAAAAAATATTTTTTTTTAACAATGAACTAACAGTATAATAAATATAACTAATATACAATTTGTTATATTTGTGAATCTTATTTACTGTCACCACTGTTGAAATAAATACACCTCAGTCAGAGTCAACACATGGCCAATTCTCAATTAAATTATATCAGCATTTTCACAAAAACAATAAAATCGTGCACATTTTTGTCCAAAAACCTCTATTTTTTCTTATTTTTTTTTTACTTTTTAAAAACTGTACATATATATTACAGTGCTGTAACTAGGTGCACAGGGCCCAAAATGTTTACAAGGAATTGTATTTTTAAATTTTAAAGTTTTTCTACTGTGTGGTTTGGTGATTTGATTTTGTTTTACTTAGACTTTCGATCAGATGTCTCTGATAACCAGCATGAACATTTCAATCAATGGCAGAACTGAATGATATTTTCAACGTGCTTATGCTAATTATTACATTAATAGGAAACATAAATGACATCATTAAATCATCATTAGAGAAAATTATAGACCAAAAGAAGCTTTCAAATCTTGAAAGAAAATCTACAACATTAGCTTTGTTTTTAGTCTAAATCGCAAATCAATAAAAATATAATAACTTCAATGTCATGAATTATATTTTTTATACATTAGAATATAAAAAAAAATCTTCATACTTGTTCATCACAAAATAAAGCAAGAGAATCATAATGCTTCCGGACAACTTTAGAATTTTGCATGAATGAACGAAAATAGCTTTCCAAGCTGGCTTCATTTAATGCAGAACATAACCAAGCTCTCCCACAATGTAGTTGAGTATGAACATTATCTAATTTTTCTAGGAACTTGACTGTATTCTTGTGGGTAAATTCCATTACGAAAGACCAGTAACCAGAGTCAAAGGATTTTAGCCTATAAAAAAATAATGTTTAATGTATAGTAAAAATGTAATAAAAGTGTTTTTCATATTTCAGCAAAATTTTTAAATAAAAATAACTCATGAATGGAAATAGAAATTAGTCATGATAATAATATATTAATGTAAGTATAAATTTATGCATACTTGTATGTATATATATATTTTGTTGTTGTTGTTTATTCATTTATTTATTAGGGCCCATATCTTTAATATTCAAATATAAGAAACACAGATACAGTTAACAAAAAATAAATGGTATAGTTTCATAAGGTAGCTCATACAGTCCCACAAGTAAAAAGTTTAAGAACATACAACTTCAGCAGGGTTAAACATAAAATTATACAATAGTTATATTCAGCTGGCTTGAATATAAAAATGCTATATGCTTACAACCTAGCACATCATACAATAAAGGACATTCATAAATTAAAACATATGCTATATAGAATCACAAAACAATTTTCATTCAAAATAATTTTAACTAATTTTTTCTAACTAATTTATAATTAGAGAATAGTTTTCATTCATCTACACATATAAATTTAATATTGGAATTCAGATTTCAAACAGCTGAATTCGTTTGCTTGTTTATTTTCCCCTAAGAGTACTTTAATATTTATTTATTGTGCCTTGTTACATTGCTGTTGCCACATATACTGTTGTTTTTTTCACGTCTTTTGGGGAGGAGGGGGGACACAAACAGAAAAAAAACTTAATTAAAATTACTTAATGTTTTTTAGTATTTTTTATTTCAATTACCATGAATGCAAACCTCTATCATCAATTTTTGTTAGGAAAATTAGAATATATGAATAAATTGCCATTTTAGAGACAAATATAACATATATACTTGTATTTATAAAAACTTTTCAAAATAACAGACATTACATTACATTACAAGATAAAAACACTAAAAACAATATAAAAGGACGTTTCAGATTCATTCTGAATCCCTCATCAGCTAATTCCTAACGTAAAAGTCATACTAGGTTTTAAAGTTCAACAAATAGAAAAACATTACATCAAGTTGCCAAAAAATTATAGTTAAAACAAAACTGAATATTCTATTGGTAGAGAGGCAGCCTCGTTAATTGCTTTATCAGCAGTTCTCGTGTACCAAGCTTCCAAAAACATATGACTTGCATAAATGCTGCAGCCTGATCTAATTATGTAAGCATTCTCAAAACTCAGAAAATGATCAGTTTTCATGGTGTGGTCAACAATTTCAGAATTTAAATTTTTATTTCTAAAAGCATGTTTATGCTCCTTAAGTCTAGTTTCAAGTGTATGTCTGGTTTCACCTATGTAGACTGCATTACACTGTTTGCACGGAATTCCATAAATAACATCTTTAAACTGTGAGATTGGATATCGATGCTTAAGATATATGCTATATACTTGTAGGTTATCATCTTGCTTTTTATTTTATGCCTTTAATTATACTTAAGAGTGTAATGAATGGTCACTATTCAGCCCTCATTTGCTGAATATTCAGCTGGCTGAATAAATTAAGGATAAAGGTGTTTTGTTTTTTTTAACTCCTTCTTTCTTTCACAATAAGTAATTTAAACCCTTTTCTTGATATTGAAGAATTTTTAACCATTGTTAATCAGGTAGAAGGTATTTTAAATATAGGCCTCTAATACCTTTATCTTTTGATCCTAGCAATTATGAAATTTTAACCCCAGGGCATTTTTTAATTGGCTGCCTTATAAGTAGCATTTGCAAACCAAGTTTAACTGACATTGCAGATAATGAACTTAGCCAATGGCAGCGATCCCAAATTAATCAATCAGTTACCAAAATTAATCAATTAATTTGGAAAAAATGGAGTAGAGACTATCTAAATAATCTACAGCAACACTGTAAACAGTTAATTGAGAAAAAAAACTTTGAAATTGGTTCCATGGTTTTATTAAATGATAGTAATTTACTTATGTATATCACAAAATAAAGCAAGAGAATCAAGCAAGCAAAAGAGCAATCAGAGCAAGTAAAAGAAAGCGACCAATACATGGTCAGTAGGTCACATTCAAGATGTAATTTACAGCCATTATGGTAAAGTTAAGGTAGTGCTCGTCCCCCTCGGCAGTGCACCCATTCATACACACATACAGAGTAAATATAAGAATAGCTAGTTATATCTGAAATTCTCAAAATACTAAATAGATCTCTTGCTGTGCTTAACATTTTTATACCTAAAAAAAAAAGATTCCTAAAGAAAATAAGATTCTGGCTATTTATTCTTTTACTTTGCAGAAATTTATTATACTTACTACGCTTATTTTATATAAAAGAATGAATAATTTGATTACTTATTATGACACTGCAAATTGTATTAGATTTAAATAACATTTTTAAATGAAAAGCTTTTTATGTCGTTATAAACTTACTGTACTTAAATTTTTACAAGACTCAGGAATTAAGCTTAGAAATAATTATTTAAAGCTTTTTTTTTTTATTCATAAGGAAAAATACCTGTAGAAACTTCCCAAATTATATTAATTTAATTTTTATATTAATATTTATTAATCATATTATTAATAATTATTTATATTAATAATAATTAAATTAGATTTTAATACTTTTATATCACTTTAAATATTTAGAAAATTTATGATTTTAATCAATGATTTAAAAAAAAAAAATCAGTTGATTAAAATTAGGGATGTACCGAGTAGTACTTTGGCCGAGTAGCCGAGTACTGGTGTATAAGAAAGAACTACCGATACGCACATAAAGTGAGCTTAAGAGTCACACATCTGTGTGTGTATATACATAAACATACTTCTTGAGCAAATAATCATATATTTCTTAATAGACTTTTTAAAAAAATCAAAATGACTAATTAAATTTGAAATTTAATTATGCACTTTTTAAACACAATTTTTAAAAATTAAAACAGTAAGAGTAACTTTATTTTTAAAAAATATGAAAAAAATACATAAAATGTACAATTAACCAATATGAGATTAACAGTGGTTCTTCAATTTATCTAACTCATTCTGATATCTGAAATCTGTCTATCAAAAATGGTTATTGCTTGAAATCCCAGAACATTTTTGTTATTTTATAGCAACTGCTGTTTGATCCTCGATTTAAATTGTTATTTTTCACTGAAAAGTACAAAAATGGAATTAAAAAATGCTTTAAAAAATAAATCTGTAGAACTGACACATGAAGATCAATCTGAAATTAATCTGCCTAAAAAAAAAGAACAATGCAGCATGAAAACACTACTATAAATGATGATGTTATAGTAGTGTTGATGTAGACGATCCAAAAGAGGAGACATCAGAAAAATGTCAGTCTATTTTTTGGCAGTGTTTTGTTGAGATTACAAATGAACAGGAGAATAATTATGACACTAATATTAGATTGGAAATAAAATGCGAAGAGATAGTAGGAAAAGAGATAGACTTTCTTAGCAGGAGAGAGTTATTGGGTAAAACAGACAGTCTATTTTCATTGAAGAAAGAAAATAGTAAAAATGTTCCCATTATGTGCAAGCTTGGAAGGAAATTCTTATTTGCACTTTCAAGCAGTGCTTACAGTGAATGCATTTTTCCTGATGCAGGGCAAATTTACAATAATAAAAAATATCTTATCTCCTGAAAATGTAGAACAAATTGCAGTCTTTTCACCATAATTTATGATATATATTAATGTTTTTATTTCATTTCTTGTATTATGTTTTTACAAACTGTTTCTGTATCCAAAATCATAGTCTTTTCTTAGTTTTAACTAAACTTTGAGCTGTATTGTTTTTCTTAACTTTTCCATATTTTGTAGACATATTTTTATATCATTTTTATATATAGATCAGTTATAAATTCTTTTGTCTTCAATAATGCTTAAAAAATGAAATTCTAACTACTACTCTGTATTGGCCGAATACTTGGCCAAAATATAGCCGAGTAACAAGTACGCGGCAAATTGGCCGAGTATGCCGAGTACCGAGTAAATACCGAGTACTCCGTACAGCCCTAATTAAAATAACAATTTAATTGCTGATTTAAATGAACTAATTAAAATCGTTGACACCCTAACTATTGGGAAACAATAAATTATAGATGTGATATATTTATAGAAAAATTAAAAATACTATTCATTTCAATAGTACTTGAATATATTAAAGTCTACAAATTTCAAGCACATATAAAAATGGTTTAGTTATGCAGAAAGATTCACACTGTTCAGCATATATTACTATTGATTTTTTTAAGAGCAACCTCAAATACATTTAATAACATTTTTTTGCAGAATGATAATATTTTTGAAAAAATCTAATATTTACTAAGTCGATTTTAAATTGTATGTAAGTTTAACTTGTATTGTTACGTTGTTTAAAGGGATAATAGACTTTGAAAATGAACAACAACAACAACAACAAAAAATCAAACGAAAAGTCAACAAAAATCAGTGTTTGATTTAAATCTTTCTTTGATAAAGTATTTAGATTTACCTTAAATCAGCCCAAGTGTCACTTCAATACAATGAAGTTTTTAACTAATTTTATGTACAGCCGGCTCTCGTTAATTTGAACTCGTCGGGACCACAAGAAATGTTCAAATTATGGAAAGTATGAGAGGAAAACATGTTTAAAGGGGTACTATTACAAAGGAATTAATATTATGGTATTTTTTTAATTTATTTCGGCTGTTTTCGTTAGAATATGACTTAATATTAAATTAAAAGATATAAATACATAAATAATTAATAATATTAAAATAATATAAATAAAACATAAAAATTAATTATACACGATAAAACAACTGCATTTAAAATTACATTTTAATTGTACTATAATTTTCTTACCTGAAATTAGATGAACATTTAAGAAATTATTTACACTTATTTATCATCTCTATGAAAAAGAAATATCAATTGTTGTTTGCTACTATTCATTTTTGACTTTTTAGCCAGTTTTTCTATTTGTAACAAACAGTTAAGTTCTTTGTCTGATGACGCTGCATCAGGATAAATGTACGCAAACACTCAATTGATTGTGCAGTTGACTTTTCTGTGGGTAAGGAAAGCACTTGGGACATAGTAGCAGAATCGCCAGAATCCGATTCAGTCTCCTCATTGCATTTTTCGTGAATTGTTTCAACAATTTCTTCTGCAGTTAAGGGTCCAGATACTTCTAAACTATTATCGGCTGCTACATACTCTGCGAACGTAATATCACACTGGATCTTTTCAGAAAAGTTTGGAAATTCTATTTCTTCAAAAGGCCTGTCGTTTTCGCCATTTGCATTACAACCACTCTTTTTAGATGGATGGATAAATCCTGCATGTCGAAAGCATTTTTCTATTGTTTCGGGTTGTACGGCGTCCCACGCTGAATATAAGTCATTGATGGCCGTGAGTAGTTTTATGTCGTAGCTTTCTTTAAGATCAACCGAAAATAAAATGTGTCTAGAACCCTTTTACGATGACTCTGCACATTATCTAGCAGCAATAGAATTTTTCCGTTTTCACGAGAAAAATTTTTATAAAGTTCTTTTAACCAACTGGTACAGATTTCACGCGTCATCCAGGCTTTGGCATTTGCCACGTAATCAACAGGCAGTGTTTTCACTCATTTGAAGCAACGTGGATTAGTTGATTTAAACAATAACTAACGATTCTAACTTCTCATTTCTATCCATATTGGCACCTACCATCACAGTTATCCTGTCTTTTCTAAGTTTATCACTTGTGCACGTTTCACCTTTAAATGTTAAAGTCTTATTAGGAAGAAGTCTATAAAACAACCCTGTTTCATCGGCATTAATCACGTCTTTCATTGCATGAGTAGAAATAAGTTCGGGTAGCTTTTCGCAGAATTCATTGCAAGCAGCGAGGTCTACAGCACCACTTTCACTACACACAGTTTTGTGTACGATGTTATTTCGGTGCTTAAAACGTGTCAGCCATCCTTCGCTGCAATTGAAATTTTTAATACCCATGAGTAGTGCAAGTTCTTTCGCTTTAGCTGCCAATATAGGTCCACTCAAAGGTACATTTCTTGCCAATGCATCCTTTGTCCATAACAGTAAAGCTTCCTCTAAATCCTCATCGGCTGCTGTTCTCATACGTTTTCATCCTTTAGCAAATCTTTCCTTTTCCCATGATTTCAGGAAGAATTCTTTATTTTTCAAGTAAGTAAAGAGTGTATTATTTTTATTCCATATTCTGCAGCAATTTCTGTCTTAGATCGGCCACATCCTACCTTTTTAATAATTTCTACTTTAGCTTCTAAAGTTAACGATTTATAACTTCCACGTGGAGCCATATTTTAAAGAAACAAGATCTTTTACTTTCTCAAAAAACACTTTAGCAGCAAGTAAAACCATTGACTAAAAAATTTGATCCCCACACTGCAAATAGAATGTAGTGATAAAACGAGTTTCCCCTATCTTTAACAGATGTCCACCCTGTGAATTTCTCGGAATTTCACTGGGTCAAATGCTGTGGAAGGCATTAGGAACAAACACAATGGAAGAAGGGGCAGAGGTGTCATTGATGGACAGACGGGGCGGGGCGCACTAAAAAAGAGGATATCAAATGCATGGGACTATTATACTAGTTCAGAACAATTCTGACAAAAATGAAAGAAAGAAAGTTATTTCAAGGATCTGAAGTCCGTGAGAAAGTAAGAAAAAATGAAATTCTCGTTAGTTCGAATTAAACGAAGTCAAGAGAAAATGAGTTCGAATAAATGAAAAGTTTTAGCGTTATTATGCCATTGAAAATTTCGGGACTTCATGCTTAGTTCGAATTAAGCGAAGATTCGATTTATCCGATTTCGAATTAATGAGAGCCGACTGTAGTTTTAAAATCTTACCTCTAACTAATGGTTAAAATGTCCCAGAATAACTAATTTTCCTCTAATCATTTTCATATTATTCAAGCATGTTAATGGTTTTATTTTGCAAAAAAACGGACATCCATTTAAGAAACAAAGATTAATTACCAAATTTATAATGGGGGGGGGGGGGGGGGAGAGAGAGAGAGAGAGAGAGAGAAATTTATGCAAATACTACAAGTAAGTCTGAAACGAAAGTTTGTATTAAAAGTTCATAATTCTAATGCAATGTTTTACACAAGCAATCTTAGCTAGCTGTCCAATTTAAATTTTAACATGCATTGTTTTCACTCAAAACATCAGTTAATAAACATGGCAAGCTAATGTTTAACCTGCCACTCAGCTGCAAAAAAATCTGGTGAAAACTTTAATATATATTATATATTTAACACAATTACTTCCATTTTGATGAACAAGCCCTTCTCACAAATAAACTTTACACTAAAAATAATGTATGCTTTGAGTGTTATTTAAAAAAAGAACAGTCTTAAAGTTTTAATTATTATATTGAATTTTGATCAGTTACATAATGTACTGTCAGCTACATTCTGCGTAATGGAATGTCTAGCTTAGTGTTGTTTGGATATGAATGGCAGTCATTTCCAGCACTTCTTTCTATGTCATCATATTTCATAATATAATACAATTGTAATTTGTGTTTGATTCTGTTAAAATACAGTATAGGATCTATTATCCGGCGTCCCGATATCCAGAACGCTCTAAAAACCGGAACGATAAAAGATCTGAAACTGAAACTTAGTAAAAACTTTCATTTCATAAAAATTTGCAGTTCTTTTTTTTTTTCATATTTTATTGAAGAGTTAACATGCTTTATAAATCGATATTTTAAATATTTTAAACTTTTTCTCATACACCTCAAGGTACCGTAATATACCCTTAATTTGCCCCCCCCCCACCTCCAAACGCGGCAAAAAATCGTAAAGTAATCGGAGAGGCCGCTTACACGGATTAATAAAAGTGGCTATCGAAATCTACCGCCTGTTGAAATCTGAAAATGTTTATAAGAATAGTCCAAAGCCTGCCCTGATATTCAGATTTTTCTTTTTTTGTTAACCGAGATAATTAAAAAACAGAACTTAAAAAGCGTGCTCTCCCTACGATCCCACTTATGACGCTCCCGTGAAAGATAAGAATTGAATGTACGCAATCATCGGACATAAGTTCTCTTTTTAATCAATTTTATGACTTCGCATCGGCGTAACCTTTAGAAATATGGGAAAACTAACTACATATTTTTAAATTTCGTATTTTTTTGCTTCAAACACTAAAATCCATTATAAAAAATTTTAATTTTAACCTTTTGAAAAAAAATATTTTCAAAACATCACTTAGAATTTGAATGCGTTTTCCGCGATCGAAAACTGTTGGCAAGCTCTGACCTTTGACGTCATCTAAAGGCGCACCTACAATTCGGCCAATTAGGAGAATGAGAGAAACGTTCGTTTTACCGTTTTCAGCTGCGTCCATCGAACAGTAGAAAAGCAGAGATTCGGAATCGGATAAGACAGAAAGGTGGTACGGCGCTTCGCGCGATATATATATATATTTTTTTTGGAGGGGGGGGGGGGGGGGCTTTCGTGGGATTTTTTTTAAATATCAAATTTGTTTACAAAATAGGGGAGGGTGGGTTAATGGAATATTACAGTAATTATGCATTTCTTTATCTTCGCGAATTTGCGGAAATCTGCATTTTAAGTGTTGATAATTTTGCCTCTTATATTTTTCTGTCCGCTTTCCATCCGATAAATTCGTAAACAAAACAAAAATAAATAAAAAGTCAACTTTCAATATATTCCCCTCCCTCCCCAATTATTGGATGAAGATGCAGTTCAAGTTTGTTTCAGTATAGATAATAATGCTCCACTTAGTCATCAGATGACATACAGTGAAATTTGTGAAATGATGACTAAAGATGCATCTGATGATCGTAGTGATGATGATGACAAGAATGGGGAGGTAGAAAAAATATCTAATGAACAAATGATATTTTACACTCAACAGTTAATTTCAAGGCATGGAACAAAATAAGTTATATCCATGAACAACAAATAATGTCCTTATATAAAATTCAAGACCAAATTGTAAAAGAGAAACGTTACAAGCAGCCAACTTTAAAAGGATTTTTCCAAAACACTAATTCCCAAGCATCTGCATCTGAACCCCAAAACTAAATTTTATTTTTGATCTTGTTCATTTGTAAGTTTTATTATAATTTAAAATTATTACTTATTTTTTTTTTTTTTTTTTTTGTAAATAAAAATTAATTAAACTTTTCCTTAATTGTGTTTTGTTGAATTAATTCAACAAATGTGTAATACAGTATTTTTAATATTATTTATGCTAACCAGTACTTCATATTTATGTACATTAGAAAATATTTGTGTTAGTGTTCCGAATTACGGAAAAACCCCTTATCCGGAATGCCTCAGGTCCCAAGGATTCCGGATAACGGATCCTATACTGTATATACTTTTATACTGTACTCTTTTAAATATTTCTTAAGGAGGTGGTTATAGCTCTGCAGTTCTTAAAAAAAAAAAAAAAAACATTTCTGTTTATTTTATTAATCAAGTTTTCAAATTTTTAATGCCAAAATTTTGCATCTTCATTTCTAAAAGTTGACAGGAGGATTTCAAAAGATATACGAAAATTATACATAAAACAGCAATGTAAACCTAAAGAGTTGAAATATGGCACAATAATTGTAAAATAAAAGAACATTGTAATATTGTAAAGTAAAAACACATCAACAAATTAAATCTCAAGTTTGAATTTCACTAATTCTAATTAGAAAAAGAAATATAGGAAGAACAATAACACAAAATGTATTAAAGAGTTTCAGAAACCCAACATACAATTTCTGAAAGCTATTTAGAACCCTTTATACCTTTTAATGCATTAAAAGGTATGGTAATTTTAAAAAGGGAAATGCAATTATCATGCAGCATTAAAATAGAAGGATTATAGTCACATTGTTAAATATGGTCTTAAAACAGAATTTTTTGTAATTGACATTCAAATGTACATTAAGAGCGTAATACAAAATCCATAAATTTTATTCTTACCCATGAAAAAAAGCTTTATCTAAACTTTCACATAGTTGTTTCACTTCATGAATATCAGAAGAAAGGGCGCTTTCATCATTTTTTAAACTAAAATAATGCTGAATCTAGAAATAATTAAAAAAATTAATTAATAACAATAAGATTTTTCATATATTAAAAATCATAAAAAATGCTACACAAAGGAGAGAGAACTGAAATTTTCAGTCATGCATGAAAAGAATGTTACAAGAGTGTGTATTTCCTAAAATCAGGGTTGGAAAAAAACATGTTTTTTTTTTTAGAAAAAAACAAAAAACGTGTTTTTTTTTTGTTTAAAACATGTTTTAAACGTTTAAAACGCTTTTTTCTCATTCAACAGCACAATTTTGATTAAAGCGAGGAAAAATTATTAAATTAAATATAAAGAATGAAAATATTTTCAAAAAACAGTAAATAAGAAAAAAATTATTTAATAAATACCAAACATTAATTAACAATTAATTTTTTATTCTAAACTAAAACATCTAATTATTAAGTTCTTAAAAATTGTAACAAGCTTGGCAACCTTATCAACACCTAACTGGTTTCTAGTTTTGGTCAGCACAAAGCCAAAAGTCGAAAACTCTTTCTAAACCATCCACACAGCTGTATATAATTGTTTTGTGATCAGCATGATATTTTTATCGACGTGTTTTTCAAAGCTTATCCACCAAGATAAAGGTGTTATTTCTACAAAATTGTGCACTTTATTTGATTCTTGAACAGCGAATTTATGATTGGTAACTGACAGCATATCATTTTTATTTATTTTTTTTGCATTATTATTAATAGCATCAAACATATAACTGGAGAATGGAGCTGACTTAGCTTTATAGTTTATAATTATAGGAATTAGTTCAGGAGATAATTCGGCTGCAAGGTTCATGCCTTTTTCTGTCTCATCAATTGTAAAGTGATTCTCCTTTAAAGCATGGATCAGTAATGTCTGCCAAGAAATGTACAGATGTCATGGCCAATTCATATCTGTCTTCTATGGCTTTTTCAATGTTTTTTGTAATCATGGTAAGATTACTAGCAGTACATATTTCTGATATTTCTTTTTTAAAATCTTTCCAAACTTCAACTACATCACTAATAATGCAATTATTACTCTGAGCTTTGTCACATGAAATTGCAATATGTTTGAGCTTTTGGATATAATCTTCAACATTTCTTTTTAACTGCAAGTCTATGGACTTTCTTAGAAATATCAGAATTGATTTTCTTTCGATTATCTTCACAAATTTTGAAAATTTGTGACCAATTGCTTATGTAAGACTCCATTGTGTCCAACATGGAATTCCACCTGACACCTGATGGTAACTCAAGCTTTTTAGCAACTATTTCCTGAAGCAAAATGATCATTTCAAAAATATTTAACAATATCAAAACTTGAGCTTTTATATTAGAGATTTTAATGTCTTTTGCTAGAAGATTTAAGACATGAGCTGAACATCCATAAGTTAAAATATTCATATTATGTCTCTCAATCTTTTTAAGTTCATTTCTCATCTTCATGGCAGCATTGTCTGTTACAAAGCTGCCAATAAAACAACCATAGCGTTCCTCGACTTTATTTATGGCAATACTTGCAAGCTCACAAAGATAATTAAATTCATGAGGATGGCCAGATGTATTAATTGAATCTACTAAGTAAATTTGGCCTTTACAAGATACTGTAATTCCTACAACTGGCTCATTGAGAATGTTACTCCATCTGTCAAGAGCAGCACAAACAATCTGTTCTCTTAAATCATTTTTATAAGTTTCCAGCACAGATTCATACACTTTGTCAAGTAATATGCCTCCTATTTCATGATAATTTGGTGGTTTGTAGCCAGGTTTTGTACTCAACACCATCTTTTTAAATTCTGAATAATCCACACATGAAAATGATGTATTTGTTGCGTAAATAAAGCGTACAACTTGAATATCAAACGATTCTTTAATAAACATGTTTTAAACACTGTTTTAAATGTAATGTTTTAAACAACTGTTTTAAACTAAATGTTTTAAATGTAACAACCCTGCCTAAAATAGTAAAAAAGGTTAAAAATAAAACAATAGATATTTATTTTTTGTAAATTAGACTTTCTTGGAAAAAAATAATGTATATTTCATTACAACAAATGTCTTCCTGACAAAGCAGTGTTTGTTTTTATATTTGTAACTTTTTATCCCTATTAGGTATATAACTAGAGTACGCCAAAATTTTAAACAATTTAATACTACATAGATAGACATTGTGATTTTTTTTTTACTTTAATTACTTTATTAATTTTTTTTATCGTCAGCTTTGGAATATGACAATGTTTTTTTTACATATTTTTATATATTTCTCTTAGAATATATATATTTGTATGCATTACACCAGCATAATGAAACATTTGTAAGTCAATTGATTAAATATATTACCTTGTATGGCATCTGCTTTATTTTACATTACATTCCTGTTGAAAAGTCAAAATGTGTTGTGATACTTTTGTGAAGGATAAAACACCTAATAACACACATGAATGAGAGTTATTAAAAGAAAATGTGATAGACATAAGGGACTCTTGTCATCTACTACACTGAGACCTCCAAGTTTCTAGTAATGGCACAGACTTAAAATTAGGGGTGTAGTGGAAAGCTCACTTTGCACAAACTACTGTTTATACTGAGGTATATGCCGTATACCTTCAGCAGAGTCTCCCCTAGGTTTAAAAAAAGGCACTTTTTAAATTCTAAAGGGCATGTTTTGGATTCTTAAGGGTGCTTTTCGGATTAAGGGCACTTTTCAGATTCTTAAGGGCACTTTTCAGATTCTTAAGGGTACTTTTTAGATTCTTAAAGGCTCTTTTTGATTTTTAAATTCATTCTTTCGATTTTTAAAGCCTTTCAAAACAACATTGAGTCAGTTTTTACTATGCAAGCAAATGTTTTAGTGCTAAAAGATGAAATGGCACTTTTTTTTACTGATAGGCAAGAAGGGTGCTAATTTTTTGGATGAGGGGCAAGAGAGGTGTTAATTTTTTTTTTTAATGAGGGGCAAGATATGTGCTACTGTGTAAACCAAAGTGCAGGTGGAGGCAGCATCCTCCTGAAACTGCCTGGGGGAAACTTTGAATTCTGGATTTTTTTAAGCTCTGTATACCCTCTGTTTTTCAAATAAAGCTACAGCATATACTGTAACAAGCATGACGTTCATGACTTTAGTTTATAGGAGAGTGGAGAGGAGTGGGACATTTTTTACAAAAATAAGAAAACCAACTCTGACACAAAAACAAAAATTTCAATTTATAGAATACAAAAAAAAAAAATGAAATTCTAATGTCCTTGAATGATATAGAAACATAATTTGCAGAAACAATTTTAGAATTAAAGAAATTGTAAGTTTTAAAATGTGTAGGTACCATACCTCTCCACTAACAGGGGGGTATGAAACAGCTATAAAACAAATAAATAAGACACAAGTAGTCTAGTGTTGGCTAGGTATACAATCTAACAAAACTTGTAGTTTGATAATGTTTGTGTCACAATATCAAATTCCAGAATCTTCATTGCTGGAAGGAAAATTCAGGATTTCTGTCACAGATGACATTAAAAGTGATCAGTTCAATTTATTTACATTTGAAGTAAATGAATATATTACCAATGTTATAATTAATATAGGCTTAGATGCTTTATATTACCTCAGCCGTTGTTTTGATTTGTTTGGCGATTTTTTGTTGGCGTGTTGGTGTATTGACATTTGACGTGTTTATGGATATGGCAACCTCGATAAGTTGAATCCCGTATGACATGTGTGTTGTGATGTGTCATTCTGGCAACCCCTGAGAAGCTCATTTAAGCATGGAATATTGTGAATGTATTTTGATATCGTGTTGTATAGTTCTGCCTTTTTATTTTTATGTGAAATTTATTGAATGTATTTGATTCACTATGGTTTCTGTAGTCCGTTTAAACGCTGTTGCTGAAGTAATTAGAGGAAATATGAGGAAATTTTGGCAAGAAAAGAAGGTTTGTTTATAATGTGTGATTACGTATTCATAAGCCTATTTTGGAAAATGTCGGTGATGATATTTCGAGCTGGAGCTTTCAAGAAAGCAGATGTCTGTTAAGGTATGTTGATAATTTTATGTATATTTTACTGGTTTAAGAGTTTTTTACATTTTGAGATTGCTAGAAAGCGAGAACTGCTGAATTTTGACTTTTGAGAATGCTACACCTCGAGAAGTGCTGAATGCAATGATTTTTTTTTTTTGCGGTTAATGTGCACGAAACGCACATACAATGATTACTCATTGCCATTTTAGCGAATTTTGTTTATTATTTACATTTTATTTTCATTAAGCCAAACATGCGTATAAACCGATGCTTGGCAACATTTACTACTTGGCGGAAAAGGGGTTTTCACGTCAAGGAAAATTCCAAGATGGCGGCCAGGGGAACTTATGACATCTGTTCCTTAATATATTACCCTCTAAAAATATTTGCATAAGAGCAATTTACCATAATACCAACTTAGCAAATCTTATTAAAATAAAAGAAGTGGATTTGTCCCATTCCTCCCTTTACTGGCATGTCCCATCTCTCTTCACTACCTCCTTTTATGTTAAACTTCCTATATAAACAAAAACACGGCTTGATGGCTTAATTTAAATTATGGATAATATACAGTATAATGTTCTATAAATAGGGAAACTATTACATCTATGCAGAAACAAGTTATTAATATACAGAAAGTATATGAAGGAAATTTACTTTTGATTCTTGAAATAACCTTTTATTTTATACAGTTATGCAGATCAAAAACTATTTTCAACTAAAGATTGGGCTACCATTGCTTTATCTAGTGTGCGATTGATGAAATGTTTAGAATAATACATAAAGAGAAAATCCTACTGTCCCATTCCAACCCACTCTCCCCTACCCCCTGATTCTTTTACGACTGCAACACTACTTAAAATGATTAAAATTACTATTAAAATAATAAAATATTTGGGTAATTTAAAACTTAAAATTGTGAAAATGGAAAATACACCTTGTTGCCGGCTTTTAGCCACGCTAAAAAAAGGCGAATGGCTTTTTTTTTGGTTTTAACCACTTAAAAAAAGCCGCTTTTAATTGAAAAAAGCCAGCTTTTATTTTTCAAAAAGGTGGTTTATAGATAATTCATATAAAATTTGGATTAATTTATTTTTAATACTTATAGATATTTTCTACTAAAAGAATATAAACTTCTATTAAATTTTGCCAAATAAATAAGTCTTTATAACTGTGCAACTGTGAGGGCATTGTGTCAGAATAAAATTATAAACATTCAGAAGAATGCATTAAATTAGACTCTAAAGTATTGATTTGGAATTCTTTATTATAGCTCTACACATAACACACATTTTAAAGATTATATGAAAGAATAAGAAAATGTCACACATCAAAATAGAAACATTCTTACATACTGATATTTACTTTTAAAATTGATTAAAACTAAATAGCATATATGTATTTAATAACTGAAATTATCTTATATAATACTTGAGAACACCCAGTAATAAGCAATTTATATTCTATTCTAACTTTAAAAAATGATATATGTAAAAAGTTTTCTGCTACTAAGCTGTTATGTAACTTAGGAACAGATGTCATAAGTTCCCCCCGGCCGCCATCTTGGAATTTTCTTGGCGTGAAAACCCTTTTTCCGCCAAGTAGTAAATGTCGCCACGCACCGGTTTATACGCATGTTTGGCTTAACGAAAATAAAATGTAAATAATAAACAAAATTCGCTAAAATGGCAACCAGTAATCCTTGTATGTGCGCTTCGCGCACATTTTCCGAAAAAAAAACATCACTGCATTCAACACTTCTCGAGGTCTAGCATTCCCAAAATTCAGCAGTTTTCGCTTTCTAGCAATCTCATAATATAAAAACTTTTAAAGCAAAAATACACATAAAAAACAAAATTCGCTAAAATGGCAACCAGTAATCGTTGTATGTGCACTTCGCGCACATTTTCAGAAAAAAAACATCGCCGAATTCAGCATTTCTCGCATATAGCATTCTCAAAATTCAGCAGTTTTCGCTTTCTAGCAATCTCAAAATATAAAAAACTTTTAAAGCAAAAATACACATAAAAAACAAAATTCGCTAAAATGGCAACCAGCAATCGTTGTATGTGCGCTTCGCGCACATTTTCCGAAAAAAAACATCGCCGAATTCAGCATTTCTTGCGATATAGAATTCTCAAAATTCAGCAATTCTCGCTTTCTAGCAATCACAAAATGTAAAAAACTATAAAGCAGTAAAATACATAAAATTATCAACATACCTTAACAAACATCTGCTTTCTTGAAAGATCCAGCTCGAAATATTATCGCCGACATTTTCCTAAATAGGCTTATCAATACGTATTCACAAACTATAAACAAACCTTCTTTTCTTGTCAAAATTTCCTCATATTTCCTAATTATTTCAACAACAGCGTTTAAATGGACTACAGAAAACATAGTTAATCAAATACATTCAATAAATTTCACATAAAAATAAAAAGGCAGAACTATACAATACGATATCAAAATACATTCACAATATTCCAACATTAACTTCTCGGTTGCCAGAACGACACGTCACAAAAACACGTCACACGACATTCAACATATCGAGGTTGCCATATCCATAACCACCGTCAACACGCCAACAAAAAATCGCCAAACATTTCAAAACAACAACGACGGAGGGAACATACGGCATCTAAGCCGTAACTTATTCCAGATATGTCCACACGGACAGATTAAAATCGTAGAATGAAGAATGTTGAAAGAGAGAAATTAGGTAGGATTATAACATTTGAGGAAATTTTAGTACATGTAAGTGTGTTTAGTACATGTAAGAGAACAATTAAAAAGAAAATTCTCCAAATAAAACTTGTTGAATTAGAATTTTGAAAAGCTAGTTGCTATTAAAAAATAGTGCATATTCAGGCATAAATTAATGCATATGTTATTCATAATACTGTTTTAATAGAAAGAAATAATGTTTTTACTAATGACTTTATGTGTGAATTTAAATAAATGCTTATGAGAAATAAAATAAGACGTGCATTGTATATTAATATCCCTTAATAACTTTACTTAATAAAATATATACTAACTAAACAATCATTTTCCGTTTTAATTATATAAAGCAGTAAAAATGAAAAAAAAAAGGGTTAAGGTCAGTGTAAACCAGAGAAAGCAATTGGTATGGCCTTTTATTCCAATATTAATGTCTTCATTATTAAAAAAATTGGGTTAATATTGATTTCTACCTCAATTAAATGTCTTTAAAACTAATTAAAAAACACATAAAAATGTGTCATTTATAATTAAAATGCTTCACTGTATAAAAGCTAATTTTGGCCAAAAAAAGTTGGTTAAAACCAATAAATGCCATCGGCGTGGCTTTTTTTAATTTTAGCCAGCTTTTTTGCAACCCTGAAAATACATCTTATTATAATAAGAAGAATGGTGATAAATTAGGCTTTCTCAAAAAAGAGTCATAGATTATACATATGTTTATGTGTAGAGATAAGTAAATGATAGATAAATAAATGTATCTGAAAAGACAGAATAAATATGTATGATATATATGCAATCATATGGTGTGGAAATACAGCATTTTACTCACCACTGGTGAGTGGGTTCTCTGACAGGGTGAGTGAATTATTTGGCAGTCTCTGAAATACTGTAGGCTGTAGAAGATATGCCAAAAACTTTTTTTTTTTTTTTACTGGATGGTTGGTTGATTTTTGACGGCCGATTATCTGCACTAGGGATATGGGCCCGAGGGGGGAGTGCCCTTCGTGGGGATCTTTCTAAGGGAACCTAACCCGTATTTACGCATGGAAATCCATTGCTCGAAGAAAACCACGAAAACTCCAAACGATTAGGCCGGCGGGCGCGATTGGGTTCGAACCCAGCACCTCCCGTCTACCAGCTTCAAGAGCAGAACCTCTCAGCCACTGGTGGGGCCCTTTTTTTTTTTTTTTTTTTTTTTTTACTGGTTAGAAATATTTTGCAGTTATCCAAATTACAGCACTGTAAACATAGTACTAAGTTTCATGCTACTAAACTTTCGGCTAACCTCTGTTGTATATATTTCTAAATTTTACAGAGAAAAAAAATGAAAATGCATTGCAGTAATAGTAGTTAACTATTCTTGCAGTTGCATACATATTAACATAACAATTTTTTGCATTATGTTGCAGCTTGCTGGCTGGTAAGATTTTCTTAAAATCCCTCAGCTCTGTACATGAATACAAAAAACAATAGTGGAACAATACAAAATATCTAATCAAGATTATATAATAAAATTAAATTTTAAATAATTTACAAGCAAAATTATATTCTATAACAAGATAAATAAAATAGTAAAATTGTACAGTTTTTAAATCATTTCAAACAATTACACATTTGATTTGAAAAAGATTTTATAACTTTAACTTGAAAAGTTATTCAATTTTATTTGCATAGATAACTTAATATATAAACATATCATGATTGAAAAGAAATTAGTATATTATGTAATGTCTGGCGTCCAAAAGAAGAAAACAAGAACTAAGCACCCTTTGTAATTACGTCATTAAAAGTTGTACTGCAACAAACCATAACACATACATGTATTAGGTTCTGCTTTACAAATTTACGCTAAATGAAAAGCAAATTGCAAACTAATTATAAACGTAACTGAGATATGATGTGTGTAACATTAAAAATGCTATTATTACAAACAAGTAGGAATCAAATCACCGACACTTAAAACTATTGACACGATGTAATGTGGTTAATTTAAAAGTTTAACAGCCAACAGCTTCAACGGAAGAAGTCTTATTTTAGATCGCTTCAAAATAAATAAGATATCGCAATAAACTCACTTGTTTCACAGCTATTTGAAGCGTAAACAATATATGCTCCTTTGAATCCTCAGAAGTCTTAGTTATAGACAGTGTACTACCAACAGGAATAGCGGACATCATAGCGTCCATAGACATGTTTTGTCTATATATAGCTAGTATCCAACATAATAAATATATTAAAAATTAACATCAGGCGCAATAATAAACAAAATGTAAACACTGGCATCTTGATTACACTCTGCCATAGTAGTATACATTTGCCGTCTGCACCTGCAGACAGACTGCGAAGATCGCAGTTGAAGTTTCATTTTCTCCTAGACCCGCCTTTTCAAGTGCACTTGAATATGTCCTCTGGTGGAAAATAATTTAAGATCTCGCTACAGTAGAAACCCCTTGGTGTTTACACATATTGGGAACGATTTTGACAGTAAAAATAAAATAAATAAATAAAAACTAATAAAATAAATACATTTTTTAAGATATTCTGTCTGATAACCTTTGTTATGGACTATCATATTGCAGCGGGATTTCTTTTAGATAGTAGAGAGCTTTTTGTAGAACTGGAAGTGGACTCCACCACACATTTCCAGAGTCAACTCAACATAGTTGGTCGGCGTTTCGCAAGAGCTTGTTTTAATAGTTCAAAATCACAGTAATCCATTGATGAAACATCTGGGGACTTGGATGGAATATAATTAAAAGGTATACACTTGATTCCAGTTTCTATTGTCAATTTTCTAGAAATGCGACTGTACTTTTGGCTGTATGGTGCTCGCTTTATCCTGTTGGAACCAGGGGCGGATCCAGAGAATCGTTTTGGGGGGGGCGATACCGAGTGACATATAATCAACGTAGTCATACTTTCTGTTGCTCAAATCCTTCCTTGCAGTTAATTATTAAATGAATATGAAATTAATGCGATTTAAAAATATTACAGACTCTCGATTATCCGACATACGATTAACCGAAACACTCGGTTATCCAGCACTCTTATTTTATAATCCGCACTCTCCGCAAAATATCGTTTATTGTTACTTATTAGGTCGTAAAATTAAAAACGTTATAACAGAATTTATTTATTAAATGTCTTTTTTTTTCTTTTTCTGTTTACTCTTATACTATGGTAATTATTTATCTTATTTTTTGTTCTTTTAGTTATGGTAAACAACGTTAATAACACAACCCTGCGATGATTATCTTTTTAAACTTTTGATGATTGATTTTGATGTAAGACTTTTTAAAAATTTGCGATTTATGGAAAATCCTAACGTGATGACATGGTAAAAAATGAAGATCATTTTTGGATTCAGCACTAAAAAATACTTATGTATTTTTTAGTGCTGAATTGAACCAATCTGTTTGAACCAATTATCGAAAGCTGAAAAACATAACCATCACATCCATTTTTTAATATCAGATTTCTGAAAGAGGATATCTAAGTGGTGTGTGTATACCTCTTCACTGGCGCGGATCCAAGGAAGGGGGGGGGGAGAGATAGCCCCCCCCCCCTTTGGATAAAAAAATATAAATTTACCGATTATCGCGAATTTCGACAAATGGTCGCCGAAAAAAATCAATTTCGTCAATCGTTCGCAAATAAAAAAAACCGTGAATTCCGTCAAAGGATCATGCAAAAAAAACGCGAATTTCGTCAAAGGATCGAGCATAAACGTGAATTTCATTAAAGAAGCACGGAAAAACGTGAATTTCGTAAAAGACCACGAAAAAAAACGCGAATTTCGTCAAAGGATCGCAGAAAAAAACGCAAATTTCGTCAAAGGATCGCAGAAAAAACGTAAATTTCGTCAAATGAACGCAGAAAAAAACGCTAATTTTGCAAACAATTGCGAAAAAAAACGCTAATTTCGCAAAAGAATCGCACAAAAAATGCGAATTTCGTCAAAGGATCGCGAAAAAAATACGCTAATTTCGTCATAGGTCCGTGAAAAAAACGCACAAGTAGCACCAGGAGGAGATTACCCTGGGTGCGAATCCACGGGGGGGGGGGGGGGGGTCGATCGGGGCGGTCGCTCCCCTAAGATATAAATCCAATGTTTTTATCGGCAGTTTTCGCGGAACAGACAGACAAGCAAACGAAAATACTTTTCAGGTGTCAATGGTAAACCTCACTGACGTTTCGGCAGTTAGTGAACAAAATAGGATTATATCCTGTCAAAAGGCATATGGCGCCATAATTTTTGACACTAATGGGTTGAGGTGGGGAGGATGCCATTTCGTGTATCTTTCGTTGAATCTCTACAACAGAAATTGACAACGTTATGCGGATCCCTTTAAAGTGTTGAAACTTTTTCGTTCTTTCAAAGAAGCTGCAATTCTAATTTCTGTATAACGATATTTTTGAGGAGTGCTTTATTGTTTGAGAAAAGAATGGGATTCATAGCAATTTAAAAAGAAAGAAAGAAAGAAGAAAAAGAAAGGTCCTTTGAAAAATTCAAGCATCTTAATGTTTTCTGAAGAAAACCAATAATGTGTTAAAAATATACTGTTATTTCCACCCACATTGGTAAATTTCAAGGGTATTTCATGAATGAAAAAAAAATGATTATGTCCTAATCCTAGTCAGTTAAAAGCTAAAATGAGTATGGTGTGTTGATTTCTTAAAAACCAACTAGGTAATTTAAATTAAAATAATAAAACTGTAAAAAATTACCATAAAATAAAAGCGAAACATAGGACGCGTTTCGAGCTAAAAATATAACAGCCCGTCATCAGCTACAGTAAGCACGTGTCCGTAAGCGGACAAGGTCAAAAATGAACTGAAAGGGAGAGAATGTTGCAAAGAATGCGAGAGATGGCGCTAGCTGAAAAGGGAACATACAGAAGAGAAAAGTGTTGCCAAAACAATAGAAGAGAAATTGATAAGGAAAAATGGATATAAAAGAAATAAACAAAATTAAAATAAAATAAAAGAAGTAAATTGAAAAATATAAATAATAATAATAAATAAAGAAATATAAAAGAATAAAACAAGAAAAAAACCAAAAAATCCCCCCTTTTTTTACAAAATAAAAAGATTAGAAACAAGAGAAGAGGGAAAAGAATTACAAAAGTAATTTCCACGCTGGAGATAGGAAAGGAGATGATGGCAGATCATTGACAAGATTAGCAGAATTTTTAGAAATAAAATGTGCTTCATGAAAATCCAAGTGAGAGGGACAGGCAGGGGAAGAAATAATTTTGGCCATGGAGAAATTGAAACAATGACTGAAAGACCAACAGTGAGAAGCAATCGAAGATTTAGAGATTTCTTGATTTGCAATATACCTCTGATGCTCGCCTAATCTGAATTTTAAAGCTCTCTTTGTTTGACCAATATAACCTAAATTGTAAGAGCAAGGAATAAAATAAACACCCCACCGGTTCTCAGTAGGAATAGGATCTTTTAGAGAAGAGAATTTAATTTTATTCATAGGTTTGAAGATAACTTTAAAATTAAAACGAGAAAGGATTTTAGCAATTTTAAAACTGAGAAGAGAATAAAAGGGCAGAACTATTATAGAGTTAAAATTAGGAGGATTATTTGAATCAGAAAAAGGACGTTTAGGCTTATTAAATTTATACAAAGCTTTATCAATCAAAGAGGGATTATAACCACGAGCAAGGGCAAGAGATTTGAGATAATTAATTTCATTATTCAGAGTAGAAGAGTCAGAACAAATGCGTAACGCCCTAAAAACAAAAGTATAAAAGGACGCCACTTTTTGTTGAGGAGGATGTTTTTAAAAAGCATGAGGAGGAAGAGATACAGCGAAAGGTTTTCTATAAACGGAGGTAGGGAACCGATCTGGTTGTTTCGAAACCAAGACGTCAAGAAAAGGAAGAGAATTGTTCTCTTCGACTTCGAGAGTAAATTGAATACAGGGATCAACAGAATTAACAAGAGAAAGGAGATTAGAAAGATCCAGGTCAGATGGAATTAAAATGAAAGTATCATCAACATACCTAAACCAGAGAGGAAATTTATATAAACTGAAGAGTTTTTCTTCAATAAAATGCATATAAATTATCACATAAAAGAAGAGACAGCGGATTACCCATGGCCAAACCCTCAGTTTGAGAATAGAAAGAATTATTAAACTGAAAAGCAGTTTGCCTGACACAAATACATAACTAAATGCAGGATTTCATCAATCTCCATGGAAGAGTAATGAAATTAATGAATGAGCATAGAAACGAGCACAATTAGCGATAGAAGGGGTGACCAAACGTTTGGTGTTATCATTAAGAAAGACAGAATTTTTAATGACATGCTTGATATCAGATAAATGCGTAGTAGAAGGATCCTTCTTTAATTTGGAATATGGACCAGAGTATAACATAGATTCAACGTGGGAAATATAATCAGATTTATTGAGAAGAACTGTTTGACTGCCTTTATCAGCCTTACTAATAAGAAGGTTAAAAACGGAATTAAGTTCCTCATGCTTTTTTAAATCATCCTCCTCAACAAAAAGTGGCGTCCTTATATACTTTTGTTTTTAGGGAGCTACGCATTTGTTCTGACTCTTCTACTCTGAATAATGAAATTAATTATCTCAAATCTCTTGCCCTTGCTCGTGGTTATAATCCCTCTTTGATTGATAAAGCTTTGTATAAATTTAATAACCCTAAACGTCCTTTTTCTGATTCAAATAATCCTCCTAATTTTAACTCTATAATAATTCTGCCCTTTTATTTTCTTCTCTGTTTTAAAATTGCTAAAATCCTTTCTCGTTTTAATTTTAAAGTTATCTTCAAACCTATGAATAAAATTAAATTCTCTTCTCTAAAAGATCCTATTCCTACTGAGAACCGGTGGGGTGTTTATTTTATTCCTTGTTCTTGCAATTTATGTTATATTGGTCAAACAAAGAGAGCTTTAAAATTCAGATTAGGTGAGCATCAGAGGTTTATTGCAAATCAAGAAATCTCTAAATCTTCGATTGCTTCTCACTGTTGGTCTTCCAGTCATTGTTTCAATTTCCCCATGGCCAAAATTATTTCTTCCCCTGCCTCTCCCTCTCACTTGGATTTTCATGAAACATATTTTATTTCTAAAAATTCTGCTAATCTTGTCAATGATCTCCCATCATCTCCTTTCCTATCTCCAGCGTGGAAATTACTTTTGTAATTGTTTTCCATCTTCTCTTGTTTCTTATCTTTTTATTTTGTAAAAAAAAAAGGATCTTTTGGTTTTTTCTTGTTTTATTCTTGTATATTTCTTTATTTATTATTATTATTTATATTTTTTAATTTACTTCTTTTATTTTATTTTAATTTTGTTTATTTCTTTTATTTCCATTTTTTTCCCTATCAATTTCTCTTCTATTTTTTTGGCAACACTTTTCTCTTCTGTATGCGTCCCTTTCAGCTAGAGCCATCTGTCGCATTCTTTGCAACATTCTCTCCCTTTCAGTTCATTTTTGACCTTGTCCGCTTACGGACACGTGTTTACTGTAGCTGATGACGAACTGTTATATTTTTAGCTCGAAACGCGTCCTATGTTTTGCTTTTATTTTATGGTGATTTTGTACAAAGTTTTATTATTTTAATTGCTTCATATCGCCAGTTTTCGGTGCTGTTTCGCTGTCAACTTGGTAATTTGTTCTTCCCTTCTTTGCCCCGATCCAACCCCCCCCCCCCCCCGCCCCGGTGGATGCGCGCCTAGGGGAATCTCCTCCCAATGCTAATTGTGCGTTAATTTTGGCGACCCTTTGACGAAATTCGCGATTTTCAGCGATTCTTTCGCGAAATTCGCATTTTTTTAGAGATCTGTTAACGAAATTAGCGTTTTTTGCGTGATTCTTTGACGAAATTCGTGATTTTTCGCGATCCTTTGACGAAATTGGCGTTTTTGCGCGATTCTTTGACGAAATTTGCGTTCCTTTTGCGATCCTTTGACCTGCGAACGATTGACGAAATTGATTTTTTTCGGCGACCATTTGTCGAAATTCGCGACAATCGGTGGATTTTTGCCCCCCCCCCCGTGGATCCGCGCCTGGTTGGAACTCAACACTTTTAACGTCCGTAAAATAAAGTTTTCTTTAAAGTTAGGAATTAAAACATTGTTTTGATAATAAGCAGAGTTAATTTTGGCATTTTTCTTAACTTTTCTGATCTTTAATTTTCCGTTGTAAGAGATTCTGGCAAGCACCACAAATCCTTCAAAGAATATTTCAAATGAAAAATAGTAAACAAGATTTTATGCCCGGGACTCGAACGCGGGCCACAGGGGCAGATCCAGAGAATCTCTTTTTTTTTTTTTTTTTTTTTTTTTGCGGGGGGCGGGGGGGGGCGGTTCCGAGTGACATATAATCAACGTAGTCATAATTTCTGTTGCTCAAATCATTCCTTGCAGTTAATTATTAAATTAATATGAAATAATTAATGCGATTTAAAACTATTGCAGACTCTCGATTATCCGACACCCGATTAATCGAAAGTGACAAAACTACACTTTTCGGGTGTCAATGGTAAACCACACTAACGTTTCGGCAATTAGTGAACAAAATAGGATTATGTCCAGTCAAAAGGCATATGGAGCCATAATTTTTGATACTATGGGTTGAGGTGGGGGACGATGCCACTTCGTGTACCTTTTGTTGAATGTCTACAACAGAAATCGACAACGTTATGCGGATCCCTTTAAAGTGTTAAAACTTTAAAACGTTTTAAAACTTTTAACTTTTTTTTCGTTCTTTCAAAGAAACTGCAATTCCAATTTCTGTATAATGATATTTTTGAGAAGTGCTTTACTGTTTGAGAAAAACTGGGATTCATAGCAATTTCCAAAGAAAGAAAGAAACAAGAAAAAGAAGGGTGCTTTGAAAAATTCAAGCATCTTAATGTTTTCTGAAGTAAGCCACTAATGTGTAAAAAATCTAATGTTATTGCCACCCACATTGGTAAATTTCAAGGGCGTTTGATGAATGAACAAAAAAGGATTATATTCTAATCCTAGTCAGTTAAAAGCTAAAATGCGTATGGTGTGTTGATTTCTTAAAACCAACTTGGTAAATTTGTTCTTCCCTTCTTTGCCCCGATCAAACACCCCCCCCCCACCCCACCCGTGGATGCTCGCATAGGGGAATCGCCTCCCTGTGCTAATTGTGCGGGTTTTTTTCGCGACCCTTTGACTAAATTCGCGTTTCTTTGGCGGAATTTGCGAATTTTTTTCGCGTTTCTTTGAAGAAATTTGCATTTTTTCAGAGATCTGTTGATAAAATTATGGGTTTTTTTGCACGATTCTTTCGCGAAATTAGCGTTTTCCGCAATTCTTTCGCGAAATTCGCGTTTTTTGTGCGATCCTTTGACGGCGTTTTTTTTTTTTGCGATCCTTTGACAAAATCTGCGTTTTTTTTCGCGGTCCTTTGACGAAATGCGCGATTTTTTGGCGAAATTCGCACTTTTTCCGCGCTTCTTTGCTGAATATTGCTTTTTTCGCGATCTTTTGACGAAATTCGCGTATTTTCCCGATCCTTTGACGGAACTGGCGTTTTTTGCGCGATTCTTTGACGAAATTCGCATTTTTTTTGCGACCCTTTGACCTGCGAACGATTGACGAAATTGATTTTTTTTCGGCGACGATTTGTCTAAATTCGCGATAGTTGGTGGATTTATATTTTTTTTCGGGAGGGAGGGGGCGATACCCCCCCCCCCCCCCCCCCGTGGATCCGTGCCTGCCAGGCCATCAGTATAGCGCACGGACGTTCTGCCGACTAAACCACATGGAACGATACCCAGCCTGGAAAATTTTTCACTATTATATGTTGGCAAGATAGAATATAATTAAAATTACATCTTGTGCTGTATTTGTAGCGTTGCCAACATATAATAGTGAGAAATTTTCCAGACTGGGTATCGTTCCATGTGGTTTAGTCGGAAGAACGTCAGTGCGCTATACTGATGGCCCGGGTTCGAGTCCCGGCATGGAATCCTTTTCACTATGTTGGCCTTTGCACCTCTTAAGCAATTACCTTGAAATTTGATTTTCATTTGAAATATTGTATGCAAGGCGAATGTTTCTCTCTGGAATAATTTCCATGTTTAATATCCTTCAGAGAAACTTTCTTTGCAGTGTTAGAACCAAAGTTGTAAGTCTTTTTGTCCTCTTTTCCGGTAATAAACCAATCTCTTTATATTACAGTCATTTAGATAGATCCGCGCTTCATCAATTGTGACTATTTTTTCCACTTATCACCTGCTAAAGGATTTTCATATAACACTCTCCCAAATAGCATTTTTAATTAGCAGAAAATTTGCAGCAGTCTTGCTTTGAAAACCTGAAAAGTTGCAGGAAGCTCAGCATGACAAGACTGAAAGTTCATAACAAGACTGCAGCAAGATAACGCAAATGCCGAAGTCACCACGCTTTGAATTTGCAGCTAATTTGTCGTGCAAGTTAAATTCATGCTGTATCAAATTTATTGCAAATTAACGGCAAACAAGTAATCAAAAATATTCCAAACTTACTGCAAATTAGTAATCTTTCCATGCACCACTATCTGTTTACAAATGTTACACCACAAGTTTAACCCCTTCGGAAGGGTCCATAGGCCTGATCAGGTAATGCGAACACACTGTCTGATTTCCGAAAGAGGATAATCTCTGAATAATATCCGCTTCAGAAATTTGAAGGGGCCTTAACATCCTTGAAAATCAAAATGTGTCATCTAAGTTGTGTGAATACCTCTTCACAGGCGCGGATCGCCACCCCCACACCCCTTGGATCAAAAAATTTAAATCCACCGATTATCGCGAATTTCGACAAATGATCGCCGAAAAAAATCAATTTTGTCAATCGTTCGCAGGTCAAAGGATCGAGCAAAAAACGCGAATTTCGTCAAAGGATCGCACAAAAACGTGAATTTCGTTAAAGGATCGCGCAAAAACGCGAATTTCGTCAAAAAAGAGCGAAAAAAACGCGCAATTCGCCAAAATATCGGGAACTTCGTTAAAGGACCACGAAAAGAAACACGAATTTTGTCAAAGGGTCGCAGGAAAAAACGCGAATTTCGGCAAAGGATCGCAGAAAAAAACGCGAATTTTGTCAAAGGATCGCAAAAACGCGAATTTCGTCAAAGATTCGCAGAAAAAACGCGAATTTCGCCAAACGATCGCAGAAAAAACGCTGATTTCGCCAAACAATTGCGAAAAAAAACGCTAATTTCGCTAAAGAATCGCGCAAAAAATGAGAATTTCGACAACAGATCTCGGAAAAAATGCAAATTTCGTCAACAGATCTCGGAAAAAATGCAAATTTCGTCAAAGAATCGCTAAAAAAATACGCGAATTTCGTCAAAGGGCCGCGGAAAAAACGTACAATTAGCGCCAGCAGGAGATTCCCCTAGGCGCAATCCCATCGTTTTCATCACCATAAACAAGTTACGGTAATATTTGTACTCTTCAATACGAGCCTTTTTTGGTATTTAATAAGTATAGCGTTTAGAAAAAGCGGTGCCAACCGAATAAAATTTCTGAAATTTCTGCGTATGTGCTGATTGTCTATTCTCTCAACAGAGGGGTTTTTTGCTTTCTTGAACTTTCGTGAATTAAAGACAGTCATGCCATCAGTTTCACAACAAAATACTGATGAAAATGGAGGATGGTACACCTTGCGGGAAATTTGCTGCGAATTTCTCAATTCAAATTTGTCACGGCAAGATAATGTCAGAAAAAAAATCAAACTTGCTGCTAATGTTCATGCTATCTGGGCTACATCCTGTCTTTCTCTCAACAACATGTCTTGGTAGCATGCGATTAACTGTATTTTTTTTTTTGCTTTAATTAAATTCAAATCTGAATTAATTATTTTATTTACAATTGCTGCAGATGTATGCAAAGATTTTGCAATAACTCTTTGAGGTTTTGGATTTTCCGTTACAACTACAGAGCGCAATTTAGAAATGTTAAAGACGGTAGTACCTTTTTCGGATAGTCCTTTTGGTGTTTTCTTTTCGATAGCTTTAAAGATTGACGATTTTTTCCTTTTCAATTAATAGTATCACTTATTTTATGCTTCGACACAACAAAACCATGCTTCTTACAACGTTTTCTAATACCGGAATATGAATAAGTCTCTTCGGAAAGAGCAAACCTTCAAGCCACTCGCTTCTTTCGTGTGCCATTTCAGTAGCAGATGATATTTTTTCACAACAGCCAATATTTCAGTTATCACGTTATTACATGTTGCGAGATTCCTCCCCCCTGCGATTTCATCACACTTGAACAGTATAAAGCAAGTTAGTAGCTTAGATGTTACCGGCTTGACCTTTTGCTTGACGCTAACGTTCTCGCCTACTGATCAGGTGATCCTTGGTTCAACTCCCACTGGCGCCAATTTACTCTCTCTCTTCAAATCTAAATCTTATAATTCCAAATTCTTTCCACACAGTATTTTAATTTTAAAATTAGTTGCTTCAAATATTTTATCAACATTCCTCACAACATAGAATGTTCAAATAACTTTTTTTATTTAAATTGAAGTTAACACTATTTCTTTAATTGCATAAATTATCATATTACTTTAACAAATTAATAACTTAGACATAGGTTACAATTGCAAATAAAAACTTTTAATTAAGGGGGCTCAGGGTATAACGGGAAAGCCGTTATATATATTCCTCCTCTCCCCTCAAAAATCAACTTTTAACCTTACTGGTTTATTATAAATTACCATTATTCTTCCTCCCCCCCCCCTCTTCAAATAAAATATTTAGTTTAAATTTGACATTTTATACTTAATTTCTTATGTCTTTATTCATTCTCCCCCCCCCCCCCCTCTCACTACTGTAAGTTTCACTTTTACTTTTTAAAGTTCTTTTTAAATGCAGACATCATTTATCTCGGTTCCTTTTTCTGTCGTTCAAGTTCACACGGATAGAAAAAGATCTTAACCGCAGCAATTTTCCGTTGAAATAAAATAAAAGAATAAAATACAAGTAAATGTCTTTTTCGCTTCGCAGCCGACGATACGTAATGCATATTTTCTCAGCCTCTGGGCTTGCATTAGTATTCAATTCTCACCCTTGTACTTTGTCGGATACAAACCATATGCCCCTTGCTGACTAATTTTCAGCTGTCGTTATATCTGTATCGTGCATATAAAATCACGTGTTCCTATTTCTTTAAGTCTCCCTGCTTACCGCTAGAATGTTATTTATTGTAACCCTAAAGAGTCCGCCATGGCATAGTTTTTAACTCAATGTAAAAACTTCTTGATTGTTTTGCCTATCCAATTTGTTTTCGCCAAACATCTTACATATGGTTAAATAATGTTCGCCAATCTGTAAGTATTTGTAACAAAATCTAGCACTTTTGCTCCTGACCTCGAGCTATGTAAACCAAAATCAAGCCCCGCTGTGGGCGTCTGCCAATTCGGCAGTTATTGAAACTGTCTCCCCGTTCCTCTATACTGTTCACAGCTCTCCATTAAAAGGTATTTCATAATAAAGATGTAAGGCCTCTAAACTTTTGTGTTGGAGTTTTTTCTTACTCATATTGTGAACCTGGGCTTACGAATTCACCGTCACACAGGGCTTGATCGATACCAAAAAACATGTAAACAGAGCTCTCTCTTCGAGCCCATATAAAAACAGAAGTATTCAACGTAACTAATTTAAACTTTCTGATATTTTTAAGGTATGTTTGTAGTCTTATAAAATTATAAAATAAAGTACTTCAATGTAATAAAATAAAAAATATAGTAAAATTTACATAACACAATTTTCGGAAAAAAAAAAAATTAGGTGTCGTATCACCATCCGTAAGATATCTTAACGTCGAATTGACATAAGAACCTAAATTTTGCTTTAAAATGATGAGGAAACTTTACTCTATAGAATGAATTAAGGATTAACTGTCACTCAAAGAAAACCTTATTAAAAAAACTCTCAAATTTGAAAATTTAAAAAAACCTAAAAAATACAATTTTTTTTCATTAAAAATACTCAAAATAATTGAACTATCTAAAATATATTAATTCATTCTATAGATAATGAAGTTATATGCATGCAAAAAAAAAAAAAAAAAAAAAAAAAAAATTAAGCCATTCCATCAAATAGTTATTTTTACTTTCTTCTACCTTTACAAGAAGAAAGTATTGGATTCATGAAAATTTTCGAATTCCGTTTATTCGACGGTTTTACACGTTTTAGGGGTCAGAGATTCCAAAAAACATGTTTTTACAAATGTCTGTCTGTGAGTCTCTCTCTCTGTCTGTCTGTCTGTGTGTATGTGACACAAATTTTGTGGGCGCTCTATCTCAATAACTAATGCACGGAATTTAATGAAATTTATATTCAGTTAGTTCCTAATACAAATTGATGCTGATTAGTTTTTGGTGTAAATCGCTCAACAGGTGGCGCTGCTATGCTGCATTTTTCACGATTTTCGCAATAGCCCTATCTCAAGAACTAATGCACAGATTTTGATCAAACTTCAGATTTAGTTAGTACTTGATATGAATTGATGCTGATTACGTTTTGGTGTAAATCGCCCTAAAGGTGACGCTGTTATGATGAATTTTGCAGGATTTACACGATTTCCCAAATAGCTCTATCTTAAGAAATAACGCACGGATTTTCATCAAACTTCAGATTCAGTTAGTCCTTGGTATGACTTGCTACTGATTATGTGTTGGTGTAAATCGCCCAACAGGTGGCGCTTCTGTGCTGCCTTTTTCACGATTGCTTCAATAGCTCTATCTATAGAACTAATGGACGAATTTTCATCTAACTTCAGATTTAGTTATATGTTGACACAAGTTGTTGTTAATTAGGTTTTGGTGTTAATCACCCAATAGGTGGCACTGCTGTGCAGAAATTTTCACGATTTTCGCAATAGCTCTATCTCGAAAACTAATGCACGGACTTTCTCCAAACTTCAGATTCAGCCAGATGTTGACATAAATTGTTGTTGATTAGGATTTGGTATAAATCACCCAATAGTTGGCGCTGCTAGGCAGCATTTTAATGGATTTAGACGATTTCAGCGATAGTCATATCTCAAGAACTAATGCACGGAATTTCATATCTTTAGAATCCTCATGAGATGCATAGACTGCCATTTAATTGTGGCAGTGTGATAGCGAATTTTGAAGTATTAACATGTATGTGATAGAAGAAAGTTTTGGTATTGGCACATCCGACTAGTTTAATCTTACGGATAGTCGTCAAAAATCAAGTTTTGAGAAAACGCGACTTAAAGTTGCAATTAAAGGCTTTGAAAATGATTGTTACATAAATGTGTGTTTTTTTTTGCACTGTTTTCAGAATTAATTGAATAATCAAAATAGATACTTAAAAATCGATTTTTTGAAAGTTTTTAAGCCCTGAGCCCCCTTAATAAAGCAACAGATCTTTTTTTTTTTCAACTAAATTCAATATAATTTTAAAGCTTTTCTTATAGACCGGGAGGCAGTCGCACAAACAATCACCTTATCAGATTCACGGCTGAAATTCCAGAATTAGTAAAACGCAATCGGTCTGCCAATCTTGGTAGCAACCACCTGAAAACCCGATTTTAGCGGTTGACTCGTAGGTTTACCATTCTGTTTTCCTGCTCCCAGTCTTCCTTGTTTTCATACCTTTGGGCCTAATCCTTGAACTCTTGTTGTACATTTTCTTGTCTAAATTACTGCTTACTAGTTATTATCATGACTTCATGGCAGATTTGAAAAAAAAAAAAAAAAAAAAAAAACTACTCTAATTAAGCACAATTTCGAGTCCTTAAGAATTAAAAATTTGGAACAGATGCTGTATATTCCCTCGGCCGCCATCTTGGATTTTTTCTTGGCACGAAAAACCCTTTCCGCCAAGTAGTAAATGTCACCAAGCAGCGATTTATGCGCATGTTAGGCTTAACGGGGTTGCCAGAACCGGGGTTGCCTTATCGATAAACAATGCCAACAAAAAATCGCCAAGAAATCCAAGATATCGGCCGAAGGAATATATAGCATCTTAGCGAAAAATTTAATATGTATCACCAAAATCGTCGATCATTTTCCCCTCTAGGCGAAGTTCCTGATACAGGCTTTTGCGAGCCGTAATTTTCCAGTCCAGATCCGACCCGGAACTTTTAAAAATATGTTTTTCTTTTTTAATCCATTTCAACAAATATTTAATTTTAACTTGAGTGTTTTCTAACATTTTAATTTCTGGATTTATTGTGAGCGGTAGTCCTAATTTCGCATTCTTTAGCTTTTAATGGCTAATGCGAAGATGAAACCGCACATTTTATTTGTGTTAATCAATGTAATTAGGACCTGACGAATCTGTCTTGATTCCACAAATTTCCATTTTTTCCTATGTTTACTATGTTTTTAAATCGATGTGACATTTGTTAAGGGGATCTGTTACATAGACTTATATGATGGATTATATATCACTTTTAATTTGAATAAATTCCTTTATTATTTGTACACTCGCAATTTTTGTTGGTAGTTTATAATGATTTATTATGGTTATATATATATGTGTGTGTGTGTATGCGAACATTTTAAAGTATAACAATTTTCATATTATATGTTCACAAGCCATAGAACGTGGAATATTAATAATAATGGCATTAATGACCATTAAGAAAATTGCATTAAAATGAAAACTCATAAAAAATATTTTAATTTGAAATTTTTATTAAACTTGCTTAAGAGACGTAAAACCAACAGAGTGAAAAAAGTGTTCATGTCCGGTATGGAATCAGTGTCATTGGCATTACTCACCAATGCTCTACCACTGAGCTACTTGGACGATACCAAACCTAGCTCTTCTCACTCCTATCTGTTGGCAAGGCTGCAACCACAGCACACGATGGTAAATTTCATGAACTACCAACCCTGAGGTAAACACAAAACGAAAGGGAATTGTGAAATTGAATAAACTTTAATTCTATATAGGTTTAAAAATATTTTGGTTTAAACTGATAGAAAAAAGAAAGTCATCCGTTTACAGCTCCATAAAGAATAAATATAAAAATAAAAATAGTTAAAACAACAACAAAACTACTCTTATACTATAAGCGTTCAATGCTTATCGTGAAAATCATGTCTAATTTTATAACTGCAATTCATGATTTTTCCAAAATAATTCCGTTACAATATGTTAATTTGGCCTGGGCTTAACCCGATTATGGAAAATTCACAGCTTTTTCTACGCATGGTAGATAGTGCGAACAAATGAATTTATTAGAAAAAATATATAATTTTTGCTCCTTTTTAACTCACAGGCTATCAAAACCTGAGAGCTAATGTGTCCGCCGGTTCTGTATGTATGTATGATGTACGTACGTATGACGTAACGCGATAACTGTCGATAGAGATATCCGATTTGCTTCAAATTTTTTTTCTAGGTTCATTCTGGTAAGGCGCTTCCCTGATTAGTTTTGGGAGTTCATTGGTTAAGCATAAGGGGGGGGGGAGCTACGGGGGGATAATCCCCCCTTAACTTAGATAAATGGGGTTTTCATGCAGAATTATCAGATTTTCTTCAAATTTGGTATACCAATTCTGATAAGGCGCTTCCCTGATTAGATTTGAAGGTTCATTGTTTTAGTCTAAAAGGAAGAACGGGATCTAGTACCCCCTTAATTTAGATAAATGGGTTTTTTGGGGGGTGATGGGTTTGGGATCCGATTTGCTTCAAATTTGGTATACCGGTTTATTTCGATAAGGCGCTTCCCTGAGGACATTTGGAGGGCCATTGGTTAAGTATAAAGAGGGGAAAAGGGGGGGGGGATCAATCCCATCTCATAATTTATTTTTGGAGGGGCATTATTCTTTGAAATAAAAGTATAATATACAATTAGTGTGAATAGCCTTTGAGCTCAATGCCATCAGTTTAACTGGATGCTTTCCTTTTTTAGCTCACAGGCTATCAAAGCCTGAGAGCTAATGTTCCCGCCGGTTCTGTATGTACGTATATATGTATGTACGTAACGCGATAATTCTTGATAGAAATATCCAATTTGCTTCAAATATTTTTTCCAGGTTCATTCTGATAAGGTGCTTCCCTGATTAGTTTTAGGAGTTCATTGGTTAAGTATAAAGGGGGTAAAGGGGGGCTAGTCCTCCCTTAATTTAGATAAATGGGTTTTTCGGGCAGAATTATTCGATTTGCTTCAATTTGGTATACCGGTTTATTATGTTAAGGAGCTTCCCTGATTAGATTTAGAGCTTCATTAGTTAAGTATAAATGGGGAAAGGGGGGGGGGGGGGTAGGCCCTCCCCTCTTATTTTAGATAAATGGGTTTTTCATGCAGAATTATTCGACTTGCTCAAATTTGGTATACCGGTTTATTATGTTAAGAAGCTGCCTTGATTGGATTTGGAGGTTCATTAGTTAAGTATAAAGGAGGAAAAGGGGGGCTAGACCCCACCCCCTTAATTTAGATAAATGGGTTTTTCATGCAGAGTTATTCGATTTGCTCCAATTTGATATACCGGTTTATTATGTTAAGGAGCTGCCTTGATTAGATTTGGAGCTTCATTAGTTAAGTATAAAGGAGGGCTAGACTCCCCTTAATTTAGATAAATGGGTCTTTCATGCACAGTTATTCGATTTGCTCGAAATTTGGTATACCGGTTTATTATGTTAAGGAGCTGCCTTGAATTGAATTTGGAGGCTTATTTGTTAAGTATAAGGGGGGGGGGGAGAGACGGGGGCTAGTCATCCCCCTAAACTTAGATAACTGGGTTTTTTGCAGAATTATCCGATTTGCTTCAAATTTGATATACCGGTTTATTCCGATATGGCGTTTCCTTCATTAGATTTGTTGGTTCATTGGTTAAGTATAAAAGAGGGAAAGGGGGGCAAGTACCCTCCCCTTAACTTAGCCCTTAAAAATTAAAAAAAATTAAAGTAAATTGGATTTTTTTAACCCCTTAAAAAATTAAAGTTAATTGGATAATACTGAATCAAAACTCATTTATCTAAATAAATTGGTTTTCATGCAGAATTATCCAAAATTTACTTTAATTTTTTTTTCTAAATTCATTCTGATAAGGAGCTTTCCTGATTAAATTTGAAGGTTCACTGATTAAGCATAAAGGGGGAAATAGGGGAGCTAATACCCGCCCCTTAATTTAATGAAATGTTTTTTTCATGCAGAATTATCTGATTTGCTTCAAATTTGGTATACCGGTTTATTGTGTTAAGGAGCCTCCCTGATTAGATTTGGAGGTTCATTGGTTAAGTATAAAGGAAGAAAACGGGGGCTAATCCCCTTTCACTTATTTTTTGAGGGGCATTATTATTTTTTGAAATAAGAGTATAATTACAATTAGTGTGTTAGCCTGTGAGCTCAATGCCATCAGTTTAACTGGGCACTTTTCTTTTTATTTTTTAAGATATGTAATCAGGAAAGAAGGAAAGCATTATTTAAAAATCCCCCTTTTAGGATATCTAAATTGATTTTTCGACATGTAATCATATTTTAATTACTATTAAACTATCAATTGATTAAAGCGTAATTAAAAAAATATGTATATTACACTCTTTATTTTTTAGCTCACAGGGTTTCAAAGCCTGAGAGCTAATGTGCCCGCAGGTTCTGTATGTACGTACGTATGTATGTACGTAACGCAATAACTCTTGATAGAAATATCCGATTTGCTTCAAATTTTGTAAATAGCTTCATTCTGATAAGGCGCTTCCCTGATTAGTTTTGGAGGTTCATTGATTAAGTATAAAGGGAGGAACGGGGATAATCCCCCCTTAATTTAAATAAATAGGTATGCCGGTTTATTCTGATAAGGCGCTGCCTTGATTAGATTTGAAGGTTCATTGGTTAAGTATAAAGGGGAGGATCGGGGGGGGGGGGGGGGCTAATCCCTCCGCCTTAATTTAGATAAATGAGTTTTTTTATGCGGAATTATCCCATTTGCTTCGAATTTGGTATACCGGTTTATTCTCATAAGGCGCTTCCCCGATTATTTACCGTTTTGCTAAAAAAAGAGTGAGTTTTATTTTATGAATAATAGGCATAAATAAGAGTAGAATATACATTTAGTGTGAATAGCCTGTGAGCTCAATGCCATCAGTTTAAGTCGGCACTTTTATTTTTATTAATTATTTATATTTTGTAGTTTTTAAAGCTTAAAATATTTCGTTGGTGCAGTTTCATAGCCAGTTGGCTTATTTTGGCGAGTGTGGTTTAGCGCATAATTAAATCCATTGATGCTGCTGTAACTCTTATACACTTTTAAACATAAATAACATTTGGCCGTTTGTTACCTGTAGCGGGCTGACGGAAAATGCCTTAAAATGAATGTATTAATTTATAAGTAAGTTCTAAAAATATTAAAATATTGTATTGTCATCGAAAATACACCTGTGAACATACTTTTTTTTTTTTTTGTAATTCTAACATACCTGGAAGTGTGTGAAAAATCAATTACAAATTCCATTTTTACATACAAAAATTAAGTTGGAGTTAAATAAAAGAGTGTAGAAATAGGTAGATTTAAATAAATATTTGTATGTTATTACTTTAACTATAGTAAATTTCGGAAGATTTTATTAAACAAATGTACAATAGCAGCTATTATTTTTCAAAAAGAAAACCAGTCCGACAAGGTTCAGGGTGAATGCAGTACGGGTTTAGGCCCCGACCAAGTCTATAATGAAAGAAAATTGTCCAGAACCCATGCAAACTTCTATTTGTGGTGTTTCCATTTCACGCATGTAACTGTGATTTCATAAGACGTGTTTTTTAACACTTTCCAACGTACAAGGTTTCCTAAAACGGACAGACTGATTTTTAAATTTAATAATTTCCTTGAGCTATTAAAAAAATTCTCGGAGTAGGGTTATGTAAGATGTGGGTAGTTTTTTTAACTGGGATTCCCGGTTTTAGTTCCAAATAGTAGCGATAGATGGCACTGCAAGCAATAGGGGCTAAACCGAGGTCCGATTTTTTAGCCTCGCTCTTCTCCCAGCATTAATGCGAAGGAAGGAGGTTAAATATATGGAGTGGGTCTCAGTCGCCAGTGTCATCTTCTTCTTAGGGATCCACTCCATAAATTTAACCTCCTTCCTGGGAGAAGAGCGAGGCCGAAAAATCGGCCCTCGATGTAGCGCCTATTGTTTGAAGCGTCATCTATCGCTGCTGTTTGGAACTAAAACTTGGAAACGCAGTAAAAAAAAAAAAAAAAAACTCCTGGCACCTTACACAACCTTAGCGCAAGAATTTTTTAAATAGCTGTCACCATTTGGAAATTATTGATATTTAAAATCAGTCAGTCCATTTTAGGACACCCGGTAGTTTAAAAGTGATTATAACTTCGGTTTGACTGGCCGTCTCTCTCTCTGTCTGTCTCTCCGGCCGCGGCCATGCACGATTTGACGGCGCTGTAACTATCTTCTTGGTTTGTCATAAGCTCAATATATGCTATCGATGTTTACCATACGACATCCCCTATTAAAAATGGAGTGTGTAGTTCGCAAACAGGGACCCCCAAAAGAATTTTGTTACACCGTATACTCTCTGAGAAAAAATCTTTTGCAGTGTATTTTATTAAAATTACACTTTATCAAACATACTGAAATTGATATACATTATTGAGGTGCAATACAATATTCTTTCTGTAGAATATAGAGTGCGTGGAATTATCATTCATTTACAGCGACATTCATAATAATTCCGTTACAGTATGGACTATGAGGAAAAATCGTTTGCAGTGTATTTGATTAAATTTACACTATATCAAACATACTGAAATTGACATACATTATTGAGGTGCAATACAACATTCTTTCTGTGGAATATAGAGTGCGTGGAATTATCATTCATTTACAGCGACATACATAATAATTCCGTTAGAGTATGGACTAGAGGAAAAATCGTTTGCAGAGTATTTGATTAAATTTACACTATATCAAACGTACTGAAATTGATATACATTTTTGAGATGCAATACAACATTCTTTCTGTAGAATATGGAGTGCGTGGAATTATCATTCATTTACAGCGACATACATAATAATTTCGTTACAGTATGGACTACGAGGAAAAAGCGTTTGCAGAGTATTTTATTAAAATTACACTATCTGAAACATACTGAAATTGATATACATTATTGAGGTGCAATACAACATTCTTCCTGTAGAATATGGAGTACGTGGAATTATCATTCAGTTACAGCGGCATACATAATAATTCCGTTACAGTATGGACTAGAGGAAAAATCGTTTGCAGTGTATTTCATTAAAATTACATTATATCAAACACACTGAAATTGATATACATTATTGAGGTGCAATACAACATATAGAATAATTCCGTTACAGTATGGACTATAAGGGAAAATTATTCGCAGTGTATTGTTAAAAAGTTACTCTATTTCAAGCATAATGAAAATGACGTGCATTGCTTAGGTGCATTATAAGATGTTTACTGTATAGTATGGCATACGTAGCAAATTAATTGTAACTAAATTATCTGCAATGAAATCAATTGAGATGAATGATGTTAAAATTTTTTATGCACCTCTAGGGGGCTCTGCCCTCTACGAGCCACGCTCGTCAACCCCAAGGCCAAATTAACATCTGAAGCTAGGGGAAGCGCTGTATCTATTTTGGGGAACCCTTTCATTTGGGAAATGTTTTTTTTTTTTTTTATTTCTACTTACACGGAAATTCATTAATGGTATAAATATTATTCCCTGAAGTGATTATTGTTTTTGTTTTTTTTTAATCCTGCACGGGACGTCCACAAATAAGGGTCGCAAAATACTTGATTCATTATATATAATAAATTTATTAGAAGTTTATTGTAGGTATGTTGACAAAAATTTCGCTCAGGGATTCCATAGACACTAAAGCAGCAACTATTTAGCAGCCTTTCTTATAATCTCTGTACTTACTATAGATAGAGTATATGGGTAAATATCACCAAATATGAGATTTTGAAAACAAAAATTTTGAAAATTTAAATCGTTTCAAAGCTTCTGATTTTTTTTAAATGTTGGTTGAAGAGCTGAATAAAGGAATTTATATGTAAAATTGTTAAAGTTTGAAGAGCTTACGTTCATTTTTATGTAATTATAATTATGTGCCATTTTCTTGGCATACGTATGCCAGGATAATGACAATTTCATTCTAAAACATTTTCCACATTCTTGTTTTTTTTTTATTTTTAGATGTAACACTTTAATTTTGTTTAAAGGAACATGTTTTCTCTATAGTACCTCAAATTCAGTGTGATGTTGAGTTTTATTTGTAATTTATAGAAGCCAGGAAAATGACAAATTTTACAAAGCCTTTAAACACATTATTTTCAAAGAAATATCCAAAAGATGTTGCTGGTAGCAATGATTTTACTACTTCTGACTTGAACTATGTCAAGAACAAGAAGAATTACTCTGCAGCGCCATCTTTATACCCCATAAAGAACTAAAATGAGCAGGCCAGGACAATGACATTCATTTTCAGTGACAATCATATTTTAATTATGGAAAATTATTTGTAAAATACAGAACTTGTTACCTTCTACATATATTTGTTATATAAGGTATAATTATTAATTAGAAATTAAAAAAAAAAAAAAAAACTAGAAAAGATATTTGTACATGATAGCAGAAAGCCTTTTACTTTGCACACATCACAGTGTGACTTGCCAGGAAAATGACAATATGAAATTTAAGTCTTTTAATTGCTTTATTTTTGTGCTACTATTAATATAATATCTCTTGAAAATACTTCTAAGAATACTTTTTATTAGAATGTGAAAAAGAAAATTGCATTATATAACATCAAATACAAATTTCATTGTGCGGACTGCAATTTCCGTATTTTGTGATATTGACCCATATTTATAATACATATAGCTGTTGTATGTTCGATTACCCAGGTGGTTTCTAATCATTATTTCAGGATTCCATGTGATTGGTTAACAACTTATTGATTCCATCAACGACTGGCCGAATGTCCGGCTGACAAGAACTTGTTTCTGAAACTTTAATAAAACGAAGAAGAAAAAATATTTTTTTAAGCAATAACAATAAAAATAAAATTAAAAGTGCCCAGTTAACCCTTTATCTACTGACGGTACTTATAAGTACCATTAAAATAACTTGTTATAAAAATAATTTAATACATCGATTAGTAGCAATACAGTTTAGAAAGAGTTATAGATACATTACTTTATCTTGTTCCAAAAGCATTATGGGTTACACAAAACAAAAATGTTTTTAAAAGGGCGATTTCTTTTGCCTTTGCATCTTTTCAGCTTTCTAGTGTTGGGGGGGAAGGGGGGGGGGATTTTTCAATTCGGAAATTTTTCTATATTTCTATTGTAAGAACATCATATTTGTACATTTCATAATTCTACAAAATACTAAGAAAAATATTTAAAATAAAAGATTTGAGTAAGGTTATAAATATTGCACAAAATTCCTATAAATTCAAATTTAATTAATCCTTCTAAATCCATCAATACTTCTAAAATCCTTCTAAAATTTATTAAATGATTATGTAAATCTTCTAATTTAGTTTAAACAATTCACGAAAAATGCTTTAGAAGATAAATTTTTCATGCATTCATAATTCAGTAGATAAAGGGTTAAACTGATGGTATTGAGCTCACAGGCTATTCACAAAAATTGTATATTACTCTTATTTCAACGAATAACGCCCCTCAAAAAATAAATTAAGGAAAGGATCAGACCCCCACCCGTTTCCCCCTTTATACTTAACCAATGAACCTCCAAATCTAATCTGGAAAGCACCTTTTCAGAATAAACCTGTGTACCAAATTTGAAGCAAATCGGACAATTCTGCATGAAAAACCCATTTGGCTAAATTAAGGGGGGATTAGCGCCCCATTTTCCCCTTTATACTTAACCAATGAACCTCCAAATCTAATCAAGGAAGCGCCTTGTCAGAATAAACCGGTGTACCAAATTTGAAACAAATCGGATAGAAAAACCCATTTATCTAAATTAAGGGGAAGGGATTATCCCCCGTTTCCCCCCTTTATACTTAACCAATGAACCCCCAAATTTAATCAAGAGAGTGCCTTATCAGAATAAACCGGTATACCAAATTTAAAGCAAATCTGATAATTCTGCATGAAAATCCCATTTAGCTAAATTAAGGGGGGGGGGTTTATCTCCCCATTTTCCCCTTTATACTTAACCAATGAACCCCCAAAACTAATCAGTAAAGCGCCTTATCAAAATGGACCTAGAAAAAAAACGTTGAAGCAAATCGGATATTTCTATCAAGAGTTATCGCGTTACGTACATACATACGTACATACATACATACGTACATACATACATACGTACATACATACATACAGAACCGACGGGTACATCAGCTCTCAGGCTTTGATAGCCTGTGAGATAAAAACGTTAGAAACACCTAATATTTCACAGCGAAAATTTTCATGGTAGGTCAAACAAGTAGGTGAACTGTTTTCGGCACTGTGCTGTTTACGTCGGTGTTTTTTTTCCCTACGAAATACACAGAGGAAAACGATCTCACTGTAAGGGCGTGCGTCATCTTATGTCAGAAAGAAAGAAAGAAAAATTAGTCACGTGCTAATAATCAGGATATCACGTAATAGAAGTCCTTTGATATCACCTCCGCAAGATGACAAGTTCTTTGCGCGCCATTTCCTGTTTTAAAGCAGATAACTACACGAAACTTTTACAAGAAATTGTAGTTTTTATTCCCGTTTTAGGGAAAGATCGCAAGTATTCATTGTTATTTTCCTTCTTCAATTTATGCAGTAGTAGAACAAGCTTTGCAGCCTTGAACTCGTTGATTCATACCTACTAGAAATGAATCGATTTGATAAGAAAAACAGGAATATTGATATATCCAGTGTATAGCTCGCCTTCCCTCCTCCACCCCTCTAAACTGGTCTCCTTAGAGAGGAAAAAAATAAAATAATTTCATTTCGAAATAAAATTAGAAAGAAAAAAAAATTAGGAGGAACGTTAACGTTTAACCTTTAACCATATTAAAGTCTTCAAAATATCGGTAAGTTTGAGTCCGAAAACTTGTTTTGATTTTTTTTTTTTAGGGGGGGGGGGGGGTGTATTTTTCTTTAAAGAAATGCGAAATTTTTACAAAAATTCATTTACGCTAATTTATTATGCATATATTAAGGTAGAAAACCATATTTTTGTTTAGTTGGTATATTTAAAAATGATGGCGTGGCAGCTAATGGGGTGGGAGCGCATCGAAAAAAAAATCAAGCGGTAGAAACGTAAAGATACGTGATTTTCTTATTCCAAAACCTAATGGAATACGTAGTCGTTTAAAAAACATATGCATTTTTAGCGAAATGGTACTGATTTAAGGTAACATTTACATTTTCAGTCACAAATTTTGTTAAAGTTAACGGAATAGCGAGATATCAATATTAAAAAAAAAAAAAATCTACGTATTTCACTAGAAAAAATATGTGACAACTAATTTTTCAAAGCGATATAAGTTGATTTATTGAAAATTAGTGTAGATAGAGTATCCACCGTTTTTCGAAATGCTGTTCGGGAAAAAAATGCTCTTAAAAAATTCGTTACTGGTTGCTCGTTTCGTTACTGGTCTCTATGTGTGCTTTACTTCTATAGCTCCAAAAGTACCCTTTCATTTTCGATATCGATTTCTAACAAATAAATATGATTTTCGTGAGTGATTAAGTGTTACCACTTAATGCATTGCCTCGTAAACACCACCAGAAATGTAGGTTATTATTCTAGAAACACTATACAAGTGTGACTTACCTGTTAAAAAAACTGTAATATTAAAGCCTATTAGACTTTTTTTTTTCGTAATCTTACAGATATAAGAACGTGAACGCTATATTGGACTGTGAGTTAGGTCCTTTTCAGGGAGATTTCGATTATAGTCTTGGCTTTTCGAATATGTGTATGTGTGTGTGTGTGGGCGGGGAGGGGAGGTAATAACATAGTTATAATTATTCATAACTGTTATAGCTGTAACATGGACAGGCCCGTAAAAGGAAGTGGTTACTGAACAGTGGCGCACTCAGGCTTAAGCTTTGGAGGGGGCTAGAATTATTTCAGAGGTATACATGTGCCCAAATCAAGCCCGGCTTGCCGGACGAGCTAGGTCCGACTTTCTTACATTGGAATCGAAATGCACGAAACGTACCAATCTCGAACATACAATTTTTCTGTTGACTTGAACAGAGCCGTAATCAGTCAGCGAATCCGAGGGGGGGGGGGGGACATTTCATTTTTGGTGGTCATTTTGGTCTAAACATTTTTGGTGGGTCTTGTTCCGAAGATTTAAATATTTTTAATTAAAAAATATTGTTTTAATTAATAAGTATTAAACATGTTAATGTTTCAAATGTCATAAGAAAATTTATAAATAAGAAAAAAATCAACAAAATTTTGCTTTTTTTAAAGGACTTATTAAAATTAATAAAAATAACTTTTATAATCTTAGAAAACTTTAAATAGTAAGTCTCTTCCCGTGATCTGGGAGGGCTTCAGCCTAGTGATGGGCGATTCTTGAAAATTCGACAATCGAGAAAAATCGTCATCGTAAAAAATCACAATCGATATAGCCATTGATTAATTCCTAGAATCTACAATCGAGATGTTTTACAATCGATTATAACGAGAGAGCTAAAAACAATTGTTGGAAAACTTAGCTATTATTCTGGCCGAAATTTTCATAGTAGTGATAGGGTTTGCTCGATAATTCTGCTATCGTAATTATTTTCTCCTGATTTAGGCTTAAGGGGTTACTTCAGTCAATTGAAAAGACCTGCTCGCTAATGCTAATCTTATGGAAGAAATTTATAAAGATATCTCATTTGAATTTCAGTACTTTAAAATGATTTTCTTTGCATTGGAATAAATTCCCCTTTCTTCTTTATGAAACTGCAATGTCCAAATCGCGTAACTATGGCGCATTTGATGAATCAAATAACCCTTCTACTGTTTAGATAACTCCAAAAAGTTTGATACAGTTTAAAGTTCCCCTAAATGTCAAATACTGTGGAATTTCTCCATTGATCGAAAACAAAAGTTTCTTTCGAAAAACGTAAGGATAGTAAGATAAAGATGCCTGCCAAGAGGGAACCTGCCTAACACGGAAACTGTTTTCCAGTACCTAGCGATTCCAACATGACTCTTTAAGTCTGTATCGAAATCCAAAGTAGCTACTTTATGACACATTTAAAAACTCATTTTTTATTTTAGACGCATTAGCTAGAATCGATTAGCATTTTCTTCTTTTCGATAAAGGCAGAAGGTTTGATACAAATTAAAGTTCCCTAAATGTCTAAAGCGTATCAAATGCTGTGGAATTTCTCCGTTTATCGAAAACAAGACAGCTTTATCGAAAAACGTAAGGATAACCAGACATATATAACTACTGAGAGGGAACCTGCCTAACACGGAAATTGTTTTCCAGTGCCTAGCGATTCCAACATGACTCTTTAAGTCTGTATCGAAATCCAAAGTAGCTACTTTATGACACATTTAAAAACTCATTTTTTATTTTAGACGCATTAGCTAGAATCGATTAGCATTTTCTTCTTTTCGATAAAGGCAGAAAGTTTGATATAAGTTAAAGTTCCCTAAATGTCTAAAGTGTGTCTAATGCTGTGGAATTTCTCCGTTTATCGAGAAACATAAGGGCAACCAGACAAATATAACTGCTAAGAGGGAACCTGTCTAACACGGAAATTGTTTTCCAGTGCCTAGGGATTCCAACATGACTCTTCAAGTCTGTATCAAAATCCAAAGTAGCTAGTTTCTAACACATTTACTGCTCATTTTTTATTTTAGGCGCATTAGCTAGAATCGATTAGCATTTTCTTCTTTTCGATAAAGGCAGAAGGTTTGATACAAGTGAAAGTTCCCTAAATGTTTAAAGTGTGTCTAATGCTGTTGAATTTCTCCGTTTATCGAAAACAAAGGAGTGTTATCGAAAAATAGAAAAGTAAACAGACAAATATATCCGCTAATAGGGAATTCTATAACTAAAATAAAACATCAATGGACTTCATTTTTGGTATTTTGGATAATTTTAATTTTCCAATCCTTACCAACGTGGTATTAGATGATGGGTCTGGAAAAGGTAGAAGAAACGCCCCCCCCCAAAAAAAGGGGGGCATTAGGCCCCAAACTGACAGGGCAGACCAAGGATGAAAGTTAACTTCATGTAAGAGAGGACTAGGGGAAGTTGAGAATGATAAAAAAAACTAAACCATTGAATAAGAAAAAAATTGAAGAAAAGAAAAATGGTAAAAGAACAAGTGAAGCGTGTGATTAGAGCCAGACAAATGAAGAGGGGCCCGATGGGCCACAGCTGGTCCAGAATGAGTGCCCAAGTAGTCAGAATGGGTCAAGAACTTGGAGAATAGTATCTACAATGAAGAAAAACAATGAGACAAAACATTATGAAAAACAGATGAAAAATACCAATAGCCTGAGGCTAAAAGTAAAATGTTTCACTGGGCGGCGTCCCCTGGTGGTAGTAAAAATAAAATTGATACGAGAAGATAGGGGAGAGTGAAAAGACTTTATTTTGTGAATTTTATAATTTTTGGACAAACAGTATACTAAAGGTTTGAAGAAACAAAACTTTAAAGCGCCCTCTTGAGGCGAAGAAGGGAGTTAAAATTAAGAAACATATGTCCATATTTTTTGTTCGATTTTAGACACAATTTGATGTTAGTCTTATAATTTTCCTATGAGTGCAAGATACCGTACCACAGTACGAAAAAAACCGCTGCTAAGTATATTCCTTTAGAGCATTTTAAGCCCAGGGGTCTAAAATTAACGGTGGATTGACAAAAGGAAGGTAGATTTAGAAAGGTTATGAGATTAACCTTATTTTAATATGTTACATGAGTGGGGTAAAATAATTTTGAAAAATCCTCTTTCCTGAGGCGACACTTAAAATCTTGAAAACACATAATTGCAGTGCAGTTTTGTTTTAACAATAACATTCTAATATTAAGAGATATGGGACAGCTTAGGAGGGCTAAAATAAGAGAAACATTGAAAATCAAAGACAAACTGGCGCCGCCAAATTCACTAGAAAACTTCTATATCAAGAACTGAAACCCGAACTGATAACTTAAACCACTATGCCTCCTAACCAATATCGGCTAATAACAAAAGCGAATGGAAAAGAACATGTACTCCTTTGGGAAATCATGACTTACACCAGAAGCGCGGTAAGTTTGACTCTTCTGAAAGCTTCACTTTCTCTCGCCCTCTCTCTCGCACTTCGAGATATATTTTCTGCTGCTCTTCTCTCCTCGTTTACCTCGAGGAGAGAACTCTCTCGAGGCCAAACCTCTCGCTTGCTTCGAGATATCTCACCGATTGTAACTCATCACTTCCCATTGCCATTCTCGTTTCTCGCTCTCGGTCTCTGTTCAACATTTCATATGACATTGTCGAGAATGAGAAATCAGTTTTCGTCCTTCCTCGAAATGTTACTCTCGATGATTGTCATTTCACGCTCGGCCAAGAAGGGCCGAGATGAGATATCGAGGGGTGAGCTGAACAGAGAAATAAGCATGACAATGATCTGTGAAATGAAGCTTTAATTTTCAATGTTTTTCTTATTTTAGCCCTGCCAAGCTGTCACATACCCGGAGCCCTCTGATAAATATTATTTATTAAATATAAAGATTTCAAAGAGGAAGGTGGGTCGGGTGAATTCCGAGCACGTGAGAGTGGGCGGGGCGCAATTAAAAAAAAATTACCGAACTCTTCCTGTGACATATTATCGAAAAACCCTTTGACAACTCTTTCATATTATGAACCTTTCTTCCCCCGAAGGTAAAATTCAGGGGGTGGGGAGGGGGCGAAAAAAATTTTAAAACCGTAGCCGATTTCTATAATAAATTTAAATATCATTTTAGATGTCTTCCGGTAAATATCATTTATTGAACATAAAAATTTTAAAGTGGGGGCTGCGTAAATTCCGGGGCGAAAGAGTGGGCCCAAGGGGGGCGGGAGGGGGAGCAATTTTCAAACTTTTTATGGACCGGTCATGTGATATGTTATCGGAAAGCTCTCGAATGACTCTTTCATATTATGAGACTTTCTTCCTCCCCTCCCCAATTTGGCTCCCACTGCGGGGGGTAGTTTTTCCGTTTTTATCATTTTAGATCGGATTTTTTTATGGAGCCCTCCGATAAATATTATTTATAATATATGAAATTTCAGGACACTTTTCTAAATTTAGTCAAGACCCCTCATGTGACATATCGTTGGAAAGGTTTGTGACTACTTATTGATGTTATGCACTTCCGGTGGCCGTCCCCCCACTTTGCCCCCGGGGGACACTTTTCCAAATATAGCCAAGGCCCCTCATGTGAGATATCGTTGGAAAGGTCAGTGACTACTTATTGATGTTATGTACCTCCGGTGACAGTCCCCCCCCCATTTCCCCCGCCCCGGGGGACATTTTTCAAGTTTTGCCAAGACCCCTCGTGTGGGATATCGTTGGAAAGGTCTGTGACTACTTATTGATGTTATGCTCCTCCGGTGACAGTCCCCCCCACTTTGCCCCCCGGGGGACACTTTTTCAAATTTAGCAGAGACCCCTCATGTGAGATATCGTTGGAAAGGTCTGTGACTACTTATTGATGTTATGCTCCTCCGGTGTCCGTCCCCCCACTTTGCCCCCCCCCCCGAGAGACACTTTTCCAAATTTAGCCAAGACCCCACATGTGAGATATTGTTGGAAAGGTCTGTGACTACTTATTGATGTTCTGCACTTCCGGTGACCGCCCCCCCACTTTTCCCCCACGTGGGACACTTTCCTAAATTTAGCCGAGACCCCTCATGTAACATATTGTTGGAAAGGCCTATGACTACTTACTCATGTTATCCACCTCCCGCACCCCTCCCCCTCTTTGCCCCCACGGGAAGGACCACTCATGTGACATATGGTTCGAAAGGCCTAAAGACCTGTGACGACTTATTCATATTATGCAGCTACTGTGTCCCTCCGCTCACTTTGACCCCCTCCCCCAAGAGATCTGGTCCGAGGTTCGTTCGTTTCGAGATTATATTTTTTTACAAGATTTTGTACTGCGTGCACACCACGCCTGCTATACGGTGTCGTATATAGCGGGTAACCTGTTCGTGATTACCTATTACTTAAGATATATACGTATAACTTAGGGGCCCCGATTAAAGGAGAGGCCCACTAGCGGGCGAAGTCACCTAGTCTTTATTAACGCCGACTCATTCCAGTTCACCCGCAGACGATTCTTGATAAATGTATGACGTATATAATATATAATATATGATGTATAAAAGCAATTGGCAAACTGGAGTCATCGAGAAAAAATTTACACAATCGAAAAGTATCGAGATGTCCATGCAAATCGAGAAAATCGAGAAAAACATCTCGTTATCGCCCATCACTACTTCAGCCCCCTTAGCTGCCCCCGTGGATGCGCCAATGTTACTGAGCTTAAAGCCTTATGCCCGAGACAAATAAATAAAAAATAAAGAAAACTTGCTACCGTATTTCCTTAAAATTATTGAGACCATAATAGATTTATAATAGACTATCCCCGGATCCCGTTTATCTCCACAACATATACATGTCTCGCAACTTTTGGAACTACCTTGTCTTCTCTTTAAAGACTTTGATACCCATATCCAAGATTGTGAAGAGAAATCATGAGCTCTGCTTGTGTGTGGGAGTGGAGAGGAGGAGGGAGGGGGGTGGGGGGGGGGGAGAACTTTTACAGATTTTTCGATTAGTCTTATTAAAACCCTTCGAAGCATACTTTTTGATCATTTTTAGTCTGCCAGTCCTCAGATCTACAACCGTAACAACGGTAACTAAACCGTAACTACCAAAGTCTGATCAAGCCTAGAAGGGCCGGATTCATTCGGGGCTCATTTCCTACAGCATTGCGGGAAAAAAAAATCTTTAGCTCTTTAGAATACAAATATGATGGTGTGAACCATACATTTAAATAAACATACCTTTTGTTTTTATTAGCCCCCGGTATGCTATTTCTTTCTCCCAGCTTATTTTGTCTCCAATAAATAACGTTACCTTGTATACGCCAGCCGTAAAACAAAAGCCGATGTTTCATTGTGCGATTAAATACTCTACAGCATGTTTTAAAACTTCTAAGCATCGCAAATTTGCAATGTTTATGCCGTCGTATTGGGAAAAAAAGTACTTTTTAATGCAATTTGTTTGAAAACTGCATCTCCATTTGCTTTTGAAATATAAATTTTTTTGTAGTTTTTAGCGACATTTGTTTCATTTTGGCACCTCAAGTACTCTATTTCTGTAGAAAGTAAAGAAAAAATTGTTGAAAAATAGCACTTACATCTTTTTGTTGCCATTTTCTCATAAAAATTGAAAAAAAAAAAATAATTAAAATACGTGCTATTTTGAGAAAAATATAAATGAAGGATTTATGATAAAACATGGAGCTATTAAAAACTATATTTAATTTTAAGTATCTATATTAATCCAAATGACGTCATTTTACATAAAATAAAATCGTGTGCTTTAAGTCTTAAAATTGAAATATGTTTTGCATCAGAGTTCCGATTATCCGAGTCCCGCTTAACCGAGTTATTTTCTTCTGATGGACTGGTAGCTTCTATTATTATGAAATAGCCATTATAAATAAAGCGTTCGGTGAAGATGAAAGAGCAGCCGTAAGAAGTTAGAACTCTGATTGAACGCTTCATTTATACTGGCTATTTCATAATAATAGAAACCACCAGTCCACCAGAAGAAAATGAAGTAATGGAAATGCCGGGGGCGACACTAAATTCTGAAAAAGCAGAATTCCTGTTCCCTAGTCTTTTTTTCTTTCTTTCTTTAGGGGGACTTGTTATCCCTTACTTTGCGAAAAATGACGAAAATTTCAAATTTTCAATTTGTGCTTACAATATATTTCGACATCCCTTGTATATTCTAGCGAAGTTACTTAAAGATCCAACAACTATAAATATATGTGGAAAAGACGCTTTTCATTGCATCCAATTCCCTTTAACTGTCTTAGGGGCAGAAAAATTCTGTTCGTAAAATGATGAAATAATTGATTGACACCGGAATTTAAAAACGAATTTCTTAGAAAATAAAAACTTGCTTTTCTACACTTTCATTATAAAAGCAAACTTTTATTAAAATATTATTGGCGCCGTTTGTCAGTATTGGAATTAAAATTGAGTGATCACCACCGCCCTTGAAAGGGTTAAATGAGTGATTCTCACCCTCGCCATGCCCCGCCTAAGCACCTCTAAAATCATCTTGCCCTGTCTGTTTATAATATAAAATTCTTATTATTTAAAAAAGCTAATTCTTATTTACACGGAGGAAGCCTAAAAAAGCATTATCAATGACGACTAATTTCAAAATTTTTTAGCTTACCTAAAAGGTAAAATTTTGTCACAAATATATTTTTAACATAACTCTATAAATGTAATTGAATCATAGATCTTCACCTTTATATCTAGAAGTGTTTTGTTGCTCTTTGTCAACTGACTTCACTGCAAAACAATTTTTTTTTTTTTTTCTTGCACAGACTCTAATATTTGGCATTAAACTCGAAAGCATTGATACTTTTGATAAATAATAATTGATTTATGTACTTCATTAACCCTTAAATGCGCGATTTTTTATTTTGTTTCGAAAAAATTATATATGATTCTCTGAAAAGTTTATTACACAGGAAAAATAATGAAAAAAATCAGAGATATTACATTTTTCATGTAATACGTCAATCTTTTCTTCTGTTGCACATCTGCAATACAAGTAAAAACTACTGTCGTGTGGCTGTTTTACGCTAAAATATTGCAAATTAGTAAGTATTTTAATAAGTATGTCTCCAAATACCTTATTTTATATTATAATTATTTATTTTATAAAACTTAGCCTTTAACTCTTTAATTCCCATGATAAAATACGTTCTAGAAATTACGTAGTTCCGAGAATCTGACTTTACACCAGGAAGTTTCAATAGTTAATTTCACTTTATTTAAATGCGGAATGTTTGTTATTAATTAAATCAGATATTGCTATTTTAATTTTCTGGTGTGAATTAGGTATATACGAATAAAAAAAAATCTATTAAGTTTAAAACACTGTTGTTTGCATATATGCAGAGCTGCGCACTAAAGGATTAAGAACAGGATGGAATCTTTTTAGATACTCGACTCTCTCTACGAATAACACAAGAAGTATTTTTTGAACTTCATCTTTATCAGTTTTAAGTTTTAAGCACGGCCAAACTCGATCGCCTGCCTTATAAGGGATCGAGTTTGGCCGTGGTTTTAAGTAGTCGTTTTTCTATTCCACCATAATTACATTTCCCTGTTACGGACTTTCCCTTCCCCAAGTCAATCTTCAGGTTAAAAAAAAAAAAAAATCGGATTTACATAAGTTGAACCAAAAATTATTGAAATAAAATGTATCTTCTTTCTAAAGTAAGTAGTTCCATCTTTTTATTCGCAAGGAGAAATTCGATATGGTAAATATTCGTATCCAGAAATTATTGAAATAAAATGTTACCTTCTTTCTAAAGTAGTAGTTACATCGTTTTATCCGTAAGGAGAAATTCGATATAGTAAATATTCTTAGTTTTTTAGATATACTTAAGTAAGAGTATATATCTTAAGTAATTTCACGTGTAAAAGTTTCTTCATGTAGTATGTTACAAAGGGAATAGAAATAGAGAAGAAGCCTGAAAGTAGAAGTCTGAAAATTCAGGAGTGATTAGTCCAAGATAGGTCCTGACGCACCTGAGGTTCAGATTTTTATCTTTTTAAAGACCAGGGCCCCTGGGCCCTTTTAAGTTTTTATGCACTAAATTATTAATAACATGCCTCTTTTCAATCCGATCTTCATCGTTTTTGGGGTGAATTCTCTTTTCAGTTTTTGCCCCATTTCTACATTTCAGTTAAGACCCTGGCACCCTTTCAAGGGGCCCAGTACAAGGTCCCTTGAAGTTTTAGTGCACTAAATTGTTAATAAATTGCTTCATTTTTATCCGATCTTCATTTTTGGGATACTTTCTCCATTTAGTTATTCTCCCGTTTCTACATTCCAGTTAAGACCATGGGCCCGTCAAGGTTCCCGTAGGGCCCGGTCCAGGACCCCTTAAATTTTTTGTGTGCCTTGCGTTTTTTACACCCTAATTTTCTCACCTTCGCAGTGCGTAAAGTTGAGTCTTGAACTCTTTTTCTTAGATCAACACTCACATATTTTTATTGGGGCCCTAGGGCCCTTTTTAAAGCATTTCCCCAATTTTTTGTACATTTCTTTAAATTATATTCTAATGATTAATTCATACCCTATGCTTAACCTTGACTAATTGAAGATCTAAAACGCTAAGTACTAAAACGTTTTAACATGTTTTCATGTTAGGTCCCTGTTCTCAACTATCAGTTGGCCCCTTTTGCTCCCCCCCCCCCCCCCGCTATTATAACTCCCTTAAAAATAGTCCGATTCACTAGCTTTTTTTTTCTAACAACATCTTAGGTTCTCCAGCTATTACATGAACGACAAAAAAATATTTCAGACTTCAACTACAACCAATTTTGAATATAAATCGTCTTCTTGGGGCCCTTGGTGTATCTTCTTTAAAAATGATCCGAATTCCTTGCAATTTTCTTTACCATAGTTCTAGCGTCCTCTGATTACATTAAAAACTACTAAAAAGTTTATTTATAACAAACTACACGCTACTTAAGTCCCTTCCTCTTGGGGCCCGGTACAAGGCCCTTTGAAGCTTTTGCACCATAAATTATTAATAAATTGCCCCTCTTTATCCAATCTTCATTTTTGGAACCATTTTTCCATTTAGTTATTCTCCAGTTTCTATATTCCAGTTAAAATCCTGGGGCACCATAAAGTCGGGTCCTTTAGGGCCCGATCCGAGGCACCTTGAACTTTTTGTGTGCTATGCATTTTTTGCACCCTAATTTTCTCGCCTTCTCATTGCATAATTTTAAAATTGAGTCTTGGACTCTTCCCCCTAGACCAACACCCTCATATTTTTATTGGGGCTCTAGGGCCTCTTTTTAAGCATTTACCCCATTTTTGCGCATTTCTTTAAAATATTATTCTAATGATTATTTCATACCCTATGATTAATATTGACTAATTGAAGATCTAAAACGCTAAGTACTAAAACATTTAAACATGTTTTCATGTTAGGGCCCTGCTCTCAACTATCAGTTGGGCCCTTTTGGGCCCCCTGTTATAGTTCCCTTAAAAATGGTCCGATTCACGAACATTTTTTTTCTAACAACTTCTTAGGTTTTCTAGCTACTACATGAACGACAAGAAAAATTTGCAGACTTCAACTACCACCAATTTTGAATATTAATCGTCTTCTTGAGGCCTTTGTTGCAGCTCCTTTAAAAACTATCCTATTGCAATTTTCTTTCACATAGTTTTAGCGACTTCCAGCTACTTTAAAACCCCTAAAAAATTTTCTTGTACCCAATTACATTCCAGTTAAGACCCTGGCTTCCAGGCCCCGGTCTTTCTTTATACCTCAGCTACCACCTTTTTCGAACATTAATCTCCTTTTTCAGCATCAACTTACGTCTATTCACTACAGTCGTAAATTAAAAATCGCGTTACTTTAAAGGTAACTTGAGATAAGGGATTTCATCCGTCTATTAAATATCGTGTTAATGCTAACAGTAATTCATGAAATTTACAAGGTGAGGGGGCATCTTCCACCAATTGGTGGCGAGTTATTTCCTCGGGTTTAAGGGACCAATTTCAACAGGATTTGCTTCCTTCAACTTAGATTACAATTCAGCTACTTTCTGTATTATGAAATTTTATTTTAAACTTTAGTTACCAACATTTCCTAACATTAATGGTGTATCTTTTTTTTTTTTTGGGGGGGGGGGGAGGTAGTGAGATTCTATGGGCTTGATTCCTACGAGGTTTGACTCACTCAACTTAGTTTGCGATTGTCTCCGGCGCGTGCGAGAGCTTCCGGTAAATGCTGCCATATGTAATGGCGATCTAGATTACAGGTTCGTTCGGAAAGAAGTTTGGCGGGAACACACTAGACGCTGCGGAAGGCAATGGGGCCTCCGAAATTAGGTTCATTTAAAAGAATTTCCAAAGATATAAAATCATACAAACTTAAGTTTTGTTTAAGGTTATTACTTAAAAACACCGGTCGACGCCGGGCGGGTCTGTTAGTAAATAAATAAATAAATAAAAAGAAAAGGGCCCAGTTAAACTGGTGGCATTGAGCTCACAGGCTATTCACCCTAATTGTATATTTTACTCTTATTTATGCCTATTATTCATAAAATAGAACTCACTCTTTTTGAGCAAAACGATAAATAAATTAAGGGGGGATTAGCCTCCGTCCCCCCCCCCCTTTATACTTAACCAATGAACCTCCAAATCTAACCAGGGAAGCGTCTTATCAGAATAAACCGGTATACCAAATTGAAGCATATCGGATAATTCTCACTCTAAATAAAAAGGAGTGTCTATTCACTCCGGGGAAGTGAATAGTCACGCACAATCAAAATATGCCCAACTTCTTTAGAGTGACTATTCACTCTGAGCAAAAGTGAATATTCACTCCTGGTAAACGAATATTCACTCTAAACAGGGGTGGATAATCACTCTTTCGGAGGGGTGACTATTCACTCTTGCTAAAGGAGTGCGTTTTTTTCACCCCTGGTAAGAGTGAATAGTCAACTCTTTCACAGAAGTGAATGTTCATTTTTTATGTAGTCAATTCTTTTTTTATTTTGCTTTATTGGCATTTTAAAAGAATCATATCTTTTACAGCATGCAATGAAAATAGATACAAGCGTGGTAAAGATTGGAATAAAATACTTTATTAGCAATATTTATTTAATTCATAGTTTGTAACACTGATTGAACTTTTAAGGAAAGTTTCAGTTCAAGTTACACATGAATTAGATTATTGACAGAAATAAAATATTTTATTCCAATCTTATCCTTTGTATTTGCTTTTATTGCATGCCCTATAAAGATAGTTTTAAAATTTCCATAAAGGCAAGTAATTAAACAAAATAATAATAAATTAATATTATTTCTTTCTTTTCAGGTACCCATAAAGTTGTATTAAGTGTTTTAATAATTCCTGTGATGTACGTTAATTATGCTCTTTTTTTCCCCCATGTATAATTCAAATTTTAGATCTTTAGATCTCAGTATTTATTGCTAATGAATTTAAAACTAATTAAACGTTATTGTTTACAGTATTTTAGTTACTTTTAAAATTTTATTAATTACTTTTAATAGGTTGATGTTATATGTTTAACAGTGTTTGATTTCATATTAATTTTGTTTTAAATATAAATTCCTATCTTTTTACCGTACTTTTCTGTAAATTATTGCTATACTTACAAAGTCCTATTGTTCTAAAATATTTAAACTCTCATCTTTTTACTTTCTTCTATCTTCAATAGAAGAAAGTATTGTAATCGAAATTTTTTTTGACTTTCGGTTTTCGACGGATTTACACGTTTTAGGGGTCAGAGATTCCAGAAAACATGTTTATAGAAAATGTCTGTCTGTCCGTGTGTCCGTCTGTCTGTCGCCATTGTACCATCAAAAAGTGTATAAAGTTATTCATAGAATTGAACCAAATTTTTATTTTAAGTTTTTGGCTATGGCAAGCAGGTCCTCTATGAATCTGGAAAAAATTCGCCGGTAGGGGGAGCTGTAATATCGATTTTTGTGCGATTTTGAATATTGTACCATCGAAATGTGTATGAAATTATATACGGAATTGAACCAAAAATTTTTTTAAGTTTCTGGCTATGGCAAGCAGGTCCTCCCTGAATTTGGAAAAAAATTGCCGGTAGGGGGTGCTGTAATAGCTATTTTTGTGCGATTTTGAATATTGTACCATCGAAAAGTGTATGAAGTTATGCATAGAATTGAACTAAAAAGAAAAATTAAGTTCTTGGCTATAGCAAGTAGGTCCTTCCTCAATTTGGAAAAAATTCACCGGTAGGGGGCGCTGTAATAGTAATTTTTGTGGCGTTTTGAATATTGTACCATCGAAAAGTATATGAAGTTATGCATAGAATTGAACCAAAATTTTTGTGTTTCTTTTTTATCATGGCATGAAGGTCCTCCCTGAATTTGGAAAAATTCTGCCGGAAGGGGGCGCTATAATTGCGATGTCTGTACGATTTTCATTATTGTACCATCGAAAAGTATATGAAGTTATGCATATAATTGAACCAAATTTTTTGTATATGTTTCTGGCTATGGCAAGCAAGGCCTCCCTGAATTTGAAAAAATTATGCCGGAAGGGGGCGCTGTAATAGCGATGTCTGTGCCATTTTCATTAATGTACCATCGAAACTGTATAAAATTCAGGGATGTAGTGGAGGGTATACGGGGGTATACGCCATATACCTTCTGGATTTTTTAAAGGAACACCGTATACCCTCTGTTTCTTAAGAAAGCTATAGTATATACACTCTAGGGTATACGCTCTGCCTTGAGCGTATACCCTCTGCTTAGAGCATATACCCCCTGTGTTTTTTACGACTACACCACTGATAAAATTATGCATAGAATTGAACCAAATTTTTTGTGTATGTGTTAGGCTATGGTCAGTAGGTCCTCCCTGAACTTGAAGAAATTCCGCCAGAAGGGGGCGCTATAATTGCGATGTCTGTGCGATTTTCATTATTGTACCATCAATAAGTGTATGAAGTTGTGCATAGAATTGAACCAAATTTTTTGTGTGTGTTTCTGGCTATGGCAAGCAAGTCCTCCCTGGATTTGAAAAAAATCTACCGGAAGGGGGGGGGGAGCTCTTATAGCCATGTTTGTGCCATTTTCTTTATTGTACTATCGAAAAGTGTATAAAATTATGCATACAATTGAACCCAAGTTTTTGTGCATGTTTTTGGCTTTGGCCAGCAGGTCCTCCTTGAATTTGGAAATATTGCGCGGTAAAGGGGCTCTGTGATAGAGATTTTTGTATACTTTTTTTGATTTTTCGTAGTTCTATTTCTCATCGGCGGCTCGTGCAGCGGCGGGAACTCGCTTCCTGCAAAGCCGGCTATTCGCAAACAGCTAATAACAACATAATGAGAAAAAACTATTAATTTAACAAATATCATGATATAGATTAACTCGTTTTTAGTCCGTTTTTAGTCCTGAAGCTGAAATTTAAGATGAAAATCAAAACTGGTATAGTATTGAACTAATAATATTGAAGTATTAACATGTGTAACTACTTTTTGAAATATTAAGAAGTATAAGATAGAAGAAAGTTTTAGGATTGGCATATCCAACTAGTTTAAATATAATAAAAATTATTTCTAATATTCCTATTTTATAGGTTAATTATTAATTAATTTTATTTTGCTTAGTTTTATTTTTTATTATTATTCTAATTTTTATAATTAAATACTTTATTCTATTTTTATAAAATAAATTTATTAAATAAAAAATGGCATATTTTGGCAGACAGTAAAAAAGTATATTTAAAAAAGAAAGAAAAAAAGAGAAATTTTAGTGAGTTGTTCTAAAAATAGATTTTAAAGTACCGTAAAACTTCATAAAAATGTTTCCCAATAATTTTATTATTATTATTGTTATTGCTGTTATTATTATTTCAGATGCCTTTTTCAGCATGGTGCGGAATCAATCCCTAATTTTATTTTCACTTTTAGAAAATTTCAAACAATTTAAAATAATCATGTCACATTCTTACAAATTAAAGTCCAAATATGTTAATTAGATTTTTTCTTATGAATTTTATGTGAAAATAACGGATATTTTCTGTAAGAATGATTCCCCCCCCCCTCCCGTAAATGAGCTGTGAAATTTAGACTCTATAATTATAAAGTGCTCTCGAAACTGGTAGACGGGAGGTGCTGGGTTCGATTCCAATCGCGCCCGTCGGTATAATCGTTCGGAGTTAATTATAAAGTGCTCTCGAAACTGGTAGACGGGAGGTGCTGGGTTCGATTCCAATCGCGCCCGTCGGTATAATCGTTCGGAGTTTTCGTGGTTTTCTTCGAACCTTGGATTTCCAAGCGTTAATTCGGGAACAGACCCCCTTTAGGGCCTATATCCCTCGTGTTGATAATTGGCCGTCATAAACACAACCAACCAACCTATAATTATAAAAATGATTTTATGGAATGGAAATGATGCCGATACTTTGACGCTCGTCGCGAAGAGGGTGGTCGATTTAAAGAAACCATAACTGTAAAATATATATTATTTATTCTTTGGTCAAGGTCCGATTAACCTCTGACGGTAATGGGAAGCACAGTATCATTTCGAGCCCCCCTTTTTTTCGAAAAGAGTTTTCTAAATTCGTTATACACAAAATTCATTAATGCTACAAATATTATTCCAAATAGTGCCTCAGTTGAGTACGCATAATATATTTTTAAACAACTTTTTTTTTTTACGTTACCCTATATTTTATAGAAAAATTGAATACAATCAAGAAAAATATAAAAAAGGAATTTTGTATAGTATTAGCATAAAAAAGTAATTGGATAAAAAGTTTGAATTTAGCAAGTATGCACAACATAACATACTTATTTTGAAATTTTTTTTACAATTCTGGCAATAGTTTAAATTATTAATATTTTATGATGTGCATACAAGCCAAATTCAATAATATTCAAATTCAACATGTAAAATAAACATCTAAAATAATGGACAAACTGAAGAATCGTGATCATGTGGTTGAAACTGACCTATAACATGAAACATTTATTTATGAAATGTATTTTTATGAAAAACTATATATATATATATATATATATATGTATATAAATGAGTCACTTATTTGAAAAGAAATTATATATAATTTTGGAGTGGAATTCATTCAGTATAAATTTTGGGCCCCTTAGAAATTTTCTAAGGGATGCACATGCATTTCTGGGTAATCAGGGCCTGTCTTTGGTCGATTAACCTGTTTGCGACGAGCGTCAAGAGGCAGCATAATTTTCCCCCAAATAGAAAGTTTTTGTGTTATTTAATCGCTGAACTTCAAAACTAAGGATGTTACCAAAACCAATTCAAGGATTTCGCACATCTAATTCGGCCCGTGTCGCTCGTCGCGAAGGGATTTAGTTGAAATATCCATTAGACTAATACATTTATAGAATGGAATATTTAAGAGGCATTGACAATAAAAGAAAATGTGAGGCCTAGATCTATTTAACTTGAAGCTCGGTACAGTACAGATTTCGCTTATTGAGTCAGTCCCCTTTGAAAATACACTGCTTATTGTGATTCTGGATCGCGGTAGATGATCGTTTCATCTCTGGACCTGGTACAACTGTCGTCTTCCAATCATCCTGTCTGTGCTCGTGAACTGTTTATGAAATAGCAATATCTTTCTTTTTTCTTATAAGAGTATAATTACACAAGAAAAACATTTTTTTTTTTATAAACTTTACAGGTTGGAATTTTCTTAAGGCCAAAATGAACAAGTCCCATGTGGTCTAGTGGTTAGGATTCCTGGCTTTCACCCAGGCGGCCCGGGTTCGATTCCCGGCATGGGAAGAGTTTTCTTTTTTTAAGATTTGTTGACCTAGCGTAGCATTTTTTATTATGCATAGAAATGATGATATTAGGTGTATTTTAATTAGATATATTAATATCATGCTTGTTTATTGTATTTTTCTGACCCAGTAATGCCTTTCTTAAAAATCTATTCTTGTCTATATAGAGTCAAACTTATGCCGCGATGATACACTGTACAACAATTAATGGTGGCGTATCCCTTCAATAAGAACACTATGATTGAAATCTAGTTGGATTAAAAAAAAAAAAAAAACTCCTTTTTAGTCGCAAGTATTTTTATTTCGTGGAAAAGGGGTTATTATATTTAATGTAAGTATTGAAAGTTGCCTTCCGTGTATGTATGTTGGATGGATGTAAAATTGTAAAGACCATATGAGGCTTGCGTATGTAATCATGTAAAGGAAAAAGGAAAGAATGTACATTTGGAGAGGAACTATGTGGTAATATATAATAATTATTTAGCATGTAAATAATTTAAAAATAAATGCGTAAATAGTTTTATTTTGATTCTTGTTTATCTACGTACAATCACTTGCAAGGTTCCATGGTGTAATGGTTAGCACTCTGGACTCTGAATCCAGCGATCCGAGTTCAAATCTCGGTGGAACCTTAGATCTTTTTGTTCGTTTACTTTAGAAATTATTTTTAAAAACGTTTTTCGTTCAGGATTTTGAATAAAAATATATAATATATCTAGTTAAGAAAAGGTGTGTAATGTTTCCTTTCTTAGTTTTAAGACATATCTGAAATTAATTGGCGACATATATATTTTTTATATTGCATGATTAGTTTCTACAACGATCAATAATTTATATTACTTTAACTTTACTCCCTCCTGATTAAAAATTAATATTTTAAATAATAATAAATTATAGTATGAAAATGCTATTTTGTGAAAATATTTCATTCTGTATTTGCTAAAAATTTTAACTAAAGTTGAATGAGTTTATAACACCGATATATATAATATAGGGGGACTAGGTGGTGTGTGTGTGTGTGTGGGGGGGGGGGGGGGGTTGTTAGTTGGATTCTAGTGCTTTATTCATTCTTTATAACGCTACTCTCTAATTTCAGAACAAATAGAAACACACATAGTTGTAGCTATATGTTATCTGTCACTTCTATTTTTTCAAGTTTTTATCTAAATACCCCGAGAATTAAAAACAGGAAAAAGAGAAAAGAAAATGAGAAAAAAAAATTAGGTTTACCCCTACTGTTTTTGTTGTTGTTTGTTTGTTTCTCTCTATTCTAAAAAAAAGTAACTACCGCTGTCGCCGCCGCCGCCGCCGGTTTAGAATTTTTTGTGACCGGAGGCCTTTCTTCGTTAATATTAAGAAAAATAATGCATACAAAAATATGAAAATCGGTGGTTTTATACAGAAATGTTTGATAAACACGCTGATGCAGGCAGTTTTCAAATCGAAGAATTATTTTAAGAGATATTTAATGCTAAAGTTGGACAAAATCGTTCCACTAAAAAAGTTTTATAGCAGCAAAAACTATACATGGCAGCGTAATCATTTTTAGATCATTTTATGCGTTAGAATTTGCCGGAGTGAAGATTGCATTAATTTTTTTTATTTTGACTCATTTTTTGAGGTTTTATTTCTATTTTAAATTCAAATTTTCAGCATTTCTAGAGATATTTTTTACATTATTTTAGAAAACTAGGGGGCTCGGCCCCCTACGAGCTACGCTCCAGTCACCGCTAACTCTAAATGCACGCTAATTTGATCGGCTTTAAAAAGATATCGAAAGATTAAATTATAATTTAAAAAACAGTGGCGATCTCCCTGTAAACGGATTTCTATTCATTTCTCTTTGATTGGGGAATTTTAACGCCAAATCCGCTGCGGTACTACTTGATTATCCAATCGACCAATTTCACCAAATTATATAAATCGCCAAACCACTCGCCAAATTATACAAATTGACATAATTATTATTTTAAATAACGAAAGAACAAATAAATTAGTACAACATTAATAAAAATACAAATAAAACGTCGAAATAAAAATCACTTGATGACGTAGACACGTGTAACAACATTTCAAAATAAGCTAATATAAAAGGAATTAAGTAAACAGAGTCTTTGTCTCCTGGTATTTTTTAACAAAGCGAAAAGAAAGTTCTTTTAAATGAGACATTTTAAATTAATCGTTTTTAATCTGACGTAATTTTGACCAAGCTATTCTTTCTCTTTTAAATGTTCACGTGAAAATACTTTTGTTAGAAATGAAATATTATTTGCGCTTTCCTAACAAAAATAGTTGAAAAGATCCTCTCAAAATATCAAATAAATGTCTAGCGCAATTTCTAAATTTAAACTGTTTTGCAATATTATTTTGTGTTCATTTTATGTAATAACTGTAATGTGACGACGTAAATATGACGTAATTTCTCCTATTTAAGACTTCTAACGCATGTTAATGAATTTATTATTTTACAATATTCTTTCTCTTTTAAAATTCACGTGTATACTTCTTATGACGTAATTATCAATAAATTCCTGCTTTTTATACGCAATTATTTAATTTTAATTTGAAAGTATCTTTTCTCTTTATAATAGTCACGTGTAAATAAATTTTTAATTTGAAGCAAACATTATTGTTTCCGTTGTTTATGCATTTGGCAACAGGTTAAATTAGTATAATTTTCTAAAATAAGTAAAAAATATCTCTCGAAATGCTGAAAATTTGAATTTAAAATAGAAATAAAACCTCGAAAAATGAGTCAAATTAAAAATATAAATTAATTCTGCACACCGGGAACTTCAAACGCATAAAATGATCTAAAAATGATTAAATTCCCATGAATAGTTTTTGCTGCTATAAAACTTTTTTAGTGGAACGATTTTGTCCAACTTTAGCATTAAATATCTCTTAAAATAATTCTTCGATTTGAAAACTGTCTACATCAGCGTATTTATCAAACATTTCTGTATAATACTACCGATTTTCATATTTTTGTATGCATTATTTTCCTTAATATTAACAAAGAAAGACCTCCGGTCACAAAAAATTCAAAACCGGCGGCGGCGGTGACAGCGGTAGTTACTTTTTTTAGAATACAGAGATGGTATTAATTTATACTGTTGCCAAATGTATAAACAGCGCAAACAATACTGTTTGCTTCAAATTAAAAATTTATTTACACGTGAGTATTATAAACAGAAAAAATCATTTGGAATTAGAATTAAATAATTACGTACAAAAAGCAGGAACTTATTAAAAATTACGTCATAAAAAGTATACACGTGAATTTTAAAAGAGAAAGGATATTGTAAAATAATAAATTCATTAACATTAACTTAGAAGTCTTAAATAGGAGAAATTACGTCATATTTACGTCACATTATAGTTACTACATAAAATGAATACAAAATGATATTGCAAAACAGTTTAAATTTAGAAATTGCGCTAGACATTTATTTGATATTTTGAGAGGATCTTTTCAACTATTTTTGTTAGGAAAGTGCAAATAATATTTCATTTCTAACAAAAGTATTTTCGCGTTAATATTTAAAAGAGAAAGAATAGCTTGGTCAAAATTACGTCAGATTAAAAACGATTAATTTAAACTGTCTCATTTAAAAGAACTTTCTTTTCGCTTTGTTAAAAAATACCAGGAGACAAAGACTCTGTTTACTTAATTCCTTTTATATTAGCTTATTTTGAAATGTTGTTATACGTGTCTACGTCATCAAGTTATTTTTATTTGTATTTTTATTAATGTTCTACTAATTTATTTGTTCTTTCGTTATTTAAAATAAAAATTATGTCAATTTGTATAATTTGGCGAGTGGTTTGGCGATTTATATAATTTGGCGAATTTGGTCGACGGGATAATCAAGTAGAACCGCAGCGGATTTTGCGTTAAAATTCCCCAATCAAAGAGAAATGAATAGAAATTCGTTTATAGGGAGATCGCCACTGCTTTTTAAATTATAATTCAATCTTTTGAAATCTTTTTAAAGCCGGACAAATTAGCGTGCATTTAGAGTCTGCTGTGTCTGGACGGGGGTTGGCGAGCGTAGCTCGTAGGGGGCCGAGCCCCCTAGTGTTTTTTAAAATAACTAAAGATTTTTTTTAACCTTTAAAAAATGGATATTTTTTTAATTAAAAAAATATTTAGTTTTTACTTATAAAATCAAAGTTGAAACACCTAAGAACATGTAGCACGAGTGACGAGTCTCATATTTTTTTCTCCATTTTCTACAAAGGGATATTTTGGGGATTGAAAAAGTCAATAACCCCCCCCCCCCCCCCATGGGAAGAAATGTGGATCAAAAGATTTTTTGTATTATTATTTGCACAAGTTCGTGTTGTTTTGTGTTTTAATACATCTAAAAGATGTTTCTATGAGGATGTAAGTTTATGCTACAAACGAGTATTAAAAATACATTTTAACCTGTAGATTTGCACAATGTTATTTTTTTTTTTAGAGAATAACCTTAAAAATGTATTATTTTAATTAATTTATTATACACTAGGGGGCTCGGCCCCCTACGAGCTACGCTCGCCAACCCCCGTCCAGACACCGCAGACTCTAAATGCATGCTAATTTGATCGGCTTTAAAAAGATTTCGAAAGATTGAATTATAATTTAAAAAACAGTGGCGATCTCCCTATAAACGAATTTCTATTCATTTGTCTTTGATTGGGGAATTTTAACGCCAAATCTGCTGCGGTACTACTTGATTATCCTGTCGATCAATTTCGCCAAATTATATAAATCGCCAAACCACTCGCCAAATTATACAAATTGATATAATTTTTATTTTAAATAACGAAAGAACAAATAAATTCGTACAACATTAATAAAAACACAAATAAAACGTCGAAATAAAAATAACTTGATGACGTATACACGTGTAACAACATTTCAAAATAAGCTAATATAAAAGGAATTAAGTAAAGAGAGTCTTTGTTTCCTGGTATTTTTTAACAAAGAGAAAAGAAATACTTTTAAATGAGACATTTTAAATTAATTCTCAAAATATCAAATAAATGTCTAGAGCATTTTCTAAATTTAAACTTTTTGCAATATTATTTTGTGTTCATTTTATGTAATAACTATAATGTGACGTAAATATGACGTAATTTTTCCTAAGACTTCTAACGCATGTTAATGAATTTATTATTTTACAATATCTTTTCTCTTTTAAAATTCACGTGTATACTTTTTATGACGTAATTTTTAATAATTTCTTGCTTTTTATACGTAATTATTTAATTCTAATTTGAAAGTTTTTTTTCCTGTTTATAATAGTCACGTGTAAATAAATTTTTAATTTGAAGCAAACATTATTGCTTGCGCTTTTTATACAGCTGGCAACAGTTTAAATTAGTACAATTTTCTGAAATCTGCAAAAAATATCTCTAGAAATGCTGAAAATTTGAATTTAAAATAGAAATAAAACCTGAAAAAATGAGTCAAAATAAAAAAATTAATGCAATCTGCACTCCGGCAAATTATAACGCATAAAATGATCTAAAAATGATTACACTGCCATGTCTAGTTTTTGCTGCTATAAAACTTTTTTAGTGGAACGATTTTGTCCAACTTTAGCATTAAATAACTCTTAAAATAATTCTTCGATTTGAAAACTGTCTGCATCAGCGTGTTTATCAAACATTTCTGTATAAAACCACCGATTTTCATATTTTTGTATGCATTATTTTTGTTAATATTAACGAAGAAAAGCCTCCGGTCACAAAAAAATCAAAACCGGCGGCGGCGGCGGCGGCGGTGACAGCGGTAGTTACTTTTTTTTAGAATAGAGAGATGTTTTTCCATTACGGATGCATTTTTGAAAAAAAAAAATGAAACACGTATATTTTCAGAAGAAAAATTAATAAATCACGGAGTCAGTACTTATAGATAGAATCATACACGTATATTTTCAGAAGAAAAATTAATAAATCATGGAGTCAGTACTTATAGATAGAATCATGATTAATTAAATAAATAAAATATTTTTTCATTATATTAAATAATTTAATTTCAATATAATAAATTCAATATAATAAATTTCATTATATAAAAGTCAATAACCCCCCCCCCCCCCTCACCCCCATGGGAAGAAATGTGGATCAAAAGATTTTTTGTATTATTATTTGCACAAGCTCGTGTTGTTTTGTGTTTTAATACATCTAAAAGATGTTTCTATGAGGATGTAAGTTTATGCTACAAAGGAGTATTTTAAACTTCGAAGTTTGAAATCCACAAGTGGCTAACACATGTGAGAGATTTTGCCTAGTTTATTATTTATTTATTTATTTATTTATTTTTATCATATTTCAAAATATAATTTCTTCCGACAAAATCTGCCCATATCTCTAATTAAAGATGGCAAGTAGTTAATTTTTATATAGAATACCTTTTAATTAAAAACTAGCTGACAAATTCGAACCACCAATTGGAAAAAACTCCAATTTAGAGAAATCATGTAATAATGCATTACATAATAGTTACATAAAAAAAAAAAAAAAAAAAAAAAAAAAATTAAATAAAACCTACTAAGAAATTAAATTCAAAACCATATTCTATACATACAAATTCGTTTTGCATGAAATTGAACTATTTGAAACTCTTATGATGATTATTAGGATGAGCGAAGCGAATCCTCTACTAGCCTACTCAAATTACATTTTGTCGTACACTTTACAAAAAAAAAAAAAAAAAAAAAAAAACTATTCAGTATTTTGCCTTGAAATTAAACTTAAAAATACATTTTAATTTGTAGATTTGCACAATGTTATTTTTTTTTACAGAATAACCTTAAAAATGTATTATTGCCGAAACGTCAGTGAAGGCTTACTGTGGAGACACGAAAAGTTTTGGTTTCTGTTAGTCTGTCTGTCTGTTAGTCTGTCTGTCTGTTCCGCGATAACTGCCGCAAAAAGCATCCGATCGGCTTGAAATTCACTGGGCATGTTGATGAGGTACCCGGACTTAGCTGTATAGTTTTTGGTTAAATTTGGTTCATTCGTTCGGGAAATATGGAACATTTTATTTTGCTCTATAATGCTTTTCAATGGCAAGTCAGACGATTTTCAGATTTTCATTTGTTGAAAGAAATGGCTCATATGAAAAATGGATTTAAATGGTAAATTTTTGATGCTGAAATTTTTAAATAACATTATTAAATTATTCCAATAAATTATGTCAATATATTTGCGAGATTTTTTTAATTAGGTTTATAATATTGGGGGGAATTTTATGCATGTTTTGCAATAATATAAAGGATTTTGTTTTATCAATTTGACATAATGCATATTTCATTTTTTTCCTTTTCTTTCTCTGTTGCCTAGCAACATATTTGGTCCTAATAATATTAGTATAATTGCGTGTATAATGCTTGAGTAAAGCCAACGTCAAAACAGATGAATTATTGCATTTGTATCTTTGCATATAGAAGGATTTTAGCCCAGAAATAAAAATAGGCAATATTTCTTTTATTTTATTTATTTTATTGAAATATTTTGCTTAAAAATACAAAAGTTCAGTATTTTCATAGAGAATAACGTAACATTTTCAAATAACATTTACCAATATTTCTTTCATTGTTGCCAGGAAAATCAAAACCCGGAATAATATTTTCTTTTAAACAATTTTCAAATGAAATGTTTTGTCGTGAAACAGGAAAATGAAAAATAAAATTAAGAATAGAAAAATTAATATGGCGGCATATTGGAAATAAAAAGAAAACTCTCGAGTATTTCTTAATATAACAAGATGAAAAGTTTTGAGTAAGTACGCATAGCAGGTGAATTGGACGTCATTTATTGAAAACAAAGATGCTGGAATAAAAAGATCTTGGGTAAAATAAAATTAACTATTATTGACGGAGGAGAGAGATAGATGGAGATGCAGTATGCCATAAAAACAGTTTGCAATACGATGTGCGTTATCGCTCAGATTTAAATGCCCTCATTCGGCCCAAACAAAACAAGCACGTGGAACAGGGACCAAATTCTTTGACTTCATCCGTTTTTTTTTTTTTTTTTTTTTTTTTTTTTTTTTTAAGCACGTCGTTGTGTTGTGCCGAATGTAGCTGATTTTAGGGTTACATTTTTGGCGTCACTTCAAGATCAGGGCTTAAATTCTAACAAAAAAAGTTCCGGAGCCCTAATATTCTGCGCTACCGGTACAACAACTGTACCGTTCCACCACCCCCACCCCCCTCAACCCGTGCCAATGTAATCTGCATATTTATATTTCGTACATTAATTGCAAAATTTAAAGCATTTTTTTTCTTTAGCAAAATAAAAATTTTAAATACAGTAAACTCCCGACTATCCGGCCCACCGTACTATCCGGCCTAGTTAAAAAAATGAGGAATGTTGCAAGCAGCCGAGACAGGCATGTTCTTTTCCAAAGGAAAGTGCTAACACACGACAAGAAGGAGCAAGAAGGGATTACACAATGCAATATCAGAGACAGTCATCTATCAATTACTTTCTCGAAAACTAAAAACTAAGCTTTGACTCTTTTATCTTATGCATAACTTTTCATATTTGTGCAATCATTTATTAACAAGCAAAAAAAAAAAAAAAAAAAAAAAAAATTACTAATTTTTTACGAATTAGGCTTACGTTTTACGTTAATGTTTTTCTTATTTTGAAACTGCATGTACTGTATGTATAAAATTTATCTTAGAATGTGTGACATGTGTTTTTAATATAATGAGGAGGGGGGTCCAGGAAATGAGTAAATATTTATGGAACTTTGGCCTATCCGGCTTTTTTGTTATCCGGCCTACCCTTCCGCCACATTAGACCGGATAGTCGGAAGTTTACTGTATATCTATCAGCATATACTTAGCTGTCAACTATTCCACTTTTTAGTTATCACTTCTTCTGAATAGTAAAAATCCGTGCCTATTTTTTATGTTAATTAATTGCAGAATTCTGCGATTAAATAGGGTAACGATTATGATAAGGAAATGGTGTTAACACAAAAAAAGCGATAGTTCGCAGTTATGCATTTTTAAGAAAAAATGAATGAAATTTACAGAAATGAATATTTATATGCTGAAGAATGGAACAATGTTTTACAATTTCCTATAAAAGGTGCATATCTTAAACTATAATCATTTCCTTCCGCATAACAATCTTTTGCGGTGAGTCCCTGAAAATCAGATAAAATTAAAAATTTGACAACGTTATCGGAAAGAATCTATGCTTTTATAGAAAAAGGGGAAACGCTGCTCGATTGCTTTCTATCAGAATAACAATACATGGTAATTATATCTACTTACAAAGGAAAGTGACTATAGGTGCACAGAGCCTTAGCGTGGGTACCGTTCATGATACAAAATAAATAGAAAAATCACTAACGCGATTTTTATACTCGTACGCAATAGAAGACAAAAAACCTCGAACAGACAAAACGTCAAGCAGATGCTTGTTGGATAAAATAGAAAATATTCTTTTCAGGTTAGATATAGAAATAATAAAAAGAAAACCCAGCCAATAAAAAATTATCCTACTGTCACAAAAGAAAATCGAACTGAAAGAAAATTTATTGTTCACTCTCTTGAGTGGCGCCGTATCAACACGTCGCCGATATAAATTTGAAATAGAAAAACACGATTTCTGTTTCCCCTTCATTCTGATCAAAATAGCATTAAAATGATTTGAAGTGGAATATAATACGTAATTTTAAAAGAGGATTTTTTTTTCAATACATGAATAAATAAAATTTTAAATGTAATACAGATTGAGCTCGAGTCAGTCTAAGCCTAAAAACTGATATAAAAATTGAGTACGTTTTATCTCCATCTCCTACGTGTGTGACACATTACGTCACATATAAGTGTTTGGTAAAAAGAATGCAAAAGCTTGGAGATGGGAAGGAAAGAAAAATGTAATTTAAGCTTCGGTTTTTCGGAAGCGCTATTGCACTGGGCTCCGGAGCCCTGTATTTATGAGCTCCGGTGAATTCCGAACAATATTTAAATATTTACTAAAAACAGAGAAGTACCGGAGCCGGGCTCTGGTGGGCTCCGGCGCAAATTAAGCCCTGTTCAAGATTTATTGTCTGTGTACGGTTAACATGAATATTTTATTTAAAATTTAAATTTTATTAATTTATAAAAAAAAAACTTATGCTTATCCTTATAAATCACAGCGTAAAAAATTTTTTAAGATATACTATAACCATCCGCACAAACAATAAAAAATTACGAATGTAAATTTAAAAAGACTACGGGGGGTTCAGGGGGGCAGAGCCCCCCTGAAGAAATGCAATTTTTGATTTAAAAAGTTACCAGAATAAGTAGTTTATCAGAATTTCAGAACATCAATGTACAACCACTTGTTTAACACTTTTAATTTCTGAAACTTTACGAAGTATCTTGTATGCTCATAAATATTTATGTAATTTGAAAACTTTAAAAAGCGATTTGTAGGAAGTTGAATATTATGCAATGAGTGTTAAAAAACAATGACTTGCAAAGATGACGTTGAGGCTCCTGATCTACAGATTTACTAGTTTTAATTAATTTATTATACATGTTTTTCCATTACGGATGCATTTTTGAAAAAAAAAAAAAAAAATGAAACGCGTATATTTTCAGAAGAAAAATTAATAAATCATGGAGTCAGTACTTATAGATAGAATCATACACGTATATTTTCAGAAGAAAAATTAATAAATCATGGAGTCAGTACTTATAGATAGAATCATGATTAATTAAATAAATAAAATATATTTTCATTATTACGCCAAAATATTTCAAAAACTGTTTTTTAAATTTAACTAGCTGTTTAACCCGTTCTATGCACGGGAGTTCATGAATTGAATTCTAAAACCAAAATTAAAAATAACTATTCGCTTTAGTAAAATATTTTTCTACTACTGCTCATTTTTTTAATAAAATTTAATTTTTCATGTTACCATGGCAGCAGACGATAAAGTTGTATCTTTGGAATAAGGAATAAATAGAATAAAAAGTTTTGTTGGAGTTTGTGATAAAATGTTTGCGTTTATCTAAAAAAAAAAAAAAAAAATTGTAATAATTAAGCGTAAGTAAATAATCTCTAATTATTTGCATGTGAGGTAAAAGAATTATCGTAATACCCGCTGGAGCTTTTTAATATTGCAGCGTGGCATACATAATATGTATATCTCTAATTATTTGCAAGTGAGGCAAAATAATTATCGTAATGCCGGCTACAACTTTTTAATATTGCAGCGTGGCATACGTAATATGTAAGGTAAAAGAATTACCGTAATACCGGCTACAGCTTAAAACTTTACTTACATTAAACTTTCTTATATTAAAAATGTATGTTAGGGGAGACTAGGGAGGGCTGACCATACGGGAGGCTTGACCTACCCATTAATTTTCATATTTAAAAGAATTTCAGAGTTTTATCATTAGGTGTCAACCAAAGCTACTGGAATGCTCAAACAACAGTCTTTGTTTCATAGAGATAATCGAAATAGGTGTGAAAAAATCAATTGTGAGGCGTTTTCAACCTAAAAGCTGTAAAAGTACAATTTTCTAGAAATATTTTGTAAGCTTTTTTCAGATAAAATACATCATAGAAATTTAAGTAAGTAGGTTTTAAGTAATGCAGAAATATCAAGCTTTCATTCCAGGCAAAAAGATTGTACAGTAAGTTAGGCTTAACATAATAATGTGATATTCTTTAGAAAAGGAATATGTGGGGAGGCTTGATCCAGTCAAATTAAGGGAGGGTTAACCAGATGAAATCTTTTTATTATACACTATGCATAATGAAAGGTTAATGGTTATATATAAAGATGAATGTAAATTTATTCTGTAAAGCCACGGTAAAATAGGGTGATGGAAAAGAAAATATTTAGATTAAAGAAAAATGTGAAAAATTGCTACAGTATTCACTGCAAGAAAATATTTAATGAAATATAAATGGGTAAGTTGATAAGAACTTTTTTCATTTAAATATTACTAAAATAGGTATATAGAAGCAGTGTAAAAGACTAGAAAGTACTAGAAATTATGAAAGCAGCAGCCTTAACACTTTCAGGGGAAGCTTTTTATGCTTATGAAACCACTTAATTTTAATTCCCATACGCCACACTGACACCATAATTTTGCTAAAATCTTTTCCATTTAATATGTATGTGAAATATACTCTTTTTCTTCTTTCCAAATAAATTTGTTCGTAAATTCCGGTGCCAGTCATTTATTTCAGCATTTTAGAACTGAAAGTATTTTGCCACTGAAAGGGATAAAGAAGATAATGATCAGTTATGTGCACATGCGGCTGCAAAAGAACATAGCATTGATCGAAAAACTTTTGGAATGTATGTAGACAAATTTCACCAGCATGAATACACTGAGATGAAGCCAAACTATGTGATAATTAGAGTTGTCAGGTCGAGTGTCACAAAAAGTAGGAAAAGGATTAAAAAAAGGGGGGGGGGCAGTGGCCATAAATTCCGTGCATAATAATGAAACCCTATGAAAACGGAACCTGTCTATAACGGAATACTGTCTTAAATGTTAAAATTTCATTTTCCCTGCTGTACAATTATACCTGCTCAGACAAAATTCTGTTTAAAACAAAATTTTTCTCCTCTGACTTGTGATTGCGTCTAAACAGGTTTGTTTAAACATCATATTTTCAAAAATGTTTTTTATAATAATTAAAACATGTAGCATAAAACAACCTTTTTTAAACAGATTTAATTTCTCTTCACAAATATTTCAATATAAAACCAAGTGGGTCAAGCCTCCCATATAGTGGGTCAACTCTCCCACATGTGGGGAGCCTTGACCCATTATTTTCTCATGGTTAAAATCGACCATTTTTCAAATTTCTTATATATTACACTTATGTAGTAATTTTATTTTGATAACTGATTGTATAACGAATAAAATGATATATAAAACTTTCTTCTACGGTCAAAATTTAAAAAATTAAAAATCATTTTGTAAAAAGTGTGTCAACCCTCCCTAGTTTCCCCTATTTGAGAGGAAAATATACATTTCAATAGAATACTTTATTAAGATTGGTTGGAGATGGCGCATATTTTGGCTGTCATTCCTTTTAATCATGTAATAGTTTCACGATTTCTTTTCTGAAATTTTTAAAATACTTTTTTTAGGAAAATTATAGCATATTTTTAAGGAATTAAAATTTGTGAAAATTCAATTATTTAATTAAATTAAGTATTTTTTAGTGTTAAGAATTCAAATACACAACTTATTCTTATTATGTGAAATAATTTACGCAGACGAAACTTACGCATTTAAAAAAAATTATATTATGACTTTTTTTTTTTTTTTTTTTTTTTGTAAAGTGGCAACAAAAAAATTGTAAACAAATAAAATTAAATGTTAAATTCGTTATATAAAGTGTTATTCGAATTCGAAGATTGAAAATTTAACCAAATGAAATATATTTACTTGTAAGAAGTAATTTCTATTAGTATTATTTTTAATATGTTGGCTGTTTAAAAACAATTTATGGAATGCGTTAGTTCTATTATAAAGAATGCTCAGAAAACGTACACTTACTGGTCGAAAAGAACGCAAACATGATTTAGCTTTAAGGCAAGAGACTAGATACCAGCGCAAAAAACGACGACATGACGAATCTCTTCTGACAGATAATGCACGTGCTCGGAAATATGCTTTAAATTTCGAAGATACACAAAAAAAATTAATATTATATTTTTGTAAAATTTGTCATCGACGTTGGTTTGATATGCATATCTGACGGATCTTGCAATACTTGCCATAAATGTGTAGTAAATAATGAACTAAATATTTTTTCTGTAGCTAATAATATGGATCCAGGTCCACAACCGGAAATATTGAAGAACTTAACTTTCGTTGAGGAGCAATTAATTGCACAAGTTCATCCAGTTATTACTGTTTATCGCATTAAAGGTGGTCAGCTTGGATACAGTGGGCAAGTTATTAATTTTCATCAAGATATTACAGAATTTTGTACTTTATTACCTCATTCCATATATACTATATCACAGTACATCTTTGTTAGAAGACAATATGGTGAAGAATTCAAAGATTTTATAGTAAATCGTGAAAACGTTAAGTCTGCTTTAGAATATCTAAAGGAAAATAATCCTTGGTATCGTTATATTACTATTGATGAAAATAATTTGCAAAGTTTACCCGAAAATGAAAATATTTTTCAGCGAATAATACTCAGTCAAGAACAACGGCAGATTTATTTATGATCAGTTGAAAAAACTTTGAATTCTGTAGATGATCAATGTCCATGGACAAATAATATATATGAATCCGGATCTCCAAATGTGACTTTCAGATGTAATCGACAGGCAATAAATAGTATTTTAGGTATTAAAGAAGGAAATGATGAATTCAGTGTCATTCCTTGGCCTCAGATAGATACTAAGCCTATAAATGAATTTTCATGGGATGGATATATTTGTAGAGCTTTTCCTACGTTATTTCCAACAGGAAGAGGTGATCTTAGAGATGCTAGAGTTCGTAAAATTACACCAAAAGAATACTTTAAATTTCTCATGATATATGACGATGGAAGATTTGCACGGCATCCAAGATTTAGATTTTTTGCTTTCAATAGCATAATGCGTTGGACAGCATTACAAAATTAAATTTTTTGCATTAAAAAAAAATTCTCGCCTACATGATGTTGAAAGAGTTGGAAAACTCCAGGAACGGTTGCAGAAAGATCCTACATTGTACAAGTCGATTTTATCTTTCAATGCTAATTTAAGATCATCGAGCTCTTATTGGTTTATCAGATCACGAGAGTTGTTAGACATGGTTGAGGAATTGGGAACTTCTACTGTTTTCATTACACTTAGTGCAGCTGATTTATACTGGCTTGAAATTTATCGCATTATTGATGCAGACTATGTTTACACTAATTGTAACCAAAATACTGAATTCATCAGAAAATCAAAATTGTTGAATTGTAATCCTTTAATCGTTGCTTACTTTTTTCATAAGCGGTTGAATTTTTTTATGGAACCTTTTTTCAAGAAATGTTTCAAAGTCAAGGACTTTTGGTTTCGTATTGAGTTTCAACATAGAGGTAGTCCTCGCATGCATGGTCTTTTCTGGTTTGAAGATGCTCCTAATGTAAACAATCTTAGTTCAAATGATAATGAAAAGATATGTAAAATTCTAAAATACTTTGACGAATTCATATCGACTTGGCAACCCGATCCTAATCAAGTTTATGATATACATCCATCTAAATTTTATTTTACGGATGTGCCTGATGAAGCTGCTGACTATAATCACTTAATAAGTGCAGTACAAATGCATAAATGTTCTAAAGCTTATTGTAAGAGAAAGAAAAAAGATTCTTCTGAAGTCACATGCCGTTTCAAATTTCCCAAAGAATATTCTCAAGAAAGTAAAATTCAGTTCCTTACTAATGAACCCGAATACATTTCAAAAAGAAATAGTCCTTATTTAAACAGTCATAGCTCACAATTTTTAAAAATTTGGCGAGAAAACATGGATTCCCAAGCAGTCATTTCCATTCACGCAGTTCTAAAATATATTGCTAAATATGCAAGCAAAGGTGAACCCAGATCAGAAGGGATGAAAGATTTCATCAGACAAACAGTTCAAGAATCACTCGATAATATCAATGTTCAGCAGATAATTCAGAAGATTTTAATAAAAATGTGTGCTGAACGTGATTATTCTGCCCAGGAAATATTTGGGGTGTTAATGGGATGGCCTTTGTATAAGTCATCTCTTCAGTCTGTCACCATTAATTTAGCAAGGAACGCATGGGAACAATCTCTATAATAATAGCCTAAGTCATGTGACTGTCATCAATAGTTCCGGGCTGACCGCTTCACTTTTTATATGCCAAACAGCCAATTTGGTAATTTAATGTTAGCCAGGCGCAGGTGATAAATCGCCAAATATTGTTCCATCGCCATATCATATCACCGGTATTATAATAGTACATCTCATGCGACCATCATAAACAATTTTTCGTGAGGTAAATTAAAACAAAGCTTTGATGTTGAAATTAAATGTCATAGTTTTTGGTATTATTTATTACTTTTCTTCTTCTTCTCCTTTTTTTCTTTTAAGAAATGAGAAAATTGAGAGTCATAAATTTTAAGTATTTCAGTTTTAAATTAAAGTTATGCATTATAAGTAAAATGAGTGAAAGTATTATATTTTAAATGAAATTAATGAAATAAGAAAAAATACGACGGGTACAATGTTTGGCGATTTGTCACCTGCACTCAGCTAACATAAAAATACCGAGTTCATGATTTCTGTATCAGAATGTTCCGATTTGAGCAAGTAAATTCAATTATGATTAAAAGTAACATGATACAATGCTTAGCATAGATTTAAAGGAGACCAAACTGGTCGCCAAGGGCGGCTAGTTAGATATGAATAAGGAGGATGGAAGCATGTCCGTTTCAAATATTTTAGAAAAGTACGAGCAACGCCCAGTGAGATTTGAAAATATGTCCTTGCAGAATTATTTCACAAACGTTTATAAACGCGGTGAAAATTTCAGTATCTGAAAAAAACCATTTATCCCCAGAATTATACCGAAATTGAAATATGATCCCAATAATGTAAATAATGAAGATTTCTATAAGCAACAAGTTATGTTGCATATTCCTTGGCGTGATTTTCAAGTTATGAATCCAAATAATACTTCATGGAAAGTTATATATGAACAGCATTTTGAGAATAATGAAATTCAGAGGTTGGATTTAGATTATCTGTTGCAAAATTTAGAAGATGTGGAAGAATTTGAAGAAATTGAATGTACTGGAATAGATCAACCATTTGACTGGATGAATGTTTTCAAGACAATATAATGCACAGGATGAATTAGATTTGGGCAGAAGGGACATTGATATAAGGTATAACTGGCATTCCATTCAAAGTCAAGATTTGTTTAATAAATTACAGAATTTTATTGAAAATGAAAAGGTGAAAGAGAGTGAAAAAAGCGGTTGTGTCACTGTTCCTTCTAATTTGCCAAATTTCGTCTTTTCCGATGAACAGAAAAAATAATAAATATTTTTTAAGAACAGCTCAATTTCTTGCAAGGTCATAGGCAAGAAATGCCAATAAAAAGAACTGTTGTCCAAGGAAAAGCAGGTTCTGGAAAAAGTACTTTAATACATTACTTCACTGCTCGATTAAATGAAACATTTGGTCCATCTTCTTTTCAATTGCTTGCATCAACTGGTGTTGCTGCAGTCAGTATAAATGGATCAACGATTCATTCAAAACTTTTATTGTGACTAAATCAAAAGCTAAGAGATCTTAGTCCATATTCGATTGGTCAACTTCAGGAGGAGTTTCGAAATTGTAAATTCATAATTATAGATGAAATGAGTATGATTGGATGCAGTCTTTTGCGAAAAATATATTTACGATTACGTAGTATTGTGCCATCAAAACAAGATGAACCTTTTGGTGGAATGCTCTTATATCTATTTGGAGCTATCAAACAACTATCTCCAGTAAACGACAGGCAAAAATCAAGGTGACAAAAATCAAGGAAGTGAGTTTCTTTTGGAAGGACAATTGTTATTTTTTTCGACTATTCAAAAGTTTTTTTTTTTTTTATCATCATCCTTCCGGCAAGATGAAACTCAACAAATATTTTTTAGCATACTTGATCGAATTAGCAATGGAGAATACACTACTGAAGAATATGAAATATTAATGAATAGAAGCTTACAGTCTCTTTTAAAAAGCGAACAGCATTTATTTAAAGATGCAATTAGGCTGTTTTCAACGAATAAAGACGTAAAGGGTATAATAATGAAAAATTAAAAGAACTGGATAAACCTGTTGCCTTGATTCAAGCTCTTCATAATTGTACTAAAGCAAAGTTGGCCGATTCTGAAATGACAAACGGACTTGAACCATTTCTTACTTTATCAATTGGGTCTAAAGTAATGTTACGTTCTAATTTGTGGACCGAAAAAGGTTTAGTAAACGGGGCTTTAGGCTATGTTGCAGATATTATTTATGAAGAAAATCAGGGGCCACCAGACCAGATGCCGCGAATAATCATGGTTAAATTTGAAAACCACATTCATTCAACTTATGAGAATGGCTGCGTTCCGATTCTACCAATAACTAAATTCTGGAAAAATCGAAATATAAATTGCTCAAAAAAACATTTTCTAACTCGAAGCTGGTAGACGGGAGGTGCTGGGTTCGAACCCAATTCCGCCCGTCGGCCTAACCGTTTCGGAGTTTTCGTGGGTTTTTTTTAAACCTTGGGTTTCCATGCGTAAATACGGGTTAGTTTCCCTTAGAAAGACCCACACGGAGGGCACTCCCCCTTGGGCCTATATCCCTCGAGTAGATAATCGGCCGTCAAAAAAATCAACCATTGGGGAAATATTTCCCATAAAATTAAAGAAAAAAAAACTACACATTGTTATGCATTTTTCTTGAGATTTTTATTTATTTTACGTCTAAGCAAACTGAAATAAACAGTTACGTACTAACATTTACTCTTAGCAACTTTATGGTCCTATAAGGGTTAAATTCTAAAATACACTTACCTACTTATATTAAAACAGAAAGTTGCAATATTTTCACCTATTTTGAAAACTTGTCTTTATTTAAAAAAATACACACACACACACACATATATATATATATATGTATATATATATATAGAGAGAGAGTGTCCACAACATAAAGTGCATTTTAGCACCCAATTATCCAATTGGGTGTAATTGAGTACTACACCTGTAACTCTACAACAGTAGCTTTTTTTCTTCTTTATTTGGTAAATAGGTGACCAAGGCTTTTACAAAGTTATATTTTAAACTAGCAAAAGCCATGTTTTGTTTGGATTCGCGAAGCATTATTTAATAAGATAAATATTTGAAAGTAACAATATTTTTTTATATTATTTTTGCATCTTTATTAAGCAAGAACGTTATTTTATGTTTTGGCGCATTTTAATTTTAGAAATGTAAATTCAGCCAAATAACTAAGAATTTCCTCGGATTTTTTTATTTATGATATAAGACTGGTATAAATAAAAATATTTTCAAAGCAAAATTTTACAAAATATTTTTAAATTTTTAACTAAAATCTCTTTTAAAGATGTTTTTACATTTTGCAATAGCCTCTGGTGGTTTCTCCAATGTTTTGAAATAGGCATGTGTCCAATCTTTGTAATTCACATCAAATAATCTTTGATAGCAATCTTAGAATAATATATTCGAAGAGAGCTTGAAGAAAGTTACTTCTTCAAAATCCTATTTTCTGGAAAAATATTTGAAATCTGCCCTGGTTGATACTAAGAATTATTAAATGTAAAACTTTTCATTCTAATTTCTTCTTTTTTTCTGCATGTTAGCATACGAGAATTTTTGATATTGTAGAATCTCTCGTAAAGAAATTTTCTATTGAATGCTAAACCTTAAAGGGTTTTCATTCTCGATAACGCTACGTACGTTAAGCCAACTGATATCTTTTTATCTCCAATATCTACGACTGCTTTATCTAATGTTAAACCATGGGATTTATGAATTGTAACTGCAAAAGCTAACTGCAGAGGAAATTGTTTTCTTGAGCAATTTATATTTCGATTTTTCCAGAATTTAGTTATTGGTAGAATCGGAACGCAGCCATTCTCATAAGTTGAATGAATGTAGTTTTCAAATTTAATCATGATTATTCGCGGCATCTGGTATGGTGGCCCGTGATTTTCTTCATAAAATAATATCTGCAACATAGCCTAAAGCCCCGTTTACTAAACCTTTTTCGGTCCACAAATTAGAACGTAACATTACTTTAGACCCAATTGATAAAGTAAGAAATGGTTCAAGTCCGTTTGTCATTTCAGAATCGGCCAACTTTGCTTTAGTACAATTATGAAGAGCTTGAATCAAGGCAACAGGTTTATCCAGTTCTTTTAATTTTTCATTATTATACCCTTTTACGTCTTTATTCGTTGAAAACAGCCTAATTGCATCTTTAAATAAATGCTGTTCGCTTTTTAAAAGAGACTGTAAGCTTCTATTCATTAATATTTCATATTCTTCAGTAGTGTATTCTCCATTGCTAATTCGATCAAGTATGCTAAAAAATATTTGTTGAGTTTCATCTTGCCGGAAGGATGATGATAAAAAAAAAACCTTTTGAATAGTCGAAGAAAATAACAATTGTCCTTCCAAAAGAAACTCACTTCCTTGATTTTTGTCACCTTGATTTTTGCCTGTCGTTTACTGGAGATAGTTGTTTGATATCTCCAAATAGATATAAGAGCATTCCACCAAAAGGTTCATCTTGTTTCGATGGCACAACACTACGTAATTGTAAATCTATTTTTCGCAAAAGACTGCATGCAATCATACTCATTTCATCTATAATTATGAATTTACAATTTCGAAACTCCTCCTGAAGTTGACCAATCGAATATGGACTAAGATCTCTTAGCTTTTGATTTAGTCACAATAAAAGTTTTGAATGAATCGTTGATCCATTTATATTGACTGCGGCAACACCAGTTGGTGCAAGCAATTGAAAAGAAGATGGACCAAATGTTTCATTTAATCGAGCAGTGAAGTAATGTATTAAAGTACTTTTTCCAGAACCTGCTTTTCCTTGGACAACAGTTCTTTTTATTGGCATTTCTCGCCTATGACCTTGCAAGAAATTGAGCTGTTCTTAAAAAATATTTATTATTTTTTCTGTTCATCGGAAAAGACGAAATTTGGCAAATTAGAAGGAACAGTGACACAACCACTTTTTTCACTCTCTTTCACCTTTTCATTTTCAATAAAATTCTGTAATTTATTAAACAAATCTTGACTTTGAATGGAATGCCGGTTATACCTTATATCAATGTCCCTTCTGCCCAAATCTAATTCATCCTGTGCATTATATTGTCTTGAAGCGACATTCATCCAGTCAAATGGTTGATCTATTCCAGTACATTCAATTTCTTCAAATTCTTCCTCGTCTTCTAAATTTTGCAACAGATAATCTAAATCCAACCTCTGAATTTCATTATTCTCAAAATGCTGTTCATATATAACTTTCCATGAAGTATTATTTGGATTCATAACTTGAAAATCACGCCAAGGAATATGCAACATAACTTGTTGCTTATAGAAATCTTCATTATTTACATTATTGGGATCATATTTCAATTTCGGTATAATTCTGGGGATAAATGGTTTTTTTCTGATACTGAAATTTTCACCGCGTTTATAACTGTTTGTGAAATAATTCTGCAAGGACATATTTTCAAATCTCACTGGGCGTTGCTCGTACTTTTCTAAAATATTTGAAACGGATATGCTTCTATCCTCCTTATTCATATCTAATTGTTCCCATGCGTTCCTTGCTAAATTAATGGTGACAGACTGGTTGTATGGTTGTATTTATGTCGGCCAATTATCAGCACGTGGGATATAGGCCCTAAGGGGGGGGGTGCCTTCCGTGGAGGTCTTTCTAAGGGAACCTAACCCGTATTAAAGCTTGGAGAACCTAGGTTCGAAGAAAACCACGAAAACTCCGAACGATTAGGCCGACGGGCGCGATTGGGATCGAACCCAGCACCTCCCGTCTCCCAGCTTCGAGAGCAGAACCTCTCGGACACTGGTGGGGCGGTGACAGACTGACGAGATGACTTATACAAATGCCATCCCATTAACACCCAAAATATTTCCTGGGCAGAATAATCACGTTCAGCACACATTTTTATTAAAATCTTCTGAATTATCTGCTGAACATTGATATTATCGCTTGATTCTTGAACTGTTTGTCTGATGAAATATTTCATCCCTTCTGATCTGGGTTCACCTTTGCTTGCATATTTAGCAATATATTTTAGAACTGCGTGAATGGAAATGACTGCTTGAGAATCCATGTTTGCTCGACAAATTTTTAAAATTTGTGGGCTATGACTGTTTAAATAAGGACTATTTCTTTTTGAAATGTATTCGGGTTCATTAGTAAGGAACTGAATTTCACTTTCTTGAGAATATTCTTTGGGAAATTTGAAACGGCATGTGACTTCAGAAGAATCTTTTTTCTTTCTATTACAATAAGCTTTAGAGCATTTATGCATTTGTACTGCACTTATTAAGTGATTATCAGTGGTGTGGTCGTAAAAAAACCAGAGGGTATACGCTCTAAGCAGAGGGTATACGCTCAAGGCAGAGCGTATACCCTAGAGTGTATATACTATAGCTTTCTTGAGAAACAGAGGGTATACGGTGTTCCTTAAAAAAATCCAGATGGTATACGGCGTATACCCCCGTATACCCTCCACTACATCCCTGGTGATTATAGTCAGCAGCTTCATCAGGCACATCCGTAAAATGAAATTTAGATGGATGTACATTATAAACTTGATTAGGATCTGGTTGCCAAGTCGATATGAATTCGTCAAAGTATTTTAGAATTTTACGTATCTTTTCATCATCATTTGAACTAAGATTGTTTACATTAGGAGCATCTTCAAACCAGAAAAGACCATGCATGTGAGGACTACCTCTATGTTGAAACTCAATACGAAACCAAAAGTCCTTGACTTTGAAACATTTCTTGAAAAAATGTTCCATAAAAAAATTCAACCGCTTATGAAAAAAGTAAGCAACGATTAAAGGATTACAATTCAACAATTTTGATTTTCTGATGAATTCAGAATTTTGGTTACAATTAGTGTAAACATAGTCTGCATCAATAATGCGATAAATTTCAGGCCAGTATAAATCAGCTGCACTAAGTGTAATGAAAACAGTAGAAGTTCCCAATTCCTCAACCATGTCTAACAACTCTCATGATCTGATAAACCAATAAGAGCTCGATGATCTTAAATTAGCATTGAAAGATAAAATCGACTTGTACAATGTAGGATCTTTCTGCAACCGTTCCTGGAGTTTTTCAACTCTTTCAACATCATGTAGGCGAGAATTTTTTTTTAATACAAAAAATTCCATTTTGTAATGCTGTCCAACGCATTATGCTATTGAAAGCAAAAAATCTAAATCTTGGATGCCGTGCAAATCTTCCATCGTCATATACCATGAGAAATTTAAAGTATTCTTTTGGTGTAATTTTACGAACTCTAGCATCTCTAAGATCACCTCTTCCTGTTGGAAATAACGTAGGAAAAGCTCTACAAATATATCCATCCCATGAAAATTCATTTATAGACTTAGTATCTATCTGAGGCCAAGGAATGACACTGAATTCATCATTTCCTTCTTTAATACCTAAAATACTATTTATTGCCTGTCGATTACATCTGAAAGTCACATTTGGAGATCCGATTCATATATATTATTTGTCCATGGACATTGATCATCTACAGAATTCAAAGTTTTTTCAACTGATCATAAATAAATCTGCCGTTGTTCTTGACTGAGTATTATTCGCTGAAAAATATTTTCATTTTCGGGTAAACTTTGCAAATTATTTTCATCAATAGTAATATAACGATACCAAGGATTATTTTCCTTTAGATATTCTAAAGCAGACTTAACGTTTTCACGATTTACTATAAAATCTTTGAATTCTTCACCATATTGTCTTCTAACAAAGATGTACTGTGATATAGTATATATGGAATGAGGTAATAAAGTACAAAATTCTGTAATATCTTGATGAAAATCAATAACTTGCCCACTGTATACAAGCTGACCACCTTTAATGCGATAAACAGTAATAACTGGATGAACTTGTGCAATTAATTGCTCCTCAACGAAAGTTAAGTTCTTCAATATTTCCGGTTGTGGACCTGGATCCATATTATTAGCTACAGAAAAAATATTTAGTTCATTATTTACTACACATTTATGGCAAGTATTGCAAGATCCGTCAGATATGCATGTCAAACCAACGTCGATGACAAATTTTACAAAAATATAATATTAATTTTTTTTGTGTATCTTCGAAATTTAAAGCATATTTCCGAGCACGTGCATTATCTGTCAGAAGAGATTCGTCATGTCGTCGTTTTTTGCGCTGGTATCTAGTCTCTTGCCTTAAAGTTAAATCATGTTTATGTTCTTTTCGACCAGTAAGTGTACGTTTTCTCAGCATTCTTTATAATAGAACTAACAAAGTCCATAAATTGTTTTTAAACAGTCAACATATTAAAAATAATACTAATAGAAATTACTTCTTAAAAGTAAATATATTTCATTTGGTTAAATTTTCAACCTTCGAATTCGAATAACACTTTATATAACGAATTTAACATTTAATTTTATTTGTTTACAATTTTTTTGTTGCCACTTTACAAAAAAAAAAAAAAAAATCATAATATAATTTTTTTTTTAAATGCGTAAGTTTCGTCTGCGTAAATTATTTCACATAATAAGAATAAGTTGTGTATTTGAATTCTTAACACTAAAAAATACTTAATTTAATTAAATAATTGAATTTTCACAAATTTTAATTCCTTAAAAATATGCTATAATTTTCCTAAAAAAAGTATTTTAAAAATTTCAGAAAAGAAATCGTGAAACTATTACATGATTAAAAGGAATGAGAGCCAAAATATGCGCCATCTCCAACCAATCTTAGTAAAGTATTCTATTAAAATGTATATTTTCCTCTCAAATCACATACATTTTTAATATAAGAAAGTTTAATGTAAGTAAAGTTTTAAGCTGTAGCCGGTATTACGGTAATTCTTTTACCTTACATATTATGTTATGCCACGCTGCAATATTAAAAAGCTGTAGCCGGTATTACGATAATTATTTTTCCTCACATGCAAATAATTAGAGATATACATATTATGTATGCCACGCTGCAATATTAAAAAGCTCCAGCGGGTATTACGATAATTCTTTTACCTCACATGCAAACAATTAGATATTATTTACTTACGCTTAATTATTACAATTTTTTTTTTTTTTAGATAAACGCAAAATTTTATCACAAACTCCAACAAAACTTTTTATTCTATTTATTCCTTATTCCAAAGATACTACTTTATCGTCTGCTGCCATGGTAACATGAAAAATTAAATTTTATTAAAAAAATGAGCAGTAGTAGAAAAATATTTTACTAAAGCGAATAGTTATTTTTAATTTTGGTTTTAGAATTCAATTCATGAACTCCCGTGCATAGAACGGGTTAAACAGCAAGTTAAATTTAAAAAAAACAGTTTTTGAGATATTTTGGCGGAATAATGAAAATATATTTTATTTATTTAATTAATCATGATTCTGTCTATAAGTACTGACTCCATGATTTATTAATTTTTCTTCTGAAAATATACGTGTTTCATTTTTTTTTTTTTCAAAAATGCATCCGTAATGGAAAAACATGTAAAATTAATTAATTAAAATAATACATTTTTTAACGTTATTTTGTAAAAAAAAAAATAACATTGTGCAAATCTATCTGCAGGTCATAATGTATTTTTAAGTTTAATTTCAAGGCAAAATACTGAATAGTTTTTTTGTAAAGTGTACGACAAAATGTAACTTGAGTAGACTAGTAGAGGATTCGCTTCGCTCATCCTAATAAAATTTTAAAAATTGCAAATTCAATGTATTTATTTATGTTTATGTTTTTTATTATTATAGTCCACACAAAAAATTATCACATTAGGATTATAATTTCCGGAACTATTAACACGTTGAGTGCCACGGTGACTGACACTGAAGCTGAAAAACTTACAATGTTTTAAGTTAATTTTTAAGAAAGTGTAATTCTTTAATAAATAAAAGGTAAGTAAATTTTAAATAAATTTTCAGTAATTACTTAAAACAACATATATATATATTTAGTTTTCTATCATATTTTAGACCGTCAGTCATCAGCGGATGACGCGTTCTAAAAGGAAAGTTCAGTGTCAGTCACCGGCGACTGACGTGGCGCTTAACGTGTTCATAAAAATATGAAAATGTAATTTAACATTAGAAGCTCTAAATTTTGAATATTTTGTAATTCAAAAATTTATCATCCAAATGACTTGAAATTTCGTTTTAAGTCGTAGTTTGATTCGAAGATTTAAAATAGGAGTATACTGTCAAAATTGGGTGTTGCCATTGAATAAAACAAAGTTTAGTTGGTTTTGATATGTAGATGACCCCCCATAAGCAAATTTTATATAAATCATTTAAATGTAGACTTTATTTCCAATCGTTTGGTACCAGTAAATTTCTTCTATTACAATTAGTTGCGGAGTTAGTAGGGGATGTTTACTCCCCCCCCCCCCCCACGACTGTACATATACTATGCGGCGTATTTTCTGTGTGGCGTTTCGCACAATTTGCACATCTTTTACGTAATTGCGTTCGGCATACGTTCTATTTTGACATTCTGTATAAAAAATGAAAATAAGGTTATAATCAAATATCCTGGGTGTCAAGGAGTTAAGGGGACTCTTCACTCATTTGAAAAATCCCGTTCGTTAATGTTGAAACTATGGGCAGGTTGTTTTCGAATTTCTTGTTTAAATTTGAATTTTTTTTTTTTTTTTTTTTTTTTGCCTAGGATAGCTGAGGTCGATCTCTCATATGTTTTTTCTTTCGGAACCGGTTTCGAAAGTATCTTTATTTAAAAAATCTGCAACCAAAATCGAAAAACTACAAAGTGGCCCTATTAGAGATCAAGCTCAGTTATCCTATGCAAAAAATCGTTTAAAAATATTCAAATTTAAACGAGAAATTCGAAAACAACTTGCTCTTAGGTTTAACACTAGCGATCGGGAGTTTTCAAATGAGTGAAGAGTGCCCTTAATAATATGGAATTAATTTCACCATAAATTTAACGAATTATTGTTTTGTATCGATAATTTTTTCCATCGATTTTACCTTTGCTATATCTAGAATTGCTTTTATTTTTTAAACTCGAAAACGAAATCTAAATTAAGCATTTTTCTTCTTTTTATTATCATTTTTTGCTTTTATCAATTCTTCTATCTTCTCCGAAATGAAATGAAAATGAAAGGAAAATTGAATGTCACTTTTCCATTATCAGCCCTTTCAGTAGGGGAATACCCTCGTTTCAGTCTCTGAGAACGAAACTGTACTTACGCAATTTATTCAACTAAGTTGTACTTAGACATCGGCATAGCTTATCTTATAAAGCCTTTTTTAGTACCATTAAAACAAAGGTAACTCCGCTTTATCTCGTTTTTTTTTTTGTGTATTTAGATAGAGATTTAGAAGCGCAATGTCTTTTATTTTTATTTATTTATTTATTTTTTTCACACTCTTTTATTACTACTTTCTTCTATCGTTACAAGAAGAAAGTATAGGATTCGTGAAAATTTTCGATTTCCGGTTTTCGACGGATTTACACGTTTTAGGGGTCAGAGATCCAGAAAAACATCTTTAAAAAAAATGTCTGCCTTTGAGTCTGTCTGTTACACAAATTTTTAAGGCGCTGTATTTCAAGAACTAATGCACAGAATTTAATAAAACTTTAAATCCAGTTAGTCTCTGATGCTGATTGGTGCTTGGTGCTGATTAGTTTTTGGTGTAAATCGCTCTATAGGTGGCGCTGCTAGATGCATTATTTATGATTTCTGCAATTGCTATATCTCAAGAACTAATGCACAGATTTTCATCAAACGTCAGATTTAATTATACCTTACTATAATGTAGTGCTGATTACGTTTTGGTGTAATTCGCCCAAAAGTAGGCGCTGCTAGGTGGCATATTTCATGATTGTCGTGGTAGCTCTATCTCAATAACTAATGTACTGAATTTAATCAAACTTCGTATTATGTTACACTTTCACATAAATAGATCCTTTAAAATTCTCATGATGGTTGGTTGGTTGTATTTATGATGGGCAATTATCAGCACGAGGGATATAAGACCTAAGGGGGGGTGCCCTCCGTGGGGGGTCTTTGTAAGGGAACCTAACCCGTATTTACGCTTGTAAATCCAAGGTTCGAAGAAAACCACGAAAACCCCGAACGATTAGGCCGACGGGCGCGATTGGGATCGAACCCAGCACCTCCCGTCTACCAGCTTCGAGAGCAGAACCTCTCGGCCACTGGTGGGGGCCTCATGATGGACATAGATTGTCATTTAATTTTGGTACTGTGATGGCGAAGTATCAATATGCATCAGATAGAAAAAAGTTTTAGGATTGGCACTTTCGACTAGTTTAACTTAACTTGGTTTTTGTATGTAAAGATTGAACTTTGTAATCTATTTCTCTCTCATTTCCTTATATGCTAGAATCGTAAAAATTATTTACACAGCTTTTTTTTTTTCGATGACAATACAACATATTATACGTTAAAGAATTAATTTAAAGGCATTTTTCCTAGGAGTGTATTGGAAGGTAGACGGAGGTATACGCTGTATACCTTCTGATTTTTTTTTAAGAAACCCCGATAACCTCTGTTTCTCAAATACCAGCAACAGAGTATGCCCTCTGCCTTTACCGTATTTTCTCTAGGTCTAGCGTATACCCTCTGGCATTTTTATGACTACAACACTGATTTTCTCGTTAGCCGGAGATTAATAGTAAAATAAACTTTATGGTTACAACTATTTATGAGTTACAAAAACAGTGCCGTTCATTATACGGCAAAGGGCTCTCGCCAAAATATGCCACCTGGCTGTGAAACTGCAACAACGAAATATTTTGAACACTGAAAGTAAAAAATATAAATGAAAAATAAAGAATGTAATAATTAAAAAATATACTATTTTTTTAATAGTTCAGTATCAATAAAAATATGATTATACGTTGAGAAAACAATTTAAAAATCCTGAATGAATAGTTTAAATGGTACTTTTTTCCTTTCCTGTTGCCATAATTTGACCCTTAAATGCCTGGTATTGCTTTTCGGCAACATACCCAATTTAGGCTCTAAAATACTATTAGAATAATATTGAAGCTATAATGCCTAATGTTGCCAATAAAATACATTCTGAAAATATTATTAAATCGATTTTCAACATTTAGATGGCAACACCTGTGCTGTTTAAGAATAAAGATAAATTTAATTTTTCAAATGTTGCTACTTATTCTTTTTGCTTTGTTTGGAAGCTTGCGAAATACCCTATTTTGACCTGCAGTGAGCAAGTAAAATTTATTTCTTATTATAGTTCCTAAAATTCTTGTGTGTTTAATATTATAGAAATTTATCAAGGGAAATTATTTTTTCAATTAAACACCAGTATTGCCGATTAGTAACAAACTGTTTTTTAGCCGTAAACTATACTTAAAACATAATATGATTTTTTTAAGTATTTTTCCCATGATTTATTTAAAAAATGAAAGCCGAAAAACATTATTACAATGATTTTTGAAAAGTCAGGCATTTAAGGATTAAACTAGTCGGATGTGGCAATCCCAAAACATTCTTCTATCTCATACATGTTAACAGTTCCTGAAAAATGCAGCATAGCAGCGCAACCGATTACGTGATTTACACCAAAATCTAATAAGCAACAACTTATGTCAACTTCTAATTGAATGTAAGTTTGATGAAAATCCGCGCATTAGATTCTGGGATAGAGCTATTGCGGAAATCGTAAAAAAATCTGCATAACAGCGCCACCTATTGAATGATTTACACCAAAAACTAAACAACACTAATTTATATCAAGGACTAACTGAATCTGAAGTTTTATGAAAATCCGTGCATTAGTTCTTGAGATATAGTTATTGCAGAAATCGGGAAAAATGCGGCATACAGCGCTACCTGTTGGGCGATTTACACCAAAAAAGTAATCAACACCCGTTTATATCAAGGTGTCACTGAATCTGATGTTTGATGAAAATTCATGCATTAGTTCTTGAGATACAGCTATTGCAAAAATCGTGAAAAATGCAACATAGCTGCGCCACCTGTTGGGCGATTTACACCAAACTCTAAACAACACTAATTTATATCAAGGACTAACTGAATCTGAAGTTTTATGAAAATCCATGCATTAGTTCTTGAAATATAGCTATTGCAGAAAACGTGAAAAATGCAGCATACAGCGTGACCTGTTGGGCGATTTACACCAAAAAAGTAATCAGCACCAGTTTATATCAAGGTCTAACTGAATCTAAAGTTTTGTGAAATTCCGTGGATTAGTTTTTGAGATAGACCACCCTCAAAATTTTTGTCACATGCAGACAGACAGATTCACAGACAGAGTGACAGACAGACTCACAGACAGCCATTTTCTAAAAAGCATCAAATTGCTTTCAGAACCTTTTAAAACGTATAAATCTATTGAAAACTGGAAGTCAAAATTTTTCACGAATCCAATACTTTCTTCTTGTAAAGATAGAAGAACGTAAAAAGAAGCAGAGCACAAGTTATATATATATATATTAATGAATTCGCTATTCGCGCTTCCTATACCAAAGCGTTGAATTTTCCGTAATCGGGGTCCATGCCACATTGACGGGTTGTAATGGAAAATTTTTAGAAAAGCGTTCATTGAAGTCCTCAAATTAGGCGTGATTTTTTAGATAAGTATTGAATGCTTATAAAAGAGTCTCTCTATTCTAAAAAAAGTAACTTACGCTGTCACCGCCGCCGCCGGTTTTGATTTTTTTTTTGTGACCGGAGGTCTTTCTCTGTTAATATTAAGAAAAATATTGCATACAAAAATATGAAAATCGGCGGTATTATAGAGAAATGTTTGATAAACACGCTGATGCAGACATTTTTCAAATCGAAGAATTATTTTAAGAGATATTTAATGCTAAAGTTGGACAAGATCGTTCCATTAAAAAAGTTTTATAGGAGCGAAAACTATACAAGGGAATTAATTCATTTTTAGATCATTTTATACGTTAGAATTTCCCGGTGTGCAGACTGCCTTTACTTTTTTAATTTGACTCATTTTTTGAGGTTTTATATCTATTTTAAATTCAAATTTTCAGCATTTCGAGAGATATTTTTTACTTATTTTAGAAAATGGTATTAATTTAAACTGTTGCCAACTGTATAAACAGCGCAAACAACAATGTTTGCTTCAAATTAAAAATTTATTTACTCGTGACTATTATTAATAGAAAAAAACTTTCAAATTAGAATTAAATAATTACGTATGAAAAGCAGGAACTTATTGAAAATTACTTCATAAAAACTATATTTACACGTGAATTTTAAAAGAGAAAGGATATTGTAAAATAATAAATTCATTAACATGCTTTAGAAGTCTTAAATAGGAGAAATTGCGTCATATTTACGTCACATTACACTTATTACGTAAAATGAACAAAAAGTAATATTGCAAAACAGTTTAAATTTAAAAATTGCGCGAGACATTAATTTGATATTTTGAGATTATATTAATAAGATTAATATTAATTTAACTGAATGCGTTTAGACTGATTTCGAGCGATTATTTAGTAATTTAATAAAAATAAAAAAGATTACAAGCTGAAAATGAAGTGTCATCAACAAAAAATATGATTTGAAAGAGAAAAATCTGTGAAGCAGAAAATAAAGAAATTGCTTAAATGGTTTAGTTAAGATTCGTTAACCTTCTGTATCGTTTCCGTCAAAAGAAGGCACTGGTATTTGTAAAACATATTTGCATTTTGATGATTTGCTTATTTTGAAGCACATATATTTTATATATTAGCTTATTTTGAAGTGTTTAACAGATTTTATTTAATAAAAGACGAAAAAAGACATTGTATCTTTTAACAGCAGCTGATTTTTCCTTAAAATTCCCCGATCAAAGAGAAATGAATAGAAACCCGTTTATAGGGAGATCGCCACTGTTTTTTAAATTAGAATTCGGTCCTCCAAAATCTTTTTAAAGACGATCAAATTAGCGTGCTTTTCGAGACTGCGGTGTCTGAACGGGGGTTGGCGAGCGTAGCTCGTAGGGGGCCGAGCCCCCTAGTAATTTAAAAAAAAAAAATACTCTTTCTACTTTTATTACATTGTTTCAAAAAGTGCGAAAAATACTTTCATGTCCAATGACTAACAAAAATTAACTTACGGCATCTGGAAACAATGAACAAAAAATATATATTAAATGAAAATAATAGATATAACTAGGGGGCTCGGCCCCCTACGAGCTACGCTCGCCAACCCCCGTCCAGACACCGCAGACTCTAAATGCACGCTAATTTGATCGGCTTTAAAAATATTTCGAAAGATTGAATTATAATTTAAAAAACAGTGGCGATCTCCCTATAAACGAATTTCTCTTCATTTCTCTTTGATTGGGGAATTTTAATAAATTTTTAATTTGAAGCAAACATTATTGCTTGCGCTTTTTATACAGCTGGCAACAGTTTAAATTAGTACAATTTTCTGAAATCTGTAAAAAATATCTCTAGAAATGCTGAAAATTTGAATTTAAAATAGAAATAAAACCTCAAAAAATGAGTCAAAATAAAAAAAATTAATGCAATCTTCACTCCGGCAAATTATAACGCATAAAATGATCTAAAAATGATTACACTGCCATGTATAGTTTTTGCTGCTATAAAACTTTTTTAGTGGAACGATTTTGTCCAACTTTAGCATTAAATATCTCTTTAAATAATTCTTCGATTTGAAAACTGTCTACTTCAGCGTGTTTATCAAACATTTCTGTATAGAACTACCAATTTTTATATTTTTGTATGCATTATTTTTCTTAATATTAACGAAGAAAGACCTCCAGTCACAAGAAATTCAAAACCGGCGGCGGCGGCGGCGGTGACAGCGGTAGTTACTTTTTTTTAGAATAGAGAGATGCTAGAAATAACTGGAATAATAGAAACGGTAGCTAATTTAGATTCATCGATAACAATAATAGTATTATTATAATAATAATGATGAGATTGGTGAAAATAATATCAATAGTTGTAATACCGCCTCCAAGTACTAATGTCATTGTTATGATTGCCGTTACTGATAACAATATTAGTGATGAATATGATTGTTGTTATTATGGTTCTTGGTGTAATAGTACTAAAGTTAGCAGCAAAAATAATAAAAGCAGTAGTAGTAGCAACAGCAGCAACAGTATAAACAGTAATCGCAGTGGTGGGTAGTATTAATGGTGGTAATTATAGGATTAATACTTCTTCTTACTAATATTGCTAATATTCTTACTACCGTAACATACAGTAGCAGTATTTGCGTTGGTGGGCAATTGCTAGTCACTATTGCCAGATTTTTTTACTTTTCACATTTCTTGATTGCTACCAGATTAATAGCAGATTAAAATAAGACTAATATTACTATATAAAAAAAGTGGTAGCAATAAAGCAATCTGAATGATAAAAAAGAAAACGGCCCAACTGCCAACACTGTTATTACTATAATAGTAATCATAGTAATAACAGTAGCAGTAGCAGCAGTATTATATGTAAGCAGTAAAGCTTACATAAGCAGTAGTATATGTAATGATTATAATATCAAGGTAGTGTGTACTAGTGGTGTTAGTTATTGTAGCAACATCAGTAGTATTAATGATGGTAATAACATTCAGGAAATGGCATTGGTTGTTATAATATCTGTAAAGCCGCTATCAGATTCACCAACTTTTCGAGCAATTTTTGAGCCAACTCTTGATTTCCTCCAACTTTTCGCGAAATGTTGTCTCGACACCCAGTATGATAGCAAAGAGCAATATCCCCAACTTTTTATCCGCATCTAAAAAAAGTCTGTCCTAGCCGCAACTTTTCCTCCCACCTTTCAACATTTCAGCGAATCAGAGATAAGCGATTGATGCGAAAATGCGATAAATATTGACGGCTGGTACTAGTAGTACTGGTTTTCCCGGGTTTTCCTCCAACTTTAGCAAAGACAATTGTAACCTTTTTCTCCCTTTCAACTGGAAAAAGTTGGGGTTAAAATCGGCTGTAAAGTTGGTTGCTCGAAAAGTCGGTGAATCTGATAGCGGCTTAAAAGAATAGATAGTAGAAGTAGTAGCCATATTAATGGTTGTATAACGGTGCATGTAAACTTATGGCACTACTATTAGCAAAGGCAATAAACACCATGGTAGCAGAATAAGGTGTTGTAGAAGCAGAAGCGCGAATTATAACAACAACTACAGGGATTATACCGTCTCCAAAATTTTAATTTACTCAATAGATTTAAAACATTTTCTTCAACTAAAATAATAGTCAGAGACGTCAACAGGGAAAAAAGTTAATATATAGGGACAATAGATAGCAGACTCTCAATTTAAGAACATCCCACCAGGAGCAGATTTTATGCGCAGTACATACAGGTGTAGGACATGTAGAGGGATCCAAGCATAATCTGTATTGGGCCTCATAATTTCTGCCAATATTCCTGATTATAATGTAACACTCACTCATCTTTGTCTCAATAATTGTCATATTCTAAATTCATATCCACGGTAATTAAATTCTTCTCTTAAGACTGTTCTTAACTGCTCTGCTCAACAAGCGCAAAACGTTTTTACACATTTAAAAATTCATTTTTTAACAGAAATATATAAAATTGGAAAGCCTGGCCATGGAAGCGATTGGGAATTGAACAGTTTTTTCCATTTTTTTGATCAATCAATTACCTATTGAGTTATAAGCGTTTTGGATCATTTGACAAACACGTTTTTCGCCCACTTTTAAGTGCTTTTTCTTCCTTCGCGTGGAAATTCGGTTCAAACCGCCTACTTTGACACTCTTTTCTGAAAGATCTATTGCGTTTGCAAAAAAAAAAAAAAAAAAAAAAAAAAATGGAAAAAACAACTCAATGACATAGTTTTTGAACAACAATACCAGTTAGTTTCATACATTTTCGAACAAAAATTAAAACTTATATCAGAAAGTTGCCCTTTTGGGTTTGAGAACACCCTTATTGATCTGTATAAGTAATGCATCTTTCATTAGACAACAACATCAAAAATAGAATTTTATATCAAATTATCAAAACATGTTTCTGAAGAGGGGGAAAATGATAAAAAAAAAAAAAACATACCAACAGTTGTAACGAAAGAGCATAAGGAAACTTAAAATAATTATAAATTAGAATATCAAAAATACTTGTACATTTCGGATGAAAATTGTTTGGGGACTGCGGTAAAAAGTTAACTGGAAAATGCAATAAAACGCGATAGTTGGAAGAATATTCTTTGAATGTATTTATAATTATTAAAAAAAGCTTTATTTTTTTTTTAACTATGATTCGAAAAAAAATAAACAGTTAATTTTTATTTATAAATGCAATGTAACTTTCAAAAAATCTTATCATAATTGAAGTTTTAAAGCAATTCAACGACTCTAAACCTTAAACGTATTTACAATTAACTTTAGATTAATGAGCCGGTGTATAGGAAGTAAAATAGGAAAAGCTTTACTGTATTAGGAGTCTGAGTTTGATTACATTAAATGTTCATGTGTAAAGGAGATAAAAATAAGATATCAACGGTAGCACAAAGTTTAAAAAAAAAAATCAAATGTTATATGCAAAATTCTTCGAAACCAGAAATACATTATCTAAAAACTTTAAGAATGGGGAGTTAGAAAAGATTTTGCAATGTATCGGAAAGTTTATTCAAAATTGCGTATGCGTTGCCAAGCAGGACAAATGAGAAATTTTTAGAATATATTTAATTTTTTAAGTTTAATAATGATTTCAACAGATGGCAGCACTACAAAATAACTTTCAAATCTCTTCAATCCTTGTATTCAAATATAAATTATATAATTATATTTATATACAATTCAGTTTATAATCCTTCAAATGCTACAAGATAAAAATTCAGGCATTTAAGGGTTAAAATTGCACCCTTAATATTAATATATTATAATAAGCAAAAAGCAAACTATTAATTTGATTCAGTGATTAAATATTTGAAACTCATATCACTTTCATTCTTTTATAGTTCTAATAAAGCACAATAGAGGGCGACAGTAAAATTTGAAATGCTTTCTTCATTATATTCAGTATTACTCAGTGATTCAGAGTTTGGCAGTATTTAAAATAGATTTTCAAAACAAATTTGTATTTTAAATTTTAAACCGATAAAAAGAAAGTATTTTAATAATGTATTTTGTATTTTTTTCCAAGTGTTTTTATATTTTCAAAATATTCAAAATACATTTCTTGAGATTTCAAATTTTATCAGCGATTCGCAACAGGGAAATGCATTCTTATCTTTGTACTTTCTCATGCATACATAAGAAGAAAGTATTGTAATCATAACAGTTGACGACTTCCTTTTCTTTTCAAGGATTTACAGTATTTGCACGTTTTGGGATGTCCTCAGCACGATTTTACTATTTTTGGAAACTATTTGTCTGTCTGTCTGCCCAGATAGCAATTTTAGTTTGCAGAAAATTTTCAGCAATCTTACTTTGCAGATTTGCAATGTTGCAGCAAGCTCAGCATGACAAGTCTGAAAGTTCATAACAAGACTGCAACAACCTTATGCAAGCTCCGAAGTCACCATACTTTGAACTTGCAGCTAAGTTGTCGTGCAAGTTGCAATCTTGTTGCATCAATCTTACTGCAAACTCATAGCAAACTAGTAATATTGCGATGTCAGACTATTTGCAAACGCATTGTAAATTTGCAATATTGTCATGTCAGAACATCTGCAAATGAATTCCAAACTCGGAATCTTGTCATGACAAGTATAGCTGCAAATATGTAGTAATTTCATTGAAATGTTGTCAATTCTCTGAATTTTGCGTGTCGTACACAGGTAAAATAGGATTTTTTGAGACAACAGATGCCTATTCACCCAAATTTGGGAAGAACTTCGTTTTGATACTAAAAATGAAGATCCAATGAGTACTAAAAAAATAAAGTTGTTTTATCATGTTTTTTGCGCAAAAGGGGGCATTGTTAGCTCAGGGAGGGGGGGTAACTAAAAATAAATAAATAAGTAGGTGAAATGGGATATTGTTTATTATGTTTTTTATAATTCCGAATCAGGTGAAATCATCAGCAAGTCAATACGATCATTTCTTACAAAGTTACGGCAGGTTTTATTAATACAAAGTCTTTCGCAGGTAAAATAGGTTTTTACAGTAACAAGTGATTGCTATTCACGAAAGCTTGAGACAAACCACGGTTTGGCACTACAAATTAAGATCCGATGAGTCTCCAAAATGTAAAGTTGTTTTACTGTGTTTTTTTTTTTTTTTTTTTTTTTTTTTGGAGGGGGGTCATTTTTTGATGGGCATTTTAGCTCGAGGGGGGAAAATTCAACTTTTTTTAAATAGGTCAAGTGGGATATCGTTTCGTATGTATTTGAATAACATTATCGGCAAGTCGATACGAACATCTATAAGAAAGTTACAGAAAAGATTTTATCAATGCAAAGTGGAAAATTATATTTTATTTTTTACATAGTTTTGTCACATTTATTTTACGTTTAAAAAGAGTTTTTTATATCATATTAAGCAGGGCTCCCAAATGGTCCGCCAACTGAATACCAATAAATTTTAACAGAAAAATTTATGGTAGGTTTGCGCTAGAATTAACTTTCAAATGTGTTTCCGGGGCGGTTTGTAAGAAAAATCTAAAAAGAAATTTTTTCTAAAATAATATTGGTATTCAGTTGGCGGACCATTTCGGAGCCCTGTATTAAGTCATCTCAAAACTATTAAATGTCTTCAGGATAATTTTTAGTTTATTTCAAAGTCATTAAATTTACCAAAATCCACTACTTATAATCTGGCCTAACTTTGTAAACAATGATCGTATCGGCTTGCTTGCGATATCATTTGATTCAGAATAAAAAAATTCACAACAAACGATACCCCATTTGGCATTTTAAAAATAAGTTCTGTTCGCCCATGCGTGTTAAAGTCCCCCCCCCCCCTTCCTCAAAAAGAACACCACGATGATTCAACTTTATTTTGGGGGAACAAATCGTATCTACATTTCTAATGCCAAAATGAAGTTCTTACCAGATAAATTTTCTTGAATGGCTATCAGTTGCTGCTGTAAAAACCTACGGTACCTGCACCAAATTATAGTTTTCGACTTCGTATTCATAAAACTTGTCGTAACTATGTAACAAATGATCGTATCAATTTGCAAATGGTAATCATTCCATTAAAAAAAAAAAAAATAATAATAATAATAAACGATACCTGTCTCTTAACATACCTAAAAAAAATTTAGTTTGCCCCTCCCGCTCCCTGAGTTAAAAATGCCCCCAAAACATGATAAAAGAACTTTATTTTTTAAGGACTCATCGAATATTCATTTTTAGTATCAAAATGAAATTCTTCCCAAACTTTGGTGAATGGTCACTAATTGCCGCATTTCTACTCAAGTTTTGATTGTATATTTTTTATCTGTACGCTAATAGTCGTACTTTTGAAGGTTGTGCGAGTTTTGTGCAGGATTCCATATAATCGGAGGTTTGTCAAATGCTTGACATTTTTATGCTACATAGACCGAGTAAACAAGGACTTATAGTTTAAAGTAGATTCCAAATCACCACAAATATACTACCACAACCGCAGGAATTAAACCCGACATAGTTGAATCGGAGGCCACAGGGCTAACCATTCAACTACCTGGTAAGCCCCAATAACTTCCAATAATATACCTTAATTTGTTTAGAAGTTTTATTAGACTGGCCAATTCTCAATTAGTTGCTTATTCCCTTCTAATTCTTAGAAGGTAATTAAAAACATTATCTAAAAATAAGTGGTCCATGTACATAACCAATGCAAAGCAAACCTAGATGAGTATAAACACACACCCTCAATTTTAATTTCATATATAATTTTATTAAAGAAAATATAATTTCTTTTCATTTCTTTTTGGCCAGAGTGGAATATATTGCTAAAACTTATTAACTTCCAGAAGGAAAAAAAAACCTCATTTTAAAATTAAAATTTCCCTATGGGGCGATCCATAAATGATGTCACACTTTTTTTCAACATTTTTAAACCCCCTCCTCTCCTTTGTCACAAAATGTCACTCTTCACCATACCCCCTCCCCTTGTCACATGTCACGCTATATTACGTAAATATATACTTGCAGCTCAGAAACAAAGCACTATGTTATAGGTCATATTTCAAATTTAATTTTGAACTTTAACTATGTGTTTTAATGACATTTGTGAGCATAACAATAAAACTGATTCGTGTATTTATTTTGTATGAAATAAGATTACGGTTTACAACAAAAAACATAATATACAATAATAATAAAATATTAATATGAAAGAGCAATTGAAAACAGTAGTATTTTAGAATTTGAAATGGAATTTAATATATTTGGTTTTTAAATACTATATTTACTTTATGAACACAAAATACTTTAAAACAGATTGATTTTGAAGAAGAAGCCTCAATATTAGTTTTACTTAAATGGAATTGCCATAACATTTCATTTGTCACATTAATATGAACATTTATAAAATTATATATTAAATCATAAAATAGAAATTACTCCGAATCATTTACTATAACGACTCTTCCTCCCTTGGAGAAAATATATGCTCGTCCATAGAGTACACAGGCATTTTGGCATCGCACTCATCCTCGGGAATAGTAAGTCCTCTAATATCTATGCAATGTTAGTAAGACCTCTAATGTTTAACCAAAATGTGTGATGTCAGACTTCTTCTTACCACCTCCCACCCCCTTGTCACAAACTGTCACAATTTCACGAACCCCTCCTCCCCCCCCCCCCTCCAAGCATGACATCATTTCTGGATGGCCCCTATTCACAAATCTGATTAAATACAATTCCACAAAAACAAAATATTTGAAAAGTTTCAAGAATTTAAAAAGAACAAAGTTATAATAAAACAATACAGTCTATTAAATTACAAAGTTTATTTTCACACAGCTACAAATAATAGTTTCTAATACAAAGTATTAACATAATATTTACCAAATTAACATACAATTATTTAACATTCTTCTATATATTATTTCCGTGTCTTTGCATCCTAAAAGAGAGAAACAATAGAGTGCATTTTAAAAGTTACAAGTTAAATTTTCACTGTTTTCTAGAATCCTGCTTAGATTTAGTTCTAAAGGTGATCACAAATTATAACTCTTCAGGCAAAATGACCGAATCGCTAATGTTAATCCAACGAGATATATTTTTTAAAATATCTCGCCTGTATTTTTATATTTTAAAAAGACTTTCTTTTGCATTGGATAGCTGAGGTAAATTTCTGCAATTGCGGTTTTTACTTTATTTTAAGTTCGTTGAAGTTTTTATTTAATTTTCTTTCTTTCTTTTTTTTTTTTTTTTTTTTGTGCGGACACTTTCACTCTTTTTACTGTTTATACCGGGTCGAAAGGTGAAAGTATATAAAAAAAATCATTTAAAAATATTGAAATGCAACCGAGTTACCTTAAAAAAATTCTCTTATTGGATTAACATTGGCGAATTGGTGTTCCCGCTTGACTGAAGTAGCCTCTTAACCCTTTAAGCCCTGACCCACACAATTGCACGGGCGATTACTAAAGTAAAAGAGAATGACTACCTCCTGTTTTTGTGCGATTTAAAACCAAATCCGCACATTTATATGAGTTAATTGGCTTTAGATGTTTTGATAAGACACAACTAGGAGGTACCATCTACAATACAGGGTTATATTTTCTGCTTTTAAAAAGACTATATCATCTGACAGCAACAGACAAAAAGTATGAACTGTCGTAATTTCATTTAAATATGATTTATAATGTTTGCTTGGATTTAATATTTCTTTTCATATAGTTTATTCATGATTTTAATTGATTTTGTCTTTGATAAATTTAATTAGGCTTCACAAAAGTTGAAAAACAAATGAACCACACAATTGTGCGGGTCCGGCATTTACCATTGTTAAAATAAATAAAAAGGCAGACATAAAGACGTGGATCGAAGTGAGTATATTTGATATTAACAAGAACAATTACACAAACATACTGAAAGAAAACAGAAAATTTACAGGTATTTATAGATTTTGCAAGGCCCATGGCAGAGAATTGGCGGCCGTGAAAGAAAGCTACATTAAACAACCAATCACAAGAAACATAGTTGTACAAAAAGAAATTAATAAGAATTTAATGTAATGCTGTGATTATTTTCAACACCCGCCCATAATCCAGCATTACATCAGAAAACAAAGAAATTTCTTGAAATCAATCATTAATAATAATATGACACAATTTAAACATTACTTGTACAAACAACAAAGAAATAATAGTTCATAAAATTTAACTTTAGGTAATGCCTTTGTAAATAAATCAGCAATTTGCATATTCGTAGGAACATATTCAATTTTGATGTTATTTTCTTTTATAATATTGCGAACAAATTTCAATTTGATATCAATGTGTTTCATTCTACCATAATTACTCTCATTACTGATACATTTTATACATGATTGATTATCCTCAAAAATTACTAAACCCTTAATATTTACAATTTCACTAGCAATATTTTTAAACCATAACAAGTCTTGCAAACTTTTAGTTAAAGCAATGACTTCAGCTTCAGTTGACGATAAGGCAACTGATTTTTGTTTATTACAACACCACAGAACAGGCATGTTACAAAACATTAAAATATATCCTGTTACTGATTTGCGGTCATTTGTGTTAGCCCCCCAATCAGCATCAACATACATGGATAATTTAGGATCAGAATTTTGCTTTTTATACACAAGTTTTAAAGACAATGTTTCTTTTAAATATCTTAAGATTTTCTTAAGTGCTTTCCATGCAATTTCAGTAGGATTTTCTTGCAATTGACTTAAACAGTTAATAGCATACAAAATATCAGGTCGAGAAATATAAGCTAAATATAATAAACAACCTACAAGTTCACGATATGGGCCATTAAAAGGTTTACCATTTTTGAAATCAGATGGGGTGGACTTAGGAGAAATAGGAATGTCACTGGGTTTACAATCTAGCATATTAAACTTACTTAAAAATTTAATTATGTAAGACTCTTGATCCATTATTAAACTATCAGAATTGAATTTCATTTGAATACCTAGAAATTCTGAAACACTTTGCGATTTTGACATGTGAAACTCGTTATGTAATAGGGAAATAACTACATTAGTTTCATTTACATCTGAACCTGCAATTAACATATCATCTACATACAAAGCAATAATTATTTTATGATCATTATTATACCGAATAAAAATACAAGGTTCATTATCACAAGATTTAAAATTTAACTTTGAAATAAATTCATGAAACCTTTCAAACCATTGTCGTGGGGCTTGTTTTAAACCATATAAACTTCTTTTAAGTTTACACTTTCGCCCACTTTTATCATCATAGCCTTGCGGCTGATCCATAAAAACAAGTTCATTTAACTTACCATTCAGGAACGCTGTTTTAACATCTAACACAAATGCATATAAGTCTTCATTTAAAATCAAAATAAGAACCAAACGTAAAGCTGGCATACTTATTACAGGGGAAAAGGTTTCACAAGGTTTCACTATAGTCTAGCCCTTCTTTTTGCATAAATCCACGAGCTACGAGTCTCGCCTTATGTCGACCATCTCTTTTGATGGTAAATACCCATTTGCAGGAAATAGGTCGTTTGTCAGGTGGTAATTTTTCAAGATCCCAGACATCGTTGATTTTCATACTTTCAATCTCCTCGTCCATAGCTTCTTTCCACAAGCGTTGTTCATCACTAGGGAGGGATTTGATATCATCAAACGTTAATGTTTCTTGTTGGCAAAGTAATGCTTCGTAAACTTCAGGATCTGGATACCGTACATGTTGCTTTTTAAATCTTTCAGATTTTCTTGTTTTGTCTTCTTTCTCTTCAGGATCATCTAATTCATCACTCGTATTTTCTAGAACATCTGGATCAATTTCATTATCGACTGGTTCTGAATTTTCTAGAATGTATTGTTTCGACTGAACATTTTCCTTTTTCTCTTCGTCGAATTTCACATTTCTTGATACAGTTATGCGTTTCGTTTCAGGATCTAGTAATCTATATCCCATTGAAGAATAACCAATGAAGATCATTTGTTTAGACCTATCGTCAAGCTTCTTTCGACGAACGGAAGGAATTAACATGTAAGCACTGCATCCAAAAACACGTATGTGCTTGAAATCGGCTTCTTCTCCATATTTCAGGAAGTACGGAGTTTTGTTATCAATAGTGCTGCTTGGCATTCGGTTTTTCAAGTAAGCTGCTGAAAGGATAGCTTGACCCCAAAAAGTCTTTGGTAAATTTGATTCAGCAATCAAAGCACGTCCTATATTCAGAAGCGACCTATTGCAGTGTTCAGCTACTCCATACAAAGATTGCGTGTATGGAGGAGCGGGATCTATCACTATACCAAGATCTCTAGTAAAATTCACTAAATCATTAGAAAAATATTCCTTCCCGTTATCACATCTAATTTTCTTCACTGTAGGGTTGGATTTTAAGAACATTTTTAATTCTTCTGAGACTTCACTTTTATGTTTCAGTAAACGTACTTCAGTAAAACGAGAAAAATCATCGATAAGAGTCATAAAATAGCACTCGCCAGAAAAGGTTGTCGGAAAAATAGGTCCACAAATGTCACTATGAATCAAAGTCATTGGCTTGGTTTCTCTTTTTCTTGGTCCTCTTCCCATTGGTGTTGCACTCTGTTTTGCCCGAGCACAAATATCACAAAAAGAGTCAGGTACCGGAAGCTTCATATCTTTCAATACTTTGTCACTCGGATGACCAAGTCTGCGATGCCAGATATCACAATGATTTTTCTTTGAAGTAAGAACGGTTTCGTAAACAGGGACAAAGTCACTTACGTATTGTCCATTCAAATCCCGTTCACCGAAGTAAAAACGGTTTCTCCCTTTTTCGATAAATACTTTCTGGTTCTTGAAAATAACTGTATAATTTGCACTTTTGCTGGGCAACATATAACTATGATATGTTCCCGCACCATGTTGGTTAAATCAAAGTAAAATTGCGTAATTTGTTATTTCTGTTTGTATAAATATTTTTTATAAAATATAATTATGAGTGTAAAATTATAATGTTTATATATTTAAGTAAAATAAGAGTGTAAGTTCATACAAAAATTATTAAGTTGATTTTAAATAGTAAATATATATTTTTAAAAAATTGTTGTAAATTCACATACGGAATGTTAATGATAAATAAAATTTTGAATAAATAAATTTTTATTTCATTCAGTAAAAAAATAAATAAATATGAAAATTTAACAATCTTTTAAGATAGAATTGTTGGCTAAATAAATAATAATTTAAGACAAAAAAATTGTTCTCTTCTTCGTCAATGGCATTTTCTGACAACACTATTTAATAGTATTAAATGAAGGTGCATTTTTAAGGTCAGCGTAATGCATATTTTGCATTTTTGAGAGGCCGTAGAAGTCATTTTTCCGTGTTGTTTACATTTTAATAGTAAACAATATCATGAATCAAAATTTGTGTTTGTTAGAAAGGTCTAAAAATATACAAGGTAATCAGTTAAAGAAAATTATATGCATTTTTTTTTAAATCCTGAAAGGCAATTTGGTTTAGATTTAAACCTGAATGCATAAAAAGCCACCCTCGCTTCAGTTCCAGTATGAGGCAGGAGAATTCAGATGCTAGAATCGCCATTTTTCCCCTGCAAAATAATAAAAAAAAAAAAGCAGAAGGTTTACATTAGATACGATACAAATACATACACTGTTTATGCATAGATTATGTTTAAAATTACATACAGGCATGCACAGTGAGTTAAGAAGAAAGTATATCAAGAAATTATACTAATTAATACGGTAATTACAAGCATGAAATGGTTTTAAATACATACCTTTGGGAAGTCGTAAAATTTTGTCACAGCACAATTCACCTCGCAGAAAGGAATTAGTAGCTTGACCAACCCCCACTTTTCGGGAGAATCGGGGACGTTCAATAACTGGTTTTATTCTCCTCTCTCCTTCTTCTTACTTTTTTTTTTTTTCTCGTATCGGGTAAAGTTGGAAAGCATTGCGTAATGATATATTAAAGGAGATGAATTAGCTTGTACATTTTGACAGATCATACATGTTAGAAGTAACAAATAAATAAAATAATGTAACAAGTTTGTATACAATATTTTTCTGATTATAATTTGAATACATCAGATTAATTGTGTGAAAATATAACATGTCATATTACAAGCATTGTATTTACTTTTATTCAGTATAAAATGTGTTTTAGATAAAACACTGTGTCATAAGGTTGTATGTGATGAAATAATATGTCAAATGCGTATGCCATTATTTTTCTTGTAATTAGGTTTATTTCGGCATATTAATTTCAGACAAAATTATAGCTTTGAATGTATTTTGGGCACTTAAACTGTAAAGTTACAAAATTAGTAAACATGTGTGTGGTAAAGAAAAAAGGCTTCGAGAAAGACGTCTGATTGTCAGTACAGAGGTCTTCTATAAATGTGAATGTCAACAGACAACTATGCTATCATGTGTTGAACTTTCTGTTATGAAACAATAGAAGAACTTCTTATAAAATATACCAGAACCATTGATAATTGAACTTTACAGTCTTCGCTCAAAAACTGTGTAGATACACAGTCATATGGACACGTACATTCCTTCAAGCTTTACAAAAAAAATAAAACCAGCAATCAGTTTTTATTTTTTTTTTTTCTGACACCGGGAGAGATGCTGGGCAACATATAACTATGATATGTTCCCGCACCATGTTGGTTAAATCAAAGTAAAATTGCGTAATTTGTTATTTCTGTTTGTATAAATATTTTTTATAAAATATAATTATGAGTGTAAAATTATAATGTTTATATATTTAAGTAAAATAAGAGTGTAAGTTCATACAAAAATTATTAAGTTGATTTTAAATAGTAAATATATATTTTTAAAAAATTGTTGTATTGTAAAATGAATGTATAATGTTGATTAGAGTTCGGATCTCAGACAACAACAATAGCCAGACGCCATGGTGTCGTTTTATGACAAGCCAATGGAAAGTGGTGTATAATTAGAAGTCGTAAAATCATAAAAACGTTGGAATCAATTTATGGCCTCAATAAAAGTGTTGGGATAAATTTATGGCTTTTCAGACCACCCAAACTTTAAGGCAGATAATAATATTAAAGTATATGTAAGGGGCCATTTGCAGACTGTTAGCTAATAGGCCTATCGAAGTATAATAAAAAATCTTCTCACATCCAATAACAGTGGACTAGACAAAAATAGTTCCACCCACTGCAGGAGCTGGTGTGCAAGAAGAATAAGTTTTGAAAAAAGATAGTCTGAAAAAAGATGTAGAGGACGCAGGAGCTCTCCTGAAAGCCCGTGCAATGAGTCCCGTAAGCCCTAGTAAAGCCCAGGCGAGATGGACATATCGGAGCGAGCCTAATCGAGCCTAATCAAGCCTAATTGAGGATGTCTTCCTGAGGTACCTATCGGAGTGAGCCTAATCAAGCCAAATTGAGGATGTCTTCCTGATGTACATATCGGAGTGATCCTAATCAAGCCAAATTGAGGATGCGTTCCTGATGACACATTGCCATGATCCTAAGCAACGCAACAACTCGGAATTTGATGAATAAAGGCCACCATCCCGTATATTAAAAGAAGGTACTATTTTAAACATTTTCTTTTACCACTTAAGATCATATGAAAAATCTAAAAAAATACTTTTCTGATATTTTACGGTAGAGAGTAATCTGGGATCCGACAAAACCAATAATTAAATAAGATTAAGGTAATTTTAAAAATGAAAGAGAGTTATTCTTTTAGCAAAAAGAAACAATTATAATAATTAGAGTACGTGAAAATATTGTCTTTTTTTTTAAAGATTAAACATACTTAAAATAATGAGAAGCAAACAAAAGTGTTGCTTTCTATTTTTTGAATTAATATTATGTTTTTCTGTATATAGTTATGTTCAATGTAAATAAAATATTTAATCAAGTTTTAAAAAGTTTCTGTAATTATTTAATTAATAATATTTAAAGTGTGTCAATTTTTTTTACAGCTTAAATTTTAGTTTAATTCATAAGTGGAAGAGTTCGTCTAAATAATTCACAACGCAAACTCTTAATTTTATTCGTAATTATTCAAATTTAATAATTACTTTTGACGCGAATTATAATTTAATTTTATTAATGCTTCGCGTTGCTCTTCTACTAGAATTTAGGTAAATACGATCACTTATATTATTTGAATTTATCTAAGGTATATAAAATTATATACCAATTTGCTATGAGGTTGCTTGGATGATTTGGACCAATTAACAATTTTGGATATAAAGTAAATAGAAAATAAACAGGTGTAATTATCTGTCCAGCAACTTTCAATTTTCCTAACGGAAATGAGTTGCCCGTTTAAGTCTGGAACATAAAGGACATCCTTTAAAGTAATTTCCATTCCATTTGACAGTTTTCCATTAATATTTCCAATACCTTTGATTTCTAGATTCGTTGTTTTTGATGCGCATTTAATAGTTCCTGAAGAAGGTACTAAGGATGCGAAATAATTCTCATTAGAACACATATGGGAAGTTGCTCCGGAATCTACTATAAATTCATTCCTTTTCCTGGAAGCATTTCCAGCAACGAAAGAAACAGCTGAAGAGGCAAATTTTTCTTCATTTGAATTTTTAACAGCTTTACAGTTACGTTTTATGTGTCCGAATTTTCCACAAGAATGGCAAGTAATTTTCTTTCTACAATATTTCGCTGTATGCCCTTTAGAGTTGCAAATTTTACAAAAGAATTCTTTGCGAGTCGACACAAATGCAGTATTATCAAGAGCAGCCTTAGTATATACTTTTTCTTTCTTTGAATCCAAAAGAAGTGCTTCAGCATCTAATAATCTTTGTGTCACGAAATCTAATGTCAAAACAGAATTCGGTTGGTTTTCTAAAGCAATCTTAACATTTTCAAATTCCTGAGGCAATGACATCAAAATATAAACAATAGTATCCGTTTCATTAACTTCTGCCCCAGACAGCTTAAGATCCGAAATTAATTTATTTATTTCATCAATGTGATTTCTCATAGAAACTGTACGATCTTTCTTAATCGTTGCCAATCTCTTCCGAATTAAAATTTGATTCACCGCACGCTTTGTATCATAAGTGCGTTCTAATTTATTCCATATTTTATGAGCTGTATTTTCATCTTGAAGTGACGCAAGAACATTATCACTTAATAATGATAATAATAAAGCGTAAGCCTTTTTTGCTTTCACGACATCGGCGGCATTGTCTAGAGCTGCTTCATTTTCCAGGAATTTTTCCAATTCTTTAGCAGCAAAAATTGCCATTACTCTTCGTTTCCATACCGAAAAAACTTTTCCATCACCTTCAAAAAGAGGGACACCGTAAACATCTTTTGAAGAATCCATTCTGCTCGATAAAATATATAAAAAGTAAAATAAAATCTTTTTCACTCAAAATCCCAGCAGAAATGAAAAACAGAAAGATAACGGCGTCAGTATGTCTCGCAGCTCATTTCAACACTTGTTAGAACCAACGCTCTGCTGTTAAAATAAATAAAAAGGCAGACATAAAGACGTGGATCGAAGTGAGTATATTTGATATTAACAAGAACAATTACACAAACATACTGAAAGAAAACAGAAAATTTACAGGTATTTATAGATTTTGCAAGGCCCATGGCAGAGAATTGGCGGCCGTGAAAGAAAGCTACATTAAACAACCAATCACAAGAAACATAGTTGTACAAAAAGAAATTAATAAGAATTTAATGTAATGCTGTGATTATTTTCAACAACCATTTCCAAAATAGATACAATTCCTAATATATATATAAAAAAATTTTAAGTGATTTTTTTTAAACTTATGTTTTTAGCAATTTATTTTTTATTAATTACATTTTTAAAGCTGACCAATTTTAAATTAATAGGTTTGTACTATTCATGATTTCTATTTAAAATGGATAGTATTAGATATATAATATGCACATGTAACGAACTGCTCTGAGTTGTAGATGCCATATATGATTTATAAGTTTTATATGAGTTATATGCATACCACGAGATTGATTTTTAAGTTTGATAAATTCATTCCATTTTGTCGACACAACAAGTAAACCACCAGGAATAAATAATAAATTATAGAAAGTTCAGCAAATGCTCGACAGATTCCGTAGTGTCTGCTTGAATTTACCAGGAGATCAGGGAAAATTTTCCATAGATGAGCAGACGATTCCTTTTTATAGGACGTGCCTCGGTAAAGCAGTATATAAAAAACAAACCACACTCTGTTGTAACAGCATCATCTGGGATAGTTTTAAATTTTGTATTATACCAGTGGGAAAGTACAGACCTGGTCCACAAGGATCTAGGCTTAGGACCTGCTGTCAGGGCCGAAACTAAGGGGGGGGGGGGGGGGGGGCAGAGGGAGCATGTGCCCCGGGCGCCAGAACGAAGGGGCGCCAAATGAAGGATTATACGTTTGGAAAGGATTATTTTCTTCTGATGGACTGATGGCTTCCATTATTATGAAACAGCCATTATAAATGAAGTGTTAGGTGAAGATGAAATAGCAGTCGCAAAAAGTTAGAACTCTGATTTTCTGGTCAGAATGGGAAAAAAATGGCCATAATTTAAAAAAAAAATAATAATAGTAGGTATAGGAAAAAAGGGACGAAATGGGAAAAAAAGGGACTGTAAGGATGGAACGGTAAGGAAAATTATCACCTATTTTTAGGAAAATCATGTTAAGACTAAGTGATAGCCACAATGTTCATTGACTTCTAGAAACAGTTGTTAACATTGGATTAAATAATTTTTTTTTTCTTAATTTACTTCGAAAAGTGCAGAAATAAACCTTGGGGACGGTAAGACTACCAATAAAGCCACGATCTTGAAATTGATATTTAAATGCTGATTTAAATTTTGCAGTAAATTTCCTGTCAAAGAATTTTAGACATTCTTTCTCTAGCATACTTCTCCATGAGAAAAAACTTGAAAAAAATTCTGTGGCTGCATCTGAAGTGATTTTCTGTATAAGTTTAGCAAGAGGGACGGTAAGGATGAAAAACCCAGGGACAGAGTTCAAAAAATAATATCAACCGTAAAAACGTGTGCAGGTTAATTTTTTGCACAATATTTATATTAAACAATTGTCCCAGTTTCGGAAAAAAATTACATCGAATTACTTTTATTGAAACAATTTTATACAGACAGCTCCAAATTTAAAAATCAGCATCAGGGACCGGACAGTATAGGCGTTTTCCTGGTATTTGGAACCCCAACATCGTCCAAAACTTATTTATCTCGTTAATATTGTTATATGCAATCATGTAATGGAATGTTCTCCAGTATATGAAATAAAAAAAAACACAAAAGAATGTATTAAAATAAAAATTATTATTCAGGGACATAAAAGTCAAAAGATTGTGAGAATTCCCCATATATTGTTGTGCTTTTGTACTTTTTCGTTTTTGGTTACAGTTTTCTATTATATGAGTACAGTTTCACTTTCAGAACAGGTTTCAAAATTGAAAGTATCTGCATATAAAAAATTGCATAAAAGCTCGAAAAGGTACGATTGCACAACTATATATATCAACCAGGTGTATCCTATGCAAAAAATAATATTAAAAAATATTAAAATGTGAGCCCAAAATATGCAAAGAACTGTCCATAGAATTAACATTAGCTTGAATGTTAAATTTTACTTCGGGTGACTAGTGTCGGTTTTTAAGAATTACATTTTATTAAAGATTGTTATCATGGAAGAAAATAAATATAGAAAATAGATAAAATAAATAGAAGAAAATAAATAAAGATGCAGTTGAACACTATTTTACATGTGAAAAAGGATTCAAAACGAAACATCTTTAATAATAACACAAATAAATAGTCTTCGAATCTGACATTAACAATGTAACAATGGAATTAAGGTTTTAAGGTCCAAAGTTTTAATTATCAAAAAAAAAAATATTTTGTAACTATTAAAATAATATTTTGGTGCTATGGTATCCGAGATTTTGAGTATCACACAAAGCTATTTTATAACTTTTTTTTTTTGGGGGGGGGGGGGGGGGGAAGAGTTTAAGTAATTAGTCAATGCATTATATTAAAATAGCAATTAAAGCCTTTGTGCAGGAATATTGAAATGCAGTATAGTTATTTAGCTCTAATTCATTGCAAAAATTCTGGATTTTTTAAAAACTCCGTATACTCCCGGTTTCTCGAATAAATCTATATCATACATACTCTAGACATGACGTTCATGACTTTAGCGTACACCCTCTGATTTTTTTTACGATTACAACACTGCAAACCAGATCAATATTTGTCATAATTTTACGAACCGGAATATTGTTGCGATTTGCTCTGCACATTTCAAGCCCAGGTTTGCTGTCGCGAAAAATTAACAATTTCAAAATATTCGTATTTAAAATTTAAGAAAAATAGGAAATAAAACGACTTATACACATCCGATTAACAAGCAGTTATGTCAAAAGAAAAGAGAAATTTTTAAAGAATTAAATAAAACTGACGCCGGAAGGAAATACTGTTAATAACTTTAATAAAAATTAGAAAATAGCGATACAATAGAAGCCCATGATAAGAAGCATGGTTGGTTGGTTGTATTTATGACGGCCAATTATCTGCACGAGGGATATGGGCCCTGGGGGGGGGGGGAGTGCCCTTCGTGGGGTCTTTCTAAGGGAACCTAACCCGTATTAACGCTTGGAAATCCAAGGTTCGAAGAAAACCACGAAAACTCCGAACGATTAGGCCGACGGGCGCGATTGGGTTTGAACCCAGCACCTCCCGTCTACCAGCTTCGAGAGCAGAACCTCTCAGCCACTGGTGGGGCGATAAGAAGCATGGAGAATAGCACACTAAGAAACTGTTTAAAATACTTGATATTTATATATAGAAAGGGGTTTAATGGCCATGAAAAGATAATTTAAATTTAAAAATACATTCAAACGCACTGCTGGATTCAAGAGGAGGGGGATTCCCCCCGGAAGGTTTGATATTTTATGCTTTTTAATAAGCAATTTCCACACCGAATCTCTAAAATGTCCCCCCCCCCCCCTCCAGAGCCGCAGAAATTAATCCCGGAGAAAAATATCTGAATTCAACACTGTTCGATCGGCGTGAGCAAGAAAAAAGGCAAATATTAATTAAAACGATATCTTAGAAATTCCCCTTAAAGTTGAGAAAAATTCATTTAAAAATTAAAATTTTCAATAATGCCTTAACATGGACCAAAACCAAACTATTTAAAAAAATGTAAGCATTCCTCAGTAAATAAACATAACTTTTTAATTTATTAAAATTTCTGTACGAAAATAAGTTGTAGTTTGTACAGAAAAAATACAAAAATATCCGAATCACATTTGAATAATTAAAATAATAAATACCTTTATATCTGGGTTCTTTACTTGAACGCTAATCCAATGGCGCTGCTTCATGGAAATCAACAAAGAAGTGTTGGAATTTTGTCTTTGTAAAATTTCCGCGCATGCGCGTTTATATCTGTTCTCCTTCCAACAAAAGGAATTTTTCGCTTACGTCGTTATTTTATGACAGTGTTGTATCAGGTTTAGAGCAAAGTTGCGTTGCAAGAAAGCGATTGATTATATTCCGTCTACCTAGTAATGTCCTTGCGGCAATATTATTACTTCAAATTTTTCGTGATAAGAAAATATCAAGAAAAAATTAATCTTGCTGCAATTGTTCATGCTATCTGGGTGACTTGGTATCACGGCCTGATTGTAATTATCGCACACGCACAGGCCAACTAGTGGACCTACTACTCATGAGGGGGGGGGGGCAAAACACGCACAGGGTGGGGGCTAAAGTGAGTAAAAAAAATCTTAAAAATGTACTTTTCTGCAATTTGCTCAAAAACTAAAAATAAAACTTGGAAGCAGCATCGTTATATCTAATAACCTCCAAATATTCTGCAAAGAAAATTCTACTACAATCTTGATTTTGAGAAGACCGCGACAGGGTCATGGGCCTTGAGTCCCAGATACCCTTAATCGGGTTCTGCTTGGTATCGGATAGAATACGGTGGTATACGCCGTATACCTTCTGAATTTTTTTAAGGAACACCATATACCCTTTGTTTCTTATGAAAGGTGTAGCATATACTCTCTAGGATATACCCTCAGCCTAGAGCTCATAACCTGTGTTTTTTTTTTTTTTTTTTTTTTTTTTTTACGGCTACACCACTGGACATAAGTAGATACTGATTAGGTTTCAGTGTATGTAGTCCAACAAGTGGCGCTGTGCTATATTTTCACGTAGAGAACTTGGAGTTTCTCTATTTTCACGATCTCCCTGATAGCTATATCTCAGAATTTATCGGATGAATTTTCATCAAACTTTGTACTCAGTCAAATCTTGACAAAAGTTGGTACTGATTAGGTTTGAATGCATCTTGCTCAGTAGGTGGTGCTGCTGTGTAGTGATGGGCGATAACGAGATGTTTTTCTTGATTTTCTCGATTGTATGGACATCTCGATATTTTTCGATTGTGTAAATTTTTTCTCGATGACTCCAGTTTGCAAATTGCTTTTATACATCATATATTATATTTTATATACGTCAAACATTTATCAAGAATCGTCTGCGGGTGAACTGGAATGAGTCGATGTTAATAAAGACTACGTGACTTCGCCCGCTAGCGGGCCCCTCCTTTAATCGGGGCCTCTAATTTATACGTAATCTTGTAATATGAAATCACGAACAGGTTACCCGCTATATATGGCACCGTGGTGTGCACGCACTACAAAATAAAAAAATATAATCTCGAAACGAATGAACCTCGGAACAGATCTCTTGGGGGAGGGTTCAAAGTGAGCGGAGGGGCACAGCAGCTGCATAATATGAATAAGTCATCACAGGTCTTTAGGCCTTTCCAACCATATGTCACATGAGGGGTCTGGATCTGAATTTATAAAAATTCCCTCCCCGTGGGGGCAAAGGGGGGAAGGGTGCGGGAGGCGGATAACATGAGTAAGTGGTCATAGGCCTTTCCAACAATATGTCATATGAGGGGTCTCGGCTAAATTTAGAAAAACACCTACGTAGGGAAAAGTGGTGGGGGGGGGAGGGCGGTCACGGTAGGTGCATAACATCAATAAGTACTCACAGACCTTTCCAACGATATCTCATATGTGGGGTCTCAGGTAAATTTGGAAAAGTGTCCCCCCCGGATCAGCAAAGTGGGGGGACGGACACCGGAGGAGCATAACATCAATAAGTAGTCACAGACCTTTCCAACGATATCTCACATGAGGGGTCTTGGCTAAATTTGAAAAAGTGTCCCCCGTGGGAGCAAAGTGGGGGGACTGTCACCGGAGTGTGCATAACATCAATAAGTAGTCATAGACCTTTCCAACGATATCTCACATGAGGGGTCTTGGCTAAATTTGTAAAAGGGCCCCCCTGGGGGCAAAATGGTGGTGGGGACACCGTAGGTGCATAATATCAATAAGTAGTCACAGACCTTTCCAACGATATCTCACATGAAGGGACTTGGCTAAATTTGGAAAAGTGTACCCCGGGGGGGCAAAGTGGGGGGACGGCCACCGGAAGTGTATAATATCAATAAGTAGTCACTAACCTTTCCAACGATATGTCTTGGCCAAATTTGGAAAAATGTCCCCGGGGGGGGCAAAGTGGGGGAACTGTCACTGGAGGTGCATAATCATAATATCAATAAATAGTCACAGACCTTTCCAATGATATCTCACATGAGGGGTCTTGGCTAAATTTGGAAAAGTGTACCCCGGGGGGAGCAAAGTGGGGCGACGGCCAGCGAAAGTGCATTATATCAATAAGTAGTCACTAACCTTTCCAATGATATGTCACATGAGGGGTCTTGGCTAAATTTAGAAAAGTGTCCTGAAATTTCATATATTATAAATAATATTTATCGGAGGGCTCCATAAAAAAATCCGATCTAAAATGATAAAATCGGAAAAAACTACCCCCGCAGTGGGGGCCAAATTGGGGATGAGAGGAAGAAAGTCTCATAATATGAAAGAGTCATCCGAGAGCTTTCCGATGACATATCACATGACGGGTCCAAAAAACGCTTGAAAATTGCTCCCCCTCCCTCCCCCCGTGGCCCCACTCTTTCGCCACGGAATTCACACAGCCGCCACTTTAAAATTTTCATGTTCAATAAATAATATTTACCGGAAGACTGCATAAAAAACCCACATCTAAAATGATATTTAAATTTATTATAGAAATCGGCTACGTTTTAAAAATTTGTTCGCCCCTTCCCCATCCCCCTTCGGGCGAAGAAAGGTTCATAATATGAAAAAGTGGTCAAAGGGCTTTTCGATTATATGCCACAGGACGGGTTTGGTAAAATTTTTAAAATTGCACCCCGCATGGGTCCACTCTCACGCCCCCCCCCACCCCCCTCGAATTCACCCGACCCACCTTCCTCTTTGAAATTTTTATATTTATTAAATAATTTTTATCGGAGGGTTCCAGGTATGTGACACCTTGGTAGGGCTAAAATAAGAGAAACTTTGAAAATTAGGGCTTCATTTCACATCTCATTGTCATGGTTCTTTCTCTATCTCGTCCCTTGGTATTTCTCGATAAATCTTCTCACATCTCTTCTCTGCCGAGGACGATAGAAATCCTCGAGAAGTTTCTCATAGGGAAATGTTGAAAAGCGCGCAGAGACATCCTCGAGAAGCTTCCCATAGGGAAATGTTGAAAAGCGCGAGAGAAATCCTCGAGAGGCTTCCCATCGGGTAAGGTTGAAAAGGGTGAGAGAAACCATCGAGAGGCTTCCCATCGGGCAAAGTTGAAAAGGGCGAGAGAAACCATCGAGAGGCTTGTCATCTCGAAAGGTTGAAAAGCGCGAGAGAAACCAACCATCGAGCACCTTCTCATCGGGAAGCGTCGATATGCTAGAAAGATCATCGAGATGAGATTTGCGAGATAGAAATGAAGCTTTCAGAGTCAAACTTATTGCATTTCAGGTTTAAGTCATAATTTCTCAAAGGAGTCCATCTGCTTATCCAATCTCTTTTTAGCCCACAGGCTATCTAAGCCTGAGAGCTAATGTACTCGCCGGTTCTGTATGTATGCATGTACGTACGTATGTACGTAACGCGATAACATTTGATAGAAATGTCCGATTTGCTTCAAATTTTTTTCTATGTTCATTCTGATAAGGCGTTACCCTGATTAGTTTTGGGGTTTCATTGGTTAAGGATAAAGAGGGAAAAGGGGGCTGGTCACCCCCCCTCCCTTAATTTAAATAAATGGGTTTTTCATGCAGAATTATTCGATTTGCTCCGAATTTGGTATACCGGTTTATTATGTTAAGGAGCTTCCCTGATTAAATTTGGAGGTTCATTAGTTAAGTATAAAGGGGAAAAGGGGGGGTGGGGGGTGGGACCCATCCTTAATTTAGATAAATTGGTTTTTCATGCAGAACTATTAGATTTGCTCCAAATTTGGTATACCTGTTTATTATGTTAAGAAGCTGCCTTGATTAGATTTGGAAGTTTATGGGTTAGGTTTAGAGGGGGGGGGGGGGTAGTCTCCGTCTTAATTTAGATAAAAGGGTTTTTCATGCATAATTATTCGATTTGCTTCAAATTTAATTTACCGGTTTATTCGGATATGGTGCTGCGCTACCTTCATTAGATTTGGAGGTTCATTGGTTAAGTATAAAAGGACGAAAAGGGGGCAAGTCCCCTCCCCTTAATTTAGATAAATGGATTTTCATGCAGAATTATCCAATTTACTTTATTTTTTTTTCTATGGTCATTCTGATAAGGAGCTTTCTTGATTAGATTTGGAGGTTCATTAGTTAAGTATAAAGGGGAAAAGGGGGGGTGGGGGGTGGGACCCATCCTTAATTTAGATAAATTGGTTTTTCATGCAGAACTATTAGATTTGCTCCAAATTTGGTATACCTGTTTATTATGTTAAGAAGCTGCCTTGATTAGATTTGGAAGTTTATGGGTTAGGTTTAGAGGGGGGGGGGGGGTAGTCTCCGTCTTAATTTAGATAAAAGGGTTTTTCATGCATAATTATTCGATTTGCTTCAAATTTAATTTACCGGTTTATTCGGATATGGTGCTGCGCTACCTTCATTAGATTTGGAGGTTCATTGGTTAAGTATAAAAGGACGAAAAGGGGGCAAGTCCCCTCCTCTTAATTTAGATAAATGGATTTTCATGCAGAATTATCCAATTTACTTTATTTTTTTTTCTATGGTCATTCTGATAAGGAGCTTTCTTGATTAGATTTGGAGGTTCATTAGTTAAGTATAAAGGGGTTAAAGGGGGTTAGACACCCTTTAATTTAGCGATATGTTTTTTTTCATGCAGAATTATCTGATTTGCTTCAAATTTTCGTATACTGGATTATTATGTTAAGGAGCTTCCCTGATTAAATTTGGAGGTTCATTAGTTAAGTATAAAGGGGGGGAAGGGGGATAGACCCCCTCCTTAATTTAGATAAATGGGTTTTTCATGCAGAAATATTAGATTTGCTCCAAATTTGGTATACCGGTTTATCATGTTAAGAACCTGCCTTGATTAGATTTGGAGGTTTATGTGTTAGGTTTAGAGGGGAGGGGCTAGTCTCCCTCTTAATTTAGATAAAAGGTTTTTTCATGCAGAATTATTCGATTTGCTTCATATTTAATATACCGGTTTATTCCGATATGGCGCTTCCTTCATTAGATTTGGAGGTTCATTGGTAAAGTATAAAAGGACGTAAAGGGGGCAAGTTCCCTCCCCTTAATTTATATAAATGGATTTTCATGCAGAATTATCCAATTTACTTTATTTTTTTTATGTTCATTCTGATAAGGAGCTTGCTGATTAGATGTGGAGGTTCATTAGTTAAGTATAAAGGGGTTAAAGGTGGTTAGACCCCCCCCCCTTAATTTAGCGGTATGTTTTTTTTTTCATGCAGAATTATCTGATTTGCTTCAAATTTGGTATACTGGTTTATTATGTTAAGGAGCTTCCCTGATTAGATTTGAAGGGTATTGGTTAAGTATAAAGGGGGGAAACGGGGATATTTCCCCTTCATTTATTTTTGTGGGGCATTATTCATTGAAATGTATAATATACAATAAGTGTGAATAACCTGTGAGCTCAATGCCATCAGTTTAACTGGAACTTATCTTTTTATTGCTGTTAACCGATGTGTTTATGAGGCATAGTGGTTTATGTATTCAGTTCTGTATTGTCCTAGTTTCAAACTTTACTGTTGAATTTAGTGTCATTTTGCCCCGAATTTTCAATGTTTCTCTTATTTTAGCTCTGTAAGCTACTCCCATACCTGGAGCTCTCAGATAAATATTATTTATGAAATATAAAAAAGTTCAAAGAGGAAAGTGAGTGAATTCCGGGGAGAGCGATAGTGGACCAAGAGGCCGGGGTTAGTTTTCAAACTTTTACCAAATCTCTCCTGTGACATATCATCGGAAAGTTCTTTGACCACTCTTTCATATTATGAATCTTTCTCCTCTCGGAGTTGAATTCCGGGAGGGGGGCGGGGGAGGGAGTGATGAGGGGGTAATTTTTTTTAAATTGTAGCGAATTCTACAATAAATATCATTAAATGAGGTTTTTTTGATGGAGCCCTCCGATAAATATTATTTATTAAATATAAAATTTTAAAAGTGGGGCTGCGTGATTTCCGGGTTTATTCTGGGAAAAAAGAGTGAACCCACGTGGGAGGGGTAGATTTCAAACTTTTTTTTGACCCGTCATGTGATATATCATCGGAAAGTTTTCGGACCCATCTTAATTATCCACTCTTTCATATTATGAACCTTTCTTCTTCCCTCCCTAGTTTGGAGCCCCGAGAGAGGTACTTTTCGAACTTTTTTGAAATCGTAGTGTTTTTAAACATTTTAGATCGGATTTTTTTACGGAGCCCTCCGATAAATAATTTATAATATATGAAAATTTCAAAGAGAGGGATGGGCAGGGTGTATTTCGGGGGGCAATATAATTGGAATCCTGGGAGTTGGGACTCTTTTCTATCTTTTGCGCACACCCCTCATGTGATAGATCATTGGAAAGCTCTGTGACTACTACTTCATTTTATATATCGTCCGCGCCCCTCCCCTTACTTTGCCCCCGCGCGGTGGCACTTTTATAAAATTAACCGACACCCCTCATGTGACATATCGTTGGAAAGTCCTGTGACCCCTAATTCATATTATGCACTTTCCTTGCCACTCCCCCTACTTTGCCCCCCGCGGGGGCTCGTTTAATGTATTCCAGTCGAAGGCTTTCTAAAATGGGGAAATTAAAGATCCAATCTCAAATGACGTAGAAAAATCAATAAAAAATATTGATCCCATTTACCATCCTTTAGTTCATGTTTTTGCCACTAGGAGGTGCTTTTGATTCTTATTTCTTTGGCCATTTTGGTACTAATTACCGAAAAATTCTAATTTTTGATACTTAAACTCCCTTTACCGCTTCATAGCTACTCGCGTTTTTTTCAACCAGGGTGCGCCTTCATATGACATTTCCAGTCTTGTGGCTCCATTCTAGCCTCCCTTTGGTTTGTTGTTTCTTTATTCCATCTGTTTTCAGTTACCCTATATTTAATAAAATCTGCCTTATATATATGTAAAAACAATGACTTCAATAATCGATTGTAGAACATCTTTTTTGTAGATTCTCGAAAGTAATCGATGACTGTATCGATTGTGTATTTTATGATGACGATTTTTTTTCGATTGGTAAATTTTCGAGAATCGCCCATCACTAAGCCCTATCACTACTATGAAATTGTCGGCCAGAATAATAGCTAAGTTTTTCAACAACTGTTTTTAGCTTCTCTCGTTATAATCGATTGTAAAACATCTCGATTGCAGATTCTAGGAATTAATCGATGGCTGTATCGATTGTGATATTTTACGATGACGATTTTTCTCGATTGTCGAATTCTCGAGAATCGCCCATCGCTACTGCTGAGTCTTCTACGATTTCCGTGTTAGCTATATCTCGGATTCTATGAGACGGAATTTCAGCAAATTTAACAAGTAGGATATTTATTAAAACTTATGTTGATTTATTTTTGACTTTGTTCGGTCAATAAGGGGCGCTACTACGCTATCTTTTTACAATGAACATAATAGCTGCACCCCAATTTCTATTTGGCAGAAACAGGGTTCATATCGTACGGATCCTGGAATTTCCAGACCAGAAAATTCTGGGCACCAGTAATTTATTATAGAAAATCTCTCCTTAAACAACGCGAAATTCTGTGCGTTTGAACTAGATTTTTATATTTTTTATATAAGAAAAATACTGATATTTCACCTGGAAAATAACAGGGCCCGTACGAACCCTGAGAAAAGTACCCAGTTTTAGGTTGGAAGTTATAATTAAAAATGTGTATGTTGGTTCAACTTTGTATTTAAATATATACCATGGGGTGCTGTTCGATTGTATCATTTTAGGTAGATTTCGTATAAAATACTACCTATTACATTCTCCCCTATGTTGGAATTTCTGAAAAATTTTTGCAGATCTACACCGATCACCCCTAGAACCCAAAACCACTCTCAGTAAAAAACTTTATCTATCTATCTATGTATCTATCTATCTATATATATCACTTTCTTCTGGACACGATAACACCCGCAATTCAGCACAAATCTCTTCCAAACTACTACGTAAAATCAAGGGGCATAAAATCTCGGTCAAGTTCGTTAATGGGCAAAATCGGACCAAGGGGGTGGAAATAGGGAGGGGCTTTGTGAAAACCGAAAAAAACCCATAACTTCTTAATTTTTGTACATATCAAATCAGTTTAAAGTTTTTATTACTTCTAAAAATATGGTCAAAAAATTTATGTATAACAGATTTTTGATAAAATTAATAATGGGCTCAAGGGGCGCAAAAATAGGGTTTTTGTTAGAAAAAATTCATAACTTCGCCAATTCTCAAGATATCAAATCCAATTAATTTTATTATAAATCTCCTTAATATTATCTACAACTTTTATATTCACAAGATTTGATAGGACCAATTCGTACCGCAAAAAAAAAAAAAAAAAAAAAAAAAAAAAAATTAAAAACAAAAACAAAAAGGGGGGGGGGGGGGTGAAGAAGAAAAAAATCCATAACTCCGTTAATTCACAAGATATAAAATCCCCATGAAGTTATCATATATCGTCTCAATATTGTCTACAACGTTTATACTGACAAGTTTTTGATAGGACCAATTCTTACAGCAAAAACAAAATATATAGCGGTTGAAGAAAAAATCATCTTATTAAGGGTGTATTCTAATCCAAACTGCTTATTTTCTGACTCATTTTTAAATTCGTTTTTGCTCTCAAACACATCCAATTGTTAGATTCTATTATGCAGAAACTATATAATGTACAGTAATGAACGATTTTTGATAGAGGTATAATATATTTCAAAAAATGATGTCAAAGTGGACATTTTGAACAGAATTTCCCGAAGCGATTGTGTTAGAAACGAAAAATTATGTCCTACTGAGAAAATAATTGTTTATAAATCAAGTTTTAATTAATTGAACGAAAAATAAAAGAACAGGTCGCTTATAATAAATCTCTTCAAAAATCATGGCAGCAAGTTTCATATTTTTTCTATTAAAAATTAATCTGAAAATGTGCCAGAAAATTTCGAGTTGTTGAGCATGGAAAAATATATTTTTTTAAATACCGCCTTAACATGATTCGGATAAAACCAGCTATTATATAAAAATGAAATAAAAACTCGTCAAAAGTGGCCAGATAAAATTGTTAAAGTCCGTTTATCTCTAATCATGATTTAGTTTTTGTTGGTGAAATTAGTATACTTAACTTCGAAATCTACCTCCGCCTGTAGGCCGGGCCGGCAGGGATTTTTTTATTCACTGATCACAGCAACTCCGAGTTAAATTCAAAGAAATGTACTCTACTTCGTTATTGTTCATGCTTATCGGTGATATTTAATTTAATATATTAGAATAACTAGGGGATCGTACCCGGGCATCCCGAGTTAAAGAATATAGGTGAAAACATTTTTTTTTTTTTTTTTGAAAACTAATAATTTTTTATGTGCAATAAATTTTTTAGATTGCCCACTTACATTAAAAAAGCATTTTTCATACGGAAAATACAAATTACACAATCAAATACATTTTTGAAATTTATCAAAAGCGATATTTTCTTATTAGCCGCATGCTAAGAGTTATTTGACCAAGATTTTGCTACTTATGGCGTCCTTTTATATTCATATAATTACAGAGCTTATACATGTCTGTTAAATTTGTGTTTTATTTATATTATTTTATTTATTTATTCATAGGGAGGTATTTTTTTTTAACGGATATTAGCCGTAAGAAAATGATGAACTCTTTATTTTGTTTTAACCCGGGAGAACTCGCTAGTGAGAATGCCCAATTGCTTTTCTTTTATTTTACATTCACTAGGGGGCTCGACCCCCTACGAGCTACGCTCGCCAACCCCCCGTTCAGACACTGCAGTCTCTAAAAGCACGCTAATTTGATCGGCTTTAAAAAGATTTTGGAAGATTGAATTATAATTAAAAAAACAAAGGCGATCTCCCAATAAACGGGTTTCTATTCATTTCTCTTTGATTGGGGAAATTTACGGAAAAATCAGCTGCTGTTAAAAGATACAATGGCATTTCAAAATCATCTAATATAAAATGAATTAAGTAAACAGAGTCTTTGTCTCCCGGTTATTTTTTAACAAAGCGAAAAGAAAGTCTTTTTAAATAAGACATTTTAAATATATCGTTTTTAATCTGACGTAATTTTCACCAAACTTTTCTTTCCCTTTTTAATATTCACGTGAAAATACTTTTATTAGAAATGAAATATTATTTGCGCTGTCCAAAAAAAAAAAAAAAAAAAAAAAAATAGTCGAAAAGTTCATCTCAAAATATCAAGTAAATGTCTCGCACTATTTTTAAATTTAAACTGTTTTGCAATATTATTTTTTGTTCATTTTACGTAATAAGTGTAATGTGACGTAAATGTGATGTAATTTCTCCTATTTAAGACTTCTAACGCATGTTAATGAATTTATTTTACAATATCCTTTCTCTGTTAAAATTCACGTGTAATTATAGATGAAGTAATTTTCAATAAGTTCCTGCTTTTTATACGCGATTATTTAATTCTAATTTGAAAGTTTTTTTTTTTTGTTTATAGTAGTCAAGTGTAAATAAATTTTTAATTTGAAGCAAACATTATTGTTTCCGTTGTTTATGCAGTTGGCAACAGGCTAAATTAGTACAATTTTCTGAAATAAGTAAAAAATATCTCTCGAAATGCTGAAAATTTGAATTTAAAATAGAAATGAAACCTCGAAAAATGAGTCAAATTAAAAAATAAATTAATTCTGCACACCGGGAAATTATAACGTATAAAATGATCTAAAAATTATTAAATTACGATGTATAGTTTTTGCTCCTATAAAACTTTTGTAGTGGAACGATTTTGTCCAACTTTAGCATTAAATATCTCTTAAAACAATTCTTCGATTTGAAAACTGTGTACATCAGCGTGTTTATCAAACATTTCTGTATAATACTACCAATTTTCATATTTTTGTACGCATTATTTTTCTTAATATTAACGAAGAAAGACCTCCGGTCACAAAAAATTCAAAACAGGCGGCGGCGGCGGCGGCGGTGACAGCGGTAGTTACTTTTTTTTTAGAATAGAGAGATATAATATCAACTTTTTTGGTTGGCTTAGTACTTTTATTCACAAAAGAGGTAAAATAATTGAAATAACATTTTGAAATTTTAATTAAAATGAAAAATGGTTTAAATAAGTGTCTTAAAAAGTACGGCGGTGAGAGAAAATCTCATGCAGCGAGTTCTCCCGGGTTAAGGGCAAACTGATTAACCTGTCGTAATCGAGCTCCGCGTGATATAGATAAATTAAAAAATATTTCATGCTTTAAAATTGTTTTTAAAACCATAGACAATCAGTAAACTGAGATGAACTCTGCAAACAAATTCCATCTGAAAAAAAAAAAAAAATCCTATTTGGTGATCTAAAAATTTAAATTGTACGATTACAAATATGTTAGATTTGTGTTTTTACAATATTATTCTTTTATTTGTTTATTAAAGAAGTATTAATTTCTTTAATTTGTCTTTCACAAATATGTTAGATTGGTGTTTCCTTTAATATTATTCTTTTATTTGCTTATAAAGGAAGTATTAATTTCCTTATGCAAAAATAGTCGGAAACAAATGCTGAAAAATATTTGTTGCATTATGTGCAAAATGTTTATTATTATGTATTGAAACCGACACGTGAAAAGATAGACTTATCAAATCATGCTTAAAAATTATTTTAGAAAAGATAATACATCAGTCAGTTAAGATACAGTTTTTAAACAAATTGCATTTGAACGTAAATTTTTTCCCAATGCGACGAAAATTGAAAATGTACGATGGTCAGAAGATTAAAAAATTGCAGTAGGGAAAATTTCAAGACCGAAATTTGATCGTGAAGGGCTGCCACACGCAAAATGACGTCAGCGTTACCCACAGATACGTTTGTTCTTGATAATATATAGATACTTAATCAGTAAAATATAATAAAGATCAGTTATTAGGATGTGGTTATCAATTGAGGCTCTTATGCTTGGTATTCCGGAATGAAAAACAGCAAATTTCACCTTCTCAAAATTTGCATACGCACTTTTGTATTTTTTGTGATGATTTAAAAATCATTTTAACTCAAAACTTGAAGTCACGATATTCAGCAACATCTTTTATGTGAGTGGACGCACCCTTTACTTGAGATTCTAATCCCAATTCCGGAGAGTAAAAATTTCCGAAATTCTGTTTTTTTTGACGCATTTATGTTAAAATGTTTAGTTTTATCTAAGAAAATGATCGTTTCTCTCTATTCTAAAAAAAAGTAACTACCGCTGTCACCGCCGCCGCCGCCGCCGGTTTTAAATTTTTTGTGACCGGAGGTCTTTCTTCGTTAATATTAAAAAAACTGTTGCATACAAAAATATGAAAATGGGTAGTATTATAGAAAAATGTTTGATAAACACACTGATGCAGACAGTTTTCAAATCGAAGAATTATTTAAAGAGATATTTAATGCCAAAGTTGGACAAAATCGTTCCATTAAAAAATTTTTATAGGAGCAAAAACTGTACATAGGAATTTAATCATTTTTAGATCATTTTATGCGTCAGAATTTCCCGGTGTGCAGATTGCAGTTAGTTTTTTAATTTGAATAATTTTTTGAGGTTTTATTTCTATTTTAAATTCAAATTTTCAGCATTTCGAGAGATATTTTTTACAAATTTTAGAAAATTGTATTAATTTAAACTGTTGCCGTAAACTGTATAAACAGCGCAAACAGTAATGTTTGCTTCAAATTAAAAATTTATTTTACACGTGACTATTATAAACAAAAAATATAAAAAGCAGGAACTCATTGAAAATTACGTCATAAAAACTATAGTTACACGTGAATTTTAAATGAGAAAGAATATTGTAAAATAATAAATTCAGTAACATGCGTTAGAAGTCCTAAATAGGAGAATTTACGTCATATTACACTTATTACGTAAAATGAACAAAAAATAATATTGCAAAACAGTTTTAATTTAAAAATTGCGCGAGACATTTACTTGACATTTTAAGATGATCATAATGTTTCATTTCTAACAAAAGTATTTTGACGTGAATATTAAAAAGAGAAAGAAAAGTTTGGTGAAAATTACGTCAGATTATAATTGTCAGATTCAAATTATAATTCAATCTTCCGAAATCTTTTTAAAGGCGATCAAATTAGCGTGCTGTTAGAGTCTGCGGTGTCTGAACGGGGGTTGACGAGCGTAGCTCGTAGGGGGCAGAGCTCCCTAGTTTTTTTTAAAAAAAAATATGACTTCATTTTCATTTAAATAAGCATTTCGCCTAGTGTCTGAAACTTAGTAGCAGTTACACGTGCAGAGGGAAAAACAATATAGAAAATTTATGAGGAAAATATGCGTGTTTTCAAAAGCAGTATGTCATTTTCCGTTATTTTGTCTCTAATATACTATTCTGCTCCTAATGGGATTTTGCGACACTAAACCCTATACAACAATTTTTATCAACAATTTTGAATTTTTATCAGAAAATAGCATGAATAAAGATAAAAATACTTCATTATTTCTCTCTTGTCTGCAATAATGAAAGCTATCTAATTTTCACCATTTTGAAGAAATTTCATAAAATGCTTTTAAAATTAAAATATAAAAGTGAGGATATTTAAAAAAAAAACAGATAGTGCGATCACATCTACAAAGGAAGAGCTTTCAGTTAAAAAAAAGTATTAGTAAAATTGATTCAGCAGAAAGATCAGGGCAGATGACTAAAAAACACACTTGTGTTTTAAATATATAGATTATATAAAATTAGGAAAAATTAAATTAAGCAAATTATGTTATTTTGATAAAATTATAATAGAATTTCCTAAAGAATACCATTAAAATTTTATTATTCGAGAGAATTTTGGACAAAAACTTCAGGAACATGATATTATTTTAAACCACGAATTATTTGTTTGCTTGTCTAACTCGGCGAAGCAAATCCATCCGGGCGAGAATCATCAATTTCTGTAATATAAATCGCTATTATTTGCGTGTCACCTCTTTTGTATAAAGACACTCTAAATTTTTGTAAACCATTGTGTTTTATCAGTGTGTGATTTCGATGACATTATTTTCAAAAGTGAAGCATTTTCACCTGTGAAGAATTTCAAAGCAGCTGGGCTGTGAAAATGACGCACTTCTACAAAACATAATTCAGGTTTAAGAATTAAAATACACGCTTTTTTATAAAATGACGTCATTTGCATCCGATAAAGCAATCCACTTTTACAATCCAATCTTAAACTTCGTCTATAGAAAAGTATGCATATGACGGCATTATGACGGAATAACAGACAATATTCTTGACATAGCCCATATTTTAATTTCAACTTTTTTTTCAGGTTTTAAGAGAAAATGGCAACAATAAGATACAGTATCTCCTATTTTCGACTATTTTCCGTTTACTTTCAATGACCTTCAATATAAATGTGGTATACTTTTGTTGCCACGATAAGAAAAAAGTTATTAAAAACTACAAAAAAATTAATATCTCAAAAATAAATTGAGATACAGCTTTCGAACAAATTGCATTTAAAAGAGCATTTTTTCCTTATACGACGGTGTAAAAATTTGAAATGTGCGTTGTTTAGAAGTTTAAAAATTTGCAGTAGAGAAAATTGCAAAACCAAAATTTTATTTCAAATTTAAAAGTGTTGCCATTCGCAAAAGGACGTATGCGTTACGCACAGATACGTTTGTCCTTTATAATATAAGTAAGTTTTGTAAGAGCCACAGCATACTAATTTTTCTAGTCTCCTAATTCGTTTCTGGAAGTCAAAGGGCTACTTCAGTCACGCGAAAAGACCCGGTCGTTAATTCTAATCCTATGGAAGAAATTTTTAAAGATATCTCGTTTACATTTCAACAATTTTAAATGATTTTTTTTATTATTATTAAATGCAATGCCGAGGTCGGTTTGTACAAAGGCCGTTTTTTACTTTTCCGATTTTGATTGCATATATATATATATATATATTTTTTTCATGCGAATGCTTTCACTTTTGAAACCGGTTCCGAGAGTGAAAGTGTCCTAATTGAAAATACCTGAAGACAAAATCGAAAAAGTAAGAAACGGCAGAGGTAGAGATCGATCTTAGCTATCCAATCAAAAAAAAAAAAAAAATAAAAAAAAATAAATAAATAATAAAAATAAATAAATAAATAAAATTTAAAACATTGAAATGCAAAGAAGATATCTTACAAAATTTCTTCCATTAAACTAACATTGCGAACGGGTGTTTTCGCCTGATTGAAGTAGCCTCTTAACATAAACACATTTTTTTAACTATTTGGTATGATAAGGATGTTAAAGGTTGTTTAGTTTTTACAGAAGTATTTTTACTGATTGGTTACAAAAATGAACATTAGTATGGGAATTACATAAAATTGTTGTGAGATAGACAGTAAGAATCGAAAAAAAGACCAAAATTCGGTTTATGCCTGAAGAACTTGTTTCGATCGGAGACCTAGTTTATATCTCCACAGTGTTAATTATTTGATAAACAATATACAATAAAAGATTAAATGGGTGCGAAGACCCAATTTTCAAACAAAAATTCTACAAATCATCCCACCTTTCAGGAAATTTGTTTCTGACCGCTGTTTTCAATGTATTTTTTCGAGAGGAATCGAATGAGACCACCCGCATAGTTAACGAGTTATTATAAGCACTTTTATCAATACTCCATGACTTACATTCTTGGTTATTTCAGATCACTCAAATACAAGGTGATTCTAAATTCATGGTATAAACTTTAAGGGTTGCTACAGGACACTGTAACAATCATTTATTGTATAAGAATGTATGGGCGCAAGTGACGCGTTGAGGTACAAACCCGGGGGTGGGGGGATTTGGTCCTTTTTCTATTTCAAAAATTTTCGTTCTTTCCAGAAAATTCTTATACTATTCCTTTTTTTTTTTTTATTTAAGACAGACATTTCATGATTACATAAAGAAAAAATTCTTCTTTGAAAATTATTTCCGGTATGAAATCGAAATTTTTGAATTAAAAAAAACTACATTTCTATTTCTTTTCATGTATTTCCTGTGTTTGACAGATTTGCCAGTTTAGCTTATTTTTTAATTCAAAAATTTCGATTTCATACCGGAAATTTTAGAAGCAGAATTATTTCTTTATGTAATCATGAAATGTCTGTCTTTAATAAAGAAAAGAATAATATAGGAATTTTCTGGTATGAATGAGAAATTTTGAAATAAAAAATAAACGGTCAAGTGCGAGTATTAATCCCGCACAGAGGGTCCCGTAGAATAAATATATGAATTTGTAATTTTATTATAAAAAAAAAAAAGTTGCTAAAATAATACTAAGACTTTGTAAAAACTATACCACGTAGGGTTGGGTATAACAGTATATATTAGGAAAGTGTAAATGGATATATCACGAAAGTTCAAAGAGATATGGAAACTAAATAATATCAAATATAGCTATTCTGTATAACTCATTTTTTAATATTATCCTAATCTTTTTACGATGAACTTAATTCGGTACTGACAATAAAAGCAATGCATATTTAAACTTCATTTGGCATTTCATAAAACTAAATTCAGCCTAGAAAAAACCTATATTTCTACAGTGTAGCTAAAACAAAACCTTTGTTCCAAGTTTAAATTTGGCATTGTGCTAAACGCGCTTCGAAAGAAGGTCGCAAAGTTGCAACGCTGCCTTGGTCAGTACTTCGTTTTTCCAAATAGGTTTTTAATTAACTTTTAAAGTCTCTCGAGGCGTATTGAGAGATACACTCTATGCAAATTAGTCTCGAATCCCACAGTATTTATGTGATTCATTCTAATTAAGCTTTTCGAGGGCAGTGTACTTAAAAAAGCACACCTAATTTTAATTCCAAAACAGACAAACGGCACCAAGAATATTTAATTAAAATTTTCCTTTTATCATGTACATGAAAATAAGCAAGTTCGTATTTAATAAATTCGTTTATAAATTCTGGTGTCAGCCCATTATTTCATAAGTTTATAAACAGAATTACTCCGCGCAGGAAAGGATTAAGTGGTCGCAGGACTCTTAAAGCTTCAAAATGTTAGAAATTTTAATTTTTTGAGATGTTAAACTCCTATCTTTTCTGAATATTTTGATATAATTGTTTCCTTGAAATTCCCATTAGAACAGAAGTTATGGCTTTTAGAATTAGATTCGCTCAACAGCTGAAGCGGCGTTTCCGAAACTTTGAAGTCATTTTTCTCCAAATGTCGTTTTTTGGGCATAACGCGCAGGATACATCAAAAACTTCTGAATATTTTTTCATGAAATTTTCAAAACATATATTTAATGTTAGTCTGTATAAAATGAACCGAAATTTTCCTTTTTGTTGTTCTAAAAAATATATTTTTTATGCGATTATACTGTTGAAATTTTCAAAATTTTGTATTAGCTAAATGCAACATTGCATTAAAAATATAAAAATTCTTTAAATGCAAATTTACTTAAGTTCAGGGTAATTATTACAATCTGAAGTATAAGTAAGCACTAAAATTTTCATTCTAGTTGCAATATTTATTTTCTAATCCTGCAAACTGTTATGCCAATTTTCTGTTCGGCAAATGTCTAACAGTTTCTAGCCCCCTATAAATACTAATTCTGCATCTTGCAACTTTTTAAATACATTAAATGAAAGAACATAATTATATCTTTCATCCCAATTAAAATTGTGTTTTAAAGTCATATATATTTTAAGACATTTAATGTTGAAAATGGTCTTTTTTTCCGATTTTTTGTGTCCTGTGACCCCTGAAATTAGTATGTTTTTAATAGTTTGACATTTACTGCTTTTATACTGTTACTGGACATTGCATTACACATATATATCATTAAAACTTGTTAACAAGGCATAGAGTACGCCTCCCCTGTCATTGTGTATGTCCAAACTGGCCTTATCTTTAAGGGTTAATATCTCGACTAATTACCGATGATTTTTTCGAAATTCATTATCAACAATGCTTTTATACTTCTGCTACGATAGGCACGTCCAGCGATGCTCAACAATTTTTCCAAATGCCTGTAAATCGAAATTTGTGTGTAACAGAAAAATGCGATTTTCTCAAAAACTATGTGACCTATGATGATCGCTATAATTTTCCGGCAAGGTTTAACTTAACGTCTACTACCTCTAATTTTTTCATAATTTTAGTTTCAGTAGATTCGGAATTAGATTGGGGGAACATATTTTTGCGCTACATTTTCGACAATATTTTTGAAAATATAATACCTAAAATTAAAAGAAATGCATTTTGAGTTAAGCGTTACGAAAGCTTTCACACGATACCCCACACGGTATACAGAGAAAAGATTTTTTTTTCAAGTACCATAATTAGCCCCACTACATTTTTACTAAATATATTTATGAATGTTTATTAATCTGAAAATATGTGGGTCAATGGTGTTTATTACTTCCCCGAATTCGAACTTTCCACATTACATAGTTTACGAGTAAAATGGCTGTGACAGACAGACAGACAGACACAGGAGTGATCTTATAATGGTTCCGTTTTTACTTTTTAAGTACGGAACCCTAAAAAGTACCAAATTGGCCCCCTGGTGTTTGTACTTCAACGTGTCTCTTGCGCCCATACATTCCTATACAATAAATGATTGTTACAGTGTCCTGTACCAATCCTTAAAGTTTGTACCATGAATTTAGAATCACCCTGTATATATCTTTATGAAATATTACAGTGTCGATTCTTAGGTATTTTTTTACGTTGATTCGAACAGAACATTCGCAGGTCAATACAAGCCATAGCTATTGAGCTATAACCATTTTTTACGCACTTTTGAAATTTCAGGGAACTGTAATTGAAAGGGGTGTAAATCTGGATTTCGGTCTCTAAGCATATATTTGTTCGAAAATCTGAATTTTCACCTTAAAACATGTATAACCCATAATTTAGTCTCATCATATCACAAAAATAGGTCAAAACCGATTTCAAAAAAGTGATTAAAAAAGAAAGAATATGTTGAACAAGGCAAATAAGTAAATGGGAAATCAATTTAAATGCGTTTAAAATAGACAAAACATTGTATGAGATGTTCCTTACGTATTTTCGCGTGAAGGATTGAATAAAAGAAATCTCAAATTCAACATTTCGATAATCTGAATCGAAAAGATTTTGAATAAAAAAATGTTTTTTGAGCCTTTAAAAGATAAAATGTTTATTAAGAATATTATCAAGTTTTAGACAAGTAATAATTATAAGCTATGGGATGATGATGATGATATGAAATACAGTACTTGTAAAATTAGGATACAGAAAAATTCGTTCATTGTTTGATTGTATTAAATCCGTCGTCACTTTTTGTTGTCGTAAATACGATATAAATTTAGACGATGGAGCAATTTTAAACCTGCGCGAGCTCCTCATAAACATGACATCCGTCACTGTTGCATTCCGATTCTGTCTAAAGTACTGTAATTATTACGTAGTTAATTATTACGTAATTACGCAGTTTAATAATAATAATTTTTAGTATATAGTACTGTAATAATTTGTTGTTTGGATAATCCAAAAAATCAGTGAATTCGAACAAGCTTTGATCCCAGATAGTTCGGATTGGCAAGGTTCTAGTGTTAGTTAGAAACTGAAATATGGAACTTATTGATTTTAGGTTTGTTTAAGGGGGTCCGGGGCCCCAAAATCTTCCTTTTTTCTAAATATATATATATATATATATATATTGCATTAAAACTTTCTCTGTTTTTTCCTTCTTAAAATGACGTTTAAATCATGTTTGTATCATAATTAGAACAGGAAATATTATTTTTTTCGTTTTGGTTTGTTTTCAAAATCTAGCTTTCAAGCAATGGTTTTCATGGAAACGAATTCTTGTGAAAATGCGTTTTCCTTCATGAATGGTTTTTTCACCATTTAAATAAGTCAAGAACCGTTAAAGATAAATGGTTCAAACTTGGAACATGTCTTTTTCAATTGTTTAACTTTAATTTTGATTTGAAAAAAATATTTGCTTTTGAAAATATGATTTTTTTTTTTTTTAAGTTACACATTTTTTTTAAGCCCCCGATACCGTATGCTATTTCTTTCTCCCAGCTTATTTTATGTCGTCTCCAAAAAATAACGTTACCTTACAGAAGCCAGCCGTAAAACAAAGCAGTAGGATTAAATACTCTAAAGCAAATTTTAAACTTCTAAGCATTGCACATTTTCAATTTTTAAACCGCCGTATTGGAAAAAAAGTACCTATAAATACAATTTGTTTGATAACTGCATCTCCATTTATTGTTGAAATATTAATTTTTTTGTAGTTTTTGGAGCCATTTGCTTAATATTGGCAACGGAAGTACTCCATTTCTGTAGAACGTAAAGGAAAAATAGCTGTAAAATATTAATTATATATTTTTGTTGCTATTTTTTCATAACAACCGAAAGAAAATGTAATTAAAATACGTGCTATTTTGAAAAAATATAAACGAATGATTTCTGTTAAAGCATGGAGCTATTATAAATTGTATTTAATTTTAAGTATCTATATTAATGTTACAAACAAATGAAGGCCTATGAATCATTAGAGAGCCCTTTTTTTGTCGAGTTTCTTTAATGATGGCATCTTTTTGCTGCATTTGTGTATTATTTCGCGATAGTGACGTCCTATTCATACTTTACTGTAGATGTTTAAGAGTGGATAGTAAAAGTGGAATTGATGCGAATGACGTCATTTTACATAAAATAAAAGCGTGTGCTGTAAGTCTTAAAATTGAAATATGTTTTGTACTATTTATATATACATATGTTTTTTTTTTTCATCGGGGGCGACACTAAATTCTGAAAAAGCAGAATTCCTGTTTTCTAGTTTAATTTTTACTTTAAATATTTTTATTTTTTTTAATTAATATTTTTAAAAATGCTCAATTAAAATAAAAACTTATATATTTCTATTTATTAATATGAAAAAAAAAAATGAAATTCTACAAATAATATTTCGAGTTATAATGATTTTAAATTACCCCACTTTTTAATAAATTTTAATTTTTTTTTAATTATGAGAAGTTTTATCATTTGATTTTGTTTATAAATGATATCGTTAATCAGCACAAAAAAATTCAAAATTTTAACTCAGTAAATAAAAGTTATTTTAAAATGTGTCCCGTACCCTCTTAAATATGATTTCAAAGATTCATCAAATTAAGAGAAGATTTGGAGGATAAAGAAAAGAAAAGATCATCAGGCATTAGAAGTCAAAACACCAATATCATATAAAAATATAATTGCTTGAAATTTGATTCCATATCCATTACATGCATAGCTTTTTAAAGAGGTTTGCCATTTTGCCGTTTTTTCTTCCAACCTAATCAAGTCATCAATCATTTCCGGACATGAATAATATTAAAAATTAAAATTAAAACCGCTTGTAAGATAACTCAAGCATGCATAATAGTAAAAGTAAATGAATATGAACCTGATAACAATTTTTTGGCATCAATTTGCAATAATCGAAATCGATTTAATTTCTATATCACTCAGTCGAACCTCATTAACCTGTACGTTGGTACATCCACGGGGAGAGCTAAGGGGGCTGAAGCCCCTCCCCGACCCTGAGACTAGACTAGTTATTTAAAGTTTTAAAAAATTATGAAAGAATGTTAACATTATTTTTAATAGGTCCGTAAAAAATCAGAATTAAAGAAATATATTGATTTTCTCGCAAATTTTTTTCTCCTTTATAAATTTTCTTACGAAATTTGAAATAGTATTAGTATGTTTAAAGGATTACATGGGTTTGAAAATTAAAAAAAATCCATTTAATTTTTTTTTCTAATATTACAACATAGCTTTATAATTTCACAAACTTTCAAGTCAATCGCAGTAAAAGTCTAGGTGAGAGAGCCTTTGGAAATTCCCCTCATTAGGCTAGACCGGCCGGGAGCGATGCAAATACATTTATTGAGGCAGCTGCTTAGCTATTGTTTGTCTGTCTTTCTCGCTCGCTTCTCTCAGTTTCTAAGGGGCACCTATTTTAAATATTTTAGTTTTACCGATTGGGTACAGATTTATTTGAAAAAATTCTTGCGTTTGGAACGGATTTAATTTGCTGATGCAAAACCTGAATTAGACTCTGTGGGTACTCCGTAAGATATGTGAAAGCAGGACTTGCTCCTGATTTGGACTCTGGCATGGATATAAAGCTTGGCCGAAATAGCCACGAGTATGCGCGGAAAGAGGATGAACATCGCATTCTCATAGCTGAGAAAAAAACTGAGAAGCAAGAATCTCGAGAAGCAAGAATTCGTTTCAGGCAGGAGCAAAAGGATGCCCCAGACCAGCGATGACGAACCTTTTTAGATGCGCGTGCCAAAAATTCATAAACAATATCTATCGAAATTATAACGTGCCAGACTTTTACATAAAGAGATATTGCGGCATACGTTGCTTAGACGAGATCTAGACACACGGCAGTGTGTCAGCCAAGTTCGCCTGACATAGCCGTGTGTTATTTACACGAACCATTTCGAGCTGTTTTCGTCAAATTTCGATGCTCTACTACTGAAAATCGATGAGACCTACGTACTTGTTATACGAAATGTGTAGTAAGGCCACCCTAATTACCTAAAATCCAAAATTTTATAAATAACGCATAATTAGTTTCCGAGATAATGACATTTGAAAATGTCTGATAATCGATAATTTTACCACTGACTGACTGACTCACTCATCAAAAAGATCTCGTATATCTACTGTAGCTACAGACTTCAAATTTCGTGCGAAGTTCGTTTACACTATAAAACTAAAGAAAAAAATAAAAAAATTGAGAAAATCGATGAATTACCCACCTAGGGGTTCCCATTTTTACTTTAACATTACGTCTATTAGGCGAAATTTTAATTTGCCTTAGGAGGGGACGCTGTTCTGTCGCCAAATACCGCCAAGTTTCTCGCCAACACGGCGATATCTCGCCAAATTTGGCGACCAAAATTAGTCGCCAAAAGTGACGCCACCTTGGCGATATCTCTAATATTTCGCCAAATTCCAATAGACTTGCATTGTAAACCTATCTACTTACTGGGGGTTTATCTGGGTTTACTTGCTTACAGAAAATCAACAAATTCATATATTTAAAAAATTGAGATATTTTAAACAATTCTTTCAAAGTGAGCCCCTAATTAGGTTGGAGGAGTGAAATTTTGCATACTGATAGCTGAACACCTCACATCAAACGACAAACCATAAAATTTTGAAAAAGTCGTACATTTAACCCTTTGCGCTCCCACATGTGTATTTTAAACAATTCTTTCAAAGTGATCCTCTAATTAGGTTGGAGGCGTGAAATTTTGCATACTTATAGCTGAACACCTCACATCAAACGACAAATCATAAAATTTTGAAAAAGTCGTACATTTAACCCTTTGCCCTCCCACATGTGCATTTTAAACAATTATTTCTAAGTGAGCCCTAATTATGTTGGAGGCGTGAAATTTTGCATACTTATAGCTGAAAACCTCACATGAAACGAGAAATCTTAAAATTTTGAAAAAGTCGTACATTTAACCCTTTGCGCTCCGCTATGTGTATTTTAAACAATAGTAGGGGAAAAAGGACAGTTCAGCGCCATAAGGCGGATTGCGGATTGGGAGGATTGAGGAGGAGGGAGGAATCCACCTTGTGGATGGAGGAGGAGGGAGGAATCCACCTGTTGGGAGACTTATCCTATAGTAGGAGGGGTTAAATGTTGGAGGGGGCTTAATTTTTGAGGGGGCTTAATTTTTTTTTTAAATCGACTTAGAGTAGAAATGGGAATATCATACTATAACATGGGTCTGTTCGAGAGGAAGTATGAAGACACTAAATTTTTCGATGGGCTTATTTTTTAGGGGGGCTTATTTTTAGGGGGGCTTAATTTTTTTTTTTTTCGAATCGACATAGAGTAGAAATGGAAATATAATACTATAACATAGAGATGTAGGTATTTTCGAAAGGGAGTTTGAGGAGCCTAAATTTTTTAGAGGGGCTTATTTTTTTTAGGGGGGCTTAATTTTTAAGGGTGATTTTTTTTTTTTTTTTTTTTTTTTTTTTTTTTTTTTTTTTTTCCTGAATTGTCTTAGAATTTGAATGAAGATAAAAACGTCATATGTTTTCTGAAAAAAATTTTTGATGCTGCCATCTGTATGCGGTAGTGCGAATTTATTATTGAAAATAGTATTTTATTTTTGAAAAGTTTTGAGAAAGGTTTGAACCTGCAAAATAATCTCTTGGCTCGATGATATGTTGAAGACTTAACTAATCGAGCCAAGAAACTATGTCTATATGTTTAGATTTTAGATGTTTCAAAAGAAAAATTGTATTCCCCCTTATGTATGCGCAAAGAGAGGTTGGTTTCTTAAGATAACTCATTAATACCTATTTTAACTGCTCACTCTGCGAATTCCTTTAATGTATATGATTTTTATTTTTAGTTTAACTGATTTTATCGATTTTGTGTACGATAGTTTAATTATTTTACGCACAAATGTATGATCATTTTAGAAAGCCGTGGTTTCGAACCTGCGAACTTAGATTCAAATTTCATTTTTTGTAACCGATAAGCTATCCACTATTCAAACCGCGCCCCAATATTTTCTAAGTTACTTTTAAACACTCTCTATATATTTTTTAAATACGTACCTCTTCCTGTTTCTTATACTAGGGAAGTTATTACAATTTATGTTTAAATAGAAGAAATAATTAATTTTTTATATTTCTTTAGTAAGCAAGTCATTTTTGTAGATCGATTAGAAGGCTACCAAACGATTTGAATTAAACATTGTTTTTACCAGTATTAATCCACCTAAGTTTAGAATTGTACTTTTTATTGTGAACCATATCCTATTCATTGAATCGTCTGAAATAGACTTCCTAAACCCCATTATCAACGTTTCTCACTATCTATCACAAACATCCGATAAGTCTAATCAGCTTTTTTCAACAGAAAATAGCTAATATGTAAATATTGATAACTATTGAAGAGATTATTTCAGTTGTTTCCAGATTTTAAATGAAAGTTTGAAATATTTGTCAGATTTTCTATTTATCAATTATTATAATTTCAATCAACTCATAGTTTGTTATTGCAATAGATAATTATTTGAGGATTCTACACTAGTTCTAATGAATTTTAAAACTACTACTTCAATTCAACTCATTCTTTTATACAGTTTAATAAATTTAGTATGAATTGGTTTGTCATATATTTCACTGAAATAATAAAATTAATGTGTAAAACCTTAGAATGACGAATTCAAAAACGTAACAATTATACTTTTTTGTGAACCATATGTTTCATCTGCTATTTCAAATCGACTTTATACATCACACTTCCAGCAGATGCTTACTGACTTATACAAACATTCAACAAGTAATCAGCTTTTCAACACAAAATAACTAATATGTAAATAAGGATAACTATTGGTTTTAGGAGAGATTATCACACTTAGACACAAATTTCAACTATTCAAAAAAGTTTGGTAAATCTTTACTTCCGTTTATAAGCATGATTAATCTTATCAGCAGATATCAACTGTCTTTGTTATACATTTGATAAGCGAATACTATCTTAGGAAAATGTTATCTAATTCGTTTTAATTGTCTTTTTCGTGGGAAATGTAACTGCTTACTTCATTCTACAATTATTTACTCGGATTTTTCGAAGAGATTTCAAACATAAACTTATCGACTCTCTTTCTTAATCATGTAATAGGTGAATGGAATCTTTTTATCAGGAAATAGTAATTATTTCAAAAGTTAAAATGATTTTTGGAGATATTTTAATAGTTTTTAACAAATTCTACTTTCAGAAAAGATAGCATTTTTTTGGATTGTAACACAACCTTTTAATATACTACGTGAATTGAAATATTTTATTTTCTGCATTTAAGTGACCAAAACTTTTAATTTTAATACATATATTTTAGTTTTATAATTTGTTTTTATTTAGAAGGGATTTTCGTGAATTCTTATCTTTTAACCAGAAATGACGAAATCGATAATTTATCATTATTTTCACATTCATCATAGTAAAACTATTTTAATTTTTAGCATTTTAATAAACAGAAAAAAAATGATTGTTTATTACCAAAGCACTACTTATTAGAATTTTTTCCTATAAATTACTTTTTGAAGGTTTTTTAAAAACCCATTAATCGATTACACTAAAGGCGATTTTTTGAAGAAACATTGTTTGATTTGCTAAAAGTTAGGAATAATTTAAAATCAATTAGAATAATTTCATGTAAGTTAAAGAATAATAACTTATGTTTTTTACACAAATAAGTTTTTTTTTTTAATCGAAAATTACTTTTCTGAAATACAGCACTCCTTATTTTTACCATACTTGATACTTTTAAAAGAGATATATTTATTTAGAAATTTGTTTAACTGTTCTTAGAATCGACCAACTTTTGCTTCTGAAACACAAATAACATTTAGAGAGAGAGAAAAATTTGTGAATAAGCATAAACTGAAATTCGGAAAAATCCTAGTCAGGTTTAAAACTTCCTTGTTGAATATCATGAAACACAATATTAAAATATTTTATCATAAAAAATGTTAATTTTTTAACTCTACTTTCATAATTCGTTACACTTTTTAAAATTGTTCAATTTTATTTTATTTTATTTTATTTTATTTTTTGGATTTGAATAATTTCTCAATAATAACATTTCAGAAGAAAGAATTTTTTGAAATAAGGTATACTCAAGTTTTTTAAACAATAATTCATAATCATTAAAATTTTATCACATAATATTTTAGATTATTTTAAAACTGTACTTACATAATTCACGAACTTGCTGAAACTCTAACCCTTTGATCCAACTTCTTAATTTAAAATGAAAATTTTCTAAGTTCTTATCAGCTAGTTTCCCCTTAATCACGTGATATCCCGAGTGACCACGCGTTTTCCTATATAGTTTCGTTATAAGTGATTTCACTTGCGTTATCGCACCAGTGATTAGTGATTTCACAGTGATCTTTTCACGGAGGTTTCTCTTTCCGATTAGGAAAGTTTTATCTTGATAATGTGATAAGGGTTAGTATAAATGTACGTCAACTCGACCAAGTGAATGTATCATTCTTTTTCGCTTAGTTACTTCGACTTGTCTTCTCGATTCACCCCTCGTTTTACTACCTTTAAAAAATGTCTTTTTTTAACAACAGTGAAAATGAAAAGGATGTTTATTGTTTAGGGGAAAGACCAGAATGTGCATCTTTAGAAGAGGAATGGTTCACCCGAACGTTTCACGAATTGGATGCATATATCCCTTTTTGTGAGTGTATTGGTGAGGAAACACTCGTTGAAGTGATCATGGTGCCGAAGAACAGCGAATTAAAAGTTTATATTCGAAAATATAAAGAGGATGTGGATACCGGTGAATTTTTTCCTACTTTAGAAGGTGTCAGTTTTTCCTCTGCAGCATTTGACTTTCTTCAAAAGAATATGAAAAACTTTCATTTTTCATCAGAGAAAGACACTTTTGTAGTCAATAATGAAGTTTTAATAGTTTTTGTAGATGACCGATCATGCCTACTTCAACAATTAATTAAGACGGATGAGATTGAATATTCACTTAAACCGAACTCTCTTCAGCTAACCAAAGAACAATTTAAAAATCTTGAAAAAATATGTACTGAGGTTAATGATGTCTTGATTACAACCATCCTTACAAAGGTTATCCCCATTGAAGTGATGACTCATCTTAATGACTGTCGACATTCTCACTTAAGTTTGATTAAAGCCAAAGAATTTTTCATTTCGTGTTTTACACGGGTATTACAACAATCTGTGGTTCGTGAATTTCATTGCACTTCCTGTGTTCAAGGAGTTTCAACTGTTAGTCCTCACATATGTTTGCAATTGAACCTACGTCAGAAATTCGATTTTTGTAGTGACAGTGCATTGCTAAAATTTAATATACAAAAATTTCTTTTATACTTGTCAGAAAAGTGTTCATGTGAGTATACTCATTCTTTCTTTGCATCAATGAATTTAGATATGTATTTAGATTTTTTGGTTAATGTTTTCGTCATGTAATACAATGCAATTCTTATAAAATTCCATTCAAAGCTTTGAATCGTTTTATGTGTTATTTTAATTCAAGCTTTTTTAATGAATTCAAATTCATTTTCAAAATATTTTATCGTTGTTTGAAGATTTTGTTTATTAAGAAAAATTGTAATTTTTGAATAAATACTTTGTTTATTTATTTTTAACTTTTCTCTGTTTTATTTAATCACCTACTCTTTTTTCAGCTTTTTCAATTTTTAGTGGGGAGAAAGTAATTGTTTCATTTTGAGGGAGGAACTTAGAGATGATTTGAGTGTTTTTAAAAACATGATCTTTTACAGATTTTCAAATTAATCAAGAATGAGTTTATTCTTTTATCATGTTGAATCATATAATTTGTTTAATTGCTTTCACTTTGCTTGGTTTTTAAGTCATTTAAAAAAAAATAACATTTTTTGTTTTAGATATGAAATTTAAATTAAGTTTATTTTTGTGAAATCATAATTTTTACTGTTAAGTCTTATTATTCAAAAATCATAAAGAAAAAAAAAATCACAAGTTTTATTTTTTGAAGTATATTATCCTCGCACCAGTATTATACATTTTTAAACTTTGATAATTATGTAAAAGCAGTGGTATAATGTTGTTTTTTTGTTTTTTTGTTTGTTTTCAACAAAGTCTGATTTATAATAACATAAAAAAGCTTATCTCATGGAATATTTTTGAAAACAATGTAGCACTAGATTTTTTTTTCTTGATAATAAGTTTTAAAATTTGTTTTTATCAAATGAGTCATAAGATGTATGCTTACAACTAGCATGAATTTTCTGAAAAAATATTTTAATTTAATTTGAGATATTAAACTTCCTGATTTGTTTCTTTTAACACGATATTAGTGTTAAATTTTAATAATTTCATCATGCTAACTAAAAAATTTTAGAATTATTCTCACTTCAACTTAAACGAATATCAATTAGAGAAGTTTCAAGAAAAAGTACATTACTTGAATAAGAAACCTCATAAGCATGTATGTAACACATATACACAATCGTTTAACAATTTGATCAACTAAAAGAAATGTTATTGACACTTATACATTTCGATTTTGTTATTTGATCGTTTTTTAACGAAGGTTATTGTGATAGTGAAGTAGATAGTGAAGAGATTGTTTTTAATAATAATTACCTTTTGAACTTTTAATATAGAGTTCGAATTTAATTTGTTCATGTATAACTTAAGAAATCCTCAATTCTTTAGCAATTCAAAATATATAACATAAGTATAAAAATAATAATAATAAAAAAAGTTATAAAAATTAAAATCGTAATGATAAAAACAATTTATTTTAAAAGTTTTCAAAATTAGAAAAAAAAAATGTTTGTAAATAAAAAAAGTTTTCAAAATAAAAAAAAAAAGTTTGTAAATAAAAAAAAAAGTTTGTAAAAAAAAAAAGTTTTCAAATTTTAAAAAAAAGTTTTCAAATTAAAAAAAAAAGTTTGTAAATAAAAAAAGTTTTCAAAATTAAAAAAAAAGTTTGTAAATAAAAAAAGTTTTCAAAATTATAAAAAAAAGTTTGTAAATAAAAAAAGGTTTCAAAATTAAAAAAAAAAAAAGTTTATAAATAAAAAAAATTTTCAAAATTAAAAAAAAAAAATTTCAAAATTAAAAGTTTTCAAAATTATAAAAAAAGTTTGTAAATAAAAAAAAAGGTTTCAAAATTAAAAAAAAAAAATTATAAATAAAAAAAATTTTCAAAATTTAAAAAAAAAATTTCAAAATTAAAAGTTTTCAAAATTAAAAAAAAAAAAGTTTGTAAATAAAAAAAGTTTTCAAAATTAAAAAAAAAAAAGTTTATAAATAAAAAAATTTTCAAAATTAAAAAAAAAGTTTGTAAATTTAAAAAAAAATTTTTCAAAATTAAAAAAAAATAGTTTCTAAATAATAAAAGTTCTCAAAATTAAAAAAAAAAAGTTTTCAAAATTAAAAAGTTTATAAATAAAAAAAATTTATAAAAAAATTACAAAATTAAAACTTTGAAAAAAAGTTTTCAAAATTAAGTTATCAAAATTAAAAATAAAAAACTTAATAAATTATGTTATCAAAACTCAGTTTACTTATCTGTATATCTGTGTATGTGACTTTCAAAATTAAAAAAGTTATCAAAAAGTTGAATTAGATTGCAAATTCAAGTATACAATCAATAATATATCAGTCAGTCATAGCAATTAATCGTTCAATCAATTAACCAATCAATGATATCAATTAATCAATAAATCAAACCAATCAATCAATCATATTAATCAACCAAACAATAATATCAATTAGTCATATCGATCAATAAATCAAACCAATCAATAAATCAAACCAATCAATCATATTAATCAACCAAACAATAATATCAATTAATCATATCGATCAATAAATAATATTAATCATATCAAGCAATCATATCAAGCTGTCATATCAATCAATCATATCAACCAATCATTCATATCAGTCAATCATATCAATCAACCAATCATTCATATCAATCAATGATTCATATTAATCATATCAATCGATCAATCAAGATACCGAATACAAGTATTCATACAAATAAATCACATCAATTGCAGTTCAAGTATTACAAGTTTGTATAATAACATTATAAGAAAGTTTGGAATTAATACAATGATTAACTACCAAACATTTTGTAACAGCACTTTTACAAAAGCAATGTATGAATAGATATTTTAGTTATAAAAAATATTTAAAATGCTTTTGAAAGTTAACAAAATTATTTTCCAAAAATGTTAAAAACATTACAAGCTGCTAAAACCTACAGTTTAACAAGAATGAGTTGTCCTATATTTCCTTTGTATTTGCATGTCCTATATTTCCTTTCTATTTGTATTTGAGTATATGTATACGGATTCCTCCTTTTAATTATGTTCTGTAGTATACACTTAAAAAATATATAGTATATATAAAACATTAAATTAAAATATTCTTTAGTTATTAAAAAGTTTAAAAAATTAGCAATTTTTTAAATATTATAAGATACCAAAAATTATTTTGTAATTTATTAAAAGTGAATTTACCTATCGCTATATATGCGTTTCATAAGATAAATCTTCTTTATGTCAACATCCTACCCACATTTTATTTTATAGTTATACACATCGAAACGAAAAAAAAAAAAATTAAAAAAAAATAAACAATCTATTATTAAATTCTTCAATTTAAAATTTTAATACATACATACTTAAACATTTATATAAAAATAATGAACTCACCATGTTTGAACTCAGAAAAGAGATGATGAGATTATCACGTGGTAGATTATGACGTAATCAATTAGGTATCACGTGCCTTCCCCGTGTCTTTTGATTGTCTCATCTACAATCAGATTGTATTATCAATCACGTGATCTAACTGATATGAGTCTATACCAAGACACTAGCCATTTTCACTTCAGTCATCGAATATGTAGGTCGTATATTTTTTTGAAAGTCTTTTATTTTATGGAATCTTCAGCAACATGACATCAGATATTTGCAAATAAAATCCTATTAAAATCTTTCTCGCAATTGTGAACAAAGATTAATTTTCATATTGTTTAAGTATAATCATTAATTATTTAACTGGATAATAATATTTTTTAGAAGTAACTTAAATTTCTTATAAAAACGGAAGTATTTATTGCATCATTCATAGAATTCAAGTTTGAATATTAACCAAGTTTTTTAAACTTTTATAATTTATACTAGTATTTAGTATATACTAGTACTTAGTAAAAACTAGTATATATTCTAGTATAAAGAGTTTATAAAAAGTTTAAAAACTTGGTTAATATTCAAACTTGAATTCTATGAATGATGCAATAAATACTTCCGTTTTTATAAGAAATTTAAGTTACTTCTAAAAAATATTATTATCCAGTTAAATAATTAATGATTATACTTAAACAATATGAAAATTAATCTTTGTTCACAATTGCGAGAAAGATTTTAATAGGATTTTATTTGCAAATATCTGATGTCATGTTGCTGAAGATTCCATAAAATAAAAGACTTTCAAAAAAATATACGACCTACATATTCGATGACTGAAGTGAAAATGGCTAGTGTCTTGGTATAGACACATATCAGTTAGATCACGTGATTGATAATACAATCTGATTGTAGATGAGACAATCAAAAGACACGGGGAAGGCACGTGATACCTAATTGATTACGTCATAATCTACCACGTGATAATCTCATCATCTCTTTTCTGAGTTCAAACATGGTGAGTTCATTATTTTTATATAAATGTTTAAGTATGTATGTATTAAAATTTTAAATTGAAGAATTTAATAATAGATTGTTTATTTTTTTTTAATTTTTTTTTTTTCGTTTCGATGTGTATAACTATAAAATAAAATGTGGGTAGGATGTTGACATAAAGAAGATTTATCTTATGAAACGCATATATAGCGATAGGTAAATTCACTTTTAATAAATTACAAAATAATTTTTGGTATCTTATAATATTTAAAAAATTGCTAATTTTTTAAACTTTTTAATAACTAAAGAATATTTTAATTTAATGTTTTATATATACTATATATTTTTTAAGTGTATACTACAGAACATAATTAAAAGGAGGAATCCGTATACATATACTCAAATACAAATAGAAAGGAAATATAGGACATGCAAATACAAAGGAAATATAGGACAACTCATTCTTGTTAAACTGTAGGTTTTAGCAGCTTGTAATGTTTTTAACATTTTTGGAAAATAATTTTGTTAACTTTCAAAAGCATTTTAAATATTTTTTATAACTAAAATATCTATTCATACATTGCTTTTGTAAAAGTGCTGTTACAAAATGTTTGGTAGTTAATCATTGTATTAATTCCAAACTTTCTTATAATGTTATTATACAAACTTGTAATACTTGAACTGCAATTGATGTGATTTATTTGTATGAATACTTGTATTCGGTATCTTGATTGATCGATTGATATGATTAATATGAATCATTGATTGATATGAATGATTGGTTGATTGATATGATTGACTGATATGAATGATTGGTTGATATGATTGATTGATATGACAGCTTGATATGATTGCTTGATATGATTAATATTATTTATTGATCGATATGATTAATTGATATTATTGTTTGGTTGATTAATATGATTGATTGGTTTGATTTATTGATCGATATGACTAATTGATATTATTGTTTGGTTGATTAATATGATTGATTGATTGGTTTGATTTATTGATTAATTGATATCATTGATTGGTTAATTGATTGAACGATTAATTGCTATGACTGACTGATATATTATTGATTGTATACTTGAATTTGCAATCTAATTCAACTTTTTGATAACTTTTTTAATTTTGAAAGTCACATACACAGATATACAGATAAGTAAACTGAGTTTTGATAACATAATTTATTAAGTTTTTTATTTTTAATTTTGATAACTTAATTTTGAAAACTTTTTTTCAAAGTTTTAATTTTGTAATTTTTTTATAAATTTTTTTTATTTATAAACTTTTTAATTTTGAAAACTTTTTTTTTTTAATTTTGAGAACTTTTATTATTTAGAAACTATTTTTTTTTAATTTTGAAAATTTTTTTTTTAAATTTACAAACTTTTTTTTAATTTTGAAAATTTTTTTATTTATAAACTTTTTTTTTTTTAATTTTGAAAACTTTTTTTATTTACAAACTTTTTTTTTTTTAATTTTGAAAACTTTTAATTTTGAAATTTTTTTTTTAAATTTTGAAAATTTTTTTTATTTATAATTTTTTTTTTTTTTAATTTTGAAACCTTTTTTTTTATTTACAAACTTTTTTTATAATTTTGAAAACTTTTAATTTTGAAATTTTTTTTTTTTAATTTTGAAAATTTTTTTTATTTATAAACTTTTTTTTTTTTTAATTTTGAAACCTTTTTTTATTTACAAACTTTTTTTTATAATTTTGAAAACTTTTTTTATTTACAAACTTTTTTTTTAATTTTGAAAACTTTTTTTATTTACAAACTTTTTTTTTTAATTTGAAAACTTTTTTTTAAAATTTGAAAACTTTTTTTTTTACAAACTTTTTTTTTTATTTACAAACTTTTTTTTTTTATTTTGAAAACTTTTTTTATTTACAAACATTTTTTTTTATCTAATTTTGAAAACTTTTAAAATAAATTGTTTTTATCATTACGATTTTAATTTTTATAACTTTTTTTATTATTATTATTTTTATACTTATGTTATATATTTTGAATTGCTAAAGAATTGAGGATTTCTTAAGTTATACATGAACAAATTAAATTCGAACTCTATATTAAAAGTTCAAAAGGTAATTATTATTAAAAACAATCTCTTCACTATCTACTTCACTATCACAATAACCTTCGTTAAAAAACGATCAAATAACAAAATCGAAATGTATAAGTGTCAATAACATTTCTTTTAGTTGATCAAATTGTTAAACGATTGTGTATATGTGTTACATACATGCTTATGAGGTTTCTTATTCAAGTAATGTACTTTTTCTTGAAACTTCTCTAATTGATATTCGTTTAAGTTGAAGTGAGAATAATTCTAAAATTTTTTAGTTAGCATGATGAAATTATTAAAATTTAACACTAATATCGTGTTAAAAGAAACAAATCAGGAAGTTTAATATCTCAAATTAAATTAAAATATTTTTTCAGAAAATTCATGCTAGTTGTAAGCATACATCTTATGACTCATTTGATAAAAACAAATTTTAAAACTTATTATCAAGAAAAAAAAATCTAGTGCTACATTGTTTTCAAAAATATTCCATGAGATAAGCTTTTTTATGTTATTATAAATCAGACTTTGTTGAAAACAAACAAAAAAACAAAAAAACAACATTATACCACTGCTTTTACATAATTATCAAAGTTTAAAAATGTATAATACTGGTGCGAGGATAATATACTTCAAAAAATAAAACTTGTGATTTTTTTTTTCTTTATGATTTTTGAATAATAAGACTTAACAGTAAAAATTATGATTTCACAAAAATAAACTTAATTTAAATTTCATATCTAAAACAAAAAATGTTATTTTTTTTTAAATGACTTAAAAACCAAGCAAAGTGAAAGCAATTAAACAAATTATATGATTCAACATGATAAAAGAATAAACTCATTCTTGATTAATTTGAAAATCTGTAAAAGATCATGTTTTTAAAAACACTCAAATCATCTCTAAGTTCCTCCCTCAAAATGAAACAATTACTTTCTCCCCACTAAAAATTGAAAAAGCTGAAAAAAGAGTAGGTGATTAAATAAAACAGAGAAAAGTTAAAAATAAATAAACAAAGTATTTATTCAAAAATTACAATTTTTCTTAATAAACAAAATCTTCAAACAACGATAAAATATTTTGAAAATGAATTTGAATTCATTAAAAAAGCTTGAATTAAAATAACACATAAAACGATTCAAAGCTTTGAATGGAATTTTATAAGAATTGCATTGTATTACATGACGAAAACATTAACCAAAAAATCTAAATACATATCTAAATTCATTGATGCAAAGAAAGAATGAGTATACTCATATGAACACTTTTCTGACAAGTATAAAAGAAATTTTTGTATATTAAATTTTAGCAATGCACTGTCACTACAAAAATCGAATTTCTGACGTAGGTTCAATTGCAAACATATGTGAGGACTAACAGTTGAAACTCCTTGAACACAGGAAGTGCAATGAAATTCACGAACCACAGATTGTTGTAATACCCGTGTAAAACACGAAATGAAAAATTCTTTGGCTTTAATCAAACTTAAGTGAGAATGTCGACAGTCATTAAGATGAGTCATCACTTCAATGGGGATAACCTTTGTAAGGATGGTTGTAATCAAGACATCATTAACCTCAGTACATATTTTTTCAAGATTTTTAAATTGTTCTTTGGTTAGCTGAAGAGAGTTCGGTTTAAGTGAATATTCAATCTCATCCGTCTTAATTAATTGTTGAAGTAGGCATGATCGGTCATCTACAAAAACTATTAAAACTTCATTATTGACTACAAAAGTGTCTTTCTCTGATGAAAAATGAAAGTTTTTCATATTCTTTTGAAGAAAGTCAAATGCTGCAGAGGAAAAACTGACACCTTCTAAAGTAGGAAAAAATTCACCGGTATCCACATCCTCTTTATATTTTCGAATATAAACTTTTAATTCGCTGTTCTTCGGCACCATGATCACTTCAACGAGTGTTTCCTCACCAATACACTCACAAAAAGGGATATATGCATCCAATTCGTGAAACGTTCGGGTGAACCATTCCTCTTCTAAAGATGCACATTCTGGTCTTTCCCCTAAACAATAAACATCCTTTTCATTTTCACTGTTGTTAAAAAAAGACATTTTTTAAAGGTAGTAAAACGAGGGGTGAATCGAGAAGACAAGTCGAAGTAACTAAGCGAAAAAGAATGATACATTCACTTGGTCGAGTTGACGTACATTTATACTAACCCTTATCACATTATCAAGATAAAACTTTCCTAATCGGAAAGAGAAACCTCCGTGAAAAGATCACTGTGAAATCACTAATCACTGGTGCGATAACGCAAGTGAAATCACTTATAACGAAACTATATAGGAAAACGCGTGGTCACTCGGGATATCACGTGATTAAGGGGAAACTAGCTGATAAGAACTTAGAAAATTTTCATTTTAAATTAAGAAGTTGGATCAAAGGGTTAGAGTTTCAGCAAGTTCGTGAATTATGTAAGTACAGTTTTAAAATAATCTAAAATATTATGTGATAAAATTTTAATGATTATGAATTATTGTTTAAAAAACTTGAGTATACCTTATTTCAAAAAATTCTTTCTTCTGAAATGTTATTATTGAGAAATTATTCAAATCCAAAAAATAAAATAAAATAAAATAAAATAAAATTGAACAATTTTAAAAAGTGTAACGAATTATGAAAGTAGAGTTAAAAAATTAACATTTTTTATGATAAAATATTTTAATATTGTGTTTCATGATATTCAACAAGGAAGTTTTAAACCTGACTAGGATTTTTCCGAATTTCAGTTTATGCTTATTCACAAATTTTTCTCTCTCTCTAAATGTTATTTGTGTTTCAGAAGCAAAAGTTGGTCGATTCTAAGAACAGTTAAACAAATTTCTAAATAAATATATCTCTTTTAAAAGTATCAAGTATGGTAAAAATAAGGAGTGCTGTATTTCAGAAAAGTAATTTTCGATTAAAAAAAAAAAACTTATTTGTGTAAAAAACATAAGTTATTATTCTTTAACTTACATGAAATTATTCTAATTGATTTTAAATTATTCCTAACTTTTAGCAAATCAAACAATGTTTCTTCAAAAAATCGCCTTTAGTGTAATCGATTAATGGGTTTTTAAAAAACCTTCAAAAAGTAATTTATAGGAAAAAATTCTAATAAGTAGTGCTTTGGTAATAAACAATCATTTTTTTTCTGTTTATTAAAATGCTAAAAATTAAAATAGTTTTACTATGATGAATGTGAAAATAATGATAAATTATCGATTTCGTCATTTCTGGTTAAAAGATAAGAATTCACGAAAATCCCTTCTAAATAAAAACAAATTATAAAACTAAAATATATGTATTAAAATTAAAAGTTTTGGTCACTTAAATGCAGAAAATAAAATATTTCAATTCACGTAGTATATTAAAAGGTTGTGTTACAATCCAAAAAAATGCTATCTTTTCTGAAAGTAGAATTTGTTAAAAACTATTAAAATATCTCCAAAAATCATTTTAACTTTTGAAATAATTACTATTTCCTGATAAAAAGATTCCATTCACCTATTACATGATTAAGAAAGAGAGTCGATAAGTTTATGTTTGAAATCTCTTCGAAAAATCCGAGTAAATAATTGTAGAATGAAGTAAGCAGTTACATTTCCCACGAAAAAGACAATTAAAACGAATTAGATAACATTTTCCTAAGATAGTATTCGCTTATCAAATGTATAACAAAGACAGTTGATATCTGCTGATAAGATTAATCATGCTTATAAACGGAAGTAAAGATTTACCAAACTTTTTTGAATAGTTGAAATTTGTGTCTAAGTGTGATAATCTCTCCTAAAACCAATAGTTATCCTTATTTACATATTAGTTATTTTGTGTTGAAAAGCTGATTACTTGTTGAATGTTTGTATAAGTCAGTAAGCATCTGCTGGAAGTGTGATGTATAAAGTCGATTTGAAATAGCAGATGAAACATATGGTTCACAAAAAAGTATAATTGTTACGTTTTTGAATTCGTCATTCTAAGGTTTTACACATTAATTTTATTATTTCAGTGAAATATATGACAAACCAATTCATACTAAATTTATTAAACTGTATAAAAGAATGAGTTGAATTGAAGTAGTAGTTTTAAAATTCATTAGAACTAGTGTAGAATCCTCAAATAATTATCTATTGCAATAACAAACTATGAGTTGATTGAAATTATAATAATTGATAAATAGAAAATCTGACAAATATTTCAAACTTTCATTTAAAATCTGGAAACAACTGAAATAATCTCTTCAATAGTTATCAATATTTACATATTAGCTATTTTCTGTTGAAAAAAGCTGATTAGACTTATCGGATGTTTGTGATAGATAGTGAGAAACGTTGATAATGGGGTTTAGGAAGTCTATTTCAGACGATTCAATGAATAGGATATGGTTCACAATAAAAAGTACAATTCTAAACTTAGGTGGATTAATACTGGTAAAAACAATGTTTAATTCAAATCGTTTGGTAGCCTTCTAATCGATCTACAAAAATGACTTGCTTACTAAAGAAATATAAAAAATTAATTATTTCTTCTATTTAAACATAAATTGTAATAACTTCCCTAGTATAAGAAACAGGAAGAGGTACGTATTTAAAAAATATATAGAGAGTGTTTAAAAGTAACTTAGAAAATATTGGGGCGCGGTTTGAATAGTGGATAGCTTATCGGTTACAAAAAATGAAATTTGAATCTAAGTTCGCAGGTTCGAAACCACGGCTTTCTAAAATGATCATACATTTGTGCGTAAAATAATTAAACTATCGTACACAAAATCGATAAAATCAGTTAAACTAAAAATAAAAATCATATACATTAAAGGAATTCGCAGAGTGAGCAGTTAAAATAGGTATTAATGAGTTATCTTAAGAAACCAACCTCTCTTTGCGCATACATAAGGGGGAATACAATTTTTCTTTTGAAACATCTAAAATCTAAACATATAGACATAGTTTCTTGGCTCGATTAGTTAAGTCTTCAACATATCATCGAGCCAAGAGATTATTTTGCAGGTTCAAACCTTTCTCAAAACTTTTCAAAAATAAAATACTATTTTCAATAATAAATTCGCACTACCGCATACAGATGGCAGCATCAAAAATTTTTTTCAGAAAACATATGACGTTTTTATCTTCATTCAAATTCTAAGACAATTCAGGAAAAAAAAAAAAAAAAAAAAAAAAAAAAAAAAAAAATCACCCTTAAAAATTAAGCCCCCCTAAAAAAAATAAGCCCCTCTAAAAAATTTAGGCTCCTCAAACTCCCTTTCGAAAATACCTACATCTCTATGTTATAGTATTATATTTCCATTTCTACTCTATGTCGATTCGAAAAAAAAAAAATTAAGCCCCCCTAAAAATAAGCCCCCCTAAAAAATAAGCCCATCGAAAAATTTAGTGTCTTCATACTTCCTCTCGAACAGACCCATGTTATAGTATGATATTCCCATTTCTACTCTAAGTCGATTTAAAAAAAAAATTAAGCCCCCTCAAAAATTAAGCCCCCTCCAACATTTAACCCCTCCTACTATAGGATAAGTCTCCCAACAGGTGGATTCCTCCCTCCTCCTCCATCCACAAGGTGGATTCCTCCCTCCTCCTCCATCCACAAGGTGGATTCCTCCCTCCTCCTCAATCCTCCCAATCCGCAATCCGCCTTATGGCGCTGAACTGTCCTTTTTCCCCTACTAACAATTCTTTCAAAGTGAGCCCCTAATTAGGTTGGAGGAGAGAAATTTTGCATACTGATAGCTGAACACCTCACATCAAATGACAAACCATAAAATTTTGAAAAAGTCGTACATTTAACCCTTTGCGCTCCCACATGTGTATTTTAAACAATTCTTTCTAAGTGAGCCTCTAATTAAGTAGGAGGCGTGAAATTGTGCATACTTATAGCTGAACACCTCACATCAAACGACAAATCATAAAATTTTGAAAAAGTCGTACATTTAACCCTTTGCCCTCCCACATGTGCATTTTAAACAATTCTTTCTAAGTGAGCCCTAATTATGTTGGAGGCGTGAAATTTTGCATACTTATAGCTGAACACCTCACATGAAACGAGAAATCTTAAAATTTTGAAAAAGTCTTACATTTAACCCTTTGCGCTCCGCTATGTGTATTTTAAACAATTCTTTCAAAGTGAGCCTCTAATTAGGTTGGAGGCGTGAAATTTTGCATATTTATAGCTGAACACCTCACATCAAATGACAAAACCATAAAATTTTGAATAAGTCGTACATTTAACCCTTTGGGCTCTCGCATGTGTATCTTAAACAATATTTTCTAAGTGAGCCCCTAATTAGGTTGGAGGCGTGAAAATTTGCATACTTATAGCTGAACACACATCAAATGAAAAATCATAAAATTTTGAAAAAGTCGTACATTTAAGCCTTTGGGCTTCCACATGCGTATTTTAAGCAATTCTTTCTAAGTGAGATCCTATTTAGGTTCGAGGCGTGAAATTTGCATACTTATAGCTGAACACCATCATGCGACAAATCATAAAATTTTGAAAAAAGTCGTACATTTAACCCTTTGGGCTTCCACATGCGTATTTTATGCAATTCTTTCTAATTGAGCCCCTTATTAAAAGGCGGATTTGAAATTTTGCATATTTATAGCAGAACACCTGTGGCTAGGCGACAAATCATAAAATCTTGAAAAAGTCTTAAGCTTAACCCTTTGAGGTACCACATATGTACTTTAAGCAATTCTTTCTAAGGGAGCCCCTAATTAAGTTGGAGACATGACCTTTTGCATACGTATAGCTGAATACCTCAGACCACACGACAAATCATAAAATTTTCAAAAAGTCTTATATTATTTACTCCCCCGGACTCTAACTTGCGTATTTTAAGCAATTTTTCTAACCTCCGCCCTTTTCACCCGGGGAGCACTTTTCCAACTTTTGCCGACACCCCTTTGACCATTCTTTCATATTATGCACCATAGCCTTACATATTTTAGTTTCACTTTTTACCGCCAGGGCACCTACTTATCTCGGGTGCTATGGGCTCAATCCCCTCGACTAATATATCTACGGATAGTATGTAAAACGGAGTTTTGTTCGGATAGAGGTTTGTTTAGAATAGAGTGTGCCCCCGGTTGCGAAATGTGGAACTAACAGATTTTTCAAAAGGATAAAGTGTTTTTAAAGGAATATTAAACGAAACCCTCGGTGCAATCTGTGATCACACTTACCCACTTGTTATTTTCAAAATCATCAGAGAAAAGGATATTTAGTTAATTAAATTTGAAAATCCAGGGAGGAGCAATGTCCTTCCTCTGCACTTCCTCTTTGCCGGCAACCACGGATGAATGATACATAGTGTGTGGCATAAGCACATAACTTTATTTTTCACTTTCAGTACGAAAAAGCAGGCCCAGCTATAGGATATTTAATTGGAAAATTTAATAGGAAAATTTAATATAGAAATTTAATAGGAATTGTTGTTTCAGAAACAATAAAATTTCGAATCAATACATTTCGTTTCAAAACATGCATTCAATGTAGCAGTATTAAAATATAGATTTCTGCCGCAAATTGACAGCCAAATAGTTTGTTGTAGGAAATTAAAATTAAAATTGAATGTTGCTTGGTGAATAAAATAGTCACATGTAAACACATTAAAAAGCATTAAGTAAAGTGTCTAAATATATTGTAACTTTACAAAAAGTAATGATATCTAACAAAAACATAGCTGTGAAAAAAGGAAGCCAAGTTCTGTAAAGACAATGGCAAGAAAAGAAGTGGTATCTAAGTGGGTGCCAAGTTCAAATAAAATTCACTCAAACTTACCTACTGAAGTACTATAGCATTTTTTAAATTGTTTAGAAATAAAAATTATTGATCGCATATTAATAATAAATCTAGAACTTGGCAAGTTTTTACCTACGAGTCATTTATTTTTAATAATGACATTATTACATCAAATCTTGTTATTTCATGATTGGAAGTCTTAAATTGAGTGAGCTCCTTCCCAGCATTTCACGAATAAAAGATATTTGCCCCTGAAAGGGTTAAAGGGGAGCAGTCTCTAGAGTGATGACAAGAACAAGCGTAAGTATATCTGTCTCTTTGTCAGGTATCTTAGTCTGTTTGCATTGAGGTTTCTGGAGGGTGGGTGCTAGAGTGATAACCAAAGACGAGCGGGAGTGTATCTGTGTATTTATTGGTTTATCAAATCTTTAACATGAGTCATTTGTTTATAAAACTACATTAATTTTTTTTTGTAATGTCATTGAAATTAATATTAACATCACCATTTTATTAAGACATGAAATTGATTGGCATAACATTTATCAAAAACTTGCCAAGTTCTAGATTTATTATTAATATGCTATCAATAATTTTTATTTCTAAACAATTTAAAAAATGCTATAATACTTCAGTAGGTAAGTTTGAGTGAATTTTATTTGAACTTGGCACCTACTTAGATATCACTTCTTTTCTTGCCATTGTCTTTACAGAACTTGGCTTCCTTTTTTCACAGCTATGTTTTTGTTAGATACTGGTTAACAGAGTCAGTCGCTTTCGTCTATTAAATAATCAAAGACGAAAACCAAAATTCGATTTTTTTGTATATTGGAATCAGCCAAAATTTTATTAATTTGGATTTCGAATTATATTTCGTTTAAGTGACACGTAGTACTGTAATGTAGGGAAATATAAGAAATTTTATTTTAGTCATTTTTAGCTTCGTTAATACAGCCTCTAGCTTAAAATCATCCAAGTTTCACATAAGAAATGTATGAATAACATAACAATTAGATTTTTGATGCTGGAAGTTTGAAGGAGAATGCCTCATAGCTGGTTCATATTTTGTTATTTTTAGTAAAATACATGGCAAAATTGGGTGCACTTGTTATTTTATTGCAAGGGAGTAGAAAAAAAAATCTAATGAACACATTTTGCACATTCGTGCAAAAATTATTTCGTTATTTGTGATACTCATAGTCTATACGTAATTTTTTATGTAATACGTATAAAAACTATATTATATCCATAAAATGATTTTCAAATTTAAGTTTTTAGTGTGTCAGAGAAATTGTTGTACGTGCTAGCTTTCGCACGCGTGCCATAGGTTCGCCATCCCTGCCCTAGACATTGTAAGCTGCAGCAGGATCTTTGCTTTATGGAGCTGGAATCGACCACTCTATGTTAAAAAATATATATATTATGCAATATATATATATATATATATATATATCTACCCTGTATATATAAAATCCTAATGGAACGAATTTATGAAACGGAACTATGAAACGGAAGTATGAAACGGAAGTATGAATCGACTGATTAAACAACTGATTATGTTTCTCGGTGATTTCTCCTAAAATATGGAATACTTTGCGATGAAATTAACACCAAAAATCAATATTGATCCGCAGATTTCAAAACTGGTATTAGAATTTTTAAATTCGAATTAGTTTTCGAAATATTAATTTTTTTTTCTAATTTTATATACATTTTCCTAATGATGGCAACTCAAATTTCATTCATAACAGATATTTTTTTTCGCATTTCAAAAAAGGTTATAATTTTAAATTAATTAGGCGACCAAGTTTGGCCTCCCTTAAATCTATGCTAAGAACAATGCTTTTTTTTTTTTTTAATTTCGTTATCATTTTATTTAATTATTTTTATTCGTTATCATTTTATTACAAAATTTTCATTAAGAAAAAAAAAAACATTTAAAATTAATGGCTTACACTTCTTTCTTTTTTTTAAACGAAACGAAAAGAAAAATATTAGGCTCAGATGTCATATACGCACCGGCGTACCTGATTGGCGCCACAATGGCGTTATTTTGCCTGACATCGCAACCCGGCTATTGTTGCTTATTCATCAATAAATGTTTATTTACATTTATTTTCTTTTTATTTAAGAAAAAAATGTTATAAATTGCTTTGTTCTATAGTTATTAAATATTTTTTTTTTTTATTTATTGTTATTTCATTTTTAAAATAATAGAAAAATAATTTAAAAATACATATATAACTGGTATTCGAAAACGAGGTTTTCGCCAAATTGTCGTAAAAAAAAAATCACGCCAAACCCGGTGCTTATATGACATAAGTGTTAAATATTAAGCAACAAATCATAACATTTAATTTCAAATTCAAAGCAAATGTCCAATATCGCCAAATTATATAAATCGCCAAACCATTCGCCAAATTATACAAGTGGGCGTATTTTTTTTTTTTTTTTTTTTTTTTTTTTTTTTAAATAACGAAAAAACAAACAAATTAGTATAAAAATTCAAATACAAATAAGCGTCGAAATAAAAATCACTTGATGGCATATACACGTGTAACTTCCTTACAGTCAAGTGAATGTTACATTTTCCATCAACCACTGTTATCGTTTAATCTTATTATCTGGCGATTTATTTTTGGTCAATGGGATAACCAAGTAGTACCGTTTTAATTTACCACTCAAAAAATAAAAAAATGCTAACTTACGAGTTTAAAAAAAAGGTACTTTTCCGTTTACGGACACCATTGTCGCCAAGCGTAATAGTTGGCGCAAAATGAAAATAATGTGAATTGAAACATTTGAAAAATAAAAGAAAAAATACTGTCGATAGTAAAGTGAGTCTTTTAAAAATATAACATTTGGAAACTACAGACTTTTATGAACTATTTTACTAAATCACAAATATATACTTAAAATAAATGAACAAATAACTGTTATACAATAAAGTATAGCAAATAATAGCAAATCACAATGTTTCGCATGTTTTACTATAAAAATCCTTTTCGCGATCAGGGTTGAAATAATTGGCGCATTAGCATACATTTTGGCATGGTGTCCGTATAACGGAAAAATACCAAAAAAAGCTATTGGCGAGATTTGAGCCCGGCAAACATAAAAGTACCAAGAATTCTTTGCGATCATGGCAACTTTTATGTAGTTTTTTCGAAAAAATAACTTTGATTCTTTAATCAAAATGGAAACCTTTCTTATGAAAAGCGAAGGAACTGTTGATGATAGTCGCATGACTTAGGCTATTATAATAGAGATTGTTTTCAATTCTAAAAACAGTGCAAAGAATAATATTTCTAACGATTACAAATTTACTTACACATGCCTATTAAAAACAGGAAAAAAAACTTTAAAATTACTATTAAATGTACGAGTTAAAAGCAGGAAAATATTGAAAATTATGTCTAGAAAATTGTATTTACACATGAATATTAAAATAGAAATGAAACTTTAAAATAATAAATACATTAATATGCGTTTAACCCTTTCAGGGGCAAGGTACTTCTATTCGTAAAATGTTGAAATCAGTGAATGGCACCGGAATTTACAAACAAATTTCGAAATACGAAAATGCTTTTGTTCACTTACTTAATAAAAGGAATTTTTTCATTCCAACATTCTGGTGCCAATTTGGCATTTAAGAATTAAAATTAAGTTGTCCAAAAATGAACTACCGCCCTGGGGTTAAAGCAGTAACTTGTAGTTATTGTAGTAAATTGTATTATGTCAATCGTTTTATAACGCTGTTAAAAAGTACCAGTCGGCAAAGGCTCTGTTTACTTAATTCATTTTATTTTAGCTTCTTTTCAAATGTTTAACTGATCTTCTTTAATCAAACACGAAAACAATCATTGAATGACTTAACAGCAACTGATTTGGCCTTAAATTTTCGCAATAAAAGGGAATTGAATGGAAACCCGTTTACTAGGAGATCGCTATAGGTTTTTCATTTTAATTCAACCTTCTCTAATCTTTTAAAAACCGATCAAATTAGCGTGAATTTAGATTCTGCGTTGTCTGAATGGGAGTTGGCGAGCGTAGCTTGCAGGGGGCAGAGCCCCCTAGTATATAAATACAATTTACTACAATAACTACAAGTTACTGCTTTAACCCCAGGGCGGTAGTTCATTTTTGGACAACTTAATTTTAATTCTTAAATGCCAAATTGGCACCAGAATGTTGGAATGAAAAAAATCCTTTTATTAAGTAAGTGAACAAAAGCATTTTCGTATTTCGAAATTTGTTTGTAAATTCCGGTGCCATTCACTGATTTCAACATTTTACGAATAGAAGTACCTTGCCCCTGAAAGGGTTAAACGCATATTAATGTATTTATTATTTTAAAGTTTCCTTTCTATTTTAATATTCATGTGTAAATACAATTTTCTAGACATAATTTTCAATATTTTCCTGCTTTTAACTCGTACATTTAATAGTAATTTTAAAGTTTTTTTTCCTGATTTTATATGACAAACGTAAAGAATTTAAATTCACAGTTAATACATTTACAAATTTTAAATCTTGTCTACATCATTCTGTATTTCGTAATATAATACTTAATCATTTATATAGAATAAAATGTTTATGTTCTTCTCCTCTAATTAACAATAATATTAAAAAACTAATTTATGATGCATTAAATCATGGTTTTCCAAAAAAATTCATATATTCATTAATATACAATTAGTACTTTTCTTACATGATCTATAAACACAAATTAACACATGCGTAAACAAAATTACAAAAAAATTATAAAATAAAAAAATATCTATAAAAAATTAAAAATTGTAAAATAATATAAAAAATTATTATAGGTTGGTTGGGTGGGTAGATGTTAGAGTACGGAGGAGGGTGGTGTTGTCTGGATAATACGCAATGGTTAATTATTTATATATATAAAAAAAAATAAAAAAAAGCGGGGTTCTTGTATTATTACTATTTTTTTGTTATGTATTTTATGTGGATGTTGATTTGATATTTTATATGTAAATTGGAGATTTTCATTAATATTATAATTAGCTTAATTATTCATTAATCTAATTTACAATTATTTGTTATTAAATTTTAATTTACTATGGACAATATCATATTAATTACTAATAGTATGCCACTCTTAGTTTAATGTTTTTGAATGTCCCACATTCATACTTTATGGATTTTTATGGATGTCTGAAAATAATCCGCATTCTATATTTGTGCTTTTTAAGTAATGGGATTTTAAGTATTATTTAACCTTCTATATACTTCCACATGTTTTTTTATTTCCTGTTCATTTTATAAATATCTTATATATAATTCTTTAAAAAATAATTTTTAAATTATTTTTAATAATTATTTATATTAATTATTACTGAATTTATTTTGTTTTATAGCATATAGCTATATGCTATATATTATCAATGTTCTAGCATTATTTAAACTCTTAGTTTAGTTTAAATAAGTTAGCTAATAGAATATATTGTATGCTTTTAAATTTTATTAACAATAGTTTTAAATACATTGTGTGATTTATATTAGGTTTATAATTCTCTATATATAAGGATTTGTTTGGTTTTGCTGTTTAAACAGTTATTTACATTCAAAAGCTTGCAAATTTTTATCTTGCGATAGATGTTTAATATAATTAATAATAGATGGCAGCACCAAAATTGTCTCTTTCAGATTGCTCTAATTTTTAATTTTTCTAGCTCCATTTCAGTTATAATTTATACACCAGGGTGTATTTTTAGCTTAATTTTGACGATATTGTTAAATTGTTATCTATTAAATTAATAGTGCATTTTAAATAATGTAATTATTATCTATTTATTTTATATTAGATTAAATTTGTTTTACAAGGTATTTCAAATTTTATTTCAAAATGTATTAACTGCATCCTTTGGTATCATTTACTGTGATTTCTTAACTGTTTTATTCACCTTAATCTTTATGATATACTGGTAGACATGTGCACATGGATTTTTGTAAAATGCTGAAATATTAATCGGTATGGTGTTTATTATTTATATTTTATATCCTATAAATATTTAAATACGTTTTATTGATTCTTCCATTTCATATTATTTGTTTCTATTCTGCTTTCATTTTTAATCAATTCACTTGATTTTAGTGGTTGTTCGGGCACAGGGGAAAATTAATTTTAGCTTTAGCTTATTTTTCCCACAGAAAATAACCATTTTGCTTATATCATTGAATTCTGTGCCCTTGATAACGTAATTCAATGTATAAGCTTTTCAATTTTTGTCGGTGTCCACTTTTTTCTTTTTTCTTCCATAATAATTCTTATAATTTTTTTTTTTTTTTTTTTTTTTTTTTTTTTTTTTTTTTAAATACTTACAGCTTTAATTCATAATAATTGACGGTGGTAGGTTATGTTTAATTAATGGTAATATATATATATATATATATATATATATATATGTACCAAAAATTCAAATTTCATTTTATATTTAAATCCTTTGTTCAGTCACGAGCTATACTTATCTACTAACAGAGAAAATATTGTTTTTTAATTTCAGATAAAGCTACCATGAGTTATTCTGGCCACCACGACGACACACGATGACACTTTTCTTTTAGGAGCCTCCAAGAACCAGGTCCCACCGGCTGAATTTTCTAAATTTTTGAATGAAAATTTTATAAAATATTGTTTAAATGTTGCTCTTTTATATGCTTAAAATTTTGAATAAAATTATTTATTTATTATATTGAAAAAAAAAAAAAAAAAAAAAAAAAGAGAAAATATGCCTTTTTTTTAACCTTCGAAACCCATGTAACCCCTTAATGTTTACTAATGAAAAAAATAAGTTTTTTAAACTTGTTATGTGGTGAGAAAAAGAATAGGCATTATAAATCGGCTAGAAAAAGAATATGCTGTATATATATATTTTTTTCCATTTAAATCGCATTTTATGAAAAACATTGTAGAAGGTTGTGTGGTGCTTCTGATGAGGGCGGTAGGAAGGTAGTTCTCTTCAGAGGCGTAAATGACAAATTTTTCGTTATGAAGAATAAAAGATTTTATTCGTATTAAATACAAAAGGTTTTCTGGACTAAATATCAGCATATGTACACAGCAAAAATAAGTTGAAGTAAAGTTTCTGATGATAACAAAGTTTGTGAAGTGGCAAGGTAATCAAAGTCCTGAATTACTGGTTAGAAAGTTCAGCAATATTAAAGGGTCTCCGAGACTCTATTTATCTAGTCTTTAGAAATGTCACTTGAAGAATTAAAGAACTCTTTTTTCCGTTGATGGCCTGTCGCTGTCCTTCACTGCACGACTATTCCCCACCGTCCGCCGTTTCTCCATCTGTCGAAACCTCAGAAACCAATATACAGTAGAACCTCTTTTATCCGAAACTCTTTTAACCAAAACTCTCGATTAACGAAATCCATTTTTTAAGCTTTATTTTTTTTTTTTACTGTCACATTACTTGTGTGCAAAATCCATTTTGAAAGCTTTTTTTTTTTTTTTTTTAAACTACCATATTCCTTGAGTGCAAGTGGTCCTTTCCGAACTACGAGTACATATAAATATTTTCGATCCCCTTTCTTAGAGTTCTTTTGAATTTACTTTGAGCACCCGTAAGCTGCGGAATGGAACGAAGAAAACGAACAAATTATCAATTCTGAAGCTTTTGAATGTTTTACAAAAGGTTTGGCATGGCGGGAGCAGCAGAAAGACTGTGATACTGGTGAACTAATAATAATAAAAAACTCCGTGATAGAGCTTCAAAGGAAAAGCAATCGAAACGGCGACAAAGAAAGCATTTTTTCAAATCCTTGTGATATATGTAAAAGGTACTTAATTTCAAAATTAAAATTCAGGTAATTTATTCTTGTTTCTATTTTGGTACTGCTTTATTTTTATTAAGTCCTTGTTAACATAATAATAAATATTGCATACATTTCACCCTAATCTTAAAAGAAAGCATTCTCGATTATCCGAAAATTTCGATTATCCGAAAGAGGGTCGGTTCCAATTACTTCGGATAATCGAGGTTCTACTGTATTTTCGAGATTTAAAGAAGCATTAATAAAAACGAAATGCCGATACTTTTCAAAAATGTTTCCGATTGGTTTTTATAGTGTATGAATGCGTTTTCTCAAACCGGAATATCGGTATTTCATGATGCAATCAGTTCTCAATTAAACATTTCATGCGTGACTGAATTAATACATGCAAGAATACCAAAATAATACTAATTTTAATGTTAATATTTATGCTGTGTATCATGTGTGCCTGTGTGTTTGTTGGAAAAGAAAATGTTTACTTAAGAATGTATAGAACGCTAAAAACTTATATTTCTGGTTGAAAAAACTGATTAGTACGCTTGAAAAATTACTCTTTAACGTTTCCGAAGGTTGGTGGCAGCAAAAGAAACTTTTTTTTTTCTAAATGCTTCTTTAAATTTCGAAAATATATTGGTTTCTGATATTTCTATAGATAAAGAATGCTTTTCGGAATTGTGGGTAACTGGAAGAGGTTATTGTATATTTTCGTTCGTGCTGGTTATGTTATATTTTCCTTACATTAAGAAACATTTGTCTTTTGTTCACAATGTAATACTTTTTTGCGAAATATTCGTGAATCTAAAATTTGTACAAATCTCTAGTCAATAGACAGAAAAGTCTTCAAGTAACAGAAAAACCTCTTGGAATCACAGGGGTGTTTCGTCAACTTACTGCCTGTTCTTTTTACGTTTTTTGACGAAATTTTTTTTAGAGCGTACTTTATTTAGGAACTTTGTATGCTGGAAGTATTTTTTAAGACCAGGGCAAAATCCAGATAGAGGTAGGGTAAGCTGAATCCCTGTGCAACCTCTTGCGCCCTCTCTAACCTTCGTACTATCTATATTATAAAGGACAAACATATCTGTGCGTAACTCATACGTCATTTTGCGAATGGCAACGCTTTGAAATTTGAAATAAAATTTTGGTTTTGCAATTTTCTCTACTGCAAATTTTTAAACTTCTAACCGTCGCATATTTTTAATTTTTACACCGTCGTATAAGGGAAAAAATACTCTTTTAAATGCAATTTGTTTGAAAGCTGTATCTCAATTTACTTTTAAGACATTAATTTTTTGTAGTTTTTATTACCTTTTTTTGTAATCGTGGCAACTGAAGTACGCCATTTCTGATGAAAGTAAAGGGAAACAAATGAAAAGAGTAGATCGCTGTATCTGTTTGTTGTCATTTGCTCTTAAAAACTGAAAAAAAAAAAATGAAATTAAAATACGTGCTATGTCAAGAATATGTTATAAAACCCGGTGAGTTTTATCTTTATTTGGTTTTTATTTATCAATTAAATGATTTTTATTTTATTGCAATTTAATTTTACAAATGATAGAAAAATGTATTTTAAAGAACATTTGTGTGACTTGAAAGAATGCAATTTTATTAATCCGTCTGTAATTACATTTTTCGAATTTTGAAAAAATATGAATGAATGACTTTTGATAAAACAGGGAGCTATTATAAGCAAAAAAAAAAAAAAAAGAAGTCATGTAAATCATTAGATATCCGAGATTGCATTGCCAATCTTCTTAAATGACGTCATTGTTTTCTGCTAGGTTTATGTATTACGTATTCAGCGATAATGATGTCATTTGCATACCGTTCTATAGATGTTGTTTAAGACGGGATCGTAAAATTGGGATTCTTTAGCGGATGCAATTGACGTCATTTTATTTAAAAAAAAAGCGTGTATTTTAATTCTTAAAACTGAAATATGTTTTGTAGAAGTGCGTCTTTTCACCCCAGCTGTTTTGAAATTTTTCAGAGGTGAAAACGCTTTATCTTTGAAAATAACGTAATCGAAATCTCACACTGATAAAACGCAATGTTTTACATAGATTTAGAGAGACTTTATGGAAAAAGTGTAACATACGGTGTGCATGTTCTTTGTCAGAAAAATAGCGATTTATATTACAGAAATTGATGATTCGCCGAGTTAGACAAGCAATCAAAGAAGTTCTAGGCAATAATTGGAGGTTTAAAATAATGTCAGGCTCCCCAAGTTTTTGTATAAAATTCTCTCTACTAAGAAAATTTTATAGCTATTCTTTAAGACATGTTACTGTAATTTTATCAAAATAGCATAATTTGGATAATTTAATTTTTCAGAATTTTATATAATCTATATATTTAAAACACAAGAATGTTTTTTAGTCATCTGCCCTGAGCTTTTCGCTGAACCAAATATACTAATAATTTTTTTAACTGGAAGCTATTCATTTGTAGATGTGCTCGCACTAGCTGTTTTTTTAATATCCCATTATTATATTTTAATTTTAAATGTATTATATGAAACTTATTCGAAATGGTGATAATGAGATAGCTTTCATTATTGCAGAGAAGAGAGAAGTAATGAGGTTTATTTATCTTTATTCATATGATTATCTCATAAAAATTCAAAATTGCTGATAAAAATTGTTGTAAGGGACTGATGGCGCAAAATGACATTAGGAACATAATACTTGAACGGTAAATTACGTAATGCTTTTGAAAACACGCATTTTCCTCATAACGTTTCCAATTTTTTTTTCCCCTTCTGTATTTGTACTAAGTTTCAGACACTAGATGAAATGCTTAAGTAAGTGAAAATGACATCATATTTAAAAGAAAAGGATGATTTTCTTAGATAAAACTAAACTTTTTAACAGAAATGCGTCAAAAAACATAAATTACGGCAATTTTTACTCTCCGGTACTGAGATTAGAATCTCGAGTTAAGAACGCGACTGTTCACATGCAAAGATTTTGTTGACAATCGTGACTTCATGTTTTGAGTTGAAATGATTTTAAAATGATCCAATTAAAATACCAATTTTTTAAAAAGAGTGATTTCAGGTTGAGAGCTTACTTTTTAAATCAATCTCTATCGCGTGTAGCTCGATTAAGAAAGATTAATCCGTTTGCCCCTAAAACAACATAAAGAGTTCATCATTTTCTTACGACTAATATTCCGTAAACAAAATAAAACTTCCTCTATGATTAAATAAATAAAATAATGTAAATAAATTACAAGTTTAACAGACATGTAATTGAACTACGCGCTTAAAGCTCTGAAATTATCAGAAGACATGAGAAGGCCGTAAGAATCAAGATCTTGGGCTAATAACTTTTAGCATGCAGCTAATACGACAAAATCGCTTTTGATAAATTTCAAAAGTTTATTTGATTGTATAATTCATATTTTTCATATGAAAAAATCTTTTTTATTTTTAGTGGGCAATCTAAAAAATATATTGCATGTAAAAAAAAAATATTACTTTTCAATTAAAAAAAATGGTTTTCACCTATATTCTGTAACCCGGGAAGCCCGGGTACGATCCCCTAGTTTTAATAATTTAATAATAAAACTTTAAATCCGTTTGATTGATAACACACTTTAAAATTACCCAAATACATACCAAAAATCGCAAAAACTAAAATGCGTTTTAGGTACGGTATTTCATTATCAAACATGTTAAAAGCTTTCAGAATTAGCCCCATCAAGAATTTTCAGAGCTACCTTTGGCTTCTCTGGCTGATTAAGGCTCTGCTCAAGACAGCAGAAAAATGTAAATCAGGACACGACTCGTCCCGTCCCATTGAGCCAAATGAAAGAAAGTTGGACCGAACTCGGCTACCTGTCGGTCCAGATCTGGGCACATGTAGACGTCTAAAATGGACAGTATTCTCGTGACGTTACAGTGGGAATCACGTGGTGTAAAAATAGCGGCTAGCGTGTTTGTTTACCTTATTGCGTCATTTGATGAAGCAGAAATACAGGTAAATACATGCATAAAATACTGCAGATTTATTTTGTACGAATTATTTTCTATCAGTAGTTATATACATACTAATTAAAATCCATATATACGTATTAACTAAAATTTAAAATTTTATTTTATAAATAAAATGAAAAATATGCAGGCCATTACTTTAAAATAGAGAAAAGAATGCATGCATAACCCATACCACCTAAAAAGGTCTAAAACTCCGTATAAAATAAAATATGTATAAATTTTCTAAACACAATGATTTTCAATAGCGCGGTTATGAATGTTAGTCCCAAGCAGACGAATTTTTGTAGCCTCGAACCCATGGAGAATATGGTCCATATGCTAGCCCCCTGAAAAGCGTGATCCTGGGTGCGCCAATGAATGAGAATCTCAAGGGAATAAAAATTTTGTTTATGTTATCAGTAGTTCGCGTTTTCAGTAACTAAATCTTTGTACTAATATTGGCAAGGGTTGTGAGAATAATCTATGTTAAAAGTAATTTATGTTAACCGTGTTCACATTAACGACGTTCGAATGTATTACTATTACAGAAATATCTAAAAGTAGTTTTAGCATACATGTAATACTTACATGTTACATATGTTAACTATACATTTATAATCTTAATAAAAACTTTCAAGCAATTTCGATTCATTATTTTTTGTCCACTAAATGTGTTTTATTGGTTTTTGGCACATCATGGTCGTATAAAATATTTTTTACAAACGTTTGGCACGTGTATGTGAAAAATTTCATCATCCCTGTTCTAAGTAATTCTTAAAGCAATATTTCACGAAAAATTTAATGAATACTTAGCACTTTAAAAGTAGAATAAAGTTAAAGACCAAAACCTATTTGTTGAATATTTATTTATATAAATATGTATGTATGTATACACTTATATGTATACACTTATAGTGAAACAAACTATAAGCCAAAAAAATGCTATAAAAGTTACAAAATACCTTTATTTGGATTAACGCATGTTTCATAGCACAAATTGTTCGGGGGAACATCTCTTTGAATAGAATGTCTAAATGCATAAGCCTTTAAATAGTTAACTTAAGTTAAAATTTTTAAAGTAAAAGCAACTTTTAAAAATAAAAGTTATAACTTTTAAGACCTAAAGTTTCTGCATTTAGGCATTCTATTCAAAGAGCAGTCTGCACCTTCGAGTAGTTAAATAACGAAATAAATAAAATATATGATATTGCAAGAAATAATGGATACAAAGAAAGCGCCATAGAAAAGTTAATTATGAACTTGAAGAATAAGAAAAAAAGAAATTTCAATCTACAAAATTCCGTGTTATCCAACTTTACAATATTTTCCTGGTTTCTTGGAACGTTTGAAATATAAACTCAATAAATTCAATATCTCCCTTGTTGCAAAACCTTCCATGAAATTAAAAAACATAGTATGCAAGAAAATAGATCCAATTGAATCAAACCAGTTATCAGTAGTATATGAAATACCTTTCACCAAAGAAGATGGGACAATGCAGTTTTATGTGGGTATGACAAGCACAAAACTTAAAACTAGAATCAAAGAACATACAGCAGACATCAAACACAACAGGAGAACCGCAGCTTTGGCCAGATTATGCAGCAAAGAACCTTTACAGATCGACTTTAAAAATAGCAGAATAATTTATCCATCAAGATTTTATTTACCATACATTATCCGAGAATCAATATAGAGATATTTTTATGCAACGAGAATATTTGCGATGATTCAGTATCCCTTGAGTTACCTAAAATTTGGAAAGAGATACTATGCAGTTTTAGTAACAATAGTAAAAATTAATCCACGCTCACAAAATATCCAATTTCCTTTTATTTTATATTTGCACTAATTTTCATTATGCATAAAGCCTCGTGACATCATTTATCAAGTTATTGTTTTTAAAATTTTTCTGCGAAAATATTTCTATCAAGAATGATTTTGAAAATGTCGCCGTTTGTGCGATGAAACATACGTTAATCTAAATAAAGATATTTTATCACTTTTATACAAATTTTTGACTTAGTTTATTTATTTATATGTTCATGAGTGTATTCTAAGTTCTAAGGCACTACATATGAAGGAGGATGCAAATGAGCACCAGACTCTGCATCATATCTTGGCTTGATGGGACACTGCGCAGAGTATGCATACAGGTGTAACTTTTTTAAATGAATGCGAATGTATCATCAAAAGTTTCATTACGACGGTTTCCTGTTGCCAGCTTTTGAAAGAGAAATAAAGAAAAAAACACTTCTCCTCCTACCTGCTACTTCTTTAATAAAAGCGGTAAAACCATCCATCAAAAAAAGCAGGCACGGCGGGGAAAAATAGCGGCATTATAAAAGTCATGTTTGCTCTGCTTCTTTCATGTTTCATACGTGTGTGGTCTGACTTATGCCCGATCACGTAGATTTCAGATTTTCATACGGTCCAGCGATTTTTTACTATTATTATTTTTGCTACTCAAAGTGAGAAAATCCGATATTCTAATGTTTTCTTTGAAGGTTAAGTAATAAAATTTCAAAGAAACCGATATTGACGAAGGGGGTTTGATAGCGTGATGATCAAATAATACCTTTTTATAAAGGAGGAGGGATTAAGAAAGGGTTTACTTCTTCTAAGGCAGTAATACTACAAGAGGAAATGTACACCATGTCTTTAGATAAAGAAATTGGTCTATTTAGTTTTATTTTATGTATGTTCTGGCAGCTGTCGTATGAAATATTTCCGACATCTCCTACACGTAGAGGTGTTCAAAAGTCTTTCATCACCTACCAAAAAGCCCACATACTATACAATTAATAACAGGATCAATATTGGGTCGGACAATAATCAGGCTCTGATTTTCGCCTAGGCCTAAAGTCTAATGTGTTATGGGCTCACACATTATTTAGTGATAGTATCGATAGTGCTAATAAGACCTATTCATTTTTTAAGGGTGTATTCCGATCCAAACTGCTTATTTTCTGATTCATTTTTAAATTCATTTTTGCTCTCAAACGCATCAAACTAAGAAATTCTCTTATTTAGAAACTACATAATGTGCCGTGCTTCTCGATTTTTTGATAAATGCAGAAAATATTCTAAAAAAATGCTGTCAAAATCGGCGTTTTGAACCGAAATTTCCGGAAGCGGAAGATCTGGGGATGAAAAAGATGGTCATACTGAGAAAATAATTGCTTAAAAATCAAATTCTAATTAATTGAGCGAAAAATAAAATCACACGGCACCTTATACAACTCTTCAAAAATCACCCCAGCAAGTTTCATGTTTTTACTTTTAAAAATGAGTCTGAAAATGTCTCAGAAAATTTCGAGCTGTTGAGGGTGGAAAAATATTTTTTCGAATACACCCTTAAGTTATTCCGAAAAGAAGAAGCTTCACTTCGAATTTTGCCGGAACGGAAATGCGTGATTGTAATTTTAAGTATGCTTTGCTAGTTGTAACGTTATTTATAAAAAAATAATCCTTTTAGGACTGATGTGTCGAAACTCACCAAAAATCTTCTGAAATCTTTTAAGGGTGTTCTCAAATCCAAAAGGGCAAGTTTCTGACATAAGTTTTAATTTATTTTTGTTCGAAAATGCATGAAGCTAGCTGGTGTTGTTGTTCCGAAACTATGTAAATGAGCTGTTTTTTCCATTTTTTTGCAAACGCAATAGATCTTTCAAAAAAGAGATCTTTCAAAAACCGAATTTAAGCGCAATGGAAGAAAAAGCACTCAAGAAAGGTCAAAAAACGTGTTTGTCATGTGATCTAAATCGATTATAACTCAATAGGTAATTGATTGATCAAAAAATCGAAAAAACAGTTCAATTCCAAATCGCTTCCATGGCCAGGCTTTCCAATTTTATACCTTTCCGTTAAAAAATGAATTTGTAAATGTGTCAAAACGTTTTGCGCTTGTTGAGGAAAGCAGTTAAGAACCAAGGTTATTAGACATATAAGGTTGGCTCGTAACTTTTCACCCAATCGGAGAGATCCCGCTCTGCTACGTCACAAGAATCCACAATCAGAATCCATCCCGTGCTAATAGCGTTATGTACAGTTGAATTGTTATGTAATTTTAAGTGGAAAAAATTATTAATACTTTTTTTACACGTGTAAAGAAATAATAGACCTTAGTTTTAAAGAAAATTAATAAGTTTTAAAATCTGTACAGTGACACGAGGCGGAAAAAAAAGAGAAAATACAGTTATAGCTGAACTATAATTGTTATTCTCTCTCTCACTCTCTCTGTTATTGTGTTATTAATGTATATATTTTTTACTTATCAAGTTATCAGTTGTCTATTTCTTATTTTTATATATATATATTTATTAAATTAGTAAAATAGTGGGTTGCAACTTGAATTCATTTTATTAAAATGTACGTTTTAATATGGAATTTCTACAAATTAGAAAAACAAAATAATAGTTTCTCAGAATTACGTTTATAAAAACTAATAAGTTTAAAAATCCTTTTTAGTTGTAAAAAACATTAAAAATACTTACAACATATGCAGTTATTATTCTTTTAAAGCAGATTAGTAAAGTACAAAGTCAAAAATTCGGAATCCTCCGGAACTTGTCGATTGGACTTTTCCGAATTTTGAATCATTTGCATAATTAACAAAAAAAAAAAAAAAAAAAAAAAAAATGAAAATTTTATCCATTTTTACCGGCGAATTATTTACGCATTACAAAGCATTTGAATACTAAAAAGAAAACAATTAATTAACAATTAAAAGAAAATAAATTAAAATAATGCTAAAGCAGATATTTTAATTGGGGAATATATCTTTTTTAAAAGGTAAAAAAACTTCATCACAATTATAGATTTTTTTTTTTTATGTAGTTTTTAATGTTTTTATGAATTTTGCCAAACATTTTTTACATTACTAATAGGAATCTGATTACAATATTCTAATTCAGTATAATAAATATTGACCTCTTTTCAGTGAAGTTTATTTTGAAATCATACATCGACTTTTCAATGTTTCGCATTTTTTAAAGCGATTTTAAGAGGGTTTTTTTTTTACGTTTCACGGCGACTTTTTGACTTTCGTAAAGCTAATTCGATTTCAAAGTTTTAGCCTAATTAATATATGGTAAACTGCTTACCCCATGATTAGTGATTTTTTAGGGATTTTCAATGCGATATTTTGCGATTCGGGAAAGCATTCTGGTTGCAATGTTTTAGACAATACATTTAGCTACAATAAATTTTGTTATTTGCGATTTTTAAATTTTTAGCCTTTTTTTCCCCCCTCGTGCGGCACTTTTCCCACATCATTTAAAGTAATCCCGTTTTAGACTTTCAGCTTAATATGGTAAATGTTGTTCTCTTTTTAATAATGTTTATTCGGAATTCGTACAGCGTTTCTTGAAAGTTTCGCGAATTTTTTATGCAGATTTTAGATTTTTGCGGCAATTTTTTGACATTCGTAAAATGAATTCATTTTCAATCTTTTAGCCCAATATAATACATTTTGTCTTACACATTTTTTGAAATTTGGGAGATTTGCAATGCGATTTTTGGCGTTTCGAGGCAATTTTGGGGGGCATTCGTGAAAGAATTCCAGTTACAATATTGTCCACTATAGTAAATTATGTTCTCTTCAAACTTTAGACGCTTAAAGTTTTTTTCCTTCTTTCTTTCTTCACGTTTCGCGGCGATTTTTTCGCATTAGTAAAAGGAATTCTATTTTAATCGTTTAGTTCCGTATTATAAATGGCCTCTTTTTAATAAAGTTTATTCAGAATTCATATAGCGATTTTTAATTTTTTAAGATTCTTTTTTTCGTGTTAGAGATTTTTTTGACATTCGTAAAAGAAATTCCGTTTCAAACTTTTAGCTTAATATAATAAATTTTAACCTCTGCGATTTTCGCAGTTTTAGCAGTTGTTTTATGCGATTATTTAGCGGTTTATTTTACGTTTCGCTAAAATAAAAACGCCAGTTACGGAAACGTCCAAATTTTGGAGAATTCGGGATTTCGGAAGTCCGGATTTGAGACTTTGTACTGTATATAAAACACATAGCACCTTCCTACAGGTCCCCCCCCCCCAAATATTGGCTGTTTCCAGAGGCTGATACAAAGGAGGGGGGGGGGTGATAGAGGAGAAATTAGCCTTTCACAATAATTATTAACACAATCAATTTCTTGTGAAACATTTAATATATCAATAATTAAAAAATAATAATATTTACAACATTTCAACTGTTCACATATTATTTACAATTATTTAAAGCATTCGATTTTATATAATAAAGAAAATACTATTGAAAAGGGAAACAACTGGTTATTAAAAAGGAAAATAGTTTTTGACTCTCTTTTTTTTTTTTTTTTGGCTACACAATCCTTATTGCTAAATTTTAATTTTCTTTTTATTGATTTCATCTCTTTTGACTTAGCATTTAAATATTTTACGCGGATAAAAATTCGTAATTTAGAAAAAGAAGATAACTTATTGTCGATATTTAGATTGCATGTTTTGATGATATATATTCAACAGGTTTTTTTTTAAAATATCTTTCTTTTCATTGAATGTATCTTCATGAAATGAAATAAAATAATTTTCCATAATAGAAATGTTTAGCTGATATTATTGAAGACCACATCATTCACGTTAAAAGAGAGCTTTAAATTCAAGTCTTTGTGTATTTGTCTTCAAATCTAAAAAAAATGTTTCGTACGAACAAGCAAAAGCAAAGCAAACATGGGTTACGGCAGGGGTTCCTGGATTCTTGTGACGTATGATCCTACATAGCAACGGCAGTGGGCGGGACGGCGTCCTTAGTGACGAGCCAACCTTATATGTCTAATAACCTTGGTTAAGAACAGCCTTAACACATCGACTGCTATGGCATACAAATATGTGTGCCAGCAATATTTCCCGGGGTACCGAACCACACGAATATGTGTGCCATCAATATTTTCATTGAAGAAAATTTATTGCTATAAAGCAGGACTATTGATAATTTATTAACATGTATTTAAAAGAAGAATACCGTGCCCCCTCCCCCAGGCATGTCTACTGACTTCAGCTTGACATTCAAAGTGTAAAAATAATTAAATTTTGATATTTTTGAATTAAAAATTTATAAAATTAACGCTTTATATAAAATTAACAAACATTGACACAATTGGAAATTGTGAACCGAGTCTATAAACACTGAAAACCGCTTTGTAAATGTCTGCTAAAAATGCCACACCGTCGCAATCTGCGCCGGTCAAAGTATTAATAGAATTTGTTCAATTAGCATTTCCAATCTTCTTATAAAGGAAAAGGCTGTTTCAGAATAACTGACAAAGGTAGCATTTTCCCGATCTTCCGGATTACGATAGCTACGGAAAGTTCGTCATTAAAATAAGCAATCGATTGTATTTCAAGAATAGAAAGCAAAATATGCTATTCGATTCTTAGTCATTTAAATATGCAAATTTTATGTATTTACGGATAAAAGTGACTCCATGAATGTATCAGAAAATTTTGCGTTGTCGATAAAGGAAAAGAAAGGAATTTGAGAACGTTCTTAAGGAGCTACTTCACTCACGAGAAAACAGTCACTCGGTAATGTTAATGCTATATAAGAAACTTTTTAAGATATCTCATTTACATTTCAATATTTTTAAATGATTATTTATTTATTTATTTTTGCATTGGATAGCTGAGTTTCGATCTCTACAAAGACCGTTAAGAGGCTACTTCAGTCAGGCGAAAACACCCGTTCGCTAATGTTAATCTAATGGGAGAATTTTTTTTAAGATATCTCGTTTGCATTTTAATATTTTTAAATGGGTTTTTTTTTTCAATGTATAGCTGAGATTGATCATCGGTCGTTTTTTACTCTTTCGTTTTTGATTTCAGGTATTTTTAATTAGGACACTTTCATTTTCGGAACCGGTTTCGAAAGTGACAGCATCCTCATAAACAAAAAAAACATCTGCAAACAAAATCGAAAAAGTGAAAAATGGCCTTTGTACAGATCAACCTCAGCTATTTAATGAAAAAAAAATCATTTTAAAATATTAAAATGCAAACGAGATATCTTAAAAAATTTCTTCCACGCATTATAGCGAGCGGGTCTTTTCGCGTGACTGAAGTAGCCCCTTAAACGGCCTTTGTATAGATCGACCTTAGTTATCCAAGTAAAAAAAAACAACAAACAAAAAAACAAACAAAAAAAAAACCCACCCTTTAAAAATATTGAAATGCAAGATATCTTTAAATGATATCTTTAAAAATTTCTCCCGTATAAGATTAACATTAGCGAGCGGGTGTTTTTGCGTGAGTGAAGTAGCCTCTTAATCCTATCTGGACTAAAATTTGGGTCATTCCATGTCACTTCATCCAGACCATGTCACCCACCGTCACAGATTTCTATGAAATTTTAAACACAAAAACAATGTCTAAAGATATGCTGTTACACCAAATTTCAGTTTAAAATAATAAGTTTTTCATGAACTACACGCATTTAAAAATACCCCTCTCACTCAATTTTTTGCTGAAAATGATCTTCCGTCAAACATGTAATGTTGGATAAAAATGCTCATTTTTCTAAATATTATTATTAAACTTGATATATATATATTTTTAGAGATTCTTAATAATGTATTTTATTAAAGGAATGGTTTATAAAACTTTTTAGAACTCGAATATTGTTTTTAAAAAATATTTTATCTAAGGAGTTAAGAAAAATATGAAAATATGTAATTCATTTTTTTTTTTTTTTTTTTTTTACATGTGCCACCCATTTGATTTGGCTGACTTTTTTTATATATATAGTTTAAAAGGAAACCATTTAATAATAAAAAAAATTAGAAAGGTGTTTTTTGAAATTCTTGAGAAAAAAAAATTTTGTTAATTTTACAGAATATATCTAAAGTATTGTTAAAGTTCAAAATTCTTCAAAAATACGTGTAATAATAATAAACAAATATCATAATTAAACTATAATTTTGTTTCTAAAAACTTTTTTTAATCTTATTTAAATAAATTAAAGTATAAAATTCATATTATTTCTGTTACAGAAAATTAACTTCCGCTATGTATTCAAATAAAATTTCCATTATACTAACTGAAAAACAACCCGTAAGTATAAACTGATTTATAAATTAAAATGAACAAAGTGAAATTGAACAGCTAAAACCAAGCTATAATAATTACCAAGCTAGAATTGCCTATTACTTGATAAAGAGGGTACCATTAAAAATGCCAGAATAAGGTAAGATTAAACTAAAAATAACATACTTAATAGCATGCGCATTTGCACCAATGCTATTAGAATGCTGAAATAATAAATTTGAAATTACAAATATTCAAACAATCTAAGCTTTGCATCTTCTTTAAAAAAATGTGGAAAGTATAAATTTATAGTTTCAATTTTGTTTCACTTATCGTCTTCAAAATGAAATAAAGTAATAAAAACATAAATAATCAGTGGTATATTGAGATTATTCAGAGCATAGATTATGATGAAAAAGATGCAAATATAAAAGTTTATGCATCCCAGCGGACCTTCCACTTCATTTTGCTGGCCAAATAATGATTATTGCAACGTGCCCTTCAACCATATATTATGTAGCATTGAATTGACTACTGCAACAGGGCGGCCATATGCTCTTTCAAAAGAATCTACTGAAACAATCAATCGTAAGTGGAGCATTTATAAAAAGCAATATCTAGTGAAATAATATGTTGATTTTTTATTTCCTATTTCCTATTTCCATTTATCATAAACACCTTTAACCATTCAATTATAAAAAAGTGTAAATCCAGCATAGAAATAAATCTTATATTTTAAATTGGTTAAAACTTCTGTCTCATATATGTAAGTAAATTTTGTATGTATATATTATATCAGTAACAAAGAAAAAACTATATAATTTTTATGATTTTATTACAGGATCCTAGAATTTTATGTAACATATTGTTAAATTATACACAAAATTTATCAAAATAAATCTTTATTCATTTGCTTTTTTAATAATTTCATTATTTTTACCTTGAATTGCTACTAATTCTATTTAATTTATTTATAATAATTTTATTTCTGTTTATGAAGTTAAAAAATTTGATGTTAGTTTTAAAAGTCAGTCCTCTTATAATGTCATATATTAATAATCGAAACTATTTTGACAAAAACTGTCAAGATGCCCCCCCCCCCCTCCAAAAAAATAAAATAAATAAATATTTAAATCTAGGATTAGTTAGAAAAATATGGCACTTATGTTTATTTTGAGCACGAGAAAACTATTGGGCTAGGTCACATGATCGAGAAATTTCGATTAGTGGACCATTTTTGGGTCACTATGGGTCAAGCCAATTTCATCTAAAAAACGGCTCTAACGATTTTGACTAAATTTTGTATTCTGTCGTTTTGGATTACGTGAAAACCAATGGGCTACGTCACATATTAGAGAAAATTCGATTAGTGGGTCATTTTTGGGTCACTGTGGGTCAAGCAAAAAGTTTATCTAGGAAACGGCTCAAACGATTTTGACGAAATTTTGTATTTTACCCTTTTCGGGCACGAGAATACCATTGGGCTAGGTAACGTGTTCGAGAAAATTCGATTAGTGGGTCATTTTGGGTCATAATGGGTCAAGGTCAAGCTAATTATATCTAAAAAACGGCTCAACCGATTTTGACTAAATTTTATATCCAACCATTAATCGGCACGAGAAAACTATTGGGCTAGGTCACATGCTCGAGAAATTTCGATTAGTTGGTCATTCTTGGGTCACTATGGGTCAAGACAATTTTATCTAAAAAACGGCTCGAACGATTTTGATTAAATTTTGTATTTTGTCGTTTTCGATTACGAGAAGACCAATGGGATAAGTCACACATTAGAGAAAATTCGATTAGTGGGTCATTTTTGGGTAACTGTGGGTCAAGCAAAGTTTATCTAGAAAACGGCTCTAACGATTTTGACGAAATCTTGTATTCTATCGTTTTCGGGCACGAAAATACCATTGGGCTTGATCGCATGTTCAAGAAAATTCGATTAGTGGATCATTTTGGGTCACAATGGGTCAGGGTCAAGCTAATTGAATAAAAAAAAAAGCCTAGAACATTTCGACAAAATTTTGTAATATACCCTTTCCGGGCATGAGATGACCATTGGACTAAGTAACATGCACGAGAAAAATAGATTAGTGGGTCATTTTAGGTCAAATGGGTCAAGGTCCAGCTAATTATATCTAAAAAAACGGCTCAATCGATTTTGACTAAATTTTATATCCAACCGTTTTTCGGCACAAGAAAACTCTTGGGCTAGGTCACATGTTCGAGAAATTTCGATTAGTGGGTCATTTTTGGGTCCCTATGGGTCAAGCCAATTTTATCAAAAACGGCTCTAACGATTTTGACTAAATTTTGTATTCTGTCGTTTTGGATTACGAGAAAACCAGTGGGCTAAGTCACATATTAGAGAAAATTAGATTAGTGGGTCATTTTTGGTTCAGGCAAAGTTTATCTAAAAAACGGCTCTAACGATTTTGACGAAATTTTGTATTTTATCGTTTTTGGGCACGAGAATACCATTGGGATTGGTCGCATGTTCAAGAAAATTTGATTAGTGGGTCATTTTCGGTCACAATGGGGCAGGATCAAGCTATTTGAATCTAAAAAAAGGCCCAAAACATTTCAACAAAATTCTGTAATATACCATTTCCGGTCATGAGATGACCATTGAGCTAAGTCACAAGTTTGAGAAAAATCAATTAGTGGGTCATTTTGGGTCAAATGAGTCAAGATCAAGCTAATTATATCTAAAAAACGGCTCAATCGAGTTTGCCTAAATTTTATATCCAACCGTTTTTTGGCACAAGAAAATTCTTGGGCTAGGTTACATGTTCAAGAAATTTCAATTAGTGGGTCATTTTTGAGCCCCTATGGGTCAAGCCAATTTTATCTGAAAAACGGCTCTAACGATTTTGACTAAATTTTGTATTTTGTCGTTTTCGATTACGAGAAGACCAATGAGATAAGTCACATATTAGAGAAAATTAGATTAGTGGGTCATTTTTGGGTCACTGTGGGTCAAGCAAAGTTTATCTAGAAAACGGCTCTAACGATTTTGACGAAATTTTGTATTTTATCGTTTTCGGGCGCGAGAATACCACTGGGCTTGGTCGCATGTTCAAGAAAATTTGATTAGTGGTCATTTTGGGTCACAATGGGTCAGGGTCAAGCTAATTGAATCTAAAAAAAGGCCCAAAACATTTTGACAAAATTCTTGAATATACCGTTTCTGGACATGAGATGACCATTGGGCTAAGTCACAAGTTCGAGAAAAATCGATTAGTGGGTCATTTTTGGGTCACTGTGGGCCAAGCTATTTGTATCTAAAAAAACGACTCAAAGGATTTTGTCAAAATTTTGTATTATACAGTTTCTGGGTATGAGAAGACCATTGGGCTAAGTCACATGTTCGAGAAAATTCAATTAGTGGGCCATTTTTGGGTCACTGTGGGTCAAGCTAAGTATATCTAAAATAACGGCTCGAAAGATTGTGGCAAAATTTTGTATTATATCGTTTCTGAACATGAGAATACCATTGAGCTAAGTCACATGTTCTGGAAAATTCGATTAGTGGGTCATTTTTGGGTCACTGTCGGTCAAGCAAATTGTATCTTAAAAAAAAAAAGGCTCAAACGATTTTGACAAAATTTTGTATTATACTGTTTCCGGGCACGAGAAGATATTTGGGTTAGGTCACATGTTCGTGAAAATTCTATTAATGGGTCATTTTTGGGTCACTGTGGGTGAAGTTAATTTTATCTAGAAAACAGCTTTAATGATTTTGATTAAATTTTGTTTTCTATCGTTTTCGGGTTCGAGAAGACGAGTGGTCTAGGTCGCTTGCTCAAGAAAATTCGATTAACCAGCCATTTTGGGTCACTATGGATCAAGGTTTAGCTAATTTTATCTATAAAATGGCTCAAACGATTTTGACAAAATTTCTTATTACACCGTTTCCTAGTACGAGAAGACCATTGGGATAGGTCAGATGTTCGATAAATTTAGATTAGTTGGTCCTTTTCGGGTTATCCTGGGTCAAGCTAATTTTAACTATAAAATGACTTTAGCGATTTTGATTAAATTTTGTATTCTATCGTTTTAGGGTTCGAGAAGAGCATTGGTTAGGTCGTGTGTTCGAAAAATTTCGGTTAGTGGGTCCCTATGGCTTAGGATCATACCAATTTTATCTAAACAGCAAGAATTATATAGTGAGAATGAAATATCGAGTTGAACACAAGGCTAATTTTGACCGAGCTTAGCTCGGTCATGCCCACTATTTGTTCCTTATGCTTTGGACTTATACTGCGTTAATAAAATATTAAATTTTTGTATAAATTTGACTAGCTATTCATGTTTTCCTTTAAGTTAGCGGCATTACATTACCCTACTTTCCCCTACTACAAAAATGATGAGCTAATCATATATTTAAAATGACATTATGATGCAAGGACAAGCGGAAGTGTACAATATGTACGCAAAGTTAATTTAAATCGGACATTTTGGCTTCAAGAAGCAACTATTTGTCAAGTTATCGTACGAATTGCATATTTCCAACTGAGCGAAAAAATGCCCTGAGAGGGAGTCGAACCCAGATCCTTGGCTTACAAAGCCAGTGGTAACAACAATGGTAACAACAATTGTAAGCCAAGACAAGTATTTACAATTGTTTACATTCTAAGCCAAGGATCTGGGTTCGATTCCCAGCCTGGGCATTTTTTCGCTCAGTTGGAAATATTCAATTCGTATGATAACTTTACCAATCAGTTTGATTGTGTTAAAATAATATTTGTCAAGTATCCGATTTTATATTATTCTCTCCTGCTATCGTCGTGTAATGTAGTATTTCATAAATTTGTTTTCTATTTTTAATGAAAGTTGAAAATTAAAGGATTAAGAAAACAAAATTTATTTTATATTTATAACTTTCTGGCTTAGTTGTTTTTTAAATTTATATTTCAAAAAAAATAATATTTTTTATTGTGCATACTGTACTACTTTCAGGGGTAAGGGTATGTAATAATATAATCAGTTCCTAATTCTGATCTTTATTTGTATCTATACAATAAGATGTCGTGTTACAAAATATAGTTTTCGTAGACGATCTTAGGCATCTGTTGTGTTTGCGAGTAAGTGTGTGTGTGTGTGTGTGTAAGGAGGGGGGGGGGGGGCTGTTATACGTCTATTCTCCTATCCGTCACAGCGACAATACCGTGACTGACGGATAATCAAAGTTTTAGTGTATATAATTTGCTAGATTTTAAACAGTTACTTTTTAATTTTAAACAAGTACTGTTCTGTTTGGCATAACCTCTAAGACTGTTCTGGAGCGTCATAGTACAAAATAAAAATAAAATAGTTTTAGAGCAAAGGTTTGTAAACATTCTCTTCATTCGATGTGAAAGGAAGTAAATGAAAAGCGATTTATGCATTTGAAGCGGAAATAAAGTTCATGGCATCTCGATTTAAACGCTGTTTGCCCCGAACGTTTACTCTAAAGTTCAGTGAAGAAAGTGAGGGAGAACATCATAAATGATCTATTAAATGTAACACTATAACTATTGAGTCTGGTGAAACTTGACTGATTCGAACAGCTGTATAAAATGCTAATTTTGTTCTGCAACTTTCACCGAATCCTGAAGCCATTCATCAAATTATGTACGGTGCGAATGGCAACAAGGCGGTCGGCCAATTACGATCTGAGCCAGAAAATTCTTCGAATTGGTGGCGTAAACTAAAATTAGAGCTCGAAACTTCAGTTTAGCGGAGGATCTGCCTACCTATATCGAATTTCCGTGGAAAGACTGTTTCCTAATGGGTTTTGCCATTACATGCTTGTTAAGTGACTTGTCGTTTGTCTACGTCTTGAGAAAGATTTGAAGCGCTTTTTCAAAACCATAGCCACAATTTACTATATATCCTCCCCTCTGCTAAAAAAGAAAAAAAAAAACCCTTCAAATCTTACAACTAAAAGATTTTTTGATTTTGTTCTTTCGTGTGTACGTTAAATGGGGGAAGACTTGCAAAATGGTTCCTTAAAGGAAGCCGTAGAGCTGTTCTTGTCTCCGTTGTGCTACGGATGGTTGAAAAAGTGATGTATGTGCTGTAGAACGGGGTGAGGGAAAAACTAAAAATGCGCGTGAGAGAGAATTATGTTTTGGAATTCCTGATTCTGAAATCTATATTTCATGAAAAACAGAAAAAAAGATGTCATACTTTGAGCTAAAAAGCATTTGAAGAAATTGTTAAAAAAAAAGGGAGTTCTTTCTTGCGAAGATTATAAACGACTTAATACTGAATGTAAATCTGTCACTGACTTATTATTTGAACGATAATAAATGTTTGAAATTAATGAATGGCGGCTCAGCTCTTTGAAGTGCTTTCTGTTTGATCCCGAATTCTGCTTGCCAAAGTGTTTAAATAATGTTGGAAATCATATTTTAGTTGCTGTAATGGCGTACTAAATTTTCATGACAAATTACAAGCGACGATTTTTTTTTTTTTGAAAGATTTTAAGTTTTAAGTTTACATTTACTTTAGAAAATGGATATAAAAATGCCGAGGAAAGAAATATTGTCCGTTCGTTTGTCGTATACTTAAAAACATAAAAATAATGTCAATAATTTTTCAGATTTTTAAAAAAAAATTAGAATTAACCCTTTACCTACTGACGGTACTTATAAGTACCATTCACTTTAAACTTTCACCCTATAGTGAATATTACTGTAATATACTAATGGTACTTTGCAAAAACACTCTTTTTCATGATACATGGCAGCAGTAGTTCTAAGTTCGTTATTTTAGCGAGGAAGGAAGCTATCTTTGAAACAGTCTACGTGTTTTGTGCCGACATTTTGTACAGATTGTCACGCTTGACTTTTTATAACTACAAACATATACAGGACATAAGATAAGTGTTGAAATTTTTATGTGCTCATTATGATCTTAGAATATAATCTGACTAGTTATTTTAAGTAAACGGTGTATGTATTTGATTTAACAGTTGAATTACTCGTCGGTACTTATAAGTACCGCCAGTACACTGAGTGTTGGTGAAAAACTTACTGTTTACTTTTAGTCTGTATAGTTATCCATCGTTTTTATCTGATTTATGATGTTATAATTAAATTTTAGTGTAGTAATGTTTTTTCAGGTAATTCTTTTCTGCTTTTTTTTTTTTTTTTTTTTTTTTTTTTTTTTTTTTTTTTTTTTTAATAGGAAATCGAAAAAGTTCTTATATCGGCTCATTTTTGCTATGCTAGAAATGGTATACGTAAATTCATATATTGCATACGTGGGGATGCGAGAGAACATATCACTCACCCACAAGAAAAGTGACACATCTCGCAAAAATTCATTTTACTTTTTATTCCCCTAATAGGACTGTCATAGGTGTGTCTTGCTACACAAACAGTTTCATAAGTGTAGTTATACCGGAAAATCCCTTTTTTACGCTATATGTCCATTTGTGACCACAGAAGAGGGGTGGATTGTATGGGGAGGTAAAATTACCCAACCCTCCAAACATCATCCTACGTCTTCATTCTTAAGGGTTTTATACTTTGATGCATGTTTTTATTCCTGAATGCAGAGCTAAGTGCTGCAATTTCATCTTAGAGTAAAACTATGCAAATTTTCTTTTGCCTCTCCTGAGAAATTTACTTTTGTCGAGATGTGTCACTTTTCTTGCGGATGAGCGATATTATGCTTGGAATATAAGTGTCGCATAACTAATGCTAAACTAATAACATAGGGAAAAAACTAAACTAGAGTAAACTAGGCATAACTAATGCTAAAGGACTGCTAACAAACTCGAAACCTAAAAAACATTGTTTTTTTAATACCATCAAATTTGAATTTTTACTCATTTTTCATGTGTAAAATTTAATCTTTAATAACAATACTTTCAATAAGGTATCTGACTACGGTGAAAATGCAATTTTCGACCAAAATTGTCAAATTAATTTTATTTTATTTTATTAAAGACCAACTTTTTACCTTTCCAAAACTGTATTTGTTTTTATTCTACGATAAATAGATCCGGAGTTATAGCTGTTTTAAAACTACTCAACAGCTGTCACTCAAACCGGAAATGCTGTTTAAAGGGCTTTAAAATTTAAAAATTTTGAATTTTTAAATTGCTTTTAAAGGGTCGTATGTTTGAAGAAATTTCGCGATTCTGGATGCGTTTGTTTAATTATAAGAAATGTAAATAATATGCTCCATGAAATTTAGATGTATATTACTGTAAATTCTTGTAGTAAAACATAAATCTAAACTTTAAATGCCTTTTTTGGAAAATGTAATTTTCGGTGAAAATTCTATACGCAAAACATGATTTCTCAAAAAGTTATTGGAATATCACTATGAAATTTAAAATATATGTTATTTACACTATTGTGAAGGCAATGAACTAAAGATTTAAATTTAAAATAAATATTTTTTGTTTTATGGATGTTTTTGTGGAATGACATCGATGAATTTTATGAAAATTAACATGTAAATAGGTGCTATATGCTATAAGTTTTGAAATACTTAAAGAATCTCTTAGATTTTAGTTCATTGCCTTCACCAATGTCATAAATATGAAGTGTAAAAAGAAAATTAAGATACATAAAGTAGAATTTCCTTTAGAGCGTTTTGCGTTTCGGGCCAAATTTTACTAAATTTTACTATAAATTCCTCCAATTACCAAAATTTCATCAATGCATGAAATATTTTTTACTTTTTTTCACATTTTCTAGTCCTAATCTTAGTAAAAATAAATTTAAAAAATAATTAAATAGCTTTTTTGGAAAAAATTGCTCCGTACGTAGGCAGGCACCTTTATTTTTTATTGTTAACTTGCGAGTGTCTTCTTGTTATTTAGCATTTTTAAGTGTTTTATTTGAACTTATCATGTGTGTTTTCTTTTACGAGAATATTTTAGCCATAGTGTACTGATGGTACTTTAAAGTGCCACTTTAATTAATTACCTCTAACGAATTGAATTTATCACGGGTTAGTATTTTCTTTGTGTATATCCTTTATTTTTCATTGCAGTAAGTGAAAAAAAGTTACATGAGAAAAGTACAATCTTCTTAAAACACCATCAAAATCTTATAAATGCGCTAGGTCTTTCAAAAGATCTGAGTCTTTCTTCGTCAGGCTCAAAGAAGACGTGCTTCTACTATGAAAGCAGCAGCAAGACTGAAATGAGAGAAAAGGTCAACAATGAAACAAGCTGAAGTAACAGCCAATAGGAAATTAGAAATCAACAGCCAATAGGAAATTAGAAGACAACAGCCAATCACAGAAGAGTATAATCAAAACAAAAGAACACAGAGCAGAAGGGTAATAAGAAAGCAAATTGAAAAAAAAACATATATTTAAATATGGGAACACATTAAAATAAAAAAAATAAATAAAATATAAAAAACAGACTAATATTAATTTAATTAATACCAAAATAAATTATATGGTAGTACTGAAAAGGTTTTTCCCAAGCTGAGCAGAGTATTGTGGAATCAGATTTATCATTAACAATAGCATCACGATTAAGATAAATAGCTAAATTTTCAAAAAAGTCCAATTCAGAGATACTATTGGCATTAAAGATAATTTTAGCATTTTGAAAGTTAAAACTATGGACGGAATCCCAAGAGTGTTGGCAATAGAAGATTTAGAAATTTCTTGATTAATTATATAACGTGAGTGTTCTTTTAAGCGGATTTCGAGATTTCTTTTAGTTTCACCAATATAATATAAATCACAACCATGACAAAGAACATAACAAATTCTCCATTTACGAAGATCAGGAACGGGAGATTTAGTGGAGGGGAATTTTAATCTATTGACAAGTTTAAAGATAATTAGATAATGTCAAAATTGAAACGTCATAAAACTTTAGCTAACTTGAAACATAAAGAAGGATAAAAGGGGAGGACAATCAAATTATCAGGTTTGCTTTTGACAGATTTGGAAAGAGTAGATTTATTAGATGGTCTATTGAATTTCTTCACATCATTATTGATAACAGAAGGATTGAAACCTTTTTTGACAGCAACGGTTTTTAAGTAATTAAGTTCATCCTTAAGGGATGCAGAGTCGGAACAAATTTTGAGAGCTGGATTTACATATGTGTAAAAAACACCGATTTTTTTGGTTGACAGGATGATTTGAGAGAGCATGAGGTGGTTTGAAACAGAAAAATGTTTTCTATAGACACAAGTTTTGAAAGAAGAATCATATTTGGTAACTAAAACATCTAGGAAAGTGAGTTTATTACAATTTTCTAGCTCAAAAGTAAACTGAGTATGTGGGTGGAATAGACAGTATGAAGAATGGTATAAGTATCAAAAGGATTATCAACTAAAACAAAAGTATCGTCGACATAACGCATCCAACATTTAAAATTAACCAGATTTAATAATTTTCCCTCAAAATAATGCATATAAATATCACAAAGAGTTGTGGATAAAGGATTACCCATACTTAAGCCGTCTGATTGTTTGAAATTTTTTTTATCAAATTCAAAAGTAGTTTGAGTGATGCAAATTTTAGTTAAATTAACAAAATCTTGGACTTCAATATCAGAGAAACGAAATTCACGTATTCTTTTTTCCAAGCAAGAAATATTGTTCTTATTCATTCACACCAGTTTCAAATTATTTTCTTTTACATGAAAAAAATAACACTAGATCATAATGCAGTAGTTAAAGGGTTAAGAGCCTACTTCAGTCACGCGAAAAGAGCCGTTCGCTAATGCTATTCCTATGGAAGAAATTTATAAAGATATCTCGGTCGCATTTCAATGTTTTTAGATGATTTTTTTTGCAGTGGCTAGCTGAGGTCGATCTGTAAAAGGGCCGTTTTTTTATTTTTTCGATTTTCATTGGGAATTTTTTTCAAGAAGATGCTTTCATTTTAGGAACCGGTTCGGAAAATGAAAGTGTCCTGATTAAAAATACCTGTAAACGAAATTGAAAAAGTAGAAAACGGCCTGCATACAGATCGACCTCAGCTAGCCACTGAAAAAAAAAAAAAAAATCATCTAAAAATATTGAAATGCGACCGAGATATCTTTATAAATTTCTTTCACAGGAACAGCATTAGCGAACGGGTCTTTTCACGTGACTGAAGTAAGCTCTTAAAGCCAGCTTTCGAAACAAATCAGGAATAACGTTAATGCTATTTCAGCCATTTTTAAAATCATTTTATGGTTATAGTTTTCATTATTTTTAGAATTCCTTTTTTTCTTTTTATTACTAGGTTAACAGGTTAAGTTCCGACAGCACTAAAGTACCATTGAAAATAGAGGTGTTATAAAATCCATTTAACACATCGATTGTCACTAATGCAATTTAGAATGAGTTATAGATATTTTATTTTATCAATAGATATTATATTTTCTTTTACTATTTATTTATAGATATTTTTTTTAATAAATTATTTTCATCATTTATTTTTTTATGTAGAAAAAAATTTCGTTGTACGAAGCAAAAGTATTTTTAATTGGATAATTTATTTTTCAATTACAATTGTCCAGTTTTCTTGCTGTTTAGGACATAGAGATGGAAAATTTCAGTTCTGGAAATTTACAAAACTTTCTAATTGAAGCAGAAAATATAGTTTATTAAATAATTGAGAGCCACTAAGTTTCTTGTACTATTTAAGGTTGTTCTCAAATCCAAAGGAGTTACTTTCTGACACATTTTTAAATTCATTTTTGTTCGGAAACGTAAGAAATTGGCAGGTGTTCTTAGTCAAAAACTATGTAATCAAAAAACATTTTCTATTTTTTCGTAAAGATCTTTCAGAAAATACTGTCAAAGTGGGCGTTTTGAACCGAATTTCCGGACGCTACACAATGAGAGTGGAGAAAAACCGGATCTCAGGTGGCCACAATTGCTTATAATTGGATAAGTAATTTATTTATATAAAAAAAATGGAAAACTCATTTCGATTCCAAATCACTTTAATAGTCAGGTCTGCCATTTTTATTCTTTTACGTTTCAAAATAAGTCAGAAATGAGCCAGGAAGTTTTGCGTTTTTGAGCAGAGGATTTGAGAACCATCTTGAACATAATCATTTTGCTTTTTTTATGACTTTTCTCTTTCAAACTTTCTGATGAGCGTGCGAATCAGAAAATGTTTTCTTTCTTTCTCCTTCCCCCCCCCCCCCCCCCCCCCGCTCTAGTCAGTCATTATTCTCAGAGAGACGCCTACGATGATGCCACAATGTAGGCTACAGGGGAAGCAAGATATTTCAATATGATGTCAATAGATGGCAGCACCATAACTACGTTGTTTTGAAGACGAAAGCACAATAATTACGCAGTTTTTATTTTTATTTTATGAACATAAGATGAAACATAAATTGGTATAAAAGAAAGAAGTGCTTTCAAAATAAATACAATGGAAATTCACTAATTTAATATTATATACTTATTAGCACCCTAAAAATAATAATAGTATAGTAATTAGATATTTTGACTTCCAGATAAAACAGATTAATTTTACATATTAATATAATTTTCAATTATAAAAATATTTAGTTCATTCACACAATTGAACAGTAATTTAATTATTTACAAATGAATAATTATTGTTTATTTGTAAATTAGGAAAAATTAAACAGAAAAATTAAAGAGGTTTTTCACGAAAATGTTCTCAAGCTATTTGCTCAATTTCAACATAACATCGCAATGAGATGTGTGTGTACAAAAAAAAAAAAAAAAAAAAAAAAAATGTACCTATGTTCATGCATTTCTTTATTCGACAAAGCTAAATGGGTACTACTCGCGGATTCGCCCGGAGACCGCCATCTTGTTTCTTTGTTGATAATCGCCGATTTTAAATTTCTTTATTTATTTTTGTTGTTGTTTGTGTTGTTAAATTAAGCATAAAGTGGTTATATTGTTTATGTTTGTTGTTGTTTATGTTGTTAAATTAAGCATAAAGTTGTTATAAATGACCAACAAAGAAACAAGATGGCGGACTCCGGGCGAATTCGCAAGTTGTTCCCTTTCTTTACTTATTGTTCTTAAAAAGAAGGAAGAAAAAAAGTTAGTTTCAATTTTTACACTATCTTTCATTAAAACAGCTTTTTAGATGTGTTTTAAAAGAGCATATTGCTGACAACCTTTTCTCTGTGGAAGTGAGCATGAGAAAATAAATTATAGACATCAATGACGTGCACATTTGTGAATGTAGTTTGCCAATTTTTTTTCCGTTAATTAAATTTAAATAAATTAAATAATTAATAAATACCTTTTCCAGTAATAAAAAATGCCTTATAAAAAAGTTATTTATATTTTTCAATTCCTACTGAGTTCACACTCTCCCTATATTTATCTATATATATAAAAGCCGTTCTCTGTGTGTATGTCCTTTATGATAGAAGATATATTCATATAATCCCCTTATCAAGATTTTTGGATACCCATTTTCTCCCTCTTTCTCCTGCAGAAAAACATCATTAGAGTTTATAGTGAAAAAGAAACACTTAGTAGTCGACAGATGTAATATCCAGAGAAACTGCATCTCTTCATCTTTCTTCGCCTTATGTGAGATATGTTTTAAACCAGACTCGCAAGCATTTATGTTCTATTCTGGCTCGCGTTATAAACTTATAAACATTATAATTGACTGTTACACTGAACACTATTTTATCAGACTTTACTTCCTTGTAACTTTCATAAATATCCAATTATGTATAATTGGTTGATTACCTCAAAGTGCCGAAAATACATCCATATGGTTATCAATTTTAATCATGTAACACGCGCGGAAAAACATATGTAATATTCACTTTTAAACGTCCTCACACAAGTGAAGACGTACAAAATGTAATCTCTTTCTTAGTATCTCTAATTAAACTTCTCCTTTTTTCCTTTCCTACAATATGAGTAGTTTCAATGGAGCACAACACAATACACCGTCTGTTACATGATTCCTTTTTTAAGCCTGATGCACTGTGACCTGAAGGAGTAAGGATAAACAAATATATGATGATACGGGATACTCCATCATTCTTAGACGCCCTGACTAACCGCGAGCTGAAAAACGGATATCAATACATAGAAGGTAAGGCCTTTAATTATTCTTTTATTGTTGTGATGAGGCATCGCGCAGTTTGCGTTTATAGTATATGAATTAGTGAGGAGCGTGTGGATTCACGCCAAAAACTGTTAGACTCACAAATTTTTCTAACATATGATGATTATGAGACTGATTTAATGTCTCATTTAGTAAATTAAACAAATATAGATATCCATTTAGGCAAATTAAGCCAGATAAATAAATCCGGTAGTCAGGTGAAGCAAAAAGTATCTAATTGACTTAAAGGAAAGAAAAATTATGGCTTACGCAAAAGATAGTGCAGCCATTGAAAAACTTAACGCCAATAACTATTCTTGTTGGCGGTTTAAATTAGAAATGCTTTTAATTAGAGAGGAGCTATTTGATGTCATTACCGATCAAGCTCCAGACCCTTTGACTGAAAATTGGAATAAGAAAGACAGGAAAGCACAGGCACTAATCAACCTCAATATTGAAGATGGGCAGATAATTAACATCAAACGTTTAAACACGGCTCGAGAGACTTGGGACACTTTGAAAAATATTCACGAACGGTCCAATCTCTCAAGCAAATTACACCTCCTTCGAAAATTGTATAGCACAAAGCTAAACGAAGGAGGGAACTTAATCGCACACATCACGAAATTAATGGAACTTATCGACAAATTAGCTGCGATCGGAGAAAATGTTACCGACTCTCATATATCTGCACTCTTTTTGTGCTCATTACCGCCATCATATGACACATTGATTACGGCGTTAGAGTCGAGAAATGAAGATGAATTGACGCCCAGCTTTATTAAAAGCAAATTATTTGATGAGTATACTCGTAGAGTTGAAAATTTCGAAAACCCGGAAGATAGTACTAAAGCATGCAAGGCTCGAGAAAAATTAGTTAACACAGACCGCAAGAGAGGTAACAAATTTTGTTCCTATTGCAAAATGAAAAACCATTCGTACAATGATTGCTGGTTCCTGAAACGGAAAAATAATAATCATCCAGTACAAAATAATAAATTTTACAAAAATAAAAATCACACCACCTCTCTATGTTTTGAAGAAAATGCCCCGGCCAAAACCGCGAAACCGCAAGATACAAGACAGATAGGAAATGAAAATGAAAATGTTGCGTTGTTAATTGAACGACCCGCAAATAAACAAAATTTTATTATCGATAGCGGATGCTCTAGCCATATTGCCAACTCCAAAGAAATGTTTTCAAATATGACTAGCGTCACAGAAACTAACGTAACAGTCGCGAACGGCAATAAACTAATTTCATATGGCTCAGGGGAAATTGTAATTCACACAGGAAAAAACAACAGGCAGATTATACTTCGTGACGTACTGTTTGTACCTGAAATCGAAACTAACCTGCTGTCAGTAAGCAGGGCAACGAAAAACGGATGTCAAGTTAAATCTGAAAAAGATACATGCGACATTATACATAACGGTGAAGTAATTCTTCAAGGTAGATTAAAGAACAACTTATATGAAGTGCAAGTAAACAATGATAATCAATTTGAAAGCAATCATGTAAAAATTACGCATAAGTGTTCAAACACAAAATGTATTGAGTTGTGGCACAGGCGGTTAGGCCACAGAAGCTACGAAACAATTAAAACCATTGTACAAAAACAACTAGTGAACGGAATTACCATAAACAACTGCCGACACGACAAAGAATGTGAGGTATGCATAAAGTCCAAAACCAACGACGCCCCATTTCCCAAATCGGGCGCACATAGAGCCACAAAAAGGCTAGAATTAATCCACAGTGACGTATGTGGGCCGATAAATACACCCACCATAGGGGGAAAGCGGTACTTCATAACATTCATTGACGACTATTCCAAATTTTGTGTTATCTACTTAATGTCGAAAAAGAGCGAAGCATATGAAAAATTGAGGGAATACATCTCAACCGTCAAAAATAAGTTTGGAAAATTCCCAACCGCCATCAGATCCGACAATGACGGGGAATATGTCAACGATGAATTAGAAAACTATCTTAAATGTAACGGAATCGAACACCAGCTCACCGTACCATACTGTCCAAGTCAAAATGGCATTGCTGAGAGGAAAAAACAGGACACTGTTAGACATGACTAGAAGCATGTTAAGCGAAGCTAACCTCCCACATAAATTATGGGGAGAAGCAATCTGCACCGCAAATCATTTGCAGAATCGCTTGCCTTCCAAATCTATTAGCACTAAGCCATATGAGCTTTGCCTAAACAGAAAACCAAATTTAAGATATCGTAAAGTATTCGGCTGTACCGCGTAAGCATACATCCACAAATCTAAACGCGGCAAACTAGATGATAAAGCAGAGAAAGGCATTTTTGTAGGCTACGACAACCGATCGAAAGCGTACAGAATATTTACTAGTGACGGAAGAGTCATTTTAGCTAGAACCGTAAAATTCGCGGAAAATAACATGGGTAATATAAATGCTGATGAAAGTTCAAACACGAATGAGTTAATCTCAGAAACAAACAAACACGCACGACAGACTGACACAAGCGTAATCGAATTTGGTCTAACACAAAACCAAAATTCTTCAGATACACCATCCGCGCCTCAACATACACAACAATTGAGAAGATCGGAAAAGCATAATAGAGGCGTGCCACCGGACAGGTTTGCCTATGCAGTCCGGCATGATCCGGTATATGAACCGAAAGGTTGGCACGACATGCTAAACATTGAAAACCCACAAGAAAAAATGAATTGGATTGAAGCGACACGCGACGAAATAAACTCGCTTATGAAAAATGAAACATGGTCTTTGGTAAAACCACCACAGGTAGCCAAAGTAATTGGATCCAAATGGACCTACAAGGCTAAATATGATGAATCTGGGAAAGTAAAGCGTTACAAGGCGAGATTAGTAGCTCAGGGATTTAAACAAAAATACGGGGTCGACTTTGACGAGGCTTACGCCCCAGTAGTATCCCACACCACCTTAAGATGTTTCCTCACTGCCGCAGCCTATCATAACCTTAGTGTCAGGCACATCGACATAAAAACCGCGTTCATGCACGGAGACCTAGAAGAAGAGGTATACATGTCACAACCGGAAGGGTACGTGAACGTAAACGAACCCGATAAAGTCTGTAAACTCCGAAAGGCCATATACGGGCTTAAACAGGCAGCCCGGGCCTGGTACACAAAAATTACTGAATATCTTAGAGAACTAAATTTTATGCAAAGCAAGGCAGACACCTGCCTATTTACACAAGGACAGGGGGAAAATACAGTCTACGTAGTTGCGTACGTAGATGACATTCTCATAGCGGGAAACAATGCGCAAATTGAAGAAGTAATAAATAAGTTAAAAACACAATATACACTTGAAGATTTGGGGGAAATTAGTAATTATCTTGGAATAAAAATTAAGAAAACACATAACGGCTTTAACCTTAACCAAACAACAAAAATAATGGAAATCGTTAAAAGGTTTAACTTAGAGGAATCAAAACCTTACGGAACACCCATGGAAACGGGCTTCTTAAGATCAGAAAAGGATGAAAATCCAATGCCAAACAACATAAATTATCGTAAAGCGATAGGCGCGTTATTATACATTGCAACTATAACTAGGCCAGACATACTACTGGCTGTAAATGTTCTTAGCAGAAAGAACGAAAATCCATCGGAAAAAGACTGGAAAGGTGTTAAACGACTGATCAGGTACCTCTACCACACAAAGGACCTAAATCTCATAATCAGCACTGAATGTACACCAATTTTGGAAGTGTACACCGATGCCGATTGGGCCGCTGATACGCAAACACGAATATCAACATCAGGGAATTTATTCCTTCTTGGGAAAAATCCGATACAATGGATAACCAAACGCCAAACTTGCATTGCGCAATCGTCAGCAGAAGCTGAATACGTAGCCGCAGCAAACGCTGCACAAGAACTTATGTGGATAATAAAACTTTTACAAGATTTGAATTTACCACAAAACCTACCCGTAACTGTCTATGAAGATAACATTTCCTGCATAAAAATGATATAATCTGAAAAATACACCAACAAGACAAAACACATCGATCTAAAATATCACATGATTAAGTATATGAAAGAAAGTGGTACCATAGAATTACGCTATTGTCCGAGCAAATCTATGCTGGCAGACATTTTGACGAAGCCAGAACCCAAGCCTGAATTCCAAGAGAACAGAGACAAATTAAAATTACAGAACAATCTCGATTAGGGGCTTAAGGGGGAACTTGATAGAAGATATATTCATATAATCCCCTTATCAAGATTTTTGGATACCCATTTTCTCCCTCTTTCTACTGCAGAAAAACATCATTAGAGTTTATAGTGAAAAAGAAACACTTAGTAGTCGACAGATGTAATATCCAGAGAAACTGCATCTCTTCATCTTTCTTCGCCTTATGTGAGATATGTTTTAAACCAGACTCGCAAGCACTTATGTTCTATTCTGGTTCGCGTTATAAACTTATAAACATTATAATTGACTGTTACACTGAACACTATTTTATCAGACTTTACTTCCTTGTAACTTTCATAAATATCCAATTATGTATAATTGGTTGATTACCTCAAAGTGCCGAAAATACATCCATATGGTTATCAATTTTAATCATGTAACACGCGCGGAAAAACATATGTAATATTCACTTTTAAACGTCCTCACACAAGTGAAGACGTACAAAATGTAATCTCTTTCTTAGTATCTCTAATTAAACTTCTCCTTTTTTCCTTTCCTACAATATGAGTAGTTTCAATGGAGCACAACACAATACACCGTCTGTTACATGATTCCTTTTTTAAGCCTGATGCACTGTGACCTGAAGGAGTAAGGATAAACAAATATATGATGATACGGGATACTCCATAATTCTTAGACGCCCTGACTAACCGCGAGCTGAAAAACGGATATCTATACATAGAAGGTAAGGCCTTTAATTATTCTTTTATTGTTGTGATGAGGCATCGCGCAGTTTGCGTTTATAGTATATGAATTAGTGAGGAGCGTGTGGATTCACGCCAAAAACTGTTAGACTCACAAATTTTTCTAACACTTTATACAAATCTTTAATTTTTGACCGATTTGCACGAAACTTCCTGTAGATAGGCTTTAGAACGTGGAATAGATCCCTGCCACCTTTAAAAAAATCATCAGACCAATATTTTTCCCCTTTTTCTGTCATCTTTCATAATTTAGCATTATAGAAATATCTATCTCATTTTAAATTTTCAAATTCAATAGCTTCTTTCCTGTTGCCACACATCTAAAAAACTGCTCAATAATTTAAAAAAATTGATAACTCGAGTACTTTGTTTTATTAGCCAATAAAAATTCAGACTCGACTGCTATATTTTTACATTTTTTAAATCGACGTCATTCTAATCAGATAATGCACATTTTTCATATATTTATGTAAAAACTTTAACTAAGCATGTTTTAAAATGACCTTAGAAGTACTTTAGTTGAATGTTAAAAAATCTATTTTAATGAAGTCGTTTCAATATCAAGAATCAAATAAGGAAAATGATAATAGTAAAAAAAAAAAAAAAAAAATCGTTTGCTAGATATGACGTCAATGTCATCAATATAATTTCAAACTGGCTTTAAAAATTGGATGCTACAATTTATTCCCTATTTCTTTGTAATCTTTAATTATATCATTTAGATAAATGTTTTAATACCTGAAATGCAGTGATAAAATTCTACGATTTGTATCGAATACGGTTATATAAAATACGATTTTTGTAAGATTTATATTAAATAGAAATTATAGCTACTATTTTTTAGGGTAAGCTTTTTTTCTTTTTTAAACAAAATTTCATGACTGACAGACTTTTTTGTTAGACGTTGAAATAATGGGATGCATGATGTTTAGAGATCAAATTGCAGTAAAAGCGTAATTTATGGTACGGTTAGGTTGTTGCCACCAACAATATGGTGCTAGGCGTTACTCTTTTCTTCATAATATTGCATTAATAGCAAACGGATATATCTTTCTGAAATGGTTTACAGGTATATTTAAAAATATATCCGTGATTGAAAATTAATTTAAAATGAATAAACAATCCATAAATTGAGATAAGCTTTTAAAAAAAATTACTGAGAGTATTTTTTGTATTCTATTAGATTTTGGAATAATCAAATGCGCGATGTTTAAAGGTCAAATTGCAGTAAAAGTTAAATTTATGGTTGGGTTAGGTTATTGCCACCAACAATATGATGCTAGAGTTACTCATAGTTCATCAATGTCTTTACTTTATAATATTGCATTAAGAGCAAACAGGTATATCTTTCGTAATTGGGCTGCATGTAGGGATGAGATTTCCACGTTTCTGCACACCGGTATATTCTTAAAGAAAATGTTGTTCTGTTAAATCAAGAGAGTGTCCCGATTAAATGAAATATCATTTACTCTAACAAAATACTGGTGTGAAAAAATGCGGAAATCTCATCCCTGGCTGCATGCAAATCAAAAATATCCACGATTGAAAATTACTTTAAAAGCCATTCACATGAAAAAATTGAGATACAATTTTCAAATAAATTTCATGTGACAGAAGCTTTTTCTATTCGACAGTGTGAAAAACGAAATTGTATGATGATCATAAGTTAAAAAAATTTTAGTAAAGGCAAAATTTATGGGTTAGGTCATTGCCATCATCAGTATAATGTCACAATTGCATTGTGTTTGTAGTTTTTTTTATATATATATTCTGAAAATGACTCAATGAAAGAGTCGAAACATGTAAATTTTTAATATTTTTAATGTTTTTATTACTTAAATGACGCTTTTTAAGCAAATAATTGTACTTTAATATATGTTATGACATTTGTTTGGCATATACATTATTATGGTATAGTTAATAGTAGACGCAATTAAAACTATTTTACTTATATTTCTTATCGGTTTTTTAACGATTCGTGGACGGTAATGCACCAATCTCAGTTATTGTCACTGCCGTATTATTTCATTTTAATGTATTTTACCCTGGTGGACCATTATTATTGACACGAGCGAAGCCGGGTAGGTCTGCTAGTTTATTTATATATTTATTTATTTATATATTTATATATCTTGTTCAAATTTTCAGTCGTTAATAAAATACTCATTATTCATCCTATCAAGTTGAAATAAATTTTTTTTAACTTGTACTGGATGACAATTGATATAATACAGTTTTTTCAAATATTAATTAATTAATTAAATTTTAATTAATTAATTTTAGTTTTGCATGGGAAACAAAATAGCGGCCATTGGTTATTGAAGATCAATGAAAGTATTTTCAATAAGGGGTTACCATAGGGGGGACCCTGTTATGTCGCCAAATACTGTCAAGTTTGTCGCCAACTTGGCGATATATCGCCAAATTTGGCGGCCAAAATGAGTCGCCAAAAGTGACGCCAACTTGGCAATATCTCTAATATTTCGCCAAATTCCCATAGAGTTCCATTGTAAACCTACTTGCTTATAGAAAATCAACAAATTGAGATATTTTAATGCAACAAAAACTAATATTAGCTTAAGGAATTATATTAAATTTTTCTTTGATGACCTAAGTAGGAATTGACTTTAAAAACAAAATTTTTATATTACTTGTATAGCTTTATTCTTACAACTATTAAACGAAAATAATTGACATTATAAAAGTAACGTTAATGCTTATTGAGATTAATCACAAACCCATTTACATATAAGAATCGAAAGACACTTTTCACCTTCTCTTGAATTTTTTAAAAATGCATCCAAATCTATCAACCCTTTGCACTTCTGTGACTTCTCTAGAGGGACATTTATCATGTGGCTTTTAAATTGCCTGGCATGGTGAAGAAAATCTTGAATATTATTTTCCGCGTAAGTTTCTGGATATCTCTCTGTCTCTGTCCAGATAGAAATCTATATATACCGATTGTAAAATATTTACGGAAGCGTATTATACCTTGGACTGCTTCTTATAAATTTACATTAGTTTCTGGACATGATGGCTTCGATAAATAAGGGGAAAAATTGCAACGATGACATCTTACTTCTCTTTTCCTTCTGCTGAGTTATTGAAAATACCTTTACTTTCATTCTTTTTACTCATTTTGCTGAATAAGTTATTTTCCCTCTATTTCCAGGAATATTAATCTTAACTGCAAGTTTGTATGCTTTAGCATCTGATGAACTCTTTACTCTTTTAGCTTTTCTTTCTTTGGATTTTTCGCCAAATTCAATAAAAGTCTCTATAATGTCGATTTACCTTCCTTGGAATCACAAATGTCCCTCCATTCCAATAATTCTTCTTCGTGAATATATATACTTTTTAGGTGCGTTCGTAATTATATAAATATGTAGCACCTATAGTCGTCGCCTGGTCCACCCGTCTGCCTGCATATAACATCGGAAAATCTATCCAACCGAATGGTTTGAAATTTAATATACAAAATAATCGTTGCAAAATTTTGGCGAGTCATTTCAAATTTTATGAAAATCGAATAAAAACTTAAAAGATATTCATAAAAGTTTTCTGCACTCTATTAAATCCTATCATGCGCAATTAATGCAATGATATCCCATGATTAGGTAAGGATTCCAGATTGCCATGGTGATGACGTCCCATTTAAGATGGAGTCCTGATATTTCCGGCCCCACGAGAGGTTCTGCTCTCGAAGCTGGTAGACGGGAGGTGCTGGGTTCGATCCCAATCGCGCCCGTCGGCCTAATCGCTCGGAGTTTTCTTCGAACCTTAGGTTTCCAAGCGTTAATACGGGCTAGGTTCCCATAGAAAGACCCCCACGGAGGGCACACCTCCCCCCCCCTTAGGGCCTATATCCCTCGCGCTGATAATTGGCCGTCATAAATACAACCAACCAACCTGTTATTTCCGTATTACTGAATTCAACATAGATAATCGTAATACATTTTGTAGATGCATTTTTGCATAAGAGTGCAACAGCTATTGCATCGAGATCTGAATATTTATAAAAACGAGTTATAGTAACGAACGCGCACCATTTGCCACGTTTGACGTACAATTTCCAACTTGTTTGCGTTGCAATCCAATATGCTCCGCTGTTCAGATTTTAAATGAGAGAAATTGCGTTTGAATCTTTATTTCATCTTCATAAATATAGGGATGTAACAAATTATCGGCCGCTATTCGAACCTTTTGCTGAATACTCGGTTGACCGAATACTGAATTTCAGTTGGCCTGATGTTTTGGGAGAATATCTGTGACTGAATACTTTGGATAGTTGACCAAATAGCTTTGATATTTAGCCGAATACTTTGGACGTTTAACCGAATAGATTCAAGGAAAAAATAATAATTTCTTCTTTTTTTTATATATGCTTTTCTCATAACCGAACATGATACTTTCTGGTGCATTCATGCAGTCATTTTCAGGCTTAAATGCACAAAATATTCAGGTGCTAATATTTATATACTAAGAAGTCGAAATAGCATTGTATTTCTCTCTTTTCTTTAAAAGCTATGAGTCTTTTAAAAAATGGTGCCAAAGCTGGAAATTTAAGCATAATTTTAAAAACACAACTGTTGGACAGTAATTGATTATAAATATAATACATCTATATGGTAAATCGAAAAATGCTATTCAATTGTAAATCACTTACATATTAAAGTCTACAAATTTCATGCATATATATAAAATTGACTTTGTTAGTGTGCCAAGAAGATTTACACTGTTTAAAAGAATAATTTTTTTCAAGAACAGCATTAAATATATTTAATTCAAAATATTGCAGAATAATAATATAGTATATTAAAAGATCTCTTAACACTAATTCAATTTTCAATTGTATATAAACTTAAGTTGTACTATTAGGTTTTTCCGGTTCGAAATAATTGCAAATTATGATGTTATATGAATAAAACTTTTTATTTATTCATTTATTTACTTTTTTCTGCGTGTTTGCATTGTGCGTTTAAAGTAGCATTGTAACTTTGATTAATAAAATGCTTAATATACACTGGTGAAAACAATTAAAGGGACAAATGGTTTAAAAAAAAAATAAAACAAAATAAGTTATCCCTATACGCAAATAAGGTATCAGATGATAGTTAAGCTCGTCGCGGACACACCTGCCACGCAAGTGGTATGTGTGGTCATAAAAAAATTGGCGCTGTGATCGCGTTTGTGCAGAGGCGCCTCCTTTGATCGCCGAAGCTTGTTGCGGAAGGGCGTTTTGAAGCATCGTAGCATAACCCAATCCTTGTTTTTTAAATTTCTTTGTTTACCCATCGTTAGTATGGCTAGTCGACATCGTCTAGATGATGCCACAAGATGGCAGATTGTTGGAAGACTCGCGGCCGGTCAATTGCAGGCTACCTGTTTTAAGGACCTCGGTGTTCCGTGAAATGTGGTGTCTACTCTGTGGAAACAGTTCACAGAGACCAAAACAGTGATCCCCGGACCTGGTCAAGGCCTAAAAAGGGCAACAACCCCCGCTGAAGACCATTATTTGAGACTTTTAACCAAAAGGGATAGGTCCGCGACAGCGAAACAACTGTCTCGTCTCCTGTATAATGCTACAGGAACATCCATTTCACGGAAAACAGTCACCCAGAGACTTAATCCAGTGGCCTGTATGCCAGGTGCCCTGTAGTCTGCATCCCTTTGGCTGTGAACCACAAAAAGTCCCGTCTAGTATGGTACCGAGAACACCTGTCTTGGACAGAGGATAGTTTGGGGCGGTTCTGTACAGTGATAAGTCGCGATTCAGTCTGGACACCGACTCGAGAAGTGTTCTCGTCTGGAAAGAATCCGAGAGTCGATATCGGCCCACTAACATTGTCGAAAATTATCCCTATGCAAGAGGTGGTCTGATGGTCTGGCAGGCATCAAGGTAGACGGGCGTACCGACCATAATGTGTTTGATAGGGGTACTCTGACAGGTCAGCGGTACAGGGACGATATTCTTGCACCCTCTTTGAGACTTTTCCGCGGAGCATTTGGACCAAATTTCTTTTTTATAGACGATAACGCCCGCCCACATAGGGATCAGTTGGTGGACGAATACCTTGAATCGTAGGATGTTCAACGAATGGAGTGACCTGCGATGTCCCCTGACCTTAATCTCATCGAACACATATGGAACGCCCTTGGACGATCAATTGCAGCTCGAAGACCAGCTCCAAGGACCATCGATGAGCTCAAGGGTGCCTTGGTGTAAAAGTGGGTGCAGTTGCCCTAGAAATTGATAAGGACCCTGGTAAGCAGTATGAAACGCCGATGCGAGAGTTGTGTAGTTGTTACAGACGATTTTACACTCTATTAGACATGTTTTTCTTTGACTGACAGGGTGTCGGTCAGCTGCTGTACTGGACACCTGACCAGTTACCTTATTTAGAGTGCAGGTTGTGCCCATTTTTGTTTCCCCATACATTAGTCTTATATCGAATGATATTTTGGCCAAGTTTGGTTTTATTTGCTTTGTTAGTTTTTTTTTTAATTGCAAAAAAACCATTTGTCCCTTTAATTATTTTCACCAGTGTATATACTACAATTAGAAAATAAAACTTTGTTAAAATCACCATAAAATACAAAATAACACACAGGATGCGTTTCGGGGTAGAAATTTTAACTGGCCATCATCAGGAAAAGTAAACACGTCTCCAAAAGCAGAAAAAGTCACTGTCATTTTGTCCGCTTTTGGACGTGTTTACTTTGGCTGATGACGGCCTGTTAAAATTTCCACCCCGAAATGCGTCCTGTGTCTTATTTTCTATTTTATGATGATTTTATCAAAGTTTTATTTTTCTAACTATGATTTATCGCCTTGTTTTTTAGGTGCTGTTTCATCTACATATACTAAATTTCATGATTTGAATCGCATTTTTTTTACACACAAACTCCTTGCAAAAAAAGTTATTTCACCAAAGCTAATTCAAGAGGTACCCCATTGATCAAGCATTCTGAGGAACCCATTGACATTGGATGTAAGAAAGGATAAAAGTGTGATTTGACAGTAGAAATGAAGAACATTCCTTGTATTGTAATAGAAATAACGTACCATCCTAGCTTCCAGAAAATCAGTTTCATATGGTCTCAGTAAAAGGATGATATACAGATTCTTATCTTTTTATACTGAATTAAATGTTTTCAAATAAAAAATAAATTAAAAAAGTACATTTAACAGTGATAATAATGAGTTCCTATAATTTTAATTAAAATGTAACACGAATTACATATATATATGCAGATAAAATTATGCTATTCGTAATTTAGATTTATTAAATGTTTTCTTTTATTAATTACTATGAACGTATTTAAAATATTGCAAAGCCAAGCTGTTAAAATTTTAAAACTTACAAATAATAAAAAGTCAATTTTTATTTTATTTTATTTGCCATTTAAAATTAGAAAAGATTATAAACAGTATTATACCTTTTTTAAAAAAAAATAAAAAATTAAATTTAGTATTCGGTCAAAAATTTGGCTGAATATTTGGTATTCGATTATTCGGCTATAATCGCTATTCGTTACATGCCTAATAAAAATATTATTGTGAAAAAATTAATTTTTTAAAAAAAGGTAATTTTTATTCATGCTTGGTAATTTTTGCTACGCGTGAGACTAAAATAGCTGTCTTCGAATCGTTATTTTAACATTTGATGATCCTAGAACAAAGTTCAAATAAATATGAAAGCATAATAAATCCACGCATTTATGATCGATAAATTTCCTCCAGCTCTTACTTCAAAATTCATATAATTTTGCAGCTGTTTTTGAAAAAAAATATAAGCAAATTTAACTTGGCGTGATATTAGGGGCATCCCACACTAAGGCGACACATAAGACATGTTGCTTGAATTCGCTGGAAAAACTGGTTTAAAACAGGTTTGAAACAACTTTTAGTATTTGTTTCGACCGGTTTTTGCGCTACATGTTTGTGCTACATGTCGCTTGTCGCCTTAGTGTGGGAAGTAGAAGAATAAATGTACATAAAATATAACTAATTATTTCGCACTCTAAATAAAAAGGAGTGACTATTCACACCGGCGTGTAAAAGTTACAAAACAGTTTCTTATTAGGCTGAAACAAAAAGCTGCATGCAAAGTAATTCAAATCAAAGGGCTGCAAGCAGTGTTAAATTTAATCACGTTTTAAACAGCGAGCTACGTACTATACAACAACTGCGAACATAGGTAGAGTTGAGTTCTTGCTTGTTTTGGTATACGGGTGGAGTTGTAACTCATCACAACACTTCCTCCACAATCTACAACTTACTTATCATTAATTTAATTATTAACTAAATTAAATGGAACTAGTCCTAACAAAATACGAAGTTCCTTGAACCTGACGCAGGTCAGAGGTTTTGTCATGGTGTCAGCTAGCTGCATCTTTCCGAGAGCATATTCAATATAAGCAGTTCACTTTTAATGGATTTTTCCCGTACAAAATGGTACCGCGCATCAACATGTTTAGATATTTTATAGAACTCTGGCTTCCTTGCGAGCTTCACAGCACTAGCATTGTCCACTAACAGGGAAGAGTTCCTAGAGTTGTTATGTCATTTAACAAGCGTTTTAGCCATATTAACTCTTTTGCGCTCTTACTTGCAGCAAAACACTCTGCCTCTGAAGTAGATAACACCACACTTCTCTGTTTCTGACTCACAGTGCTGCGGAGTCGGAGTCGGGTCTGTTAAAATTCCCGTAGTCGGAGTCGTTTTCGCACCGATTCCGAAGACCTGCTGGCTCATCCATGAAATGGCATCCCCTGAATTTTTTGGAAATCATGCCAGTCCTTGAGCGTCTCGTTTTCATCATCCCCTGCATAATCAGTTTCGCTATGTACTTCAGGGTCAATGGCATTACACTTTGCTTTATACAGCAAACCAAAGTAGACAGTTCCTTTAAGATATTTGAAAATTCGCTTTACGGCACACCAATCCGATGACCTAGGATTTTCAAGATTTTCAGATACAGTACTAATAACATATGATAAATCAGGCCTTGTTGCAATAGCATGGTACATGGGACTATCAACAGCCTGACTGATAAGGAATTTCTTTTCCTATCAGTTTATTTTCTTCGTCATCAGGAACATAGCTTCTGTCACTTGGAGTTGATATTAGATTAGCACAGTTCATATTCACTGTTACAAAAAAAAAAAAAAAAAAAAAAAAAAAAAAAAAAAACGGGCTAAAAAACGGAAATACTACTGGCAATCTAGATGCCAGCACTATTTCCGTTTATTTACGGGAATTTTTGCCCATAAATTACAGTAAAATTTCCGTTTTTAATCAGAAAAACGGAAAATTTTCTGTAATTTATGGGTAAAAATTTCCGTAAAAAAACGGAAATAGTACTGGCGTCTAGATTGCCAGTAGTATTTCCGTTTTTTAGTCTGTTTTTTTTTCTTTTACAGTATTGAACCTTGCGAGTATTTTCTGTGCATAAGCATATTGATTCACAAAAATTGAACCATCATCAAATTTTGTTATATTCATGCCCAGAAATTGGTTCATATGACCTATTGTGATCTTTAACTAATAAATTTCTCCACTTCATCCTTGGCAGAACCAATAACGAGGCCATCATCAACATAAATAACAACATAAAGTTTCTTTTTATCTCTATGTCTGATAAATAAACAAGGATCAGCAGTACTAACTGTTATATCCCAACAAGAATCCCAATAATAGTAGCGATCTGTGTTAAGAGATGGCAGCACCACACAGAGTCTGGGATTGTCAGGCTTTTGCATGCAAGTCGGTGAAATCAGACAGTTGTAATTGTAAGAAATGACTTGTTGTGAGTAGCTGCGTTGGCAGCTCTTGTATATATTGTAAATAAACTATAAGAATACTTATAGTTACGCCTCCTTGCTCAGTAATATAGTTTTAATAAGAGTACGGTGTTGTAGTATTGGAGACGTTATGGGATTGAACCCAAATTAAAATGTAGTGAGAAATATTTGAAAAAGAAAAATACAGAAAAAGAGAAGGTAAAATGACCGATAAAGAAATAATTTCTCTGGGACGCTTAGACGAATATAATTCGAATGCTCCTTGGACAATTTACGTCGAAAAATTGACTTTTATTTCTCAGCGAATAACATAAAAGTGATGAGATGAAGAAAAATATTTCGCTGAGTTCGGCTGGAACATCGACGTTTGCTATTTTACGAGATATTATAGTTCCGAATACTCTGAAAGCGATCAGTTACGAAGATCTCTTAAAAAAAGCAAAGGAGCATTTTTCAGCATGCCCTAGTGAAATAGTAGAACGATTTAAGTTCCAGAAGTGACTAAGGAATCAAGGAGAGAATGTAGCAGATTTCATAAAAGACCTACGTCGGTTATCCGAGTATTGCAACTTCGAAAATACTCTTAATGACCGCCTGCGAGATCAATTGGTGTTTGGTATCCAGGATGAGAAGATACAATAGAAATTACTGGATTCTAAAGACATAACGTTCCAAACAGCGGTGGAAATAGCAGGGTCGTTTGAATCAGTCGACGCTAGTGTAAAATCCTTACATATCGGAGAAAGTACGAGTGTCAATCAAGTGCGTGTTTCGAAAGTGGAGAAACCAAAACTAGAGAAGCTCGCTTATGCACCTGAGCCTAAAGAAGGTAAATTTGTGCCTGAGAAACCGTGTTACAGATGTTCTAAAAATCATAATCCAAAATTTTGTCCTTTTAAATCGCAGAATGCCATTTTTGCCATCGATTAGGTCATCTAAAAGTTTGTTGTTGAAATCGAAAATTTGGGATGAAAAATGAGAAACAGCATAAGACCAGAAAAATTAAAACTGTTCAGGAAGAATATTGTTTAAATTTCGTGGTCGACAACTCCAATAATGTGTCGTGGGAAAAATCGGTTAAAATTAATGAAGTAAATATAAAATTTGAGATAGACACAGGTGCGGCTCATACTATTGTAAGTAAAAGCTCACAAATTGTTCTCAGGTAAGCTGCCTTTAATTACATCTAAAATAAAGTTACAATCTTATACTAAAGATTCTTTAACTGTTTTGGGTGAATTAAAAGTAAATGCTGTTGTTGATGAATATTGTATACCTGATTTAAAAATATTAGTTATTAAAGAGGAAGGTCCGAGTCTAATTGGAAAAACTTGGTTAAAAGCATCAAAATTATTTTGACCTAATGTAAATATGATTAATAGCATTTCGAAAGATGGTGCAATTAGAAATTTTCCTAATGTTTTTGCTGATAGACAATCAAGACAATCAACGGTCCTTCCGTGTCAATAAATTTGAAAAAAGATGCAAAACCAGTTTTTCTTAAGTCTCGACCTGTTCCTTTTGCTTTAAGAAAACTTACTAATTTAGAATTGGTACGATTAACAAATGAGGGTATTTTGAAACCTGTTGATTATTCAGGATGGGCTAGTCCTATAGTAATTGTTCCTAAACCTAATGGTTCTGTTAGAATAAGTGGTGATTATAGAGCAACAGTTAATGCTAATACTGAAAATGATAACTATCCTCTTCCTAGAATGGAAGAATTATTTTCTAAATTAGCAGGTGGAAAATTTTTTACTGTTTTTGATTTAAAAGATGCATATTTACAACGATCTGTAGATAACGAAAGTAGTAAAATTTTGACTATAAATACACATAAAGGATTATTTAACGTGTTACGATTAGCATTTGGGGTAAAATGTGCTCCAGGAATGTTCCAAAGAAAAATTGAAAATATTAAAAAAAAAAATATGAATATGTTGGTGTATTTTTAAATGATGTAGTAATCATAAGTGCTAGTGACGAATCAGAACATTTTGAGACAGTTAAAAGTGTTCTGAAATGCTTTTCTGAGCATGGTATAAGATTTAATAAGGAAAAATTAAAATTTATGGTTTCGGAAGTTTCTTATTTAGGACATAAAATATCTCAGAAAGGAATTAGATCTATTCCAGAAAAAGTTAATGCTATTTTGAATGCTCCTATTCCAAATAACATGTCACAATTGTGTTCATTTTTGGGCTTAATTTCTTATTATAGAAACTTCCTGCCTAATATTTCAGATGTTTTAGAACCTTTACATAGATTATTAGATAATAATGTAAAGTGGGCATGGTCAGAAAAGCATGAAAAAGCGTTTCAAAAAGTTAAACAATTATTATGTACATCTCCTCTTTTAGAATTATATAATGTTAACAAAGATATGTTTTAAACTGTGATGCTTCTGAATATGGTATAGGGTCTGTTTTAAGCCACATTGTCGAGGGTAAAGAGAAACCTATTGCTTATGCTTCTAGAACTTTAAATAAAACTGAAATAAATTATGCAATCATAGATAAAGAAGCTTTATCTGTAATGTTTGGTGTCACTAAATTTCACCAATATTTAGCTGGAAAACAGTTTAAAATTATAACAGATCATAAACCTTTAATTAGATTGTTTGATCCTGTTAAAAAGGTACAGTCGTGGGAAAAAAAAGTAAACATCCCCTTCTAACTCCTCAACAAATTATCGTAGAAGAAAGTTACTGATACCGAACAATTTGAAATAAAGTCTACTTTTAAATGATGTATATAAAATCTGCTAAGGGGCCACTACATATTAAAACAAACCCAAACTTCATTTTTTTTCAATGGCAATACCCAATTTTTACAAGATATTACAAATCTTCGGTTCAAACTATGCCTACATACCAAATTTCAACTCATTTGAATGATAAGTTTTTGAATTATAAATATTCAAAATTTAGTGCTTCTAATGTTAAATTACATTTTCATATTTTTATTAATATCTCCTGAAATTATACTCCTAATGTACTAATTTTTTGTGTAGAAATAATTCTAAAATACCCAAAACATAAATACATTGAATTTGCAATTTTTTTAATTTTAGGATATGAATTATGACTTATGAAATTAATATTCGAAAAATTTATGAATTGAAACCTACAGTTTTTTGATGGATTTAGATTTATTAAGTTCTGCTTTATGAAAATCCAAAATTTCACATTTTCTTCCAAGTAGTTTTTAAATTATGGTTAAAAACGGCAAAATGATAGTTTAAGGGGCCATCTATGTTAGAAGTGACTAGATATTTTGAACTTTCTTATGTTTTTCTGTAACCTAGCAGTCTTCAACGACTGCTTGAGTGGCGCTTAGGATGCCTTGATCAAGAAGGGGGCTCTCTCGGTCAACAATCGAGTACCGAACTTCAATTTTGATACAGCTCCTAAAATACGCTCGTTTTAAAATAATTAATTTCTCGAAAACTCTTCGTACGAATTACATAAAAATTTGTTTTTAGGCTAACTGAAGGATGTAAAGTTCACTTATGCTGTCAGAATTGTGTACTGCTATTGGAAAAAAACAAAGTTATGGTTCGTTCTAATATGTAGATGGCCCCCCAAGCAAATTTTATATACATAATTTAAAAGTAGACTTTATTTCCAATCGTTTGGTATCTGTAACATTCTTCTACGATAATTTGTTGCACAGTTAGCATGGGGTGTTTACTTTTTTCCCCACGACTGTACATGATACATTATCACCTAGAATGCTGAGATGGTCGTTAATGTTAACTGGGTATGATTATACAATTGACTATCGCGAAGGTAAAAATAATAAAAATGCTGACGAATTAAGTAGATTACCTCTCCCAGAAACTGTAAATATAGTAAGTAATTCTGCGGAAATAATGTTCGTTTCAAATAATGATAATTGGCCTGTTACGTTTAAAACGATGGCAAAGTGGACAACTGAAAATCCTGTAACTAAACAAATTTTAGAGTGGGTGTTACATGGGTGGCCGCGAAAGATTAAACCAGAAGAATATCAACCATATTTTCGTAGAAGGGAGGAAATTTCCTGTCTAGAAATTTGTCTATTGTGGGGGCATAGAGTGATCGTTCCAGGGAAGGCCGTGAATATATACTAAAATTACTGCATTTCGTTCATCAGGGTATATCGAGCATGAAAGCGAAAGCTAGGGGGGTAGTTTTTTTATTGGCCAAATATAGATAAAGAAATTGAACAAATGATAAATTCTTGTAGTAGATGTCAGATATTTGCGAGGGATTGTTCCAAAATGGAACCCTTGAAATGGAAATCTGAACTACCCTGGAAAGGATCCATATAAATAATGCCGGTCCTTTCGACCGTAAAATATTTTTAATAGTAATCTATTCTTATACTAAATGGTTGGAGGTATAGGTAGCACCCAGGTCTGATAATAAAACTACAATTAAAGTATTAAGGAGAATTTTTGCTACATTTGGATTACCTGTTGAATTGGTCAGTGATAATGGTCCCGCATTCATAAGTGATGAATTTGAGGAATTTCTTAACAATAATGGAATGAAGCATACGCTTATTCCACCATATCATCAGTCTTCGAACGGACAAGCAGAAAGATATGTGCAAACTGTGAAAAATTGTCTTAAAAAGCTATATAAAAGTGACATTACTTTGTCAATTTCACGATTTTTGTTAGAAAATCATTCCACTCCTCATTCGGTGGCTGGTAAAACTCCTGCTGAATTAATGTTTGGAAGGCCAGTTCTAACAGCATTTCACTTGGTATTTCCATTAAAACCTAAAATACAGCAACCCCTGCACAAATATAAGCTTCATGATTTAGTTTTTGTTACAAATTTTGGAAAAGGAGAGAAAGGGGTAAAATTAAAAAATATGAATTTATTGGGGAGTAGATGGGTTTTAGTAAATAAATGTGACAGAATAATGTGTAAGCATCACGTTAATCAGTTGAGATGTAATAAAGAGAAAGGGTATGAAATGCCAGAGAGAGTTGTAGAGAGGAATCGAAATGATAAACTAATGTCAAAGTTGAAAATATTGGACATAGTGGTAAAAATTACAGTGATTATGATAGGTATGAAAGGGTTAACCTGGAATTAATGAAAAAATAAAAGCACAGCTTAATAATGATAGTACTATAGAACCAAGCCAATCTCAGCTTTCGCATGATATTGTAATAGGTACAGCTGGGAGTAATAAAAATTATGATACAACAAATAAATCTGTGAAAAACACTTTGACTAAAAATAATGACTAGGACTCAAAGAAAAATGCTACAGTTCGAAGAAGTCAAAGAGCAAGATTGCCTGTAGTTCGTTTGAACTATGAGGTGAGAGGCGTTATATGCCAACAAGAATCCCAATAATAGTAGCGATCTGTGTTAAGAGATGGCAGCACCACACAGAGTCTGAGATTGTCAGGTTTTTGCATGCAAGCCGGTGAAATCAGACAATTGTAAGAAATGACTTGTGCTGAATAGCTGCGTTGGCAGCTCTTGTATATACTGTAAATAAACTATAAAAATACTTATAGTTACGCCTCCATGCTCAGTAATATAGTTTTAATAAGAGAACGGCGTTGTAATACTAACACTTCCAATTCATGTTCCTTCATAAAGTTTACAAAGCATTGATTCCGACAAAGTGAGTGTTTGAGTCGATATAAACTTTTGTGTAGTAGACAGACTCTCACACTATTATCGTTAAAACCTTCTGGCTGTGTCGTGAAGACTTCCTCCTGCAGTATTCCATATAAAAATGCAGTCTTTATATAAAACTGTTTTACGTGCAATTCTTCATTCGCAGTAACTTCTAAAATTGATCTTACAGTGTCGTATCTTGCGACAGGGCTAAACGTCTCATCAAAGTCAATACTAGCTTTTTGGGCATACCCCTTTGCTACAAGACGAGCTCGGTATCGCTTCACAGTGCCATCAGGATTAAATTTCTTCTTCAACACCCATCGTCTGTTGATAACTTTGGAACTTTTAGGTTTTATAATCAATTCCCATATTTTTTTCGTGCAGGGCAGACATTTCTTCTTTCATGGCATTATGCCACAAGTCACTTTCACTTGAGGAAAGAGCCTTATAGTATTATATGTAGAGGGATTTTCAGATTCTTCTACAGCAGCTACATTTGCAAGAAGAAATATTCCAGACTTCATACATGTAGGCATGCTCCGTTGTCTGTCAGATTTTCTTCTGATTGATTGGTTTCTTCATTCTGAATTTCTTCACACTTCTAAGAAGAGTCTTCCTCTTGAATTTCTTCACACTTCTCAGAAGAGTGTTCCTCTTGAATTTCTTCACACTTCTCAGAAGAGTGTTCCTCTTGAATTTCTTCACACTTCTCAGAAGAGTGTTCCTCTTGAATTTCTTCACACTTCTCAGAAGAATCTTCCTTCACTTCCGCTGTAACAGGAGTTGTACAGAGACGTTCAGGTTTAAAATATACATCACGAGATTTTATGATTTTATTTTGAGTAGTTAAATAGATTTTATAGCCATCTCTTTTGTTGACATATCCCACAAGATGACCAAGAACACTTCTGTTGTCAAACTTCTGTCGAAAATTTTTCGGTATGTGAGCATAACATTCAGTTCCGAACACTCGCAAATGATGCAATTTAGATGTTGGTTGATCAGTTCAAAGCTCATGAGAACTCTTGTTTTCTTCTGGTGATACCCCTGAATGGTTTACTAGATACACTGCTGTTTCACAGGCATTGGCCCACAGTGATCGAGATAATCCACATGTAGAGAACATAGAGCGAGCAAGTTCAACAATTGTCCCATTTTCTCGTTCTGCTGCTCCATTTAGTTCAGGTGTGTGTGGTACTCCTAGATTCAAACCAGTACCTCTTTCAGCAAGTGTTTTTCGAACTTCACCACAGTCGAATTCACCTCCTCCATCAAAACGCAATTCTTTTACAGCATGACCATGATTGGTAGCTTCATTGAGAAATATACGCAAGCAGAAACTCACTTCACTTTTGTTTTTCACAAAGAAAATTCTACTATATTTACTATAATCATCTTTGAAAGACACAAAATAACGTGCACCACTAAAGGATCTCACAGACATGGATCCATTTACATCAGCATTAATGATTTCACCAACTGACGTTTCTATTTAGGGTCGAGATTTGAAAGGTTTTCTACACTATGACGCAAAAGTTTAGACAATGAAGAAATTCTTACATACTTTGAAAAATATTTATTCAATTTTCAAATCATTGCTTGAAATTAATGTGCTGTACATATAAACAATATTTATAACAAAGAAAAGTGGAATTGTGCATATTGCAATAAATTAAATGGTAACAAAAATAAACTGCTGTCTCAAAAGTTTAGACACAAATTAAATAAAATCGAAATAAACAATTTTTAAAACCTGATTGCGCATCCATGCTTATGTATTACGTCATATACACGAGATTGCATGGAAGAAACTAAATCTTGCATAGTTTGTGGATCGATATCGTACCATGCATTTTCAATAGATGTCTTAAGTTCCTTTTCAGAAGAGTATTGTCTAGCGTTGCTATAAACTTTGCGACACATGATGCTCCAAAGGTTTTCTATAGGGTTAAGATCTGTTGCTACATGCTGGCCAGTCGAGAACTCTTATATTATGGGAATTAAACCAAGATTTTGAATGTTTTGCAGTGTGAATTGAAGCATTGTCTTGCTGAAATTCCCACTGAGGACCCCCTAGAAGCTCAGCAAATGGCAGTAGGTTTTCTTCCAATGTCTGTGTATAATGCTGTGAAGTTTGACGACCACTGGTGAAGGTCAGAGATACTTGTCCATTATAGCAAAAGGCTGCCAAACCATCACCGAGCCCCCTCCTTGTCTGCGACTAAAAAAACGTCGAGGTTCCTTCCGCAAGTCATGCCAATACGATAAACAACCATCTGGACCATCCAGATTCCACTTTTTTTCATCGCTAAATATGACTGACTGCCATTTCTCTCCATATGACATATGCTTTCGAGCCCACATAAGTCTTTGTAACTTATGATGTGGTTTCAGAGCTGGTTTCTTCTGCATTTTGCTATAAACGATTGTTCCTTTTTCCAAAATTCGTCTACGAATCGTATCCTTTGATACAGAGAGTCCCGATGAGCTTTGAACTCCACGTACGCTCATTTGTTGAGTACTCGCTAGTCTTTGTATCAGGCGATCCTCTCGTACATTTGTCACACGTGGCCTCCCAGACCGACATTTTGCTTTATATTCGGAACCACTCGATAAAACTCGATAAATAGATTTTTTTGACCTATTAATAATAGCAGAAATTTCAGAAACGCTCTTCCCTTCACCTTTCAACTGCCAAATCCTTGAAACCTCATTCACTTGAATTTCTTTAGCTCTCGGCATGTCGACTATGAAGCGCAATCGTTTGCAGAACTTAAGTACTCCAAATTTGTGACATCATCGATTCTAAATTTGCATATGCCAGCGAATATTCAAAGAAATTTAGAATAGTGTCTAAACTTTTGCGACACGCACATTTGAATTTTTATGAAAAAAATTAGTATTATAGCAAATAAAACGACTGTCTTTTGTACATAGCATTTTAAATCAGTTTTTGAATATATTTACAGGTTTTTGTAATTCTGACGTCATAATTCTACATTTTAAAGCTGAATGACGTCATTGTCTAAACTTTTGCGTCATAGTGTATGTGCTTTGCCAAGAGCACATCCATCGCAGAACACATTTGTTACTGCATGACGCACACGAATGTTCATGTCATTTAACAATTTTCGAACACGTCGTTTACTCTGATGACCGAGGCGCTCATGCCACAAATGCAAAGTTTCAGATTCTGTAGCAATGCTTATTTCAGCTCGACATTCTGGAATAACGACTCTCATGGACATAACATATGTACCATCTGTCCATGATCCAACAGCAACAAGCTCATTACTGCGGTAAAAAGAAACACACCTATCAGTCATTTTAACCTCCACACCATGCTTGGCAACCTGTTGAACAGAAAAGAGGTGCCTTCTCACATCCAGAACATACCATACACCTTTCATGTGTGCATTATACCACTTGCCCTGAATAAATACTTCATTTTTATTTTACCAGATCCATACGCATAGATTTTATTTTTGTCAGCAAGTGAAATTTTAATGGGCACAAGAAAATGTTTATATGTTTCAAAATATTGCTTATTTGCAGTCATGTGGTGAGAAGCACCTGAGTCACAAATCCAAATATCTGGCTGAGTAAAACTTTCAGTAGTACTAAATGCACCTTTGTCATTTTTTTATGGCTGATATTTATCATTGAATCTTTTCTTTGAATGGTCTTTACATAAATGTGTACTAGATCCACATTTAAAGAAATGCTTTTGCTTACTAGGTCTAATATTACCTCCAGGAACAGTTTCAGAAATATTTTCAATATTCCTCACATCGTTTGTCTCGAAAAAGGAGCACGAGCTGCAAATGCATCATAGTCCACGACAGCAGTAGATTTGACACGCTGCTCAATCGTGCACAGTTTTTAAACTAAATTTTTTGTTGTACGCTTTTCTGAGTCTAATGACTCCCAAACATTGTTGCACTCTTGGTACTCTGGTCCCACTGTCAGAAGAATTTTCCCATGTAACAATTCTGGTGGAATGGAATTTGAGCCAACATTCGTAAGTTCATTGTTCATTTCTGTATAGATTCGTTCAACTTTGGCTGCATGTGTTTCAACATTGTCATTTGGATCTTTACAAATCGGAAAAATTGGGTCATAAGTAAATTAAGTCTTTGAATACTGCTTTGTTCAAAAACACATTAATTTGTCCCAAATGCCTTTTGCATTGGTGTAAGTTATTACTAAATCAGCAACAGATGGGTTTAACGTACTTTCAATGAGTGTAGCTGTCTTAGCGTTATCACACCATTCAGTCACCTTTTCATTCTCATCGGCATCGCCAGTTGCAGCGACCGGACAAACATGAGATCCTTCAATAATCAAAGTAAAATCATATTGTTCAAAGTGCATTTTCATTTGCCACTTCCATTTCCTCCAATTTTCAGCACCTTCCAGTTTATCAATTTGCACCTTTAGTTCAGCCATGCTAGCGTCACTCGGTTAGGCCTAAGTCAGTAAAGTTCGTTAGCTTTCCAAAATGCAGATTTTCTTCGCGCAGTTTTAAAACATGCTCAGGCCATAACCTGTTAAAGTTATCAACAGATTCTATTGGGTTGAAACAAAAAGCTACATGCAAAGTAATTCAAATCAAAGGGCTGCAAGCTGCAAGCAGCGTTAAATTTAATCACGTTTTAAACAGCGACCTACATACTATATCAACAAAAGCAAACATAGGTAGTGTCGGAGTTTCCTCTTAGTCCGCACAACTTTGAAGAAATCCTTTGCTATTTATATGCTGCCACCACCGATATGATTACGCGATATCGGTCACGGTCTCATAGAGGATTGTTTAAATGAAACCAACTCTTTCAATTAACTAAATTAACAGTTTATTTACACACTATTTACAAATCACAAAACACCATTTACACTTAAAAACTCAGATGTAGGTGATCCGGTTCAACATTACATTAAATACAGTAAATGCTGGCTGTATACTGTTAAACTACGTTATATCACTCTCACTCTACACCCGTTAAATTAGCTTTATCGGAGATTACTCTTAATCTCCCAACACATAGGCTTTAAGCTCTGCGAGCCTCACTCAACCCTACACTCTATACAAGACCTATACACAGGAACAACCTCGCACCTTGCGCTCCAGGTGTCCACTCCCTCTCTGAGCAAAGAGCGACCGATTCCTAGCAACCCTCTGCATTTTTCTCAACTCCTCCTCTTCCCCCCAACATAAATCCGGGCTTTTCCATTCTGACCACATTCTCAGCTCTTTCCCTCGTTCGTGCAATTCTTTTGTCTGCCCATCTCCAGCAGACATCTCAAAAGGTAGGGCAAACCCCTCTCCTTCCATGACTTTATCCCTTCATCCATGCTGTACAATTCACCGGCTCGGATCCAGTTTCAGACAAGGAAAGAAAGTTACTTTGAAATTCCCAGTACACAGACCATACAATATATAATATAGTAAGACAAAATAATATAGAACCATAGTTCTAATAGCATATGTTTCTCAGAATCTGACACCCCCACCTTAGCGGAAAATATGCCATTTAGGGGCTAATTTTCCCCGAACATATATTAATATCACAGAAGAGTTCACCCGAACAGAACACTCCAAGCCTCTTTCTCTATACTCGGCCAAGCACGCTGAGCCCCTGATAATTTCTGACTGGCAAAAGCTATCGGCTTAAACTGACCCTTTTCATCTTTTTGAGTAAGGCAACATCCTACTGCCAGGTCTGAAGCATCGGCGTGAAGCTGATATTCCCGGCCTACGGTAGGAGTAGCCAAACACGTCACGTTACATAACTCATCTTTAAGGGTATTAAATGCTTCTTCTGCCCTTTCATCCCATGGTACAGTATTTTTAACCTTCCCTTTCGTTAGTTCAGTTAAAGGTATAGCAATTTCTGCATAACTTGGAATGTAAGATCGGTAAAATTCCATTAATCCCAACACAGGTCTAACTTCCTTTTTAGTTTTCGGTCTCTTTAAGTCCCTTATTGATCCTATTTTCAACTCATCAGGTGCATGCGTTCCACCCCCCAATTTCATGACCTAAAAACTTAGTCAATTTCTCTCCAAATTTACATTTATCCAGCTTAATCGTAAAATTTCTATCTTTAAGTTCTTCTATGACAGCCCTAACATGCTCACAATGCTCTTCCCAAGTGTCGGAGAAAATGATGACATCATCAATATATGCTTGTGCATACCTCCGATGAGCTTGAAGGACCTCATTCATATGTTTTTGGAAAGTAGCAGCCGCCCCTGATAAACCAAAAGGCATAGTACGCCACTGATAAATCCCATTATGAGTTGTAAAAGCTGTCAAATGTTTACATTCCTCAGCCATTTTAATCTGCCAATAACCCCTCAATAAATCAATCGAAGATAAAATATTTAGCTGCCCCAGCAGTATGCATGATTTCTTGCAAATCTTTCATAGAAAATGTTGGGAACTGCATTACTGAATTTAAAGCTCTATAATCTATACAAAGCTTAACAGTTGCGTTTTTTTTCGCCACGCAAACAATTGGATGACTAATTTCTGCATTTGACACTTCGATTAGATTTAATTCTAATAACTCCTGAATCTGCCTATCTACTTCCTCTTTATAAGCAACAGGTACACTATATAACTTTGGCTTTTTCCTTACCACACCCGGTTTCATATCAATACGGTGCTCCCCTACTTCTGCTGGTCGCACAGGAACCATAAATACCTCTTTATTCTCCCTCAAAATGGACTTTATATCCTTGACTTGACTATTAGAAAACCCTTTTATTTCGAACCTTTCTATGTCCCGTTCTACCTCTTGTTCCCGGTGTGGTGACCTCAGATGAGGGCGGTAGCGTGACGTGATCTCCTCAGAGGCGTGATGACGAAGATTTTAGTAAGATGAGAAATTGAAAGTTTTATTTTCATAAAACAACAAACACTCTTGGCTAAATGTATTGCCAACACTAACACAACAAAATACGTAAGAATTTAGTTTGATAAAATGAAGATTTAGTAAGGTAGCAGAATCTGATAAAAGTTCTTGACAGAATAATAAGTCAAAGTCCAGATTAGTTATTTTAAGAGTCGCTATGAAACACTATGATCCCTTCAAAGAAAATAATGTCCTTTAGAAGTGCAGACTAGCAGTCATCCGTTCGATCAGCTTCTACGCTGACAAAAACACAGCTGTGACTCAGCTAATCGACTTTTTAACGGTTGAGAGAACAATCTCGTCTCCTCCAAGGAGCGATCTCCGTAAAAAGCCTAGAGAGAATCTTTTCTCTCCCCCAGGTTGAAGAACCTCTTTTGAGATTTAGCTTTCGCTAACTCTTCTAGTCTCCTTTCTTGATCTCCTCAGAGATCTCGCATATATCCTTAATTTCTCTCTGGAAAACAATGCGAGTTTCCAACATCCGCTGGCATTGGTTCGCCTGTCAAAATCCTTTTGACAGCTGACCTGCTAATGGCTAGGCGAGGCCCTACCCACTTTTTGTTTACGAAACTCTCCTGTCAGAGTATGCAATGTCGAGAAGCACTTACTGACATATTTCGGTGTCACAAAGTGGGAACCAGGTGGTCGTCCTTTTATCTACGCTGTTCCAAATTGTCACCTTCGTAAGATTGATCGTACTGGAGTTATTTACTTTTATGTTACCGGCAAACTCTGAGACTTAGACAAATTTTCTAGTGACTCTCACGAATACATGGAGTCTCCATAGGCCGTGATTCTGTATCATTTATGAGGGTTTTTACATGTGGAAAACTGTGAAAAGGCTAAGTTTCCACAACACCCCCCCCCCCCCTTTAAATAATATTCTGGCCGCAGGACTGAATATTCTGACCACAGAAGGCAGCTCAAAAAAGGTATTTTTGAGTGGCTCACATACAAAAAAAAACCTATATCTAACTGTCTACCTGTCCGTTTTTTAAAATCTTACAGAATTCCTTCCTACCAAAATTTTTTGTACAATATTCTATATACTAATACCATTTTTAGTACACATTACAAACACAAGAAAATTATAGAAGTTTTACTATATACAATTAATTTGTCTTTTTTGTATACTATTCTGTCCTGCTCAAGAAGTCTACATGAGCTATTTCCTTGCCTGGCCTGAGTTTAATTACCTAGTGGTAGAGTTGCAAGGTTAGTGTCCACCTGAGAAGACGAGGATTATTTCCTGAATTGTTTTTTAGGAACGTTAATGGGTTATGATCGCTCTCGATCAGAAATTTTTGTCCGTCAATGTAATGCCTCAATTTTTTATGGCAAAAATTATCGCTGTACATTCCTTTTCTGTTGCGCTGAATTTTTTTCCTTCTCCGTAAATTTTCTGCTCAAATAAATAATGGGATGCTCCTCTGAACTTTGTGTCTGCGCGAGTATTGCCCCTAACCCTGAATTTAACGCATCCGTTTGAATTATAAATTCTGCATTATAGCTGGGAGCATACAATACTGGCTCCGCTGTGAGCTTTTCTTTCAGAGTGTCAAATGCCCTGTTCATTTCCTCGCTCCATACTATTCTTTCTTTTATCTTTTTTCCCTTTAGTGCCTTTGTAAGTGGTTCTACAATCGAGGCATAATTTTTTATGTAGTGCGAATAATATCCTGCCATACCTAAACATCTGCGAATTTCTGTTTTCGTTTCTGGTGGCTGTAATGCAGTGATCGCATTAATTTTCGCTTCGGCCGGCCGCCGTTGCCCTTCCCCCACTATGTGGCCTAAGTACTTCACTGTCTTTTGGGCGAATTTGCACTTTGCTATTTTTACCGTTAGATTTGCTTCTGTTATTCTAGTAAGTACTGCTCTGAGATGCTCCAAATGCTCTTCCGATGTCTCTGAGAAAATCGCCATATCATCGAGACAGGGCAGACAGAACTTCTCTAACCCTCTCAGCATTTTTGCCATGAATTTAGAAAATCTGAATGACGAAGTGATCAAACCAAATGGCATCTTCAGTGGGAAATATGTCCTAGTATTTGTCACAAATGCGGCTAATTTTTGAGCTTGGAGCGTCATCGGTATCTGCCAATATCCTTTAGTCAGATCGAGCACCTTTATGTACTTAGCAGCTGAAACTCTTTCTACTCTGTCCTCAATATTAGGGAGTGGATAATGTTCAACTTTGGTTACTGAGTTCAATTTCCTATAGTCCATGCAGCAGTAAGGATCCTTCCTTACCAGCTGATTCCACAAGAATCATGGGCGAATAGTAGTCTGATTCCCCTTCCTTTATGATATTTAATTCCAGTATTCTTTTTATTTCTTTTTCTAAGATTTCCTCCTGTCTGCGCGACATTCTATAGGGTCTTATTCTAATAGGTTTGTTATCTGTGACTTCAATATCATGCATTTCCATGTGCGTAGTCCCTGGGTTATTCGAAGAAATCTCCCTGAACTCCCCCAGTAAGATTTCTAATTCCTGCAATTGTTCGGGATTACATCTCTCTTTTACTTTGCTATACTCTATAATTTCTTCAAAGTTATAATTATGTGGCTCATCTAATGGAAATGCTATTTCCATCTCTTGTAAGTCCTCTAAATTATCACATTCGTGTGTTAATACATTTATGATTTCTATCCTCTGTATATATGGTTTCAGTAGATTTACATGAAAAATCTGCGATTTTTCGCGCCTACCTGGGACTCCTACGATATAATTTGTATCCGAAATCTTAGCGGTAATTTTGCCTGGACCCGTCCAGCTCGATGACATCTTGTTTCCTTTGTTAGTTACTAATACGAGCACTTGGTCGCCTGGTTTAAATTCCCTTTCGACCGCCTTCTTATCGTACCAAGCTTTGCGTTTTTCCCTGCTCACTACCATATTTTCGTCCGCCAGCTCCTGACACCTTTTTAGCCGATTCATTAGTCCAAAGACATATTCTGTGACTAGCTCAGGCTCCTGACTGTCACCTGTCCATTGCTCGTATAATAATGTTTCCGGTGTTCTCAATTTTTTACCGAAAACGAGCTCCATTGGACTGAACCCTGTTGAGTTGCTGACCGCATTTCTCAATCAATGCTAGTAATGCGTGGGGCAAATTCTCTTCCCAGTCCTTTCCACTCTCTGTGCACATGACTTTTAACAGTCGTTTGATTGTCCTGTGCGTCCGTTCAACGTTATTTGAGGCCGGATTGCATACACTTGAATGCCTTAGCTTGACTCCAAATTTCTCTAAAATTAATGTCATAAGACATGACGTAAAAGACCTCCCTAAATCTGTTTGTACCTCTTTTGCGTAGCCTAGTCTACAAAAGATTTGCATCAGAGCCTCCACTACAGATTTTGAGAGCATATTTTGTATCGGGATTGCCTCTGGAAATTTTGAAAACGTCGTTAGCAAATATTTGTTTCTCTTTTTGGGCTTTGTTAGGGGTCCGACTAAATCAGTTGATAGCTTTGAAAATGACTCTGCTATGATTGGCACACGTGTCAAGGGGGCCTTTTTTTCTCCCGACTTTCCAACTATTTGACAGTGATGACATGATTTCACGAATTCTTCCGTTTGCCTTTTGACGTTTGGCCAAAAGAAATATCTCAGCAACTTATCCTTCGTTTTTTTCTCCCAAATGTGCTGCTGTATTCTCATGACAAGCGCTTAGAATAGCCTGTCTAAACTTCGTTACTAATTGAATTCTTTCTAAGCCTCTATGATCGGTCGTTTTTCTTATTATCAAGGAGTTTCTGTACTCGAAGAACGACTTTTTTAAGTGCTTTCAGTGTTGTCTCCTTAATCTCATGCAGGGTATTATCTGTCTTTCGCTCGTTCGAAATTTCTTTTTCCCCCACCTTACTTAGAGAAAAGGCTTCATCTACGATTAGGTCAGGAAGCAAAATTGGCTGCTCCTTTCCCCCCTCCTCCTGAGTTGTCCAACTCCGCTCGATTATTATCTACCGTTTTTGCACTCTCCGCGGGGCCTTGCCCATTGTCCGGTGATGGATCTTTATCCAGCTGATTCGCGTCCTGAGTTTGACAGCCTGAGCCTTCGCTTTCCATCTGAGTTTTGATTCTACTCCGCGTCATTACAGCATTTATAATTTTGTGTTTTGTGCTCCTATCCGATTCGATTAATTTTTGGGTTTCATTTTCTAAGATATAATAATTTATGTCAGAATCTTTGTCTGCCACTAATGCTGTCGTATTTACAGTGATTTCATCGGGTAATTCTAGCGTTATTTCCGCTATAGGAAGACACCGCAGATCCTGAACTAATGGCTGTTTTACCCAGCTGACCTGATCGGTTAATTGATTAGTTTTAACTAATTTACTCGGGCAAATGTCGACGTTCGATCCTGAATTGCGTAATATAGTGATTTCTTCGTCGTTTATTTTACCCCAACTCAGATACGGTTCAAAACCTTCCTCCAAGTTTATTTCCTTACTGATATTATGCACAGTCTTGTGCGGGTTTTCACTTTTTTTTAATTGTGGGCAATTCCGTTTGTAATGTTTTGAACTTGCGCAATTAAAACAAGTATTTTTCTTAGGTTTATCAAATATCTTTTCCCTTTCTTTATTCTCATTTTTATCCCTCCAATTTAATTTAATTTCCGGGGTTTTTGTCTGTCTCTTTTTCGGCGTATCTGGGCCTTTCAAATCTTTTTTCGATGGTTGGCCTACTATTCCATGGTTTTCTGGAGACATCTTTATCGTTTCATACCCATCCAAATCCTTGACTAAACTATCCGGGTTCTTGTACGAAGCCCAAGAGTCAATGGAATGCTCCTTCATTTGGGTCGGCACTAGGGTGGTGCGAAAAAAGTCAAGTTGTAATTTCCGAGTCGCTATAGTGCGGAAAAGTTGCGATTGGTAAATACAAGAAAAACAAAAAAAAACTTCTTCAAATCGGACTTTATCTTCCGATCCCGCAAACCACCTAAAAACTCCAAAAAATTGAAAATTTCCGATTTTTTCAGAATTTTTCTTTTTTTTTACGTTTATATATTTTTTATCGCTATAGGAAAAAATATTTGCAGTTTGTACTGTTTAATAATAATAATAATAATAATTGTGTTTAGAGAATATCTTCCGATCGCGCAAGCTCAATAAAAATCGGCAAAAATTCAATTTTGAGTGATTTTCATGCATTAAGAATATAATCAACTGAGGTCAGTTTGCCGTCTCAGGTTAAGATTTAAATGTTAATTGATACTATTGAGCATATTAAGTTATTTTTAAACAACCTAGAACTTACCACGAAGAGTTCGTTTCAGGTCTGAAAAGTTTAGTAGTGCACCCAACTGCCGTTAGCCACGTTGGAAAACAGCGCGGAAGTCGGCGTACGCACTCCCACCTAGTCTCACCTAACTCCACAAAATTTACAGAAAAGTCAACTGGATTCAGATGAACTACATGGCATATACTATTTTGATGGAAGAAAGGACGATACTCCAGTTAAAGAAAGTATTGCATCTAAACAGGTTCGTCGAACTATTAAAGAGGAACACTTTCCTGTCATAAAATAACATGACTCAGTTTATTTAGGCCATGTGCCTCCAAACTCCGGGCCTGCTAAGGACATTGTAGCTTTCATAGTATCATGTCTTACTGAACAAGGGGTTTCAGTAGAATACTTAGATTTGGTAGGCTGTGATGGTACAAATACCAATACTGGATAGAAAGGTGGTGCTATCAGAAAGCTTGAAGTTTATCTCTGACGACCACTGCAGTGGGTTGTTTGTTTATTCTATTTTGTTGAATTACCTTCCCGCCATCCTTTTCAACATTTGAATGTTGAAACTACTGGCTCAAGATCATTTAGTACACCATTTGGACACAATATCATTGTTGTGTAAAGCTCTCGGTGATAAATTTTCAATTGACTGATTGTGAAATTCCAGAAGTGGACAGGCAACTGTTGAGCAAGGACCAAAGATATCTTCTTAGCGTAAGTCAAGCAATTAACAGTTACAACTTTCCAAATGACTTATTAAAGTGTGACTCCGGCCCAATTTCACATGCCAGATTGCTCACTTGTGCAAATAGAGCTCTTCGACTTTACGCGAGCGTGGAAAACCCATCGGATGCCTTAAAGCCATATTGACATTTATTTTAAAATCTTACTTGCCAGTTTGTTTTGAAATAAAATGCTGTAAGTACATTACAGACGAGCCTATTCATCTGTACAGAGCAATTGAAACATCTCGATACTTTCGTGACAACCTGAAGAAAGTGTAGTCTTTGAAACTGAACGAAAGTCGTTCTTTGCTCACCCGGAAAACCTACTGATGGCAATGGTCTTTTATAAGAGGAGGCACAATGGTCTTTTATAAGAGAGCTAGGGCTGTTAAAAGCCAGGCAGAATGTTTCAAAGGGTAAAGGCATCTGAATCTTTATCACTTCTACAATCCAGAATTAATTGATTGTAATGTAGCAAAATTAACATTTCCACCGCTTTATCGGAGATTAACCCATGAAGAAATACATTTCTTCGTTCAATCAGGTCATATCTCAGTCTGGGATGATAAAAAGTTTCCCAACCACACGTAAGATGTCCAGTGGTGCATTAAATCGGTAACGAAAGCATCATTTAAGGTATGTGGGCCCCAATCAAGAGAGCATCAGGGCCACACTGAAATCAATGTCCATAATACCAGACATTTCCACCAAATCGCAGTACAAAGTTGCGTCTAAAAGTCAGATTTAAACAGATGACATAACAAATTGTATATCTTATACTGTCACGACACTAGTTTTTTAATACAGTGTTTTGATTCTATTATAACAAATTATGTATTTAAGTAATGCAAATAGCAAACACCCTCATTGGTTGGATGGAGGATAGGGTGTGGTTTGAACTCGAAGTGCAGCTAATTTCCCGTGGGGAGTTCTGGTTTGTTTAAGCATTATCAAACATCTAAACAAGCAAAGAGTTGTACATTGTACAATTTAATATCCAAATGTTAATATTGGAACGCAAACTGATCTCAGGTGATTATTTTCTTTATTCATCAAAATCACTGAAAATTGAATTTTTGCCGATTTTTATTGAGCTTGCGTGATCGGAAGCTATTCTTTAAACGCAACTGTTTATTTATATTATTATTAAACATTCCAATCTGCAAATATTTTTCACTATAGCGATAAAATATATATATACGTAAAAAAAGAAAAAAATTCTGGAAAAATCAGAAATTTTCAATTTTTTGGAATTTTTAGGCGGTTTGCGGGATCGGAAGATAAAGTCCGATTTAAATAATTTTTTTTTGTTTTTCTTGTATTTACCAATCGCAACTTTTCCGCACTATAGCAACTCGGAAATATCAACTTGACTTTTTTCGCACCACCCTAGTCGGCACCCTTCTCTTTATTTGCTTCGTAATTAGTAAGCTTTTGAGCTCTTCTATCGTACTTATATCCAACCCATTTAGCCACCCTTCTTGAAAGCTGTTTAGCTCAAATATTAGATCGTCCCATGGACTGGTCGGATTTTTTTTATGCCGAAGCAGTTTTACGCGATAAGCTTCTGCGCTTAATCTATATCTTGTCAATAGAACTTATTTGACATAATTAAAACTGTCTACTTTTTCTTTGTCCTCTCGTAATATAAGTTCCGCTATATCAATTGGCAGTAATGCTAAAAGATGCGTGACTAAATCCTCTGATTCAATACCAGACCTTTCTGCCTGTCTTTCGAATAAATTTAGAAAAAGTGTAATGTCAGATTTCTCTGGGTCAAAATTATGCATGATAGATTTAATTTGGATTTTAGGGACTCTGTCGGATCTGTTGCTAGCACTCGAACTACTTCGCTCCACGCCTTGCGTTACCCGCAATTGCTCTAATTCAAATTCCCTGTCAAGTTTTGCTTTCTCATACTCTCTCTCTTTCTCTCTCCTCTCTTTCTAGCCTCTTATTTTCTTTTTCTCTAGCTGCATTTTCCTCCCTGTCCTGCACAATGTACCCAGCTTGCGTCAGCGCCAGTTCTTCATCGTAATCATTTGCCTGCTCAATTTCTTGAGTGATTATTGCTATCGTGTCGCCTTCTTCAATTTTTACCCCCAGCTCGTCTGCTAATTTTTGAAAATCAATATTTCTACAATATTTTAGTGCCGTAATTTTTGCCTTATTGTACACTCTTAAATTTAACTCAAATTATAACAATAATATCAAAGAGAATTTAATCCTGTCACCTGACACATAAAAAATAATTTCAACCTAACAAGTTTAAATTATGCTATGAATACTTTTATAAACACCTTTTCAATACAAACAGTAACATAAAGAATAAATTTGATACATACCATAAAAGTATTTTAATACATTCTCTTTCTGTTAAATATGCAAGATAAAATTTTCAGCTGTGAAGTCCCTATGCACACAAAATGAAACAAAGTATCTAATATTTTTATACCAATTGTACATATAACTTTTTGAAAAACTCTTAAATTTCCTCAAGATTGAGCACACCTTGCAATCTTGATCCAGTGCTACCAATGCTTTTCATAAATTCAGAAAATTTCTTTATATAATAACCAACAATTATAAAATATTTTCCCTCACAAATCTATTAATAACATTGTGTACCTTGCGCATCTAATTTAAAAAGCTCTTCTCTTTTGGTTTTTTTTTCAACCCCTAAGTACAATTTAATCCTGACAATTTTCTATTCTTAGTACTAGAAAAATTTTCCTATTTATTCTTCCCGAATAAATCCCAGATTCTAAATCTGATTGATAGGCTAGACTACTTAAGTTAACTTTAACTCTTCTTAGCTTAATGCTTTCTTTTATTTTTTTCGAAGACACGCAATAAATTTTTGCCTCAAAACTTTAGCTATTTACTTGACACATTTAAACAATTCTAAAAACAAGAACCACTCAAAAAAAATTATGAGCTTACCTCCCCTGTTGCGTCGACTCGTCATGAGCTGAGCTGCCGGTTGTGGGCTACTGCTGAATGATGTGGTCTGATCGGGACACCGTTGATCATCAGTTGTGGGCCACTGCTGAATCTCAGTGCACTGTCGTTGAAGCGCCTGTCCTCTTCGCTGTCCGCCTCACGTTAGGCCTTTTCCAGGGGATCTGACTCCGGTCTGCTTGCTCAGGGCTTGTTCTTTTGGCTCCCAGTGGATCTCTTGGAGTTCCGTCCGCCTTTTCTTGAAGAGCTTGATTGTTGTGTCCTTCGCTGCAGCTGTTTTTCCGTCCTGCTGTCCGCTGGTTAGCACACGGGTCTTTCAATATCAGATTTCCACTGCCTCACCGCCACTTTATTTTTAGTATAAAAGTTCTTTTTTAGTTGCCACCAGTTGTGGTGACCTCAGATGAGGGCGGTAGCGTGACGTGATCTTCTCAGAGGCGTGATGACAAAAATTTTAGTAAGATGAGAAATTGAAAGTTTTACTTTCGTAAAACAACAAACACTCTTGGCTAAATATATTGTCAACACTAATACAACAAAATACGTAAGAATTTAGTTTGATAAAATGAAGATTTAGTAAGGTAGGATAATCTGATAAAAGTTCTTGACAGAATAATAAGTCAGAGTCCAGATTAGTTATTTTAAGAGTCGCTGTGAAACACTATGATCCCTTCAAAGAAAATAATGTCCTTTAGAAGTGCAGACTAGCAGTCATCCGTTCGATCAGCTTCTACGCTGACAAAAACTCAGCTGTGACTCAGCTGATCGGCTTTGTAACGGTTGAGAGAACAATCTCGCCTCCCCCAAGGAGCGATCTCCGTAAAAAAGCCTAGAGAGAATCTTTTCTCTCCCCCAGGTTGAAGAACCTCTTTTGAGATTTAGCTTTCGCTAACTCTTCTAGTCTCCTCTCTTGATCTCCTCAGAGATCTCGCATATATCCTTAATTTCTCTCTGGAAAACAATGCGAGTTTCCAACATCCGCTGGCATTGGTTCGCCTGTCAAAATCCATTTGACAGCTGACCTCCTAATGGCTAGGCGAGGCCCTACCCACTTTTTGCTTACGAAACTCTCCTGTCAAAGTATGCAATGTCGAGAAGCACTTACTGACATATTTCGATGTCAAAAAGTGGGAACCAGGTGGTCATCCTTTTATCTACGCTGTTCCAAATTGTCACCTTCGTAAGATTGATCGTACTGGAGTTATTTACTTTTATGTTACCGACAAACTCTGAGACTTAGACAAATTTTCTAGTGATTTTCACGAATATATGGAGTCTCCTTAGGCCGTGATTCTGTATCATTTATGAGGGATTTTACATGTGGAAAACTGTGAAAAGGCTACGTTTCCACACCGGTTTAAAATAGGAATTTCCCCCCAACTTCTCCAAATTCCTCATCACCTTCAAAGACAATATTAACTATATTACACTTAGCAATAAATTGTCTTATTTTATTTTGGTGCACTTGCTGCCTACTCCCATCGGCTAACTCAACTATAAACGAATGCTGGTTTCGTTTTTCGACAATAGTTGCCGGACCTTGCCTCCTAAAATATAACTTATTAGTTGAATTGGGGATTATTAGTATTACTTTATCGCCTACTTCAAACGTTTTTTCTTTCATCCTTAAGTTATAATGATATGCCATTCTGCCTTGTTGCACCTCGGACGATAATTTTGCCTCATTTGCGGCACTTTCTAAGCGCCCCCTAAGTTTATTCAAATACTCATGAATCGGCATAGTATCTAATTGTGCCCCCTTATTTTCTTCTGCCCAGGATGACTTGAGAACTGATAAAGGACCCTCCGGCGATCTACCATATAATAATTGAAAAGGTGCGATTCCTGTCGCAGAATTTGGGACTTCCCTATACGACCAAAATACAAATGGTATTTGTTCATGCCATCTTTTCCCTTCTTCCCTAATCGTATGATGCAACATACGTTTAAGTGTCTGATTAAAACGTTCCACAAGACCTTTAGACTGTGGGTACTGTGGAGTCGAAAATCGTGGACTAGCACCTAACCTTTTCTCAAATTCTTTCGTTAAGTCGGCAGTGAAATTGGTTCCATTATCACAGGCGATTATATTTGGATTTACTATCCTCGTAAATGTTTGAAGTAATGCATCACACGCTGTTTTAGCAGTTAAACTTTTTAGGGGTATTGCTTCCGCTCACGTGGTATGCTGATCAATTAAGGTTAGTGTATATTGATGCGTTGTGAACTTTTGGGATCAATAGGCCCAATTAAATCAACATTAACTACCTGAAATGGAAGTTCTGGCCGCGATACTGGGGAAATAGGGGCTCTATCATTCACTTTAACCCCTCTAGTCAATTGGCACTCTAAACATGACTCACAAAATTGTTTAGTTTCTTTCGCCACCCTCTCCCAATAAAACGAATGATTCTCTGTAACGTTTTCTTGGCTGCATGATGCCCTTCAAATACCGAAGTATGCGCTAATTTTAGGATTTCTTCCCTTCTTACCTTGGGTACTACTAATTGCGCTATAGTTTCGCCTAACAATTTCTCTTTATGATACAATAAACCGTCTACAATATAATAATCTTTTTTATCCATTTTAGCTAATTCCCAAACTCTCTCCAAATTTTTGCATTCCAATTGGGATTTCTTAAACATATCTGAATTACTAACGATTACTTTATTATTTTCCTCTACTTCCGTTTTTTCTGCATTTTGATCTTGTAAATTTCCCGATCTCGTTTCTATTGCGTAAACAGTACAATTATCGCTACTCATATCTTTCCTTTCACTCGAGTTATCAATACTAATTTCCGAACTTTCTAATTATTGGGACTCTAACAACGGCTCCTCGCGATTGATCCCTGACAACTCATTAATCACTTCGGGATGTAAAATTACCTGCTCATTAATATTATCGGTCACCACGCAAAGTACTTTCTGATGAATTATATTAGTTTGTCCGAATTGCGGAATAGCTAATGGTAATTTAACCAACGGTGATTTAACTGCTTCACCAAATAATCCTTGTAAATAAATACTACCCGCTTCTTTTAATTTCTCTTCCGGTACCAAATCTTTATGAATGACACTAATTTCACATCCAGAATCAACCAATCCTTTCGCTTTCTGCCCATTTGCACTAACTTCAATTATCTCGAGTTTATTTAATTTCTCACCAATAACATTAGTTCTCTGTTCGGCCTTTGCCGAGATCCTCGCCACAATAGCCCCTTTAGGTAATTCTTTGTTTCGTTTCACGACAATCTCATTTACACCCGCTTTCTGTTCACGCCCTTTACTAGCATTATTATTTCTCTCATTACCCACTTTATTACAAAAGCGTTGGTAATGACCTCTTAAACCACATTTAAAGCTTCTAGGAGCTGAATCATAACTAGGTTTCTTAAAATCAGTTTTCCTACCCGAAAAAGAATTAATCTCATTATTCCCGTTTTGCCCCCAATTACCACTAACTTTACTATCCTCCCTCGGTCTCACTTTTTCACTGTTTGCATACCTATCTTTACCCTTAAAACTTTTATACGTAACCGCATAAGACTTGTGTTTTGCGTCAAAATAATTGGCACATTCTTTAGCAATTTTAGAAGCTTCTAACCATTTACTCTGCTGAGTTAACCCAATATATGATGCGGTTTCTTCATCTAGCGTGTTTAATAACTTATCCGTAGTTATTAACTGGTTGACCTTTTCATATGAGTCAGCACCCCTAATCTTACAATAATTTTCCCATGTTGCTATTAAGCGCGATACAAATAATACACGAGTTTCATTCTGGTTTCTCCTAGCCTTCTTAAAATTTTCCAAACACGCCTTCGGTGACGGATTGTGTTCCCTTAGAACTTAATCCCTTAATTCCTCATAACTCTCAATTTGTTCCCTAGTGGTATAAATTAACAAATTATCCGCCTTACCTTCTAAAATATTTAGTAGATATTCGGCCTGCTGGTTTTCCGGTACATTTTTAGTTTTGAATGCCCTTTCTAAACTGTTGAAAAATAAATTCCATCCCTCAGTCCCTTCTGGTACTTTGATAGACAGAGTTTTAACACTTTTGATCAATTTTTCTATGCTACTTTCATTATTAGGTTCCCTAGACCCATTAGAGTTATTTGCCGAACCTTGTATCCTTAGCCTCTCCATTTCTAATTCATGTTCCATCCTCAATTTTTTAGACCTCTCTTCTCTTTCTAACTTTTCCCGTTCAACCCTTTCTTCTCTTTCTAATCTTTCGCGCTCTAACTTTTCCTGTTTTTCTGACTTTTCGCGCTCTAATTTTTCCTGTTTTTCTAACCTTTCGCGCTCTAATTTTTCCTGTTTTTCTAACTTTTCGAGCTCTGGTCGTTCCGCAACAAGTGTTAGATAATTTCATAATAACCCCCTCGTCATAGTCATCGCTGTCCATCATCTTTTTCCTAAGCTGAATTCTGGTATCATCTTCCGTGAATTCGACCCCCAATTCTTCGGCTATCATCTGAAGATCCACCCTTTTTAATTTTAATAAGAAAGCCATACCTTCCACCGATTACTATTACGACTCTACAATAATATTTAAACCTACTAAGTTAATATTTCCTAAATTTCTACTTTAGTACAGTTACCTCCACTTATTATACTAATTAATACCTTTCAGATAATCGATGTATTATATTTCTAATTTAACATACTGTATAACCTGATTTCCCTCAACCATTGATATCACCCAATTTACTTCCAAAAAAAAAAAAGGTAAAAACAATAATTTCGTTTTGATTACTATGCAATACAGATTCCAATTTATACAATTAGATAATAACATACAATTTACATAATAATACTGATACGTTGCAAATTGAATAAAAGTATTGATGCCAATAGAAACATCCACATAAAGAAAAATTGTGTAACATACACATATAAATTCCTGCAATTATCCTCAATAAAATGTTTCCAAATTCAACACTGCTTCTCACACTTAAAACAAATAAAATCAAAACCCTTACAATTTTTTTTCTCTTGTGAGCCTTTTTTTTTCTACTGTGAGCCTTTTTTTTCTACTGTGAGCCCTTTTTCTTTTTTTTTCGAAATTTATTTCCAGCCAATTAAAATTCTAAGCAAAAGTTCATTGCTCGTTTGTTATCAGCTCTTCAAACTTAAGACAGTATTGCTTCATTTAAATATTACTTTAATAATAATTTTAATTTAAGTAAATTCAATTATTCTTTCCAACTATTATTAACACAATGCTTTAATTTTGTTCACTACCATTATTAGTAAAAAAAAAAAAAAAATAGAAAATCAATTTTAGCACAAGCTATTATGACCTTTTCTTAAAACAATAGTAAATATGGTTGTTAATATCTCCTACCTATCTGAACACAATTATTTTATTGCACATAAATTATCAAGATTTAGACAATTTATCTTAAATTACTATTAATTTTACAACAACAAATACATTTGGTTCGAGAATGTCAGCAGAAAGAAATGATCAAAACACCTTACCTTATACTTTATCTGCTGGGGTACTCCGCTGCTCACACGTAGTTCCACGATGAACTCACTATTTCACACTTTAAAGTCACTTTGATGATATTCAACACTCGGGCTGTAACACACTGTAATTTGATTCACTGTAGCGATGATAGGGCACAAACACTAGTTCGGTTCGCTGTAACGACGATAGGGCACAAACACTCTCGTTCGGTTCACTGTAACGACGATAGGGCACACACACTGTGTACTTCCACTCGACGATCCAACATTACCACGCAAAAATTCCACTGGGTGCTCCGGCACTAACACACTGCAACACGGCTCGCTGGTCACTGGTCTCAGACGATTCTATTCCACCGCTGCCACAAATTTCTCGGAATTTCCTCTTAGTCAACACAACTTTGAAGAAATCCTTTGCTATTTATATGCTGCCACCACCGATATGATTACGTGATATCGGTGATGCTCTGAGAGGATTGTTTAAATGAAAACCAACTCTTTCAATTAACTAAATTAACAGTTTATTTACACACTATTTACAAATCACAAAACACTATTTACCCTTAAAATCTCGGATGTAGGTGATCCGGTTCAACATTACATTAAATACAGTAAATGCTGGCTGTGTACTGTTAAACTACGTTATATCACTCTCACTCTACACTCGTTAAATTAGCTTTGTCGGAGATTACTCTTAATCTCCCAACACATAGGCTTTAAGCTCTGCGAGCCTCATTCAACCCTACACTCTATACAAGACCTATACACAGGAACAACCTCGCACCTTGCGCTCCAGGTGTCCACTCCCTCTTTGAGCAAAGAGCGACCGCCTCCTAGCAACCCTCTGCTTTTTTTTAACTCCTCCTCTTCCCCCCAACATAAATCCGGGTTTTTCCACTCTGACCACATTCTCAGCTCTTTCCCTCGTTGGTGCAATTCTTTTGTCTGCCCATCTCCAGCAGACATCTCAAAAGGTAGGGGAAACCCCTCTCCTTCCATGACTTTATCTCTTCATCCATGCTGTACAATTCACCGGCTCGGATCGAGTTTCAGACAAGGAAAGAATGTTACTTTGAAATTCCCAGTACACAGACCATACAATATATAATATAGTAAGACAAAATAATATAGAACCATAGTTCTAATAGCAAATGTTTCTCAGAACCTGACAGGTAGATTTAAGTTGTTGCTTGTTTTTGTATACGGGTTGAGTTGTAACTCACCACAACACGGAGGAGTGAATAGTCACTCTATCGCAGAGTCAAAATATGTGCAACCTCTTTAGAGTGACTATTCATTCTGAGCAAAACTGAAATTTTTAACTCTCTGAAAGAGTGAATAGTCACTCCGGGGAAGTGAATATTCTCTCTAAACAGGAGTGGATAATCACTCTTTCGGAGGAATGACTATTCACTCTTGCTAAAGGGGTGCGTTTTTTCACTCCTGGCAGGAGTGAATAGTCACTCTAGGGTCATTCCACACGAATTCAACCAATGGGTGTTGCACCATAGTCACAGATTTTTTTTAAATTTTTTATTATAGGCACACATAGTAGTTAAACCGTCAAATCTGAAATTTAAAAATCATTTCTGTAATATTGGCTGAGATACAGCCTTTTGAAAATTGTTCATTTTTACCAAATGGCGGCCATCTTGGATTCTATCCCAATGTCTATATATGTCTATAACTCGGCAACTAATGGCTTAAATTCTGTATTTTTGGCACCAGTTTGAAGCTATTTGTACTACAAATGCATATATAATATCAAAACAACAGTACATTTTCATTTTAATACTTTTTATTGCATGCGAACTGAAAATATCACCCTAAAAAATGGCTTACTGTAGTGGGCTATTAAAAAGATGGACTATCACATGAATTTTTTTAAAACTTGGTAAAAACATTGCTCCATGTGTGTGCTTTAAATAAAAAAAATTAGAGAGGTAAATTTTTTGTTTTTAAATAAATGGCTTTTTACACATAGGATGTTGCTTACCAAACTGTGACCAATTTAGAATACGTAAGTATCCCTGATTTAAGAAACAATGCTCAAAACTTATTTTTCCAACATCTGAATTAATATAAAGCTATAATGAAACCTCATTTATTTGTGTTTCTTAAGACCAGTGAAAATATATATATATATTTGTGAAAACCTACAAATGCAATACATATAAATGAGGTTTTACTGTATATCTAGAGTGGAACCCATTTGAGACATTTTTCCACACAAGGAATTCTAATTTTTATATCCAAACTTCTAGTTCTTACTTTAAAAATTTCCTACTTAAGAAGTTTCACATTTGTGTGTGATCCTTTAGAAAGCTTCTACTGTATGTATACATTTAAATCATTCAAGCTGCATTAAATGATCCGATATAAATATGTCTGTCAGTTTAATTTTTATTTCAATACATTTTATATACTAAGAATGATGAATGACGGTAGTGCAATAAAACCAAATCTAACTAGTCTCAACGAAATTTTTTTTAACCATTTGGAAATGGTTGTTGTTTCCGGTCGAGGATGGGGCCAAATGATGCTCGCATTTTATTTTTTTTAACGAAATTCAACATGTTCTTTACTTTTAGAAGAATTTTTGTTTGAATAGGTAATAGAAAGGCATAAAATCGTTTAAAATTGTTTGAATAGGTAATCGAAAGGTATAAAATCGTTAAAAATTGAAAAAGTTACAAAATAGGTAGGCGCAAATTATCAGATATGGAAAAATCCAAAGCCAAAGAGCGACGCCGAAATGAAAATCGTCTTGCAAAGCAAAAATCGCGGTCTTCAACTCATTATGTAGGCCATGAAAATCTAGGTCTTCAACTGATTACGTAGCCCATGAAAATCGAATATAGAATTAAAGACGAATGCGAAAAAGGAAACAATCTAATGTTTAATAGATTGATAATAAAAGGCCATGTCTCGAGGGGCTCCAATCCACTAGCCACGGCGTTTTACAATCGGTCGATTCTAACCGGGGAAAACTGAGCTCAACGTAGGTAATTTGTTGCAATCTATGGATGATTCGGTGGAACTGCTTTCGATTTGTAAACTGTTTTTCTTCTCGAAACGGGACTTGGAGAGTTTATCGATGAAGGTTTTGGTCGTCTGAAGTTTGATCTTTGCGATCTGTTGTTGAAGAGGATGCGGCGGAATTTGGTGGACGAAAGAAATTCCAAATGGTCGTTGTAATCTACTATTAAATTACAATTTTTTCTTTTCTTTTTAAAAAATTAAATAAGTGAAAGGTATGTATCTTAAACGTTTGTATTTTAAATTAAAGTTATGCATTTTATACAAAAGAAGTGAAAGGATTATAGTTTAAGTAAAATGAATGCAATACGAATGAATGAGAAGGGAACAATAATTGGCAATTTATCACCTGCGCCTGTTAACACAAAAGTACAGAGTTCGCGATTTCTCTATCAGAACCTTAATACTTGGCGAAGGATTGAGATAGTTAATTAAATTATGAATAAAAGCAACATGATACAATGCTTAGCATACATTTAACGGGGATCAAACTGCTAGCCAGAGGCGAAAAGAATCTAATAAATTCATGAAATTTGACGCGCTTTTTACTTATAAGGCGAAAATGATCCCACAGTCCTCAAAAATCCGAAATTTGAATGGATGCAGGCGTAAAAAACGTTCTAAAATTGCGATTTCTGTAACACCATTAAGGATAGAGATCTGAATTTCGGCATGCCGCTTTGTTTAAAGATGTAAATGCACGCTAAGAACTGTTAGTAAAAAATCGAAATGTTAAGAGGTAAACCGAGAAGAAAACGTTTTTAAAACGGTTTGCTTGGTGATTTTAATAAGATTGTTTGTTCTAGGAATATGAAATTTGACACAGATGTTATTTTATAAGGCGTAAATGTTTTCGTTATCTAATAAATTAGAAATTTATAAGTGTACAAGAGCAAAAAAATTCTTGTATTTTCGATTCTTGTGATACTGTTCGGGATAGAATCCTTAAATCTGGCATGGTAGTTACTTATAAGATGTAAATGCTTATTAAAAACTGTTTCTAAATAAATCGAATTTTAAAAGGATGAAATGAGTGGAAAGCTTTTTTAAAACGTTCTAAATTCTGGTTTGAATGGAATTGTTAGAGCGTGAACTTAAAATTTAACATGATTAATGCTTTTAAAAAGGAAAATGCTCCTCCTGAGCAATTTCTAAAAAAATTGAAATTTAAAAGGTTGCAAGGTTGCGAAATTAAAAAGGCAAGCAAAAGTCATTCATAAATTAAGATTTGTGAAACTGTTGAAAGGAGAAACTTAAAATTTTATAGGGTGGTTACTTTTAAGATGTAAGTGCTCGCTAAAACCTATTTCTAAAAAAATTGAAATTTAAAAGGGTAAAACGAGTAAAAAAACTTTCTAAAAATGTTCTAAATTATGATTTATTTGGAATTCTTAGCCCTAAGGAAATTGAAATTTGACATAGTTGTAACATTTAAGACGTAAATATTCACCGTGAACAGTTCCTAAAAAAATCGAAATTTTTAACAGCGCAGGAGCAAAAAAGTTCTAAAACTGGGTTTATCGTGACATCTTTCAAGATTGAAAACTGAATTTTTGCAAGCCGTTACTTTTAAGATCTAAGGGCTCGTTAAGAACTGTTTCGAAAAAATAAGTCTCTCTTTGAAGGGATTAAACGAGCAGAAAAAGCTCTAAATTAAGATATAAATAGAATTGTCAAAGCATGACCTTGAAATTTAACAGGGTTGTAACTTTTGAAACGTAAATGCTCTCAGAAATCATTTCCTAACAAGTTCGAAGTTTAAAAGGGTTAAAAAAAAAAGCGTTCGAAAATTCTAATTTCTGTGATACTGTTCGGGGTAGAAGCCTGAAATTGGCATGTTGGTTATTTAAAATATGTAAAGGTTCATTAAGAACCGTTTCTAAAAATATCCGTACTCTTTTGTATGTCGTGCTTCATTCTCGGATTAGTCGTAGATATTTGCAAAGATAAAACATTTTTTTCAAAAAATAAAATAAAAAGTTATCGTTAAACAAATATCTGACAAAATATCTAACAAATGAATATCTAACTAAAAGACCAACTATACGTCTATATGTTATTTCGATTCTATCAGGTTTTTTTTTACAAAATTTTCATTCGTCATAAAAATTAAAATACCATATAAATTGAAGATGACTGATACTTTGAAAAAAGAAGTTGGCTTTCATTGCTTTTAAATCCTTAATTACTCTAAGAAAAGAATGATATGTAAACAAAATGTACACATAATGGGTTTCCTTCCTACTTACAAAAGGTAGATTATTTAAAGGTGAGTAGATTATTTAAATTATGTGGATTTTTTTTTAAAAAAAGGAAATGATATCTACGAAAAACCAACTTTTCAAAAGTAAAAAAAAAAAAAAAAAAAAAAAAATTAAATTTGTGGCTAAAAAATAGTCTGATATCAATTTTCCAAGCTTATATTATGGCACTTTAATATTTTCCACTGAAAATTTACCATTTGTAAGTCGAGTGGCTTCGTATATCGTGATAGAAATCCTTTTCTCCTCTACTAAATACATCATAACGTGTTTCTGAAAATTCAAATCTTTTAAAATTATGCATTAAGGAAAATTAAGTTTTGCCGGTAAATGTCAGGAAATATAACTAAACTTTTCGAGCTTTGGAAATATGCAAAATAATAATAATAATAAAGAAAAATAATCATTATTTTAAATTCATTTATTTTTCATTTTTGTAAGTGGATCATTCTACTGAAAATGTTACTTTTTGAACATGGAAATTTCAATAAATAAATTTAACCCAAAAAGCTTTATATTATTATCCATGGTTTAACTTTCACTTGTTTTCAGATTTATGTAAGTGCTCTTATGGAATTTTCAGTATCTGGTACTTAATGAATTCTGTAAGGATTTATAGGGTAATTTCTTTAATAATATCGTGATGGAAGATACAACATACAAATTAAGCCAATAAGCTACAGAAGCTTTTTACAAGTCTTTTTTGGCCATGCAGTCTTTCTGTGGTATTTGATTGAAATAGACACACATGGAATTGAGACGTGGCATTTGATTGAAACAGACACGTAGAATCGAGATGTTGAGTTTGAATTTGAAGACATCCTTAAAGTTACAATTTTAATGCTATCCAAAAACTTTTTCAGGGCCGATTAGAAAGTGAATTCTCCAAATTTTCTTTTATGTGGAAGTAAAAAATATCTCCATGAAAGCGCGAAAAGATGTCGTTTTACATTTGGAGTTTGGCCAAAGGTATGTCAACAAACTATGGTGAGTTTGTCACAATGGTTTTCTTGACTTGTAGCCTTTTCGTAACAGTAACTGCATTTGATTGAAATAGACACGTAAAATCGAGATGTTAGTTTAATAGAAAAATCTACCATTCGTGACGCAAGGAAAAGTATTTTGGCATTCAGTTGCTGCGAACGAGAATGCTTTGGTAATCATCTGACTTCGTTTTTAAAACGCATGAACACAATAGATGCTATTCGAGCGATGACGAATCGCACTTTCAATGAATGTAAGGAATTCTTTGGCAAGTGATCACGGAAAATAAGTACGAGATCATGTTTCTGATTATGAGGTTCGTGCCAAAGGCATTGACGTTTTTACAGTTTGCATTCGATTAAATTAGTCCGTATATGGTATTTAATTGTGACTAAATTGGACCATGCAAATACCCGATTTGAAAAAAAAAGTCTATCTAGAACTTACTTAGTCTATCTATTGAAATTTATCTTCAACGATCATTGAGTTGCTATATATTACGCTGTTCCATCTTCGAAATTAATTCATATTAAGACAAAAACTATGCAGCTAAATATACTTTTTTTAACATTTTCCAACAAAGTTGAAAAGTGTTTGTGACTTCGGCTTGTCTGTCCGTCTGTCCGTCTGTCCACCTGGTCGTCTGTCCACCTGGCCGTCTGTCCGCGCTCTAACTCCCGTAAATATACTCGGATCGTTCTGAAATTTTTGTATGTTAGTAATCTCTACCATAGCATGAACCCTATTTCAAATGAAGTTTATAGCACGTTTAGTTCATTTACAGGGACAGTCAAAAGTTTTCCGTCACATTACGGCCTATGGGAAAAAATCGTTTAAAATGATTTTTAATTACGTTACATGCTTTCAAACATAATAAAATTGATATGCAATTATCAGGTGCATTAAAATATGCATTCTGTAAAATATGCGGCGCAAGGAATAGTTATTATTCATTTACAGGGCCACACAAAAGGATTCCGTTACATAATGATATAGGGGTGGAGGGAATTTTTTCCGGCGTATTTCAATTATGTTAAATTATTCCATGTATAATGAAATTAATATACGTCGCTGAGGTTTACTATAAGTTATTTCACGTATAATGCGAAGTGCATAGAATTATTTACAGGGACACACTAAAGATTTCAGATACAATATTGTATCCGAAGTACTGTACATTAGCGATGATTGCTGGAAATGCACTTTTAATTATGGTATGTGCTTTTATGTTTCACTATATGTATGCATTGCATATGGTGTGTAAAAATGCTCTAATTGATATACAGGGCTACACAAAAGAATTCGTAATGGTTAATGGGTATGATTGCAAATTGTTTAAAGGTGGTTTTTAAATGAATTATGCATTTTTACGCTGAACTTCATTTAGTTTACTAAGAAATGTTTGTAGAATATACATAAAATGATATACAGGGTCACGCAAAGAATTGGATACATGGCCGTCTATAAATGATAATTTCTGGAAATGTGATTCTAGTAGTTTTAAGAGTGTTTTACTTTGAATTAAACTTTAGATAAATAGTGGCATGTAATAAAGGAACTAGGTTAACTACAGGGTTGTGCAAAAGTATACAAGTATGTTTCCATCTATTAGTATAAATTCCTGAAAGAGAAATATCAACCTGTTATATGTTTTCTTGCTAAACTAAATTTCTCCATTCAACCTACAGATCAAATACAGGGATGTTCAAAAGAATTGGAATACATATTTGCTATGGAAGATAACTGCTGAAATCAGTTTTTCAAATGTTTTATGCGTTTTCTAAAATGTTTAGTTAGTTCTCTCATATACTTTATTTCCCTAAATAACGAAGTTTTGTTAAAGCATTCAAGAAGTGTTGGAAAGTGTTTCATAATCTATGCTTAACGCATGATTTTTCTTACTTGTTTATTTAAAAAGACAGGTTTTTACTTTATTTCTCTATCTTCGCAATTTATTTTATTAATTTATTTTCTATAAAATAAATATTCTATTCTTTAATATGAAAACATTTGGAAAAATTGAGACAGTGCTCAGTATGAAAAAAAAAAAAAAATTCTATAACAGACTTTTGTTTATTTAATTCAAAAGAATATTTCTCATAGCGTTGTCGTATCTTTATCAAAATGTTTTTTTAAAGTTCATTTATCCAGTTTCAACAATAAATGGAAAGGTAAAGAAAGTTTTTCTCTTACCTTTTTTTTTTCTCAGATAGCGGAGTAGAACTTCATCCAGAATTTCATTGAATGTAAATCCATAGTTCGATATCCTTTTTTTTGGGGAGTAGGTACCTAATTTTTTATATAAATTGTAACGTCTCTTCAATAATATAAACTTTCTAAATTAAAGTACAATGCACTGTTAAAACTTTGCAGCATTCTGGCCAGTCATTCGACCGTTTTTTGAAAAAATGGTTTCATAACCGTAATTTAACTATATTCTGACCATAAAATGGCCAATAATATGATCAGAACAGTGTTAAATTACGATTGTGTAACCGTTTTCGATAAAAACGGTCAAATGACTGGACAGAATGCTGCAAATTTTTAACAGTGTGAGTAATCGGTTAACGATCTTAATCCGTTCCAAAACAGTGTTCGCTAACCGAATTGTTCGTTTACCGATCTTAGATTTAGTATAGTTTTGTATGGGAATTCACTTAATTCGTTGATGGTTTTATCCGTATAGTGGCATATTAAAAGAAAAAAAATAAATAAATAAAAGAATAAATGGCATGTCCTTTGTAAAAACTTTTAGGGTTTCATTGACTACAGCCTTAAATCATATCAATTTGCCCCTTTGATCTTTCAAAAACTCCTTAGTTCTCTAAAAGGTATGTTAAAGTTATATAAAGCTCAAGTGGAGTCTAGAGCCTATTAATAATTTGTGAACTGAATTTCAATTAAAATAATTAATTTGCAATTAAAGTATACTTTTTAAACAGGGACGCAAAATATAAGAATTAATGTTTTTAATCTGTTCAATTTATTTAGGGACCCTAAAATGTAGGACGAATCCCCGATAGCCCAATAATTAATTAGGCCATGCGTATGTTAAAATGTTCTCTAAGTCGACAATAGATGCAATTAAATGCAGCTAGGCAAATCTGAAACACAGCATTCCTTCTTCTTGGCTTTGTTTTGTGAGGCGTTCGTGAACAGAACATAAAAATCTCTCACGAAAGTGTTCGTAAACCAAACAGTCCATTAACCGATCACCCACTGTATTATTTAATTATTAACAAAAATTTTACAGAATAAACTTTGCAGATTAATTCAATTCATTTTAAATTAGAATTTTTATTACAAAGGTAAAGAGAACTCCGTGATGCTTAGGGTATGTTTAAAATAAAAATGAAGGAAACCCAAAGTTATATTTCTATGTATATAGTATCGTTAGAGTTCAATAATTATGTGGAAATTCTAATAAAAGTTAATATGAGTCCATAACCAGTTCATTTAAAAAGTCGTAACTCGTTCATAATGATCCTTCCAATTTGATAGCACAAGGGTTAAATGTTCTTTAAATTAGACTGACATGAGATAATTTCTTTTTACTGGACTAGGGGGCTCGGCCCCCTACGAGCTATGCTCGCCAACCCCCGTCCAGACACCGTAGACTCTAAATGCACGCTAATTTGATCGGCTTTAAAAAGATTTCGAAAGATTGAATTATAATTTAAAAAACAGTGTCGATCTCTCTATAAACGGATTTCTATTCATTTCTCTTTGATTGGGGAATTTTAACGCCAAATCCGTTGCGGTACTACTTGATTATCCCGTCGACCCATTTCGCCAAATTATATAAATCGCCAAACCACTCGCCAAATTATACAAATTGACATAATTTTTATTTTAAATAACGAAAAAAGAAATAAATTAGTACAACATTAATAAAAATACAAATAAAACGTCGAAATAAAAATAACTTGATGACGTAGACACGTGTAACAACATTTCAAAATAAGCTAATATAAAAGGAATTAAGTAAACAGAGTCTTTGTCTCCTGGTATTTTTTAACAAAGTGAAAAGAAAGTTCTTTTAAATGAGACATTTTAAATTAATCGTTTTTAATCTGACGTAATTTTGACCAAACTATTCTTTCTCTTTTTAATATTCAGGTGAAAATACTTGTGTTAGAAATTAAATATTATTTGCGCTTTCCTAACAAAAATAGTTGAAAAGTATCCTCTTAAAATATCAAATAAATGTCTAGCGCAATTTCTAAATTTAAACCGTTTTGCAATATTATTTTGTGTTTATTTTATGTAATAACTGAAATGTGACGTAAATATGACGTAATTTCTCCTATTTAAGACTTTTAACGCATGTTAATAAATTTATTGCTTTACAAATTCCTTTCTCTCTTAAAATTCAGGTGTAATTATAGTTTTTATGACATAATTTTTAATAAGTTCCTGCTTTTTGTACATAATTATTTAATTCTAATTCCAAATGTTTTTTTCTGTTTATAATAGTCACGTGTAAATAACTTTTTAATTTATTTACACGTATAAATATTTTTTTTGAAGCAAACATTATTGCTTCCGCTGTTTATACTGTGGTGAGTCGCTCGTATAATATAATCACTCACTTAAAAACACTTTACTACCTTTATTCGTAGAACATTGATAAACGTCGATTCTGACACTCATCGTATTCGAACACACAAAAACGCAATGTCAACATTTTCGTCTGCGCTGCTATGACAACGGCTCTGGCCAGCTGCCATTCCGAACGAAGAATTTTCTCCCTTGCCTTTCTGCGGCTGCCACAGAGTATCCCCCCAGTGACGTAGGGTACCGAAGAAACGATGTACAAGTGTATACTATTTTTTTTTTTTTTTTTTTTTTTGACTATCTGTGTCAGAATCCACGCTTGTGGAGAAAAATTACAAGGATATTTACATGAAATAAAATTGCAATATATAACAAAATATAGGCATAATGTGTAGTATGCAAAATGAACAATTTATCAACAATTTCAGTAAGTAATATAAGATGCCAGTTTTTTAGGAAAATGGACATGTCTGCCCGAACGTGTGACAGTTTTTGTTTGGTCAGGGTTACTGTCCGCTTTAAGAGAGAGTTTTAATTTAGAGTTCTCTGGAACAGTTTTCGTGGACAAGTCTGAAGTAGAAATCAAATGAGCTGGCTTCACTCGATCTATTGATACCGTAGACTTACGACCATTAAGCTCGATTGTTATAGTTTTCCCAGTTCTACTTAGGACTTTGTGAGGACCAGTATATGGTTGACACAATGGAGGTTGTACATGATCCACTCTTAGAAAGATGTGTGAACAAGATGTCAAGGAAGGGTGTATATAGAACTTCTCTTGGCAGTGAGATGATGTAGCAACTGGACTTAACTGCCGCATGGTGTTTCGTAGTTGCGTGACGAAGTTATCGTTGAAAGGTCGGATCTTGTATTCATCCAGCATATCACAGGGCAATCTCAACGTAGTGCCGTAGACAAGCTCAGCGCAAGAAGCTTGTATATCTTCCTTCACTGCTGTGCGAATGCCTAGTAAAACTATCGGTAATATTTCAGTCCACCTACTGGTTTCGTGAGCTTTGATGGATGACTTTAAATGTCGATGAAATCTTTCGATAATGCCATTCGATATCGGATGATATGCCGTTGTGCGGATCTTCTGTGTTCCCATCATTTTTGTGAATTCATCAAATATTGCTGATCGCATTTGTGGGCCTTGATCCGTGGTTATGAGCGAAGGGCAACCAAATCTTGATATCCAATGCTTTAATATGGCACTACAAATTGTTTTAGCTTGTGTATCAGATATAGGTACGGCTTCTGGCCATCTGCTAAATCGGTCAATCATCGTTAAAAGATAGCTGAAACCGTCAGATGGAGGCAAGGGACCTACGATATCTATATGTATTTGGGAAAAACGTGCATCAGGAAGAGAGAACGTGCCAAGAGGTGCTTTGGTGTGCCTCTGTATTTTTGATCTTTGACACTTCTCACAGCCACGAACCCAGTTTTTGATGTCTCGTTTCATATTTGGCCATACGTATCTGGAACAAATTAGTTTTGTGGTAGCTGCTATGCCTGGATGGGCTAGGTTGTGCAAATGTTCATATATCAGCCGACGAAAGAAACTAGGAACTAAGGGTCGAGGCGTACCTGTTGAAGTATCACATAGTAGGCTACAATCAGAAATGAGGCAAGGTTTCAATTCCAATTTGAGCAATGTACTATTATGCAGGTTCTGTAGCTCTGAATCATTTTCCTGAGCTTTTGCGAATTCCTCAAAATTTAAGATTGGAGATTTTGAAATAGAATCAATTTCAATTCTTGAGAGGCAATCTGCAACAATGTTTTCGGAACCTGGTACATGTCTAATGTCAGTGGAATATTGGGAAATGTAATCTAAATGGCGTGATTGCCGCGGCGAACATTTATGGGGGTTTTGCTTAAATGCATAAATTAGCGGTTTTTGATCAGTATAAATTTGAAAAATTCTCCCCTCTAGCATGTGCCGAAATTTTTTTATTGCCGAATAAATAGAAAATAATTCCCGGTCATATGTTGACCAATTTCGCTGACTGTTGTTTAATTTCATGGAAAAAAATGTTAAAGGTTCATAACGTTCCTGATAAAACTGCATAAGGGTGCCGCCGATCGCGACATCTGAGGCGTCAACCCATATACTCAACTGAGCGCCTGGAATAGGGTGCCGTAAAAGAGCAACCTGAGATATTGCATTTTTGGCAGCTACGAAAGCTTTTTCAGCATCTTCGTTCCAATTAAGGGGTTCTGTTTTAGGAACACGGGAACGAGATTTCTTTTTGTTTGTATGGCCTTCTAACAATTTCACTAAAGGCGCAAGTATGTGTGCAGCTTGATATATGAAAGACCTATAAAAATTAAACATACCCAAAAATCTTCGAAGTTGAGATAAGGTTGTGGGCTGCGGAAAATCGATTATGCATTTAACTTTATCTGGAAGTGGTTGAATACCATGTTCAGATATTCGAAATCCTAAGAAATCAATGGTAGGTTTACCAAATGTGCACTTGGATACATTTATGCACAAACCATATTCTGCTAATTTGGAAAATAGTGCTTTTAAATGATGATAATGCTCCTCGGCATTTTTAGAGGCTATGAGTATGTCATCGACGAAAGCATAGACGCCTGGTAAATCCCGTATTACCTCATCTATGAATCTCTGAAATGTTGCAGACGCATTGCATAAGCCAAATTGCATGCGTGTGCTTTCGAACAATCCAAAAGGTGTGCATATCGCTGTTTTGGGAATATCATCAGGATTGATTGGTATTTGATGATATGCTTTGATGAGGTCAAGTCGACTAAAAATTTTAGTGTCACGTAAATTAGCAGTAAAATCAGCTATACATGGTATCGGGTATCTGTCTTTTTTGGTTTGCGCATTCAAGGCACGATAATCACCTACAGGTCTCCATTCCAAAGTTCCCTTTTTTGGAACCATGTGCAAAGGTGATGCATAGTTGCTACGTGAAGGTCTTAAATGTCCGAGTTGTATCATATTTTGAAATTCTGTTTTAGCAATTTTCAGGCGATCCGGAGCCAACCTGCGGGGTTTTGCCACAACTGGAGGTCCTTTTGTTGAAATAAAATGCATTGTGTTGTGTTTGACAGGCTGATTGGGATCTGGTAATTTTGTAATAGATGGGAATTGTTTAAGAAGTTCATTATATATATTATCAATATTGATTGTTTTTACTGAATGAATTAATGCACATTTCATGTGACCTGTTGTTTCAAATTTTGTTTTTAAATCTCTTAGACATTTGTGGCGGAGATCTGGAACCAATTCGAAATTATGGAGAAAATCTGCTCCCAAAATTGGTGTACTAACATTTGCCACTAGAAAAGTCCAATTAAATTTTCGTCTTAACTTAAAATCTAGAGAAAGGGTTTGTTGACCATGAACATTTATAGGGGAAGAATTAGCAGCCAAAAGCGTTTGTACGGGTGGATTCCGTTTTTGTACATTGTTGGCAGGAAGGATTGACACGTCCGAACCGGTGTCGACCAGAAAAGAAACATTTGTAGTCCGGTCTCTAATGAACAGGCGACGTGACTGTTGAGGCAAAGAATAAGTCGCCTCTACTCTTTGCTGGTTTCGTTTCCCGCCCAAGAACACGGCTTTATGCATTTTTCTTCCCTACATTTTTTTCCAAATCGTCTATGATACCAACAGATACTTGAATCCCGATTAACACTATTACTTCGCCCTCGAGGTTTACTCCAGTTTCTGCGGTATGGGGACCGACCACGTGAAACAGCAAGCTGATCGATGCGCTTATTTAATTTTTCGATTTCTTTCAATAATTTACCCTCTATCGCCTGTTCATTCGAGCAGGACACGGCAATTGCAGAAGCTGGGGAAGGGGTAACTTCTGAAATACGATCTGAAATTTCCGCTGCTTTATCAAGGGTTAATTCAGAAACAGCCGCTAAAATTGTCTGAACAGAATTTGGTAATCGTTGCAAAAACAATTCTAACATTAAATTGTCTGGAACATTTAGGGATTCCGCGCGACGTTTCATACTACGTAATAAATCTGAAGGTTTCCGATTTCCTAGTTCTTCTCCAGACAAGAGCTGTCGTATCTCTTGCTGGGATGATTCACCTGAGCGCGCAATTAATTCCTTTTTTAAGACACCATAAGGGTCAGTAGCATCTGGTTGCATTAAAATATCACGAATGATTGATGCAACATCGGGTGGAAGATGCGAAACTATATAATTATATTTTGTAACAGATTCTGATATTGCTTTGGGGGTAGCTAAAGCAAATGTGCTTTCGCACATCACAAACCATAGCGCAGGATCTGATCTGTTATGTAATGGAATTTGAACAGCATCGACACTAGACATGATTTATGGTAATAAATATATAAAATAGTACAATCAAACCAAAATAAATTCGCGAGTTAAATTTTTCTAATAAAATAACAGAAAAAATATCAGGAAAATGACTCAGAAGAACTTATCTGCTTTCCATCGAGCCGCTGTAGAACGATGTATTCTTTGAAAGATGAAGATGATCGGATAACATTCCAACTCATCTAGGAAGGCTGATGCTCTATATAAGAACAGTCCATGGTCACCATTGTGGTGGATCGCTCGTATAATATAATCACTCACTTAAAAACACTTTACTACCTTTATTCGTAGAACATTGATAAACGTCGATTCTGACACTCATCGTATTCGAACACACAAAAACGCAATGTCAACATTTTCGTCTGCGCTGCTATGACAACGGCTCTGGCCAGCTGCCATTCCGAACGAAGAATTTTCTCCCTTGCCTTTCTGCGGCTGCCACAATACAGTTGGCAACAGTTTAAATTAATATCACTTTCTAAAATCTGTTAAAAATATCTCTAGAAATGCTGAAAATCTGAATTTAAAATAGAAATAAAACCTCAAAAAATGAGTCAAAATAAAAAAATTAATGCAATCTGCACTCCGGCAAATTCTAACGCATAAAATGATCTATAAATGATTAAATTCCTATGAACAGTTTTTGCTCCTATAAAACTTTTTTAGTGTAACGATTTTGTCCAACTTTAGCATTAAATATCTCTTAAAATAATTCTTCGATCTGAAAACAGTCTGCATCAGCGTGTTTATCAAACATTTCTGTATAATACTACCTATTTTCATATTTTTGTATGCATTATTTTCCTTAATATTAACAAAGAAAGATCTCCGGTCACAAAAAATTCAAAACCGGCGGCGGCGGCGGCGGTGACAGCGGTAGTTACTTTTTTTTTATTAAAATATCTAGAAGGGGTGAGTTCGCGATTAGCGTGTAGCTAAAGACCCAGTATAAATATAAATAATTATACCAAAAGTTTTTTCATTAATAATGAAAGATAGAAATTTATTTTCTTACCTTTCTGGTAAAGCAGACATACGTTGGTTTACTGCATGTGAAGACAAACTATATATTTTATTTATTTATTGGATGTGAAAAATATCTTCTTAGAATGATGGGAAGGCACTTGTACAGAGAAAACTATTTAATGCACGACGAAATCAGGTTACATTGGACGAACACATACACACTAAAGAAATAAGGAATAAAATAAAAGAGTTAAGTATGGGTACTATAGAAGTAATAACATTAAAATCCAGTAGGAGATGCAAATCTTCCATTGGACTGAGAGTTAACGCACTAAAAAACCGTGCGTCTTGGCCTCACGAGATCGGGCCTAGAAGTGTAGAAGTAATAGGGGCCCACAAGAGTTAAAACAAAGTAAAAGAAACTTGAAACAATACAGTCTGCTTAATAAGCAAAAAGGTTCTATTTAAAATCAGTTTATCAGGAAATGTCTGTGGTGCTGCGATCTATTGACGCCTTTTCGAAACACAAGTCTTTTACACAATCCTTCTTTAGTTTGTGACCTTACGCTGCGATGACTCACGGAAGTGTCGCCATCTTGGAACATATTTCACAACTAAAAGAGACGCGTTGCACGTATCACGAAGAAATCGTCATTTCACAAGCGGAGTGATGTTTGACATAAAATTACTTACACTGTGACGTTTTCCAACACCCCCGCTTTTTATGTCAAACCGACGAGCGTAGAATGTTTAACTTGTTTCTCAAACACTCGAAATGAGGCTTAGGCAACGGCTTGGTGAGCACGTCTGCCAGCATTAACTTCGATGGGCAATAAGTTATTTTGATTATACCATTCTGGCATAGATGTCTGATGTGGTGATACTTTACTTCCACGTGTTTAGTCCTTGTCTGTGCCTTTTCGTTTTCGGTCAATCTTATGGCTGATAAGTTATCTTCGTACAACGTTACGGGTAGTTGTTGACGCAGTTCGAGGTCATTTAATAGGTCTAACAACCACGAAATCTCTTGACCTGCATTAGAGGCAGCGATATATTCAGCCTCCGTGGAGGAGAGTGCTGTGCAACTCTGCTTCCTCGATGACCATGCCAATATATTATTTCCTAATTTGAACAAGTTTCCAGTGGTGGATTTCCTGTCTATTCTGTCGTTTCCCCAATCGGCATCGCTATATGCCGTTAGGATCGGAGGTTTTGTTTTATCTATGACGAATTTAAGATCTTTGGTAGTAAGCAGATATCTAATTAATTTCTCGATAGCTTGCCAATCGACTTCCCTTGGGGATTCATTCCTTCTTCCCAGGATGTTAACGACTGATGCTATGTCGGGTCTAGTTAAAGTTGCAATGTATAGAAGCCCTCCTATAGCCTGTCTAAATTTTACGTTATCTCCCATTAGTTTCCCGTTTGGATCTAGATTAAAGTAGTTAGTATTCATGGGTGTATACGTAGGCTTACCATTTAACAAATTGAATTTTTCTGCGATTTGTATTATTTTGTGTTCCTGGTCTAACTCTAGATTACCGTTTGCCTTTTCCTTTATGTTTATGCCTAAATATTGTGTGACTTGACCCAAATTTTTGATTTCGTATTGCTTTGATAATTCAGTGTATATTTCGTGTGTGTCTGTTTTGTCTCCTGCGACTAAGATGTCATCAACATACACTATTATGTATGCGATTTTTCCATCTTGGACTCTTTTGTACAGACATTTGTCTGACGCGCATTCAACGAAATTTAGTTCTTTTAGAGATTTACTTATTTTTTGATTCCATGCCCTAGCTGCCTGCTTAAGGCCGTAAATCGCTTTGTTTAAACTACAGACTTTATCTTCTTCCCCTTTTGTTATGTATCCCTCTGGCTGATGCATATAGACCTCCTCTTCTAAATCGCCATGTAAGAAAGCAGTTTTGACATCTAGGTGAGTTATTTTAAGATCTTTGTACACCGCTGCGTTTAAGAATGCTCGTAGGGTGGTATGCGCTACAACGGGTGCGTAGGTCTCGTCGAAATCGCTCCCATATTTTTGAGCATATCCCTTAGCGACCAATCTGGCTTTATATCGCTCTATAGACCCGTTCGCTCCCCTTTTTGCCTTAAACGTCCACCTACAACCTATGACGCGTTTTCCCGGGATAGGTTTTATTAATCTCCAAGTATTATTTTGCTTCAGAGAATCTATTTCCTCACTAGTGGCTTTTAGCCATTTATCTTTAGTTTCCGCGTCATTGATATTTTGTAGGTCTGTCCATGACTTTGGCTCCTGAATTTGACACAGGTTTGCGCTTATTCCATAACGGTTAGGTGGTACACCACGATTTTGTCTCTGCGATCTTCTCGGCTCAAGGGATGTGTCGGTCGGGGTGTTATTCTGATCATCGTCGCGCTCTTCTAGATCAATTTCAATATTATCTGCGGGAGTTTGTTCGATGTTTTGATTTTCTTTGGCGGTTATAATTTCCTCATCTTTTATACCTTCTTCGAAGAATTTTACGGTTCTAGATATTATAATTTTATTTTCACCCGTATATATCCTATAGCCCTTGCTTCTGAAATCATATCCCAACATTATTCCCTCGATGGCTTTCTCATCTAATTTATTTCTTTTAGGTTTGTCGACATAGGCAAATGCCTTACATCCGAATGTTTTGATGTTCGAGAGATCGGGTTTTCTTTTATGCCAAAGTTCATAGGGTGTCATGTTATTTTTGTTAGCCTTTGTTGGTAGACGGTTGATGAGGTAGGTGGCAGACATGACAGCTTCCCCCCAGAATTGCTTAGGTAACTTGGCGTCCGACAACATGGTTCTAGCCATTTCCACTATCGTTCTATTCTTTCTTTCTGAAACACCGTTCTGTGGGCTAGAATAGGGAACACTCAATTGACGCTCTATCCCGTTTTCTATCAGGCAGTTTTCAAATTCGTCACTGATATACTCTTTTGCGTTATCGGACCTGATTGCCTTTATCAACTTGCCAAATTTATTTTTTGTTAGCGCTATGTATTCTTTCAGTTTGATAACGGCTTCCGATTTATGCGCGATTAAGTATGTTATTGTGTACCTGCTATAATCATCCGTGAATGTTATAAAGTACCTTTTCCCTCCTATCGTTTCAGTATTCATGGGGCCACATATATCGGAATGTGCGAGGGTACCGATGTCTTTGCTTCTGTTTGTGGCTACCTTAGGGTAGGGCAGAGCGGAAAGTTTCCCTTCAATGCACTTGGTGCATCGCGTGTCATGTTTACATTTGTTAATTGTTATCCCATTGGCTAATTCATGATTAACAAGGTATTTAATATCATCAAAATTTTTGTGTCCGAGTCTTCGGTGCCACAATGAAATACAATTTGTATTGTTACAGAAAGTTTGAGTACTTATAGTATAGCCGTAATCATCTTCAGGGTTTAATACGTAGAGATTATCATTTAATTTAGCTGTCAAGATTATATTATCATCTTTGACAAATAAACATGCATTTTTCTCGAAAATTACCTTTATATTATTTTCAGTGGCTTTCTTAACTGACAATAAATTGCCCTTTAGTTCTGGACAGTACAAGACGTTTCTTAGTGTAATGTAGTGGTTTTTGTCTGTTTTTATTTTTACGTCGCCCATACCTTCCGAATTAAGCCTTTTTCCATTAGCGATTGTTATATTCCCAAAATTCCCGGCTGTGAATGTAGCAAAATTTGTTTTTGCTGATGCAACGTGCCTGGTGCAACCCGAGTCAATGATATATGTGTTTGGATCTGTTGTTTGTGTTTGGTTAATTTTTACTGACTCAATTTCAAAATTGTTTTCCACTGGGAAGAGAGGAATGATCGATTGGTTGACCTCATCCTCTATATTTGATTTGCTGTTAAAGCAAAAATTCGAGGAGTCTGTTTTACTACCATTGTGCTGATTTTTGGGGTTTACCGAATTGGCTTTAAAGTTGGCATGGTTGTTAAATTTATTACTGTTATAATTTTCACTTCTTTGGTAATTGTTTTTCTGTTTGTTTTTTAATTTGTAACACTCTGAACGAGCGTGCCCATCTCGTTGACAGTAGCTGCAATACTTTTTGCTACCTTTATTTACAATTTTATATGCTGTGTCCCTTGGTCGTGTGCTGGTGTTTTTGTATTCGGTTCGATGAGAGTACTCGTCGATGAGTTTGTTTTTCACAAACTCGAGGTCTAGATCCTTTTCGTCTCTAGCCTCCATGCTCGTTATAAGAGGAGCATATGACTGAGGCAAGCTGCAAAGCATAAGAGCCACGATGTGCGAATCATTTATGAGCTCTCCAATGGCAGCGAGTTTGTCGCGGATAGTTAAAATATTGTTGATATGTAGATTTAAGTCTCCGCCCTCATTGAGCCTTTGCGAATATAGTTTCCTCAAAAGGAATAATTTGGATGATAAATTCGCCCTTTGGTGAACACTTTTTAATCTTTCCCAAATTTCTTTGGGAGATGTCAAATGTCTAATATGCACGATTTGTGTGTTCTCAATGCACAAACAAATTATGGCTTTCGCCTTAGCCGCGTTTTTAGTATATGTATCATCGGGTGTGGCAGGTGGAGATTCTGTTATATATTTAAATAAATCGTCTTTAATTAACAGATTTTCTAATTTGAAACACCAATGATTGTAATTATTATCATTTAGTTTCTCCACTGCCGTAATTTCTTTTGTGGCTGACATAGCGTGTTATTCAAGTTTTATAAATTCTTTGATAACAAATATATTTACTATAAGAAGTTTGTGACTTTCTTAAAATAATTTCTTAGAATATATTCATAAATATAAATAAAATGATCAGTTATTCACAATAATCAATCAATATTCGTTCACAATAATACTCTTTTTGCGATATTATATATATCGTTATTTATTCATGCACATTTATTTTTATTTTCATGTATATAGTTCAATATTTCATATCTCATATGTGCATCTTGTTCATCATTTTATCACAATCAGATAAACAAATTTTTATTACTGGGTTTTTTTTTTTTTTTTTTATTTATTTACTTTCCCCTTCAATTCATCTCTCATAATCTATTAAAATATCTAGAAGGGGTGAGTTCGCGATTAGCGTGTAGCTAAAGACCCAGTATAAATATAAATAATTATACCAAAAGTTTTTTCATTAATAATGAAAGATAGAAATTTATTTTCTTACCTTTCTGGTAAAGCAGACATACGTTGGTTTACTGCATGTGAAGACAAACTATATATTTTATTTATTTATTGGATGTGAAAAATATCTTCTTAGAATGATGGGAAGGCACTTGTACAGAGAAAACTATTTAATGCACGACGAAATCAGGTTACATTGGACGAACACATACACACTAAAGAAATAAGGAATAAAATAAAAGAGTTAAGTATGGGTACTATAGAAGTAATAACATTAAAATCCAGTAGGAGATGCAAATCTTCCATTGGACTGAGAGTTAACGCACTAAAAAACCGTGCGTCTTGGCCTCACGAGATCGGGCCTAGAAGTGTAGAAGTAATAGGGGCCCACAAGAGTTAAAACAAAGTAAAAGAAACTTGAAACAATACAGTCTGCTTAATAAGCAAAAAGGTTCTATTTAAAATCAGTTTATCAGGAAATGTCTGTGGTGCTGCGATCTATTGACGCCTTTTCGAAACACAAGTCTTTTACACAATCCTTCTTTAGTTTGTGACCTTACGCTGCGATGACTCACGGAAGTGTCGCCATCTTGGAACATATTTCACAACTAAAAGAGACGCGTTGCACGTATCACGAAGAAATCGTCATTTCACAAGCGGAGTGATGTTTGACATAAAATTACTTACACTGTGACGTTTTCCAACATTTTTAGAATAGAGAGAAACTACGTTATTTCTCCTCATGGTGCACTCACAAAAGTGGATGAAAATTGAATTAGTTTTCTCTTTAATGATAATTTATTGTAGAGTGCTGATAGAGATTTGATTAATCACTGGTAATCACGTGTAGTTGGTTGGTTCTTTCGCTAATTAAAGATTATGAAATTACTTTATTTATACATAGTATCTGCAACAAAATCTTGTCCTTTATCTAGTCTTTTATTACGAAAAAGTATTAGAGTTAACTTTTTCTCTTTGAATTAATGAAACATTGTTTTCCTAGTTACATTGTATTTATTATTGATATTGTATATAATACAATGTAAAAATAAGTGTTATAAGTACGTTTCAGTAAAATGAATGTTCATATATCTGGATCGATCACCGTCTCTTCTCATTTATTAAGTTATAATAATCGCATATCAATGAAATACTGAAATATCATGACCTGAAGTTTAGCATAATCGGAAATTTTACAATATGGAGGGAAATACAATTCCCATTTATAAGGTAATTATATACATCCCAGTTTTCCGGCAGAATCCTGGTTTTAGATTTAACACCCCAGTCTCAGGGCATTTTTTTCAATGTTACAATTTTTAAAGAAACAATAATATTGTTCCAGTTTCCACAATTTCAATTAAAAAAATAAAATGAGCTCCAAAAGGAATCGTTGGAAGAAACCAAATTCCATTCCTCAATTGGCAAACTGGTCGAAAATTCCACTATGTGTAAAAAAAAAAAAAAAAAAAAAAAAAAGCAAACAACATCAACAATAAACTAGTTGGATGTGCCAATCCCAAAACTTTCTTCTATCTTATATATCTTAATATTTCAAAACCCAGTTACACATGTTAATACTTCAATATTATTAGTTCAATACTATACCAACTTTGATTTTCATCTTAAATTTCTGCTCAAGTCAATTAAACGGACTAAAAACGAGTTAATCTATATCATGATATTTGTTAAAATTATTAATTTTTCCTTATTATGTCGTTATCAGCTGTTTGCGAATAGCCGGCATAGCAGGAAGCGAGTTCCCGCCGCTGCATGAGCCGCCGATGCACAATAGAACTACGAAAAATCAAGAAAAGTATACAAAAATCGCTTGCACGGAGCCCCTTTACCGCGCAATATTTCCAAATTCAAGGAGAACCTGTTGGCCAAAGCCAAAAACAAGCACAAACATTTTGGTTCAATTGTATGCATAATTTTATACGCTATTCGATGGTACAATAATGAAAATGGCACAGAGATCGGAATTATAGCGCCCCCTTCTTTCGGAATTTTTTCAAGTTCAGGGAGGACTTGTTTGCCATAGCCAGAAACATGCACAAAAAATTTGGTTCAATTATATGGATAACTTCATACACTTTTCGATGGTACAATAATGAAAATGGTACAGATATCGCAATTATAGTGCCCCCTTCCGGCAGAATTTTTCCAAATTCAGGGAGGACCTTCGTGACATGACCAAAAATAAACACATAAAATTTGGTTCAATTCTATGCATAACTTCATACACTTTTCGGCGGTACAATATTCAAAATGGCACAAAAATTGTACAAAAATCGCTATTACAGCGCCCTCTACAAGCGATTTTTTTACAAATTAAGGGAGGACCTCCTTGCCATAGCCAAGAACTTAAATTTTTTTTTTGGTTCAATTCTATGCATAACTTCATACACTTTTCGATGGTGCAATATTCAAAATCGCACAAAAATCGCTATTACAGCGCCCCCTAACGGCGAATTTTTTGCAAATTCATGGAGGACCTGCTTGCCATATCCAAAAACTTAAAATAAAAATTTGGTTTAATTCTATGCATAACTTCATACACTTTTGGACGGTACAATATTCAAAATCGCACAAAAATCGCCATTACAGCGCCCCCTACCGGCGAATTTTTTCCAAATTCAGGGAGGACCTGCTTGCCATAGCCAAAAACTTAAAATAAAAATTTGGTTTAATTCTATGCATAACTTCATACACTTTTGGACGGTACAATATTCAAAATCGCACAAAAATCGCTATTACAGCGCCTCCTACCGGCGAATTTTTTCCAAATTCAGGGAGGACCTGCTTGCCATAGCCAAAAACTTAAACTAAAAATTTGGTTCAATTCTATGCATAACTTCATACACTTTTGGACGGTACAATATTCAAAATCGCACAAAAATCGCTATTACAGCGCCCCCTACCGGCGAATTTTTTCCAAATTCAGGGAGGACCTGCTTGCCATAGCCAAAAACTTAAACTAAAAATTTGGTTCAATTCTATGCATAACTTCATACACTTTTCGATGGTACAATATTCAAAATCGCACAAAAAACGCATTTACAGCGCCCCCTACCGGCGAATTTTTTCCAAATTCCGGGAGGACCTGCTTGCCATAGCCAAAAACTTATAATAAAATTTTGGTTTAATTCTATACATAACTTCATACACTTTTTGATGGTACAATGGCGACAGACAGACGGACAGACGGACACACAGACAGACAGACATTTTCTATAAACATGTTTTTTGGAATCTCTGACCCCTAAAACATGCAAATCCGTCGAAAACCGGAAGTCGAAAAAAATTTCGATTACAATACTTTCTTCTATTGAAGATAGAAGAAAGTAAAAAGATTAGACAAGAAAGTTTGAAACTGAAATTTAACTTCTTTTCTTCGCATCGTACTCTTCTATACTTTCTGTTCTTTTTTATCATATAAGTGAACTTTACCGTTGTGCATATTGAAAAATATCATAAACTGTGCCATTGTTTTCATTTGTTTTCGAAAGAAAAATTTAATAATGAAATATTGCTTCAAGAATTAGCCCAGAAACATTTTTAGATTTAAAAAAATTAAATTATTTAAGCTTGTTTTAAAAATTAATTACCAAAATTAAGATTCCGTCGATCTGGGCTTTAATCGGCTTCTTCTTATATAAGGCAAGCGGTATAAGTTGAGAAATACGAAATTAATCTTTATTATTATTATTATTATTATTATTATTCAATATTAACTAGTTGGATGTGCCAATCCCAAAACTTATACATCTTAATATTTCAAAAACTAGTTACACATGTTAATACTTCAATATTATTAGTTCAGTACTATACCAACTTTGATTTTCATCTTAAATGTATGCTTCGGTCAATTAAACGAACTAACAACGAGTTAATCTATATCATGATATTTGTTAAAATTAATAGTTTTTCCTTATTCTGTTGTTATCAGATGTTTGCGAATAGCCGGCTTAGCAGGAAGCGAGTTCCCGCCTTTGCACGAGCCGCCGATGGACAATAGAACTACGAAAAATCAAGAAAAGTATACAAAAATCGCTATCACAGAGCCCCTTTACCGCGCAATATTTCCAAATTCAAGAGGACCTGTTGGCCAAAGCCAAAAACATGCACAAAAAATTTGGTTCAATTGTATGCATAATTTTATACACTTTTCGATTGTACAATAAAGAAATTGGCACAAACATCGCTATTACAGCGCCCACCCCCCCCTTGCGGCAGATTTTTTTTCAAATTCAGGGAGGACTTGTTTGCCATAGCCAGAAACATACACAAAAAAATTGGTTCAATTCTATTCATAAATCCATACACTTTTCGATGGTACAATAATGAAAATGGCACAGAGATCCAATTATAGCGCCCCCTTCTGGCGGAATTTTTTCAAGTTCAGGGAAGACTTGCTTGCCATAGCCAGAAACAAACACAAAAAAATTGGCTCAATTCTATGTATAACTTCATACACTTTTCGATGGTACAATATTCAAAATGGCACAAAAATCGCTATTACAGCGCCCCCTACCGGCGATTTTTTTCCAAATTAAGGGAGGACCTGCTTGCCATAGCCAAGAACTTAAAATAAAAATTTGGTTCAATTCTATGCATAACTTCATAGACTTTTGGATGGTACAATATTGAAAATCGCACAAAAATCGCTATTATAGCACCCCCCTACTGGCGAATTTTTTCCAAATTCAGGGAGGATCTGCTTGCTATAGCCAAAAGCTTAAAATAAAAATTTGGTTCAATTCTATGCATAACTTCATACACTTTTTGATGGTACAATGGCTACGGACAGACGGACAGACAGACATTTTCTATAAACATGTTTTTTTGGAATCTCTGACCCTTAAAACGTGTAAATCCGTCGAAAACTGGAAGTCGAAAAAAATTTCGATTACAATACTTTCTTCTATTTAAGATAGAAGAAAGTAAAAATGGTCATTAAATGTAAGTTTTTCTGGGTGTTATTATAACTGTTGTTGTTGTTGTTATTTTGTGTGTGCATGTCCATGTGAGTATGAGCGCACGCTCTTTTAATTGGATTTACCTGATTAAATTATTCAGCCGTCTATAAAGTGATTAACTTCAAATCATAAGTTTTACTACAGTCTGAAGCTACCAGTTCCTTTTCATACAAAAAGTCCCAAGCTCGCTCACACACCCCTTTTATTTTCTTCAGAGTCCGTTTTGATATTAAGTCATTACAATCAAGAAACGATAATACATTCCGAGCCAGGTCGGAATAAAAAAAAATGTGAAAGGTGTATGATATAAAAGATCCGAACACCCATCTTCTTCCACCCGGGGTGTTCGGAATGGCGCGGCACTTTCGTGTAAATTAGTAATCATCGCGGTCATCTTTCATCAGTGTGTGTGGGCCAGGCCGACCCTCTATAAACCGGTTATCAACGCAGCGGTAACACATGATTCGAATCCGAACAGTCCATCTCCCGGAGAATATTAATTTTTTACGCTATGTTCTATCCCGTAGAGCTCGCGCGTAAAAAAAGCTATTAATTGTCCCAGAGACACGAGATGGTGATTCAAGAACACGAGAGAATAGCCGTGTGATCCTCAATAACTGAATGTCGGCAGGATTCCGATGTAGATTAATGAAGGTTAAAATGCCTGGGCGACGTGGTAATGCTTATGTGGATGAAGGCGGAGTGGGTATATCTACAGGTTGCATACGACGTTGCAGACATTTTATGGCTAGAAAATATATGACATGAGAATATTGAAAACTTACTCTGACAAATTGCCTTGTTTTTAATCAGGATACATTCAAGCACTTTGCGTTCAATCACTTTCAAGTTTCCTTTGTTGCAGATAGAATTTTGTAACTAATTGAAGTCCTTATACGGAAGTTCTCCGGTGATCCTAGAATGAAGGTGAATTTGCTTTGGTTATATTCGAATGCAATAATGTAATTTAAATTAAAAGTGACTGGCTTCTTCGAAACACCTATCGTAACCACATACAGGTGAATATAAACACTATATATATTTTAAAATATTAATTTTTACTAACCGAATCGATATTCAAACTCAAGTCTTGCGTCTCTTGGACGCTTATTAATATCGATGTTTTTCTGATAGCGATTCATCGCGTATAACACTTTATCTACTTATATCCGAAGAGAAAATTCATGCATTTTTACTGACCTGTGGATCACTGGCATTTCGAATTTACCAATCACAGATTCCCATGGCTGATTGCGTCCAATGTCCAATGCTGTACTGTTCAAGAAACAAAACATTGTGATTCAAGACTACATCAAAAGAATAACTGAATGATGCTAAATAACCTAATCTCGGCAGGTTTCCGATCTAGATTAATGAGGGAATAATTTCTGGGCTACGAAACCGAAAGACTTGAGTTTGAATCTGCGCACGAAAAAGTGAAAATTAACCTTTTAAAATATAGTGTCAACACAACATTAATAGATAGTTACATCTTTTGAACGATCATCTGACATGTTCTTTCGTTGGGATTTTCCACTGATAAGCACGATGTTGGGCATTGTCGATTCGCTGTTGAATGTTTAAAAAATATATTTGACCCCCACACTTTAAAGTTTTACAGCAATGTTCAAAACATTTACTAGAGTGCTTCACACTTTATACACACTTTTTTACACTCTGTGGACACTGATATGAGATGATTACATTCCACTGCTACCACCATTGGAATATATGAGGGATTCACAACCCTAGTAGACCAAGTCTATTTTGAAAAAAAAAATAAAATAAAATAAAAATTTTATTGTCCATTTAGAAGATGCATAAAATTTGTTTTATTTACTCCCACAGTAAACCAAGTCTCCTTTTACATACTTTCTTATATATGGCATCTATTTACAGACTTGGTTCACTGTGGGAGTGAATGAAACAGATTTTATGTACCTTCTAAATGGACAATATAATTTTTTTTTCAAAATGGACTTTGTCGACCATGATTGTAAGCCCCTCATATATTACTTTTCTTTCAATCCGCCACACGTGAAGATATATATACCTGTTGTCCTAAAAAGGACTGACTGATTTTAAAATTCAATAACTTGCAAACGGTGACAGATATTTAAAAAATTCTAGCAGGAGGGTTATGCATAAGGTCAAAAGTTTTTTTACAGTGATTTTCGATTTTAGATCGAATTACAAACAATAGATGGCGCTGTAAGCAATAGGCGCTAAATACAGACTCCATTTTTGGTTTTCTCTTCTTCCATGCAGAAAAGGGAGATTAAAATGTATTGAGTGGGTATCGAGCCTGTATTTAGCGTCTTTTGATCGCAGCGCCGTCTATTGTTTGCAATTCTAACTGAAATCGAAAATCACTGTAAAAAAACTTTTGACCTCATGCATAACCCTCCTGCAAGAATTTTTTAAATACAGTGGAACCCGGTTAAGACGCGTTTCAAGGGAGTGGGCAAAAGTCGCGTATTAAGCGGGTTCGCGTATTAAACGTGATTTGTATAATGTTGTAGGAACAGGACTTATTTATACATCTAATCATCTAAATGAACTTTAGAACTTTTATTTATAGGTTTCCGGTCGAAAAGTATTTTTACGTATATTTAGATTAAAATTTAATTGTATTCAATACATTGTTTTCTTATAGGACCGACTGGAATAAAAACTGAAAATAAATATGGAGTCAAACATGGCTTTATTGCCGATTAATCCGTTAAAAACAAATTTAATTTTCCTGCTAGATTAATTTTATTTACATACAGAAAAATTTTTAAGCACAATCCAGTTATTAAAATCATATTTAGTGTTTGTGATAATGAATACCATTATCATCTGACCTTCATTTTTAATATAATAAGAAAAAACAATCCTATTACTCTTAGTGTAAAAAAAAAATATTGTTAGCATAGCAAAAAGTAAAGAAAACAGAGAGAACATAAAATAATTATAAAACCACAGTCTTATTTGTTTCATTTTTATGTTTCATTTTTCTCCGCATATAATATGCATTATAAAACATAGTAGTGATGTAACTTAATTTAAAATTTAATTAATAACAGGTATAATCAACTCTAACCATAATAATTTTATGACGTATCTAAGCATTCTGAATTCGTCTATCTGTCAGTACTACAGTAAAAACACAGTATACGTAGCGAAGGATTAGCGAGGGCTTTATTATTATTATTATTATTATTATTCAAATATCTACCATTATTTCCGATTAGTAATATTTGTCTTAATCAGTTATTACATAAAATAATTATTCCTACTCGGAAACAGTATTTGTTATGTGAATAAAAAAATCTATATTTGGGACAATGAAGAAGAGAGAAGGAATTCGCATCTTGATCTATGAATTCGCGTCTTAAGCGTGATTTTTTGCCTCAAAAGACCCAAAATCTATGGCGTATTAAGCGGGATCGCGTAATAACCGTTCGCGTATTAAACGTAATATTTTTGCATTAGCCTTATGGGCGATATTCAAGGGATCGGAAAAAATCCGCGTATTAACCGTGAGCGTCTTAACCGGGTTCGACTGTATCTGTCACCGTTTGCAAATTATTGAATTTTAAAATCAGTCAGTCCTTTATAGGACACCCGGTATATATAATCTTTATATCGTCGCCTTAGAGCAACAGTAAGGACATCTAGTAATAATCGAAAATAAGATGTCTGACTTACTGCTATAAAAAACTGTGTCTGCATCTAGTGGAACATTGGGGAATTTTTATAAAACACACCTGAGATATAGTATTAAACATAACTTTGTGTGTTTCAGAGGTTGTTCCACTAGATGCAAACACAGTTATTTATAGCAGTAACTCAGACATCTCATTTTTTATTATTACTAGATGTCCTACTGTTGCTCTGAGGCGACCATATCGTTGATTGAAATGCAGCCACATCACCGGTATTGATTCGTGATATCGAACACGATGTCAGATCGAAAATCAGTTATCTAGGACACTTCAGATAAATATTAAATTCAAGAAAAAAAAAACATCTTTGCAGGCATGAACTAAGTTAAGTTAAATAAAAGAGTAAGGATTATTAATAACATCGATAAACAAGGCAATTTTTCAGAGTAAAATTTCAATATTCTCATGCCATATATTTTCTAGCCATAAAAGGTTTACAACATAGCATCCAACCTATAGACATAACAAACTCCGCTTTCATCTTTATAACAGGACTTATACTTCTAAAAGAAAAACCTGGGAAGCAGGGAAATCCCAAGGGGAAAGTTTTAGTCGTAAAATCTCAGAAGTCAAAAGTACTCGAAAACCCGTGAAAAGGATCAGCTTTTTCTGGGAAGTGCAAACAATCACTGTTACTATTCGTATGTGTTGTTATTGTGATGTCATAGTGCAAAAAAAAAAAAAAAAAAAAAAAAAAAAAAAAAAAAAAAAAAAAAAAAACCTGCTCAAGCACATAATAATAATAATAATAATAATAATAATAATAATAATAATAATGTAGATATTTGCAAACTTTAAAAAAAATTGTTAAGTAGCAGAGTTGGAGAACATAGACAAGGTTTTTATGCGAGGCAATCATCGATAAACATTTTGCACGATGTGAACCCATTGTCCCAATTAGTTAATTCTTACATGACAATTTCCTCTGTTAAAAATTTTGTTTGATTTTTAAAATAAGTATAATCTATTATAAAAAAAAAATACAACTATAAAATTTTGAGGACGTGTAAGGGCTTATATGATTTAGCAGTTTTTTGAGCAAATAGCTTGTGTTTGAAGATAGTTTTCAATTTTATCTACTTAAGGTACGTGGAAAATTAACTACTACTGCTTTTTACATGTGATTTATAACTTTACTTTTGAGATTACCTTTTTGTGAGGGGGAAGGGGGAGGCATGATACACTTTTAAAAAAATCTCTAATTGTTGCTGGAGAAATTATTATCCTGAGGGAAAAACTCAAAGGATATCTTTTTCTTTTTTTAGGTAGGTTTCATTACAAAAAGCTACCTATTGCAGCGGTTCGGAGGGAAGCGATTAAAAAATTTTTTGGTATATTTTCATCGATCATGACCCCCAGACCCCGAAACCACCCTCCGTTCAAAAGTTGATACACACACACACACACACACACATATATATATATATATATATATATATATATATATATATATATATATATATATATATGGATATATATATATATATATATATATATATATATACCGATTTGGGCGTAACTCGGTGTGTACATAGTAAATACCAATGTCTCGACCGAGTTCGTTGGCCAGCTTCATCCGCCATTTAAATTTTTTTTTATTTAAAATTTGAAATGCCGTACCAAAAAATTAAAAATGGAAAAATATTTTTTTCTTATGTGCTTGACCTTTTTACAAAGATTCCGGAGCAGTTTTTGTTTCGTCTATATCTTAAAAAAGGGCTGAGTTATAGAACTTTGAATTTCTAGCGTGGCTGACATTTTGAAACGTCCTGATTTTCGTCACGCGATAAATCTCGTATTTATGAGCCGATTTGGGTGTAACTCGGTGTGTACATAGTACATACCGATGTCTCAACTGAGTTTGTTGGCCAGCTTCATCCGCCATTTTGTTTCAAAATGGCGGCCATTTAAAAAATTTGAAATTTGAAATGCGGTTCCAAAAAATTGAAAATGGAAAAATATTTTTTACTTATGTGTTTGACCTTTTTACAAAGATTCCGGAGCAGTTTTTGTTTCGTCTATATCTTAAAAAATGACTGAGTTATAGCACTTTGAATTTCTAGCGTGGCTGACATTTTGAAACGTCTTGATTTTTGTCACGCGATAACTCTTGTATTTATGAACTGATTTGGATGTAACTCGGTGTATACATAGTACATACCAATGTCTCGACCGAGTTCGTTGTCCAGCTTAATCCGCCATTTTGTTTAAAAATGGCGGCCGTTTAAAATTTAAAAAAAAAAAATTAAAATTTGAAATGAGGTACCAAAAAATTGAAAATGGAAAAATATTTTTTTATTTCTTTGACTTTGAACAAAGATTCCGGAGCAATTTTTGTTTCGTCTATATCTTAAAAAATGGTTGAGTTATAGCACTTTGAATTTCTAGCATGGCGTCCTGATTTTTGTCACGCGATAACAGGCGTATTTATGAACCGATTTAGATGTACCTTGATATGTACGTAGTACATATCAATCTCTCGACCGAGTTCGCTGGGAGGCTGCATCCGCCATCTTGTTTCAAAATGGCGGCCATTTAAATTTTTTTTAAAAAAAATTAATTTAAAATGAGGTACCAAAAAATTGGAAAAGAAAAAGATTTTTTTCTTATGTGTTTGACCTTAATACAAAGATTCCGGAACAGTTTTTGTTTCGTCTATATCTAAAAGATAGATGAGTTATAGGGAAGCAGGACGTTTCGGTCCCGACACTTCGGTCCCGCCGTTTCGGTCCCAAGACATTTCGGTCCCGAGACATTTCGGTCCCGAGTCATTTCGGTCCCGAGACATTTCGGTCCCGAGTCATTTCGGTCCCGAATCATTTCGGTCCCGAGACATTTCGGTCCCTTCTCCAGGAAGCTGAAATTTTGTGCATTTGAAATGGGTGACATAATTTTATAGGGGACAATGCAGAGCTTTTTAAATAAAGGCCTTAAAATTTTAGTAACAGCTCAAACAAATTTCGTATGGTAATCATTTTAAAAAGTAGGGGAGGGGGATTGACATTTTCTATATTTTAATGTATTATAAGTATAAGCTCCTGATAAATTAAAACATTTATAACTCGATCTATAATTATCGCAAAACACTCATATTTTGTATGGTAAAAGTAATCTTTATAAAAGGAGGGACATTATCGGGTTTTTTAACTGAATTCCCTAAATTTTAGTATAACCCGAATATAAGGACTCGAAAACGCAAACACTTGTAACACAGATCAAAACTGTCGCAACCCACACAACTTTCCTATGATAATCGTAATTTTGGAAGACGAACTAAGCACACATTACATAAAAAGCCGTGCCAACCTAGCATAGGTTTTTAGATGAAAAATAATTTTCTGTGCAATGGAAAAAAGATACAATATAGAATATTTTTAACTTGATATAAATCCGAATATTAATAAACATATTAGAAAAATAAATAAATAACCATTCTTTTTTTTTCTCTGTACAGACTTTTTTTCTGTATTCTTACAACATATATTATTATTATTATTACTATTTAACATTTTAAAAGTGGTTACTGTTAGCCATACATCTGGCGCGCCCATAACTGCTCATAAATATTTAAAAATATTGACACATAAAATAGTTCCTATATTTAAATTAATAACATTATTAATATACATTACAAATTTCTACTTTAAAATAAAATCGATACATAATATATTTTATATTCAATTTATCATTATATTTTATAGTAGTTATAAACTGAAATTTATCCTTTACCTGTTTATTTTTATATTTAAAGTTACCGAAATGTAAAACTATTAATATAATTATTAATAAAAGTAAAATAAAAATATATTATTATTTTTCTGGGAAAGTGGGAGGAAAAGGGTAGTATAAAAAATAAATAAATAAAAGACAAATATAAAAAAGCTTAGTTTTGTCAGTTAAAATTTACAAATAAAATTAATTAAAATAATAGCTACATTATTATATAAAATTAAAAATAATAATCTTATTACAAAGAAATAGGCCGAGATTCAATAAAGTTAGCTCACAAAAATCGTCTTCAAAGGGTGAGAAGACTTAAAAAATTGTAATAATTATAAAAAAAAAAAAAAAAAAATGAAGTGGTGGGTGGAGTTTTCTGAAAACAAAATATTTTTCATAGCACGTCTAGTTACCAAATCACTATTGTTTTCCCAATGTTTATAATGGTAAAGTAACTTACGAAAACAAATTTATACGATGCAACTTTGTATTATGAAAATAATAAGAAAAATTAAATTTGTGCTTCAATAAATATATCTTATTTCTGAATTATTAAAGGAGAGGGTGTAGAGGGGTGATTTGAGGAAATATTTGCATATAATAGCTTATAAGTGTCTAATTGAATTATTGAAGACATTTATGATTAATCTAATTGGAATAAGAAAAAAATAAGCACAGTTCAATTATTTAATTAATGATAATTTAAACGTTCTAAAAATGTATGAAAACAACCAAAAAACATTGTACAGCAGTTTATAGTATATATAAAATACCTAATAGTAATAATAAATAATAAAGCTTAAAAAATCCATTCTGTTAAATAATAATAGTTTTTTTTTTAAAAAAAAGACAATGTCCCCTGTAAAATTACATCACGTTGTTCAAACAAACAAAGTTTCAGCTCGCTGTGATTTCACAATCACGAGTTATAAAAGTTTAAATTTATCGGACTGTTATATTCAGCTTTTTATAAAATTTGAGGTGGGGGGATATTTTTTAAAAGGGCCCAAATAATGTTCAAATTGCAGCGTTTGGCGGACCCACGACAATTAGAATCCGAGTTATAAGGTGGTGAGTACCAAAATTGCAAGGGACCGAAACGTCTCGGGACCGAAATGGCCAGGGACCGAAATGGCCAGGGACCGAAATGTCTCGGGACCGAAATGTCTCGGGACCGAAATGGCCAGGGACCAAAATGTCTCGGGACCGAAACGGCGGGACCGAAGTGTCGGGACCGAAATGTCGGGACCGAAATGTCGGGACCGAAATGTCGTGTACCCGAGTTATAGCATTTTGAATTTCTATTGTGGTTGACATTTTGAAACGACCTGATTTTTGTCACGCGATAACAGGTGTATTTATGAACCGATTTGGATGTATCTTGGTGTGTACATAGTACATACCAATGTCTTGACCAAGTTCGTTGGCCAGCTTCATCTGCCATCTTGTTTCAAAATGGTGGCCATTTAAAAAAAAAAATTTAAATTGTAATTTAAAATGAAGTATCAAAAAATTGAAAAATGAATTTTTTTTTTATGTATTTGACCTTTATACAAAGATTCCGGAGCAGTTTTTGTTTCGTCTATATCTTAAAAAATGGTTGAGTTATAGCACTTTGAATTTCTAGCATGGCTGACATTTTGAAACGATCTGATATTTGTCACGCTATAACAAAGTTATTTATTACCCTTCTTGGATGTAAGAAGGCATGTGGATAGAATATAGCAATGTCTCAACCAAGTTCGCTGGCCAGCTGTATCCGCCATATTGTTTCAAAATAGCGGCCATTAAATTAAAATATATATATTTAAAGAGAGGTGCAAAAAAATTAGAAATTGAAAAAGATTTCTTTCTTGAGTATTTGACCTTGATATAAGGATTCCGGAGCATTTTTTGTTTTGTCTTTATCTTAAAAATTGGCTCAGATATAGCAGTTTGAATTTCTTTATGTGGGTGACATTTTGAAAAATCTGATTTTTTGCCTGCGACAGCAATCGTATATATCAACCGATTCCGATGTGAGTGAGCATGTGCACGGGAATTACTAAGGTCTCGACCACAGTACTTAGAATACACGGTAGGGTCCACGAGCGAGATGCGCAGTAGATCGTCCAATTCATGACGTCACTGGCACCCATCGTTCAAGCTCTCCCAGTGTGTTTCCATTTATTCGCATTGCTCTCTTTCTCTTTTCCTGACAATAAATGTTATTATGTTTTTTTTTTCATATAATCATTTTATGTCTTATTTTTATTGTTAGTTTTTGAAAAGGATTTGACATTAAAATAATTAGCAATGCATTAATTCTTCTAGATATTCCAAAAGAATTTCATTTAATCTTTTTAAACAAATACTATAGCATGAAAACCATTTGCTGCACGCATGCAAAAGATCAGATAATTTTTGCATTTATTATTCAAGAGTATTTTCAATTTACTTAAAAAAAAACAGATTTGTAAAAGAATTTAAAAGCAAAACAGCTTAATTTTAAACCAAACCAAATTGTAAGATATAAATCAGTTTCCACATAAAAATTTTCAGCACTACTACTACTTTAGTATTACTTTTAACTAATGATATTGCTGAAAAATTAAAGAAAGAAGAATGAGTTGTCGAGATACATGAAGGGAAATAAACTTTTTCTTAAAAATGAATGTGATCAGCAAGATAAATCCAATCCTGATTTATTTCTTGTCTTCTCTCTTAATAAGAATAATACAGTCACTCATATATCGCTGATAAATCATTCAGATATTAGATGAAATTAAATAAGAAAATTAAACTAAATTAAATAAAAAAAATATATGTATATCAGCTTGTTAGGGGGGAAATTGTGCGATGTAGTACTTAAAAAATCTGAAAATTCTCGTTGTAAAGAAATTATGAAACAATATAAATTCCAGTTTTCTCAAAATTCTATTTTAAAAATAAAGTTGCATATTCAGAAGAGGTGTATGTAAGAGGTGAACTTAAATATTCTTCGCATAGTGAAATCGCTGCGTTACAATTCCTGAAATTTATAGAAATTAGCTTTAGTTTTGAATTGATGTAGTTAAATGTACTCAAAACTAAAGAAATATAAAATATACACTGTAGTTTTTTTTTTTTTTCGATAAAATGCAAGGGTTTGTAAGCAATATGGGACTTTGAATCAAAAACTTATATCAAATTAATAAACAGGCATGGATCTAGAAGTTTCAAAAATGCATATTGTGTGAAAAAAAAATATGTTGGTATAGAAATAGAATAAAAACTCAATTTTTATTTGAAAATATATTCCATAATTTTTATTTATTTTAAGGTATTGAGATAATCCATATAAAATAATATTCCACTCACAATTTGTAATTTAAATTTTTCCTGATAATACTTTAGTGCGTACTAAAAATTTAAGGATGTATTTATATATTAATCATAAAAAAAATATTTGATTGTTTAAAATTTTTTAACCGTAATATCGTAATATGACATCTACTTTTTTTTTTTTTTTTTTTTTTTTTTCAAATTTTGAATGTTATACAACCTAGTTTTTGTTTGACTTTGAGAGTTAGACAGTTTGATATTTACTGAACCGGAAGCCCAATACCAAGATTATAACTTAGACTTGGCATTGTGTAAGTTAATCGCAGAATCTTGTGTGCGATGATTATTCTGTTCCTAAAGTTAAAAGTTGTGCGGTCCTATATTTATTAATATTTTGATACCGATTTTAACTTATTTTCTAATTATTTGTAAATAAAGTAGATTGTTGATTTTAAAACAAAAGTTGTTCTTTCTGAAATTGCGCTACCCTTTCTCACATAAGAGTGGACGTAACAATATGTTCTCTAGAAGACTATCTAGAAAGACTATTCTTCTGATATTTTCAATAATTTTATAATTTAAATTTCTGTATTAGTGTATACAAAAAATTTAAAGTTTTTTTTTTTTTTAATTATCTGTAAAACGTTATTTAAGCTATTACGGCTATTTAAGAAGTTTTTTGTTTACTTTGTTTACTCGTTTTGTTATTACACATTTTTTTAAATATTTATAAATTCGAAAAAATCCAAAGTATCAATTCAAAAAAGCTTTTCTTACATTTATCTAAAGTTGCCCTGAAAATGCTATTAATATTTTTCAATGCCTGTGTTTTAAAGTACATAGTACTATAGAGCTTTTCAGAGTTATACTCGTAACTTTTAAAAACATTATTAGATCCGTTTTATGTTTTTAGAACATTAAATAGGGATTTACAAAAATGTATAAAATTATAAATTTTAATAGCATATAACTTTATGAGTGTATAACATATATATTTGAAAATATACAACATAATTATAAGTGCATTTTTTCCAAAGTTTTATGAATTGAAGCAAACATTTTCAGAGTTTTCTCAAAGTATTTTGGATTAAAGCAAAATTGCAAAAATGTTATGAAAAGACGGTGTCTAAAATATTGAAATACATTAGAGCAGGTAAGAAAACTGCTTTTTTTACATATGTGTTTAAATAAAATAATGATAATTGCGGCGAAAGTTAATACTTCCAAATAACCAAATGAAAACAGAAGATTATCGCTTTAGAAAACTCTAAAAACTAAAGACATGTACGTATATAAACTTTGAATTTGAAAAATGTTTAATTAGTTGATGTTCCAAGTGTCACGCACCTCAGTAATATCATACACTGGATAATAAACAAATGTTGAATATCTTTTTATGAAACGGAAAGCTTTATACAATGCGAAAAGTGCGTTACCCAAGACTGGACTTGGGTGCCAGTGACGTCAGAGGGAGAAACGAAACCTGCGCGTGGACCCTACCGAGTGTTCTACTTACCGTGGTCTCGACCAAGTTCACTGGTTAGCCTCATCCACCATGTTGTCTTAAAATGACAGGCACTTCAAGATATCGCCGAATTTGGTAACCCAATATAAGTTACTTTAAATTAAAGCAGTTTGGATAAAGCTGACTCATTTCGCGAAATTCTCATTCATAATGATTTAGTATTGATAGAAATTAGTATTGAATCTCTTATTTTTGCTTCCACCAAACTGAGCTTCGTGTGTTTGAATAATATAAGCTGGCTTTTAAAAAATAAGGAATATGAAAGCTACCTCTTCCTCCCGGCTCTGGCCGGAAGGACTTTTTTTTCTGAAAATGAGTATGAACCTTGTCATAAGCATTACCTCGATTAAATAAGCAGTTTAAATAAAATACAGGGCAAAGACTTTTTCCTCATGGACCACAATGTAACGGAATTATTTTCTGTGTCCCTGTAAACGAACTGTAAATGCTACGCACTTCATTTTCAATAGCGAACGTTCTATACTGAACCTCATTAGCATACAAAATTACATGATTACATGTCAATCCGAGCACATTTACAAGAGTTAGAGTACAAGCAAACAGATAGACAAACTGAATTCATAAACACTTTTCAACTATGTTTGGAAGTATTAAAAACTAAACTAATGATCGAACCGAGAACCATAGCGTAAATTCGCGATAAATCTCTGTTTTTTTCTGTGATGTTTTAAGGAATCTTTTAATAACAATAACAACAAAAAAGTTTTTTTTTAAACAATAGTATTTATGACAAATCTGAATTTTTGATTATTTTCTGCTATTCATTTCAAAAGTTCAAGAGAATTTGTTAGAATTATTTCAAGACAGATGCTATTCTTTTTATCTAAATTTGTAAATTGTTTAAATGGATTATCTTTTCTATTTTTCCCCTTTTGACACTTCCCAAACACAGTTGAAAAGTATTTATGAATTCGGTTTGTCACTCAGACGGCCTGCCCGTCTGTCCGTGCTCTAACCGGCGTAAATATGCTCAGATTGCCATGTAATTTTTATATGTTATTGAGGTTTAGTGTAGAATGTTTCGTATTGAAACTGAAGCATGTGGCTTGTGTGAAGCTGTTTATAGTTCGCTTACAGAGATGCGTAAACGAATTTTATTACTTTATTATCAATGGAAAAAATTCGGTTGTGGTCCATTTTAATGATGTTATGATACTTCAAAAATAAAAATAATAACTGAAATAAAAAATAATCATCGCGGTGCACTATAGTATATATATATATATATATATATATATATATATATATATATATATATATATATATATTGTAGATTATGAAGTGCGTAGTAAGCATTTGTCGTTCATTTACAAAGACGCATAAAAGATTTCCGTTGCAGGATTGACTATGATTGATAATTGCTGGAAGTGCGTTTTCCGATGTCTGCATTTTTAAACATCTAGTGTATAAACTGTTAATTGGTGTGTATCCAGATTCGAAATATACCGGAGCAAACTGGAACGGTATTCCGGTTCATGATATTATCACAAATGCATTCCGGTTCGTGAAATTATGGTAAATATTGTTCTTGTCCGTGCAATTATTAAAACATACTGTTACAATTCTTGGAAAACATTAATATTTCCCTTCCTGTTCAGGTTTATCTAGAAAAAAAAAAAAAAAACAATAGAGAGAACGCGCGGGGATGCACTTAACCTCACTAAGCCGCCATCCCTACCCACAACTGTAAAGCTATTCTAATAGTTCCTACTCCAAATGAATGACTCACGAGGCAGATGACTGAACTCGTCAGTGATATTTCATAATGATGACAATCCTACAATCCAATCTTTTAAATTTTAATAACTAAAATATGACAGGCCACATATCCAAGCTTTTTAATTTTAATCTTTTTGATATATGGAAGATGAAAGCAGCCTGAACTTCCCATACAGCCCCAAAGCTCCTAAAAACCTTCCCAGGAGCTCCAAGTCATCCCTTGATTTCTCCTGATACTAAAATGACACTATCCGGCGTTACTGAGGAAGAGGGTTTAAAGGTTTCCTCAGGACTGAACTTCTGGGTACTTCCTACGGAACAACCCTCTAGGATGCCATACCTCACCTCTTGATGACATTTTTTTTGCATCTTTCAAGATGCCAGGAGATGATGAGTTTGGATTGTCAATCTTCCTGAGGATCTCCTGTGGAGGCACACGTGCTATATGGGAGACCTTACAGGAGACACGAAGTTTGTTCTAAAAGATAAATTAATTCCCGTTTTCTGTCACGTAAACATAGTGTTTTTAGTATATGGCTCATTATGATCTCTGTCTGTCACTTTTTTGTAAATTTTTTATGATCTTCAATGCAGCATTTTAAAATTGTTTTAGTATGGTTAGAAATAAATTTGTCCATATTTAAAATAAATAAATACTTAAATAAAACAAATAAAATAAAATAAATGAATAGTGAACAATAATTTTGAAATAGCGCCCTGATTCGTGAATTTTTCCATTTCGAGCCCTCTGCACTGCAAATAAAAGCGTCTTAAATTCAAACACATATGTGACTGAAAAAGTAATTCAGACACTTACGTGTCTGAATATGAAATTTCAGACATCACAGGCGTCTGAAATTAAGACACTTGAGTGTCTTACTATGATCATAGTATAAATACTGTAAACGAAACGTCTGAAATTTAGACACATAAGTGACTTAAAATGGAGTGTTCAATTTTCAGACATTAAAAAGTGTCTAAATTTTTAAGACACGTGTATGTGTCTGAATTTAAGACATTTCAAACGTCTGAATCGCATCCATCTTTGATCAACCTGCATGTTCGGCAATAGGCATAGGCAGCCGTCTTTTCACTTTCTTTTGTAAGCTTTATACACTGTCAGGACTGAAACTAGCTTTTTTTGCACCCGGGGCAAACATGGATTTAGACACCCCCCTCTCCTCCACAAAGTATACTTACAAAGAGAATTTTACTAATTTTCTAATAGCCTATACTTATTTTAAAATTTAGAATATGTAATCATAAAATATGTAATACTGAACTACGTAATCTGCTTTGTCAAATATTGATTCATTAAAATCTTGAAAACGGAATCGAAAAAAATTCCGCTTTATACAGGATTCTTATGCCATATCATATCATCTTTATATTCTTCTATGCTTTGGCATACCCCAGACAGGATGATTTTAACAATACTGTGCTACATAAATGTGCGAAAAATCGACAAACAAAATCTTCATTTGGTCTGTCGCCCGGGGCACATGCTCCCTCTGCCACCCCCCTTAGTTTCGACCTTGTAACACTGAAAAAATATTCGTTTAAAATAAAGAAATTGTACTGCCAGTCGAGACGCAAATTTACGTATTTTAATGTAAATTTTTCTTTTCGTAAATACCAGGAAAATTTCCATTTTTTTGCATATTTCTGTATTTAGATGGTTCCATTTAAAAGTAAAATATAATCTTTCAAAGACAAACCCATATAGACATGATATTAGACATGATTTATTTATTTATATTCAAACTTCAAATTTTTGTTAATCGCTTATAATTCGATATGTAATTTATTCATCAAAAATTGAAAACTAATTTCAGTCACATAGTTTCTGAATAGCATCACCTACAATTTCATGCGTTTAAGAACAAAAAAGAATTAAAATATCTATATTTCTCAAACTTCAAACATGTTTCATAAGAATCTCTTTGGATTTGAAAATAATCATACTAGTATACCTTTAAGATATAGACGTGGCGCCATCTACTTTTAAAGTATTTATTTAATTATCTATTTATCTTATTTATTATATTTAAGTATTTATTTAATTATTTATTTAATTAAAAAAAATCAAAGTACTTATTTATTTTTTTGGATTTATTTACAATAGCTCTGAAATTTTATACACTAACCTTTTAGCTAAAGATTGAGTTCAGGAGTAATCGTATTTCACCATGAAAAAATTACTCTGAAAATCAAAAAATTTTACTCTGGATTTCTAGTGATGTATGTTCTATGCGTAAAACAAGGATTTTTATAACTAAATGTCAATATTTTTGCAGAAAAATTATACACAATATTTAAAACTGAGAAATTTGGTTCAGAATATACAGCACAGGAAGGAATTAATCAGTCCAATTTCAAAAATTTTGCCATATATTCAATCATCAGAAGAAAAAAAAAGAAAGTAAACAGAGCTCTACATCAATACCTTTCTGTTAAAATTATACAATGTCTTTGGGCAATAAGAAATGCATTTTTTTAAATGAAAAATTGTTTTTCTTTTCACCCCTGAACGGTACAGGTCCCAAATTAAATGTTTTAACAGTGCATATATAATATATACACTTTTAAAACATTTTAAATATTTTCAGGGTGTATTCGAAAAAATATTTTTCCACCCCCAACAGCTTGAAATTTCATGAGATATTTTCAGACTCATTTTTAAAAGTAAAAACATGAAACTTGCTGAGGTTATTTTTGAAGAGATGTATAAGAGGCCATGTGATTTCATTTTTCACTCAATTATTTAGAATTTAATTTTTAAACAATTGTTTTCTCAGAATAACCATTTTTTTTTATTCCCTGATCTCCCGCCTCGGAAAATTCGATTCAAAACGCCAACCTTGACAGCATTTTTTACAATATTTTGTGCATTTATAAAAAAATCGAGAAGCACGGCACATTGTGTAGTTTCTAAATAAGAAAATGTCTCAGTTTGATGCGATTGAGAGCAAAAATGAATTTAAAAATGAATCAGAAAATAAATAGTTTAGATTAGAATACATCCTTAATATTTCAAAAATAAAGTTTCCTCTGTATAAAACAATAATATTTGTGTTCTAAAAAATTTTTTTCGCTAGAAGAAAAAAAAAACATTTTTGATGGTCTTTAACGCATGAAATTAAACAAATATTCAAAATTCTAGGAGAGAAAATGTGTAAAACATTAACTCGATCGGAAAAATATCTACCACTACCGTTTCATTGTGCAGCATACCCTGTAAATTAAAATCTCTGAAATTCAAACACTTAAGTGTCTGAAACGGAGTGTTCAATTTTCAGACATTTTAAAATGTCTGAATTTTTTCAGACACTTTTTGTGTTTGAATTTCAGACACTTCAAACGTCTTAATAGCATCCATTTTTTTTTTTTTTTTTTTTTTTTTTTTTTTGTAAGCATCATACGTAGCCATGTTTGACCACGTTGAATACTGGAAAAATATTTGGCTGGGGTCCTGCCCCCTCCACCCCCAGCACCCTACAGCCTGATTTTTTTGGTGCTCCCAATTTTGGTATGCAATTTTCGTTAAGCTGATAAGTTAAATCTTTTACGACATTTCACTGATTATAATCAATATTTTGAACTTCAGGAGTAGAACAAGATTAAAAGCAAAAAATATTTATCTAAATATTTGTTTTGATGATAAATATGATTTTGAATATGATTTTTTTTAAAAATCTTATTTTACTTTAAAAGTTCAAAACATTGATTATATTCAGTACAATTACGAAACGGATTTAAAATATAAGCTTTATACAAATACTGCACATTAAATTTGGTGGCACTTAAATCGTAGGGGGACCGGCACTGCTTTAATACCCATGCTTTAATCAAGAAGTTCTTTTGCAAAAAATGCAAACCTATATTATGGTTATCTAAATAGAGATGTCCGGTACTCGGGAGTATCCATTGTGGAGGTTAATGGACATTCCCTAATAGCGGAGACCTCTATTAGCGAATACTTTTTACTCATACGCATCAATATAATCAAAATCATCAATATAATAATAATCAAAGCATACGCATACATATTTGTATATTTTTACCTCACAAAAGCAGGCATCTCCGATCATCAGGCCCCACCAGTGGCCGAGAGGTTCTGCTCTCGAAGCTGGTAGACGGGAAGTGGTGGGTTCGATCCCAATCGCGCCCGTCGGCCTAATCTTTCGGAGTTTTCGTGGTTTTCTTCGAGCCGTGGATCTTCCATGCGTTAATACGGATTAGGTTCCCTTAGAAAGACCCCCACGGAGGGCACTCCCCCCGGGCCTATATCCCTCGTGTAGATAATTGGCCGTCAAAAATCAACCCAACCCGATCATCAGACAAATTCCGCGATCCCGAAGTGTACGCTATTAAGGGCTTTTAAGGTACATTGATAAATATATATATTTTTTATAATCTTGTCCTATTTTAAAAGTTTAAAATATTTATTATACTCGGTTGAATGTCGAAAGAGATTTAAAATATCAGATGTACGAAAATTGCAAATAAAATCCCCCCCCCCCCCTCCCCAAAAAAGGAAAATTCATATAATTTAAAAATTAGATTTAAAAAAAATTTATATTGACACATAGGCAATTTTACATATGTATCAGATGATAATCACAACAGCTATTTAACTATGAGTAAAAAAATTAAAAAATAAATATTCCACTTTAATAACATTAAGAAAAAAATTACTTCGGTATTTTGTTAAATATATTTTGTGTTTTTAATCTTGTCCTACACTGCAAATAGAAGCGTCTTAAATTTAGACACATATGTGACTGAAAAAGAAATTTAGACACTTAAGTGTCTTAATCTGAAAATTCAGACATTATAGATGTCTTAATTTAAGATACATAAGTGTCTTACTATGACCATGGTGTAAACGAACTGAGAATAATGTCTAAAATATCCGCAAACGTCTTATTTTAAGACACTTCATTGCTTTAAACGTGTCTTAATTTAAGACGTTTTGATTCTTCCGACGCAATAGCCACCAGGGGGCACTAGCACTCCCAGTTGCGCATGCGTTTTAGATGTCTTCGTTCGAAGTGGTATACGTTGTAATTCAAACAAAGTTTGTTTTTATGTACGCGTGTATTTTAATTCGTTTTTTGCGAAATGTGAAGTACTGCCATTTTAATTCGTATTAACTTGGATTATTTATTTATTGAATACATACATCTGACGTGTGTGCTCGACATCAAATGTCTCTTAGAAGCTGTCGTCGATATAAGTGCGGGATAGACACAGAACAGAAGTAGACGACGGTTGAAGATTACACCCGGAAATTCTAAAAAGCGTGTGCAATGGGCTTAGTGTTAACTCGTATTAATTTATATCAATAATATTGTGTTATTCATCTTCGTTCTGTCGAAGCTGGCAAAAAAAGAGAAACTTTTGTCTGGCGGGTCCTGTTTTGAGGATGAAACATCTCATTCTTTAAATATGGCTAGTCGGATGTATTATGGGATTACCTTTTAAACTGATGAAAATCTTTCTCCCTCACTGTGGTTGTGGTAGTTTTTAAAATTTCAAATCGAGGAATATTTCTTACCTCTTGCAAACAGCGATTGAAGTAAGTGTTATAATTTCTTTATAGTACTAAAATTAGTGTCTTTTATGATTTTATTTATTGTACTAAACAAAATCTTACATGAAATTTAATTAGTTTTGAATCTTTTTGCAAAAAAAAAACACTAATTCTAGAAGTATATATTTTTAAATTTATGACGTTGTCTTTTATTACAAATTATGTATTATTTATTCTCATCTTTTTTCTCAAATTTAAAGTAATAACATCACTAAAAAACAGACATATTTAAAAGTTAAGTTCATTCTCTTGTTTTCTTTTGTTTTCAATATGGCAGTTCTTAGTTTCAATGGATCCGGATTGAGATCCCGGGATCCCGCTTTAATTTTAACCCCGAAAATCCCGGAATTTTTACTGGAAAATTCCGGGATTTTCGGGATTGCCTTTTTTTTTTCCATTGAACAATATTCAGCTGAAATTAAAAAATATATTTATAAACTTTCGCTTTTGGAAAAGAAAATCAATTGTTTTTCATGAAATTTATATATAATTGAAAATGAATGTTTATCTCAAGTATTTCTTGGATATATTTCTAAAGCTATTAAATCTTTTAATGTGTGAAAACTTTTGAATTGGAAACACAGAAGTAAGCCAGTCAGGAAAAAGGAAATCATTTGTTTATTTAGATTTCGCTGAATGTGTGGATTCGAAGGTCATTTTCCAATTAGACTTTACTGATAAGCATCGCAAGTTTGTATCATAGTGATATCATGTGCTAACTTTTTTTTTTTTTTTTTTTGCTTTAAAGATGTCTTGTTTAGTAGCTCATAGGAATGATAACAATAAGCCCATGTGGCAATATAAATTTTTAAAAAATCTAATTTTTAAATGATAAGGATTTTTATTTTTCTTTTCGGGGAGGGGGGGGGGGGATTTTGTATGAAATTTTCGTAAAGTTGATACCTTAAATCTTGCACTGATTATAATGAAAGTTTTGACTTTTAGAGTAGGACAAGATTAAAAAACACAAAATATAAATAAACAAAATACCGAAGTAATTTTTTTCTCAATATTAACCCTTTGCACTCGAGGGCTCCGGAGCGGAGCCATTTAAAATTTGTCTTCAAACTCGAGGTCTCCGCTACGGAGACAATGCAAATAATTTTGTTATACCATGTAATCTTGGCTTTTCTAGACAGGTATCACAAAATTATTTGCATTGTCTCCGTAGCGGAGCCCTCGAGTTTGAAGACAAGTTTTAAATGGCTTCGCTCCGGAGCCTTCGAGTGCAAAGGGTAAAGTAGAATATTTATTTATTTATTCATAGTTAAATAGCTGTTGTGATTATCATCTGATATATATGTAAAATTGCCGATGTGGCAATATAATTTTTTAAAAAATCTATTTTTAAATTATATGAAGTAGAGTAGGACAAGATTATAAGAAATATATATATTTATCCATGTACTTTAAAAGCCCTCTATAGCCCTTGCCGCTGAATTTGTCCGATAATCGGAGATGTCTGCTTTTGTGAGGTAAAAATATACAAATATGTATGCCATGCGGATTAAAAAAGTATTCGCTAAATAGATGGTTCAGAATAGCTATTCGGGAATGTCCATTAACCTCCACAACGGATACTCCCGAATACCGGACATCTCAATTGAGATAACAATAATGCAGGTTTGCATTTTTTGCAAAAGAACTTCTTGATTAAAGAATGGGCATACTGGGCCGTGCCCCGCCCCCCTACGATTTTAGTGCCCACAAATTTGATGTGCAATATTTGTAAAGCTTATATTTTAAATCTATTTCGAAATTGTATTGATTATAATCAATATTTTGAACTTTTAAAGTAAAATAAGATTAAAAATAAAACAAATTTTAAAAATCTAATATTTAGATAAATATTTTCTGTTTTAATCTTGTTCTACTCCTGAAGTTCAAAATATTGATTATAATCAGTAAAATGTCGTAAAAGATTTAAATTATCAGCTTAACAAAAATTGCGTACCAAAATTGGGAGCACCAAAAAAAAAAAATCAGGTTGTAGGGGGGGGGGGGGGGCAGGACCCCTGCCAAATATTTTTCCAGGATTCAACGTGGTCAAACATGGCTACGTATGATGCTTACAAAAAAAAATGGATGCTATTAAGACGCTTGAAGTGTCTGAAAAAATTCAGACATTTTAAAATGTCTGAAAACTGAACACTCCGTTTCAGACATTTTAATTTACAGTGTACTCTAAAAGTTCAAAACTTTTATTATAATCAGTGCAATGTCGAAAAGGATTTATGATATCAGCTTTACGAAAATTGAATACAAAATCCCCCCTCCCCTCCCCGAAAAAAATTTTAAATTCTTATCATTTAAAAATTAGATTAAAAAAAAAAATTATACTGCCACATGCCACTTCGGCAAATTTTTATGTAGATCACAGGGAAATCACAAAAGCTATTCAACTATCAATAAAAATAAATAAATAAATATCCTACATTAATAACAAGAAGAAAAGATAACTTATAGTTTCCAAACTTCATTTGTCTTAAATATATATCTTAACATCTAATTGTCATTCTTGTAATTTTCGTATAATTGTATATAAATACAGTTACAAAAATCACTATATTAAGTACAAAATCTAGTTATAGCTTTTTACTTTTTCCCATTATAAATTTCAAATTACTTTTCTACTAAAAATAATCAAAAAATCAATATTAGACTTGATTTCAAATCAAATACATATGTATATTTTTACTGGCAGTTTTAAAATTAAGGAGCACATAATAGATGAATTATGACAACGTCATACATTTTGAGGCACTTTATTTATCTTATTTTTAATCTGCGGTTTTACGCTAGGAAGAAAGATCTTTCCAAAGCTCCCCCCCCCCCCCCTTTCATTGTGGTAGTTACTGTGAGATAAGAATTAACCATTGAAACGAAACTGCGATTGAAAACAAGAGAATGAATATTCAACTTAAAATGTCTCTTTTAGTAATATTATTACTTTAAATTTAGGAATAAAGATGAAAATTCAGAATATATAATTTGTAATAAAAGAAAACGTCATAAGTTTAAAAATATATACTTCTAGGATTAATGTTTTTTTCCGCAAACAGATTCAAAACTAATGGAATTTCATGCAAGATTTTGTTTATACTATAAATAAAATCATAAAAGACACTAATTTCAGTACTATAAAGAAATTATGACACTTACTTCAATCGATGTTTCAAGAGGCCAGAAAAATTCCTCGATTTGAAATTTTAAAAACTACCACAGTGAGGGAGAAAGTCTTGCATCATATTAGAAGGAAATCCCTTAATATATCCGGCTAGCCATATTTAAAGAATGGAATCTCTCATCCTCAAAACATGACCCGCCAGACAAAAGTTTCTTTTTTTTTACCAGCTTTGATAGGACGAAGACGAATAACACAATATTATTGGTATAAATTAATACAAATTAACACTAAGTCCATTGCACACGCTTTGTAGAATTTCCCGGATGTAATCTTCAAGTGTTGTCTGATTCTGTGTCTATCCCGCCTTTATATCGTCGACAGCTTATAAGAGACATTGGATGTCAAGCACACAAAGTCAGACGTACGTATTCAATACATAAATAAACTAAGTGAATAACGAATTAAAATCACAGAACTTCAGATTTCGCAAAAAACGAATTAAAATATATGCGTACATAAAAACAAACTTGAATTGCAACGTACACCAATTTCGAAAAAAAGATATCTAAAATGCATGCGCAACTGAGAGTGCCCCCTGGTGGTTACTGCGTAGGAAGAATGGGAGAATCAAAACGTCTTAAATTAAGACACGTTTGAAGCAACGAAGTGTCTTAAAATAAGACGCTTGCGGATATTTTAGACACTATTCTCAGTTTATTTACACCATAATCATACTAAGACACTTATGTATCTTAAATTAAGACATCTATAATGTCTTAATTTTCAGATTAAGTCACTTAAGTGTCTAAAATTCTTTTTCAGTCACATATGTGTCTAAATTTAAGACGCCTCTATTTGCAGTGTAATAAGTAACAATATTTGAGTTTCCAACTAACGCAATCGTGGCTGAGTGGATAAAGCGACAGTCTGGTCCCGGGTTCGAATCCTGTCACGGGTAAGTTTAATATTCTGATGTAATGTGAGCCTGTAAAATGTAATGGACTTTGGCAATGCCCAGTCTGTTAAATATGGCAGTTTGCCCTTCCATAATTATTATTATTTTTTTTTTTTTTTAAATACAGAAATTTCCAAAAAAAAATTAAATTTTTCAACGGAAGAAAATTCCTATTAAAATACGTAAATTGATGTAAATGGTACAGGCATTGATGTAATTGATTGGTGGTACAATTTCCATATTGTAATAGATTTTTTTAAAAGTGTATAATGCTTATAAAAAAAAAAAGAAAGAAAAAGAAAAAGGCTGCTTTTGCATAGAAATGAAAGGTGGTCAAAGATGGATGCGATTCAGACGTTTGAAATGTCTTAAATTCAGATGAATACAAGCGTCTTAAAAATTAAGACACTTTAAAATGTCTGAAAATTGAACACTCCGTTTAAGACGCTTATATGTATGTCTGAATTTCAGACATTTCAGTTTACAGTGTGTGTATAAATTTCGTCGATCATATGCAGAATTTGTGCACATTAACGAATATCGACAGCAAATGCTGAAAATCTATTTTTACTGATCTATGTGCTTTTTAATAAGCTTATTTAACATCTTATTTCATCATATGAAAAAATGAGTTATATTCTGTACTGTTGAAAAGTCTTTCATAATCTATGGCTGATGCATGATTTTTTGCTCTTGTGTTTTCTCTCTCTCTCTCTCTCTCTCTTTTTTTTTTTTTTTTTTTTTTTGAATTATTTAAAAAAGTCCAGCTCTACTATTTTTTTTTCTTTCTCTTATTAGTTTAAGGCTGTTCTTAACTGCTCTGCTCAACAAGCGCAAAACGTTTTGTCACATTTACAGATTCTTTTTTTAACGGAAAGGTATAAAATTGGAAAGCCTGGCCATCGAAGAAATTTGGAATTGGACTGTTTTTCCATTTTTAGGATCAATCAATTACCTATTGCGTTATAAGCAATTTTGATCACGTGACAAACACGTTTTTCTCCCGCTCTTGGGTGCTCTTTCTTCTTCGCGCGGAAATTCGGTTCAAAACGCCCACTTTGACACTCTTTTCTGAAAGATCTATTGCGTTTGCAAAAAAATGGAAAAAGACAGCTCAATGACATAGTTTCTGAACAGCAACACCTGCTAGTTTCATGCATTTCCGAACAAAAATAAATTAAAACTTATGTCAGAAAGTTTCCCTTTTGGATTTGAGAACACCCTTAAGAGATGCAAAGTACAGTCTTTCCTATTTATCTTAATTCATAACAGAATGCTTTGGCGTCTTGAAAAACGCCGTTCAATAGTAATTACAGTAAAGCACCGTTACGTCTTTCAGGGGACCGTTCTAAAACGACGTATAACTGAGAAAGACGTACAATCGCAATTGTAGTCTCCTAAGGTGTAAAATCACTCACAGTAGAAATATAATTTTGCTGTCATTTTCGGTTGTTTAAGATGCCCTGTAGTTTGAAAAAAAAAAGTTAAAACCTTGAAAAAAAAAAAAAGAAAAGAAAAAAGAAAGGATTAAATAATAATTTCTAAAATTGAAAAATAAAAGTGAGAATTATCAAACCTTATATCAGTTGCACAACCTTGAACTACACTTTTTGTATTCTTTTCGCAAACGTACAAATAGACTTCAATTAAAATAATCCTTAATCGTCCTCAGACGCGCCGATTAACTTTAAAACTTAAGCAAAGCATTTGTATGGAGTTAAGTTCCTGGACAGTTTTCTCTCTAGTATTGTGAAAAACAAATAAGATCTAAGCACTTCAGTGCAGTCCAACGCATGTTTGAAAGAATGTGAGATAATTTCATTTTCTTCTTCTTCTTCGCTACTTAATATTGCTAGCAAAAAAGGGAAAAAAACGATACTGGGGGGGGGGGGATTCTGAGAAAGTCTATTACGGCATGAAAAAACGACGTATAACCGAAGTTATGCGTCGTATAAACGAAACATTAAAATACATAGGGATGTATCGGAACCGAACTGAAACGACGTATAAATGAGAAACGTATAAACGGTGCGTTACTGTACTATATTTTAAAAGAAATTAATAATTTTGTGAGTATATAAAATACGAACAAAGATATAAAAAACTTTGAAAGAAACATGTTCAGATACTTGTAAATTGTCTAAACTACAGTCATGTTAATGGGCTCTTAATTTTCCACCATTCTTTTTTTAATTTTTTGTTTAAAGGGGGAAAAAAGATCAAAGAATTGGACATTTAATCAGCTTAAGATGTTTTCACCATGTGACATTATCTGAAGCAAATTCGTTACAGATCTATTTATGATTCTCATGATATCTCCACTCTCCTGCTACACTCCATTAACAAACCTCATTTTGTACCAACTCTCGGTATCACTCTTTTTTTAAGTCTTTATGAACTCATCCTCTCTCGGTCTCACATTACCTCATTTCGGCATTCACTTAACCACAACGGGGACCTTTTTTTTCACGAAAGGGATCCCCCCGACCCCCAATGCGAACCTCTAATGAGCAATCATCTCATAAGAAAAGACACGTGCAGCTGTGAACGCAGGGGCGGGGTCGTAGGTTATTAATCATGAGCATCTTCCGACACGCCCACTTGCGTAAGGGTCTGGGGGAGGAACGTGAAATGGATTTCATGCGACAAATGAAAATTTGAGTGCGATCGGGTCGTTAGTTGCGCCCTGTTAAACACAAAAAATTGGAGGAGTTTATGAGGAATTTGAAGACCGAGTACCCAAATGGAAGTTATGACAGAAGATAATAAGTGATTATCATGTTATCATACGACATGATGTGCTTACTGACATGGATGCACAATGCAGCATTGTTGATCATCTACTTCCTTCTCTGAATATATCTCGTATGTGATAGCTAATATTAATGTTAGCGACTGTTAAATATATATTTAGAAAACCTCAAAATTAGCACTCGGTTCACCCTTATCCTTTATGACCATATAATTTAAATATTTCTTAAAACCTCACTAAAATATGATTTACTAAACCACCAAAGAGAAAATTGCTGCAATATTTTTTTGTGTGTGTGTGTGTGATTGGACCTGGGCTTGGGCCTGGAAATTTCAACCAGGGTAAACCTCTAACTAACATATCGAAACTATCTTTAATTTAAAAAGTCTTCTTTCAGCCATCATCCCATAGCTACTGAATATACCGGGTGCCCTAAAATGGACTGACGGATTTAAAAATTCAATAACTTGCAAATGGTGACAGATAATAAAAAAAAGTATTTGAAGGAGGGTTACGTAAGATGTCAGGAGCAGGGGCGATTCTGTTCCAAATTTTCCGAAAATTTAACCCTCTCGCTACGCATCATGCAATTTCCGCAGCCAACGTAAAAGTAGAAAATTTGCGCAACCCGTAATTTTCGTTGCAAATCTTTTTATTATGATCTAATTGTATTTTTTTTTAAATCTCTTTAACATAGATTTTGGACATATTTTAACTCTAAAATATGTGCAGATTTGAAATATGTAATAAAATAAATGCCCCCCCCCCAAAAAAAAAAAAATAAATAAATAAAATAAATAAAAATTACGCAGCGAGAGGGTTAAGGCATTCGTTTCTGAAAATTAAAAAAATTCATCAATCCGAAAGTACGGACATAAAAATGATCGCGAACTTTGACAAATGGTCGTCATAAAAAATTTATTTCGTCAATCGTTCGCAGAAAATAACTTCAATTTTGCCAAAAGATCGCGGAAAAAACGCGAATTTGGTTAGAGGACTACGACACAAACGCGAATTTGGTCAAATGGTCACGGAAAAGCGTGAAATTCTTCAAATGATCGCGGAAAACGCGAATTTCGTCAAAAGATCGCGAAAAAATGCAACTTTTATCAAAAGAATCACGAAAGAAACGCGAATTTCCTCAAAGGATCGCGAAAGAAACGGGAATTTTTTCAAAGAATCGCGAAAAAAGTCAAATTTTGTCAAAAAATCGCTTAAAAAATATGAATTTCTTCAAAGGATCGCTTAAAAAAACGCGAATTTTGTCAAAGGGTTGCGGCAGAAACCTTGTTTATTATTATATGTATCGGTTTTAATCTGAAGTAATATATTGAACTAACTTTTAAAGAAAAGGGGTTAACTAAAACGCAGCCTGCAGGAATCTACACTCAGCCTGAAATCGACCCGAATCGAAAACAGCTAATCCGACATGCAACAAAAATAATTAGTGCCAGGAGGGAATCCCCCCTGTGTTGTAACCTTTCAGAATTTGCTTTGAATTTCAGAAAATTTTTGTTTACTCTCAGAATCACCCTTGATCAGGAGGGTTTTTCTACTGTGGTTCTTGATTTTAGTTTAAAATAGCAACGGTAGATGGCGTTGCAAGTAATAGGCGGTAAATTGGTGCCCGGAAAAGGAAGGCAAGAAATCGGACTCCGATTTAACGACTATTGCTTGCAGCGCCAGCTATCACTGCTATTGTAAAGTAAAATCAAGAATCGCAGTAAAAAATCTTCTGACATCTTACACAACCTCCCTGCAAGATTTTTTTTAAATTGTTATCACCATTTGCAAGTTACTGAATTTTAAAATCAGTCAGTCCATTTTAGAAACGCAGGTGTGTTTTTTAATAAGTTTCAAAGCATTCTTTACTGATTCACAGTTGATCTTAGATATAAAGAGTCAAGCAGCCTTATACCAAATTAGTATTTTTTACATAATCCTGAATATTAAAAAGTATTACTAAATAATTATTTGGGCGTATCCGTCATAGAGCTTTTTCTGTATATAGTTTTAATCTTAAAAAATATTTAGACTTTCTTTTCAAAAATAGGGTCAATTCGAACCCTTTTCGCAAGATTGAAAACCCAATCCGAAACTGACCCAAACCCGAATTAATGTAATGTCAATCTGCCCCAAACGCAACGCTCTAGGCGCAGCTAAAATGTAGAAGTCAATCCGACCCGCAGCAGGAAAGTAGAAGTCAACCGGATCAAAACCCGACCCGCAGCAAAAAGTGGAAGTCAATCGACCCAAATGCGACCCACAGCAAAAAACAGAAGTCAACCGTATCCACACCCGATCTGCAGCAAAAAGCAAAAGTAACACGACCCGCAGTGAAAAAAATTAGTCACGACCCGCGCATCAGATTGGAGTCTCCAAATTCTTAAAATCGCCCCCCTCCCCCCCCCCCCCACCTTGAGGATTCTCCAGATCCGCCCTTGAAACAGTTTAAAATCTGTAAAATTCTTTATTTTTTTTTTTCTGTTCGATTTATTTATTTTGTTGTATAAATGTTTAAATAACCACCTAAATTATTTTTCCCACCTAAATTTTTTATATGTATACTAGGGGGCTCTGCCCCCTGCAAGCTACTCTCGCCAACCCCCGTTCAGGTACCGCAGAATCTAAAAACACGCTAATCTGATGGGTTTTAAAAATATTAGAGAAGATTGAATTATACTGCAAAAAGCTGTGCAGATCTCCCTGTAAATGGGTTTCCATTCAATTCCCTTTGACTGCAAAACTTTAAGGGCGAATCAGTTGCTGTTAAGACATCCAATGGTTGTTTTCGCTTTTGATTAAAGAGGATTAGTTAAACATTTGAAATGAATCTAAAATAAAATAAATTAAGTATACAGAGTCTTTGTCTCCCGGTATTTTAAAACAATCTCTATAACAATAGCCTAAGTCTTGTGACTATCATCAAAGTTCCAGGCGGACCACTTCGCTTTTTATTCTCTAGGTGCCATTTTGGTACTTTAATGTTAGCCAGGCACAAGTGATAAGTCGCCAAATATTATTCTATCGCCATCATTTCATCTATATTATAATAGTCAAGTCATCAACTGCCATAAACAAATACGGCGTGATCCCTTCGCCGTTCATAAGAAAGTTTGGCACAGATGTCATATACATCCATATTGGCGCGATTTTTCAACGACGCCAATTTGGAGAACGCATCAACAGCATAAGCAACAACATCCGGCTCACCATATCAAACAAAATAACGATACTTTGGCGCCAGTTAAGTGCCCGTTCCGTATATGACATTGGCGTCAGAAAAAAATCGCACCAATATGGGAGCGTAAGTTTTCCATTTTGATTAAAAAATCAATTTTTTTTTTTTTTTCGAATAAAACTACACAAAATTTGCCATGGTTGCAAAGAATTCTTGGTACTGTTACGCTAGCCGGATGCAAATCTCGCCAAGAGCTTTTTTTCAACTCGCCAGTTAGCATTTTTTTTTTTTTTTTTTTTTTTTTTCGAGTGGTAATATTTGGCCAGATGTCATATACGCACAGCAGGTTTGACGTGATTTTTTTTTTTTACGAAAATTTGGCGAAAACCTTGCTTTCAAATACCAGTTACATATGCATTTTTGATATTACTTAGTTATCCCGTCGACCAAAAATCTATCGCCAAACTATAAGATTAAAAGCCAATAATGGTTGATCGTAAATGTCACATTCACTTGATTGTAAGCAAGTTACACGTGTTTACGTCATCAAGTGATTTTTATTTCGACTTTTTATTTGTATATTTATTAATGTTATACTAATTTATTTGTTCTTTCGTTATTTAAAATAAAAATTATGTCAATTTGTATATTTTGGCGAGTGTTTTGGCGATTTATATAATTTGGCGAAATTGGTCGACGGAATAACTAAGTAGTATCGTATTTTTTAATTATTTTCTATTATTTTCTAAAGGAAATATAAAAAAACAATTAATAATTATAGAACAAAATAATTTATATAATTTATAAATAGAAATAAAAGTAAATAAACATTTATTATCAAATAAACAACAATAACCGGGTTACCATGTCAACCTTTTCTGAAATATGAAAAAAAAATATATATATCTGTTTGATTAAAATTTGAGTTGCCATCATTAGAAAAATGTTATAAAATTAGAAAAAAATTAATATTTCGAAAACTAATTCGAATTTAAAAATTCTAATACCAGTTTTGAGATCTGTGGATCAATGCTGATTTTCTATGTTAATTTCATCGCAAAGTATTCCATATTTTAGGAGAAATCGCTTGAAACATAATCAGTTGTTTAATCAGTCGATTCATATATCCGTTTCATAAATTCGTTTCATTAGGATTTTATATATACGAGGTGGAACCCGCCGAATTTCGACGAAAGAAAATGTTTACAAAGGAACTGTTGCATCAAATTTATAATACATCAACAACATAATTAGAATAAAAAATCCATCTTACACTTGTTAATTTAACTCTCCAAAGACATATTTTAACCTAAGATTAACAAAATACTTTTTCCATAAACTTCAACTCTTAAAATTATGGAAAAAATGTACTTAATTCATATACGTCATCAGTAAAATATAATCAAGATAAGTAATTTTGATTAAGTTATTAATTGATGCTTGGTATTACGGAATGAAAAATCCGTAAAAATGATTTCACCGTGACATAATCATAGAATTTTTCTACCTTCACATCTAAACCAAATCAAGTAATTTTCCACGTTTCACATCCATATTAACCATTTAAAAACATTTTAATGCGCAATAGGTTATTAATAAATATATTTTCAAGCTTGAAGTCACGTTTGTTAACTATTACAACTTTTCATGTTAAAATTTCCACTCGTCATTTGAGGTCTTAGTATAATCTCTATACCTGCGCGTAAAAATTCCAGAAATTTATAACTTTTAGACGTATTCAAGGAGAAATATCTCGTTTTATCAAATACAATTATCGTTTACTTTTAAATATGACGTCATTTTCAGTCGCTGAAATATTTTGCCTATTGACTCAAACTCAATATCAGCGAAATGAAAAAATAGTGAAATATAACAGCATCATCAGTGAAACTGTGCCTTTTTTAAAGCGTAACGTCATTTTCTGTTCAAATTTGTAAAAATATATTTTTAATTGTAATGAGAAAATGGCATCAGTAAGAATATAATCAATAAAGATAACAATCCCCTTTTAATAGAAATGAAGTACTTCAGTTGCCACGATTAGAAAATTGGTATTAAAAACTATAAAAAAAATTAATACCTCAAAAATAAATTGAGATACAGCTTTCAAACATATTGCATTTAAAAGTGCATTTTTTTCTGCGTACGTCGGTGTAAACATTTAAAATGTGGGATGTTTAGAAGTTTAAAAATTTGCTGTAGCAAAAATTGCAAAAGCGAAATTTCATTTCAATTTCAAAGTGTTCCCATTCGCAGAATGACGTATGCGTTACGCACAGATATGTTTGTCCTTTATAATATAGATAGGATAGATATAAATATATTATAACTTTCTGTATAATACGTATATGTATGTATGTCAGTGGTGTAGTCCCGGAAAAAAAAGTGGGGGGACGCTGATAGTTTCGAATATTAGGCTCTGTATCATCCATAAGGCAAACTTGATTTTGAATCTTGCTTTTCATTTTTCAATTGCTGAGAAAAGTAATTAAAATAAATTTAAATTTAAAAATTTTAAATGTAAATTTAATTGAAATTAATTTAATCAAAGTTTGTTTATCTGTTGGACGTTAAATGGCTTGTTGTAGAATTAAAAAATGTAAAACCTTATTTCATGTCTGAAATTTTTTGGAATAGAATTCGTAATTCAGTAACACTAATTCAAGCAATGAAGTTCTTATTACAATATTTTGCATTATTTATATTGGAAATAGTTATAGGATAAATGTTTTCCACTGAGAATATTGAAAATTATTACATTTCTACTTTATGGCCATCACGTATAGTGTAAGGAAAGTACTGTATAACCATGGCCAGAAAAAATAAGACTATGAAATTTTGGTATATATTTACTTTTTGAAGTCCCCTGAATTCGTTTTGCCCATTTTTGCAACAATTCTCTATGTATGTGTGTATGTTGGTATTTTCTTTCAGAATCCGCTTTTTACCATGATCTAATATACATATATGTGTGTGTTTGAACATGATAGTGTTCAAACGATGTTTTCGTCTGAACTCAGATTTTGCAAATATCATTTGCATAGATACAAATATCATTTATACATATCACTCAGCTAATTCATACTTTATTCAGCATAATATATAAAAGAATTTCATAAAACGCATAATACAGAGCTCCCAAATGATCTACCGCCACCAACCCCCCCCCCCCCCCCCCAAAGTCACTTTTTTAGAAACAGTACCCTTTGGTCCACTTTTATGTTTTTTGATCCATTTAGCCCTCTTTCAGTGACTGGAAAAAAAATTACTAATGTGGAAAAATCGCCGCAAAACGCAAAAAGTCTCAAAAAGTGTATAAAGAAGTAGCAAAAAATTAAAAAATCACTGTACGAATTCCCAATCAATTTTATTGGAAAGAGGAGAAAATATTTTAAAATCTACTAAAAAATTGGAACAGGATTCCTTGCACAAATGACCAAAAATTGTCGCAAAACATGATAAAACTCTAAGAATTGCATAAAAAGATGCGAAAAATTTAAAAGTCACTATCAAAATTCCGAATAAACTTTATTGAAAAGGGGAAAACATTTACTATACTGGAGTAAAAATATTAAACCGGATTCCTTTTACTAGCGTCGAAAAGTCACCGGAAAACGCGTAAAAATAGGTAAATATTAAAAAAAGAATTAGACGACAAAATTTACTATAGTAGGCTATAGTAAGCGGAATTCTTTCGAAAATGCCAAAAAATCGCCGCGAAATGAAAAAAAAAAAAAAAAAAAAAAAAAAACTTAAAAAATCGGTAAAAATTCAAATCGTAGGACACAATAGCGAAATCACAACATTTATTACATTAGGGGCTAAAAGTTTGAAACCGAATTCCGTTTACGAATGTCAAAAAATTGAAAGTAAACACGAATAAAAGCAATAATTCGCATAAAATATTCGAAAAAAAAATTCGCTATACGAATTCTGAATAAACTTTACTGAAAAAGATTAAAAGACAAAATTTACTACGTTGAGCTAAAAATTTGAAACCGAATTCCCTTCATTAATGTGAAAAAATCACAGTGAAACGTAAAAGAAAAAAAAATATATATATATATATGCTAAAAAGCGAAAAAAAAATTAATAAGATTCCAAAAACTGGCTTCTTGGAATCAGCATCAATTTATGATAAGGGTTAAGTGAATGTGAAGTTTGATGAAATTTCACCATAGAGATGTTGAGACACAGTTATCATGTAAATTGTGCAAAATGCAGCATAGCATTACCACCTGATGGGTCATATATGCCAAAACTTGGATTGGCTTCTATCTTTATTATTATAGATTTGGTTTTGTTTTCGACTTTGACGTAGAAGTATTGTGGCAGATTTATCTGCAACATATCAACTTCACCCCCCGTTTCTCAAAATCTACTTTAAACAAGTAAATTCATTATAGTAATTCTTTTTCCTAAAACAATTCATACTTCTACATTCATTTAGTTTTTTTTCTTTTCCTTTCACAAGGAACTTTTCTCAACACATATAAAGATTTATGGTTTCAGATATTTTGTTTCATTTATTCAAAATTTTCATTCTCGATTATTTATTTATTTATTTTCCTTCCTAACGGTTTTTAGTTAACAGCAATCGTGCGCAGTTATAATTCGTACAGCTGCACTTCCACTTTAACCGTTCATTTTTTCTTTAACGTATTTCATTTGCGCTATAAATAAACTACTCTCATTTCCTACTAGAACTTGACGGGTAAAAAAATGAAATAAAGAAAAGATGTATTTATTGGAATTGCAGTTATAAATTATATCTTCAATTATCATTATGCTTTTTACAGTTCACACACATTGATTAAAGATTACTCAATCACATTTAACTGCAATCTGTTAATGTAGACATAATCGAGACTTGTTGTCGCTCTTAGTCTTGAAACATGTAGAGTTGCTTCACATCCTGTGGGTGTGCCGAATGGCTGAGATGTCACGTTATTTGTCGGCTAATCCTGCAGCCAATCCTTTGTCTCTATAATATCGGCATCAAAAACTTGATTAGTTGGCGATAATACAAGATGCCAAGACTCATGATCTGAGTATACACATCATCGAGGAGTTCGCCCCTGACCGCCTGACTGGAAGGTCCATTAAAGAACCGCTGTTGTTTTCCTTTTCTTTTCTGTGACGATGCGTAGCAGTGATGAAACGAATTTGTTTATACACATCGAGATACTAAATGTGTCCTTCTGTATTGCTTCATATCCAAAGTTCCATTTTTATGAGATGTTTTCCTTTGTTTTTGAACATAAATAAATGATTGTACTTTCATCGATATGTTGGAGTTTTTTTTAATCATCTTTTCAGCGAACCCGAGAACCACCATTTGATGCGATCCCCACGAGAAGTATATCCCACATGTTAAAGGAAATCTTAATTAAAATTTCTGCCTATTTTTATACTTCTTAAATATATTTTTATCAGAAGAAAGTACTGGAACCTTTTTGGTGGATTTTCACGTTTTAGGTAAAGCTTATTTGAAATACAGGCATCCCTCGACTTGCGTAAATTCGCACTTACGTAAGAAATTTCGAAAATTACATTTACGAATATATTAGCGCGTTTGATACACTGTAAAAAAAAAAAAAAAAAAAAAACGGACTAAAAAACGGAAATACTACTGGCAATCTAGACGCCAGTACTATTTCCGTTTTTTTACGGAATTTTTACCCATAAATTACAGAAAATTTTCCGTTTTTAATCAGAAAAACGGAAAATTTTCTGTAATTTATGGGTAAAAATTCCGTAAAAAAACGGAAATAGTACTGGCGTCTAGATTGCCAGTAGTATTTCCGTTTTTTAGTCCGTTTTTTACAGTGTACGCATTTGCATACTTTTGATAATTATTTTATAAATAAAGTATGCAGATAAAAACCACAACAATAATATAGTTTTATACAGGGTGATTCATAAATATCGAAACAATAGGCTATCTCCTTAAATATTGCCCCTAGGCACATACTTCCAATTCCAAAGTTGCATAAAAAAAGGTGACAAATTAAATGACATAAGTTGTAACTACATGGGGAGGCTATTTGAGAAAATACAAAAACTAATTTTTTATACGGCCCCCGTTGGGTAAAATTTCCAATTAGGAAATTTTCTCTTATCCCTTCCTGAATTAAGCAAAAAAAAAAAAAAAAAAAAAATCATCTCGGTGTTTGCAAAACTCGCAGAGTTATATTAAAATTCAAAATTCGCGACTTACACCATTTTCCCATGCCTCTGAACGACGAGTTATTGACTCATTTTGAATGCAAGATAGGGATCACCCACAAATTGTACGTTATTAAAAGTCGATTTAAGACAGGGCCTCTCCTTTGGACATAAAATAGCAGCGTATAGATTTAAGTTAAATCTTCTTTCAAATTATGCTGGGGGTCTTTGCACGGGTCGAAATATCCAGACCCGGTCCCGAGTCGACCAATAGCGAAAAAAGTTCGTCCCGGCGTGAAAAAATATTTAAATCTTAGCCCAAGTCTGGTCCGGCCTGAGTGAATTTCTAGAAAACATAGTTTTTTACGTCGATATGGTTAAAAATTGTTTCGTATGAAAGAGGTCTGACCAAAAAATAGCTTTATAGCTTTATAATAGCTTATAGATTTTCTTTTTATATGTTTATAATCTTCATTTTTAAAGAAGCGTCAAAGGCTGTGATATTTATTTCTTTTAATGAATCTCTGTTTGTATGTAAATGTTTCACTTACCATTTAATATCGTTAATCTATAATCCATGTATTGGAGACTTTCAAAAATGATATACAGTAAAACCTTTTAAGACGGACTCACACAGACAAGAAAAAAATGCCTTATAGACAATTTCCCATCTTAGGAGGTGCAAATATAGTCTATTCTTTTCTCAAGTATTATTATATTCATTTTGCATGGATCGAAAAATTATTCCGTTTTAGACAGGATTCCGTATAAGGCAGGTTTTTTTCACGTGTTTTACTGTTTTTTTTTTTTTCGTTTAAATCAACTATCGTTTAAAAACAATTTTTAAAGTTTAATTGTAAATGGTAAAATGTTTTAATTGTAATGGCGATTTAAAAATATATGCATTTTTTGTAAATTTTTTCGGTTGAGCCAAACTGATTTTTGCACGGATTAGGTGAGTCAGATAGAATGATTTTAATACGGGTTGACTGGAGACCGGGATTGAAATTTCGCCCCGTGCAGACCTAGGAAGAAAGAAAGTCAGTCCCGGTTTGGTATGAAAAATACATTGGCCCGGTCGAGACTGGTCCGGCCCCAGAATATAGACTTTTTTTAACCGCTCGACGGGACGATATAAAACCTGAAGTTGCAAGGGTTAATATCACGAAAACACTCTTAATCGGTATGTTAGAGAAAACCTTGTTTTAAATAGTACAGAAAGAAGGTCGAAAAGGCAAAAATTAAACTGAATCCGAAGTTTAAGCTACAGGAAAGAGTTACATACTCACCTGCAATTTTTTAAAAAGCATTTAGACATTTTATTAGGAGCCAATCTTTGTTTAAAACTTTAAATACGATTTAAATTATTAATTTAAATTGTTAGAAATAATTAATTTAAATTTATCAATTTAAATGCGTAATTAAAATTAAAATTAATTTAATTTAAATTATTAATTTATATTTTTAAGTAAAGAATTGCTAAAAAAAAAAAGGATGCAAACTCGGAACATAAACTTTTTGATTATTTTACACTAGAAAACCCCGCGGCTTTGCTCGCGTAATAGTTGAAATATGCCAAGTGATATTTGCATGATTATTTTTTATTAGAAGAACACTTTTTGAAATAATTCAAAAATTATAAATTAAATCACAGTTTGACTAAACTTCATTATAAAAGTGCAATAGACAGAATGGGATTTTAATAAATAAGAAGAACTAAAACTAATTCCAATTAAATGATAATTTAGAAAGTATTTAGAGATTTATGCTCATTTCATACGCTCATTTCAGTATTCATTTGAGGTTTTGAATTTTTTAGAAACCATCTTAACACATTTAGTCCAGTCATTTGGTAGAAAATAGGGGAAAGTTTTGGTGTAGTTTTGATATTTGGTGACTTTATGTTTTTTGGGTCGCTGAACACGAATCTGAAGTTTGCCAACAAAATTTATCCCGGGAAACACGTTTTTTTGGCAAAAAACTGGAAAAAAAACGGGATTTCCTTTGTTTTTTCAAAATAACTTCAAAATTATGCATTTTACGCAAAAGTCCTCAATACATAAATTAAAGAGGATAAAATTTCCTACATTTTACGTATTAAAAGTTTTTTTCTCTGATCAATGGTTTAGCCGTGACAACGCCACAAAAATGGATGTGAAAATAAAATAATTCTGAAAAAACGGGAATTACGGCAGCGCACGGTGGGTGATTTACCGATTCTAGTTGGCCAAAATTATTTCTGGCGTCAATATAGTCGCATCGCCATGAAATTGAAAAATTTTATTGATATTCACTATTGAATGTTGGGTATTGTAAAATATTGCGTGTAGCAGTCATAATCTCGTTACAGGGACATTCAAAAGTATTTCATTATATTACGGCCTATGGGGAAAAATCGTTTATTGTGGTTTTTAATAATGTTTCATAATTTCATACACTTTGAGATTTATATACATATCTATGAAGTGCACTACAAGATGATTTCTTATAGAATATGGTATGGGTAGTATTTATCGATCATTTACAGGGACACTAAAAAGAATTATGTTACATTACGGTCTATGGAGAAAAATTGTTTGTGGTGTGTTTTGTTCATGTTACACCTTTTCAAAAGTAATTTAAATTGATATATATCTCCAACGTGCTCTATATGATGCTTACTATTGAATATGATGTGCCATTGATCTTTCATATACAGGGGCACACAAAATAAATCAGTTATATTTTTCTCTGTATGAACAATAATTGATTGAATTGCGTTTTCAGTTGTGGAACACTTTTTAAAATTGCATACTATTTAGCGTGTATAAATTCTATAAATCATATATAGGGCTGCACAAGACATCTATATACCCGCTTATTGCCGGAAATTTGCTAACGAGGAATTTTCAACTGTGCTATGCGTTCACTAACAGTTCTAAATTTTAGCATAATGTGAATTATATGATAAATCTATAGTTCATATATAGGGATGTACAAAATTTTCAGCTATTTTTTCGATTTTGGTTGAAATTGTGTTTTCAAACGTGTTATATGTTTGACAAATTATTGCTTAGACATCGTTTTTCACGTTATTAAACTATGAAGTTTTATTATAGTAGCCCGAATGCGTTCAAAAATGTTCCATAATCTGATTGATGCATGATTTTACGTTCTTCTTGATAATTAGGTAGCTTTCTTTACAAAAAAGCTACCTATTGCAGCCGTTCGGAGGAAAGCGATTTCAAAAAATTTTGGTATATTTTCATCGATCATGACCCCCAGACCCCGAAACCACCCTCCGTTCAAAATTGATATATATATATATATATATATATATATATATATATCTATATATATATATATATATATATATATATCTGACCTATGTCACACTGTAACTCCCGTAATTATGAACCGATTTCGATGTAATTCGGTGTGTACATAGTACATACCAATGTCTCGACCGAGTTCGTTGGCCAGCTTCATCCGCCGTTTTGTTTCAAAATGGCGGCCATTTAAAATTTTTAAAAAAATTTAAAATTTGAAATGTGGTACCAAAAAATTAAAAATGGAAAAATATTTTTTTCTTATGTATTTGACCTTTATACAAAGATTCCGGAGCAGTTTTTGTTTCGTCTATATCTTAAAAAATGGCTGAGTTATAGCATTTTGAATTTCTAGCGTGGCTGACATTTTGAAACGTCCTGAATTTTGTCACGCGATAAAAGGCGTATTTATGAATCGATTTCGATGTAATTCGGTGTGTACATAGTACATACCAATGTCTCGACCGAGTTCGTTGGCCAGCTTCATCCGCCATTTTGTTTCAAAATGGCGGCCATTTAAAATTTTTTTAAAAATTTAAAATTTGAAATGTGGTACCAAAAAATTGAAAATGGAAAAATATTTTTTTCTTATATTTTTGACCTTTATACAAAGATTTCGGAGCAGTTTTTATTTCGTCTATATCTTAAAAAATGGCTGAGTTATACCATTTTGAATTTCTAGCGTGGCTGACATTTTGAAACGTCCTGAATTTTGTCACGCGATAAAAGGCGTATTTATGAACCGATTTGGATGTAACTTCGTTTATACATAGTACATACCAATGTCTCGACCGGGTTTGTTGGCCAGCTTCACCCGCCATCTTGTTTAAAAATGGCGGCCATTTAAATTTTTTTAGAAAAATTTAAATTTGAAATGTGGTACCAAAAATTGAAAATTGAAAAAATATTTTCTTCTTATGTGTTTGGCCTTGATAAAAAGATTCGGGAGCAGTTTTTGTTTCGTCTATATCTTAAGAAATGGCTGAGTTATAGCATTTTGAATTTCTAGCGTGGCGGACATTTTGAAACGTCCTGATTTTTCTCACGTAATAACAGGCGTATTTATGAACCGACTTGGATGTACCTTGGTGTGTACATAGTACATACAAATATCTCGACCGAATTCGTTGGCCAGCTTCATCCGCCATCTTGTTTCAAAATGGCGGCCATTTAAAAAAATTAACAAATATAAAAAATTAAATGAGATACCAAAAAATTGGAAAATGAAAAAGATTTTTTTGTATGTGTTTGACCTTAATACAAAGATTCCGGAACAGTTTTTCTTTCGTCTATATCTAAAAAAAAAATGGCTGAGTAATAGCATTTTGAATTTCTCTTGTGGCTGACATTTTAAAACGACCTGATTTTTGTCACGCGATAACAGGCGTATTTATGAAACTATTTTGATGTAACTTGGTCTGTACATAGTACATACCAATGTCTCGACCGAGTTCGTTGGCCAGCTTCATTCGCCATCTTGTTTCAAAAGGGTTGCCATTAAAAAAAATTAAATTTAAAATTCAAAATGAGGTATTAAAAAATTAGAAAATGAAAAAGATTTTTATGTGTTTGGCCTTGATACAAAGATTCCGGAGCAGTTTTTGTTTCTGAAAATTTGTTCTTTTGTTGATATCTTAAAAAATGGTTGATTTATAGCACTTTGAATTTCTAGCATGGCTAACATTTTGAAACGATCTTGTATTTGTCACGCGATAACACACGTATTCGCCTATTTCGATGTAAGAAGGCATGTGGATAGTATACATCAACACCTCGACCAAGTTCGCTGGCCAGATTCATCAGCCATCTTGTTTCAAAATGGCGGCCATTAAATTAAAATATATATATATATTTAAAGTGAGGTGCAAAAAAATTAGAAATTGAAAAAGTTTTCTTTCTTATTTGATCTTGATATAAGGATTCAGGAGCATTTTTTGTTTGTCTTTACCTTAAAAAATGGCTCAGATATAGCTCTTTCAATTTCTATTGTGGGTGACATTTTGAAAAATCTGATTTTTTGCATGCGACAGCACTCCTATATTTTAACCGATTCCGATGTGAGTGAGCATGTGCACAGCAATTACTAAGGTCTCGACCAAGTTCACTGCTTAGCCTCATCCACCATGTTGTCTTAAAATGACAGGCACTTTAAGAAATTGCCGAATTTGGCAGCCAAATATAAGTTACTTTAAAGAAAAGCAGCTTGGATAAAGCTGACTAATTTCGCGAAATTCTCATTCATTATATTGATAAAAATTAGTATTGAATCTCCTATATTCGGTTTCCACTAAATTGAGCTTCGTGTGTTTGCATGATATAAGTTGCCTTTTTTTAAATAAGGATTATGAAAGCTACCTCTTCCTCCCGGCACTGGCCGGAAGGACTTTTTTAATGATACTTTCTTAACGGTATGGAAGCTAAAGTGATAAAACTATTTTTGTATTAGTATAACAAATTCTAAAATTTCTTTTTCTAAAATTTAAGGTACGGGACAAACATTCGATAGCATTAATGAAAATTGCTGTGTTGCATATTCTGTTGTATATTCATATTTATTTCTGCACAAACCTTACAGGAAACCTAACAGGAACCTTATGTAAAGATAGGGAATCATAAGATATCATGATTAATTTATCATGAGAAAATGCCTACATTATGTTTTGCATTGTATCAAATCTGAATTTGGAGAATTTGTCTGGATCAATTTTGTAACCACTCAAAATTTGCAGCCAAGTAATATATTTTAAATGATTTTGTCCCGATATATCTACATACAACTGGCAATTTTTGTCCAAATTTGGTCATAAATTTAAACATTTCGCTCTTGCTTCATGTGCTCTTCATTGTAATTTTCCTCAATAAACAAAATATTTTCAACCAAATTCACATTTTCGTTACATTTTAAATCTTGTTGCCGTTGCATAATGATGCAAAAGTTTATTTATGTGGCTAACTTAAATTCTGCTGTCTTTGATTTAAAAAAAAATGGTACTTGAACTAAAATGTCAGGAAAAAGTCATGCCAGAAGGTATCAAATATTTTTTATTAAAAAAACATTTATTTTATACTGTTGGTAGTAATAAAAACACCCACTAATTCCATACGTCTATTTTCTATGCTGTAGATGTCGGTGAAAAGCAGGGACCCTCAAGTAAAAGAAAGCGGAAATAATATTTTTTTTGTTTTTTAAATAAATGTACTTTCTAATGTACATGTTTATTTATAATTAAAGAATGATTCATAATGAGTCGTCTTATTTATTACCAGCAACTTCCTTGTAAAATGTAGTCTTCATATAATCTTTAGTATAATTTGTAGTCAATGCTTGTGTAAAATGGTCAGTTTTCATGTTAAATCTACGCACAGCGGCGTAATTCCCGTTTTCTCTGAATTTTTTGATTTTCACTCCCATTTTTGTGGCGTTGTCACGGCTAAACCATTGATCAGAGAAAAAAACTTTTAGTACCTAAAATGTAGGAAATTTTATCCTCTTTAATTTGCGTATTGATGATTTTTACGTAAAATGTATAGTTTTGGAGTTATTTGAAAAGAAGCAAAGAAAATCCCGTTTTTTTCCCGTTTTTTGCCAAAAAAACGTGTTTCCCGGGATAAATTTTGTTGGCAAACTTCAGATTCGTGTTCAACGACCCACAAAACATAAAGGCACCAAATATCAAAACTACACCAAAACTTTCCCCTATTTGTCCTTTTTGAGCACCTAATGCCTGGACTAATTTACATCTTAAAATTAACCATCATGTCAAATTCCAAGCTTCCTGTCTAATAGTCTACCACGTCTCTGGTGTTAGTGGCACCAACATAAAATGCCGAAACAGAGTTGAAATAGAATGTCTCGAAAATTGTCGAAATAGAGACTGTCACCATTAATTTGCCAACATTAACCTTGAAATCTCTTGGTATTTCCTAATATTCTATAGAAAACGGAATTTAGATGTTATTAAAGGCTTTCTTGTGGTTCCGGCCAACCAGGTGGTAGTGACACACGCATAAAATATAGCCCGTATAGGATCAGGGACTATCACTCTTGATTCGCAACCAATAACTTCTGTAATCGGTGTTTATTGAGATTCCTTAGAAATCGTAATTTAGGGCTCTTTCAGAATGCTTCTCGCTCCTTCCCTTCGCTTCACCCATTTTTAATTTCGAATTTATTTCGACTGTTGTTAGAGGCCATTTATATTTTATAAGCAGCTACCGTGCTATATTTAAAGCTTCTTCAGTACCGCAGAAATCGCAATTTAGAAAGTTTTTTGCTCCTGCAACCCTCGACATAAAATATAGCTTATGTTTGAGCAGGTTCTATCACCATCAACTTGCAACCATTATGTTTGAAATCGGTTTCGTATTTCATACGATTGCATAAAAATCGTTAATTAGAACGGTTATAGAACGCTTTTCGCTCACTTCATCCTTTTAAATTTGGTATTTTCTTTCGACAACTCTTAGACTCATAGACTCTTAGACTCATTTGCATCTTAGTAATTACCATTCCATATTTAAAATGTTTGACTCCTTCAGTAACACAAAAAACGCAATTTAGAACATTTTTTGCTCTTGTAACCCCCAGGTGGTTGTGACAACAACGTAAAATATAGGCTATGTTGGAGCGGGGACTGTCACCATAGTAGGGGAAAAGTGGGGGCTCCGGCCCCAGGAGGAGGAAGAGGAGCAGGGAGCAGCTCCTCCTCCTCCTCCTCATCCCGTGCTCCTCCTCCTCCTCTCGCCCCTCTACTCTTGGAGGAGGGGTCAATGCGATAAGGATTTTTTTAGATAAAAGCGGAAATTTTCGAGAGATTTTTTTTATTTTTTTGCTGCGTTATAGCATGAGGGTTATTTTTTCGATCGGTTACATAATTTTCGAGCGTTATTATGTTGAGTGTAGTATAGTACGAGGTTTAAATGAATAATTAAAATGTGTTAATTAAAAAAGTAATTAAAAATAAATGAAAAATATTTAGGAAGGAACTTTGAAATTAATTCGAGAGTTATTTTTAGTTGGAGGTTTATCTTACAAGATGAGGGTTTAATGAATAATTAAAATCCATTAATTTTAAAGTAATTAAAATAATTAATAAGAAAAATTAATTTAGAAATTTAAATGACTGGACTTAGAATTTTTGAGTTTCAAATTTATTTCTTTAGTCAAGTGTAGTATGCAGTTGAATTTTACGAATAATTAAAAATATTCGAGAATTTTCGAGAGATTTTTTTTTCTTTTTTTTTGCTGTGTTATAGTATGAGGGTTATTTTTCGATCGGTTACATAATTTTCGAGCGTTATTATGTTGAGTGTGGTATAGTACGAGGTTAAAATGCATAATTAAGATGTGTTAATTAAAAATAATTAATGAAAAATATTGAATGAAGCGAGTTTGAAAATTTTAAGAAATTTTAATGAGGATAGCTAGAATTTTTAGGGGAGCAATTTTATTAGTGTAGTATAGTATGAGGTTTAATTATTAAAAATGAAAATTAATTTAAAATGTCAATTAATTAAAAAGTAATTAAAAATAATTAATAAGAAAAATTAATTTAGAAATTTTAATAAGGGGACTTCGAATTTTTGAGTTTGAAATTTATTTTTAGTCAAGTATAGTATGCAGTCGCGAATTTTTAGAATTAAAAATATTCATTCATTAAAAATAGTAATTAAAAATGATAATTAAAAAATATGAACAAGAAAATAACTGAATGAAGAACATTTTCGAGAGTTTCATTTAATTTTATTAATGACTTGAGTGTTTTGAGATAGTTTTATTTGAAAAAGAAATTTTTTAGAAAAAAACAGTGGAAATTTTTAAATCTTTGTAGGAATGTGAATGTTTTTAAATAAAATTTGGGGAAGGATTTTATTCTTTTTAGTGACATGTTTTTAAAGATATTTGGGTCTTTCTAAGGGAACCTAACCCGTATTTACGGATGGAAATCCATGGTTCGAAGAAAACCACGAAAACTCCGAACGATGAGGCCGACGGCCACGATTCGGCTCGAACCTAGCACCTCCTGTCTACTAGCTTCGAGAGCAGAATCTCTCGGCCACATGTGGGGCAATAATTTAATGAAGAAACTTCAGAAATTTTTCGAAGGTTTTATTTGATTTTGTTAATGAATTAAGTGTTTTGAGATATTTTTATTTGAAATAGAAATTTTTTGAATAAACAGTGGAAATTTTGAAATCTTTGTAGGAATGTGAATGTTTTTTGAATAAAATTTGGGGAAAAATTTTATTCTTTTAAGTGACACGTTTTTTTAAGATATTATTTCGAATTGCAGTCATGTTTCTCGGTTATATATTAATGAATTGTAAGTTTTGCATTAAACGGTTTCAAATTTTAGACTATCATTAGTTAGGTAAATGAAGTTATACTTCTGTGTCGTGCTTTCTGACTAAACTTTACTTATTGAATGAAAAAAAATATATGTAACTAGGAAATTTGATGAATATTTGAAGAAAAAATTAAATTTTCAGTGACCTTTTAATCTAGCCAATGTATTAAGCAAAAATAAAATAAAATAAAACTGAAATTATATTGAACAAATATTTCAAAACACACCACAAGTATTGAGAGACTTAATACCATTCCATAATTTTTTAAAAAAGGGATATATTGTAGCTGATTTCGTTTTATATAACATCAAATTTTACTGTATGCGTGTATTCCCCATATGAAAAAACACTTTGGTAGATAAGCGGCTCAACAGTTCGCATGATAAGTACATGATTCACTTTACTTGAGGGTTTATTTGCTAACGCAGTGAGGAATAGGGATTAGATAATTCTTAGTAGTTAAATATTAATTAAAAGGGAATTAGAAATTTGGTTTAGCACTTTATTCTTTTAAATGAGATGTTTTCTAAAGGTAATTTTTAGAAATTACAGTTTTTTTCTTCAAACCATTTTTCAGTTACGTTTTTGAATTGAAAGAAATGTTTTAGATATTTATCGGTTATACGCTTTGGTTTAGTCAATACTATTAATGAATTCACTCATATTTGCTCATTTAAGAACCTTTCAGAAATATTTTGCTAAGAATTTAGAACATATGAAAATATACAGATTATCATTAAAAATTTAGGATCTTCACACATGTTAATTAAGTACAATTTAATATAAAAAAAAATGTAATTCCCATTTAACTTTTAATCTAGTAAATTTATGAAGACACACAAACTTCAAAATTTTTCTTAATATAAATAAATATTATTTTAAGATCATTTTTTATAAATATTAATACACGAAAGAAATGATTGCGCTTTTAGAGCATGTAACTTTAATCATCAAAATTTAAATAAATATTTATCACTTTCAAATGAAAATGATAAGCCTTTCGTTTCATTAATGCGTAATTAAATTTTTCGAAAGATTTTCATAATTTAAACAAATAGAAGAGGAATTCTTTTCAAATTTATTAAGAAACACGCAAGTTATCGTTAGACAATACTTCAAATCACTGCAAACTTTTAACATGATGCGTCATCACTGAGAATTTAATATTATTTTCATGTAAGTGTCATTCTGTTCTTACATGTACTCAAGTGGGAGGTTTTAATAAATATATTATTAATATAGAGGTGTATGAATAGTAATGCTAGTTTTACTCTTTGAAATACACATACATTCCTATATGTGTCTTAAAAACCTGACATAGTCATTCTGCGCAGTGTTTGTGAGATATAGATTTAGTTCCCATTTATGTTACGTAATAGAGATCACGTGATTTTTTCCCCACCAATCGCAGTTCATTTTTTATCATTATTTTGAGATAGTATTGTAAGTATCATTTTTTTAGGAAATGTATAGTGTTAGAGAAGTGAATGACCATAATTTGAAATATTTCGTCAAAATAATTTACATATTGACTCACTTACATAATTTTTATGTATGTATATATTAACTAACTTGCATCACTTATTATGACCATGACTTTGAATACACTAGGATCTAAATGAAGCTTTCAAGACATATTTAAATTTAGATACTTAAACTACTTTTTAAATCATTGATTAAATTTCAGAAATGCATATGCTTCCACAACAAATATTTTCTAAATGTGTTAGAGAAATAAATATTCACATAAAAATTAAACTTACCTTTTCCGAACACATCTACTTCAAACACTCTCTTGAAAAATGGAGAAGACAAGTTCTTATCTGATTTAAATGACTAATAAGCTCTGAAGTCATTCAGGGGTTTTTCCCACGTAGATAACCTCACTGATTAGAAGTACATTAAATTTTCGACTATATATTTATATTATTAAAGTTAGGATTGCAATTAACACATATCCTTTAATTGATTTTTATAATAATTAAAATAATAATTCAATTAATCTTTTTAAAATAAATTATTTATAGTTTTATTCATTCTTAACAAGATATATAAAAATTAACAAAGTCATTTTAAATACAAGTGAACTATTTTCCCTATTGCTATACTCGACTTGCGCGAAAAAAAAATAGAACCTCCTATTATGCTTTCTTGGAGAGGACAGTCTGATAACATCCCCGTTTATCTACTTAAGCAAGATCACGTGATATCTCCGAGTATGCGTCATGCTAACTAGTGACATGATCGATCGTTGATAAGATTTCCTGATAAGAACTTGTATTCATTTCTTCCCAAGCAAGTGTACGAGCTTGTCGTGTCTAGGTAAGTAGCATTTAAACTTCAAAGTTTTTTCCTTAATTAGGCTTTTGAGAAAGAAAATTAAAAAGTTTTTAGAAAACTATGTCGGCCGTACTACATCAGCGACCCTTGTCATTTATATTTAGCACCTTCGCTCGCGTGGCAAGCGTCTTTGAAAATGATTGATACACTTTTAGAATTGCTTACTGATATTAACATATTACTTTTAATCGATAGAATTTCTCGCACGGTTCGAACACACAAACCTTTGATCAAATTTCTCATTTTTATGGGCAACACGCTAACCACTATCCTAAGTGGGTCCCACGCTTTTTTCGCATAAATATGCTTTCTATCTTTTTAGTTTTTTAGCTACTTTTTTTCATGAATTTATAATTCATATAAATTCATATGTACTTTTATGTAATGTTTTAAACATTTCGATACTAAAAATAAGTTAGTCAATGTATACTTTTTTGAATATGCATATACTATCTATATATATGTTTGTAAATTTTAACGTTTTATGTTCTTACTGACTAGTTACACCTTTCAATTATTTATCCTAGCTACCGTTTATTTACACAATAAACCAACCAACCAATACAAAAAACAACCAATCAACTGCTTTTCAAACGACTATTTGATTATCATAACAACCTAAAACCTTCTATATGCACATGCGCAAACATTTTAATAAACTAGAGTCTACATTTTTAATCCAATAAACAATGTCTAATCAAATAGGTTATGTCCTAACTTGAATTATACCTTTTTTGTGACATTATTAAACTAGATAACATAACATTACTAAACTTACTTGTAAAAATAACATGATAACTTGTTTTCACTATACTAATTTAATAATTTTCATAGGTTTTGTATAATAATCGACATGTTTGGTTATCTCTCATTATAGTTTTCTAAAATATATCCAAAAAAAGTTTGGTACTGTTAAAAAACATGTCTATTATTCAGATAGTTTTCATTCTTATTATTTCAAAACATTCATATTAGAGAACATATAACATAAAAAAACTAATAATGAACGAATCAGTTATTAAAAATGGGTACTCTAAAGTCATAGAAATTATCGTTTTAATATTTAATGTTTAATTAATTTATCAATGATAAAATATAAAAGTACATGTGTATGTTATCGAATAGTAGTGTATATTAAAAATTTGAATAAAGCTAACAAAAAAAAACTTGATTATTTTAGGAAAAATTAACGTTTTAACCCAAAAATTATTTAAATCATAATGAAAAAAATAGAATATGACAATAGTTTCTTAAAATGTATAAAGTATATATGAATTTATATGAATTATAAATTCATGAAAAAAAGTAGCTAAAAAACTAAAAAGATAGAAAGCATATTTATGCGAAAAAAGCGTGGGACCCACTTAAGATAGTGGTTAGCGTGTTGCCCAATAAAAATGAGACATTTGACCAAAGATTTGTGTGTTTGAACCGTGTGAGAAATTCTATCGATTAAAAGTAATATGGTAATATCAGTAAGCAATTCTAAAAGTGTATCAATCATTTTCAAAGACGCTTGCCACGCGAGCGAAGGTGCTAAATATAAATGACAAGGGTCGCTGACGTAGTATGGCCGACATAGTTTTCTAAAAAAATTTTAATTTTCTTTACAAAAGCCTAATTAAGGAAAAAACTTTAAAGTTTAAATGCTACTTACCTAGACACGACAAGCTCGTACACTTGCTCGGGAAGAAATGAATACAAGTTCTTATCAGGAAATCTTATCAACGATCGATCACGTCACTTCTTAGCATAGCGCATGCTCGGGGATATCACGTGATCTTGCTTAAGTAGATAAACGGTGATGTTATCAGACTGTCCTCTCCAAGAAAGCATAATAGGAGGTTCTATTTTTTTTTCGCGCAAGTCGAGTATAGCAATAGGGAAAATAGTTCACTTGTATTTAAAATGACTTTGTTAATTTTTGTATATCTTGTTAAGAAGGAATAAAACTAAAACTAATTTATTTAAAAAAGATTAATTGAATTATTATTTTAATTATTATAAAAATCAATTAAAGGATATGTGTTAATTGCAATCCTAACTTTAATAATATAAATATATAGTCGAAAATTTAATGTACTTCTAATCAGTGAGGTTATCTACGTGATAAAAACCCATGAATGACTCACAGCTTGTTAGTCATTTGAATCGGATAAGAACTTGTCTTCCCCATTTTTCGAGAAATTGTATGAAGTAGATGTGTTTGTTAAAGGTAAGTATAATTTTTATGTGAATACTTATTACTCTTATACATTTAGAAAATATTTGTTGTTGAAGCATATGCATTTCTGAAGTTTAATTGAGAATTTAAAAAGTAGCTTAAATATCTAAATTTAAATATGTGAGATAAATATGTCTTGAAAACTTCAGTCAAATCCTAGTGTATTGAAAAGTCATGGTCATAGAAAGTTATGCAAGTTAGTTAATATATACATACATACATATTATGTAAGTGAGTTAATATGTAAATTATTTTGACGAAATATTTCAAATTCTGGTCATTCTCTTCTCTAACACTATACATTTCCTAAAAAAAGATACTTACAATACTATCTCAGAATAATGATTAAGAATGAACTGCAATTGGTGGGAAAAAATCACATGATCTCTATTACGTAACATAAATGGGAACTAAATATATATATCACAAACACTGCGCAAAATGACTATGTCAGGTTTTAAGACACACATAGGAATGTATATATATATATATATATATATATATATATATATATATATATATATATATATATATATATATATATATTTGAAAGAGTGTAACTAGCATTACTATTCATATACCTCGATATTAATAACATATTAATTAAAACCTCCCGATTGATTACATATAACAACATAATGACACATATGTGTGAGAATAATATTAAGTTCTCAGTGATGACGCATCATGTTAAAAGTTTGCAGTGATTTGAAGCATTACCTAATAATAACTTGCCTGTTTCTTAATAAATTGGAAAAGAATTCCTCTTCTATTTGTTTTAATGATGAAGATCATTCGAAAAATTTAATTATGCATTAATTAAACTGAAAAATATGAAACGAAAGGCTTATCATTTTCATCTGAAAGTGATAAATATTTAATGAAATTTTGATGATTAAAGTTACATGCTCTAAAAGCGCAATCATTTCTTTCGTGTATTAATATTTATAAGAAATGATCTTAAAATAATATTGATTTATATTAAGAAAAATTTTAAAGTTTGAGTGGCTTCACAAATTTACTAGATTAAAAGTTAAATGAGAATTACAATTTTTTGTATTAAATCGTACTTCATTAACATGTGTGAATATCCTAAATTTTTAATGATAATCTGTATATTTTCATATGTTCTAAATTCTTAGCAAAATATCTCTTAAAGGTTCCTAACTGAACATATATATGTGAATTCATTAATGACATTGACTAAACCAAAACGTATAACCGATAAATGTCTAAAACATTTCTTTCAATTCAAAAACATAACTGAAAAATGGTTTTAAAAAAAAAAACTGCAATTTCTAAAAATTACCTTTAGAAAACGTGTCATTTAAAAGAATAAAATCCTAAACTAAATTTTTAATTCCCTTTTAATTAATATTTAACTACTAACAATTATCTAATCCCTATTCCTCACTGCGTTAGCAAATAAACCCTCAAGTAAAGTGAGTCATGTACTTATCATGCGAACTGTTGAGCCGCTTATCTACCAAAGGGTTTTTCCACCCGTGAAATACATGCATACAGTAAAATTTGACGTTATGAAACGAAATTAGCTAATATATATCCCTCTTTAAAAAATTATGGTATGGTATTAAGTCTCTCAATACTTGCGGTGTGATTTAAAATATTTGTTAAGTATAATTTAAGTTTCATTTTTGCTTCATGATTAAAAGATCACTGAAAATTTAATTTTTTTCTTCAAATATTCATCAAATTTCCTTGTTACATATATTTTTAGTAAAGTTTAGTCAAAAAGCACGACACAAACATATAACTTTATTTACCTAACTAATGATAGTCTATAATTACTAACCGACTAATACAAAACTTTCAATTCATTTATATAAAACCGAGAAATATTTGTGAAAACATGAGTGCAATTCAAAAAAAATCTTTAAAAAGCATGTCACTAAAAAGAATAAAATCCTTTCCCAAAATTTATTCAAAAAACATTCACATTCCTACAAAGATTTCAAAATTTCCACTGTTTTTTCAAAAAATTTCTATTTCAAATAAAAATATCTCAAAACACTTAATTCATTAACGAAATCAAATAAAACCATGGAAAAATTTCTGAAGTTTCTTCATTAAATTATTGCCCCACCAGTGATCGAGAGGTTCTGCTCTCGAAGCTGGTAGACAGGGGGTGCTGGGTTCGAACCGAATCGCGCCCGTCGGCCTAATCGTTCGGAGTTTTCGTGGTTTTCTTCGAACCATGCTTTTAACCATGGAACTAATTTTTTTATTTGCTTGAAGAAAACTTTTCCTTGTGAGAAGTATTTTTGTCCAAACCGCACTCCTGTGCGACAATTACTTGATTTTATATTGAATTTTAAAATGTGTTAAAGACTTTTGAGACACCCTGTGTTACCATAATTTTCGCCGTATAACCCGCGGATCGAATACATATGTTTTGAACCACGTAATTTTATTTAATAAAATGATACACATTCCTTCAAAGTCGATTAATTTGACTCTATTTATTAAGCAAAAATTCTCGAACAAAATTTTCTTTTTATTATTTGTATTATTCGCGCGGATTACACGTTGGAAATTATGCTAACGTTGTATTAATAAAGAACACTATTTTCCTATATTCAGTTACAAACGCAAGTTAATTTTCATCCAAACATAAAATTTTAATTTTGTTGACCTGCAAATAACTGAAATATCTTTAAATAAAATTTTTATCTACTGATGTATCATTCAAAAATCTCTGGCAAAGTTGAAGAACCAATTAGTACAAATTAAACTCGAAAAGGGTAATAATAATCTAAATTTTCGATTATTAATAATAATAATAATAATAATAATAATAATAATAATAATAATAATGATAATAAACGATAGGGAACATTTTGTTAAAAGGCAAGATTTATAAGGTATAATATAATATATTATATTTTCTTTTAAGCAAAAGCATTTATAAATGAAGAATTATTTTTAAAAAACGTCCGGGAATTCGAATTGCTTCTTATGTTTCTTAAAAACTGAACTCCTGTTCAGGAATAGTGCCCTGCATGGAGCCAAAACAAATGGTAATCTAAAGGAGTAACGTCCGGTGAATATAGCGGGTGAGATAACACGTCCGGAGAAGTGATTCTAGAGTTTTCTTGACTTGTCTTGCAACGCGTGGGCGACAACTCAGTCGGTAGTACTTCCTTTTTCCAAGGTTGAAATGAACGTTGCTCACAATTTGGGACTTAAAATTGCCTCTAAAGGGCGATAATAGTAGCTGTCGGTAGAAAAAATTGTTCCTTTAATTAATGCTAAACTGCACTTGAAATCATTATTTATTGTAAACGCGTTTGAAAGTTTTAGACATTCAAAATTGGATAATTTTTACCTTGTCATATAACACAGAACAACTAATATCACAAGAAATCTGAAATTGAACAACAAAAAAATAATCATTCTGAAAAAATTAAAAATATATGTAATAGTTATATTTTTTCTCCCCCAGATGGTGTGTTTGAGCGCTTGAATCGTTACAACCACGTGCAACATCGCTGGGGAAAGTTACAAAGTACTAACCAAGTCGGAAGAAGCATTGAACCAAAAACGTCCAAAATACGCTGAAAGACAAGATAAGGTTTTTTTTCCCAACACGATAGTGTTCTTCCACATGGGGAAACTTTTGAAGCACTTCGCTGGAATACATTAGCCATACATTAGCCCGTTGTATTCACCAGATGTTGCTCCTTTATACTGCCAATTGTTTCACTCCATTCAACGAGAGCAGCTCAAATCCTTTGCCAAAATCGAAAATTTATTTGTTGGCTTAATATTTTATAATAATTTGGAGTCAATAATTCAATCAATAATTTTAATAAAGATCAATAATTTTAAAATAACCACATTTTTTCCATTGCACAATTCGTTTGTTACTAGGAAGAAGTACGAATATTGTAAGATAAACGTCGAATAAAACTTTTTTTCACTTTCACAAAAAACAAGTTTGTTTCCGTTACTCTAAAAAGGATGGTGTCGTACTTATTAAAGTTTCTGGCACGTTCCTCTACAAAAAGTTTTGAGACAGATCCTTAGTAAAAATTGTATAGTTCGAAATTTATTACGATTTCTTTTCTTCTGGAAATTGTTTTTACATGGATCTCCTGAATCGTATAGGGGTCTTGTGTCTTCCCCTGTGAGATGTTTTAATATCGTATAAGACATATGTGTATCGCCATTAATAATTTGAGATAATATTGCACATGTTTTGAGTTCTGTGAATAATGGCACATCCTTCATTGATTGCGAAGTACAGAAGTACGCCCCACCCCCACACCTTTACTGAAAAGTTTTACGGACAGGCCTATTTTATGGTACCAAAATTTTTTCTTTTAAAACTAACTGTGCGATGAATATCTGTAAATAAAGTATAAATCTGTAAACTGATATACGAAATATTAGGATGTAACTGTGGAAAGTACCCATCGTCTAAATTGCATCTAAACTTAATCCTCAATAATATATATAATGTTTCGTCACTAGTTCAGTTTTTGCAGCTGAAATATCTATCATACGGTGCATCGACATTAACTGTGTGTTACTTTGAATTATTTTGTTTTAATTTTTACGAGCACAAAGCCGCATACCAAAATAATGACCTTAATTGATTAAAACAAGTAATATAAAAATTTTGTTTTCAAAGTCAATTCCTACTTAGGTCATCAAAGAAAAATTTAATATAATCCCTTAAGTTAATATTAGTTTTTGTTGCATTAAAATATCTCAATTTGTTGATTTTCTATAAGCAAGTAGGTTTACAATGGAACTCTATGGGAATTTGGAGAAATATTAGAGATATCGTCAAGTTGGCGTCATTTTTGGCGCCTCATTTTGGTCGCCAAATTTGGCGACATATCGCCAAGTTGACGACAAACCTGACGGTATTTGGCGACAGAACAGGGTCCCCCCTATGGTAACCCTTTATTGAAAATCTCTATAATAATAGCCTAAGTCATGTGACTGTCATCAATAGTTCCGGGCTGACCGCTTCACTTTTTATATGCCAAACAGCCAATTTGGTAATTTAATGTTAGCCAGGCGCAGGTGATAAATCGCCAAGTATTGTTCCATCGCCATCATATCACCGGTATTATAATAGTCCATCTCATGCGACCATCATAAACAATTTTTCGTGAGGTAAATTAAAATAAAGCTTTGATGTTGAAATTAAATGTCATAGTTTTTGGTATTATTTATTACTTTTCTTCTTCTTCTTTTTTTTTTTTTTCTTTTAAGAAATGAGAAAATTGAGAGTCATAAATTTTAAGTATTTCAGTTTTAAATTAAAGTTATGCATTTTAAATAAAATGAGTGAAAGTATTATATTTTAAATGAAATTAATGAAATAAGAAAAAATACAACGGGTACAATGTTTGGCGATTTGTCACCTGCACTCGGCTAACATAAAAATACCGAGGTCATGATTTCTGTATCAGAATGTTCCGATTTGAGCAAATAAATTCAATTATGAATAAAAGTAACATGATACAATGCTTAACATAGATTTAAAGGAGACCAAACTGGTCGCCAAGGGCGGCTAGTACTTTTATTGATCTTCAGTAACAATGGCCGCCATTTTGTTTCCCATGCAAAACTAAAATCAATTAATTAAAATTTAATTAATTAATTAATATTTGAAAAAACTGTATTAACATCAATTGTCATCCAGTACAAGTTCAAAAAAAATTATTTCAACTTGATAGGATGAATAATGAGTATTTTATTAACGATTGAAAATTTGAACAAGATATATAAATAAATATATATATATATATATATATATATATATAAATGTAGGGAGAGTGTGAACTAATAGTAGGAATTGAATAATTGGCTATTACGCACTGATAATAAATAATGCTCCTTTTTCAATTTTATGCATGTACTTACTGTAGTTTATTTACTGTAGAACTGTAGTTGTAGAAGAAGCATGCAAAAGGATAACCGACAAAACATGCAGTCATATAGACACATATGCTAAACATGCCTGCGGGTTGCCAAGGAATTTTCAAATACTGTAAAAAACACACCATTTTACACCAAATATAAATAGTAATAGATTTAAGCACGGCGCTCACATGACATATCATTTCTTTTTATGATTGAAGTTTTAGGTTTATGACTTGGCAGGACCATTTACAACGAGTTTTTATTTATTTATTTACTTTATATATATACTGAGATATATGTTATGTTGTGGAACTTTGTTTGACCTAGACGGAAGGATGCCTAAAACCCTCCCACCTTTTTGAATCTGGTAATTCTTTTAAAGTATAAACTTGTTGCATGTTTTTACCACTCCTTTTTCACTGTCAGTTTATATTGCAAGTAAAAAGAAAATTAATTTATCCTTTTGCCTTATTCTCTGTTTGCTTATTACTTGAGCTTGACAGTGATTCACGTACCACATGTGATATGAAAATGTCAGGTAATTTCTGCTAAAGTCTGGTGAATTCTGGTAAAGTCTGGTAAATTCTGACTTACAGCAAGCAATAAAAATTGTGCCCCTGGATACAAATTTTACTCTTTCCGAGGCAGAATGAGAAAGTTCTGATTCTTTAATAGCAACACTTGTGCAGCTTTCATTAGGATTTCTCCGTAAAACAAGAGACTACGAGGTGACGAAAAACGGAATAGAAAAAAATAAAAATAAAATAAAAGCTACAAAATAAATAAAAGCAGAAACAGAGGCGAATGAGTAAATTGGGGGAATCCATGCAATTAAGGTGGCTTGCGTCTAAAAACCATTAGCGGCATAAGATCAAAAGCAATCCGGATGACCAATTGCTCGGGAAGTGACTCGTTAAAGCCCCCTGAATTCGCGATCATCACACAGAGAGACGAGATGGGTCTATTTGGTCGAGGAATGCCCATAAGAGTAATCGAGGAAGAGATTGTTTAGAGTAAAGCCAGTTGCAAACCGTGATAAAAACAAGAAAGGAAGAGGAGATAACTGAAATGATGAAATTAAATCTAATGAAGTATTCAAAGCACTTAGACATCACGTTATTTGGTATTCAGCAGAAGGCTTCATTACTTGGGATTCAAGGCAGTAAGGAAGTGATCTTGCCTTACGTATGGATGTAGGGTTATCACCAGTAGATCACATTTGCCACCCAGAAGAACAAAGGAAATGGAAAGAATAAGTTTGTTTCACTCTGTAATTGACACTACGGGGTAGTATATAGTAATTTATGCATAAACATGAAATTATTATTTATCTGCTTCTAAATAACTTGTGCTATATATGTGGTACCTTGCCATAGAGCGTAAAACATGCAAAAATATGTTTTGAGAAATAAGCAGAGCACCCAACAATAAAATCTAAGTAGTGGGGAGGAAACATTCTTATGATTTCTATCAGTAATTATTATTGATTTCCAAGAAACGTAAAACATTAATCTGTGAAATGTTTCTCCTTTTTAATTCACGAAAAGCAATGAATTTCATGGTCAATAAATTTACGAAATGGCTTGAATTCTCCATTCTGATTATAAGCTTGTTTTCGAAGAAGACTCAAAAAAGAAGTTGACTTTTGAACAAGATTTTGTGAAAATTCACCATTTTGCAGCGCCCCGTCATTTTTTTTAAACGTTCTGATTCTTAATGAAACCCCTAAGTTAATCCAGTTACTACGTATTCAATTTTAGAGAGAAGGGGGGGGGGGGGTAAATAAGTTTTGATTCAGTGGAAAGAATTGTAAGAAGAAACAAAATCCTACTTCTGTACGGTAAAATAAATCATGAAAATTTAGAGGAAAAGGTTTTGGATATTATTAATGTATCGGGTATTTCACCGAGCAGTTACGAGATTTCGAGCTTAAGCGACTACTTCTAGACTACATGTTAAGGAGATTTATGACGAAGATTATTGCTCCAAAATAGTGGTATATATATATATATATATATATATATATATATATATATATATATATATATATATATATAATCGACTCGCTGGAAACTCTGTAACTATCTCATTGCTATAAAAAAATTCACAAAATATATAGACTCAAGGCGACAAAGCTGTAACAGCAGTGCAGTATTGACCTCCTTTTTTTTTTTTTTTTTTTTTTTTTTTTTTTTTAATAAAACTACCATCCACCAAATATTCTGTATAGTTTTTTGTTGTTGTTTTATTTAATGACAGACATTCCATGATTAAATAAAACAAAAATAACTATATATACAGAAATTCAAAACTTCTGGTAGGATCATACTTTTTTTTTAAATCAAAAGAGCGAGCAAAGTTCGCAACACTATAGGTGTTTAGAAAATTATAAGTAACGGAGAACTACTCAGGTCATGGAAAAAGAGACCTGGCATCCTGATTATTGTGAAAAAAAAAATAAATAAATAAAATAAACGGAGAAAAATTTAGACAGATTGACAACTAAAAACATTGAAAACCTGCTTCATCTGGAAACGCACCAGTGGGAGGTGGCAGAATATATCTTTAAAATAGAAGTTTAATAAATACTTTTAACTTTTATTTTAAAAGATATGTTCTGTTAGCCTCACTGTAACGCGTAAATAAAATCTGCAAATAAAGAGGTTTCCTTATATTTTCCTTATTATTGTTTTCCGTTTTTTTTTTTTACTTTGACTATATCAGAGACCAAAATAGAGCTTCAACAAACCCTTGTCTTTTGCATTGAAGGGACAGTGCAGTTTTTCCTTTTTGTGAGCGATCTGAAACATAGCACCGTGGAAATGTTTATAACAAAACAAATAAATAAAATTCTCATGGAAATTTCGCATGTTCTGACGGTGATAGGTCCACCTGTGATCATGATCAAAGAGCCGCCATAGGTTATAATTATCGGGTTACCTTTTTCACACTTTTGCTGTCTCTTTTCAATTAGTCTCGGACGTTTTTGGGGCCGAGAACACAGGTGCGATGCAAAAAGACTTGACAAGCGATATGGAGAGGGCTCTCGCGAAGGGAAAAAAAAAAAAAAAGAGTACGTCTTAAAGTTACTATGTACTGCAAATATGAGTGAGAAAATTTTAGCTAAAGAATGGGCTTTGTGATAGAATTTATAGAAAACAATGAAGCTCAATAAAAATTTCATTTGTTGATCGTGGTGTGAGCATACAAAATGAAATGAAATTAAAAAAAAATTAACTGTGCATGTGTAAAAAACAGCCTTTCAAAGAAAAAAAAGAGCATACGTCTTAAAGTTACTATGCACTGTAAATATAAGTGAGAAAATGTTAGCAAAAGAATGGGCAACACTTCATTTGTAACTGATGAATGATTTGTAATTAAATGTAACTTCATTTGTTAATCATGGTGTGAGCATTAAAAATAAATAAATAAATAAAATTAAAAATTTAACTGCATTTGTGAGAAAAATAGACTTTTAAAAGAAAAAAAAAAAAAAAAAAGAGTACGACTGAAAGTTACGATATGTACTGTAAATATGAGTGAAAAAAATTTAGCTAAAGAATGGGCATTGCCATAGAATTTATGGAAAATAATGAAGCTCAATAAAAACTTCATTTGTTAATCGTGATTGAGCATTAAAAATAAATTAATTAATTAAATTAAATTAAAAGAAATTTAACTGCATATGTGAGAAAAATAGCCTTTCAAAGAAAAAAAAAAAAAGAGTACGTCTTAAGGTTATTATATGTACTGTAAATACGAGTGAGAAAATTTTAGCTAAAAAATGGGCATTGTGATAGAATTTACAGAAAAAAAATCCCTGACGGCTCGGGCCTACAGGCGGAGGTAGATTTCGATGTTAAGTACTAAATTCTCCAACAAAACTTAAATCAAGATTAGAGATAAAACCCAGTTTCCTCACAAAGAGCGAGCTGTAGGGAGCTAAACTTTTTGTGAAAATTGTAATATACACGAATACATACACACATATATATGGAATAGGTTTAAAAAATGGCTACAAAAAATTCAGAGAACCTTAAAGTGTTAAAATATGTTAATATTTCCATAGTCGGGTTTTTATCATGTTTTAATACGTTTCTTCAAACTTACATGGCGTTACATATTCACCTGCTGAGGTCCATTATATTTCCAATATGACGAAATATACATATTTTTTTAATTCGTCAAACTATTTATTTTGAGTTTTCATGCTGAAATCTTGCTCTAGGAAACTTATGACGTAATATTCAATTTGTTTTCAATTTGTCAAACTATTTAATTTTACACGTGAAAATTTTGCAAAAGAAAATTAATTGTTGTGGTGAGAATTTTATTATTTGTTTTTCTTTTAATTGTTGGCAACTGCTATAACGAAAAACTTTTATTTTTTTCCTGCCATTGTTGTGTAAGAGCTGGTTTTATCAGAATCATGTTAAGACAGTATTCAAATTTTGAACCCTCCCCATTTCCACCCTCTTGGGCCGATTTTGCCCATTTTCAATCCCCGCCGAGATATTAGACATCTCAAAGTTGTTGGCGAGTTTGAAGATGATTCGTGCATAATTGCGACTTTTATCGTGCGGACAAAATTTAGTACATACATACATACACACACACCACACACATATATACATATATATATATATATATATATATATAAACTTTTTAGGTGGGGGTGGTTTTGGATTCCTGGGGTCCTATAATGAAAAGTTATGAAAGAATTTTTCAAAAGTCGCACCATGGTAACGGCTGCAATAGGTAGTATTTCTTACGAAATCTACCTAAAAATGAAGCTCAATAAAAACTTCATTTGTTAATCCTGGCGTGGATATTAAAAATAAATAAATAAACAAAATAAAATTTAAAGAAATTTAACTGCGTATGTGAGAAAAATAGTCTACATATATGGCTTCGCAATATGTGGCACGGGTCAACTACACAATAGAATTCTCCCCACCTCCAAACGGTCTGTCGGGGCTCAGATGAGAAGGAAATATTTTCTTCTTTGCACTGGCATGCTATTGATGCATACAGGAATCCATTTTGTTGCCTAAGTGGAAGCATAAATACAGAATGACTGCACGCGAGAGGAAAGACGCGAATAAAACAATAATAAGTGGAATATTTACGTAGCTTGTGCGTTCTTAAAATGCAGTTACATTTTTTTTTTTTTTTCAATTTTAAGCCTTCGTGAAGGTTTCAAAATGTATAATATCAATGATTTTTAACCCCTAAAATAACAATTTTTAAATTTAAGAATTTCTTACGATACATATTTAGGAATAAGATTATTAAGTTTTAACATCTATCATTGTTTTTCAGTTATACATAAATATTTTTCAACATCAAAGTTAATCAACGCAGTATATAACTGAGATTTTAATTCCCATCAGCAGTATTTGTTTTCTATTTAAAATAAAAGCCACTTTTTATTTATTTATTATATATATATATATATATATGAATACTTTTCATTTTTTAAGGTGGGAGGGGGTATCTTTAAAAATTTTAATGTCATCTAATCCTCCACTCCCCTGCACAGAGTTTAAAATCATGAATTTTTTTTTCTTTTTTGACCATTGGCTTCTTAGTAATGACAATAAGTATCCGCGTAAAATTTTCCTTACCCACAAAACTTAAAACATTTAAAATATTTTTCTCTTTTCTTGTTTCTTTTAAATGTTAAGTTGTGTTAAATGTTAAATAAATAAATGACTTACCCTTCTCCCAAATAAAAAAATAAATTAATAAATAAAATATAAAAATAATTTCAAAATTTTTAAATTATTATACTGTATTTGTTATTCATTAGAATCGTTGATGTTAATTCTCTCCCATCCCCCCAGCAAATAGAGAATAATTAATAGCTGGTATTAATACAAAAAAAATTCTTTTTTTCAGCTTTTGTAGTCTTAAACCCTGTAAAAAAGGGGGAACACATTTTCTTATTTCATTGTAAGTTTCACACCTTTGTTTAAAATAAGCTATCTAAATCTGCAAAAATATGTTACCAATTTACCTTTATAAATGTGTGAAATTTAAATAGCAAGATTATTTTCCTTTATAATAAAAATAATAATAATAAAAAAATACTCCGCATTCATAATGCTTATTCTTTAGCTATTTTTTTTTCCGTCATTACTCAGCGAATTTAGATAAAACATTAATTACTTTATCAAAGTCAATATTTTTAATAAATATTTCTTTATTAAACTGGGCTAACGACTAATTATTGCCAAGTGATAATTTAAAATACTTTTATTGCTTAAAAAATATATAAGTTTCACATTTTTTCTTTAATCGTTTAAACAAACAAATCTTAAAGCCCCTTTTTATGAAATTTTCATTATACTAATATTTTCAATAAACAGTATATAGTGCAATAAAAAATTTTAGTTTTATTTAACCTTTTGCTCTTCTTTGTGGAGAGTAACTTGCCATTTTTTAAAAATCTCTGCTACTAGGTGTGCGAAGTGTTAATGCAACAATAGCTTGGCTTTTTTTTTTCACCCATCAGTAACCCCCCCCCCCCCCCCCCCAAAAAAAAAAAAAAAAAAAAAAAAAAGACAGAGAGAGAGAATTTGGTTCAAAAATCAAGAGAATCTTAAAGAAATTGTTATTCTTGTTTTAGGGATTGTTTTCCTTTTTTTTTTTTTTTTTTTTTTTTTTTTAATCTATAATATTTTACATGTTTTCTTATCATGTTTTGAATAATTTAAAGTTTTTTTTATTATTATTTTATGCCAGAATCCTCCCAGATTACGATTATCTTACGATTATTTATTACCAGCTGATTCGATTAAACAATAATGAACTTTGTTTTCACAAAAAAAAAAAAAAAAAAAAAAAAAAAAAAAGAATGATTTTATTATACAGTCAATCGTATAAACTGCGTGCTTATGTCCTTTTTTTGTATCACGACAGACAATTTTTGTATAAGAAATCAGGATTGCAATTCACTTCTTATTTAATCAAAAATATAGAATATGTCACTAAGCCGAAGTCTTATTTTTATTCCACGTTTTAAAGCCTTATAAAAGAACAATTTTTAATCTTTTATCATCAATAACTTGAAATGGAAATAAATCTTTGCTTATCTTAAATGCATAAATTCTGCGGATTTCAATATTCAAAATTATTGAAAGAAAATTTAAAGATTGTACGCATTCTAAATGTCCCGTACTATACGCAACAACTGTCGTGACGTTGTTAATAATAATGTAGCTCTTGTAAAGATAATTTAAACAAACCTACTTTATTATACATGAACTATAATAACTCGAGAAGTACTAAAAATTTCTTTGGCTTACATCCAGGCAACACTGAGCTAGTTACTCCATACTTTGGACTCAAGAAAAAAAAAGTAGCTTGAATATTTTATTCATCTTTTAATTATACCTTTAATAGTTTCAATTCAAGAATAACATTTTCAATAATCAATTTTTCCTATGTTTTCCATATATTATTCAAGTTATTAAAAAATGACTCATAATTTTTTCATTCAAGAAATTCCTTATATTTGTATAATTTTTTTTCCTTTCTATTATAAGGAATTTTTTGAATGAAAAAAATAATATGTCATGTTTTTAATAGCTTGAAAGTTGTTTTGTCCTTTGAACTATAAAGGACAAAATATAAGTATAAAATACAGGCATTACAAAAGGCAGTTATTTCTGTCGATAAAAATTATCTAAAAAAATATTCATCAGTTAAATGCAGCATTTAATGTTATTAAACTCAAGAGAGAAAAACAAAGGCCGCGCACTTGAATTTTATGTTTTATTTTTAAATATGCAATTTTTTTATCAGAGTTCTTCGCAAAGTCTTTAGGTAAGCAGTTTGAAGATTGTGAAATCTTTAGTGGATAAAAATAGATTTTTAAATTTAAGAGAAATTTCAAAAGTTTCTAAGATTTTAGATAAAGAGTATAATTCGAGACAAAAAAGATGTAGTTTTGCATCAAAATGAATGCTTTACTAACTCTGCAGTCAAACCTATTCAGACTATCTTCCTTTAATCTCCTCCTAATCTACCCATCTTGACCTTTGGGGAGGAAAATGCAGGAAAAAGTAATTATACCGTGCGGAGCGCAACTATCCCACATATATATACATATATATATATATCATCATCATCATCATCATCATCAACCGTTTTCAATCCACTGCTGGATGTAGGTCTCCCCCAGATTTCCAATGTTTCCTGTCTAGTGCTTTAGTCATCCAATTTACACCGGCTACTTTTCTGATTTCATCACTATATATATATATATATAATATATATATATATATATATAAAAGAGTACATCTTAAGATTGCTATGTACTGTAAATATGAGTGACAAAATTTTAGCTAAAGAATAGGTATTGTGATACAATTTATAGAAAATAATGAAGCTCAATAAAAACTTCATTTGTTAATCGTGGTGGGTGTGAGCATTAAAAATAAATTAATTAAAAATTAACTGTCCATGTGTGAAAAATAGCCTTTCTCCCCTTTCATTGCTTAGTAATAATAATAATAATAAAATGTATTGAAATAATGTTACATACGCATTTTTTGCATCATGAACAGTCAAACTAAATACAAATAAATCCATGTTAATTTTAATTAGTCAGAACGTGTTTACACCCCAACACCAGAGATATAACGTAGTCAATATGCTTTTGCGGTGGCTAAGTAGAGCATCGTTTCTCATCTGTCCCCACCCCCGCCTACTTAAAAAAATTGAAGTAATAACTCCTAGTTTATTGAAATATTGTACTGTTAATGGGACAATTTTTTTTTCAAACAAAAGACAAAAATCATTTGAATATTATTTAGTACTGCATGTTTTAATTCCATCTAAATATAAAAACAAGTTAAAGGATAAACAAATCTAGCCACATCATTCATTCATCATTCACTTATCTCGTGAGAAAGAAACATTGTCGATTCCCATGTTATCCTATGGAGAAAATACTTATCCTTTTTGTTCATTCAAATTTCAAAATTTCCAAAAAAAATTTTTTTCAGCATATAAGCATGGATGCTCTTCAGTACATTATAAGCTTAAAATATTTTTAAAACAGTTTTGAGTATTTTTAAATTCGTGTTAAAGTTTCGAAAAATCTCAAAAAGTATAATGTGTAGTCTTTATTCGTTTATAACTATAGATTGAAGAAAGATATAAAAATTTGGAGCTTATGCAAGCAAAACTTGATTTGTTTTCTTGTACGTAATTAGGCAACTTTTAAAATTTATTCTAATCAAAATACTGTAATTTTGAATTAAAAATTAGCTATACCTAAAATCCTTTACAAACCTGTCACGTTGTCAAATTCACCTAATTGATTACATGAGCTCTATGGATATAAAAGGGTCACGGTAGGGGTCAAGGGTTGCCGTAGAAGGGGGAGATGCAAAATTTCTTGTTCCCTAGTTCTTGTAAAAGCATTGGGTTTCAGTCTTGGAATAGTGATTTTGAATAGTAAAGGAATATAGATAGAACGGGTTTTTTTTTTTTTTTTTTTGTCTTTTCCTAAAAAATTCTCCTTCCACCAAATTTTAGTATAGCTCAGATGGCCCGACACATTAAAATGACTATAACCAGCGCAGTGATTGCTTTAGCCCCGTGAAATTTTCTATAAGTAAACATAATCATTATGAGGGCGTGCACAGTCGGTTTTTCGTCGTCGCGCCCTCTAATTTTAGTGTAAACTAAATATAAGCCCCTACACATTAAAACGGCTTTAATGCGGGCCGTAATTAAAGTAATCCGCTAACGTTTTATGCGGGTATATATAAATGTTATAGGGGATGGATAAGGTTTTTTTTTTAATATCGAAGTCCCATAGAATTTTAGTGTAATTGCAATACAAGGATCCAACACATTAAAATGGCTAGAACATAGGATCTATTTAACACAAATAACCCAAATTTTATACGCATGTACATAATTATAAAAGGGAACTTTCTCGATTTATCGAAGCTCCAAACATTTTTTAGCATAAATTAAATATAAGGTCCGGCACATTCAAACGGTTACAATATGGGCCCAAAGTGATGTAGCCTCGCCCATTTTTGTATGGGTAAACATAATAATTTTAAAAGAAGGATTTTTAAAGGATTTTTCATCGAAGGCCTCGCCCCTAATTTTTAGTATAAATTAAGTATAAGAGCCCGGCAAATTAAAACTGATATAATTTTGATCTCTGATTGAAAAAAACATGCTCAAATTTTATACGACAATACATAATTATTATAAGGGGACTTTGGCGTTAAGCCTCCAAAATTTTAGCATAAAATAAATATTAAGGCCCGACACGTTCAAACAACTATAACTCGGAGCCTAATTGATGCAGCCTGTTTATTTATTCTATGAGAAAGAAAAGATAATTATTATAAGAAAGGATTTAGTTTAGTTTTTTTATGCCCTCCAAATTTTAGAGTAATTAGATATTAAAATATAAGGTCCCGACATATTAAAACTACTATAACTTGATCTTTAAATAGCGTAACCAGCCCAAATTTTATACATAATTATTAAGAGGGGACTTTATTGAATTTATCAAAGCCCCACCCCTACAAAAAATGGTTCAATTTTTTTTTTTAAGTCATCCTTTGCATTTGCTCAAAGACATCATTTCGCTATTTAGATCTGATGATTACGAAAGATTATCCATTAGCTATTGCACTTTGGTGCTAAAGTGAAATCTGCCAAAGAAGTGACAGATATATATTTATATATAGTCAAAACTTTTGTGATAATAAACCATTTTAACAAATGAAATAAATTATGATACCATAAATATATATTTCTTTTCCTTTTTTTTTTCTTTTCTTTTAAATATATTTTTAATGTTGCCATTATATGGTTTTATGCATGCCTTACACATTTAAAAATTTAATCATTTTTGTAAAATATCTTTCTTTTTCTAATAAATATTTTTATTTTTCCTTTTTCTGGGGGAGGGGGTGGCATTTTTAAAAGCATAAAATGTTAGATTTGATTTCAAACTAAATTTAAGTAACTTATTTAAAATGCTAATATTACATCCGTTTGGTAAACGATTTACTAAATATTTTCATTACTGTTAAGTTTTTAAACTTTGGTAATATTTTACTAATATTTATTATTCAAAGGGAAAAAAATTAAATAGCACATAGTTATGTTTTGTCTTGTTTTATATTAACTAGCAAGGGGGACCCACTAATCTAAATTTACCGAACATGTGACCTATCCCACTGGTTTTCTCGAGCTGGGAAACAATGTAATATTTTTTTTTTTTTGTCAAAATCGTTAGAGCCGTTTGTTAGATACAATTAGCTTGACCCACAATGACCCACTAATCTAATTTTCTCGAACATGTGACTTAGCCCAATGGTCTTCTCATGCTCAGAAACGATGTAATACAAAATTTTGTCAAAATGTTTTGAGCCGTTTTTTAGATACAATTAGCTGGACCCACAGTGATCCAAAATGACCCACTAATCGATTTTTCTCGAACATGTGACTTAGCCCAATGGTCATCTCATGCCCAGAAGCGGTATATTACAAAATTTTATCAAAATGTTTTGAGCCTTTTTTTTTTATTCAATTGGCTTGACACCATAAACGTAGCGTGACCAGAATTTTTTTTTTTTTTTTTTTTTTTGGGGGGGGGGGGGGGGGACCAAGACCGTGCAAAGTAAAAACGCGCCCAGAGCGAATTTTCAATTTTGCGCCCCCCCCCCCTCCCTCCAAGGAAAAAAATCTTTCTTTTTGTGATGGGTGTAATAAAATTGATAAAGTGTAGAAACATAAATAAATTCTATCGAATAAATATTTCGCGTTTATTTTGGAACTTTAAAAGGATTAATTTTAATTTAGGAATTCAGAACAACTAAATAACATAAAAGAAAATTGCACTTATTTGTTAGAGAGTTCATAATGTTTTGCGACAGAAAAAAAATGATCAAGACAGAAAAAGAAATTCCCCGAAAAACGATCGGCGGCCAAAAAAATGAATAAATAAATAAATAAAACCGTGGTTCGCAGCATAAATTTTGCACCCGAGCGACCGCTCCTTTAGCCCCCTCTTTGCACGCCCCTGGGGGGCACATTAGAGATTTGCACGAACTGCAATTCCCAGGTCCGGGCCCAGCCCGGCAAGAAAATTAAAAGTTATACCTGGGCCCGGCCCGTTTATATTCTCACAGTTTACGACCAGGCTTGGCGCGTACAAAAACCAGTGAAAACAAGCCCGGCCTGTGAAAAATATCAATTAAATCAGTCTCGGTTCGGCTCGACACAATTTCTCAAAAAATTCCGATTTTTCTTAACATACAATTGCAGGTCTGCCACTTGCTACTAAAAGCGACTATTTTCAGCCTCCGGCGTCTATGGCGACTATTTTAGGCCGAAAACCATTAAAAAGCGACTATTTCAAGAAAACAGGCGACTTTTTTCGGATCTTGTGTTCGATTAGACGAAATTCGCAATTTTTTGTCCATTCTTTTGACAAAATTTGCGATGATTTTTTTCGCGACCGAATGACGAAAATCGCCATTTGTTTCCTCAACCTTTGATAAAATTCTCGATTTTTTCAACGACGAATTACCAAAATTCGCATTTTTTCCCCCGCCGATCGTCTCATGTAATTCACAACTTTCTTTACACGATCCTTTGCCAAATTTCGTGAATTTTTCTACGATCGATTGACGAAAATGATATTCGGTATTTGTTTCAGAGATTTTTTGACGAAATTCGCGATATTTTGCCACGATCTTTTCTCGAAATTCGCCTTTTCTTTTGTCGACTGACTGAGGAAGTTCAAGGGTAAGGAGGCAAAAAGAAGAGAAAAAATCATTTGGGGATAAAGGTACTTTATTAGCCAGGCGCCCTGCGGGAGATTTTTTACTGTACATCTGCAAATGCTATACTCATTTTTTTTTCTTTTAAAGGGTTTTACTAAAGCATTTTACTTTGTACACTCCTTCCAGGGCTGAAACTAGCTATATTTTCAGCCGTGGCGAACATGGATTTTGGCGCGCCCCTCCTTCCTCCGCAAAGTAAATTTACAAAGGGAAATTTGCGAAAGTTTCTATTAGCGGACTTATTTTAAAATTTTAAATGTGTAAAAGTAAAATACGTAATATTGAAATATATAACCAAACTTACATATTACCATTTGTCAAATTCATTAAAAACTGTGAAAAAAAAATCGAAAGGAAGCGGAATTAATTCCTCTTTATACAGGTTTCCGTCTTTGCAGATGTAACTGTAGGTATTCTTTCTGTTAGAACCATTCAGTTTTTTTTTTTCATTTAACCCTTAAATGCCGGGTGTTGCTTTTCGGCAACATACCCAATTTAGGCTCTAAAATACTATTAGAATAATATTGAAGCTACAATGCCTAATGTTGCTAATAAAATACATTCTGAAAATATTATTAAATCGATTTCAAACTTGTAGACGGCAACACTTGTGACTGTTTAAGAATAAAGATAGATTTAATTTTTCAATTGTTGCTACTTGTTCTTTTTGTTTTGTCTGGAAGCTTGCGAAATACCCTATTTTGTTCTACAGTGAGCAAGTAAAATTTATTTCTTATTATAGTTCCTAAAATTCTTGTGCGTTTAATATTATAGAATTTTATCAAGGAAAATTATTTTTTCAATTAAAGACCAGTATTGCCGATTAGTAACAAACTGTTTTTTAGCCGTAAGCCATACTTAATACAAAATATGGTTTTTTAAAGTATTTTTTCCATGATTTATTTAAAAAATGAAAGCCGAAAAACATTATTACAATAATTTTTGAAAAATCAGGCATTTAAGGGTTAAGACAAGATTCCATTATAGACAGATTTCATTTTTCCAGATTTTACTGTTGTTGAAGCATTACAAATTATTACAATTTAGGCACTTTAATGTCATAGTGAAATGAGTTACATTGTTTTAGGAACTAAAAAAACAGCATTTACTGTAGGCATAAAAAATGAATTTCAGCATTGTAAAATATCTTCCTGTACTATCTACACCAGTTTTGTGGCATTATGACTTATTCCACTCTTCTTATTTATAGATTGATATGTCTAATGCAAATTTTCAAATTTATTTGCGACTCAAAACAACAACAACAAAATTATTAATTTTTTATTTTTCATTTTGTGAATTTTCGACCGCTTGGTTTTCACTGTTCCAGTCAGTCAGCTGACTTCGCCCCCTCTACTCTAAGGCCAGAAATGGTAATATGCATGTAAAAAAGTAATTATAAGAAAAAGAATGGGGTTATTCATTTGCTGTCTTATATATTGTAGGCGAATCTTTTTATCTATTTGACGATTTTAATGCACTTTACTCAGCTTTTCTTTTTGATTTTTCGACTAAAAAATATTTTTTTTACACAGATTTCACACGCACATATATATATTGTACAAAACGGCAAACCAAATTTTCATCTGGTGCCCCCTTCACGTGGAGCCCAGGGCATATGCCCCCTCTACCCCTCCCTCTGAGTTTCGGCCCTGACTCCTTCTCCCGTTTGTTTTTATTGCCCCGGACAGCCGCCCTACCTCGCCCATATCAACACGGGGAAAATGAAAGCTCAACGCTTCTCAGGGAAAGAGAGAAAAAAATTGAACAGTCTTCATGGAATCTTTTTATCAGAAAAGTCAGAGTCAAACAAAATCTTCATTAGGCGCCCCCTTCGCCTTTCGGTACATTTGGAATTGGAGAAAGAAAACAGCCTAAGAGAACAGCTCTTTTTTCTAATTCATTTGCAGTCTTCTATTATAGATGAATCTTTTTATATATTTGTAAATTTTAATGCATTTGGTTCAATTTTCCTTTTGGATTTTCCGGCTGTGAGACATTTTTATGCAAATTCAATGTAAATACATATATATTTTTGCACGTAAAGACAAAAAAAATCGTCATTTGGCGCCCCCTACGCTTTCTGTTCTGGCGCCCGGGGTGTAGAAGATTGGGGGGCACATGCCCCCCCCCAACGCTACACCTATGATTGACACCTGTCCCATTATGACCCAAAATGACCCACTAATCGAATTTTGTTGAACATACGACCTATCCCAATGGTATTCTCGTGCCCCAAAACGATAGAAAACAAAATTTCGTCAAAATCGTTAGAGCCGTTTGTTAGATACAATTAGCTTGACCCACAATGACCCACTAATCTAATTTTCTCGAACATGTGACTTAGCTCAATGGTCTTCTCATGCTCAGAAACGATATAATACAAAATTTTGTCAAAATGTTTTGAGCCGTTTTTTAGATACAATTAGCTGGACCCACAGTGACCCAAAATGACCCACTAATCGATTTTTCTCGAACATGTGACTTAGCCCAATGGTCATCTCATGCCCAGAAGCGGTATATTACAAAATTTTCTAATTGTTCAATTTACTTGAAAATAACTATTTTGTTTCATTTATATGCTTTCATTAAATTCTGGTTCTAAATACAGTCATAAAAACAGTTATAACTATTTATTTTTGTGGGGTGGCCAATACTGGAACAGATAGTATCCATTACTGGAACAGAGGGTGTTCATTACTGTAATTTTGGGTATTTGATATATTTCTGTTATTTACAATAAAATTTTGATTAATATACTGGAAATGAGATTATGAGAATGATGAATATTGTTGATAGAATTATATAATATTGCAAAAACTAGATTATAAACTATTAAATCAAAAATAGTTTTTAAAGAAATTCCTTAATCCATTACCGGGCACATCTGCCCTATATTAAAATAATAATAATAGTATTTTCAATAGAAATGCTCTTTATTTACTGAAAACTATAAAAGCTTCGAAGACGGAGCTTGTCTATAAAGGAAAGTAGCGTCAAAGCGGTTCTCATAAACATATTGTTCCCCGCTCAGCATATCGAAAAACTTGATGACATTTATAGAGTTATTTTAATACATAAAAGCATAAAATTGGTAGTCATGGCGGTTGAAATTATATGAAACTGAATAGCGTTTTTCTTTTTTCGATAAATTCGTTTTAAAAATCCCATTTTTACAGTAAATCTTGAAAAATCCTTTCCATTTAAAGGAAAAGCCACTAATCAATTTGTTAATTTCTAATCAAGAGCACCTGCTGGTTTTGTACGTTTAACAAATAAAAATCATTTAGGCAAGTATCACAAAGTAACTAGTGTGAATTTGAGAACAGCTTAAACGAAAATTATTACCAAATAACAATAAATGAATAATAAAAGACTAAATGACTAATTAATTAAAAGTAAATCATTCAATTCAGAATAAGGGGGGGGGGGGGGATAAGCGAAGATTAAAAAAAAAAAAAAACAATGTAAAACGAAACCGATCAATACCGAAATCACCTATAACACACTTATGTATAATGAGATATTTTTTTTAAATGGATAAACAAAAATATTTGTTATTAATAAAAATATATTATAAATGAATGTGTGAACGTTTAATTAAATATTATTAATAGAAATGCTCATAGTTTACTGGACACAGTAAAGCCTTTTAAAACGAAATATTTATATAACAGAATCTTTCTGTTAAATGTTAAATAAGTAAAAAATAATAAAATGCAATAATAAAATAAATAACTGACCCATTAAATTAATAAAAGCTAATTAAAAAAGGTTATATTTCATAGAAATATTTAACCATTCCTTAAATGCAGCTACAACTAATATTTTATTTTCCTATAATCTTCTGTTCTTTTTACTGTAAAATTATCAGCAGTTTTAATAATTTAAATGCATAATTAATACCGGATCAACCTAATTAAGATCTAAAAAGAAAAACAAACACATATTGTCTCCCTATTACTTGGATTCATGTTTTACCCCTTTTTAAAAAAAAACATGCATGGAAATTTTATTATTCTCTTGGTCAAAATTTAACGTTTTCAGTAAACGAGCGGGTCTTTAGGATTGTGAAGAGGGTTACGGATTTTGTTGGTAAAATTTGAGTCACTGGCATCTTCCCTGAGGGTGAGGAACCTAGACTTCTCTTATTTCTTCTGTAAGCAGTGGGCAGCCTGTCATCTGTGGTCAGATCACTTCCCCCCTCCCCCCACTTTTTTGTGAAGTTCCAAAACACTCAACCTAAAAGCGATAACGCGCCAAAAATATCATCGGTCAGTTGCTCGCTTTGATCTCTACCCCCTGATGTGAATAGAGATAAATCTTACACGCCCACAAAATATTTAGCTTTTGGTGAGACAGGGGGCGCTCGTTGAAAATAAGAGTTCAAATTATTTTCATAAGCCGCCTTAAGGGTACTTCTTAAAATAATCATATCAACATCACCTATGTAACAGTAACATTTATTTATTATTTATGAAAGAAAGTGTTTTTTTGTACATAAGTACTTATTAATCAGATATTGATTGTTTGAATTTCGGATGGCAGATGAAAGTATACATGCTATGAGAATTTAAAAAAAAATTATAAATTGAAAAAAAAAAAAAAAAAGAAAAAGAATCAATTTAAGAGTAAATAATCCCCCCCCCCCCCTCCTTCTAAAAAGTATATTTTGATTGAAAATATTTCTTTTCTCGTAATCCAAAACACGCTCCTATACCAATTTTTTTTTTAACTTCTTCAGAAAATGCTGAAATATAAAAGTAAATTATAATAATGAAAATTAGCTACAAACCATAAAAATCAGCATTTTTACTTCAATGATATTTGCTTAAATTCGAGAAATAAAGCAATAATGGTAGCGATAATAATAGCAAGATTTCAAGATTTCTCGGTTTGAAGTAGAGGATCAATAATTACTAGAAGTTATAAAAGGAATTTCAATGTAATTTTAATACAAGAAGATAAAATATAAAAAATTAGTCTTTTATAGTTTCAACCGATTGTTATTTAAAAATTGCTAATCTCAAAAAAGTTTCAGAAATTTTCACTTATTTGAGTGTTATTTATAGTCGTCAACTGCTACAATATTTCTGTTACCTCTACTTCCTCTTCCGAATATAAATATTTGTCTTATTTAATTGCCGAATTTCTGCGATTAAAAAGACTAAGGTTTCTGTTCTGAAATAATGTTGTCAAAATATTGTAACAGTTGGCATCTTTCGATAATATTCATGCATTTTCTTCATGGCTTTCTTAAATTTGCCATACCATAAGGAAAAAAAATTACTAATATAAACAATGGCAATTAATATATATACAGTAGAAGATCTTTATAACGCAAACCTGAAAACGCAAGGTTGTGCGTTATATAGAATTTTGCGTTATATGGATCACATCATTAAATTCACCTTGTAAACAGGGCCAAATATGTCTGAAACATATCAAAATACATTAGAATATCTTTATACTGCATTCCTTGTTACCAAGAATTATCCAAATTATAAATTTTTGCATAATATAGGTCAGACATTGTTAAATTTATTTTATAAACATAATCCAAATATAACTGACACAACCATGCCTTATATTAGACATTTTCAAAAATGTTTATTGTAATAATAGCATTTTTTTTTTTTCAGTAAAAAGGTCTTAAATTAGAAGATAAAGTTGAACTAATGTATCAAATTTAGTCCTCTAGAGAGTAGCAATATTTTACAATGTGAAAATGCAGGTGCTTTTTAACTGCAAAAATCATTGTTTACATCTGAGGAGTTGTGCGTTATATGGAGAATTGTGTTATATAGAATTGCGTTATAAAGATCTTCTACTGTATATATATATATATTGTCAGGTTCTGAGAAATATCTGCTATTAGAACTGGGGTTCTATATTATTTTTGTCTTAATATATTATATATTGTATGGGCTGTGTACTGGAATTTCAAAATAACAGTCTTTCCTTATCTAAAACTGGATCTAAGCCAGTGAAAATGTATAGATGGTATGAAGGGGAAAAAAAGATAGTTGGAGAGGGATGTGCCCAACCTTTTGAGATGTCTGTGGAAGATGGGAAGACAAAAGCATTCCACGAACGAAGAAAAGAGTTTGAAATGGGAGCCAGGTAGAAAACTCCGGAGGGGTTATGTTGAGAAGGAGCAAGGGGTTGCTGGAAGGCAGTCTCTGCTGCTGAGATAGTGAGTTTGAGCGTAGCGCGCAAAGTGGACGGGTGTTCCTTGGATAGCTCTGAGAGAGGGCGTAGGATTGAGTGAGGCTCGGAGAGCTTAGGCTTAGTGCACATATGTGTTGGGAGATCGAGATTGATCTCCGGAAAGCTAATTTAACGTGTGTAGAGTGAGAGTGATTTAACGTAGTTTAACAGTGCACAGCCAGCATTTACTGTATTCAGTTTAATGTTGAACCGGATCATCTATATCCGAGTTTGTAAGTGTAAATAGTCTTTTGTTGTTGTGTAAATAGTGTGTAAATAAACTGTTAATTTAGTTAATTGAAAGCGTTGGTTTTCATTTAAACAATCTTCTCAGTGCGTGACCGATATCACGTAATCATATCGGTGGTGGCAGCATATAAATAATAAGGATTTTCTTCGAAGTTGTGCGGACCAAGAGGAAACTCCGACATATATATATATATATATATATATATATATATATTGTTAATCGAAATTTTATATAGCATTATTATTATTATAAATTTTTATGATATTTTTATTATTATAAACATAGGTTTAGAAAGATCACCAAATATTAAAAAATTACGCTTAAGTGATCAGGAAATTTCCATTATCTTTGTATAATTAATTTAATATTAGAAATCTCGAACTTTTTTTTAAAATTAATATATTATTTAAAATTTGAAATAAATGCGAAATGATGAACAAATAAATTTTAAAAACTATTTTAACTACATAAAAAAAAGTTGCAAAATACAAACATGCTTGGTTCTTGAAATAACTTTAAATAGTTTAACAAAACTATAATCTTAATTTTGAATATAAAAAATAAGGGATTTTTTTTTTAAATATTAGTTTTATATTTCAAAACCATTTTGGCTATGAAACAAACACAAAAAAATATTTGCATTTATTTTTCAAATCCTCACTAGAAGGACAATCCGCCAAACAGTTTTGCCAAATCTAAGGGGTGTTTTATTCAGAAATTTCGAGTTCACACCCGAAAATTTTTAACACAATTTTTTTTTTTTTTATTACATTCACGAAATACCTAGCATTATAATAACCAAAGATAACTAAGGCAACTTTCTAGAGAGAATTTAGAATTTCTTAATGATAGTTTTATAAATGACGCATAAATGCATCAAACGGCTTGTATAGTGTTAAAATAAAATTTAACTTTTTCTACTCTGATGAACACAATGAGGCAACATTTATTGTGAAAATAAAATATTCTTTAAAAAAAAATTTAAAACAAAAATATACTGACCTTTACATAGTCAGTAGCGCCAACTTTTGTAAAATACTGAGTGAGCTTAAAATTTTTGAGTAAAATATCATAATTTTTATCCCTTGGAGGGAGAGGTAGGGGAAGAGCGAATGATTAAAGATGGTAATTTGAAATTAAATTATGTTTTTCTAAGCAAAATATAAAATTATTATAATTTAATAAATTTTATTAAATTATATTCACACAAGTTCTTCCTTATAAATACATTAATATTTATTATAAATAACATAAAAATTACTAACTATTGAAATTGCAAAAAGCTGAATGTCAAGAAAAACATACATTTTAGTAAGTAAGTAAGTAAGTAAGCACCCACCCTGGGAACCCGCTTTTAGCTTATGGTTAGGTTTGAACCCCGAGCCCAGGGCAGGGAAAAGTACTATTACCTGTAAAACCCTCTAGTATTTAAGACACTTAATAGAATACAATACAATTGAAAAAAAAATGAAAAAATTAAATTAAATTAGTTTTTTTTTTTTTTTTTTTTTTTTTTTTTTTTTTGCAGTCAGCTGCTGGCCCCTCTAGAAATATGAGATAAAAATTACTAAAAATATTTAAAGATAAAATAATCTAAATTTAAAGATAAAATTACAATAATATATAACTTAAAGGCCAAAACAATAGCTGTAGTAATGAATTTATATGTCCAGCACTCCTGCTCACTGCCCATAACTCGGAGGAGGACCGTTGAACTGATATATTGATCTATGAGATCCCCGTTCATATTAAACCTTCTGAACGATATAAATATAGTTTTAAGCTAGATTTGAGATTAATTACTGTGAGCTATATATAAGTACAATAACATATAGGGAAGGTTTATCGGTTACCCACAACGTACTAGAGCAAGATTAAAGTTTTTAAGAGCTGAATTTAAAGTTTTAAAGAGTTTATCTGAAGTTGCTATATATCACGAAAAGTTCAACTGGTTATCACAGCGACATACAAGTTTACAAAAGCAGGACACCATTTTTGAAGATATTAGCCTTTGATACTCATATTAAAATCTTTCGCTGATGAGTTAATGGAAGTATTTTGTAAGAGATATTACTGTAGATATTTTTAAGATGAATGAATATTTTTTTTTTTTTTTTTTTTTTTTTTTTTTTTTATGTAGATACTTTATCTGAACCTCCTGTCCACCAATTGAGACTGAAATATAGGACACAAACTAGAGTCTGCTGTATGCTTCCTATAGTTTTCTTGATAATAGCAATTAGTACAGCGATGCTGTGATGGATCGGTGATATAAGGACAGTTGAGAGTTTGATGACCCATGGCACATTTGGCACATATGGAGTTCCTGCTACAGTTAGTCTTTGTATGCCCGTAAAGTTGACAGTTCTCACATCTAAGTATGGGTCGATATATTCTTGTACTGCAATTATTGAGGCCAATTGAGATACTTTTCTGAGCCAGAAGTTTTTCAGCTGCATTTACTTCTAAATTCAGTACCATATGATAACTTGTGGATTTTTCTCTTTGTATTATTTTTAATATTGTTAAATTCTTGTCTGTTGAACGATCTTTTAAGTAGTTAATTATGTCATCAGTAGGTATCATCGATGGTATTCCTGTAATTATTATCCTTGAGTGTTTTTGCAGGTTGTAAGTTAGTTCTACTATTTCTGAAATGTTTGGGATTTTTTTCAATTCTTTTCAATAACTTCTCTGTGTTGTTATCTGTATCTGATTGAATTGTCAGTGCATTGATTTGTTTTGTTTGTTTACAGAATATTGGTAGATCATTTTCTTTAATCAATTCGGTATTTAACAGTTCTTTCAATTTATTTGTTGATATTTTCTTTGAGATATTTTTTATAATTATTGCCGAGTTTGAATACTTTCCTTGAGAATTAAATTGTTTTTGTTCTTCGTTATCTTGAGATCTTTCATATTTCTTTGTATTTTTGTCTATAAGATTTTCTATTATTAGTTTTTCAATTTTGTGAATCCTTCTTGATAATTGTGGTATGTCTGTATCTATATTATTTTCTATATCTCTAAGCTTGCTCATGCACTCTTCTATTATTTTGTCTTGTGCTTTTAATTGTTCTTCTCTTGTAGCTATTTCCTGCTCCAATTTGGCTATTATTTCTTTGGTTGATTCTGTTGTTTGTTGTTGTTGCTTATCCATTTTTGTACCAGTCAAGATTGTCTGAGTATACTTTTGTTGTGTTTTTATTTGTATTTGTGTTGCCTTTTCTTTTGTTTCCGATTCTGAATGCTGTTGTTTGATTAAGTTCTTTAATTTTTTTATTTCTTCTCTCATTTCCTCTTCTTTGTGTTTGAAAATGGTATTTTCTTTTTCTTTTTCTATCAGTTTTCCTTCTAGTCTTTGTTCCATCTTGGAGCTTTTCTTCCAACTGAGCTGCAATTTTATCAATTTCCTCTTCCAATTCGCTTATTTTTCTCCTGTCTCTTTGTATCGTTGTTGTATTTTTATGATATCTTATTATTCTAGATTCATCATTTTTTGCTCTTGTAAATATTGCATTAAGATATTTCTGTTCTTCAAGATGTTTCTGTGCTTCCTCTGTAGTTCCTTTCACCCTTTTCCTTTCTATCCTTTCATATTCCGAAATCAATTGGCTTATCGTTAGGCTTTGCAGTGATTCCTGTTTTTCAATAGGTCTTTCTGGAAGTCTTTGATATTGTTCCGTATATGACTTTTGTATGTTTATGCTTTCCGGAGAGTCCACTGTTGAGTTCAACAAGGAATTCATTGTTTAGTTCGGTGTTGTATTGTAGATTAATTGTTTTGGTGTCTGGTCTAATCTGACCAAACTAACTTTTGGGTTGTTTGTTAGAATTTCTTTCTGTAATCTTTGGTTAGGATTTATATTATTTTTCTCTGAATGTTTATTGGAATTCATTATTTGCAGTATTTGTTTCAGAGGCAATGGTGTAAATTGAGTTGCTTCGGTCACTATCCCTTTCTTCCTTGTCTCTATTGTTCTTTTCTCCTCCTCCTTAGCTGTGTTTAGTTCTTTTTCCAAGATATTTTTCATCATATCATTTGAATCGTCGAGACCAATCAGTTGTTCGCATGCTATCATGGTAATTGCTCTGGATGGTGATAAATATTGAAATGAGTGTATGCATGATGTGTCCGAAATTGCTGAAGATCTCGTACTCGTTTCCAATGAATCTGATTTATTTCCTGACTCATTTATTGGACTTCCAGATGATTCCATGTTCCAATCTAGGTCGTGCTTAGTCGGATTTACCCTTGGGTTTTGTTGATTATAGATTATTCTACTTTTATATGGTGTCGCCATTTAGAAGATGATTTAATAATTCAACTACTAGTGGTAAGGCCATTATAGATATTACTTTTCAATTAATCAGAAAGATACTTTTATATGGATTACTCAGAGCTACTGGTAACTATATTCAGAGAGATACTTTTAAATGATAAGGTATGCGTTCCAATGTCGGAAGCTAAAAATATTAAGATATATTAAAATATAACGAGATAATAATTAGAGATAAAGAACAGGGGTCCACTAGGCCCCGACCATACATCATTGAAGGAAAGGGAATATAGAAAGTAGAAAGCAAAAACCGGTAGTCGTAACTACCGAAAATGACTAAGAAAAATTTAATAGCCAAAGATGGGGAGAATTTTTGAGAAATAAAATCAAAATAAAACAGAACAATGATAGTGATAGAAATTAACCAAAAGGGAGAAGAAGGGGGGGAAAAGGTACATGAGTATGCTTCCCGTGTCCATAAGCTCATACACTAAAATTAATAAAAACCTGGTGCCATCGTAACAAAGATCAATTGCCCTTAACGACTTGCTCAATAAAACCCCCTTTACAAATACTCTGTCTCACACCACTGCATTGACATATTCAGATATGCAAACAGAGCATGAGAAAAGCAAAATAAGAGATAGTGAATGTGCTTATTAAATGACATATACGAGATATAAAACAAATGTATTAACAATAGATATATAGAACTGAGTATTGAAGCAATAAAACAGATTTGTTTACAATAGATATATAGAACTGAGTAATGAAACAATAAGTAGATAAACACTTAATATATACTGTGAATAATATGTAGCAATATATGTGAGATAAGCTAGTAAATATTTACAGCACAACGCGATACCAAATACTTGAAGCTGTGTTATACCTTGTAACATTGAATCCGATGTACTTGTAAAATATGTTAAATAATTTCTATAACTCTGCACAAAAATGTGTTCTATCAGAAACTCCCATAGAGAGGGAAAAATAACTTTTACTAATGATTTACTGGGATGACAGCGATTGGGTGGACGTAGGATGACTAGTAAAAGAGAAAAAAGTTTAAGTAACAGCAAAACACTTACCTTACTCAAAGGTCCCGCTGCACTTGCCTGTAAAGCATGTTAGTTAGAGCATCTAGATTATTACGGATAGACCGGGAGCCGACCGCATAAACTACCACCTCATCGAGTTCATGAATGAAATTCATGCACAAAATAGAACTTGATTACCATATTAAAATGGAACTGGTCTGCCAGCTCATATCTTGGTGGAACACCCGGGCAGACTGGATTTTAGTGGTTGAATTTTAGGTCCCCAACCACCTCATCGTGTTCACGGATGAAATTCAAGAACTAAGTAGTGCTCGATTAGCACAATGAAATGGAACTGGTCTGCCAGCTCATATCTTGGTGGAACACCCGGGCAGACTGGATTTTAGTGGTTGAATTTTAGGTCCCCAACCACCTCATCGTGTTCACGGATGAAATTCAAGAACTAAGTAGTGCTCGATTAGCACAATGAAATGGAACTGGTCTGCCAGCTCATATCTTGGTGGAACACCCGGGCAGACTGGATTTTAGTGGTTGAATTTTAGGTCCCCAACCACCTCATCGAGTTCACGGATGAAATTCAAGAACTAAGTAGTGCTCGATTAGCACAATGAAATGGAACTGGTCTGCCAGCTCATAACTTGGTGGAACACCCGGGCAGACTGGATTTTAGTGGTTGGATTTTAGGTCCCGAACCACCTCACCGAGTTCACGGATGAAATTCAAGAACTAAGTAGTGCTCGATTAGCACAATGAAATGGAACTGGTCTGCCAGCTCATATCTTGGTGGAACACCCGGGCAGACTGGATTTTAGTGGTTGAATTTTAGGTCCCCAACCACCTCATCGAGTTCACGGATGAAATTCAAGAACTAAGTAGTGCTCGATTAGAACAATGATATGGAACTGGTCTGCCAGCTCATATCTTGGTGGAACACCCGGGCAGATTGGATTTTAGTGGTTGAATTTTAGGTCCCCAACCACCTCATCGAGTTCACGGAGGAGATTCAAGAACTAAGTAGTGCTCCATTAGCATAATGGAATGGAACTGGTCTGCCAGCTCATATCTTGGTGAAAAACCCGGGCAGACTGGATTTTAGTGGTTGAATTTTAGGTCCCCAACCACCTCATCGAGTTCACGGATGAAATTCAAGAACTAAGTAGTGCTCGATTATTAGCACAATGAAATGGAACTGGTCTGCCAGCTCATACCTTGGTGGAACACCCGGGCAGACTGGATTTTAGTGGTTGAATTTTAGCTCCCCAACCACCTCATCGAGTTCACGGATGAAATTCAAGAACTAAGTAGTGCTCGATTAGCACAATGAAATGGAACTGGTCTGCCAGCTCATATCTTGGTGGAACACCCGGGCAGACTGGATTTTAGTGGTTGAATTTTAGGTCCCCAACCACCTCATCGTGTTCACGGATGAAATTCAAGAACTAAGTAGTGCTCGATTAGCACAATGAAATGGAACTGGTCTGCCAGCTCATATCTTGGTGGAACACCCGGGCAGACTGGATTTTAGTTGTTGAATTTTAGGTCCCCAACCACCTGATCGAATTCACGGATGAAATTCAAGAACTAAGTAGAGCTCGATTAGCACAATGAAATCGAACTGGTCTGCCAGCTCATATCTTGGTGGAACACCTGGGCAGACTGGATTTTAGTGGTTGAATTTTAGGTCCCCAACCACCTCATCGAGTTCACGGATGAAATTCAAGAACTAAGTAGTGCTCGATTAGCACAATGAAATGGAACTGGTCTGCCAGCTCATATCTTGGTGAAACACCCGGGCAGACTGGATTTTAGTGGTTGAATTTTAGGTCCCCAACCACCTCATCGAGTTCACGGATGAAATTCAAGAACTAAGTAGTGCTCGATTAGCACAATGAAATCGAACTGGTCTGCCAGCTCATATCTTGGTGGAACACCTGGGCAGACTGGATTTTAGTGGTTGAATTTCAGGTCCCCAACCACCTCATCGAGTTCACGGATTAAATTCAAGAATTAAGTAGTGCTCGATTAGCTCAATGAAATGGAACTGGTCTGTCAGCACATATCTTGCTGGAACACCCCGGCAGACTGAATTTTAGTGTTTGAATTTCAGGTCCCCAACATTTTCATTGAGTTCGCGGATGAAGTTCATGAGCTAAATAAAATTTGATTATCATATTAAACTGAACCTTGTCTGGCATGTCATATCTTGGTGGAACACCTGGGCAGACTGGATTTTAGTGGTTGAATTTCAGGTCCCCAATCACCTCATCGAGTTCACGGATTAAATTCAAGAATTAAGTAGTGCTCGATTAGCTCAATGAAATGGAACTGGTCTGTCAGCACATATCTTGCTGGAACACCCCGGCAGACTGAATTTTAGTGTTTGAATTTCAGGTCCCCAACATTTTCATTGAGTTCGCGGATGAAGTTCATGAGCTAAATAAAATTTGATTATCATATTAAACTGAACCTTGTCTGGCATGTCATATCTTGGTGGAACACCTGGGCAGACTGGATTTTAGTGGTTGAATTTCAGGTCCCCAATCACCTCATCGAGTTCACGGATTAAATTCAAGAATTAAGTAGTGCTCGATTAGCTCAATGAAATGGAACTGGTCTGTCAGCACATATCTTGCTGGAACACCCCGGCAGACTGAATTTTAGTGTTTGAATTTCAGGTCCCCAACCTTTTCATTGAGTTCGCGGATGAAGTTCATGAGCTAAATAGAATTTGATTATCATATTAAACTGAACCTTGTCTGGCATGTCATATCTTGGTGGAACATGTGGCCAGATCAAATTTTAGTGGTTGATATTACTTAGTAGTTTCTTCTCTTTTTACGAGAAAGTAATAGTGCATTTTCGACGAATTTATGCGTTTTAGGTTTTGAACATGTTTTGACTGTTTTTAGAAAATACGTATTTGTGTTTCTGTCTGTATGTGACAAAAAGATAACAAAAAATGGCGCTCTATCTCAAGAACTAATGCACCGAATTTAATAAAAGTTTATATTCAGTAATTTGTTGCATATTTTATTTTTATCCCTCGTGTTGATAATTGGCCGTCATAAACACAACCTTCCAACCAACCATATTGTGTTTCGGTATAAAACGCCCAACAGGTGGTGCTTCAATACGAGTTCCGCAATTGCTGTACTCAAGGAATAATGCATGGATTTTCATGAAATTTAGCATACTGTTAGATATTAAACTAACTTAGTTCTGCTTAGGTTTACCTGGCAAATAAAAGCTTGCGTTGCTATGTTGTGTTTTTCAAGATTTTCGCCTCTAGCTATTTATCAAAGACTAATGCACGGAATTTATCAAATTTCATATTCTGTTACACTTTCAGAAAAATAAATCCTTATTCGGCATGACATTATACATCCTAACAGGTGTTTTTTCTTATTACGATTGTGTTGGGAATTTTCATTCACACATCTCAGATTGTGGGTGCTGAAATTCATTGATTTCTGTACAATATGCGATTTTTATATTTCCTTTTTTTAAGTTCATACAGTTCTCAAACCTATACTTTTAGAATCCTCATGATGGGTCCAATTTTTGCACTTTGACAGGGAATTTTGAAGTATCAACTTGTCGGAGATAGAAGAAAGTTTTAGGATTTAAACATCCGACTAGTTTCCTTTTTGGAGTAAATTATGAGTGACCAATATAAGCTGAACAAATAGGGTAACTCTAGGCGAGATGGCCATAGACGAGAGATGGCCAGTCTAAATATTTTCAAAACTTGATCATAGATTTCAGCATAAACTTTGTTCGTAGGAAATAGTCCAACGACTTCATTCATTGCGACGTGCAGCTGTGTTTTTCAATTATAAAAAGTAAGTGTAATTTTAATGCTTATTACTTTCTTCTATCTTTACAAGAAGAAAGTATTGGATTCGTGAAAATTTTCGACTTTCGGTTTTCGACGGATTTACACGTTTTAGGGGTCAGAGATTCCGAAAAACATGTTTTTACAAAATGTCTGTCTGTCTGTATGTGACACAAATTTTGTGGGCTCTCTATCTCAAGAACTAAAGCACGGAATTTAATAAAAATTTATATTCCGTTAGTCCCTGATATAAATTGGTGCTGATTAGTTGTTGGTGTAAATCACTCTACAGGTGGCGCTGCTATGCAGCCTTTTTCACGATTTTCGCAATAGCTAAATCTCCAGAACTAATGCACGGATTTTCACCAAATTTCAGATTCAGTTAGTCCTTGACATGAATTGAAGTTTTGTACATTTTGGTGTAAATCGCTCCTCAGGTGGCGTTGCTATACTGCATTTTTACGATTTCCACAATAGCTCTATCTCAACAACTAATGCTTGGATTTTCAACACACTTCAGATTCAAGTATACTTTGATGTGAGTTAGTGCTGTTTTTGTTTTGGTGTAAATCGCTCAAAAGGTGGCGCTGCTATGCTGCACTTTTCAGAATTTCCGTTATAGCTTTATCTCAAGAACTAATGCAATAATTTTCACCAAATTTCAGAATCAGTTGTTAATCCTTGACATGAATTGACATTTTGTTCATTTTGGTGTAAATCGCTCAACATGTGGCGCTTCTAGGCATATTTTGTTTTCAGAATTTCCACTATAGGTGTATGTCAAGAACTAATGCACGAATTTTCATCAAACTTTAGAATCAGTTAGTCCTTGACATGAACTGACATTTTATACAGTTTGGTATGAATCGCTCAATAGGTGGCGCTGCTATGCTGTTTTCTGTGATTTCCGCAATAGCTCTATCTCGTGAACTAATGCTTGGATTTTCAACGAACTTCAGATCCATGTACACCTGGTTATCAATTATTGCTGTTTATGTATTGATATAAATCACTCAACAGGTGGCGCTGCTATGCTACATTTTTCAGAATTTCCGCTATAGCTCTATCTCAAGAACTAAGGCACGATTTTTTATCAAACTTCAAATTCAGATACACTTTGATATGAATTGATGCTAAATAGATGTAATTTCTTGCACTATTTAAATGATTTAATTGACTTGATTTATATAGAAGAAAGTTTTGTGATGGCCACTATATACTAGTTTTATTTAGTGGTTGAATATTTTTGTTGAGTTTGGTATCGAAATGTTTTGCAGTACGTACGTTACATTTTATTTTAATATACGGACTTTTAAGGCACATGTATAATCCGATATTTCCTTCTAAGCCTAAAACAAAGACATACAATGGCGAAGTGAGGCTTCAAATTAGGTGTCCATTTGTCCTTCGATTTCAGGATAGATGGCCACATCAAATGGAAGAGAGATGACCACCTTTAATTAACAGTTCCCAATTAAACGGATTGAGGATTTTAACTAAATATAATTATATTTAAAATAATTATACATATTTTATGTTTATAATTATATTAAGTGATATAATTGTTTAAACTTTTTTGCCAAAAATAAAGATTTCAATAATAATAATATAATATAGGGCCTAACGATGTTTTTTTTTCAAAAGATTTTGAAAAAAAAACGTCGGAAACTTTCATCCCACAAACAGATAAAAGTTGATAAATAATACTAAAACCATGAAAATGTCTAAAACAAACGCGAGAAAAAATACCCGACACTTTAAGTAGCGAAGAATATGAAATACATTTGAAATTATCAAATTCTGCAGATACCGAGGGAATAGAATTGGATGAGGATCACTGTGTTGGTTGTGGAGAAGAATATAATACCACAACCAAAAAGGATGACTGGATACAATGCATAAGCTGTCTGAAGTGGTCCCATGAAACGTGTATGAACTATAAAGACCTTTCAAAAATCAGGTAAAATTTTACGAAAACTGAAGGCTTGAAATTATACTTCAAATTTTCTTTATTCGAATTTTATTCACTCATTTTCTGTGACATAATTGCATCTTTAGAAATTTCTGTATGTTTTTCATGATTAACTATATAAAATGTGTCATTTTTTTTTAAATTTTAACTGCTCTTTTTCTTTCTTATATTGGATAACCATCTCTCCTAGGCTTGAAGGAGAGATGGCCATCTGCCATTTTAATTTCAATTTTGTTTCCCACTTTTTGTTCTCAATATTTAATTATTTTTTGCTCAAAATAGGATGAGTATATGTATAAGGATTTTAAATATGCATAAATATTTCTTTCATTTTCAATCTAAGAATTTTTATTTCAATATGTAAAACTATGGCCATCTATCCTAGACTTACCCTAACTATAAAAAATCGTCTTTAATGATAATAGTCAAAAAATTAGATATAATGAAATTCTAACGCACAATTGGAATTGGTATACTGCAAATATTTACTAATATTTTACTTTTACAAGTTCTGGAAATGTTTTTTTTTTTGTTGATATTTTTAAGACGTACAGATGAAAAATCGCAAATATTTATTGGCACCTGAAGAGAAATTTTTATTTAAATGTTTTGCTACTGTATGATGTTTAATATATTAAATCCCTTTTTTTACAACAATCATACAAATTGAACTTTTTTACAAAGTAACAAGTTTATTGTAATGTAATTAAAAAATAGTACAATAATTTAAATAAATGTAATAATATTTTTAATAATTTGAATTCGTCCAAACTTTTGAATAGTTATACTAACTACTTAGTTCTTGAATTTCATCCGTGAACTCAATGAGGTGGTTGGGGACCTAAAATTCAACCAATAAAATCCAGTCTGCCCGAGTGTTCCACCAAGATATGAGCGGGCAGACCAGTTCCATTTCATTGTGCTAATCGAGCACTACTTAGTTATTGAATTTCATCCGTGAACTCGATGAGGTGGTTGGGGACCTAAAATGCAACCACTAAAATCCAGTCTGCCCGGATGTTCCACCAAGTTGGCAGACCAGTTCCATTTCATTGTGCTAATCGAGCACTACTTAGTTCTTGAATTTCATCCGTGAACTCGGTGTGGTGGTTGGGGACCTAAAATTCAACCACTAAAATCCAGTCTGCCCGGGTGTTCCACCAAGATATGAGCTGGCAGAACAGTTCATTTCATTGTGCTAATCGAGTACTACTTAGTTCTTGAATTTCATCCGTGAACTCGATGAGGTGGTTGGGGACATAAAATTCAACCACTACAATCCAGTCTGCCGGGTGTTCCACCAAGATATGAGCTGGCAGAACAGTTCCATTTCATTGTGCTAATCGAGCACTACTTAGTTCTTGAATTTCATCCGTGAACTCGATGAGGTAATTGGGGACCAAAAATTCAACCACTAAAATCCAGTCTGCCCGGGTGTTCGACCAAGATATGAGCTGGCAGACCAGTTCCATTTCATTGTGCTAATCGAGCACTACTTATTTCTTGAATTTCATCCGTGAACTCGATGAGGTGGTTGGGGACCTAAAATTCAACCAATAAAATGCAGTCTGCCCGGGTGTTCCACCAAGATATGAGCTGGCAGACCAGTTCCATTTCATTGTGCTAATCGAGCACTACTTAGTTCTTGAATTTCATCCGTGAACTCGATGAGGTGGTTGGGAACCTAAAATTCAACCACTAAAATCCAGTCTGCCCGGGTGTTCCACCAAGATATGAGCTGGCAGACCAGTTCCATTTCATTGTGCTAATCGAGCACTACTTATTTCTTGAATTTCATCCGTGAACTCGATGAGGTGGTTGGGGACCTAAAATTCAACCAATAAAATGCAGTCTGCCCGGGTGTTCCACCAAGATATGAGCTGGCAGACCAGTTCCATTTCATTGTGCTAATCGAGCACTACTTAGTTCTTGAATTTCATCCGTGAACTCGATGAGGTGGTTGGGGACCTAAAATTCAACCACTAAAATCCAGTCTGCCCGGGTGTTCCACCAAGATATGAGCTGGCAGACCAGTTCCATTTCATTGTGCTAATCTAGCACTACTTAGTTCTTGAATTTTATCCGTAAACTCGCTGAGGTGGTTGGGGACCTAAAATTCAACCACTAAAATCCAGTCTGCCCGGGTGTTCCACCAAGATATGAGCTGGCAGACCAGTTCCATTTTAATATGGTAATCGAGTTCTATTTTGTGCATGAATTTCATCCATGAACTCGATGAGGTGGTAGTTTATGCGGTCGGCTCCCGGTCTAGGAGTGTTGCCAATCATTATTATGATGCTAAGTAAATACTGTAGAATACCCGAGATCAGTGCAGGGACCGCCGGAAATAAATTAGAGTGGTTTGGATAATTAATTTAACGGAAACCAATAAGTAGTATTAAAAGACTGTAAAGATAACATTTTAAGCAAAAAGATGCCATTGATAGGGAAAAAATATAAAATATTAAAAATTTTAAGTGGGATAAGATCTCCACTCGAAAACCCCTGTGACGTCACAAATTGGAAGGCCGTAACCCCAAAAGCAAAAAAGTTCCTATTGTTAAGCAAGTTGAGATGTAACTGGAAGTGAAATTTTTAGTGGGACAAATCATTGTAGTGAAGGCAGTTAGCTGTGAGAAAAAACTAGAGAGATAGCTAAATAAATAAAAAAGTAACAAAAGTTAAGGATTAGGCCTAACCAATACCAAACACATAGATAATTTTAGTCACTAAAGTGCTTTATCAATTCGACATTAAAATAGATGGCAAAATATCCAGGAAATTTGTTTTCCGGAGAAATTTATCTATACATCCGCTGAAGGAGCTTTTAGTGCTTTTGTCAGTCTAATTGATGTCCTTACTGCTTTTCAAACAACATTATTTTGAGAACGTGAATAAAACTAAATTCCATTTCAACGATAAAATAAATAAATAATTAAATAAATCAATAGAAAGTTGAAAATTTAGTGCACAATTCACCTTGATTTTTAATAAACATATATAAGATACACAAAATGTAAAAACATTGCTTACAGGTGTCAAGTATGATAAAATCCTTTAAAAAAAGCATTAAAGTCATTTAAAAATCATAACGTTTTCGACCGACACTTACTCGGTCATCCTCAGTGAAAATTAGAAGTTTTTCACTGAGGATGACCGAGTAAGTGTCGGTCGAAAACGTTATGATTTTTAAATGACTTTAATGTTTTTTAAAAGATTTTATCATACTTAATACCTGTAAGCAATGTTTTTACATTTTGTGTATCTTATATATGTTTATGAAATAAATCAATTGAAATTGGGTTGGCGGAGAGGTCAAATTATTGGGTGGGCTCGCGCCCCATGGGTCTATATAAGTTGGCGCCACTGAATACAGTTATAATTCTAATTAACATTTTAAAATTCATGACTTGTCCCCATATAGTCCAGGGGAAATGTACATTTTCCCTTGCAAAAGGTCGGGTAGAAGAATTTTTTTTTCTGAATTGTTTATAATGATGCCAACATGGAAAAATCAAGTTTTCTAACAAAATTTCTTAAGGCTAAATTGTCTGCGGCCAAAAAACAACTAAATTTTGGGACATTTTTTTGATTTTTTAAAAAATATCTCGAGACCCGTTGCCTTAGCATATTATTTGTCAATTACAATATTAAAGAAGATAAAGTTCTCTACAACTTTCATATTTACAACTTTTTGATACACGCAATAGCAAGCGCAGTACGGTATTTCAGAAACAGGACAATTTTTTCAATTTTCTTTAAAAACCGTGAAAAACGTAGTTTTGTCTCGATTATTCATATCTTCCCCACGGATTTAATCGTGTATGTGAACTTCTGAAAATTGGTAGCAGTAAATTATCTATTTTTTGCACACTCACGTCTTTATTTTCAGACATTTTATATTCAATAAATTTATATAATTTTAAAAGTAGGGCAGAGTGTAGACGAATGAGACAATTTTCATATTTAGACAGTAACTTTACGTGTATACAATGTTAACTTCAAAGCCTTTTTTAAAAGAATACTTCAATATTTAGTAACTTATTGGCACGATAGTTTCAATTAAAAAAGAATTCTTGTTTAATTTTAATAATTTTTATAATGCATACATATTTATCCAGGTATCAATGGGATAGGTCTGAAAATTTGCGAAAAATATATTTTATTTCACACTACAATGGTATATTTTATTTACCAATTATTGATAACATATGTTTTAATGTTTTACTGTTTTAAAGATAGCAAACATTGGATTGTAGCTCCATATAAAAGGGGGGACTCAAAAAATAAATATATTTTAAGTAATAAATGCTTTTACCTTATAAAATAGCTACAATAAAAATGACAACAGACTATTTCACTAATTAATATTATTAATTTATCTGTTGTAAAATTTAAAAATTCTGTGAATAAAATATTTGAGATCATTAGTTTCATAAAAATATTTAAAAGTTTAGTTTTAAAAAATATTGTCAATTTTTCCCCTACTTGTGTCAATAAATATTACAGGAGATTATATCATTTTAGCATACAAAAATATGTAAAACTTTAAGATTATCTATTAATTACTTTAAATCTCAAACAGGATACTTTAAACTTTAGAACGGGTTCCAAACAGTTTTTCAAAAATAAAAAAGTCCGAATATTTAAAAAAAAAAAAAAAGAAAAAAGAAAAAAGAAAAAAGAAAAAAAAAAAAGAAAAGAAAAGAAAGAAACCAGCCAAATCCGAAAAAGTACAAAAGCACAATATTAGATATTTATCTCATGTATCCCATGAAAAAAAAAATTATTTAAGATTAACAAAATGCGAGCGAGATATTTGTCAAGAACTCTGCAATGGGTTTAATATTACCTTGCGTTTTGGAGGTCGTAAGTTTTACACAAAGGCCTATCTTTTTTATAATTGTTTCTAAAAATAATTTTAATTCAATAAATATGTGTAAGAGAATATTAAATTCTTCTTACCTGTATGGACGAAAATGCTAAAGCGTCGAGACACACTGGTTTCGTTATATTCTGTGGAAGCTCTGAAACGTATATTTTATTAGAAAGTGTATTGTGTGGTGATTGACGAATTCCGTTAAATGATGCAGGCTTGCAGTTTTAAAGAAGACTAAGTAAATTTAATAGAAACAAAAATGATTAATATACGATGTACATTCTTGAATATTACTGTAATATACATTTAAATGTTCTGGGTTTGGAATTAACTGCATTTTTCAGGAGCTAAACATCGCTTCCTGATTAAAAATAATGCAAAAAATGAGAAGACAAAAATTACGTGCTTATCACACAGATGCTACGCCCAGATCTGAGATAAAAAAAAGGGCTACAAGAGTATAAACACGGCCTCTTGGTTGAACAGTTTAAATTTACAAAGAAAAATCGCTGATCTTTGCTAAAACTATTGTTCTTGACAAGTTCAAATTAAGATTTCAGTTCGTAGTGTCCTTGTAAGTTTTTTTTGTAGTGCTGCCCTCTACGTGAAAAGAAATGAAGGTCTGATTGTTGAGATGATATTTCAGTTCCTCAGAGTTATTGGGAAAACACTGCTGGATAGTGGCGACATCTGGTTGCATATGTCACAAACAACGAAAGACGAAAAACATATTTCTTATTGTTTCCAACACTCCCCCTTTTCGTCTGAGCATTGTGGTGCGAGAAGTTGGAGTTGATTCCTCAGATTCTCGAAGTGAGGTTTGGGGATTGGCTTGGTAAGGATATCTGCGATCATTCTCTTGGAAGGACAGTATACTAGTTTTATGACACCGTTTTCCTTTAAGTGCCTCACGTTATGGTACTTTATGTCCACATGTTTCACCCGAGATTGGTGTTTATCATTATAGCTCAACTTTATACAGGCGGGTTTGTCCTCATATATTGTAATCGGTAAAGTCTGGTGTAACTTTAGGTCTTTTAGCAGATTAATTATCCATTGGATTTCTTGAATCGCGTTCGAAACAGAGATATACTCTGCCTCCGCGGTAGACAAAGCGACGCAGTTTTGTTTTTTTTATGTCCAGGACAGGAGATTGTTTCCTAATTTTAATACGTTCCCGGTGGTAAACTTCCTGTCTTCTCGATCTCCTGCCCAGTCCGAATCGTTGTATACTGTTAGTATGAGTGGCTTTTCTTTGTCTATGGTTAGTCTTAAGTACTTTGTAGTTCGCAGATATCTGATTACTTTCTCTATTGCATCCCAGTCAGCCTTTCTAGGAGATTCGTTTTTTCTTCCCAGAATGTTAACTGTAGCAGCTATGTCCGGTCTGGTCAACGTTGCTATGTATAAGAGTGATCCCACTGCCCGCCTATATTGTTTGTTATCGTTTAGCGGTTCACTGTGTGGGTCTATATTGAAATAATCTGGCTCATGGGTGTGTATGTTGGTTTAGAGTTGGTCAATTTAAATTTTTCCGCTATTTCATTGATTTTATTTCCTTCGTCTAGCTCAAGGTTTTCGTTGTCTAGCCTTTTGATATTTATCCCAAGAAATTGTGATACCTCCCCAAGATTCTTTATTTCGTATTCCTTAGATAACTCCGCGTGTATATTGCGAGTGTTTTCTTCGCTTGCAAGCGACTAAAATGTCGTCTACATATACGATTATATAGGAAATGTCCCCATTTTCACTCCACTTATACAAGCACTGATCTGAATCACATTCTTTAAAATTTAAATTTCTTAACGACTTATTGATTTTTATGTACCAAGGCCTCGCGGCTTGTTTGAGGCCATATATTGCCTTTCTTAGTTTGCATACCTTTTCTTCCTCCCCCTCTACTATATATCCTTGTGGTTGAGTCATTAAGACTTCCTCGTCTAAATCTCCGTGTAAGAATGCTGTCTTTACATCGAGGTGAGTAATTTTTAAATTTTTATACACGGCGGCATTCAGGAAGCTTCTGATTGTGGTGTGCGCTACCACTGGTGCGTATGTTTCATCGTAGTCGCTTCCGTATTTTTGAGAATATCCCTTCGCGACGAGTCGCGCCTTGTACCTCTCTACTTCTCCGCGGGTATTATATTTTGTCTTAAATGTCCACTTGCAGCCAATGGTGCGTTTTCCCGGTGTCGGGTTCACCAGTTCCCAAGTATTGTTTTTCTTTAGCGACCTAATTTCCTCATTCGCGGCCTCAATCCATTTGTTTTTAATTTTAGCGTCTCTGATGTTGTTTACGTCTTCCCATTTTTCGGATCTTGTACTTTACAGATATTCGCGCTTATCCCGAAGCGGTCAGGGGGTACACATCTGTTGCTTCTTAGTGATCTCCGCGGTTCAGTGGTGCTTTGCTGCGGAGTATTGTTTTGATTTTGTTCGTCATTATTTAGCTCAATCTCTACTGTTTTAGTAGGTGTCTTCGCATCATTTTTGCTTTCGTCATTTTCGTTTACTCCGTTCTCAAAGAATTTAACAGCTCGCGATATTATTACGTTGTTTCCCCCTGTGTGTATTCTGTACCCTTTGCTTCGGTTATCATACCCTAATAGAATACCTTCAACGGCCTTTTTGTCAAATTTGGATCTCTTCGATTCTTCGACATAGGCATATACCATACACCCGAAGGTCCGTATGTTCGATAAATTAGGTTTTCTGTTATTCCACAGTTCGTAAGGCGTTCTATTGTTTTCGTTTGCCTTGGTGGGCAACCTATTTATCAGGTACGCCGCCTTAAGTACGGCCTCGCCCCAAAAGTGATTTGGTAAATTCGCGTCAGATAACATGGTGCGCGCCATCTCAACTATAGTTCTATTTTTACGTTCGGCGACGCCGTTCTACTGGCTACAATATGGGACGCTTAACTGATGTTCTATGTCGTTTTCTGTCAGGTAATTCTCAAAACTATCTCCTAGATACTCCTTTGCATTATCGGATCTGATCGCTTTTATAATGTTTCCGAATTTGTTCTTCGTTAGGGCTACGAATTCTTTAAGTTTTGTTATCGCTTCTGACTTATGCGAAATCGAATATATCATTGTAAATCGGCTATAGTCATCGGTAAAGGTTATAAAATATTTTTTCCCACTGAATGTTTGCGTTCGCATTGGCCCACACAAATCTGAATGAATCAAATTTAATGTTTCCTTTGATCTGTTAGTGGCGGATTTGGGGTCGGGTGCAATTGAAAGTTTGCCCTTAATACATTCTTTACAAACAGTTTCATGTTTACAATTGTGTATTTCTATGCCCTCAGCTAGTTTATGTTTTGTGAGATATTTTATTGCTTCGAAATTTTTGTGTCCCAGTCTCTTGTGCCAAATAGATATGCAATTTTTATTGTCACAAGATGTTTGTGTTTGCGCGTTATATCCGTAGTCATTTTTGGGTTCTAACTCATATAAATTATCATTTAATTTTGCCGTTAGAATTGTTCGGTTATCCTTTACGAATGAGCATTTCTGTTTTTCAGATATTACCTTAATATCATTCTCTGTGGCTCTTTTGACAGATAAAAGGTTGCTTTGCAATTCGGGACAGTATAACACATTTTTAAGAGTTATGGAATTTTGTGAGTCTGTATTTATGTTTACGTCTCTTAGACCCTGTGAACATAGCCGCTTTCCGTTCGCTATGGTTATTTCGCCAGTTTCCTGGCATAAAGTTTTGTATATTTTGCTTTGTTGCTACCACATGCCTTGTGCATCCGGAGTCAATTATATATGTATCTGCTATCGATATTTGTGCTCTGTTCGCAGTGACAGTTTCGTTTTCGAGAAATTTTTCTTCTGGTGATTTATTGTCGCTGGGGTGATTTGTTGTCGCTGCTTTTTTCATTTTTATTAGTTTCAGCTTTGCTTCCAAAGCAAAAGTTTGAAGTTTCCCTGGGGTTGTTTTGGGCGGTTTTGTGACTATTTGCGTTATTCCTATAGTTGTTTGAATTGTTGAATGGTTTGCTCCTATTCCAACCATTCCTGGCGTAGTTATTATGCTGGTTTTTATTTTTTAGGTGATAACATTCGTTTGTTGTGTGCCCCTGTTTTTTTACAGTATACACAGTATTTTTTACTTTTATTTGGCTTATTTGTTATTTTGTACGCGGTTTCACGCGTATTTGGATTTGTTCCTTGGTTTTCACTCCTATGTCTGTATTTATCAGACAGTTTTGTCTTCACCAATTCAAGGGTTAAGTCGCTCTCATTTCTGGCTTCAAGACCTATAATTAAGGGGTCATAGGACTTGGATAGGCTGCACAACAGAAGTGCGACGATGTGAGTCTCGGGAATTTCTTCCCCAATTGCGTATAATTTGTCCCTCAGTGTTAATATACTATTAATATGCTTATTCATATCGCCGCCGTCGCACAATTTTTGCGAGTAGAGTCTTCTTAACAAAAACAATTTAGAAGATAAGGTGGATCTTTGGTGAACTGTCTTAAGGGTATCCCAGATTGCCTTAGCAGTTTTTAAATGCTTAATGTGGACAATCAGTGAATCGTCTATAAACAAGTTTATTGTGGCACGGGTTTTTACATCTTTTTTACGCCAATTATCATCTGGAGTTAGTGGGGGGTGTCTCGACGACGTAACTAAACAAGTCGTCCCTATAGTGAGCAGCATTTCTACGCGAAACGCCCACAGGTCGTAATTATTATTGGTATTTCTCCACTAAAGATATTTCCTTTGCGGTAGAAATTGCCATAACTAAGTTAGATGCTACCCTATATTTTTTTCAATTATATATATTCGTTTATCAATGTCTCACTATCACACACAATATTAATAAAATATTAATGACTATATAATATTTCTTTATATTAAAGTATGTCTTATTATCAACAGTCAGTGATCACTATATATATATAATATATTCAATTTTTTTCTCGTATATATATTTTCAGTACTATATCCCTTTATTCAGCAATATTATATTCATTCAATATTATTCAAATTATCATATTTGATATTTGTTATCATTTCAATAATATTATATTAAATATCAATCAATATTATTCAGTATATCACTTTTAATATTTATTATTTTTATGGCCTTTTTTTCTCACAGTTTCAGTCAAGCATAATCTTTTGGAGGGCGTAAGTTTTACACAAAGGCCTATCTTTTTTATAATCGTTTTTAAAAATAATTTTAATTCAATAAATATGTGTAAGAGAATATTAAATTCTTCTTACCTGTATGGACGAAAATGCTGGAGCGTCGAGACACACTGGTTTCGTTATATTCTGTGGAAGCTCTGAAACGTATATTTTATTAGAAAGTGTATTGTGTGGTGATTGACGAATTCCGTTCAATGATGCAGGCTTGCAGTTTAAAGAAGACTAACTAAATTTAATAGAAACATAAATGATTAATATACGATGTACATTCATGAATATTACTGTAATATACATTTAAATGTTCTGGGTTTGGAATTAACTGCATTCTTCAGGAGCTAAACATCGCTTCCTGATTAAAAATAATGCAAAAAATGAGAAGACAAAAATTACGTGCTTATCATACAGATGCTACGCCCAGATCTGAGATAAAAAAGGGCTACAAGAGTATAAATACGGCCTCTTGGTTGAACAGTTTAAATTTACAAAGAAAAATCGCTGATCTTTGCTAAAACTATTGTTCTTGACAAGTTCAAATTAAGATTTCAGTTCGTAGTGTCCTTGTAAGATTTTTTGTAGTGCTGCTCTCTATGTGAAAAGAAATGAAGGTCTGATTATTGAGATGATATTTCAGTTCCTTAGAGTTATTGGGAAAACACTGCTGGATAGTGGCGACACCTGGTTGCATATGTCACAAACAACGAAAGACGAAAAACATATTTCTTATTGCTTCCAGAAGGTTTAATATTACCTTGCGAATGTCTTCGTGTGACTAATTTATTCCCATAATTCATATAACTGTGACTTTAAACCCCTCAATACTACAACTACCGTAAAAATTTTGAAAATGAAATCCGTATGTACGGAATCCGAAGCGAAAGAATATGAAAAATTATACCTGCTAAGATGGAAACCTGTTTATTGCGGAATATATTTCGATTCGGTTTTCAAGGTTTTAATGAATCAATATTTGACAAAACTGATTACGTAGTTCAGCATTACGTATTTAATGATTACATACTTAAAAATTTCAAAAGCCGGCGATTAGAGATTTATTAAAATTCTCGCGGTAAATTTTTTTTTAAAGAGGGGGGGGGGGGGGGGGGAAGGCGCCAAAATCCATGTTTGCCACAAGTGCAAAAAAGGCTAGTTTAGGCTCTAAAACACATAATTTACTGCTACCAATATATAGAAGTTGACATACATGATTAAATACGTTGGGAACATTCAGGGGCACGCCAGCAGTATTCGGCGCCTGTGTGCAGAACTTCAATTGGCTCCCCATATTCCTGACTCCCCCCCAACCCCCCCCCCCCACCGAAAAAAAATTCATGATTTTTTTTCAAGGAGTATAAATGCATAGCTGCCAAGCCAACCTTACGGGGGTTTTCTCCAAATCAAATAAGCGAATTCTGAACCAGAAAATTTATTTAATGAAATGTGTCTAGTTTCTACAGTGTTCTTTATTATTTCATTTGTTAAATTAAATTTCTGGTTAAAAATATTGTTGTTTGAATTAAAAATAAGGCATGTTGTTAGTTATGCAAATAACAGATATCTCTAAAAGGTGGGTGCTTCAGCTGTTTGCTCCCACAATGATTATACCTCCTAAGTAAATCAGCTTCTTTTACCTCCATCACTCCCGGATTTTTTAAGATGTGACCTTTATTTATATTTATACTTAAAACAGTTCAAATAAACTTTAATTTGAAAATATAGCTGTGTTGAATTAATCAATGGTAGGACTATGACACAAAGAAAGGGGTGATCGTAATATGGTAAATACACATAAAAGTAGAAAAATATTTTCTCAAATTATGATGTTTGTAATGCACCGGAGCGCGTTTATGGTACTTTTATCTCTTTTAAAGTAATATAACATCAATTAAGATGCGCCTTAAACAATTACCACACGTAGAACATAATTAGAGGTGCATTCGAAAATGTTCCAATACCGGAACATTTGATTTTATGTTAGCAAATATAAAACCCCTATGCTGGCTATATAACAATTGTTATGAAAAACGCACATTCATTTCGCGTTTACATTGTTAAGAAGCTCAGCGAAACTTTACCTTGTCACACTGTTAACCCTTCCTTCTCTGTGAGATTTTTTTTTTTTTTCGAATTCCCAAATTTCGTGCAATGAATCTAAGTTCTAAATTAAAAATATCTATACTAATAAAACAAAGTTTTACTCTGTCTGTGTGTGTGTCTATCCGTGTGCGATGGCTAGCAGAATCTGCGGCACATACGAGGCTCAAACTTTTTGTGAGGCTAGTCGAAAGCCTCTCCTGGTGCACTGTGCACCTAAGTTTCAGAACTTTAAATCTCTAATAATTAGTTGAGAAATTTATTAAAAAGCCCAAATTAAAAGAATGAAAAGTATTCATAATTCAACAACATAGATTTTTTTCAAATCGTAGGCAACTTCTTCAAAAACTCGAAGAGAGGGGGAGGGGTTAATAGAATTACAGAGCTGCTAGGGCGATAAATGTACTGGGCCTTTTTAAAAAGTACTGTACCTTAAATTCTACTAGGCCTGGACAACTCGAAAATTGCACAGCCAGACGCAAAAAAAAAAAAAAAAAAAAAAAAAAAAAATCCCCCCTTTAAGAAATTCTAAAAATTATTCCGATACGGTTTCAGGAAGTCAAAAAGTCCACAAAAAATCGATTTATAATTTTTTTTTTTTTTTTTTTTTTTTTTTTTGAAAGAAAGGTTCAAAATCTCTCCCATGGACGCCAGTTGTGTTCATTGCAGACAACCGACGTCTTTCAATAGTGGACATTTTCGAACGAATATAAAATTTTTAAAATATAAATTTATAGATTTAAGTTTTATTCATCCAGATGAAGAATTTTTCGCTGATTTCAGATATGTAAATTTCTTCACGGTCGCTCAATTACAAACTTAAACATGAATTATTATTTCATTAATTGGATGATTCTTTTCAAACTCTAAATTTAAAAGCCAGTCTTTCGAAACCACAATTGATTTTTATAGTATGATTCTCAGGAACGCCATCAAATTTTTTAAAATACACCATTTAGATGTTTTAAAGTTATGCATCTAGCCCTATCTTTAAACGCTATTTAATAATATCTAAATTTTATAAAAATCGATCCGCAAGTTTTTGTTTTATAAGAAATTCGATTTTTAAAAAGGAAAAGAAATGCTTTGTTGAAACGCGAATTTGTTAAAGTTAAAAAAAAAAACTGACGAACCGATCGCTTTGGAACTTTCCGATAGTTTATAACACAAAATAGAGATTTTAAAAAGTAGGGGGCATCAAATTTCGAGGGGGGGCGATAATTTTTTTTTTGGGGGGGGGGGAACAAATATTTAAAACCGTACCATTTTCTATCGTTTTAGATGAGGATTTTTGACGGAGCTCTGAGATAAATATTACTTCAAATATATAAAAATTTCAAAAGTGTATTTACCACTATTTTCGAATAGTAATTTCAGCAAATAACTTAAATTCTTGCTTAAGTCCGCCACCCCCTTGACTGATATATACTAATATATGGTTAATGACTAAAATATACTGACTATGTGTAGGTTGTTTAACAGAATTTCGTTCAGAAACAGTTTTGTTAAGAATAGAGTTCCTCCTGGTGTAGGAATGTGGAACTAAAAGATTCGAGATTTGTATTTTTGCAAGATTTTGCAGTGCGTACGCAGAACGCCTGCTAAACTCTCATGTGATATATCATCGGAAAATCCTCGAACCACTCTTTCATGTTATGAACCTTTCTACCCCTCTCACTCAGACCCCCCCCCCCCCAGGAGGTCCGTTTTCTAACTGAGCTCATAATTAAACTGCAGCAAGATTTGGGCAGCTTATTTGAAGACTTGACCGAAGGTAAAATTCTTCACGGGCCTTGGATTGGTTAGGTCTACGTTTGATCTCAGATTATTAGGGAGCATTCCCCCGTGGGGGATATAAAATGAATTTTTTCATGTGGCATATCGTTTTAAAGCTTTTGGCTTGTACTTTACTAAGCACTCACTCCTCTCCTCTTAACTCATTTTTTTCATCAGTAAGTAGAGGTCATTTTAAAGTTTTAATTTGTTCACTATTACCACATACAATTTTCCAAAAATAATGAAAAAAAAATTACACAACAAATCTGAACAATTAGCAGTTTCTCCTCCATTTTCACACAGTGAGCGGGTACATATTTCAGAAAAAATCGAATTAAATATATAAAATCATACAAATTTAAAGTTCATTTAAAAATCATCAAAGGGGGGACGGATATCGTTCGAAAAAGCTCTTAACACAGAACTCAAAAATATATTTGTTTTAATCTTTGATACTATTATATTTTCAGAAATTCGCCGAAAATGTGTAGCAAAATTATGTCCCCCCTCCTATTTCTGAATCTACTGAAAATAAAATTACGGAAAAATTAGTAGTAGTTGGAATTTATTTAAATCTTGCAGGAAAACTATAGTAATTATCCTAGGTCATACAGTTTTTCAGAAAATCGCAGTTTTCCGTCATACACCAACTTTATTTGGAGGGCGCTCAGCGGGGAGTTGAGAGGAGTTCGATGTACCTATCGACGCAAAATCATCCGAGAACTGTCGATAATTAGGCAATATATTAATAAAAACCTGTCTAAAAAAACGTGGCACAGACCAAAGTGCCCATGCAACTTTGCGACCTCTTTTCAAAATGCACTTGGCACAATGGCAAAATTAAACTTTGTACAAGTCTTTGTTTTAGGTAAGAAGGATCACAATGATAAATAGTCAGCGTTTTTCATTTTAATTGCATTCAATTATTGAAAAATACTTAATAAAATAATTCCAAGTTTTTGCAAAGTCTTATTATTCGTTTAACGACTATATTTTGTAAAATTGCAGTTAGTAATTAATAAATTTATTGTATGAACTCTCTGTACGCGAGTGAAACTCGCTTTTTACCGATTATTCTTTGGTTCGAAGCAAATCTATAAAATATACAATTAAAATTTCAATAAAACATAATTCATTTTGAGGTTGTTCTCAAAAATATGTTTCCCGACTGTAAATGACATGAAACTTTCTTACATGTTCATGGGCTCATTTTTATGCGTTGCATACAATGACTATTAAATTTGTTTGGAATCGAATGGAGTTTTTCATTTCTTTTTTTACATTCATTGCATTTTCAGCTACATCCGGTTTTATTTATTTATTGTTTTGTTATAATGTAGCCGATTGCTATGATTGATTTGTGCTTTTTTCGGCAATTTACTTTTACATGGGTACCATGCATAACCTGGAGGCTTATGTTGCTTTACTATTCTGCAATATAATATCTACCCGTTTTTATATCGTCAGTATGTGTATTGCTACCAATACTACAGTAAGATAGAAGTGTTATAGATTTTCAATTATTTGAATAATGGAGCCTTCCATGTTTGCCACTAGCTGTAGTGCGTTCCTGCTTTCTGAAAAGCTGGACAGGCCTCATCTAGAGCAGAGATCTCAAAAGGGACATTCGCGGTCGCCCTTCCGAATTTTTTATGTTTCTAGCATTTTTAAATTTATTTTAGGCGCTTGACGGCGCCCTTAAGCCTTCCGTGGCGCCTTACGACCTCGACAACGAGGCGCCTTTCAACCGTTACCTTTCGACGCCGTTGCGCCTTTCGGTTTGAGGCTCTCCCCCCACCCTTAAAGCTACGTCGCGGACGAGCATCTGCAAATTTCGTATAGTATTTCATAAGTAACAAGTGGGTAAGTGTGATCAAAGATCACACAGAGGGTTTCGTTTAACATTCCTTTCAAAACACTTTATCCTTTTGAAAAATCTGTTAGTTCCACATTTCACAACCAGGGGCGCACTCTATTCCAAACAAACCTCTATCTGAATGAAACTCCGTTTTATATACTATCCGTTTTATACATATCCCCTCGACTCATATATTACTCGAGGGGATTGGGCCGATAGCACCCGAGCTAAGTAGGCGGTCCTGGCGGTTAAAAGTGGAACTAAAATATGTAAGGCAATGGTGCATAATATGAAAGAATGTTCAACGGGGTGTCGGTAAAAGTTGGAAAAGTGTTCCCCGGGTGAAAAGGGCGAAGGTTAATAAAATTGCTCAAAATACACAAGTTAGAGCCCGGAGGAGTAAATTATATAAGACTTTTTGAAAATTTTATGATTTGTCGTGTGGTCTGAGGTATTCAGCTATACGTATGCAAAAATTCATGTCTCCAACTTAATTAGGGATCTCTTAGAAAGAATTGCTTAAAATACATATGTGGTAGCTCAAAGGGTTAAACGTAAGCCTTTTTCAAGATTTTATGATTTGTCGCCTTGCCTCGGGTGTTCTGGTATAAGTATGCAAATTTCAAATCTCCAATTTAATAAGGGGCTCAGTTAGAAAGAATTGCTTAAAATACGCATGTGGGAGCCCAAAGCGTTAAGCCCAAAGGGTTAAAAGTACGATTTTTCAAAATTTTATGATTTGTCGTATAATATGTGGTGTTCAGCTATAAGTATGAAAAATTTCACGCCTCCAACCTAAATAGGGCTTAGTTAGAAAAAATTGTTTAAAATACACATGCGGGAGCCCAAAGGGTTAAATGCACCACTTTTTCAAATTTTTATGACTTGTCGTTTGATGTAAGGTGTTCAGCTATAAGTATGTAAAATTTCACACCTCCAACCTAATTAGTGTCACTTAGAAAGAATTGTTTAAAATACACATGTGGCAGCCCAAAGGGTTAAATGTACGACTTTTTGAAAATTTTATGATTTTTCGTTTGATGTGAGGTGTTCAGCTATAAGTATGTAAAATTTCACGCCTCCAACCTAATTAGGGGCTCACTTAGAAAGAATTGTTTAAAATACACATGTGGGAGCCCAAAGGGTTAAATGTATGACTTTTTCAAAATTTTATGATTTGTCGTTTGATGTGAGATGTTCAGCTATAAGTATGTAAAATTTCACACCTCCAACCTAATTAGGGTCACTTAGAAAGAATTGTTTAAAATACACATGTGGGAGCTCAAAGGGTTAAATGTACGACTTTTTGAAAATTTTATGATTTTTCGTTTGATGTGAGGTGTTCAGCTATAAGTATGTAAAATTTCACGCCTCCAACCTAATTAGGGGCTCACTTAGAAAGAATTGTTTAAAATACACATGTGGGAGCCCAAAGGGTTAAATGTATGACTTTTAAAAATTTTATGATTTGTCGTTTGATGTGAGATGTTCAGCTATAAGTATGTAAAATTTCACGCCTCCAACCTAATTAAGTCTCACTTAGAAAGAATTTTTTAAAATACACATGTGCGAACCCAAAGGGTTAAATGTGCGATTTTTTCAAAATTATATGATTTGTCGTTTGATGTGAGGTGTTCAGCTTAAGTATGTAAAATTTCACGCCTCCAACCTAATTAGGGGCTCACTTAGAAAGAATTGTTTAAAATACACATGTGGCAGCCCAAAGGGTTAAATGTACGACTTTTTCAAAATTTTATGATTTGTCGTATGATGTGTGGTGTTCAGCTATAAGTATGCAAAATTTCAATTCTCCAACATGTACAGTTTCTGAGAACGGGCTCTGTGACAGACGGACGGACAGACAGACAGACAGACAGACAGAGGAGCGAGACAAATAGGGTTTCGTCAGTTGAACGAAACCCTAAAAATGAACTCAGAAATGTCGCACTTTCGATTTAAATATCGCTTTAATATATTTAAATTGGATAAAAAGTTTTTGAGATTTTTCACCTTCGAATAAAATATTTGGCGCCTTTACTATTCTGGCTCCTGTGTGCGGTGAACACTTTGCACACTGGGTCGGCGCGCCCCTGGGAACATTTGAATAATCGGGGCAGAACTATACTATATGGCCATTAATGACCGGCAACTTTCAATTTTAGACATTTTGTCGAATATTTAGAAATATATTTGACAGATTCTTCTGGAATTTCAGGATTAAAAAGAACAGGTATGACCCCATATTTAGCAATGTTTATTTGATAAGGGGGGCAATTAAGGGGCCAACAAAAAATCAAAGAAAAAAAAATAATACTTGGGATCACCCTGTAAAATAAAATGCACGAAATGATCTATTGCTACAGAATATAAACAAACAGACATTGTGCAATATGTGTATTCATTTGTGTAAGAATAGCACGTATATTAATAGAGATATAGCGATTTATTTAAAAAAATTAAAAAATTCTTGCATGTTTTTTGCTTATAACATGCAGGTTTTTCAACCAAATTTAACGCCGGTTTCAGAAAAATTGACAATATATAGTAGAAACAACATAGTGCAATTGGAATGTAAATATATTAAATATTTTAGGAAATATGAGCAGTTGTGAAGTAATTTTCATCTGCTCATGCGCGAACGATAACAAGGATCATTTTACATAATTAAATAGTCAACTGTATGGAGCAACTTATTAAAAAATCCAGTCAAATATCGTAAAAATTCAGAAAGTTGTCGGCGTTAGAGTGAGAAAATTTTTAGTTGTTCTCTAAAAGCAGCTGAATGATAAGGGATTTTCCACAAATATTCATTTTTTGTTAACTGACTTTCAGGAAGAAGTTAGTAGTGACTATCAACGATTAGATTTGGAAAAAATGCTTCGATTTTGATACTTTTTTTTATCATATATATATTATAAAGCAGTAAGATCTAAAAGTTCCGCCCGAATGTTTTCAAAAACTACCCGGTGGATTTTTTTGCAAATAGTGTCATTCGATAGAGAATATTCACGTGGTGGTTTATGAGTAAAATATACAGGGATAACTATGATTTTTGGTAATAAATTTCGCATTTTATTGTTATTTTGAACGAAAAGGTTGCCAGAGGTTATTTTTTGGCGACAAATGAATTGAAATAGCTGTATCAGTTAGAAAATAAATGAAAAAATAATTACTGATATTTAATTGTAAAAAAAGAAAGAAAAATCCATTTGAATGAGGGATTATGTTAAAAAACGAATATATTTAATTTAAACCTAAAAGAAATATTTTTAATTTAATTTAAACCTGAAAGAAATATTTGTAATGCTTAAAAATTAATTTAATGAGAAAGATTCCAATTGATACGCAATATTTGGCTCATTATCGCTTGCGTTAGATTATAGAAATGAATCTGAAAATTTGATTAGATGAATTTTTAATGACTTTTTTTTCTTTTTGTTCTTTTATTTTTATTTTTATCTAATTGCCCCATCACGTAACTTATAGAAAAAAAAGCAGATGTAATTGTGAGTCACATGTGTAATTATTATTTATTTCTTTGCGATTTTTTATTTTACTTTTGGTCGCCAAACAATGTGATTTTAAGTCAAAAATGCATAAGTGTGACACTAGCTTGAGGATATTCTCATAAATGGTGTTATTTCAAGTGAAAGAGATCCTTTTTTGAGTACACTTTTATATTCAATTGTAACTTATATAGATATCAGTTAATATTTTAAAAATGGAATCAAATACTTAAATTTTAGTGTGAATTTTTGCCACACATACATATTGTAAAATAATTTCATATTTTTTAAAATGTTTTTCACCGTAATTCCGAAAGCATAAACTCGAACTCAGATCAATGACTATTATCCATTTTTTTAAAGCAAATATTATCTATCGTTTATTTCATTTTTTCTTAAGACATATCGCCAATATAATTTATAGGAAAATTCACGCCTTCGAAATCTAGGAAATGGAGATAGTTTTTAAGGAAATTTATACAATCATGCGTTATTATTATCGAAAAATTCAACATTTTGAAAAAAAAAAAATTGCAAGTCTTCTGTAATCCGTCATTTCTTCTTCGTCTTTCTTCGTAATTTCTCCTCTGTTATGTAATATTTCAAATGATATTGGACTAATTTTCGATCATCGAGTCACTGCCAAATGGCATATCTATATAGTATCGCTAAGAATGGATTTTCTAAAGTAGCACCCCTAACGACGTTTTTGCAAGGAGAGGGAAAAAAATTCCTTAAAAGTCGGATATTATAATTATGCGTCAGATGATAGCATAATTTAATGTATTTTTGTATGCTGAATCGATTGGTGCCAAGTAAATTCTTATAAGTTCGACAGTTCATGACATTTTTCATATTTTTCTAATTTGGCGGTGTTTTTGGCGTCTAAACCTCAAAATATCTAACATTACATCCGTTACTCAAGCAACGAAAAAAATTCAAATTAACTCTTTTGGATAAAGAATAAAAACGGCTCAATGAGTTTGAAAAAAAAACAAACAAAAAAACAACAAAAAAAAAAAAACGAACATCTTAATGAAAAAAAAATGGTACTACTTAGTTATCCCGTTGACCAACTTCGCCAAATTATATAAATCGCCAAACCACTCGTCAAATTACATTAATTGACATAAGTTGCATTTTAATAATGAAAGAACAAATAAATTAGTATAACATTAATAAAAATACAAATAAAACGTCGAAATAAAAATAACTTGATGACGTAAGCACGTGTAACTTCCTTGAAGTCAAGTGAATGTGACATTTACGATCAACCGTTATTGGCATTTAATCTTATAATTTGGCGATAGATTTTTGGTCGACGGGTTAACTAAGTAGAACCAAAAGAAAAAAAATAGTGATTTTATGTAAAATAAAAGGAACAATTTTACTAAGAAATTAGCGTTATAGAACGAAAAGGTACTGCTTAGATTTTCCGTCGACCAAAAATCTATCGCCAAACTATAAGATTAAATGCCAATAATGGTTGATCGTAAATGTCAAATTCACCTGACTTTAAGCAAGTTACACGTGTTTACGTCACAAAGTGATTTTTCTTTCGACGTTTTATTTGTATTTTTATTAATGTTATAATAATTTATTTGTTCTTTCGTTATTTAAAATAAAAATTATGTCAATATGTATAATTTGGCGAAATTGGTCGACGGGATAACTAAGTAGTACCAACGAAAATATTTAAATATGAAAGCAATGTTTGTAACGACTTAAAGATTATTTTCAATGAAAGAAATTGGAATTGGAATAATATTTGGCGATTTATAATTTGCTCCTCGATAAGAATAAAAAATGGGTACATTTATAACAGCCGTGCGCAGATCTCGCCAATAGCATTTTTAAAATTGCCAGTAGCAGTAGTTACATTTTGCGTACGTAAATTAAAAATAATTCTTTGTTTTTAATTATGGAATTATTTCCTGTTATTGTTTATCTTTTCAGTTTTTTAAATGAAATTAGTGTAAGGCATGCATGTTAAATGAAATGAGTGAAAGGTTCGTATCTTAAATGAAAATAATAAATATAAGAATATGGTATGAAATCAATCTTTGTTGATTTTTTACCTGCGCCCGGCTAACATAAAAGTATCACAAAAGCCAATTATTCACTTTTCTTTGGGCTCATAGGAATCCAAGTTAACCTTCCGTAATCGGATACTTCACATATTGGTGTATTAGCTATAATGTTGAAAGCATCGTTTATGTTTGAAGCGAAAATTTCACGATGAATTCTATTACACAAAACCGCATCATCATCGTCTACTATATATTTAAAACGGATATTTGCATTTCATTCCGATTGTTTATAATAGTTTGATAGGATATACCACAAATGGTGGTACAGATGTCATATACGCCCCATATTGGCGCGATTTTTTACCGACGCCAATTTGGCGAAAACATAAACAGCATTAACAACAACAACTTCCGGGTTACCATATCAAGCAAAATAACGACACTTTGGCGCCAGTTAAGTATTGTTGCGTATTGCAATGTTTCTGACATTGGCGTCAGAAAAAAATCGCGCCTATATGGGGCATGTATGACATCTGTGCCCTAGTGGTTAGGTAATAATTTTGGAAAGGTTTTAGTGTATACATATTGTTCAACGCTACTTAGTCATAGAGCAAAAAAAAAAAAAGTTAAAAAATTAAGTGAACCTGATTATGAAAGTTTAGCCTTTTTTTAAAAAATCTACAGAACGTATTTTGATACAAGTGGCACTGTTACATGTCGTCTCAGGAATGGTGTTAGTATAAAACATTTCATTATATGTTGATTAGTTATAGAGTTATTAATTCCTGTTGTCATAACGGTCTCATTACCCTACCAAAAGTGCACTGTTAGTAATCAACTAAAAGAATTACTTCTTAATAGCTAAATTTTGTCCAACGCTTAAGGTAATATTATATCACAATTGTGTTCGCATCGTTTTCAGCAATGAATAAGGTCCAGCTGAAGGTCCATATTGTTTAAAATGCAAGTTCAAATTCACCAATGTTCATTTGGAAAAATTGACCAGCGCAGCGGGCATAGCCTGCTAGTCATGGTATAAGGTTGTTCTGCTGGTTATCCAAGAAGAACTAAAGCATCAATAAAAAATGAAAATTAAAAAAAGTTTTAATTAAAATTGACAACTTGTGGACAATCTCTTATCATTCAGCTAGTTTTAGAGGGCAACTAAAAATTAGCTCATTTTAACGCCGATTTCTTTCTGAGTTTTTACGATATTTGACTGGACTATTTTTTATAAGTTGCTCCATAGAGTTGTCTGTTAAATTATGTAAAAAGATCCTTGTTATCGTTCGCGCATGCGCAGATAATAATTATTATTTCATACAACTGCTCATATTTCCTAAAATATTTAATATATTTATATTCCAGTTGCACTATACTGTGTATACTACATTTCGTCAATTTTTCTGAAACTGGCGTTAAAATTGGCTGAAAACCCTGCATGTTATAAGCAAAAAACATGCAAGATTTTTTTTTATTTAAAAAAAAAATCGCTATATTTCTATTAATAAACGTGCTATTCTTACACAAATGAATACACATATTGCCCAATGTCTGTTTATTTATATTCTGTAGCGATAGATTATTTCGTATATTTTATTTTACAGGGTGATTCCAAGTATTATTTTTTTTCTTTGATTTTTTGTTGGCCCCCTAATTGCCCCTCTTGTCAAATCGACATTGATAAATATAAGGTCATACCTGTTCTTTTTAATTCTGAAATTCCAGAAGAATATGTCAAGTATATTTCTAAATATTCGACAAAATGTCTAAAATTGAAAGTTACTGGTCATTAATAGCCATATAGTGTACGTTTTCACGGTTTTTAAGAAAATTGAAAAAATTGTCTTATTTTTGAAATGGCGTACTGCGCTTGCTATTGAGTGTATAAAAAAGTTGTAAATATAAAAGTTGTAGAGAACTTTATCTTCTTTAATATTGTAATGGATAAATAATAGGCTACGGCAACAGGTCTCGAGATATTTTCAAAAAAAAAAAAAAAAAAATGTCCCAAAAGTTTGTTGTTTTTTGGCCACAAAAAATTTAGCCTTAAGGGTGTTCTCAACTGCTCTGCTCAACAAGCACAAAACCTTTTTACACATTTACAAATTCATTTTTTAACGGAAAGATATGAAATTGGAAAGCCTGACCAGGGAAGCGATTTGGAATTGAACTGTTTTTTCCATTTTTTGATCAATAAATTATCTATTGAGCTATAAGCGATTTTGAATACGTGACACGGCATTTTTCTCCCATTTCTGACTGGATTTTCTTCTTTCGTTCGAAAGTTCGCTTCAAAATGCTAACTTTGACAGTATTTTCTGAAAGATCTATTGCGTTTACAAGAAAATGGAAAAAACAACTCGGTGACATAGTTTCTGAATAACAACATCTTCTAGTTTCATGCGTTTCCGAACAAAAATTAATTAAAACTTATGTCAGAAAGTTGACTTTTGGATTTGAGAACAGCTTTAAGAAATTTTGTTCGAAAACTTGGTTTTTCCATGTTGGCATCATCTTAAAAAATTCAGAAAAAAAGAAATCTTCTACCCGACTTTTTGCAAGGTAACCCCATTTTTTTTTTTTTTTTTTTTTTTTTTTTTTGGTACATTTCCCCTGGAGTAATAAAACATTCTCAGCTTTAATTTTTCATCTTCTCTTTAAGAAAATATCCAGACTAAAGAAAACAATGTGGCACTTTTCATCCACTTTTAGAAGGTTCACTAATCAACATTCATGTAAGAATGTAATGTCGAATTATTAATTAAAATATGTTTCTAAAGTAAAATATACTTGGGTACACAAAAATAAACAATTTAAAAAAAAAAAACCTTGAAGCAAAATAATTAGCTGAAATAGTACATTAAAATTGTAATATGACTTCAAAATAGAAAAGCGTTAGCTTCCAGCTATTATATTTTTTGTCACTAAAATTTACTTAAAGCATTACTTCATCTTATTTAATTACAGATTTCTCCGATTAAATATAAAATAAATGCGATTTATTTAAAAAATTAAAAAAATCTTGCATGTTTTTTGCTTATAACATGCAGGGTTTTCAACCAAATTTAACGCCGGTTTCAGAAAAATTGACAATATATAGTAGAAACAATATAGTGCAATTGGAATGTAAATATATTAAATATTTTAGGAAATATGAGCAGTTGTATGAAATAATTTTTATCTGCGCATGCGCGAACGATAACAAGGATCATTTAACATAATTTAATAGTCAACTCTATGGACCAACTTATTTAAAAAATCCAGTCAAATATCGTAAAATTCAGAAAGATATCGGCGTAGATATAAGAAGCTAGTTCGCAGTCAAATGCAACAAATAAGAGTGAATAATGCCAGCCAGGTATCGTCCGGATAACCTAACAGGTAAGGCATTGGCACAGCATGCCAAGTATCCAGGTTCAATTCCTGGTCTGGACATTTTTCACTCTGTTGGAATAAACTTCAACTGTGCTACTCTAAACTTGAATACAGGTAAATTATTCATTAATGCACCTATTTTTTCCGTACTTAGTAAAGGAAGTTTTTTATTTATTTATTTTTAATTATTGCACTTTCACATTAAGATTAATTGTTGCTGTTCTGGAGTTTTAGCTTTGTTCGAAAATATATGCTTTTTCCAAAGGAAAAATTATATACCAAAGGCTCTAAATACCGACTCAGCTTTAATTTTGACGGGATTTAATTTTTGGTGGAGCTTGAAATATTTAAAACAGTAAGGTGAGTCTTATAATAATAAAGTTTAGGGACTACTGCTGGAAGGATTTTCTTTAAAATCAAATTCTTGAATTTATGTTTCATAATGATTGCTTAAAAAAGAACAGAGCCTGATGTCAAATGTAAAATACGAGTGGTTAATAATTAATAATACACTTTCTCTTGTATGCTTACGCTATTTTTGTTTTTCTCAAAATGAATTTTTTTTTTTTTTTCACACAAATGTTCTATAGAAGATATTTGGGATTGTTATTTATAACTCTAAACTTCTAATTTATCTTAATAAGCAAGTGCCAGTCAGTGCTGATTAAATGGTATTCTATAGGAGTCCTTTTTGATTAGACTTTTGTGATAAAGTAATTGCTTATTATCATAAATAAAACAATGCTCATCTCAATTACATTGTTTTATCGAAATGTTAAATTATTTAAAGTCACCTTAGATATTTGTATTTTCAAAACCGTGGAAAATAAAGCAAAGTTAGACAAAATTTCAGTATTCAGGCGAAGGAGGAAACGGTGCCCTCCTGCGATAGCGCAGTGGTTACTCAACAAATCATTTGACTGTTTTGGTTCTCTTGAAAATGCTTTAGAAAGAAATTTTAAATATGTTTTTAAGGTTGTTTTACAAATCCAAATTTGATACTCGTCCCATCATTCATATTTATATCTCATAGAATAGGATAATTTTTATTATTTTTTTTTTTTCAGGAAAGAAAAGAATCTCTTATAAAATGCCGTCAAAGTTGGCTATATTATGAATAGGAGTGACACAATAGTCATTGATAAAAGGTTCTCATTCAGCGGTCATATACAGAAACAGAAAAAATACCACATTTATAGGAACCTAGTTGAATGTTCCAGTCCCAAATTTTTTTCTATCTCATACATTTTAATATTTCAAAAAGTAGTTACAAACGTTAATACTTCAATACTATCTCAACTTTGATTTTCATCTTAAATTTCTGCTTCAGACAATTAATCGAAGTAAAACTCTATCAATATATTTATTAAAATCAATAGTTTTTCGTTATTCTGTTGTATCGTTATTCTGATGTTCTTCTATTGAAGATAGAAGAACGTAAAAAGTAAAATATTCTTAACACCTGAATGAAAATATTTGACAATTTTATGCAAGTGAAATGAAAAAGAGTTTACAGAATTGTCAGAAAGATTCGCGTTATTAAGCATTAAACTTTTTTTAAAACTTTTTTAAGACATAATTTTCCCTATATTTGAAAAAAAAAAAAAAAAAAAAAAAAAATCTGAACTCATAATGGTATATTTCAAGTGATATCGTTGTGCACTGTTGAGCAGTAATTAGTGCAGTTCTATTGTCACATATATATATTTTTAATTAGCTAAATATACTCATCTATCCCAGTATTACAGACAAGAAAAGTTTGTGTGTTTATTTGTAAGAGGTAATCTCTAAAAATACCGAGCAGATTTCAAAAGTAATTGTGGCAAAATGATGGCATCAGTCTCTACTGCAACATAGGCTATATTTTATGTCGATAGCACTACTCCCAAGTCGTGTGACCAACGTTCTAAAACTATTATTTTAACACAATCAAACTGATTGGTAAAGTTATTATACGAAATGAATATTTCCAACTGAGCGAAAAAATGCCCAGACTGGGAAATGAACCCAGATCCTTGGCTTACCTGCAGTTTATTCTGTTGAGCTGTCTACATGACAGACCAAATGTTACTACCAATAAGGTTATCTGAGTGAAATATGCTGACTATTTGTCAGCCAAATTAGCTTAAACGGTAAAGCATTGGCCTTGTAAGCCAAGGATCTGGGTTCGTTTCCCAGCCTGGGCATTTTTTCGCTCAGTTGGAAATATTCATTTCGTATGACAAGACAACGTTCTAAAATTGCCATTTCTGTTAAAGTATTGCGGTAGAAACATGAAATTTGTCGTGGGGGTTACTTTTAAGATGTAAATACTCGCTAAGAATTGTTTCTAAGGTAACCGGAATTTGAAAAGATGAAATGAAGGAAAACAATGTAAAATAAGGATTTCTTTGGAACTACTGAGCCGAGAGGAAAAATCCGTTGACAATAATATTTGTGACACACTCTGCTTAATACTGGATTACTTTTACCGTTGTGGAACTTCCCTCAAAGGCATAAAAAAGCGACAAACTTTAATTTCGTATAGAGTTTACTAACAAAGGGGTGGTTTTTGGTTCTACTACGCATGCACACGAATATACGGACAAATAGACTTTGTATAAGCATATTTTCGGGAATCTCTGACGTCTAAAATGTATAAATCCGTCGAAAACTGGAAGTAAAAAATTTTTTGATTACAATACTTTCTTCTAAAGATAGAAGGAAGTAAAAAGTGCTAGAAAACCCGAGGTGCTAGCCACCGATTTTGATAAGAGTGGTATCGTTGGAAAGGTCTTGCCGTGAGAAACAAAAAACCCAATGGAACTACCCGTTCGAAATGAACACAGCAGGATCTACAGGGTAAATGTGGGTCACGAGTGGAAAAACTTCTCGAAAAGCTGAATTATCCTAACGTCCTACTAACCATGGGAAACATCAAAGCAATTGACTGAATTGTATTTCGAAACGTTAAATAAATCTATACGCGAAGAGAAAAGCCTCCTCATCTTGGAGGAATGGGCAGGCCATGTAGATTCAGAACTTCACAGGAAATTTGAGAAAAAACGTCGAATAAGTCATGATTACACCTGGAGCTACAACGAAGTTCCTTTAGCCCCTTTATGTTGAAACGTTTCATGACTGCAAACTTATAGTCAAACTTATGACTATAAGTCCAACACTTACCGGCTTATATGCGGTGTAGAAAATTTGACTACAAGAGAAGCTATCGTAAAATTGTATCATTTGGCTCATAACCAAATCTCCGCCCTTGCATTTGAAGATATGTGCCGATATTCTTTCCAAAAGGCGTTACTATACGAATTCAAAAACCTCAAGCCAGATCTGTGAGACAAGTATGTTTCACACTGACAGCCAAAACTTGTAACAGATGTAACACCCAACCGTTTATCATATGTGCCTGCAAGACTCTTAACACCATGGTGTTAAGAGTCCCTATGCTATAAGCACATTTACACTGACACTCACTTTCAGCAATAACCAAGTGATCAGCCAAATCTCCTAAATGGACCTATTATCATATGTTCAACAACTTCTTTACTAACCGCAACATTTATGGCATAGCGATCCTTTTCTGTGTTAATAGGTCCACACTCATAACATTCTATGCCAAAAAGTACATTCTTTCATTGTATTATGCAGCAACACATTGTCTATTAACAACATTACAAGCACATGCAATAGCTCACAGTTACGTTTGAAAAAATGCTTATGTATTTATTTATCCAGTGGTAGAATTGTTGCGCAAATTGCCTTGCAGCTCCTGTGGTGTTCATTTCAGACGGGTAGTTCCATTGGAATTTTTGTTTTTTACGACAATCTTTCCAATAATACCACTCTTATCAAAATCGGTGATTTATTTCATTTTTGCCAATGGCATACGAAACTCGCGTTTTCTCCCTCTCAGTATTTCTACACGTCACATACTTAAAATACCTCCGATCCAAATGTACTTAAAATTGAGAAACACATGTACTCATTTTTGATATGGATGTGTTCAAATATGAGCCGTTAAGTACTCATTTTTGATCTTATGTACGTATTCAAATATGAACTTAGAAAGTAAATGCTCTTTATTAAATATTCAATACACATTTTTCTTATTTTAATGTAATCAGCTGTACCTTCTGTAAATATTACATTAATGCAAATACTATTAAATTATGCACAGTATTTTAAAATAATTTAAAAGTGTTTGAAAACAATGATCTTGTTATAAAAATATGAAGTAAAACAAGATGGCGTCCAAGATGGCCGATTAGTAAGACGTGCGAAACCAAAAGAAGGCTGAAAAATACACATTAAATAAAGCACTTTAAAAACTAAAATAAGTTAAATGGAAAAAATCTTTTTCTTGTCAAATGAGACCCTTCCCCTCCCCGAGGCGCTGTAACTACAGATTAAAGTAAAAATGTTTTGACATTTATTTCCCACTCAAAATTATTAAGAAGAAACATTTAATTGATTATTTACTAAGAAAAAGTAGCAAAATTATTATCAAGATGCGCTAATCAATTATTTTGATAAGAGCATTGTTTCCAAGCACTTTTAAATCATTTTAAAATACTGTGCATAATTTAATATTCAGATAAGGTATAGCTGGTTACATTAAACGAGAAAAAAATGTATTGAATATTTAACAGAGCGTACTTACTTTCAAAGTTGCCGGCGAAATATTGAAAATCCCATTCTTCTAATTTTTGCTTTCACTAACAAATCCATCTCACTAGACCAGGCCGAATATACGAAGCACTGATAAACAACAACACAATGTAACCTTACGCATTATAAAGGAGACACATGGTACAGTTCCTTCCGAGGAATAAAAATGCAATATTATACTTCTGATTTCCACGGTTCATTACATTGTTTTCCTATTAAAGAACATCTTTTAAGCCATTATATTATAATAATATTTGTGAAAATTGCAACACCATGAAGGAATAACGCGATTGAGCTGAAAAATTTCACAGAATGCAAAGTATAGTGTGTTATGCAAATGATTCAATTTCAGAGTCACCACGCGTGGGCTGATCAGCGCCCTCTGGACTGCTGCTGAAATCGTATAAATAGACGGGTGTAGTGAGACGTTGAGAATTAATTGGCTATGGTTATTTGCTAATGGTAAATGTTAGGTGAGACGTAAGTATGCCTCTTTGACGAAAGAGGACGGCATTTCAACAACTAATGGAGTTTGAATGGAGCAGAATCATCGGCCTTCGTGAAAAAGGATTTTCCTATCGTGAAATAGCAGCTCGTGTGCAACGTAACAGCAGCAGAGCGATGAGAGTTTGGAAGCAGTGAACCGACGAGTATAGGTCAATTCGGAAATCTGAGAGTGGACCCCGAACGGTGACGTCAAAGAGAGATGATAGACATATGGTCCGTATGGCACTGACTGACCGTATAGCTTCATCTAGATAGTTGGCAGCACATTGGTCAACAGCTACATGTGTATCATTGTCTGCATCGGCACTTCGTCAACATCTGCTGTACCGTGAACTGCTTGCAAGACTTCCTTTATACAGATCCACCTCCAGCAAAACCATCTACGCTTGCGGCTACAATGTGCTCATTAACTTATAGACTGGCATGCAGATTGGCAACAAGTTGTTTTATATAATGAATCCCTCTTTAATTTGTGATACCACCATAGCAACATTCGTGTTAATCGCTATGACGGCGAACGCTACCTTCTGGAGTGCATTAAGGAACGTCATAGTGGACGAACACAGGGAGTTATGGTCTGGGATGCGATTGCGCATCATGAACGATCGCAGCTGCTACGAATTGTGGGTAATCAAAACAGCAATAGGTACATCAGTGAAGTGCTGGAGCCCGAAGTCATTCCTTTACTTCATGGAATTCCTGGATCTATCTTTCAACAGGATATTGCCCGCAAGGAATGTTTAAGACTTCTTGTCAGCAGAACACATATAGCTTCTTCCGTGGCCTGCGTATTCACCTGATATGTCACCCATTGAACATGTAGGAGATTTCGTTGATCAGTGTCTCGCTCGTTTTCCTCCTCCTATAGCTTCTACAGATGAAATTTGCGTACGCATACAAAGAATATGGAATGCTCTTCCCCAAGCAGACATTAAAAGCTGTTTGACTCCATGTCACGTCGTGTAGCAGCACTTATTGCAGCACGTGGTGGCTATACCAAATACTGATTTCGGACACTTAATATTTTTTTTTTTTTTTGCTTTGAAAATGCAAGCATTTGTTTGTACTAATACCAGTCGTTTATGTATTAAATTTCATTTAATTCTGATGATTCCTTCGTGTTGTTGCAATTTTCACAAACATGAGTGCATATATTGGTATTGCCATCGACTAATATTGGTTTTGCAATACAGGATACATTTGAGGGCCAACGGATTAATAAATATATAATTATTGTCTGCACATGTGAATCCATCTATAATGACAGTTTACAATTAAAAAAAAATGCTTTTTGAAAAAAAGTGGACTTTTTGTAATTAACCACCGATGTATATATTATCTGGAGTATGCTTTTCGCATGTATCAGCATAGCAGGGGAGAGTAGACATATTTGGACCGCAGCTTTAATAGGACCGTTGCCATTCAGCCGTTAATTACAGGAAGAGACTCCATCTACCACTGAAATCCTACTCATCAGAATGACGTCACTCATGATTAGAAGAAACAGCCGCCTTCCACGTGCTGTTTTCAGACAATTTAAAAAAACTGAAAGTTAGCTGTTTTGATCTAATTTTTTCCTACTAAACGTAAGTGAATATTTTAAAACTAAGGTAAGTTGTTATGTTTTCATATACATACATGAATTCCTCTGTTTATTGCGGATATTTTTCACACGGATTTGTTTGATTTCGTTTTTGTTCTTGGTCTTGAAATTAACTGTTTTAAAAAATGGCGCAGTTGCCGTAATTGGGCCAATTTAAGTTGCTTAAATTGATTGGACCAGATATGCGATCATAAATTTTAAAAGTAAGTAATGAATTTCGAGGACGGTACGCTTTGTACACTATTTTTTTAATATTTTATAATGGATTATTATCTCCATGGAAGATTTTTGTATATGTGGATTAATTTTTTTACACAGTTTAGGCCTATATAAACATAAAAATATTTTTACATGTCAATGCAATAATTATTTTTTGCAATGTCTTTTATCTTGTATGTAATTGTATTTATTTTCTATGAATTCTTTATTCCTACGGCATATTTGATTTACAGAGTTGAATTCAAACATTTTCCTCCTGCAGGATATTTGTGATGGAAGACTTTTTATAGTTCTAGAGGGTGGAATTATACTTTTTTGCCATTAAAACGCATGAAATCTCAAACCTTGATGAAAATGTTGAAAAAGACATAGACAAACTGTCTGGAAGAAAAACACCCGTGACAGCAAAAGCTGTTAAAGATATATGAAACAAAAAGCAGACAGTAAGTTGTGAAGAAATTGACCTCCAACAAGGCTTCATCTACAAATCCTCCCCAAAAGCAAAACAATCATTAGAAATGTTATTTCCCTTGCTAAATTCAGTTAAATCAAAGTACAGAGGGAGCCAAAAAACAGTTGTGTTAACATCATCACCATATAAACTAAACCTTGAAATGAAAAAAATAATAATAATAAAGAAGCTTTCACAGCACAAAAGCAATTGGAACATCGAGTTTTAAAAAATAGGCGTAATGCAATTAGCAAGAAAATGATGGAAGATAAGAACTACAAACATAATGTAAAGAAAACTTCTGTTGCAAAAAAAAAAAGTCTGATAATTCAGAATCTAAAAAGAAAAATCTAGACAGTGATGATTGGTTTTGCCTAATTTGTTAAGAAAAATAAAATAGCAGAAATGATTCAGTGTTCAGATTGCCATATACGTTCCATGATGTGTGCGCTGGAAAACAAAAAACAAAATTCATGTATAAGCTTTGCATCACTCCTTACATGATATTCAAGTAACTGACAATTAGCTCCATAATTTCTATTCTTAATTCCTGATAACTTTGATTTATATTTTGAATACATTTTGATTTAAAACAATTACTCTTATTTTCAGATAGTTGATTTCATTATATTTCATTGCTGTTAATTTGTTTGATTGTTTCATTAATCGCAATCTTTGCTTTTAATAAAATTAGTTATATTCCCTAGTCATTAAAACAACCTGATATTATTTGGTCCAATTTAGGAGAGTGGGAGTCCAACTTAGGCGACCAGTTGTTGAATTTGGACCACTTTTGACAATTTTTTCAAATTAAAATAAAATTTAAGATTGTTAAAAAGAAATCGATCTAAATATTTATTTAGTTAGTAGATGAATAGATTGACCCTGTGTAACGATCTTTTGCAGATATTCCAAAAATTAAGTTAGTTACATCTGAAAATAAGTGAAGTGGTCCAAATTCGGCTACTCTCCCTTATGTTAGAAAGCACGGTGTTGTTAGCATCTTAACTCTTTTATGCGGTAATAAGAAAAAAAAAGTATTATATTGCCATCGATTTGCCACTAAACTGTATCCGATTTAGCTCTACATTATTGAAATAAACATATTCGTTGTTAGATCATCGCTTTCCCATTGTTTTATTATTTTTCAATTTTTGAATTGAACTTGATCAATGCGTATAATCAAAATTTAACTAAAATAAATCAATTAATTGAAAATTAAGTTCTTGAAATCTTAAAGTATTGTATTGTTATCGGGAACACACAAATAATGTCAGAACTATAGCCCCTCAAAAAGTCAATAAAAACTCAATTACAAAATTATATGGGTCAATCCATTTCAAGTGGCCCAGAAAATCATCAATTCGTTGCTCGACCATTTTTAAAAAATCTAAAATTTTTTGTACAACAACCCTAACATGATGGAAGTTCAAAATGACCATTATTTTAATTTTATTAATTTTTGTTTGTACATGGCGGCCATCTTTGTTTCATCGTCTGCAGCAATTTTCTCACAAGAAGGGTTTACGGAATTGTAAATAATTCATCGGTTATTTATCCAATTCAATTGCGGATTAAAGTAATTTGTACAGAATACATTGGGCTAAAAATCTGGTAATGGAGTAGTTTCCGAAACTAACTGCTTATTGGTAAAATTTAAGCATAAAGTTTCAGTTTTTTCCAAAATTTGTCCGTTTACAAGAGGAAATTTTTCTAACAAGGAATACTGTCAACATGACATAATTTTTTTTACAAATAGGCCGAAAGTACGTGTACTCACACGCCGAGTTCCAGATCTGGGACTTGCTTTCTCTTCGCTAAAACAAATCCCAAATTTTTCAAAAATGTCAAAAATCGCACTTTTCAGGCTTTGATATCTCTGGTGGGGCACGAGATAAAAATCTGAAATTTTTTTCTGTAAGAGTATTGTATGATAGTGTTATGCACAAGAAATTTCAGGACGGAGATTTGACTACAAGCTGAGATATGGCAAGGGCAACATGTCAAAACAATACTGCCAAACTATTGTTTTGTTGTAGTCACAGCTAAGTATTTATCTCAGAGTGGCATTTAAATTTATGTTTTTGATTATCTTTAAATAATAGTAACAGAAATAAAGCCCTTTGCAAAGCTTAGCAATTAATTAAAAAAATAACTATGCCTAAGGTCATACATTTTGTATGGTTTCAGTAATTTTTGTTGTATGTAATTTTAGTAACTAAAAGAAACCTCAGAACTTTTACATAAAGAAAAAAAATATTTTTATACAAGACCTGAGACAAAAACAACATAGGGAAAAAGAAAAGTTGTTAATGTTGTCATACTTGTTGAGACATGATCAAACGTGTCAAAACACATTCTTGCTTGTTGGTTCAAAAACCCCAATTTTGATCTTTCTCAAAATTTTATTTGTAGGAACCAAGTCTTGTTATCTCTTGATAACTTGATTGAAGATCTTGGCCCTGCAGGCTCATAGAAATATACTTTGAAATCACTATATGCAAGTCTGAATTCATTAATAATTCCAAGCTTACTTCTTATGCAAAAATGTGATTTTACTGCAGTGTAAATTTTGGAAAGGCTTTGGGTATCTTTACTTTCTGAAAATTACTTGAGGCTGATGCATGGTAACATCGCATAATGTTTCATTTACATGAACATACTTATGGTAGGAACAAGTTTCAGGGGCTGGCAAGCAACATTAAAATTGTGTTTTTTAAACCAACAAGCACGAATGTGTTTTGACACGTTTGATCATGTCTCAACAAGTATGCCAGCATTAACAGCTTTTCTCTTTCCCTATTCTGTTTTTGTCTCAGGTCTTGTATATATATATATATATATATATATATATATATATATTATGTAAAAGTGCTGAGGTTTCTTTTAGTTACTAAAATTACAACAAAAATTGCTGAAACCATACAAAATGTAGGCCTTAGGCATAATTATTTTTTAAATTAATTGCAAAAGGCTTTATTTTCTGTTACTATTATTTAAAGATAATAAAAAAAAATAAATTTAAATGATACTCTGAGATAAATACTTAGCTGTGGCTAGAACAAAACAATAGTTTGGCAGTATTGTATTGACATGTTGGTCTTGCCATATCTCAGCTTGTAGTCAAATCTCCATCCTGAAATTTCTTGTGCATAACACTACCATACAATACTCTTATAAAAAAAAAATTCAGATTTTTATCTCGTGCCCCACCAGAGATATCAAAGCCTGAAAAGTGCGATTTTTGACATTTTTGAAAAAATTGGGATTTTTTTTAGCGAAGAGAAAGCAAGTCCCAGATCTGGAACTCGGCGTGTGAGTACAAGTACTTTCGGCCTATTTGTAAAAAAAAAAAAAAAAAATGTCATGTTGACAGTATTCCTTGCTAGAAAATTTTTCTCTTGTAAACGGACAAATTTTGGAAAAAAACTGAAAATTTATGCTTAAATTTTACCAATAAGCAGTTAGTTTCGGAAACTGCTCCATTACCAAATTTTTAGCCCAATGTATTCTGTACAAATTGCTTTAATCCGCAGTTGAATTGGATAAATAAACGATGAATTGTTTACAATTCCGTAAACCCTTCTTCTGAGAAAATTGCTGCAGACGATGAAACAAAGATCGCCGCCATGCACAAACAAAAATTAATAAAATTAAAATAATAGTCATTTTGAACTTCCATCATGTTAGGGTTGTTGTACAAAAAATTTCAGATTTTTTAAAAATAGTCGAGCAACCAGTGCTGGACCACTTGAAATGGATTGACCCATATCTTTACAAACATGAATCGAGTTAAGTTAGATAAAAGTGTGTAATAAAAAATCCGAACAATAATAGGATAGCAATATTTAAACTTTGCTAACAGTAATTGCGTGATGTTCGGTTTTATCCTCAAAAATAAACTATCTATTTTTCAATATAAAACAAAACATAGGTAAGATAAATTGGGCTTACCTTGTATTTATGTATATATCCGTATATTATCTGGTAACCTGCGTCCGGAAGGATAATTATATCTTCATCTTCTCCTATATTTCTGATTTAATCCACATGTAATGATCGTGTGATGTTCCATGTCATTTAAAAGACACATGTTTTTTGTGACTTGTAAAACTTAAATTTGTCCGGAAACTTTTAAATAGAAAGAAAATTAACATTTAATAAAAGCTTTAGAAAAAATACATCTCTCCTTTGGATTACGGGTCCTATTGGGTCTAAGTTACAAGTGAAAGTAGAGAAACATGTATAATATATTACTAGCAATAAAAAACAGTAAATTAGTGACATAAATCTTAATAACAAATTATTTTTATCAATATTTATATTTATAGTAATTTAAAATAAGAGTTTATCAATGTCTATAGTTCTTGAGTATCATGAAATGTTTAGAATAAAGTGTTTGTTTACGATTATGCAATCACTTTTCACTTTCACTTCCTTCCTTCAGATCATAATCACTTTAGATAATTACTTTTATAAATCACATTTGACACATGAAAAACAATTTACTTAGCTTGATTGTTTTAATGTCCTTGTTTGGAGATTATATTTCACAATAGCTGTCAACAATTCTCCCCCTTAATCTCCTAACGAGGATTGTTCTGTAATTTCAGTTTGTTTCTATTATTTAGAAATTCAGCTTGGGCTCTGGTTTCGTGAGTATGTCCGCTATTGACTTGCTTGGGCAATAACGCAATTCAGTAATTTTATGTTCTTTCAGCTGTATAATCATATTATATTTAATGTCAATGTGCTTCGATTTATTAGAAAACTTTTCGGATTCTATCATTTTTATGCAAGATTTATTGTCTTCGTAAATTACTATAGGCAATTTTTGCGGTATATCAAGATCTTCTAATAGTTAGCAGCCATATTAATTATTCTTGTGTAGCGCTCGCCGCTGCTATGAACTCTGCCTCTGCAGATGATTCTGCAACACAAGTTTGTCGTTTCATTATCCACTGTATTGGATTATTTCCTAAAAGGAATAAATTGCCTGTTGTCGATCTTCTTGTTTTTAGATCTCCACCCCAATCTGCATCAGTATATACTTCCAGAATGGGCGGTTCTTCCGTGCTGATTACTAAATTTAAGTCTTGTATAGAGGTATCTTATTAATCTTTTAACACCTTTCCAATCTCTTTCAGACGGCGTTTCGTTTTTTCTTCTCAAAATGTTTACCCCTACTAAAATATCGGTCCTACTTATTGTAGCAACATATAACAGCGCACCTATTGCTTGTCGGTACTTAGTGTTGTTTGGCATTTGTGTTTCCTCATTGTCTAATCGTTGAAAGCCTGTTTCCATTGGAGTGCCATATAGCTTAGAAGCTTCTAAATTAATTTTTTTTTGCAATTTCTATTATTTTTGCTGTTTGATTTAGTTTAAAGCCGTTGTGAGTCTTTTGTATTTTTATCCCGAGGTAATTGGAAACTTGACCTAAATATTCAAGTGCGTACTTAGATTTTAGTTTATCTATTATGTCATTTATATTTTCATCTTTTCCTGCGATGAGTATATCGTCCACGTATACTGCTATATAAACCGTGTTTTCCCCTTCTTTTCTTATAAATAAGCAATTATCATCATTGCTCTGTTTAAATTTTAATTCTTTTAGTGTTTCACTAATATTTGAATACCATGCTCTTGCAGCTTGTTTTAGTCCATATAGGGCCTTTTGTAACTTACAAACCTTATTGGGTTCTCTAGTGTTTATATACCCCTTAGGTTGTGATAAAAATGCCGTTTTGATGTCAATCTGCCTAATATTGAGATTGTGGTATGCTGCGGCAGTTATGAAGACTCTTAAACTTGTATGGGAAACTACTGGCGCATAAGTTTCATCAAAATGTACTCCATATTTTTGTCTAAATCCTTGTGCGACCAATCTCGCTTTGTAACGCTTGATTTTTCCGAATTCGTCATATTTCGCTTTAAAAGTCCATTTCGACCCAATTACTCTTGCTCCTTGTGGGGGATCAACTAAACACCAGGTTTCATTTTCATTAAGGGAATTCATTTCCTCTTCTGTCGCCTTTATCCAGTTCTGTTTTTCTATAGGATTTTCTATACTCATCATATCTTCCCAACTGTTAGGTATATATATTGGATCGTGCCGGACTGCATAAGCAAACCTGTCCGGCGGCACGCCTTTATTGGTTCTTTCTGATCTTCTCACTTGGGAATTTGTTGTTGTGACGCGGGTGGTGGACTTAGTTCATTTTGTGTTGGTGTCAGATCTATTTCCATTTCATTCGTGTCTTTCTGTTGTGTTTGTTCGTTTGTTTCCGCGATTAATTCTCTTCTATCTAGATTTTCGTTAGTATCTGGATTAGTTTTATTTTCTACAAATTTTACGCTTCTGGCCAATATCACTCTTCCGTCATTTGTATAGATTCTGTACGCCTTAGAGCGACTATCATATCCGACAAAAGTGCCTTTTCCAGCTCTATTGTCTAATTTTCCTCTCTTTGATTTGTGTATGTACGCGTATGCAGTACAGCCAAAAACTTTTAGATATTTCAAATTTGGTTTTCTATTCATCCATAATTCATAGGGTGTGGTGCTTACCGATTTTGAAGGTTTCCGGTTCTGTAAGTGATTCGCGGTACATATGGCTTCCCCCCATAATTTGTGAGGGGGATTTGCTTCATTTAGCATACTTCTAACCCTATCTAGTAGCGACCTATTCTTACGATCTGCGACACCGTTTTGGCTTAGGTTAAATGGTACGGTGAGCGGATGATGAATCCCATTTTCTTTTAGATATTTTTTGATTTCGTTACCCGTATATTCACCACCGTTGTCCGATATTATCAAAGTAGGCATTTTTCTAAATTTGTTTTTCACCATTGAGATATATTCTTTCAATTTTTCTGAAGCTTCACTTTTATTTGCAATTAAATAAATTACACAAAATCGCGTATAAACATCGATAAAAGTGACAAAGAATAATTCCCCCCAATTGTGGGTGTATTTATAGGGCCACATACATCAGAATGAACTAACTCGAGCCTTTATGTAGCTCTATATGCACCTGATTTTGGAAATGGGGTCTCGCTGATTTTTGACATGATGCATACCTCACATTTCGCATTATGTTTGCAGTTGTTTATTTTAATTCCCTCAACTAAGTCCTTTGATAACATGGACTTTATTGTGTCGTAGCTCCTATGCCACAAATCCATGCAATTTGCATTTGAGCAGTTGTAGGTGACATTTGCATAGTGCTTGTGATTTTCATCTTTACTAACATGTATTTCGTACAGATTGTTTTTAAGTTTACCTTGAAGTATAACGTCGCCTTCGTGAATTATGTCACATTTATCTTTTTCAAATTTGACTCTGCAACCGTTTTTAGTTGCCCTAATCACTGACAGCAAGTTAGTTTCTATGTCAGGAACGTATAGTACATCACGCAATATAACTTGTTTGTTTGTATTTTCGGTATGAATTATTACCCCCCCCCCCCAGATCCATATGAAATCAGTTTATTACCATTAGCGACTGTGACGTTTGTTTCAGTATTATTTGTAATTTTTGTAAAGAATTCCTTTGAATTTACTATGTGGCTGGGACTGCCACTGTCCACTATAAAAGTGCCTTTATTTTCAGACTCTTCGGTTAGTAAAGCAACACTGTTGCTTTCATTTACTGTGTGTTTTCTTTCTTCAGGTTCTGCATTTTTATGTAAATTATTTTCTTCATAAACTAGTGATGTTGAATTGTTTTTATTTTTATAGTGTCTGTTATTAGTGTAACTGTTGTTTTTTTTCGTTTTTAGAAACCAGCAGTCTTTATTTGAGTGGTTTTTCATTTTACAGAGTGAGCAGTAGATTGTTGCCTCTTTTCTGTTCTGAATGATTAGATTTACCTTGTGTTTTATAGGCTTTATTGCTGTTTACGGAATTTTCAGTATTATCTACTCTGCGAGTATATTCATCCGTAAGCTTGCTTTTTATAAATTGTACGGTTAACTCAGCTTCATCTCTGGCCTCCAGAGCAGTAACTAGGGTATCGTAGGACGGTGGCAACGAGCACAGCAGCAGTGCTGAAATGTGCGAGTCAGTTATATTTTCGCCAATGGCTGATAGTTTATCCACTATCTCTAAAATTTTTTGTTATGTGGGCCATATTGCCACCTTCAATTAATTTTGTACTGTACAATTTTCGAAGCAAGTACAGCTTACTAGAGAGATTAGATCTCTCATGGATTTGTTTAAGTGCATCCCATGTTTGCCTAGCTGTATTTAAATTTTTGACATGCACTATTTGACTGTCGTCAATGGACAAGTTTATTAAAGCTCTTGCTTTTCTGTCTTTCTTGGTCCAAGCATCGCTCAATGGAGTGGGGACCTCTTTCGTAATAACTTCAATAAGTTAATCTCGAATCAATAGCATTTCGACCTTGAACCGCCAATTTGTATAATTGTTGGCGTTCAATTTTTCAATGGTCGTGCTATCTTTTGTAGAAGCCATAATGTTGCTAAGATTCGTTTTATTGTTTCTAATAAATTACCCTATCGGATTACCAGATTTTTATTTTTATCATTTAGTGACGATGTTTCTATTGAGAATTTTTTTTCAGTCTCATAATCAATTTGATAGCAATATTTAAACTTTGCTAACAGTAATTGCGTGATGTTTGGTTTTATCCTCAAAAATAAACTATCTATTTTTCAATATAAAACAAAACATAGGTAAGATAAATTGGGCTTACCTTGTATTTATGTATATCCGTATATTATCTGGTAACCTGCGCCCGGAAGGGTAATTATATATTTATCTTCTCCTATATTTCTGATTTAATCCACATGTAATGATCGTGTGATGTTCCATGTCATTTAAAAGACACATGTTTTTTGTGACTTGTAAAACTGATATTTGTCCGGAAACTTTTAAATAGAAAGAAAATTAACATTTAATAAAAGCTTTAGAAAAAATACATCTCTCCTTTGGAGAGTCTAAGTTACAAGTGAAAGTAGAGAAACATGTATAATATATTACTAGCAATAAAAAACAGGAAATTAGTGACATAAATCTTAATAACAAATTATTTGTATCAATATTTATATTTATAGTAATTTAAAATAAGAGTTTATCAATGTCTATAGTTCTTGAATATCATGAAATATTTAGAATAAAATGTTTGTTTACGATTGTGCAATCACTTTTCACTTTCACTTCCTTCCTTCAGATCACAATCACTTTTGATAATTACTTTTATAAATCACATTTGACACATGAAAAACAATTTACTTAGCTTGATTGTTTTAATGTCCTTGTTTGGAGCTATTTCACAATAGCTGTCAACATAATAATATATAAAGGTATATATAAATATTATACAGACATACACACAATAAATACAATTGTATTTATTGTGTGTATGTCTGTATAATATTTATATATACCTATAACTGTTGAATGCAGGCGTTCTTTATGTGTGTATGTGTGTTTTAACATATATTGTAGTATGTGTGTTTTATTATAAATAATAATATAATTGCAACAAAACTAATTGTTGTAAAAATACATCTGCATTCTCAACAATGTGACAATTAAAAATTTAGATTTAAATAATTATGCGCTCAATAAACAAAATGAACATCATTGTTGTACATAAAAATAAACGGACAGTATAGTCACAGATATTGAAAATAGTTATAGATAAAATAAATATCCAAAATTTTGTAAAATGTCTGAAGATTATTATAAAATATTATCAGTTGAACCCACATCTTCTCAAAGAGAAATACAAAAGGCTGCTGACAGACTCATTTCTATCTGGAATGAAAAACGAGACAGTGAAAAACAAGACAATGAAAAACGATTGGAAATGTTAACTCAGATACGAAAAGCTAGTGCAGTACTGACTGATCCTGTACAGAGATTTGATTATGACGTAAAACAAGGATTCAAAAGGGATTTCAGTGCGCAAACGTCGAAAAAAACGAGGAACACTGTGCCACTAAAGTATTCAGAAAGTATAGAAACTCTGCAAACGGTGAAAATTCCTGGTCAATTGGATTACGAAAAGCTGGAAAAATCAATAGCTGCCATAGAAACTTTGACTGGAGTTGAATATTCTCCGGATATTAAAGTGAATTCTGAGTCTGAATCAATGATTAATTACATAAAAGATCACATCTCTTTCAGTGGCAAAACGGAGATTTCTAAAAAATCCGCTTCTGTTGAAAGTTCTCGGCTTCCTTCGTATGATAAAAAGCCATTGGATACTTTGTCCAATACAGGCATTATTCTGAAACAACATGTCGAATATCGGTAAGTTTAATTACCCCATTTTCAAATAAACCATGTTTAAAAGTGTTTTCTTATACTATACTATTCAATGGATTGAAAATTTGGAATTATGCGATAGTTAGAAGTAGAGATATATGCAGTCAAAACGAAAGCAGTGGCACATGTATAGCAACATCTGCAATGCTACTTTTAAGCTTACGTTAACCCTTTGTGACTCAACAACTTCGATTTGAAAAATATTTACTCAAAAGTTAGAATACAGAATTTTCAAGCTTGTAAAAAAAAAAAATAATAATAATAATAAATAAAGTAAAATAATAATAATAATAATAAAATTAGAACATAAAAAATTAAAAAATATTGACTTAACCCTCTAATATCCATGGTAGCATTTATGCTGCCATCAGTGTTCCCGATTTAGTGTGTGTGTGGGGGGTGAGGGGGGGGGGGTTATACACATATTCCGTATTCACACCAGAAATTTAAAATAGAAATTTTTGCTTTATTTAATGACAGATACTTAGTTAATAAATAAACCGAAATTTACTATTTATATTTTCTGATATGAATTCCGATTCTCTGAATTACGCAATTTCTGGAACGCATTCTACAATGGGCATTAGAGGCCTAAAGGTATTTTTTTCACATCTGCAATAAACAGAAAATTACATACTTCTCGTAAATATTGTCTTTTTCTCAAACAAAAATGTAAAGTACCCAAATTTATCTTTGTAAAAAATCGATTTTTGGATGTCAGCAGTCTTTTTAATTTTACAAATTGTACGAAGCTCATTTTAGGAACATCAGTGAGAAACTGCTCCAAGGATAAATAGGACTTTTCGTAAAAAAATAACTCAGTATAGTTGTTCTGTTTAGAATTCTATAAACAATTTACATTAACTGCTGTGTTAGGTGATAGTGTAAAACCTTCGACTTAAGTGTGGAAATTGTAGCGTGGAACTTCAGTCAAGCGGAGGACCAAGTAGAATTTAACCCAAACAATTTATTGAAATGACATAAGATAAATTAATTTCTTGGTTATTTACTTGAATTACAACTATATTATTATTTTTGGGTAAGTTACAGCTTATGACAATGTTCATTTAAAAGCACAAGTTCAACAAACATGGGATTAGCATCCAATCTTCTAATGGATTCTTTATCAATAAAAGTTTAGTCCTTGCTCACAAGTTCGTAACGAAAACTGCTGCCGTTGTTTTCTTGTATACAACACTCCGTTGTCAACTCCTTTTACCTCGCGGTTTGCACCGGAGAAATCTTATCCTTCCTGAATCGGCAGCTTGCTTCTATTTCCTCGGATCTGTCCAAAATCGCAGCCACCAACTCTGAGAGCAACTCTCTCCTTGGGATTCCAAACACATCTGCCTCCTCCCCCCCCCCCCCCCCTTCCTCTCTTCGTTAAGTCGCCTCTCTTTAAACAAAGGCTAGCTATCGCCCATTCAGAGCCTAGGCTGAATGACATCATTAACAAGCTTCGATATCATAGGCCAAGAGGGACCCTCTCTGCTAGCGTGAGAAAGTTTCACATCTAAATTTGGGGAACGAGGAACTTGATGGTATTGAATATACTGCGATCGTTATACTTCCGCGACAAGAAGAAGTGCGTTGGCTATTTTAATAAAATCTCACTCGATATCTGTTTTTTTTCCAAAATTTTAATGAAAAGCGATTCATTGACTAAATGACACTGATTTAAGTTAAAATTTGTCACTATTATGATAAGTATATATTAAATTTATATAAAAATGTATTCATTCGCTTTGGCGCAACTTTGGCACTAATGAACATGTGTTGTACAGAGATTGCAAACCTATTAGAGATAACGTTTCCCCAATTTCCGGTGAGTTAACAGATAATTAATCTAAGTTTGCGGTTTTTAATCTGCAATATATATTTTTTATTTTTGAGACTTTTTAAAATACAGAAACAATTTTTGTGGATTTGAACGTATCGGAAAATTTTACCCCAAATGGATACCAAGCATGACAATAAAATATTTAAAACATTAAAAAATGCAAAATAAAAGGAATAGAAAGGTGTTTATTTATAATGCTGAGGTTGTAAATAAAAAAGTTGAAGAAAGTTATTCCGCTCGAATATGAATTTTTTCTACTGGCAAATTCGAGTTATTTTTAACAGAAACATAGGAATATGCAAGGGGGGGGGGGGGGCTCTAAATCCTGGAAAAATGTAAGAACTGTTAAAAAGATTACTGTTTAATACTTTTTTGTTTTATTTGTTTTTTATTTTTTCTCTTTTCTGTTTAAATCCTGATAGAAATTTATTTCTGAATATTAAATATTATTTAATTGTTAAATTCCTAAGTTAGGTTTTAGTTTAATATGTTTTAAAAATTGTCTTGCACAGGAAGTTTTATGGTTATAGGCAATGTTAGAAAAAAAATTGCATAATCATGCTAATGTAGTACAGAAGTTTTGGAATGAATATGAGATTGAATTAAAAATAAAGGGAAAATATTGATAATAAATAAAAATAAGCTTAAAAGTTTATTTTACATATTTTTACAGTGTATACTCATACATGCAATAATTTGTTTCCCTTTAGATTTGTTTTCTTCTTACATTCAAAATTTTTAAATACAATCGAACCTCGTTATCCCGACGCTCTAATGACCAGAAAAAAGTGTCGTCATAAGCGGAGTGCCGCGGTAACCGGTGTCGGAGTAAAGTATGTTTGTAAAAAGCTGTATTTTTAATTAATTTAACACAATTTTAAATTCATAACTGTTCTTGCAGTTTTAACACCTTGAAGGTGTCAAGCAATTACGTTTGTGTAATCCAGAATTCCCACCGGAAATTTAGAAAAAAATTATTTCAAAATAAGGAAAAGCAATTTTACAACTTTTTTCCATCAAAGTTAGAAAAGTAAAATTTCACAAAATTTTTCTGGTGCAAATCTTCATTAATCGTAGGTGTGATAAAATATATCCCACCGCCCCTCAAGGGGTTAAGCAATAAAACATTATTATTTAACAAAATAAAACGCAAAAACAAAATTGAAAAGAACAAAAATCAGATTTATGACTACTTCTTTTTTTTTGTTACATGAAATATTGATGAATTAAGGTTTTCTTATCCCTAAATGTGCTTCTTACAATTATTCTTTCAATATTATACAATGAATTGTAATAAATATTCGTTGTTTCAGAAATGGATATTAGATAATTTCTGATCATTTCAGTGCAATGCAATGCTTCCGTTTTAGTTGGATTAAAAACGCCGTGCGATCACAAGAAAGCGTCGCCTGACCAGAACAAAAAGACCTCTAGTAGACTGATACGTCTATCTGGAACTTAAGTGGGTCATTCATAGTGTATGGGTTTATTTATTAAAATAAAGGATTGAAGTAAAATTTCTCATTTATTTCAATGGGTATTTTAGACACTTTTGTGAAAAGTATGGCTAAGACGTTTCTTATCGCTTAATTTTCGTGCTTATAAAGATGGATTATGAAAAATGGACAATTTTCCTAAACCTTCGGGTTATAGGGAGTTGCAAATTATTCAATGACATTAAATTCGGAGTTTACATTAAAATTATATAAAGAAAATTGGGACTTTGAAAAACTGACGTGATAAGCAGAGTGACTTAAAAAACCGGGTGTCGGGATAATGAGATCCGACAGTATATCTTAAACGGGGTTTCAGGAAGGGTGTCCCTCTCTAACGAAAATGAAATTACTGTTCAATTGTGCTTTTTTCCTTCTTTCATTTTCTCTATTTCTTTCCTTTTTTTTTCTTTCTTTCTTTTTTTTTTTTTTTTGAATGAAAAGACTTTATATAAAATACAAATGTGAATTCATGTGGTTCTTCAAAATTGCACATTAAGCAATGCTAGATAGCAGATACCTGTTACGTGTTACATACATATAACTTTAAACCTGATTAGAAACACAATTTTATTAGTTCGAAAAAACATTTCTCAATGAAAAAATTATGACTCCCTTACAAAATAATAAAATTATAGGTGGTAAATATATATAGATGATGTTAAACTGCAACAATATGTTTATTTTTTTCCTTTCAATTTATTTTAATTCTCAAGATTACTGTCAAAGGTGAATTGCTCTTGGAAAATAATGTATGTTATTCTAATTTTAAAAATGTGCCTTGGTGATAAATTGCAAATAACCAATGGTATTTAATTTTTCAAAGAATGACGAAAAAAAAAAAAAATCTTTGAAATAAGGTTTTTGCAAACGCAATTTAAAATTAATTTTATGTCGCCGAAATGAGTGCTACATCGCCAGATGATGCAACCATATGAAGCCAGGGGATGTAAATAGGCAGTATCAGGCTTTCACCTACTATCTTCTTGGTCCTTCCCCAAGTATAGTTTCATTTTTAAATCGTCCTGGGAATATATCGGCAAGCTTGCTGCTTAAAAGGGATGTCGTAACTCCTATTCTTTTCATGCCTTTCTCCTTTTTAGTCAAACGGTAAGATAGGTTGGGATGGATCGATTCTTTTTATCATTTCCTGCAGAACGTTGAGACTTAGAAATATTTTGAGCTGGTATGCTTATACATGCTTTTCCTATCTAGAGTTCTGTTTGAAAATATATGGGACTTTTTTGTGAATCACATTGGATTCTTCACAATAGCATCAATAAATAAAATCGTCTTTTAAAGCCCACTGTATAGGTAACTTTGACTTTTGGGTATGTTGCAGATATGCAAAACGATGATACAAAGGGTTAAGGGGCTATTTCAATGACGATAAAACAGCTGCAAGATCATGTTAATTAATGCCTAAGGAAGTAGTTTTTTAAGATATGAGGCATTCTTACATAATTTTGATTTTTAAGTCCCTGAATAATAATTTTTATTTTAGTACATACACTGTAAGATAAACGGACTAAAATACGGAAATTGTACTGGCAATCGAGACGCCAGTACTATTTCCGTATTTTAATGGCAATTTACCCCCGTAAATTCCAGAAAAACGGAATTTTTTCTGTAATTTACGAGGAAAATATTTCGTTAAAATACGGAAATAGTACTGGCGTCTCGATTGCCACTAGAATTTCCGTTTTTTAGTCCTTTTTTTACAGTGTATTCTTTTTTTTAATTTCTTATGTTGGAAAACATCCCATTGCATGACTGTATAACATTATTAACGAGATATTAAATAAGTTTTGGACGATGTTGGGGGTCCAAATATAACCACGAAATTCCTTACCGTTCCGTGTCGCTCATGTTGATTTTTAAGTTTGGAACTGTCTGTATAAGATTGTTTCAGTAAAAGTAATTCGACGTAATTTTTTTCCGAAACTGGGACTATTGTTTTATATAAATATGTAGCAAAAAATTAACCTGCCCACATTTTTACGGTTGTTATTATTTTTTTTTATTATGTCCCTGGATTTTAGATTCCTTATCCCTCTTGCTAAAATTATACAGGAAATCCCTTCAGATGGAGCCACAGATTTTTTTTAATTTTTTCACATGCTAGAGAAAGAATGGCTTTCTTTGACAGAAAATTTACTGCAGAATTTAAATCACCATTTAAATATCAATTTCAAGCATCTTGGCTTTATTGGTAGTCTTACCGTTCCCAAGGTATATTCCTGCACTTTTCGAGGTAATTAACTGTTTCTAAAGATCATTGAACATTGTGGCTATCAGTTAGTCTTAACATGATTTGCCTAAAAATAGGTGGTAATTTTCCTTACCGTCCCATCCTTACCATCCTTTTTTCCCCCCTTACCGTCCCTTTTTCCCCTTACCGTCCCTTTTTTCCCTTACCGTCCGTTTTTCCCCCTTACCGCCTCTTTTTTTCCCTCTCCGTCCCTTCTTTAACACCCCTTTAAGGCAATGTTATTCCAAAATTTTGTCCTAAAAATACTACATTGTTATTATTTCTTATTTGAATGTTCTGGTTCTGTGGGTACTTATGAAACCTGTGGGTACCTGATGTGGATATCTGATAAGCCGACTATTTACGAACAGCTGCTATACAACAGAATAACGAAAAACTATTGATTTTAATAGGTATCATGATCAAGATTAACTCGTTTTTACTCTAGTCAAATGATTCTATGTCGGCAATTCAATGATCATTCAATGGAAATTCATTGATGTCGTTTTTACTCCAATTGATTGAAGCAGAAATTTAAGATGAAAGTCAAAGTTGATATAGTATTGAACTAATAAAAATGAAATATTGACATTTGTAACAACATTTTGAAATATTAAAATATATGAGATAGAAGAAAGTTTTGGAACTGACACATCCAACTAGTATAGGTGCAGATTCCCGAAATTTTTAAGGAGCCAAGTGGTGCCTAAACCCCAAAAATCCAGTCGCCACTTTGGCTCTTAACCAAAATCTAGTGGCCACATTGGGAAACAAACTCATAAAACAATAGTGATTATATGCAAAAAACTTAACAAAAAACTCAGGAATTTAAAATGAAAAATAGTTTAATTAATAAATACACATGTACAACAAAACACAGACTAGATACAACAAATGTGTATATTTAAGTTAATCCTAAAAATCTTGAAACTTTGATGTTAAAAAAGTATAATATAAAACGAAAAATTGCAGCGCGAACCCAACCCGATGCAGGACTCTACACTCTAGATTAGATGGAATAAGATAGTGATAACGGAAATTACAGAGGGGCTAAATTCATAAAACTCGAGATAAAAATTCCTTCTGTGAAAATCACGCACTTGCAGAAAATATTTACACAGCAAGAAAATACCTCGCGATAAGCATTTTTTCGTGGGAGTTTCTTTTTTTGCTCTTTTTTGTTCAGAGTTTGGAATCCTCTATCCTCGCGACTCCATGATCCAAAGCCCTTAAATAATCTACATCGCATCGGAAACTTTGGACTGTCTCGTGACCGATCTGCAGTAAAGGAGTATTTATTTCAACTCTGGATTTCGGTCGAAACCTACGAAGAACTGCTTGTTTTCGCTGGCGTCCAAAGTAGAAGCTTTACAATTAGCGCACTCATGTGCCGAGCTTCGCAGCTGCTAAGCTTTGTAGTGGAGCGGACATGCACATAATTATAGTCGAACATAATGTTCGGTAAGAAAGCAGTCATCACAGAGGCAGCGTTCACGACGGTAATTGAGATCACAAAAATTTCGTGACTTTTTATCAAGGTCATACTTGATATCGGCCAGTGAAAAGTGTACTTTTCTATTTGCAAAAGAAAAAAAAATCAAAATTCCGCGACGGGGATTGGGAACACTGGAAATTGATATCTGGCGACTAAGACACTGAAAGTTAGTCGCCACATGGCGACTGGTGACCGTAAATCTGCACTCATACCAACTAGTATATATATTTTTTATAAATTCACATGCTGCACTTTCTACCAAGCGTGAAAAAAATCAGCAAATTTTTCATAATCGAGTTCGGTGCCTACGCCAAATCAATACATTGTTAAGGTAATGGATATTTTGGGGGAAAACATGAAATGCAGGCAAAAAATTAGACGTGATTTTCAACATGAACAATTGAATGTTTATGAAAGAGAGTTAAAAAAAAAAAAAAAAAAAAAAAAAAAAAAAAAAAAAACAACTAGTTTTACTTTTACACTTATTTTCCTTCTTTATTCTTGATTAATCTAACTTGTCTTTTTATTTTACTTTCAGAGATTTTCTTGATATGCCTTCAGAGAAAGAAATATTATCAAGGCTTGCCAAAACTGTATCAGCTACAGCTCAAATTTCTGGAACAGATGTAAAAACAGTATACAGTTTTGGAGCGGATGCGGACGTCATTGAGGTCTTCGTGAGTGGTGAGCTGAAAGTAAAAATCGTCGACACTGAAAAGCATGTTATGTACTACAATGATTTGAAGCATGATGATTTGCCTCCAGCTGAAGATGTCTGTGCCTCAACTGTCATAGCAGCCAATAGTTGCGTTATCACTACAGAAGTAACTCGAAGAGGAAAGAAACAATCCATAGCTGTTTATAAAAATGACAAATTACTTTGCAGAAATGGCAGTACCATACTTGATGAATAAAATATAGTTTTGAAAAGGAGATGTGCATTGATTTATCTTTAAGCTACAGTTAGTAATCTACACTATATGGCCATTAATGATCGGACATTTTCAATTTTAGACATTTTGTCGAATATTTAAAGATATATTTGTCGGATTTTTCTGGAACTTCAGGATTATGAAGAATATGTTCGGCTATGTTCGACTTCATATTTATCAACGGTGGTTTGATCAGAAGGACAATTAGGGGCCAACAAAAAATCAAAGAAAAAGAATAATGTCTGGAATCACCCTGTAAAATAAAATGCGCGAAATGATCTATCGCTATAGCTTACGAATATATGGAAATTGTACAATATATGTATTCATTTGTGGAAGAATAGAACGTATATTCATGGGGATACATCGATTTTTTTTTTAAGTAAAAAAAAAATTGCATGTTTTTTGTTTATATCATGCAGGGGTTTTTACCAAATTTAACGCCAGTTTCAGAAATTTGGACAAAATGTAGTAGAAATAATATGGTGTAATTGGAATGTAAATTTATTTAGTATTCGATGAAATGTAAGCAGTTGAATAAAATATTTTTTATCTGCGCATGCGCCCACGATATAAAATGTTTTTCTCTTTTCATGATTTGTTAGTCAACTCTGTGAAGCAACTCATGAAAAAAAGCCAGCCAAATATCGGGAAAATTCAGAAAGATATCGGTAATTGACTAAACTGATTTTTAGTTGTTCTCTAAAGAGAGCTACATGATAAGGGGTTTTCCATAAATTGTCGTTTTTAATTTTTACTTTTTATATTTTATTGAGGCTTTAGTTCTTCTTGGAAAATCACAGAACGAGCCTATTCAAAAAAAAAAAAAAAAAAAGAAGAAGAAGAAGTATCAAAATCTAAGTATTTCTTCTAAATCTACTTGTCGACATTCGTTAAGGGTGTATTCGAAAAAATATTTTTCCACCCTCAACAGTTCGAAATTTTCTGAGACATTTTCAGACTCATTTTTAAAAGTAAAAACATGAAACTTGCTGGGGTGATTTCTGAAGACATGTTTAACATGCCGTGTGATTTCATTTTCAGCTCAATTAAATAGAATTTGATTTTTAAACAATTATTTTCTCAGTATGACCATTTTTTTCATTCCCAGATCGCCCGCTTCGGAAAATTCGGTTCAAAACGCCAACTTTGACAGCGTTTTTTACAGTATTTTCTGCATTTATCAAAAAATTAAGAAGCACGGCACATTATATAGTTTCTAAATAAGAGAATTTCCCGGTTTGATGCGTTTGAGAGCAAAAATGAATTTTAAAATGAATCAGAAAATAAGCAGTTTGGATCGGAATACACCCTTAAGTGCAAACTCCTTTGCTGAAAGCCATATAATAAAAAATCACAATTTGTGGAAAATCCATTATCATTCAGCAGCTTTTAGAGCGCAACTAAAAACTCGCTCACTATATTGCGGATATCTTTCTGCATTTTCACAATATTTCACTGACTTCTTTTTATGAGTTGTTCCATAGAGTTGACTATCAAATCTTTAAAAACAAATATTTTTTATCTTGCGCGCATGCACAGATAAAAAAAAAATTCATTCAACTGCTCATATTTCATGATATCTATAATAATAAGGAAATAATTTTTTGTATGAGTGTGTGAGTTAGTATGTCGACGGTGTTCTGAAAGGACCGCCGCACGTAGAGCTCCAAAATTTGGGGAAAAGGTACGTCTATATATGAAGTTTTGCACCTCGAAACCCGATTTTCGGTTTTTTGATTAGATTTTTTTATTTATATTTTTATGCGATTTTTAGCACTTTTTTAAGTTTCGAGGCATTTTTTCCATATTAGTGAAAAGAATACGGTTTCTTTCTTTTAACTCAATATAGTAAATTTCGTTCTCTTTTCAAAAAAGTTTATTCGGAATTTGTACAGCGATTTTTGAATTTTTAGCGCATTTTTTATGCGATTACTGAACAGCAGCCAATGCGTCTTCATACTTATAAGGGGTGTTACCGTAGGGGGGACACAGTTCTGTCGCCAAATACCGCCAAGTTTGTCGCCAACTTGGCGACCAAAGTTAGTCGCCAAAAGTGACGTCAACATGGCGATATCTCTAGTATTTCTCCAAATTCCCATAGACTTCGATTGTAAACCAATAGTGATTACTTGCTTACAGAAAATCAACAAATTGAGATATTTTAATGCAACAAAAACTAATATTAACTTAAGGGGTTATATTAATTATATTTAAGGGAATCCAGGTAAATTAAATCTATAATAATAAGAAAAGAAGTTTGTGTGTGAATGTGTCGACGATGTTCTGAAGAGACAGCTGCATGTAGAGCTACAAAATTTGGATAAAAGGTCCGTCTATATATGAAGTTTTGCAACTCGAAGCCCGATATTCGATTTTTTTATTAGGTTTTTTAAAATTTATTTTTATGCGATTTTTAGCGCTTTTTTAAGTTTCGAGGCGATTTTTCCACATTAGTGAAAAGAATACGTTTTTTTTTTTTTTTTTTTTTTTAAACCCATTATAGTAAATTTTGTTCTCTTTTCAAAAAAGCTTATTCGGAATTCGTACAGCAATTTTTGAATTTTTAGTGAATTTTTTATGCAATTATTGAACAGCATTTAATGCATCTTCATACCTATAAGGGGGTTACCGTAGAGGGGACACAGCTCTGTCACCGAATGCCGCCAAGTTTGTCGCCAACTTGGCGATATATCGCCAAATTTGAAGACCAAAATTAGTCGCCAAAAGTGATGCCAACTTGGCGATATCTCTAATATTTCGCCGAATTCCCATAAACTTCCATTTTAAACCAATAGGGATTACTTGCTTACAGAAAATGAACAAATGGAGATATTTTATTGCAACAAAAACTAATATTAACTTAAGGGGTTATATTAATTATATTTAAGGGAATGTAAGTAAATTAAATTATGAATAAAAGTAACATGATGCAATGCATAGCATGCTTTCCCAAACATAAATTTTAAGAGAGCCCGCAGGTCAAAGGAATTAGATTTGAAACTTTTATCCAATTATAGTAAATTTTGACTTTCGTGATTTTTGAACTTTTTGTGATTTTTAATTCGATTTATACGTTTCTTCACGATCTGCTGCAATTTTTTGACAATCCATTTTCGGCCTATAATACTAAAGTAATTTCTGCCTTCATTTCAATAAAGTTTATTCGAATTTAGTATGGCAATTTTCGAACTTTTCGGGAGTTTTGTATGTGATTTTTAGTGTATTTTTAGCAATTTCCTACCATTTTTCCACATTAGTGAAAGGAATCAACTTTCAATCTTCGAACACAATAATATATAAATTTTTTTTCTCTTTTCGAAATTTGTGCAGCAATTTAGAATTTTTTCGCCATATCTTATTGTGATTTTCAAAGCTTTTTCGCAATTCGAGCTGTTTTTTGACGTACCCGGGCAACGCCTAGCAAGTTAGCTAGTATTTAATATTGTTGCATTCCAATTACACCATATTATTTCTACTATATTTTGTCAAATTTTCTGAAACTGGCGTTAAATTTGGTAAAAAAAAAAAAAAAAACCTGCATGATATAAAAAACAAATGGGTAAGTGTGATCACAGATCGCACAGAGGGTTTCGTTTAATATTCCTTTCAAAACACTTTATCCTTTTGAAAAATCTGTTGGTTCCACATTTCGCAACCAGGGGCGCATTCTATTCTAAACAAACCTCTATTTGCGAACCGATATATTACGATTTTTATTTGAAACTCCGTTTTACATACTATCCGTATATATATTAGTCGAAGGGATTGGGCCCATAGCACCCGAGATAAGTAGGAGCCCCTGGGGGTAAAAAGTGGAACTAAAATATGTAAGGCTATGGTGCATATTATGAAAGAATGGTCAAAGGGGTGTCGGCAAAAGTTGAAAATGTGCTCACCGGGTGAAAAGGGCGGAGGCTAGAAAAATTGCTTAAAATATACAAGTTAGAGCCCGGAGAAAAATAATATAAGACTTTTTGAAAATTTTATGATTTGTCGTGTGGTCTGAAGTATTCAGCTATAGGTATGTAAAAATTCATGTCTCCAACTTAATTAGGTGCTCTCTTAGAAAGAATTTCTTAAAATACATATGTGGTAGCTCAAACGGTTAAACGTAAGACTTTTTCAAGATATTATGATTTGTCGCCTGGCCTCAGGTGTTCTGCTATAAGTATGCAAAATTTCAAATCTCCAATTTAATAAGGGGCTCAGTTAGAAAGAATTGCTTAAAATACGCATGTGGGAGCCCAAAAGGTTAAATGTACGACTTTTTCAAATTTTTATGATTTGTCGCATGATGGTGTTCAGTTATAAGTATGCAAAATTTCACGCCTCCAACCTAAATAGTGTGTCACTTAGAAAGAACTGTTTAAAATACACATGTAGGAGCTCAAAAGGTTAAATGTACGACTTTTTCAAAATTTTATGATTTGCCGTTTGATGTGAGGTGCTCAGCTATAAGTATGCAAAATTTCACGCCTCCAACATAATTAGGGGCTCACTTAGATAGAATTGTTTAAAATACACATGTGGGAGCCCAAAGGGTTAAATGTACGACTTTTTCAAAATTTTATGGTTTGTCATTTGATGTGAGATGTTCAGCTATAAGTATGCAAAATTTCACACCTCCAACATAAATAGGGTGTCACTCAGAAAGAATTGTTTCAAATACACATGTGGGAGTCCAAAAGGTTAAATGTACGACTTTTTCAAAATTTTATGGTTTGTCATTTGATGTGAGGTATTCAGCTATAAGTATGCAAAATTTCACGCCTCCAACATAATTAGGGGCTCACTTAGAAAGAATTGTTTAAAATACACATGTGGGATCCCAAAGGGTTAAATGTACGACTTTTTCAAAATTTTATGGTTTGTCATTTGATGTGAGGTGTTCAGCTATAAGTATGCAAAATTTCACGCCTCCAACATAATTAGGGGCTCACGTAGAAAGAATTGTTTAAAATACACATGTGGGAGCCCAAAGGGTTAAATGTACGACTTTTTCAAAATTTTATGGTTTGTTATTTGATGTGAGGTGTTCAGCTATAAGTATGCAAAATTTCACACCTCCAACGTAAATAGGGTGTCACTCAGAAAGAATTGTTTCAAATACACATGTGGGAGTCCAAAAGGTTAAATGTACGACTTTTTCAAAATTTTATTATTTGTCGTTTGATGTGAGGTGCTCAGCTATAAGTACGCAAAATTTCACGCCTCCAACCTAATTAGGGGCTCACTTAGAAAGAATTGTTTAAAATACACATATGGGAACCCACAGGGTTAAATGTACGACTTTTTCAAAATTTTATGATTTGTCGTTTGATATGAGATATTCAGCTATAACTATGCAAAATTTCACTCCTCCAACCTAATTAGGGTTCACTTAGAAAGAATTGTTTAAAATACACATGTGGGAGCCCAAAGGGTTAAATGTACGAGTTTTTCAAAGTTTTATGATTTGTCCTTTGATATGAGGTATTCAGCTATAAGTATGCAAAATTTCACGCCTCCAACCTAATTAGGGGTTCACATAGAAATAATTGTTTAAAATACACATGTGGGAGCCCAAAGGGTTAAATGTACGACTTTTTCAAAATTTTATGATTTGTCGTTTGATCTGAGGTGTCCGTCTGTAAGTACGCAAAATTTCACGCCTGCAACCTAATTAGGGACTCACTTAGAAAGAATTGTTTAAAATACACATGTGGGAGCCCAAAGGGTTAAATGTACGACTTTTTGAAAATTTTATGATTTGTCTTATGGTGTGTGGTGTTCATCTGTAAGTATGCAAAATTTCAAGTCTCCAACATGTATAGTTTCTGAGAACGGGCTCTGTGACGGACAGACAGACAGAGGAGCGAGACGAATAGGTTTTCGTCAGATGAACGAAACCCTAAAAACATGCAAAAAAATTTTGAACTTAAAAAAAAATCGATATATTTCCATGAATATATGTCTCATTCTTGCACAAATGAATACATATATTGTACAATATCCATATATTCGTAAGCTATAGCGATAGCTCATTTCGTGCATTTAATTTTACAGGGTGATACCAAACATTATTCTGTTTCTTTGATTTTTTGTTGGCTCCCTAATTGTCATCGAACCACCGTTGATAAATATGAAGTCGAACATATTCTTTATAATCCTGAGGTTCCAGAAAAATTCGACAAATATTTCTTTAAATATTCGACAAAATATCTAAAATTGAAATTGTCGGATCATTAATGGCCATATAGTGTATATACCGGGTGTCCCAAAAAGGACTGACTGATTTTAAAATTCAATAACTTCCAAACGGTGACGGATATTAAAAAAATTCTTGCAGGAGGGTTATGCAAAAGTTTTATTACAGTGATTTTCGATTTTAGTTCGAATTACAAACAATAGATGGCGCTGTAAGCAATAGTCGCTAAATACAGGCTCGATTTTTGGTCCTTTCTGTTGTTCCATGCAGAAAAAGGAGATGGAAATGTATTATCCGGGCCACGAAGTACCAAAAATAGAGCCTGAATTTAGTCTTTATTGATCGCAGCGCCATCTATTGTTTGTAATTCGAACTAAAATCGAAAATCACTGTAAAAAAACTTTTGACTTTATGCATAACCCTCCTGCAAGAATTTTTTTAATATCTGTCACCGTTTGCAAGTTATTGAATTTTAAAATCAGTCAGTCCTTTTTGGGACACCGGTATATTATAAAGGACAAACATACTCTGTGCGTTACGCATACGTCATTCTGCGAATAGCAACTCTTTCAAATTTGAAATGAAATTTCGGTTTTGCAATTTTCGCTATTGCAAATTTTTAAACTTCTAAACATTGCGCATTTTCAATTTTTACATCATCGTATAGAGAAAAAAATCTACTTTTAAATGCAATTTGTTTGAAAGCTCTATCTAAATTTATTTTTGAGATATTAATTTTTTTTTATAGTTTTTAGTACCAATTTTTTAATTGTGGCAACTCCATTTCAATTAAAAGTGAAGGGAAAATAGTCATGGTTTATTTAATTTTATTGGTTATATCCTTATTGATGCCATTTTCACACTACAAATAAAAGTAACTTTTTTCTAATTTTTGAACAGAAAATGACGTCAACCATTAAAAAAACACGCATTCTTCTTCATAAATTAAAAGATTGAAGAAAATATTTCAATCTTTTTACATTACGCTGATACTGGAGTTTGAGACGCTTGGCAAAATGATTCAGTGAGTGAAAAAGGTGTCATATTTAAAACAAAACGATCATTTTCTTTGATAAAACTAAATATTTGACCAATACAACATGGCCAATACTATGAGAACTAAAGGCAAATTTCTGAACGGCAAATTTTCGCGGGTACTGAAATTTGAACTTAAAGTTTGTGCGAATGTTCACATGAAAAGTTGTATCTGGCAAACGTGACTTTAAGTTTGGAAATACATTCATTAATAATCTATTGCGCGTTAAAATACTTTTAAATTGTGGATTTGAGTGGTGCGTGTGTAAATTTTCAGAATGTGACAATAACGTACACTTTAGATGTTATGGGGGAAAATTTTATGATGTGACAAAGTGAAATTTTTTTACTGATTTTTCATCCTGTAAAAACAAACATAAAAGCTTCAACCGATAACTTCAACATAATTATTTTCTTGATTACGTATTCTAATACAGCTTAATTTTTGATAATTTAAGCAGTTAAAGTTTGTGGAAATAATAGTTTGGTAATTTTAGGTTAAAACATTATTTGTTTTAAGAGTTAGACGACCAATGCAAGATGGATTTTTTATTGTAATTATTTTTGTAGGTTTATTATAAATTCGATCCAACAGTTCCATTGTAAACAGTTTAACACGTCGAATTTCGACGTGTTCCAACTCGTATTAATAAAACAAAGAGTTTATAATTCTGTTTGTATATACATGCGCTCTGCATCACGCTATGATGGATAAGACCAGCACTACTGTATTGGGCACGGAGATACACTAAAGTATACTCGGGAACACCTTGAAGATATTTTTCAAAATTCGACTTGGATTTTTTTTATAAACTAAGTTTCAAGGGCTTTTTTGTTGTATTTTTGCGTTAGATATTTTCTTTCGCCTTTCCCATCTTCATTTCAAAAAGTCGCATAATTTCACTCTTCACAGCACAGAATAGAAGGAAAATAATCTAATTCAGATAAAAAATGACACTAAACTGTAACGAAATTTTAGTTTCTTTCGACGAAACTTTAATGCCCACAAGCTTGCCCCCCTCCCCTAATCTTGTATATATCTAAATATCAAATATTAAAGATGTGCATAATTTTGATTCTTTGTAACACTGTAGAATTTATTTTAGAAAAAAATAGCAGACTAACGGAAAATTAAGATAGGGTGGAAATTAGCTGTCACATAAACCAGACGAATCATAGCATAAATAAAGTGACTCGAAAATTAAAATTTAAAATCTTTTTTATCCTTTCCGATAAGTGGTGTTTCATAAATTTATAAAATTCGGAATAGTGTGCTATAGATAATTCAGCATAGAAACATGCAGTTCCGTAAAACAACTCATTCGGCTTTAAAAAAAAAAAAAAAAAAAAAAAAAAAACCGCCCCCCCCCTCCCCCCCATAAATATGCAAATTGGATTTATCAGAAATATCTTCTACTATAAAATGTGATAAAGAGTTGGTGGATTGTATATGTTTTCAATTTTCGGGGATTAAATTTTTTGCTTAATTAATGCATTGATTCTTCACATTCAATGATTTCAAAGTAGAATGTTTTAACCTCAGAGCAAATATAATATAAAGAGCTCAACCCCGTTACTTTCGCCCGTAAAAAGTGGGGCCAGGATGACCCATGTGACAGTTGGCATTTGGAGATGAAAGGTTACTAGTAGTAACGCAAGTTTTGTCGCTTTATCTCAGCTCTTGGCAGGAATGCAGTATTTTTATGCTGTGATTCAGAAATTTGAGAGTTGACAGAAATACAAATCAGGTAAAAGAAATCTGAATGTGCACCGGATATTTATCCTAATGTTTTCTTTATCATTCAAAGAATGGCTCATCAGTAATAAATAAATAACAGAAATTATGAAACTTTTATTTAGATAAATATATACAGTGAGCAAAAAAAGTATTTGCACGCAGACGATTTTTTGCCTAAGTAACCATAGAAAGCAAATTTGATACTATTCTCTTAATTATTCATTTATTTAAATAAGAAGAAAATAAAAATAACTACCCATTTTCCTTAAACAGTAATATTACTCACTTTAAAAAATAAATTAATATTTTCTCATACCTAAAAAGTATTTGTACAAGAAGCATTGACTGTTAAAAAAAGCATTAAATGTGAACATTATGCAAATGTTTAGCATATCAGTCCCGCAGTACATTAGCCCCGCACTTTAAAGTCACGTAATATATTAACTGGAGCAGAGATTCTGAAGACTTTTTGTTCTAATGGCGCCGAAAACGTGTGAACTGTCTGTTGCTACCCGTGAGAAGATTATATTTCTTCACAATTCTGGATTAAGTTACCGAGGAATAGGTAAAAAATTAAGTCTAAACTTTTCTAGTGTTCGTTATGTAATTAAGAATAAAAAAGAAACTGGTTCGACAATAAATAAGCCGCGAACTGGGCGTCCAAGAAAGCTAAATACCAGGCAAAGGAGAGCCATCATAAAAGAATCTTCAAAAAACCCTTTTGTAAGTGCTCGAGAATTGGTTGATGATGTCGCTTCAACGTCGGGAATAATAGTTACACCACAATCAATTAGAAATATTCTTCATGATGCAAATATTCGAGGAAGAGCCCCTCGAAAAAAACCATTTATTAGTGAAACAAATAGGATGAAAAGACTTGAGTTTGCAAAACGCTTATGTCAGCAAACCACTAGAGTTTTGGAAAACTGTTATTTTTTCCGATGAAAGCAAGTGCAATATTTTTGGCTCAGGTGGTAAGAAAACTGTATGGCGAAAGCCAAATACTTCTCTTCAAATTAAGAACTTGAAACCAACTGTAAAACATGGCGGTGTTCATGTAATGATTTGGGGATGCATGTCTTTTAACGGAGTTGGCGAAATGACCTCAATTGAAGGCAATATGAATGCTAAACACTATATTAATATATTGCGAGATCATTTATCTAATAGTGCTCTGAAATTAGGAATTCCTAATTCATATTATTTCCAACAGGATAACGATCCGAAACACACTGCATATATTACGAGGTTATGGTTGCTTTATAATGTAAAAAATCAATTGAAAACGCCACCACAATCACCAGACCGCAATCCGATTGAAAATTTATGGCATATTTTGGATGTGAAAATAAGGAAAAAGAAAATTTATAACAAATCAGAACTTAAGCAAGCTCTTAGGTAAGAATGGCTACAAATCAGCAGTGAAACATGTCACAAATTAATAGAATCAATGCCATGATGATTACAAGCTGTAATTGAAGCAAAGGGCATGCATACTAAATATTAGCACTGTTTTTAACTTATAAATAATTCCTTTAGTTCTATTTTTATTGCTAGTGTGCAAATATTTTTTTGGCAGTACAAATGCTACTTTTTTATGTTTTCATATTTTAAATATAATTATTAAGTCAGGTATTAAATATGTTTATTTGTTTTGTAAAAGTGTTGGTATTTTTAATTCTTAGTTGCTTTTTATTTATTTATACATATGCTACAACAAATTTACCTGGTGTGCAAATACTTTTTTTGCTCACTGTATATATTTAATTAATAATTTAGCTGTTTTTAATCTTTGACATGTTTTTGTTTATATTTAATTTCATTAGATACTTATTTTTTTTTTTTTTTTTTTTTTTATTGTGAATACAAAGTAAAAAATAGGACAGAAAAAAAATAAAGAAATTAGTTAAGAAGTTTAACTTTATGTGTTAGAAGGCCAAAGGGTAGGGGGAGGGGGGGGGCAGATAAAGGTGAAATTTCGAGGGAAGTGAAATTTAGGTGATGAATTATTTAACTATTATTACTACAAAATTACAAATTTAACAAACAGGTCATTTTTCTTAAATATTTTTTTTTTCTAAATTAAAGAATTTTAAAGACTTTAATAATTATTTTAATTGGAAAACGCTGATATTACATAAAGGATATTTTAATTGAAAAAGAAATGTCAGCTTTAAACTTTCTGAATTCATGAAATGTTTATTGTTTTTCTTTCCAAAAAAAATACATCTATAACAACACATTCAATTAATTGAAATGTTTAACTGAATAATCCAGTAACGATCATAACTCAAACTTACACACATAATTTTATTTACAAATTTTGCTTCATGGATGCAAGTTTATAAATAATAACTTAGTACACAACTATAACACACATACAGGAATTATTTTACAATACAAATTGCATAAATACACACAAAGTAGTTAGAAATAGAAAAAGTCCAAAATGCAAAATTTCAGTTTCAGAAATAATAGAATTAAAAAAAAAAAGGTTATTTGGCTTAATTCACTTATAGTAGCGGTTGCCAACTTCTGAACCTCACTGAACACTAAATTCAAAATTTGAAATCACACGGACTACTAATAAGAATTTTTTAACAATGAAAATGTATTTGTATAATAATTATCACAGAATGTTTATTCTAACCTGTTCAATAAAATAAAATTATAAATGAGGGGTGTCACTTTCTTGCCTACGTGATTGATACCACTATTTTTTAATAATAATCACCGTCTTATTTAATCATAACAAAAAGCTTCAAAAGTTTGTTTAATTGTATCAAAATTATTAAGGCTGTTCTCAAATCCAAAAGGGCAACTTTATGACATAAGTTTTAATTCATTTTTGTTTGGAAATGCATGAAAATAGGTGTTATTGTTCAGAAACTATGTAATCGAGCTGTTTTTTCCGTTTTTGCAAACTCAATCGATCTTTCAAAAAATAGTGTCAAAGTGAGCGTTTTGAACCGCTTTTCCGCGCGAAAGAAAAATATCCACTCAGGAAAGGATGAAAAACATGTTTGTCACATGATCAAAATCGCTTCTAACTCAATAGGCAATTTATGGATCAAAAAATGGAAAATACAGTTCGATTCCAAATCACTTCCATGGTCAGGTTTTCCAATTTTATATCTTTCCGTTAAAAAATGAATTTGTAAATGCGTAAAAACGTTTTGCACTTGTTGAGCAGAGCAGTTGAGCCTTAACGTTAATTTCAATATTACAAAATAATTGAAGCTTATTTAAGAGTCACGCATTTTGATGTGATATTTATTACTGTTTGTTTAAAATAAGTTCATATCTTTTTACGGAATCAACGACATCGCATGAACACAGAGAGAAGTTTTTATTTCACGCTGACACCAGTAACGAGTTTTAATTTGCTGTGACCCAATCATCAAAATATTTGTTTCGCACAAATATGTAGTTCAAAATTAAGCCAAAATTTTTGTTGTTTTTCCAGTCAATAATGAATATTCATATTTTCGGGAGAGGTCAAAATTAATACTTATCTGTGTTAAATATTATACAATACAACAAAAAAAGCGTATACTAAATAATCTCTATTAATATAATTACCAATGCCCGCTATAATTTAAATTTTCAAAACTACACGTCTAAATTTTTACAAATAGAGGAATTTTTTAGAGTATTATCATGTTACCATTAATAGTTTTAATATTTATACAGTACAATTATTAATTTAACATTAAAAATCCAAATAATGTCCAAAATTTTCTGAGGAACACCGAAATTTTCTCAAGGACCACAGGTTGGCAACCTCTGATCTATATAACAATGAATCCTAACTATTCCACAAAAAAAATCGTTAATAAATAAAATTATAATCCACAAACTAGTTTTATTAAATGATATATTTATTTTATACTAGCAAACCTCGCGGCTTTGCTCGCGTAATAGTTTAAATATGCCAAGTGATATTTGCATGACTATTTTTTTTATTAGAAGAACACTTTTTGGAATAATTCAAAAATTACAAATTAAGTCACTTTTGACTAAACTTCATTATAAAAGTGAAATAGACAGAAATGAGATTTTAATTAATAAGAAGAACTAAAACTAATTCCAAATAAATGATAATTTAGAAATTACTCTGCGGCTTTTTTGCTCATTTCATACGCTCATTTCAGTATTCATTAGAAGTTTTGAATTTTTTAGAAACCATCTTAAAACATCTACATCTTAAAATTAACCATCATGTCAAATTCCAAGCTTCTTGTCTAACAGTCTACCACCTCTCTGGTGTTAGTGGCACTAACATAAAATGCCAAAACAGAGTTGAAATAGAATGCCTCGAAAAATGTTGAAACAGAGACTGTCACCATTAATTTGCCAACATTAACCTTGAAATCGTCTGGTATTTCCTACTATTCTATAGAAAACGGAATTTAGATGTTTTTAAAGGTTTTCTTGTTGTTCCTGGTAACCAGGTGGTAGTGACACCGGCATAAAATATTGCCCGTATAGGATCAGGGACTATCACTCTTAATTCGCAACCAATAACTTCTGTGATCGGTTTATTATTTCATGAGATTCCATTGAAATCGTAATTTAGGACTCTTTTAGAATGCTTTTCACTTTTTCCCTTAGCTTCACCTCTTTTTAATTTCGAATTTATTTTCGACTGTTCTTAGAGAACATTTATATTTTATAAGTAATAACCGTGCTATATTTAAAGTTTCTAGCCTCTTCAGTACCGCAGAAATCGCAATTTAGAAAGTTTTCTGTTCCTGCAACCCTCTAGGGTTTGTGGTACCGACATAAAATATAGCTTATGTTTGAGTAGATTCTATCACTACCAATTTGCAACCATTATGTTTGAAATCGGTTTCGTACTTCATACGATTGCATAAAAATCGTAATTTAGAACGCTTTTCGCTCACTTCATATTTTTAAATTTGGAATTTTCTTTCGATAACTCTTACAAAGCATTTGCATCTTTGAAGTAATGTTCCAAATTTAATATGTTAGACCCCCCCCCCCCCCTCAGTAACACAAAAAACGCGATTTAGAACATTTTTTGCTCCTGTAACTCCCAGGTGGTGGTGACAACAACGTAAAATATAGGCTATGTTGGAGCGGGGACTGTCACCATCAATTTGAAACCATTACTTTTGAAATCGGTTTATATTTTTTGAGATTGCGTAGAAATCGCTATTTAGAACGGTTTTAGAACTGTTTTTATTCATTTTCACCCCTTTAAAATTTAAAATTTTTAAGGAACTCTTCTCACAGAGCATTTACATCTCATAAGTAATTACCATGCCAAATTTCAAGTTGCTAGACCCTTCAGTATCACAAATAATCACAATATAGAACGTTCTTTAAAATGCAACCGCAAGGTGGTAGTGACGCCGACATGAAAGAGATCCTATATTAGAGCAAGGGCTGTCATCATCAATTTCCAACCATGACATTTGAAATCGGTTGGGTACTTTCTGAGACTGCGTAAAAATCGCAATTTAGAATGTTTTTTAGAACGCTTTTTGTGCATTTTCACACCTTTTAAATTTAGAATTCTTTAAGAAATGTTGTTAGAGATCATTTATATCTCATAAGTAACTCCCATGCCAAATTCCATGTATCTGGGCCCTCCAGTAACACAAAAATCGCATTTTCGAACGTTTGTTTGCTCTTGCACCCCCTTTGCGGGTAATGGCACCGACATCAAACGTAGCCTATGTTGGAGCAAGGGTTGTCACCATTATTTTGACACTATTATTTTTTAAATTGGTTTGGTACTTTGTGAGATTGCGTAAAAATCGCCATTTAGAACGTTTTTAGAACGCTTTTTGCGCATTTTCACCCCTTTTAAATTTCGAATTTTTTAAGAAATGTTCTTAGAGATCATTTATATCTAATAAGTAACTACCATGCCAAAATTCATGTATCTGGGCCCTTCAGTAACACAAAAATCGCAATTTCGAACGTTTTTTTTGCTCCTGCACCCCTCTTAGGATTAGTTGCACTGACATAAAATGTAGCCTATGTTGGAGCAAGGGTTGTCACCATTATTTTGACACTATTATTTTTGAAATCGATTTGGTACTTCTTGAGATTGCGTACCAAATCGCCATTTAGAACGTTTTTTAGAAAGCTTTTTGCGCATTTTCACTTTTTAAAATTTCGAATTTTTTAAGAAATGTTCTTAGAGATCATTTATATCTAATAAGTAACTATCATGTCAAATTCCATGTATCTGGGACCTTCAGTAACACAAAAATCGCAATTTTCGAACTTTTTTTTGCTCTTGCAGCTCCTTTAGGGGTAGTGGCACCGACATAAAATGTAGCCTATGTTGGAGCAAGGGATGTCACCATCATTTTGACACCATTATGTTTTAAATTGGTTTGGTATTTCCTGAGATTGTGTAGAAACCACCATTTAGAACGTTTTTTAGAACGATTTTTGTGCATTTTCACCCCTTTTAAATTTTGATTTTTTTAAGAACTGTTCTTTGAGGTCATTAGTACCTTATAAGTAACTAATATTCCAAATTTCATGTTTCTATGCCTTTCAGTAACACAAAAATAGCATTTTTAGAACGTTTTTTGCTCCTGCACCCCCTTTTGGCGAGTGGCATGGACATAAGATATAGCCTATGTTCTAAGTTGGACTAACACCATCATTTTGATACCATTACTTTTGCAATCGGTTCGGTAGTTCCAGAGCTTACCTCCTACAAATAAACAATTTTTACCTCTTTATAATATTAGTATAGATTAATTAATTAATTAATTAACTAGCAGGCTATGCCCGCTGCGCTGGTCAATTTTTCCAAATGAACATTGGTGAATTTTAATTTGCATTTTAAACAATATGGACCTTCACCTGTACCTTACTCATTGCTGAAAACGATGCGAACGCCATTGTGATATATTATTACCTAAAGCGTTGGTCAAAATTTAGCTATTAAGAAGTAATTCTTTTAGTTGGTTTCTAACAATGCACTTTTGGTTGGGTAATGAGACCGTTATGACAACAGGAATTAATAGCTCTATAACTAATCAACATATAATGAAATGTTATATACTAACACCCTTCCTGAAACGTTATGTAACAGTGCCACTTGTATCAAAATACGTTCTGTAGATTTTTTTTAAAAAAAGGCTAAACTTTCATAATCAGGTTCACTTAATATTTTAATTTTTTTTTTTGCTCTATGACTAAGTAGCGTTGAACATTATGCATACACTAAAACCTTTCCAAAATTATTACCTAACCACTTGGGCACAGATGTCATACATGCTCCATATAGGTGCGATTTTTTTCTGAAGCCAATGTCAGAAACATTGCTATACGCAACAATACTTAACTGGCGCCAAAGTGTCGTTATTTTGCTTGATATGGTAACCCGGAAGTTGTTGTTAATGCTGTTTATGTTTTCGCCAAATTTGCGTCGGTAAAACATCGCGCCAATATGGAGCGTATATGACATCTGTACCACCTAATACTTACACCTAATATAGGCAACAGGTACTTAACTTGCGTTGTTTATGCTGTTGATGTTTTCGCCAAATTGGCAACCGAAAAAAATCACGCCAATATGGGGCGAATATAACATCTGTACCAAGTGAATATGTGGCTTTTGTGATACTTTTATGTTAGCCGGGCGCAGGTAATAAATCAACAAAGACTGTGTTCATACCATATTCTTATATTTATTATTTTCATTTAAGATACAAACCTTTCACTCATTTCATTTAAAATGCATGCCTTACACTAATTTCATTTAAAAAACTGAAAAGATAAACAATAACAGGAAATAATTCCATAATTAAAAACAAAGAATTGTTTTTAATTTACATACGCAAAATGTAACTACTGCTACTGGCAATTTTAAAAATGCTATTGGCGAGATCTGCGCACGGCTGTTATAAATGTACCCATTTTTTTCTTCTTATCGAGGAGTAAATTATAAATCGCCAAATATTATTCCAATTCCAATTTCTTTCTTTGAAAATAATTTTTAAGTCGTTACAAACATTGCTTTCATATTTAAATATTTTCGTTGGTACTACTTAGTTATCCCGTCGACCAATTTCGCCAAATTATACAAATTGACATAATTTTTATTTTAAATAACGAAAGAACAAATAAATTATTATAACATTAATAAAAATACAAATAAAACGTCGAAATAAAAATCACTTTGTGATGTAAACACGTGTAACTTGCTTAAAGTCAGGTGAATTTGTCATTTACGATAAACCATTATTGGCATTTAATCTTATAGTTTGGCGATAGATTTTTGGTCGACGGAATATCTAAGTAGTACCCTTTCGTTCTATAACGCCAATTTCTTAGTAAAATTGTTCCTTTTATTTTGCATAAAATCACTATTTTTAGGTGCGTTCGTAATTATATAAATACGTAGCACCTATAGTGGTCGTTCAGTCCGTCCGTCTGTCCGTCTGTCCGCATGTAACAGAGCAAAAACTACCCAACCGAATAGTCTGAAATTTCAAATATGTGATTGTTGCAAAATTTTGTCGAGCCATTTCAAATTTTATGAAAATCGGATGTATAGTTTAATTACAGGGACAGTCAAAAGTTTTTCTTTACATTACGGCCAATGGGAAAAATTATTGCAAGTGGATTTTAATGATATTAGAGCCTTCCGAATGATCTGAAATTTTAAAGATATAATTGTTGCAAAATTTTGTCGAGCCATTTCAAATTTTAGGAAAATCGGACGCATAGTTTAATTACAGGGACAGTCAAAAGTTTTTCTTTACATTACGGCCAATGGGAAAAATTATTGCAAGTGGATTTTAATGGTATTAGAGCCTTCCGAATGATCTGAAATTTTAAAGATATAATTGTTGCAAAATTTTGTCGAGCCATTTCAAATTTTAGGAAAATCGGATGTATAGTTTAATTACAGGAACAGCCAAAAGTTTTTCTTTACATTACGGCTAATGGGAAAAATTATTGCAAGTGCATTTTAATGATATTACAGCCTTCCGAATGGTCTGAAATTTTAAAGATATAATTGTTGCAAAATTTTGTTGAGCTATTTCAAATTTTAGGAAAATCGGATGTATAGTTTAATTACAGGGACAGTCAAAAGTGTTCCGAAAAAATTATTGGAAGTGCATTTTAATGATGTATCAGACTATGCACGTTATGAAGTGCAAAAAATTATACATTCAGTACAATATGAGGTGCAAAAAATAATTTTAAAACTAGTTATAGTACGAACGCACCTCATTTGCCACGTTTGACGAGCAATTTCCAACTTGTTTTTTCTTTTGGTACTACTTAGTTATTCCGTCGACCAAAAATCTATCGCCAAATTATAAGATTAAATGCCAATAACGCTTGATCGTATATGTCACATTCACTTGACTTCAAGGAAGTTACACGTGCTTACGTCATCAAGTTATTTTTATTTCGACGTTTTATTTGTATTTTTATTAATATTATACTAATTTATTTGTTCTTTCATTATTAAAATACAACTTATGTCAATTAATGTAATTTGGCGAGTGGTTTCGTGACTTATATAATTTGGCAAAATTGTTCAACGGGATAACTAAGTAGTACCATTTTTTTATTAAGATGTTCGTATTTTTTTTTTTTTTTCAAACTCATAGAGCCGTTTTCGTTCTTTATCCAAAAGAGTTAATTTGAATTTTTTTCGTTGCTAGAGTAACGGATGCAATGCTAGATATTTTGAGGTTTAGAGGCCAAAGACACCGCCAAATTAGAAAAATATGAAAAATGTCATGAACTGTTGGACTTATAAGAATTTACTTGGCACCAATCGATTCAGCATATAAAAATACATTAAATTATGCTATCATCTGACGCATAATTATAATATCAGATTTTTAAGGAATTGTTTTCTCTCCCCTTGCAAAAACGCCGTTAGGGGTGATACTTTAGAAAATCCTTTCTTAGCGATACTATATAGATATGCCATTTGACGGTGACTCGATGATCGAAAATTAGTCCAATATCATTTGAAATATTAGATAACAGAGGAGAAAATACGAAGAAAGACGAAGAAAAATGACGAATTACAAAAGACTTGCAATTTTTTTTTTTCAAAATGTTGAAATTTTCGATAATAATAACGCATGATTGTATAAATTTCCTTAAAAACTATCTTAATTTCCTAGATTTCGAATGTGTGAATTTTCCTATAAATGATATTGGCGATATGTCTTAAGAAAAAATGAAATAAACAATAGATAATATTTGCTTAAAAAAAAATGGATAATAGTCATTGATCTGAGTTCGAGTTTATAAGTATCACATGCTTTCGGAATTATGGTGAAAAACATTAAAAAAAATATGAAATTATTTTACAATATGCATGTGTGGCAGAAATTCACACTAAAATTTAAGTATTTGATTCCATTTTTAAAAAAATCCCTGCCGGCTCGGGCCTACAGGCGGAGGTAGATTTCGAAGTTAAGTACTAAATTCACCAACAAAACTTGAATCAAGATTAAAGATAAACCCAGTTCCTTCGCTAAGAATGAGCTCTAGGGAGCTAAACATTTTGTGAAAATTCCAATATACACACACGCATGTATATGGAACAGGTTTAAAAATGGCTAAATCAAATTCAGAGAACCTCAAAGTGTTAAAATATGTTAATATTTCCATACTCGAGTTTTTATCATGTTTTAATACGTTTCTTCAAACTCAATGACGTTACATATTCACCTGCTGTGGTCCATTACATTTTCAATATGACGCAATATTTTGTTGTTTTTTTAATTCGTCAAACTATTTATTTCATTTTGAATTTTCATGCAGAAATCTTGCTCTAGAAAACTTATGACGTAATATTCAATTTGTTTTCAATTCGTCAAACTATTTATTTCATTTTGAATTTTCATGCAGAAATCTTGCTCTAGAAAACTTATGACGTAATATTCAATTTGTTTTCAATTCGTCAAACTGTTTATCTAATTTAATTTTTCACGTGAAAACATTGCATTAGAAAAACAATTGTTGTGGTGAGAATTTTATTGCTTTTTTTTTAATTGTTGGCAACAGCTATAACGAAAAATATTTATTTTTTCCTGCCATTGTTGTGTAAAAGCTGGTTTTATCAGAATCATGTTAAGACGGTATTCAAAATTTTAAACCTTCCCCATTCCCATTCCCTTGGACCGATTTTGCTCATTTTCAATCCCCGCCGAGAAATTAGCCATCTTAAAGTTGTTGGCGAGTTTGAAGACGTTATGTGCATAATTGCGACTTTTATCGTGCGGACAAAATTTAGTACATACATACATACATACCGGGTGTCCCAAAAAGGACTGACTGATTTTAAAATTCAATAACTTGCAAACGGTGACAGATATTTAAAAAATTCTTGCAGGAGGGTTAGGCATAAGGTCAAAAGTTTTATTACAGTGATTTTCGATTTTAGTTCGAATTACAAACAATAGATGGCGCTGTAAGCAATAGTCGCTAAATACAGGCTCGATTTCTGGTCCTTTCTCTTGTTCCATGCTGAAAAAGGAGATGGAAATGTATTATCCGGGCCACGAAGTGCCAAAAATCGAGCCTGAATTCAGCGTCTATTGATCGCAGCGCCATCTATTGTTTGTAATTCGAACTAAAATTGAAAATCACTGTAAAAAAACTTTTGACCTTATGCATAACCCTCCTGCAAGAATTTTTTAAATATCTGTCACCGTTTGCAAGTTATTGAATTTTAAAATCAGTCAGTCCTTTTTGGGACACCCGGTATATATATATATATATAAACTTTTTAGGTGGGGGTGGTTTTGGGTTCCTGGGGTCATGTAATGAAAAGTTATGAAGGAATTTTTCAAAAGTCGCACCATGGTAACGACTGCAATAGGTAGTATTTCTTACGAAATCTACCTAATATTAACTGATATCTATATAAGTTACAATTGAATATAAAAATGGATTCAAAAAAGATCTCGTTCACTTGAAAAAAAAACACCATTTATGAGAATATCTTCAAGCTAGTGTCACACTTGTGCATTTTTGACTTAAAATCACATTATTTGGCGACCAAAAGTAAAATAAAAAATCATAAGGAAATAAATAATAATTACACATGTGACTCACAATTACATCTGCTTTTTTTTTCCGTATAAGTTACGTGATGGGGCAATTAGATAAAAATAAAAAGAAAAGAACAAAAAGAAAATAGTCATTAAAAATTCATCTAATCAAATTTTCAGTTTCATTTCTATAATCTAACGCAAGCGATAATAAGCCAAATATTGCGTATCAATTGTAATCTTTCACATTAAATTAATTTTTAAGCATTACAAATATTTCTTTCAGGTTTAAATTAAATTACAAATATTTCTTTTATGTTTAAATTAAATATATTCGTTTTTTAACATAATCCCTCATTTAAATGGATTTTTCTTTCTTTTTTTACAATTAAATATCAGTAATTATTTTTTCATTTATTTTCTAACGGATACAGCGATTTCAATTCATTTGTCGCCAAAAATAACCTCTGGCAACCTTTTCGTTCAAAATAACAATAAAATGCGAAATTTATTACCAAAAATCATAGTTATCCCTGTATATTTTACTCATAAACCACCACGTGAATATTCTCTATCGAATGACACTATTTGCAAAAAAATCCACCGGGTAGTTTTTGAAAACATTCGGGCGGAACTTTTAGATCTTACTGCTTTATAATATATATGATGATATGATAAGTAGCTAATATTTCAAATTTCATATTTCTAGGCCCTTCCGTAACGCAAAAATCGCATTTTTTGAACGTTTTTTGCTCCTGCACCCGCATAGTGGCACAGACATAAAACATACCCTATGTTGGAGCAAGGGTTGTCACCTTCATTTTGACACCATTATTTTTTAAATCGGTTTGGTATTTCCTGAGATTGTGTAGGAACCACCATTTAGAACGTTTTTTAGAACGATTTTCGCGCATTTTCACCCCTTTCAAATTTCGATTTGTTTAAGTACTGTTCTTAGAAATCTTTTATATCTAATAAGTAGCTAATATTTCAAATTTCATATTTCTAGGCCCTTCAGTAACACATAAATCGCATTTTTAGAACGTTTTTTGCTCCTGCACCCCTTTGGGGTAGTGTCACCGACATAAAACATAGCCTATCTTGGAGCAATCGTTGTCACCATCATTTTGACACCAATATTTTTTAAATTGTTTTGGTATTTCCTGAGATTGTGTAGAAACTACCATTTAGAACGTTTTTTAGAACGCTTTTTGTGCATTTTCAACCCTTTTAAATTTCGAATTGTTTAAGAACTGTTCTTAGACATCATTTATATCTTATAAGTAACTAATATTCAAAATTTCATATTTCTAGGCCCTTCAGTAACGCAAAAATCGCATTTTTAGAACGTTTTTTGCTCCTACACTGCAAATAGAGGCGTCTTAAATTCAGACACATATGTGACTGAAAAAGAAATTCAGACACTTAAGTGTCTGAATATGAAATTTCAGACATCATAAGTGTCTGAATTTAAGACCCTTAAGTGTCTTACTGTGATCATGGTATAAATGAACTGAGAAAAATGTCTGAATAATGATCATGTGTCTGAAATTAAGACATGTAGAAATTCAGACACTTATATGTCTGAATGTAATACAATTGTATCATATGTATGATGAAACGACGATTGTATATGAGGGCCCCTGCGGCCAAAGGATATAAGTGAAAAAATTTAGATTTGGAATAAATTGAATTTAACGATTAACATCAATAGTAAGTGACTGACTTAAAATATGAAGCTGTTGCTAATTTCATAGCGGTCTTTCAATTCTTATTTCAATAATTGTGGAAGGAAAGTGAAGTACAATATATTTTTTAAATTTTAAGTACAGATTAAAGAGGTTAAGTAGTTTATAGAGCTTAAGTAGTTGATCTCCAGAATGCAACACATAATTAGGAAATCTCTTATATTTTGCGTTTTAGTTTAGCAAACAAGGCAGGGGACTTCAGGCACATCTGTCCAACGTTTCCCCTCCCTATATTTTTCTTCTGAGAGCAATCATAAAAGAAATAACCTGTATACTGATCTCAGTTTTTTCAATTTTGTCACTTATAGCCTTTCGCTTCTGGTGTCCTCATATGCAATTGTATCGCAATATATCTGGCAGCATCGTCAGAAAACGTTTTCGAATGGATGAAATGCTTTGCCATCCACTAAATTTGGTATTAGTGTATAAAATAAGCAACTTAATTTGACCATGGGGACGTCTGCCAAAATTGTAAATGCCCGTTTACTAACTTTCGAACTAAATTATTTTTAGTGTAAAAGTACAAGCTAAAGAAACTTTTCCCAAAATATAAATTTCTCAAAAACTACTTCCACTCATAGGTATGCTCATGGCTCACTCATAGGCCGTTCCCTAAATACAAAGAGATATGATTGCTCTTAGAAAAAAATGTAGAAAGGGGAGAGGATGGACAGATGTGTCTGGAGTCCCCTACCTAGTTCGCCTAACTAAAACGCAAAATATAAATATGAAATAAGCTAAACCAAGAATCTTTTGTGAGAACACCTTGTACAAGGTAATTTTTATATAAAAGGAATATAAAAAAATTAACAAGTAAGAAGTATTAAATATTAAATAGATATATAAAAATAAATTTCTAACAATATTTTTCAAAATGCAGAACATTTCTTTCCCTCTAGTGGAAAGTTTTGCCCTTCTGAACACCCCTTATCTAAGATAAATTTTAAATATACGAACATCAAAAGGAAATATTTAAAAATTGATTTCTATTAGTGGTTTAGGAAGAGAGGGGGGGGGGGGGGTGCTCCTCGTACGAAAATTTCTTAGTCCTTTTTTCTCCTAGTGTTCAATTATGTAATCATTTCGAAGAATAAATGTTATTTTTTTAACTAGCGTTACGACGATTTTTTTAATTTATAATATGTTTTTTACCCTCTTACTGAAAGAATAAAAACTGTAATAATTATATTCATATAATTTATAAGTGTAAACATTGCGAAAAACGCCAAATAAAGAAAATAAAATGCTTCTGATTTCTTCTTATACAACGTTCCACTTTTCCCGCTGATAAAAAATGTTTTAACAACTTATCATACTGTAACCCGTAGACTGACGTAATGAATAAAGCCATCTGTTTCCAATGGAAACGCTGACTCGCAGCTTTTTTTTTTCTTTGAGAAGCGAATCTGTGTTGTGAGTCCGGAGTCCGTTGTCGTATTCAAATTTAAACGTTCTTCAACAGTTCGCATCTTTGACCGGTCCTGATTTTTTACTGTGAAAAATGTTGTCATTATGTTATTACTGCGGCTGCGTTATTAGTGGAAGCGTTATATTTAGAAGTTTCTTGCATTCTGGATGGCTGGAGGGATCTTATGTGCTTCATATATGGATATAACGACTGAAATTACATCCGGATAACTCTACAAATAGTCCCCAACAGAGACAGTATTACTTTTCATTGCTTTTCGTCAAGAATATAGTTATTCATCTCGTTAAACAAGAAAACTAACCCCAGACCTACAAACTAGTCCCGCGGGCTCTGTTTTCAGAATGGAAAATTTCCATTATTTTGACAGAGCTAGCAGGATATAGGAAGGGGTTTTCTTCAAAAAAGAAGCAAGTTTTTGTCTCTCATTCACTATGACAGTTATTTTAAATCAAGTCATATCGATATCAGTAAGTGTTTTTGATATTTTGTTTATAGTACCACATAAAATGTTGCATGAAATATAACTTAGGTTTGAATTTGTTTGCGAAAAAAAAAAAAAAAAAAACAGCTAATTCTAGAAATATATATTTTTACATACTTGTAATTCTAGAACTGCAGCTCCAGAATTATATATCATATTTTTTGTGTGAGTGTAGGCTAATTTGATTATGTAAAAACATCAGTAATATTATGTAAAAAATTGGTTAACTTAGAATGTCTATAAAAATAAAGCAAAAACGTAAAATTGTCGAAACTTTTGTTGAAGAAGAAATACTTTGTTTGGATTTAAAAGAAGTAAAAAAAAAAGGTTGTTTTTTAAAAGGTTAATTTAGCATTTTGATGAACATGTTGAATTCCTTGTAACGTTTTCTATCGCAGTTATAACCACATTTTATTTTAAACTTACTTTTAAATTAATTGTTTGTTCGCTATGAAGGATATGCAATTCACTGGAAGTTTAATATTTGATAAAAATTGGAAAATTAACAAACATCTATCGTGATTTATTTTTTATATAATTAGAGATGTATAATTTTCGAGGAAAACCTTTTTAGCCAAAAATCTGTTTTTGGCAAAATTGATTTGTGTTTTGAAATCCGATTTGTCAAAACTTTTTTGTGTCACCTTAAATATATATATAGATATATATTCTGCATGATATTATTTGGTTTCAAAGCAATTTTTAATTATATGGCACACCCGTATATTCTCTAAACTATACAGGTGAAAGGGAAAAAAAATACTGCAATTTTGTGATTATTATATGTAAAATCAGTTTTCGAAATTTTCATTTTTTAATAGCACATTGTATAGAATATAAATTATTTACAGCTATAATTCCATTTCCTCAAAAAAAAAAAAAAAAAAAAAAAAAAAAATCATTATTTACTTTGATTTTTTTGTTCAAAATTTTTAATTTTCGATTTGCAAAACATGAGAAATTGAAAGCTAAGCTTATTTTATTTTAAGGCTGTTCTCAAATCCAAAAGGGCAACTTTATGACGCAAGTTTTAATTTATTTTTGTTGGGAAATGAATGAAACTGGCTGGTGTTGTTGTTCAGAAACTATGTTATCGAACTGTTTTCTCCTTTTTTTTTTTTTTTTTTCAAAGGCAACAGGTCTTTCAGAAAATAGTGTCCAAGTGGGCGTTTTGAAACGAATTTCTGCGTGAAAGAAGAATAACCACTCAAGAAAGGGCGAAAAACGTGTTTGTCATGTGATCAAAATTGCTTATAACTCAATAGGTAATTTATGGATCAAAAAATGGAAAACACAGTTCGATTCCATGCTCAGGCTTTCCAATTTTATACCTTTCCGTTAAAAAATGAATTTGTAAATGTGTCAAAACGTTTTGTGCTTGTTGAGCAGAGCAGTTGAGAACAGCTTTAAGTTAAAAGGTTATTACAAGTTTAAAATGGAAATTAGAAAACAGCTAGAGTTTTGTATATTTCCATGCATAACTACATTTCGCACAAAAAATTGCGGTTTTCCTCAAAGTTCATTTATACAAACAAGGCCAAAAAAAATGTATATTTAGGCAAAATAGGTTTTGAAATTAGAAGTGACTTTTCCTGTATGTTATTATATATGTGTGTGTGTGTGAACATGAAAACAAATCATAGAAGCATTAGAATGAAGCTATCGTGAAATTCTGAATATTTTATAATTAAATTCTCAACTTTTCTTATGGTAAATAAACCCCTCTTTAAAAAAAAAAAAAAAAAAAAAAAATCGAATTTACTCTTTAAATGAAGAGTTTCATACTCAATTTTTTTTTAAATATTGGGTTCTCATATACTGCAAATTTTGGGGAATCTAGTATTAGATTTTATTTAACACGGAAATAAAAATGCAAAAAATGCTTAAACTGGGAATTGCACTGGGAATATGTTATTTAAATAGGAAAAAATTGAACTACAAAGCAGGGATGGAATTCTTTCTGAAGGAGTGAATTCTTTTTTATAAATGGGAATAATTTGTTACCATAAAGCGGAGCTGATTACAGCATGGGCAAACTGGGCTGTTTCTATGGGCCTTTAGCTTTACGGGCCCCTAAATTCTGTATGAAATTTCCATAAAGCTGATATTTTAAGTTTGTTTTGATCTTATACTTATTTTAATAAATATTTTGTACTTTTAGAACATGATTAGGTTAAAGAAAATGATATATTTATCCAAATATGTATTTGACGGCATCGAATAGGTTTATTTTTTTTTTTATTTTTTATTTATTTTTTTTTTTTTTTTGTAACAGTATACGAAGGCAGTGGGGGAAGGGGGCGAATGAATACTAGGTCTTCGGACTAGAATTAATCTGAAGTTCACTAAAAGTAATAAACATTTTTGATGCCGTAGGGCATATATATCACATAAATACATATTTATATATATATATATATATAATTATCCTATTCTAAAACTACAAAATACTGATTACAATCCTCATAAGGTCAAAACTGATTTAAAATATCAGCTTTATGAAAATTTCATATCCAATTTGGGGTACCCTAAAATCAGGGGGTAGAGAAGCACCCCATTTTTCCCACGCTGCAATCAGCTCTGCTTTATGGTAACAAAGTATTCCCATTTATAAAAAATGATTCAATGTGGTCAAACATGGTTGCGTATATGGCTTAGAAAGAAAAGTGGTCAAAGATGGCTTCATATTGGCCAAAAAAAAAGGGGGGGGGGTTCAAAGATGGCCGCAATTAAGACATTTGAAATGTCTGAAATTCAGACGTAAGAAGTGTCTGAAAAATTTAAGACATTTTAAAACGTCTTAAAATTGAACACTCTTGTTTCAGACACAAGAAGTGTCTGAAAATTTTAAGACATTTTAAAACGTCTGAAAATTGAACACTGCGTTTCAGACACTTAAATGTCTGAATTTCAGACATTTCAGTTTACAGTGTACACCCCCTTTGGGGTAGTGACACCGACATAAGATATAGCCTATGTTCTAAGCTGGACTAACACCATCATTTTGATACCATTACTTTTGGAATCGGTTCGGTAGTTCCAGAGCTTACCTCCTACAAATAAACAATTTTTTCCTCTTTATAATAGGAGTATAGATAAAGAAAGAAAGAAAACAGAGTAGTTATATATAAAAAAGCGGATTAACTAGATGATACCGCACTTCAGTGCTAATTTTCATTTTCGGTTAATTGACATCAGCTATATTAATATATTAATTTATAAATATAGATTAGCATCAAGCTAAGTTACATTGGTTAATAAGATAAATTGCATTAGAATATGCCCAGACTTGTAAGCTTATTATACAAGAAGGGGTTCTGCCCCCCACCCCCCACCCTATCCCCGCGTGACGAAGTCACTGTTTTCTTCTTTCATTCGTAATTCTGCAAAATTTTGAATTTTAAATATTTTGTGCAAAATAATTAAAATACTGATTTCTTGATAGTGGCATGTTATGAGTGTATTAAATGTAGTTGCGTATCTTATTAGTATATTAAGGGTGTATTCGAAAAAATACTTTACCACCCTCAACAGCTCGAAATTTTCTGAGACATTTTCAGACTCATTTTTAAAAGTAAAAACATGAAACTTGCCGGGGTGATTTCTGAAGACATGTTTAACATGCCGTGTGATTTCATTTTCAGCTCAATTATTTAGAATTTGATTTTTAAACAATTATTTTCTCTGTATGACCATTTTTTTCATTCCCAGATCGCCCGCTTCGGAAAATTCGGTTCAAAACGCCAACTTTGATAGCGTTTTTTACAGTATTTTCTGCATTTATCAAAAAATTAAGAAGCACCGCACATTATATAGTTTCTAAATAAGAGAATTTCCAAGTTTGATGCGTTTGAGAGCAAAAATGAATTTTAAAATGAATCAGAAAATAAGCAGTTTGGATCGGAATACACCCTTAAATTTAGGTAATATTTAAAGGCCTGTTAATACATTTAAATCGTACTTTATAAGCATACTTTATTTAAAGCATAAATTTAATCTAAAGCAAGATTTAAAAAAACAACAAAAAAAAAAAACAAAAAAAAACAAAAAAAAAAAACATAAGTATTTAGGTTTTAAAGCGACGAAAACAAAGTTTCTTTTGACGAAAAAAATGTATCGCCAAAAACCGTAATACGAAATGTTCTTAAAATCCAAATTAATCAAACTTACACTTTTAATATTTAAACTGATAACACTAGATAATAGTAAATCCTATTATTCATACATTTATGCTATTAAAAGTAAAATATTTTGTATTTTCATCGTAATAACGTGAATAAATGATATCATAGTTCCAATGATATCTTTTTAAAACCCTTTAAATATTAATAAAAACTAGTATGTTGTGGCCATCACAAAAATTTCTTCTATATAAATCACGTCAATTAAATCATTTAAATAGTACAAGAAATAACAACGATTTAGCACCAATTCATATCAAAGTATATCTGAATTTGAAATTGGATGAAAATTCGTGCATTAGTTCTTGAGATAGAGTTATTGCGGAAATTCTGAAAAATTTAGCATAGCAGCGCCACCTGTTGAGCGATTTACACCAAAAATAAGCATCACAAAATGATGTCAAGGTATACCTGAATCTGAAGTTTGTTGAAAATCCAAGCATTAGTTCTTAAGATAAAGCTATTGCAAAAATCGCAAAAAATGCAGCATAGCAGCGCCACCTGTCGAGCGATTTATACCAAAAATTAAACAGCGCTAATTTATACGTCAATTCATGTCAAGGACTAACTAAATCTGAAGTTTGATGAAAATCCGTGCAATAGTTCTTGAGATACAGCTCTTGCGGGAATCGTGAAAAATGCAGCACAGAAGCGCCACCTGTTGGGCGATTTACACCAAAAATTAAACAGCACTAATTTATATCAGGGACTAACTGAATCTGATGTTTGATGAAAATTGGTGCATTTTTTCTTGAGTTAGAGCTATTGCGATAATCATGAATAATGCAGCATAGCAGCGCCACCGGTTGGGCGATTTTTACAAAAAAGTAATCAGCACCAAACTATGTCCTGGGCTAACTAAATCTGAAGTTTTATGAAAATCCGTGCAGTAGTTCTTGAGATATAGCTATTGAAGAAAACGTGAAAAATGCCGCATAGCAGCGCCACCTGTTGCGCGAGTTTCACCAAAAACTAATCAGGTCCAGTTTATATCAAGGTCTAACTAAATATAAAGTTTTGTGAAATTCCGTGCATTAGTTCTTGAGATAGAGCGCCCACAAAATTTTTGTCACATACAGACTCACAGAGTGACAGAGTGATGGACAGACTCACAGACAGACATTTTCTAAAAACCATCAAATCCTGTTCTGGGCATTCTAAAACGTATAAATCCGTCGAAAACCGGAAGTCGAAATTTTTCACGAATCCAATACTTTCTCCTTGTAAAGATAGAAGAAAGTAATAAATAAATAATAAATACATAGCAATGGAAGGTAACAGAAGTTGTTTTGTTTGCTCTTTCTGTACATCCATAGACACAACAACTTGCTACCGTGATATTTTTGAATCGTAAACATGAAAATGTCTAATATCCACCGTAGAAATCAATGATATTAGCCAAAGCCGCCTCAAGACTACGCTAAAAGATTTTGAACACAAGAAATTAAAATTGTGCTGATAGCATATAAATATAATTTGAAAATAAAACTTACCTTGAAAAAGAAAGTGTTATCAGGCTGAGCAAAACACACGTGCACGTAAAATAGCAAGATACAAAATTCAAATGTTCGGGGCTGGCGCGTTGGCAGTTAGCCAGCCCCGGGCTGTGACGTCACACGTGGGGGGATGAAGGGCGTGTCTGGCTTGTAGTCTTGAGGCGGCTTTGTATTAGCACTCGGACCGGGAAGCTTCTTGCCCCGAGTCACATGATTTTATCTTGGCTGAAGAAAGTCGGGGAATTCTCCCTCTAATATATGATTACTCTGAGGTTTTAACGCAACTTCACTGTAAAACTGGTATTTTGTGGCCATCACAAAACTTTCTTCTATATAAATCACGTCAATTAAATCATTTAAATAGTACAAGAAATTACATCAATTTAGCACCAATTCATATCAAAGTATAACTAAATTTGAAGTTGGATGAAAATTCGTGCATTAGTTCTTGAGATAGAGCTATAGCGGAAATTCTGAAAAATGTAGCATAGCAGCACCGCCTGTTGAGCGATTTACACAAAAAATAAACAGCACTAAATAATATCAAGGTATTCCTGAATCTGAAGTTTGTTGAAAATCCAAGCGTTAGTTCTTGAGATAAAGCTATTGCGGAAATCGCAAAAAATACAGCATAGCAGCGCCACCTGTTGAGCGATTTACACCAAAAATTAAACGGCACTAATTTATAGGTCAATTCATGTCAAGGACTAACTAAATCTGAAGTTTGATGAAAATCCGTGCAATAGTTCTTGAGATACAGCTCTTGCGGAAATCGTGAAAATGCAGCACAACAGCGCCACCTGTTGGGCAATTTACACCAAAATTAAACAGCACTAATTTATATCAGGGACTAACGAAATCTGAAGTTTGATGAAAATCCGTGTATTTTTTCTTGAGTTAGAGCTATTGCGAAAATCATGAATAATGCAGCACAACAGCGCCACCTGTCGGGCGATTTTCACAAAAAGGTATTCAGCACCAAATTATATCCTGGACTAACTGAATCTGAAGTTTTATGAAAATCCCTGCAGTAGTTCTTGAGATATAGCTATTGCAGAAATCGTGAAAAATGTCGCATAGCAGCTCCACCTGTTGAGCGATTTTCACCAAAAACTAATCAGGTTCAGTTTATAACAAGGTCTAACTAAATATGAAGTTTTGTGAAATTCCGTGCATTAGTTTTTGAGATAGAGCGCCCACAAAATTTTTGTCACATACAGACTCACAGAGTGACAGAGTGACTCACAGACAGACATTTTCTAAAAACCATCAAATCGTGTTCTGGGCATTCTAAAACGTATAAATCCGTCGAAAACCGGAAGTCGAAATTTTTCACGAATCCAATACTTTCTTCTTGTACACTGCAAATTGAAATGTCTGAAATTCAGACACTTAAGTGTTTGAAACGGAGTGTTCAATTTTCAGACATTTTAAAATGTCTGAATTTTTTCAGACACTTCAAACGTCTTAATTGCAACCATTTTTTTAAGCATTATACGCAGCCATGTTTAACCCCGTTGAATCCCAGAAAATTTTTTGGCCATGGTCCTGCCCGCTCCACCTCCATACAGTGCGATTTTAGGAGCTCTGAAAGTTGGTATGCAATTTTCTTAAAGCTGATAATTTAAATATTTTTCAACAATGTACATTATAATCAGTATTTTGAACTTCTAGAGTAGAATACGATTAAAAGAAAAAAAAATCTAAATGCAATAAAACGTCTCAATAGGGGTTTCAAGGGAATTTATCCACCATTCGTTGCCGAGGTGCATGTGATTGAGAGGTTTTACTGTATTTAGATTTTTTTTTTTTTTTTTTTTTTTTTTTTTTTTTTTTTTTTTTTTTAAATCTTAGTCGGCCTTAAATGTTCAAGATGTTTATTATAATCGGCCCACTATAGAAAAAATTTAAAATATATACTTTACAATAATTGCATATCTAATTCGGGACCCTTAAAATTGTAGGTAGGGTGTAGGGGACACTGCCCAGTTTGCCCATGCTTCAATCAAATCCTTCTTCTTCAAAAAATCCAACTCTGCATTATGTTCGCTAAATATAGATGTCCGGTATTCATAAGTGTTCGTTATGGAGACTAATGGACATTCCCTAATACCGGACAGCTCTATTTAACAAAAACTTTTTAAAAGCAAAACGCATGCACATTTGTTTATTTTTACCTAAAAAAAAAACAAAAAAAACCAGACATGTCTGATTCATTGTTCGGCACCAAAATCCTCTCTGTAAAAAATAATAGTTGATTCTTATAGATTTTAATCTTCTAAATAAAAATATGTACGAAATTACTGTATCACGTACCATTTTTTTGGTAGGAGAGTTTTGCTTTTAAATTTAAAATTAAGATATTTTATATCTTGCTACAACATGAGTGAAAAATGTTTAAACCATAAAATATAGATACATAATAATAGGTAAATTACCTGCAAATAAATGTATAAATATGATTACCAGATTTACAGCGGCTTAAGGAATGAAAATATATTAGTGGACAGCAAATAGTAAATTCGGACACGAAAAAGGGAGGGGGGGATAAAAAAATGCTTTACACAAGTATCAAGAAATAAAATTTCCATGCTATAAATATGATTACCAGATTTACAGCGGCATAAGGAATGAAAATATATTAGTGGATAGCAAATAGTAAATTCGGACACGAAAAAGGGAGGGGGTATAAAAAAATGCTTTACACAAGTATCAACAAATAAAATTTCCATGCTATATTTTGTCACTTTGTTATCTAAGATAGTCAAAACATTTCTTTCATGATTTCAATTTTATCTAGCATTGCAAATTAATATAATAATCCTTCCATGTTTGTTATTATTATAAAACTGTTTCTCGGAAAAATGGTACGTGCTGGAGAATTTTCAATAACATATTTAGACACTTTACGTATTTAGTTTGCAGGGAGAAAAATTTAAATTTTTTTACCGACCAGTTATTATCGAACAAATTCCACAGTAACATAGTGTCCACTATTGAAGGCAGGGCCTTTACGGTATTCGGATAAATATATATTTTAGGTAGATTTCGTATGAAATACTACCTATTGGGACCGTTCCTATGTTGGAATTTCTGAAAATTTTTTGCAGATCTACACCGATCATGACTCCTAGAAGCCAAAACCACCCTCAGTAAAAAACGTTATTTATCTATCTATCTATCTATCTATCTATCTATCTATGTATCTATCTATCTATATATATCACTTTCTTTTAGACACAATAACTTTCGTAATTCTGCACCAATCCCTTGCAAACTGATACATAAAATAAAAGGGCATAAAATCTCGGTCAAGTTCGTTAATGGGAAAAATCGGACCAAGGGGATGGAAATAGGGAGGGGTTTTGTGAAAACCGAAAACCCCCCATAACTTCTTAATTTTTGTACAGGTCAAATCAGTTTTAAGTTTTTATTACTTCTAAAAATAGGGCCACAATTTTATGTATCACAGATTTTTGATAAAGTTAAAAATGGGCTCAAGGGGCGCAAAAAATAGGGTTTTTGGGAGAAAAAAATTCATAACTTCGTCAATTCTCAAGATATCAATTCCAATTAATTTTATTATAAATATCCTTAATATTATCTACAACTTTTATATTCACAAGTTTTTGATAGGACTAATTCGTACCGAAAAAAAAAAAAAATTAAAAACAAAAAGATGGTTTGAAGAAGTAAATAATCCATAACTCCGTCAATTCAAAAGATATAAAATTCCCATGAATTTATCATATATCTTCTTAATATTGTCTACAACATCTATATAGGCAAGTTTTGGCTAGGACCAATTCTTACAGTAAAAACAAATTAAAAATACATAGCGGTTGAAGAAAAAAAATCATCTAAGTAATAGAGCGGGCGGCGGCGACACGAATGACTACGTCATCGAGTTACGGGATGAAATCATGATGCAGGACAAGATTTTTAGGAGTACATTAAGAAATGACTGGTCTGCCTCGACATTTCTTGGTACGATAGGCGCAGCAGCGGGCGCCAACTCGTGTACAAATGAAAGCCCTCTAAACATAGTATTTTACATTACATTGCCATATATACTATTTCGTATCGACTTTCACGATGAATTAAGGGTTTAAGAAAAGCTTATTAAGAGTACGTGAGGAAAAGACTGATTCGACATAACTTGGTACAAAGCGCGAAAGACGGGGCGCCAATTCGTTATTTTCCAGTGTTATTACGTCACCGAGTTACGGCTTGAAATTTTGGCAAATGAAACATACCGATTATTACAATACAAATATTTCAGTCAGCCTCGTCATATCTTGGTAGGAGATGAACAGAACGGGGCGCCAATTCTTAATTTTGGCGGTATAATCACCTCATCGAGCTACGACTTTAAAATTTTGCACATTAAAGGAACATATCAGTACAATAAGAATATTTCAGTCTGTCTCGTCATATCTTGGTACGAGACGAGCAGAGCGGGGCGCCAATTTTTAATTTTTGCGGTATAATCACGTCATCGAGTTACGGAATGAAATCATGATGCAGGACAAGATTTTTAGGCATACATTAAAGAATGACTGGTCCGCCTCGACATTTCTTGGTACGTTAGGCGCAGCAGCGGGCGTCAACTCGTCATTTTGGCGTCACTATCACGTCATCGAGTTACGAGATGAAACCGGTGCCAAATTAAAGGTGAAAAAAAGTCTTTTAAGAGTATTTTGGTCTGCCTGCGCATATCCTGGTAGAAACCCCGATAGACTAAAATCTATAACAAAAAAAGTCATAATGTGCAAATGAAAACCCTATAAATATAGTATTTTACAAGGGTCAGCTAGGTGGGGAGGCCTACCAAATGGCTTAAGCACTCACAAGCCCCACCCAGCGGTTTCCATCTACTACCGCCGTCACCACACACACACACACACACACACACACACAAAAAAAAAAAATAATAATAATAAATAAAAGGCCCGAAGGGACCTACAGGAAAAACAATTGGGAATATTAAGATTAAATACAATATAAGTACAATATATACACGATGGAAAGCCCAATTTTTACTGGGCGTTTACGAGAGAAATTTAGATATTTGTAATTAATAAGATCATGAGATAATAGATAATAGGATTTTTAAACTTGTTGGAGCGGCAAAAGCTCAATTACTCTGCAAAGCTGGGCGTTCTGCAAAAATACAATAAAAGCTACGTATATGTATACTAAATTAGAAAGAGATTCATAATTTTAAAAATAATGTAGAATATAAAAAATAGGTAAAATAGTGAATAATTATGATGAATATTATATAATTATATACACACACAAAAGTTCAAAAGTGTATTGTTCTTGCAACAGTTCAATTGTAGTTCAATCGTGTTGTTTGTGGCTAAGAGTTTATTTTGAATTGGTGGTATCTGTCTATTTGTTAAGATACGTTCTCATCATCATCTATAAATGGCAAAACATTTTGAAACAAATAATGGTTGTTTTCTAAAACTTTCATACATTCAATTATCTTTTGACAAAATGATGGATTTGACAAAACCACTGAGAACCACTGAGACAAAGAAATTTTTGGAGATTTTCTTATATGGTAATATGATGTAAGGGTACAGTTAAAGATATAATGCAATGATGTAGCTCGCTGACCGCATACACATAATGGAGAAGGAACCCTGTCAAATTTATAAAGATATGATGAAAATGGGCCGTGGTTAGTGGCAAACAGAAAAAGATTTCTATGCAGCAGGATTCTCTTTTCCGAGACTTTTGGGGCTAAAGCGTATGTGTACCGTCCTGTGGTACCATAGTCCCAGCGAGTCTGCCATTGTTCGTGTAGAGATGATTTTAGAAGCTTCTTCAAGTAAGAAGGAGTTTTGGGAAAGAATTTGTATTTGGCATGTGATGTGGCTTTGGTTGCTTCTTTTGCCAAAGAATCTGCATGCTCATTCCCCACATTACTCACATGTCCACGGACCCATTTAAAGAAGATCTTTCTTCTTGTTTCTTGGAGTAGTTTGATAATTTGTACTGCGATGAGATTTTTTGAAAAAACATCTTCTATTGCTAAGAGACTTGAGAGACTGTCCGAGTGTATTAATACTTCTTTATGAGGGGAGTTCCTAATCCACAGCACAGCCTCTTCTATGGCCAGGAGTTCTGCCTGAAAAACAGTATTTTCTTTACTTAACTTAGTTTAATCCTCGTGGATTAACTCTCCTCTCTGATACACACAGAAGGCATATGCCGTTTCATCTTCCATCTTGGAACCATCCGTATAAATGTTTATTTCTACATGTGGAGTATTTTCTGGATCTATTTGAAAGAAATATTCTTTAAATGGTTCAACTTGATCTGACTTCATTTTTGGTTGGTAAAATATTGGTTCTTGATTTCTTGTCGGGATTTCAAGACGGAAGACTCTTCCTGTTGTTGCTATATATTCAAGTTGAAGTGCCAAGGGCGGAATACCTGTTAAAACACAAAGGGCATCCGCCGAAGTTTTTCTGTAGGCACGTGAAACTAATAGCAGGCATTGGTTTTGTATTGATGAGATCAGACGAAACCCATGGGCTTTGCTTATCCGGTGAAACCAAGTTGCTGCAGCATACGTGATTTTCTTCTCCAAGATACTATTGTACCAAATCTTCAGAATTAATTTGTTTACCCCTAGCTGAGGCAAACTTCAATAGGTCTTGCGAAAGTTGTGTAATTTCCTGCCTTTTCTTTCGTAAATGGGGGAGAAACGACAACGTACTATCCAGAACGATACCTAAGTATTCTAAAGTTGGCTCACTTTTTAATGAATGGTTGTCAATTTTGAGTGTTGGAGCTCTTTTCAAAAATTTTGGTCTTCTAAGGTGGAGAACTTTACATTTATTGTAAGATATTTTCATGTTGTGATTTGACATCCACCTACTAATATAATCTAAGATGTCCTTATAGTATTTTACATTAAACATTAAACATTAAACATTCCGATTAGTACGATACGAATATTTCAGTCTGCCTCATCATATCTTGATAGGAGATGATCAGAGCGGGGCGCCAATTTTTAATTTTGGCGGTATAATCACCTCATCGAGCTACGACTATAAAATTTTGCACATTAAAGGAACATATCAGTACAATAAGAATATTTCAGTCTGCCTCGTCATATCTTGGTAGGAGACGAACAGAGCGGGGCGCCAATTCTTATTTTTGGCCGTATAATCACCTCATCGAGCTACGAGTATAAAATTTTGCACATTAAAGGAACATATTAGTACAATAAGAATATTTCAGTCTGCCTCGTCATATCTTGGTACGAGACGAGCAGAGCGGGGCACCAATTTTTAATTTTTGCGGTATAATCACGTCATCAAGTTACGGGATGAAATCATGATGCAGGACAAGATTTTTAGGCGTACATTAAGGAATGACTGGTCTGCTTCGACATTTCTTGGTACGTTAGGTGCAGCAGCTGGCGCCAGCTCGCCATTTTGGCGTCACTATCACGTCATCGAGTTACGGAATGAAACCGGTGCCAAATTAAAGGTGAAAAAAGTCTTTTAAGAATATTTTGGTCTGCCTGCGCATATCCTGGTAGAAACCCCCGGCAGACTAAAATCTATAACAAAAAAATACATCATAATGTACAAATGAAAACCCTATAAACACAGTATTTTACATTACATTGCCATATATATTACTTCGTATCGACTTTTAAGATGAATTAAGGGTTTAGGAAAAGTTTATTAAGACAAAAACCTAGACCTTGACAAAAACTATTGTTTCATGTAAAAAAATTCTTTTTAACAAATAATAATAATAATAAATAAATAAATAAAATAAAGATATATATGAATAAAGAATCAGCGAGGAATTAGTTTATTCTATTTAGACACTTATCTTAAAAAAAGTTTATTTATAGGAAAATATTTTTTTTTCATTGTGAATTCACTTCGTGATTAAATTTAATTTTTGTATATCAGATTTAAAATATTGAAAAAATATTCATAAATATTATAAATAATCATAATTCTATATATTATAATCTATCTTTATTTAAATACGACTTATCTATATATAATAATTCTATATATTAATAACACTAAAAATAAATATTATAAATAATCACATTCAAAAATATTGAAAATATCCGTCTCCTATCAAGATATGACGAGGCAGACTGAAATATTCTTATTGTACTGATATGTTCCTTTAATGTGCAAAATTTTAAAGTCGTAGCTCGATGAGGTGATTATACCGCCAAAATTAAGAGTTGGCGCTCCGCTCTGCTCATCTTCTACCAAGATATGACGAGGCAGACTGAAATATTCGTATTGTAATAATCGGTATGTTTCATTTGCCAAAATTTCAAGCCGTAACTCGATGACGTAATAACACTGTGAAAATAACGAATTGGCGCCCCTCCCCCCGTTCTTCGCGCTTTGTACCAAGTTATGCCGAATCAGTCTTTGCCTCACGTGCTCTTAATAAGCTTTTCCTAAACCCTTAATTCATCTTGAAAGTCGATAGGAAATAGTAATGGCAATGTAATATAAAATACTATGTTTATAGTGTTTTCACTTGTGCACGAGTTAGCGCCAGCTGCTGCGCCTATCGTACCAAGAAATGTCGAGGCAGACCAGTCATTCCTTAATCTAGTTCTAAAAATCTTGTCCTACATCATGATTTCATCCCGTAACTCGATGACGTAGTTATTCGTGTCGCCGCCGCCCGGTCTATAAGGGTGTACTCAAATCCAAACTGCGTATTTTCTGACTCATTTTACAATTCATTTTTGCTCTCAAAGACTTCCAATTGGTACATTTTCTTACTCAGAAACTATATAATGTACCGTAATGGTCTATTTTTTGATAGAGGCAGAATATATTTTTAAAAATGCTGTTAAAGTGGGCATTTTGAACCGAATTTCCCGAAGCGGATTGTGTTGGAAAAATCCAAACTGCTTATTTTCTGACTCATTTTTAAATTCATTTTTGCTCTCAAACGCATTTAATTGGTAGATTCGCTTATTCAGAAACTATATAATGTACCGCAATGATCGATTTTTTGATAGAGGCAGAATATGTTTCAAAAAATTATGTCAAAGTGGGCATTTTGAACGGAATTTCCCGAAGCAATTGTGTTATCACTTTCTTCTGGACACGATAACTTCCGCAATTCTGCACAAATCTCTTCCAAACTGATGCATAAAATCAAGGGACATAAAACCTCGGTCAAGTTCGTTAATGGGCAAAAGCGGACAAAGGGGATGGAAATAGGGGGGGGGGGGTTGTGAAAACCAAAAAAACCCCATAACTTCTTAATTTTGGTACATATCAAATCAGTTTAAAGTTTTTATTACTTCTAAAAATAGCGCCAAAAATTCATGCATCACAGATTTTTGATAAAATTTAAAATAGTCTCATGGGGCGCAAAAAATAGGGTTTTTGGGAGAAAAAAATTCCTTACTTCGTCAATTCGCAAGATATCAAATCCAATAATTTTATTATACATCTCCTTAATATTATCTACAACTTTTATATTCACAAGTTTTTGATAGGACCAATTCGTACCAAAAAAAAAAAAAGAAAAGAAAAAAGAAAACAAAAAAGGGGGATTGAAGAAGAAAAATTTTCATAACTCCGTCATTTTACAAGATATAAAATCTCCATGAATTTATCATATATCTTCTTAATATTGTCTTCAACATTTATATAGACAAGTTTTTGATAGGGCCAATTCTTAAAGCAAAAACAAATTAAAATTACATAGCGGTTGAAGAAAAAAATCATCTTATTAAGGGTGAATTCAAATCCAAACTGTCTATTTTCTTACTCATTTTTAAATTCATTTTTGCTCTCAAACGCATCCAATTGCTAGATTCTCTTATTCAGAAACTATATAATGTACAGTAATGATCGATTTTTTGATAGATGCAGAATATATTTCAAAAAATGATGTCAAAGTGGGCATTTTGAACAGAATTTCCCGAAGCGATTGCGTTAGAAACGAAAAATATTGCCCTACTGAGAAAATAATTGTTTATTAATCAAGTTTTAATTAACTGAAAGAAAAATAAAAACACAGGTCGCTTATAAATCTTTTCAAAAATCACGTCAGCATGTTTCATATATATATTTTTTTATTATTAAAAATTAATCTGAAAATGTGCCAGAAAATTTCGAGTTGTCGAGTATGGAAAAATATTTTTTTAATATCGTCTTAACATGATTCTGATAAAACCAGCTATTTTATAATAAGGAAATAAAAATTCGTCAAAAGCACTTCGAAATCTACCTCTGCCTGTAGGCCAGGCCGACAGGGATTTTTCGTGTTTCTAATCTTATCCTGTTCTAAAAGTTCGAAATATTCATTATAAACAGAGCAATGTCGAAAGAGATTTAAAATATCAGCTTTACAAAATTGCACAAAAATTCCCCCCCCCCGCCCCTTCAGAATAAAAATAAAATTCATATCATTTAAAAATTAAATTCTTCTTTTAAATTTATATTTCTACATAGACAAGTTTTTTATACATCGGATGAGAATCTCAAGAGCTATTTATTTAATAATAAATAAAAATAAATAAATATTCTATTTTAAATAACATGCAGAAAAAATTACTTCTAATTTCTAAACTTCTTTTGTCTTAAACATACATTTTAATATCTAATTGTCATTTTCTTTTAATATTCCATGTAACTGATGATAAATAAAATTATAAAAACCGCAATTTTAATCAAAACTAGTTATGAAAGTAAATGTATATAACTCTAGCTTTTTAAATTTCAAATTCATTTTTTGCTAAAAATAATTAAGAATCAATATTAAAATTGATTTCAAATGAAATATATATGTATATCTTTAAGGATTTTTAAGTTACAGTAACATGCATAATTACATGAATGTAAGAATATATATTTCTAGAATTATTAGCTGTTTTTTCGCTAACAGATTCAAACTTAACTTATATTTCATGCAATAATTTATGTGGTACTATAAACAAAATATCAAAACCACTTACTGTTATCGATATCCTTGACTTGATTTAAAAGATCCTGTCATAGTGAATGAGTAACAAAATACTTGCATCTTTTTAAAAGAAACCCCTTCATATATCCTACTAGTTGTGTTAAAATAATGAAAATTTTCCATTCTTGAAACACAACCCGTGGGACTAGTTTGTAAGTCTGGGGCTAGTTCTTATTCACAAAGTTTTGACGAGATGAATAACCCTATATTATCGATGAAAAGCAATAAAAAGTAATACTATCTCTGTTGCGCGCTCTTTGTAGAATTCTTGGATGTAATTTTCAAGTGTTACTTTTCCGTTGTTATATCAATATCTGAAACACATATGATTCACGCAGAAATCTAAAATGCAAGAAACTTCTAAATATAACACTTCTAGAAATGACGCAGCCACAGTAGAATTATAATGACAAAACTTTTCACAGTAAAAAATAGGATCGATTAAAGATGTGAACTGTTGGAAAAAGTTTAGATTTGAATGCGACATTGGACTCAGAACTCGAATTCGGCTGACAAAGGAAAAAAAGATTGAGTCAGCATTACGTCAGCATACGGTTTACAGTATGATAAGTTCATTAAAACTTTTTTATTAGCGGGAAATGGAACGTTGTATAAGAAGAAATCAGAAGCATTTTACTTTCTTTATTTGGCATTTTTCGTAATGCTTACACTTATAAATTATCTGAATATAATTATTACAGTGTTTATACTTTCAGGCAGAGGGTGAAAACATATGATAAATTAAAAAAATCGTCGTAACGCTTCTAAATAATACATTTATTATGCATAATTACAGACAGGAGGGCGGTTGCAGGCCATTTCCCTTCCCTGTGTTTTGAAATTTACTGAATTAAATTGTCTTTATATTTAAAAATAATAATAAAATTTATTCTTCCAAATTATTACATAATTAAAGACTAAGACAAAAAGGAACTAATAAATTTTTGTAAGAGAAACACCTCCCCCGCCCCCTCCCTTCCTAAACCACTAATAGAAATAAATTTTTAATTATTTCCTTTTGACGTTCATATATTTTAATTTATCTTAAATTGGAAGATAAGGGGTGTTCATAAGGGCAATACCCTCCACCAGAAGGAAAGAAATGTTCTGCCTTTTGAAAAATGTTGTTAGAAATTTATTTTTGAATATTTAATAGTTCTTACTTCTTAATTTTTTTTATATTTCTTTTATATAAAAATTCTTGTACGAGGTGTTCTGACAAAAGATTCTTAGTTTAACTTATTTCATGTTTATATTTTGCATTTTAGTTAGACGAACTAGGCAGGGGATTCTAGGCACATCTGTTCAACCTTTCCCCTCCATACATTTTTTTCTGAGAGCAATCATATCTCTTTGTATTTAGGGAGAGGCCTTTACGTATACAGATGAGTGGAAGTAGTTTTTGAGAAACTTTATATTTTGTGAAAAGTTTCTTTAGCTTGTACTTTTGCACCAAACATAATTTAGTTCGAAAGTTAGTAAATGAGATATGGATAGGTAATGAATTGAAACCTGAATAATGAAATTAGAAATTGAAAGCTAATGTGTTATTTCTGATGCGAACAGTTCATATCCGCCCCAGATTAGCTTTTAAATATGATTTTCAGTTCATGTTTCAAAGGTTGCAGCAATCGGTGTGGACGTTAGAGCTGCACTTTTCTCTAGAGTGTAGCAATTGTCAAAAACAGACTTATCTAAATGTTGTGCCAATATAAGAATTCTCTGAAAAAAAAAAAAAAAAATCTGTGACTAAGAAGATAATTAAAAAAATCTTGAATTGAAAAATTGACTTATTTTTACATAAAAACCTTTAATTATAACTCAGAAACTAATAATTATATCAACTTGGTTCTGGTTTTATCCGACACAGCGCGAAAGTTTACGTAAAAAATTACACTTTCTTGCTTATAGAACTAAACTGAAATTTCTGCCCTCCAAAAATGCATGGGAAAGGTACAGCAGATTATCAGAGACTTTTGAGATATAATTGAGAATGACATAACAAAGCTCTATCTGAAAAAAAAAAAAAAAAAAAAAAAAAAAAAAATTGTGTTAAAATTTTTCCGAACGAAAGTGCGCTAAATATGTATTGAACTAAACTTGAGGGCAATGCAATTGCAATATTCGCTTTATCTTATTTCAAATACAAAGATTGTAAGTAAGATATTGGCGCTATGTTGGTCCAATTGGTTTGCATTTAGGATGCATTTCATACGGGGAAAATTATTTCCCAGCTGCTTTCAATTAATATTTTTAATCGTACAATGTTTGAGCTGAAATTTCAGTGGATATTTTAATTCTTTCTTTCTCCTGCTATACATGCGAGTGTTGAATCTCATATACGACAAGTAGGGGGTGAAGACGAAATGAAACCCTTGAAAATTTTTCGAGGGTATCTAACCCTAAAGCCGGGTTAAGTTTAGACCTTACTTTAATGATTCTAATTACTAACTTTAACCTCCCCATCTCAGCCGGCAGGAAATCAAGCTTGACATAGGCAGGACGGAACTTTTTGACATTTCACAGGATTTGTATCCGGCCACCCCGAATTTGCTCGCAAGTTATACTAGGTGGGTGGTAGAACTGTCTTTTTGGTTGATTAGAAAAACACCGCAAAAGAGTGTTTACAAATTTTGTTACAAGCATAAAATAACTTAGATAAGAAATAACGTTCTGTAACTCAAAACGATCAGAACGAAAAAAAAAAGAGAAGGAAAAAATATCACATAACTAAAGCAAAACTGGCGGGTTTTTTTTTTTTTTTTTTTGCACGCAAAGTTGTTGAAATATGCCAAGTGGTATTTGTGTGCCTTTGATATGGATGTGGAATTTATTCATTAACAAATATTACGTAAAATTCCATAGAAACCATAGTTTATAACGCTTTCCACTCATTTCGCCATTTTGAACTTCAAATTTTATTAGAAACCATTCTTAGTAAGCAAACGTACTCGCCATGCCAAATATGAAGTTTTTAGTCCCTTCAGTATCACAAAAATAGTAAGTTTAAACTTTTTTCTCCTGCACCCTTTTAAATTTTGATTAAGAAAAAAAAAAAAAAAAAGCCTGTTTTGTGCGTGTATTTGTGTCTTAAAAGTAGCAGTATTTCAATTTTCAAGTTTCCATCCTTAGCAATTCCTCAGAAATCGTAATTTAGATAATTTTTAAAAAAACTTTTCGCACATTTCAAACTTTTATATTTTGAATTTTCTTAAAAACTATTCTGTGCGAGCACTCACGGTTTAATAGTTACAGCCATGTCAAGTTTCGAATTTCTATATCCCAAACAATTCCATAGAAATCGTAATTTAGTACGCTTTTAGAACGCTTTCCTCTCATTTCACTCTTTTAAATTTCGAAATTTTTTTTAAGCTGTTCTGTACGTGTATTTACGCCTTAAAAGTAGCAGCATTTCAAATTTCAAGTTTCTATCCATAACAGTTCCTTAGAAATCGTAATTTAGATAATTTTTAGAAAACCTTTCGTGCATTTCACGCTTTTAAATTTTGAACTTTCTTAAAAACTAATTCTGTGCGAGCATTTATGGTTTAAAAGTTACAGCCATGTCTAGTTTCGAATTTCTATCCCAAACAATTCCATAGAAATCGTAATTTAGTATGCTTTTAGAACGATTTCCTCTCATTTCATTCCTTTAAATTTCGAATTTTTTTAGAAACTATTCGTAACGAGCCTTTATATCTTAAAAGTAACCTCCGTGCCGTGCTACATTTCTAGCTTCTCCCTTTAGTAATAATAAAAATCGTACTATTTAGAACGTTTTTTTTTTCTCCTGCACACACCCAATTTCGAATTAAAAAAAAAAAAAAAAAAAAAAAAAAAAAAAAAAAAAAAAAAAAAAAAATACCTCCTCTATGCGCGTGCATTTGCGCCTTAACCCCTTGAGGGACGGTGGGATATATTATATTCCCACTAATTTTAATCATGATTTACACCAGAAACTTTTAATTAAATTTTACTCTTTAAGCTTTGGTGGAAAAAAGTTGAAAAAATGCTTTTCCTTATTTTGAACTGAATTTATTTTTAAATTCCGGTGGGAAATCAACATTACAGAAACGCAATTGTTTGCCCCTGAAAGTGTTAAAAGTAGCAGCCATGTCGAATTTCAAGTTTCTTAACAATTCTATATAGAAATCGCAATTTAGACCGCTTTTAGAATGATTTCCACTCATTTCATTCTTTTAAATTTCGATTTTTTTTTCTAGAAACCATTTGTAACGAGCATTTGTATCTTAAAAGTAAACGCCGTGCTAAATTTCTAGACTATAGTCCTTTCAGTATAACAAAAATCATTTAGAACTTTGTTTTTCTACTCTCAGACTCTTTAAAATTAATTTTTTTTTAGAAAAACTCTTCTGCGTGTGCATTTACGTCTTAAAAGTAGTAGCCATGTCAAATTTCAAGTATCTACTTTTAACAATTCCATAGAAATCATAATTTAGAACATTTTTCGCGCTTTTCACCCTATTAAATTTCAAATTTTTTAGAAACAATTCTTAGAGAGTACTTACATCTTATAACTCCATGCCAAATTTCAAGTTTCTACATTACCTCCTTCAGTGGAACAAAAATCACAATTTTCGAACGCTTTACGCCCCTGCATCCCCTTAGGTGTATGTGGCACTAACATAAAATGTGGAGCCTATGCTGGAGCAGGGACTGTCAGTATCACTTTGCCGCTATTCCTTTTTGAAATCGGTTCGTTAGTTCCTGAGAACACCCTTTACAAACAAACAAAAGTTACTTGTTTATAATATTGTATAGATCATGGCCGAAACTAAAGGGGGGGGGGGGGGGGCATGTGCTCGGAGCGCCAAATGAAGAATTATACCTTTGGAATGGATCATTTTCTTCGCATGGACTGATGTTTTCCATTATTATGAAACAGCCATTATAAATGAAGTGTTTGGTGAAGATGAAAGAGCAGCCGTAAAAAGTTAGAACTCTGATTTTTCGCTCAGAATGGTGGAAAAAACGGCCCTATTTTTTTGCTTCATTTATAATGGGTGTTTCATAATAATGGAAGAGATCAGTCCATCAGAAGAAAATAACTCGGTTAAAGCGAGACTCGGATAATCGGGACTCTACTGTATATTTCATTTTAAAAATGATCTTTAGAATATTTTTGTTGGTGTTCAGAGGGGGGTCATGACCCCCGTTACCTCCTTCTTGGATCCGCCATTGTAGATGACGTAGTTCAGTACTACATATTTGATGATTACATATTTTAAATATTAAAATAAATCGGCTATTAGAAAATTAGTAAAATTCTCTTTGTAATTATACTTTGCGGATGAGGGGGCGCCAAAATCCATGTTTGGCCCGGGTGCAAAAAAAGGCTAGTTTCGGCCCTGGTATAGATTGAGATTGTGAGACAGCAAATGACTCATATTTATATTGAAATCTTTGCCATCAATCTTTAAAAACTTCATTTTGTTTCAAAAAATATTTTTCCCCTCTCAAGAACGCGAAACTTTCATGACATACATATTCATGGACTCCATTTTTGGTAAAATCACAAACAGACATAGTAGTCCAGGCAATGGGGATTTTACCTGGCAAAATTAATGGTAGTTCTGGAAATTGGCTTACTTTATGTTTTTTGGGTCGCTGAATCCGAATTTTTAACTTCTTACCAAAATTTCCCCCGGCAACCCTCCCCCCAAATTTTGGTAAAATGCCCCCCAAAAAAGGTTTTTATTAAAAAAATCATTTTTTTTTATTGTTTTAGGGGAAAAGTATCTAGAAATTCAGAAAGTAGACAAAATTTGCAACAAATTAAATATATGACATTATGACGTAGGATGAAGGGGGAGGGGGGATCTGCCTCGGAACATGCGACGCGGTGCTGCGTGGACTAAGTTGCGCAATTCCATTTAAGCACTCACATCGTTTACATTCGCCCTCCCATCTCCCCTCTGAACTTTCTCTATAAAGTTTACTTTAAGTTATTTGGGTTTCTAAATCCGAATTTTTAACTTCCCCCCCAAAATTTCCCCTCCGCAACCCCCCCCCCCCAAAAAAAAGTTGTTTTTAACTTAATTTTTTTATTGTTTTAGGGGAAAAGTATGTAGAAATTCAAAAAGTAGACAAAATTTGCAACAAATAGGATATATGACATTACGACGTAGGATGAACGGGGAGGGAGAGGGCTGCCTCGGAACATACACTACGGCGCTATGTGCACTAAGTTATGCAAATCCAGGCAGTAGGGGATTTTACCTGGCAAAATTAATGCTAGTTCTGGATTTCGACTCACTTTATCTTTTTTGGGTCGCTGAATCCGAATTTGTAACTTCCCATCAAAATTTCCCCCGGGAAACCTCCAAAAAAATGATTTTTCGAAAAAATTTGGTTTTTGAGAACAGGGAATGTTCCGAGGCACCCCCCTCCCGTCTCCCCGTTTATCCTACGTCATAGTGTCATATATCCTATTTGTTGCAAATTTTGTCTACTTTCTGAATTTCTACATACTTTTCCCCTAAAACAATAAAAAATTTAAGTTAAAAACAACTTTTTTTTTTTTTTTTGGGGGGGGGGTTAAAAATTCGGATTCAGCGACACAAAAAACTTAAAGTAAACCTTATAGGGAAAGTTCGGAGGGGAGATGGGAGAGCGAATGTAAACGATGTGAGTGGTTAAGTGGAATTGTGCAACTTAGTCCACGCAGCACTGCGGCGCATGTTCCGAGGCAGATCCCCCCCTCCCCCTTCATCCTCCTACGTCATAATGTCATACATCTAATTTGTTGCAAATTTTGTCTACTTTCTGAATTTTTAGATACTTTTTCCCTAAAAGAATAAAAAAATTGATTTTTTTTATAAAAACCTTTTTTGGGGGCATTTTAACAAAATTTGGGGGGGGGGGGGGGGAGTTGCCGGGAGAAATTTTGGTGGGAAGTTAAAAATTCGGATTCAGCGACCCAAAAAACATATAGTAAGCCTTTTTCCAGAACTACCATGAATTTTGCTACGTAGAGCCCCTATACGGTCTCTATTGCCTGGACTATAGCTATTAAAATAATTTGAAATCGGATAGTGTTTTTCTCTTATCGATAAATGCGTTACATATTTAATTCTAATCGATTATTATTTCATAATGTGTTTTACCAAAAATTGGCTTAAAACGCCGTATTGACAGAATTTTTTTTTTTTTTAGGTGCGTTCGTTAATTATATAAATACGTAGCACCTATAGTCGTCGTTCGGTCCATATTTCTGTCCGACCGTCCGCATATAACAGAGCAAAAACTACCCAACCGAATGGTCTGGAATTTTAAATATATAATTGTTGTAATATTTTGTCGAGTCATTTCAAATTTTATGAAAATCGGATGTATAGTTCATTTACAGGGACAGTCAAAAGTTTTCCGTTGTAGTACGGCCAATGGGAAAAAATTATTTCAAGTGCATTTTAATGATGTTACAGCCTTTCGAACAGAATGAAATTGATATGCACTTATGAAGTGCACTAAAATTAAAAAACTACACAGTGCACTAGAAAAATATTGTGCTGAAAGCTTGTATACAATATGCGGCGCAAAAAATATTTATAAAACTAGTTCTAGCACGGCCTAGTATTTGCCACGTTTGACGTGCAATTTCCAACTCGTATAAAGAGTTTTGCATTTTTCCTTTTTTGTGTTTTTCAAAAAATGGAAAACACTATTCAGTTTGTTGGATTCTGAATAAGAACTGTAAAGTTCTGAATAAGATCTGTAAATTCCAGGCATTTGAAAACAAAGAAGAATTCGTGAATGTGTTAAAAACTAGCCAGTTTTATTGGCGAATAACCTGAAGTGCAACGCAAGATTCAACCAGAATCCTGAAATAATTTTCAATTACATTTATATCAAATATTTTATTTAAGATTTATAACAACTAATTTGTTTTTCTTTATTTCTCTTTTATCTATATAGTAACAAAAGAGAAATGTGTATGCATGGGAAAGTCTATCGCACGTAGAGGTCTGAAAATTTGGTTCCAGATAAACAAGGACAGATCCGAATGTACCTGAGGCTCAGATTTAGGATTTTTGACATTTTGAATCACAAGATTTTTTTTTATTGTTTTATTTTTTATACGTTTTTTAGCTTTTTTTCGCATTTCGCAGCGATTTTTTGACATTAGTAAAAAGAATCCGGCTTCAATATTTTTGCTCAATATAGGGAATTTTGTCCTCTTTCCAAAAAAGTTTATTTTGTATTCCTACAGTGATTTTTAATTATTCTAAACATTTTTAAAGGCCTTTTTTCTGCCTTTTTTTACTTATCAAAAGGCCTGGGTATCTAATTTTTGGAATAGAAAGATAAATTTAATATCTAAGTATTGAGGAAACTTCCGGGAATGATGTAAAATACAAAAATTAAAAAAATATTATATAGATTTTTTTCTACTAATTTTAAAAAATCCGTATGAGTCAGTTTAGTAAGCTTTTGCAGCATCCAGTAGATGAAGGAAAAAACTTGTTCGAAGTCTTGTCTCACAAGAGAAAATTGTTGATGTGGTAATGAACATCTAACTGTTAGAATTTAAGGTGTAGATTAAGATCGCTTATGCTGAACTTTTTTTATAATTTAATTATCATTTAATTATTTTATCTTATTTATTTATTTATTAATTTATTTTGAGTAGAAATTTTTAAGTATTCATTCCTTTCATTGGGATTTTTTAATATCATTTTTTTAATGGTTGAACTTTTTAACAGAAGATAAGATCCCCGTAACAGTGATTGTTGTTTTAAGACTGTTCTTAACTGCTCTGCTCAACAAGCTCAAAACGTTCTGACACATTTACAAATTCATTTTTTAACGGAAAGATATAAAATTGGAAAGAACACCCTTAACGACTTATAGGGCACAATCGAAATTTTCATGTTAGTTTTCGTTTATTTATTTATTTATTTACTCATTTATTTTGAAAGCCGAATCATGAACGGCTTGCGGACATGTCTCGGCCCAGGCTTATTTTCATCTACCAGACTCAGACCGAGTCTTGAAACTTCGGGTGGGTCCGCTTATCTATTCGTAAAAAACAGTGTCTGTCATAAGCATTAATAAAATTGAAATAGATTCTCTTGGTTCAGTCATCCGCAGTGAAGTGTGGCATTCTGCTAGAAAAGAACTGCGATCAAACATAGGTAGGGAAATAGGATATAGTTTAGATTTATAAGGATCGCACGAATCCGGGCCTGGTCCGAAGCTCAAGTCCGCCAGGCTTTTTTTTTTTTTTTCAATTTCTACTATTAGCTCACACGCTCGCTATATACTGGGTGCAATATGTTATCTATCGCCGACCTTCAATTTCTCAACCGTTGATCGTAGACATATAGTTCCAATTACAAAATCGCTTCAAATGAGGTAAATATTCATGTTGTGGCATTATTTAAAGTAAAAAAATCAATTTTATAAAAATTACGAAATCTAATTTTTTATACGGTCCCCCAGTCTCTATAGTTATATTTAGTAAAAGTTTACACATATCATAACACATATAATACAAAAAGTTTGACATCTGTACTACAAAAATTGGTACAGTTATTAAATTTCAAAGTTTGAGATTTTTTTACATGATTTTGTCTTTCAATGAGGGATCAGTTAAAAGAAGAATTCAATTGATTCTAGATCAAAATCAGGGTGCAATGTTCTTTTTACGGCGAAACTACCTTTAGCCGGTATCGCCAAATTGGAGTATCACCAAAGACGGTTATTTCATTTAAAAATTTTAGCTGGCTTTTAAGGGTCGTATACAAAGCGAAGAATGAAATATTGAAAGTAAACAGAAAAATAAATATTAATTTGTTATAATATCAGAAAACGGTCTACTATAAAAAATGAATACATCAAACGTAGAAATTTACTAAAGATACTGCTCAAAGTGTTCTCTATTGGTGGCAATGCACAATTGAATGCGTGACAGTACTGAGTCCTGGACAAGTTAGAGTACAGCAGGTGTGCAAACTGTGCGACAATCAAGGATAATGCGCTGCTTCAGATAAACCAGAGAAGAGGTCCAGTTACATAGACCTATGCTTTGATGTAACCCCGGAGGTAGAAATCCATGGGACTCAAGTCCAGCGAACGCGGTGGCTACGCTACCGGACCACCATATCCCAGGATCTGTTACCCGATTTCTGTGGCCAAATACGCCCGGACGTTTGATGTTTCATGCGGAGAGGACCTCATCATGTTGAAACAACACCCATATCATGCATGTCAGAGAAGCAGCTCTTCATATTAGTCACGTACCGTGTTTTGTAGCAGATGCAGGTAACGATCGCCCGTTAAGGTCCCATCGTAGAGATGGGTCCAACAATCATGGTTCCCCATGTACCGCACCACACGTGTTGTACTGTTCGGGCGATGTGGAGGTTTTCCAGTGACCAGTAATGCACACTGTGCAAGTTCACAATCCACCCCGTATAAACACTGACTTATCTGTCCACAGAATGACACAAAGGAATGACAGATTTTCCTCTAAGGTGTTGATCATGAAATTACAATAATCAAATCGTCGTGCGTGGTCACCCAGCATCAATGTTTGTACCAGTGTCATATGGTGCGGATACGCATCATGTGTATGTAACAAATGCCAGACATGCTGACCACATGCCTCGCTTATTTCCGCCGTGCTCAGTTGTAGAATTAAAAGGGCAAATCCCAGCACCTACTCCGGTGTCACTGGTAAATTACACCTTGCCAGTCTACTTGTTCTGGGTCGTGATGAAAAAGAGCCGGTCTCTCTAAGATGATGCAATGCATTAGTTATAGTTCCATACGTTGAATGTAGATCCTTAGGGAAACGTTCTGAATAAACATTTGCATCCTCTCTGGTATTCCTTTGACATTCACCATAAATAAGTATCATTTCGGCATATTGCATGTATGCGTAGCTTGCCATCACAATCTCAGCGCTGACTAGCATGTCCACTGCTCGATGGCTCGTGTTTTATCCCGAACATGTGGTGCTGCGGTATTATTGTAATGTGCATAATCCCAATTTTCATGCTCGTTATAGCTCCGCTGTTCCTTTGCATTCCGCTACCATTTATCTAGTCCTTATTGAGTAGTTTTCTGGTTGTCGATTCTACCTACTTTGACGTTTGAATGTTGTTCGACCCAATAAAAGTGTTAAACAACATTTTGAGCAGTATCTCTAGTAGATTCCGGCGTTTGACATATTAATTTTTTTTTTCTATAGTAGACCGTTTTCTGATATTATAATAAATTGATATTTATTTTTCTGTTTAATTTCAATATTTCATTCTTCGCTTTGTATACGACCCCTAAAACTCAACTAAAATTTTTAAATGAAATAATCCTCTTTGGTGATTCTCCAATTTGCCGATATCGGCTAAAGGTGGTTTCGCCGTAATAAGGACATTGCACCCTGATTTTGATCTCGAATCACTTTAATTCATCTTTTAACTGATCCCCCATTGAAAGACAAAATCATGCGAAAAAAATCTCAAACTTTGAAATTTAATTACTGTGTCATTTTTCGTGTACAGATGTCAAACTTTTTGTGTTATATTTGTGTTGATATAAGTAAACTTTTACTAAATATAACTATGGGGAGTGGGGGACCGTATAAAAAGTAAGATTCAGTATTTTTTATAAAATTTATTTTTTACTTTAAATAAAGCTACAACATGAATATTTACTTCATTGGAAACGTTTTTGTAATTGGAACTATATGTCTACGACCAACGGTTGAGAAATTAAAGGTCGGCGATAGATAACATATTGCACCCTGTATAGATATATTGTGCAAAATTTCAATCGTTAATAAAATACTTATTATTCATCCAATCAAGTTCAAATAAATTTTTTAAAACTTGTAGTAGATGACATTTGATGTTAATCCAGTTTTTTTTTTTCAAATATTAATTCATTAATTAAATTAAATTAATTAATTTTCAATAATCGAGAGAGCCCTTTTCTTGATCAAGGTATTTTAAGACCGAGAGAGCCCTCTTCTTGATCAAGGCATTTTAAGCGCCACTCAAGAGGAAAGAAGAATAGGAGAATAAAAAATCTTATTGACCTAAGTAGGAATAACTTAAAAAATATATATATATATTACTTGTTTTTTCTTCAGACTCTGTACGCCCAGGCCCTGTGGACTTCGTTCCTTACGGACCATATTGGATCGACAAATCTAAATAATAATAGTATTGCCTTGTTTGTTCTCTTTTTTAAAGGAATTCATAGAAACTTATTTTATTTTAATAAATTACATAGGAATATATTTTCTTATTTTATAGATCTTCCAAAAAATTTTATTAAAAAATTCCTTTTTTTTATTCTAAAATTATTTTTAATGAGTCTCCAATTAAATATAATTATCTAAGTCTCTTAAGTGATCATTAATATTGTTATCCACATATTTCATGCAAAACTGTCATTGGTGATTACATTTTTATTCAATTTGCACCTCCATTTTTAAAAAAGATTATTTACGTTTGATTTTTCTCAAAGTAGTCGCTGTGAACCTGTTATGGTGCAGCAAAAAGACTTAACTAACTTTTCAGACTTTAAAGACTAAACAGTCCGCGCTCGCCCTGGGAAACTTCGGCGGGCTGGATGAAAGTACTAGGCATCGGCTTCTTAATTTTATTCTTGTGGAATTTTAATCCTCATATTTTAATTTTTAAATTGCATCTTGCTAATATATATATATATATATATATAGATTATATATTCTATGGACTTATTAAAAAAAAAAAAAAAAAATACGGGGTATCATGCATTTAAGAGGCTACTTCAGTCAAACGAAAAGACCCGTTCGCTAATGCTAATCCTATGGAAGACATTTATAAAGATATCTCGCTTGAATTTCAATATTTTTAAATGATTTTTTTTTTGCATTGGATAACTGAGATCGATCTGTATGCAGACCGTTGTTTACTTTTTCGATTTTGCTCACAGGTATTTTTAATCAGGACACTTTCATTTTCAAAACCGGTTTCGAAAATAAAAGCATCCTTATAAAAAAATCTGCAATCAAAATCGAAAAAGTAAAAAACAGCCTGCATACACATCGATCTCAGTTATCCAATGCAAAAAAAATTATTGGAAATTATTGAAATGCGACTGAGATATCTTTATAAATTTCTTCCATAGGATTAGCATTAGCGAACGCTTTTTTTCGTTTGACTGAAGTAGCCTCTTAACATCATAAATTTTCACATATTGCTTCATCATATAAGGATATGTTTTACTATCTCAATATTCCTCATTGCTTTTTAAATTTTCACACTTAGTTACATAATACAAGGCTATATTTTACTGTCTCAAATATTCCTCATCTTTTTAAATGTTATTTATATTCTCATTTTTTTTTTTAAATATATAACAATATTTTGTCTTTAAAATAGCTAATTTAATCAATCGCTATTCCTTTTATTTATTTTTATATAATTATTTCTTTCTTTATTTTTTTTGTATTAATTTATTCTTATTCTTTATTTTATTTTGTATTCACTCAGTACTTATTAAGTTTACTCCTATTTTTTAATTCTACTTTAACTAAAAGTTAATCCAAGTCTTTTCTTGATTTCCTCAATCAATTTCATTCCTTTTATTTTTTATTTTTTTAGAACTAAAGATGGCAACACTAAACACTAAATATTAACCCAGTTCCAATTTATATTTTTTTCCTTTCTCACACCAGATGGCAGCACAGTTATGGGTTTCTCAGATGCTCAACTGTAGCTCACATGTTAAAATAGTCTTAACTATGTTTTCTATCATGATATGGTGTAGTTTTAACTCCTAGAATGTATTCAGGTATTGTGCTCTAATAATTTTTAATATCCTGTATGAGGTGTATCTTTCTTTAGATTTCTTAGATTTTTATTATCATTTTTCTGTAATGTTTGCATTATAAGGAGCTAAATTTTGTTATTTTAGGCTTAATGTCGACAAAATTGGATGAAATAACGCATCTTCTATGAATGAACTCACAAGCTCCTCTGACGATTCTGTGAGTCATTCATAGTTTCTTATTTTACTTACTGGTTTCCTATGTTCATTTCTAAATCATCTTTAGAACTTTGCCAATTTCTTCATATAATTGTGATTTCAAATATATTATATATATATACTTATACACACACACACACATATATATATATATATATATATATATATATATATATATTATTAGGTTGCCTTGGACTCTTAATTTAAAATTATATTTGTTATTATCTATTAATTATTTATTGTTTAATTTTAAACAAATTCCTGTAATTTATTCCAGGAACTTTATTATCGATTGTAATAATAATTATTGTTGCGGCAACCGTGGCATTAGCTTTTAACTGTGTCAGTATTTAAGCGGGATTTTAAGCTAAAGTACGTAATCTGATTGTGACAATGTTAATGTCTTGGCTGTACTCGTGCTGGGTTTGTATAAGATTTGTTTCATTTTTTAATTGTTTTTATGGTTGTGGATTTCACATTGTTTAATTTTTTACATGGCTGTTTAATATTCTCTGTTGCTTATCGATCGGGTGCATAATGGAATTCAATATTTGCTTATTGATGAATTTCATTACAGAAATCGACTATGTTTTTTGCTTATAAATGTATTTTATGTGCCCGTGATCAAGTGAAATACCTTATAAGCTTCCGGCTTCATTCATCCATTTTATCTCTTGTATGTTTATGTTACGGCTTTTTCTGGTTCAACATTATTTAGCTGGATTTATTATCTATTGTCTTTAATCAAACTTTATCAAAAATTGTTTTTTTTTTCTCATATGTTTCATACTAGTTACATGTTCCTTCTCTATTCTGTTAAATGTCTGAGTTATGAATATTTGCTATAGTATAAATTTAATTTCAATTATTGGAAATCGATGACGATTTGTTATATATTATGGTTATATATATATATATATATAACCATTAATTAAACATAATTTACCACCATCAAAAACCGTAATATTGTGAATTAAAGCTGTAAGTATAAAATAAAGTGCCAAATAATTTATTATAAAAATTATTATGGAAGAATAAGAAGAAAGTGGACACCGACAAATAATGGAAAAGCTTATATATTGAATTACGTTTTCAATGGGGCAGAATTCAATGATATAAGCAATATGGTACTTTTCTGTGAGAAAAAAAGCTAAAGCTAAAAAAAAATTTTCTCTGTGCCCGAACAACCATTCTAATCAAGTGAATAGATTCAAAATGAAAACAGAATAGAATCAAATAATATGAAATGGAAAAATCAATAAAACCAATTTAAACATTTATAGCATATAAAATAGAAATATTACACAACATACCGATTAATATTTCAGTATTTTTCAATATATCCACTCGCACATGGCTACCATAATAACGTAAAGGTTAAGGTGAATAAAACAGTTAAGAAAACACAGTAATTGATACCAAAGGATACAGTTAATACATTTTGAAATACCCTAATAAACACAATTAATATAATATAAAATAAAATATAGAAAGTAATTACATTATTTAAAATAACTAAAATACACTTTTAAATCACTTAATTACTATTTAACAATATCGTCAAAATTTATCGAAAAAAGCACCTAGTGTAAGAAATTACTACTGAAAAGAAGCTGCAAAAGACAAAATTTATAACTTATCATCAAAAGACAAATTTTGGTGCTGCCATCTAGTAGTATTTTTATTATTCAAATGTCACAAGATGAACAAATGAAAGCCTATGAATGTAAAAAATAAATATATATCAACTGTAAAACCAAACAAATCCTTATATATAGATAATTATAAATCTAATATAAACCACACTGTATATCATTATGCACCAAAAATTTAAAAACTATTGTTAATAAAATGTTAAAAAAAAGCATTCAAAATAATCTATTTTCTTACTCATTTAAACTACACTAAGAATTTAAATAATTCTATAACATTGATAATATATAGCATATAGCTATATGCTATAAAATAAATTCAATAATAATTAATATAAATATATAATAAAAATAATATAAAAATCGTTAATAATTATTAAATATAAGATATTTATAAAATGAACAGGAAATAAAAAACATATGGAAGTATATAGAAGATTATCAGATACTTAAATTCCCATTACCTAAAAATCTCAAATATAGTGTGTGGATTATTTTCATACAGCCATAAAAATCCAAATAATATGAATGTGGGACACACACACACACATATATATATATATATATTAGTGTAATTCTCCAGTGTTCAGTTTCACTTGGTGAATATTATAAAATAAAATATGTAAAACTTGACAATTACTTGGTATCTTACTATCGGTGATTTGATGAGGCATGTGGCTAATTAAAAAAAACTCTTGCATTTCTGCCATCATAACGAAAAAGGGGGGAGGGTGTCAGAATGAATAAAACTAGATAACGCTAGTAGGTAACAAAAACAACCTAAGAAATAATAATGTCCTGTAATAAAAAGCCCTGTAATAAGAAGAGAAATTCAGATGTTGCGTTTAAATGCGCTTCAATTGCAATACAAATTGAGGAGCTCTTTCTTTCCAGGCGCAGAACTATATAACTAATAATTAGCTATAATTGATGAAATATTTTTAAAGTTACAAAAATTGTCCAATTTCGTTTGCCTTTTAATGCAAATAATACAAATAAAGATATCAAAAGTAATCAAAATTATTCATTTGTCATTTTTCACTTGTTTTTCAAAAATGCAGAGTTTGAGGGTATGGTTCACGAATTGATCTGAAAAATACTAAATGTCATTAAGTATAAGTTTTGACGAGAGTGAAAGTTCAAAGCAATAATATTTTCTATGAAGTAAAACAAGAATCAGGTTTATAAGACAAATAGTTTTCACTTAATGTAAGAAAAATTACAATTTTTTGCCAAAAATCGCAATTTTTCATGAATTCAACCTCAATGAGGCACGGGTTAATATTATTCAATTGAGCTGAAACTTTGCCAATCTCATTTTCTCGCTAATTGGCAACTTTTAGACGGGTCCCCTATAAGAAAATATAAAAATAAATTTTTCCCATATATCTTGTGACCACCCTACAGTACACCCACCAGTTAACCATAGACTTTAATTTTAAGTAGAATTGTAATACGACTCCGCAAACAACTATTTCGAAAACAAAGAACTCAGCTCATTAAAAACAGATTTTAAATTTTCGATTTACAGGGAGCTGTTGTTCACTGGGATGGTAAATTGCTTCCTCAATTTTTGAATAAAGAAAATGTAGAGAGGATAGCAGTTTTAACTAGTTGTGGAGATGAAGAACAGTTAATATGAGTTCCTAAGTTTGAAAATAGTATCAAAATAATTCAGGCAAAAGCTGTATTTTCAGGAATTGAAGAATAGGGGGAACTTGGTGAAATCTAGGCAATGCATTTTGATACCACTGCAGTAAAAACTGGTCGCCTCAGAGGAACCTGCATTTTGCTGTATCAATTATTAAAGAATATATTTTCTATATTTATCATATCGCCATCATAATTTAGAAATTACCCTAAAAGTTGTTTTTGATTGTGAAGTGGGTACAATTACTACCCCTCAGCCAGATATAAAAAAAATTCAGACTGGGTGGTCTAAGTTAGTTCAGACTAAGTATAAAAATGCTATTGAAGATAAAATATTTGATACAAAATACTTAATTCAGACGAAATTTCAAGTTTTCTTACAGAACATTTAAAAAATGAACAGCACAGGGTTGATTATAAAGAATTTATCCAACTTTGTCTAATTTTTATAAGGCATCTTCCTCCAATAGACTTTTTTTCAGAGCACCTGGTACTACTCATCATGCCAGATGGATGGCACTGGTCATTTATTCTCTCAAAATATATCTTTTCAGTGTTCAGCTATCATTATCAAATTTAGAAAAAGAAGGTATTAAAGACATTTGCTTATTTATAAGCAATATTTATTGCCAAATCATAGTTCAATGCTCCCACTCCCAATTAAGGCCTGCAATTATTAAAATCACTTGTTGACTTACAGAAAAATTGATAAATAGGTTACAGACAAAGTATTCACTAAAATGATAAACTGCCTTTGGTATCTTAACTAGGATCAAGTTGCATTTTCATTTTTAGATAATACTTTGAAAAAAAAAGTTAAAATAAGCATAGCTTTAAAATTAAAGTCATTTGAAGAAGAAAATGATGATAATGATTGGAATATAAGAACAACAAAAGATTTTAACGAAGTAGATTATATTTATTGAACAAAGAAGTTGGTGTTTTTGTTTTATCTCAAACTATAAATTTTAAGATATTTTATATTAATATGCAATTTTTAAATACCGATCCCAATGTATGATGTGAAAATAAACATTATTTGAAAGCAGAAAAAATAGTGAATGGTTTTAAGGTTATCAATGACACAGCTGAGAGGGGAATAAAATTAATCTGAAATTTCGGTTCCCGTTTAACAAAAGACGAAGAACAAATACAGTTTCTGCTAAAAGTTGTATTTGAATGTAGAAAAACTTTTCAAGACTCTTCAAAAGTCACCTTATCTAAGCCATTACCATCTTACTGTGAAAATTGTAAGGGATAATGATTTCTTTTATTTATAATGCTTCCTTTCTTGTAACACAACTTTAATAATAAAACGCATTTGAACATCTCATTTTTATACTTTCTTTGCCCTTTTTTCTTTTAATTCTTTAAGTTTAGATTTCGATTTCTTTCATTTAGTTTGATTTTTTTTTTAATTAAATTCTTTATTATGTACAAAATCAAAACAGAGAGGTGAAAAGCAGATGAAATAGAATGTTGCAAAGTTTTTTTCGCATTTTCATAAAAAGTCAATTTTTAGGATTCAGATGGAGTCTGGTCCTGAAAAATGCGCATATGGTTAAATCTTTACAAAAAAGTGGTGTGTGGTTCTTCAAGACAAAAACATTTTTTATGAAATGAGACCAGCATTATGTTTCTAGGTTCAATTGTATTCACTTCATGAAGTAAAAAACAGCATTTTTTTTGCGAAAAATTACGATTTTTTTCAAAGTTTGACCTCAATGAGGCACGGATTAACATTATCCAAATGAGCTGAAACTTTGCCAATCTCATTTTCTAGCCAATTGGCAACTTTTTTTTTTGGGGGGGGGGGGGGTTCCACCAGAAAAAATTCGAAAATTGATTTCTTGTGACCACCCTAATATATATATATATAATAAAGCCCATAAACTTCTAATAAAAATTCTTAATGAATTATACTATATACTTACTACAAACAATGATAATACACATTGTATAAAAAATAGCTATCAATTGGTCAATATTTTAAAAAATCTTCATTGTGTATATAATATAACGACATATGACTTCAAAGATCTTTTTAATAATATAGACTTATTAGATTTGCATAATATTATAAATGCATTATTTAAAAAGTATTATAAAAAACTGGAATTACCATCTAATATTGATATCGCTTATTTTAAATCATTAACAAACTTCATTATCTATAATAATTATATATTGCAAGATAACACATTATATTTACAGCACGTCGGTATATCACAAGGTGGTTGTACATCCAGTTTATTATCAGACTTATACTTATATCACTATGAACGCACTTTCACTAATAATAATCTCCATTTATATCGTTATATTCATGACATAATTTTATTTGCCACTGATCAATCTAAAATTTCTCAATTTCCAGTTGATTATCCCACTAATTTGGAATTAACGGAAAACCTCTTATCTAACAATACAATTAACTTCTTAGATCTTAAAATTACAATAAAAGACAGCAAAACAATAACTGATTTATATGATAAACGTAAAGAATTTAAATTCAAAGTTAATACATTTACAAATTTTAAATCTTCTCTTCATCATTCTGTATATCGAAATATACTACTTAATCATTTATATAGAATAAAATGTTTATGTTCTTCTCATCTAATTAACAATAATATTAAAAAACTAATTTATGATGCATTAAATTATGGTTTTCCAAAAAAATTCATATATTCATTAATATACAATTAGTACTTACGTGATCTTAAAAAAAAAAAAATTAACAGATGCGTAAACAAAATTACAAAAAAAAAAAAAAAATTTATAAAATAAAAAAAATATTTATAAAATATTAAAAATTGTAGAAAAATAATAAACAATTACTATAGGATGGTTGGGTGGGTAGATGTTCGAGTACGGAGGAGGGTGGTGTTGTCTGGATAATACGCAATGGTTAATTTATAAAAAAAATGATGGGGCTTTTGTATTATAACTACATTTCTAATACGTATTTTATATGGATGTTGATTTGATGTTTTATATGTAATTGGTGATATTTCTTTTTTTTTTCAATTCATATTAAATTTAACTTATTTAATCAAATTCAATATTAACTTGTTTTTAAATTTTAGTCTACTCAGGACAATATCATATTAATTAATAATAGTATACCATCTTTTTAGTGATTATTATGGATATAAGTTTATTTGATATAACTAATGTTATACTGTATATATTAAAATTGGGTAAATAGTTTTTATTATTATTCCTCTATACTTTTTAATATTGTTTTATTTTCAACTTTGTATTCCATGATTAATTATCGGTTTAATGTGTTTGATTGTCACAATCATATTTTTTAGCTTTTTTATGGCTAATATGAAGATAATTCACACACTATATTTGTGATCTTTAGGCTATTGGGAATTTTAGAATCTGACAATCTTCTATAAACATCCATTTTTTATTTAATTTTTTTCCCATTCATTTTTTATATGTAATAGTAATTATTAAAGTTTTTTATATTTTTATTATATATAATTTATTTTATTTTGTAGCATATAGCTATATTCTATATATTATCAATGTTAAAAATTTTTTTAATTTCTCAGTGTACATTAAATGGGTTTGGTAATAGAATATATTGAAAGCATTTTATTAACATTTAATTTATTTATTTAAATTTTCTTGAATAATGATATATAGTTTGGTGTTATTTTTATATTAGGATTTGTGTAGTAATGCAGTTGATATATTTTAATTTCATTAGCTTTTATTAGGTTCTCCTTTTTGTGACATTTGAATAATAATAATAGTTTTAAAATAAAATAATAGATGGCAGCACCAAAAATTTTGTCTTTTTAAAGCTTCTATTAAAGTAATAATTTTAATTTTTTACACCAGGTGGTATTGAACGCTGATTATTGGCAATATTGTAAAATTGATATTAAACAATTTAAAATTGTTTTTACGTATTTTAAATAATGTAATTATTTTCTATTTATATTATATTAATTGAATTTATCACGGTATTTCAAAATGAATTAACTGAATCCATAGGTTTTAATTTCTGTGTTAACTTAACTGTTTTATTCACCTTAATCTTATCATGCTTTTGGATTCCATGTGCGGGAAGATATTTTGAAAAGCAACTGGGAATTTATTCGGTATGTTGTGTAAGATTTCTATTGCTATAAATTAAATATTTAATGGGTTGTAGTGTTTTTTCCATTTCATGCCATTTGATAATATTCTGTTTTCATCTTGAAACTATTCTTTTTGTTATATTGGTTGTTTGGGTACAGGAGAAAAAAAAATTTCAGCTTTTAGCTGTTTTTCTCACAAAAACAACCGATTTGCTTATATCATTGAATTCTGTACTTTTGAAAACGTAATTCAATATATAAGTTTTTCAATTTTTTCGGAATCCATATTCTTCTTTTTTTCTTCCATATTAATTCTTGTAATTAAGTATAAGGCACTTTATTTTATACACACAGTTCTATATTATAAGTTTTTTGACTCCCATTTTTATTGTCAATTCATTTAAATATTGCTGTTTATGATGATGGTCGGTAATGTTTAAATAATGGTTATATATATATATATATATATATATAAAACCATAATATATAACAAATCGTCATCGATTTCCAATAATTGAAATTAAATTTATAATATAGCAAATATTCATAACTCAGACATTTTACACAATAGAGAAGGAAAATGTAACTAGTAATACAGAATTTTATTAAATGCAACTAATTCACTAGCATATTGCTGACAATAAATCTATATGAAACATATGAAAAAAAAGTCAACCCAATTTTTGATGAAGTCTGATTAAAGACAATAGATAATAAATCCATCTAAATAATGTTGAACCAGAAAAAGCCGCAATATAAACATACAAAAGATAAAATGGATGAATGAAGCCGGAAGCTTATAAGGTATTTCACTTGATCACGGGTACATAAAATACATTTATAAGCAATAAACATAGTCGATTTCTGTAACGGAATTCAGCAATAAGCAAATATTGAATTCCATTATGTACCCAATCGACTAAGCACCAGAGAATATTAAACAACCATGTAAAATATTAAACAATGTGAAATCCACAACTATGAAATAATTAAAAAATGAAACAAATTAAATCATAGACAAACCCAGCACGAGGACAGCCAAGACATATTAACTTTGACTGGCTTAAAATCCCGCTTAAATACTGACACAGTTAAAAGCTAATGCCACAGTTGCCGCAACAGATAGTCCATATAATAATTATTATTACAATCGATAATAATGATCCTGTAATAAATTACAAGAAGTTGTTTAAAATTAAACAATTAATAATTAATAGATAATAACAAATATAAGTTTAGTTTAAAAGTCCAAGGCAACCAAATAATATTAGAACAAAATATATAATTATTTAAAGCTGCCAACTTACGGAAATTATAAGAAGTTATATTTAAGAACGAAAATAAATGATAAAGTAACTGACTAAAATAGAGTTTAGTGCTGCCATCTAGGATAGAAAATCGAATATAACATTCCATAATATGCAACTTAATATTGATAATTATCAAATAACATTTTAATATAATGTGTGCCGCAACAGATAGTGCATATAATAATATTAATACATACTATAATAATGACCCTGTTATAAATTACAAGAAGTGTTTAAAATTAAACAATTAATAATTAATAGATAATAATCATTATAAGTGTAATTTAAGAGTCCAGGCAGCCTAATAATAATAGAACAAAATAAATAATTATTTAATGCTACCATCATGCTGGAAATATAAGAAATTATATTTAAGAAAGACAATATATAATTGAGCACATGACTAAAATAGTGTATAGTGCTGTCATCTAGTACAGAAAACCGAATATAACTGTAGATAAAATGTATTTTAAACCAAATATGTCATTAAGATTGCAGATAAATATTATTCTAAAATATGCAATATAATATTGACAAATATCAATTAATATCTTAATATAATGTGCAAAAAATGGTTAAAATTAAAATAATTTTTAATTTTTTAATTTTTACATTAAAATTTAAGTAAAACAATAATTTCGAATAAGTAACTTTATTAATAATATAAAAATTGTTTATAATAATCACTTAATAAATATTAATGTATCAATACAAATATGGGGGATGGTGATATACCAATAAAATAGAACATTGCTACAAACTTTAAATACATGTATCATAAACTATGAAAGCGTATTACCATTACAAGGCATAATATAAATGAAATAAATCAAAAGAGTAAATTAAAATGATTCAAATTAAATTAATTTAAAGATTGTTATATACAGAGTTTAAAATTAAACAATTAATAATTAAGAGATGATAACTAATAAAAGAGAAAAAAAAGAGTCCATAGCAAACTTATAATATTAGAACATAATAAATTATTTAATTCTGCCGTCTATCTGAATTATAAGAATTAAATTAAATAATCAATATATTATAAATTAAAGGCTAAAATTAGATGAAATAGTGTTGAGTGCATCCCTCATTTACATTATACCATAAATAACAGTAGAAAATGCAATTATTTATTTATTTATTTTATTTTATTTTTATATTGTAAATATTTAACCTAAAATGTCACTGAGATTGCATAAATATATCATTCTAAAACAGTGCACCAGAATATCGATAATAATCAATTAACATTATAATATAATGTATTTGAAATTAAGTGAATTAATAATAATACCAAATAAGTGAATTTATAAATAACATAAAAGTTTGTTTATATTAATCACTTAATAAAATTAATGTATCATTACTAATATGGTGGGGGGAGGGTAATATACCAACATAATAGAACATCTCTACAAACTCATAAATACAAATATCATAAACTGTGTAATCGTATATCATTACAAAGTTAATTGAAATAAATCTATTATAGTAAATTAAATTGATGCATATTAACTAGATTTAATTTAAAGAATGTTATACAGTACACAGGACCGCGACCTCACTAGAACCAAAACTGGTAGTAGAACCATGAATAATCAACGTAACATTCCTACAATTTTTTTAAATATTATATATATAAAATCAACATTTGCGTATAAATTATCCAGACAACTCCGCCCTCCTCCTTAATTTAACATCTACCCACCCAGCCATCCTATTTAAATTTTTTATATATTTTTTGTATATATATATATATATATATATATATATATATATATATATACAGTGGTGTAGTTCGGTGGGAACGCCGTTCCCAGAAATATTTGGTTTGTTACTGTACTTATATTCTTAAGTACACATTCTAGTTAACTTTTAAAAGAATTTTATCCTAAACCGGGGATGGCGAACCTATGGCATGCGTGCCGAACTTGGCACGTAATAAAACTTCTCTGGCACACGAAAAAAATTATAGATTATATTCAGTTTATGGAAAAGAATCCATTTCATGTTTTTTAACAAAACGTATAGTTTGTGTACCAGGTATATAATTTACTTTAAAATAATCCGTAAATTTTGAATGAATTAAGGGATTATAAATTTCAATGAAAGCGCCTTGTAGCGTCATTTTTTTCGCCAAACCATTCAAAATATAGTGTTTTCCAAATTTTTTTGCTTCTTTATGGAATTTCAAAGGTTTTTGAAATTTGAATTTTTAGATATAGTTTTCTTAGTAATACACTGATTGACACGCTTCTACTTCAGATTAGGTTTTATTTTATTTAGGTTTAGGGTTTTAAGTAATTTTAAGTTTTATTATATTTAGGTTATAATTTAGAAAATTGAATTTTAACTGTTACTGCGAATAATATGTATCTATTGAATCTGTTTCTACAACTAAAACAATCTGATTCGGAAGTATACAATAAAAGAAAAACTCATTTATAGATTAATAACACGGAATTCTATGCGGCATGGTTATATTATTGAGTAAATAGATACAGCATAATAAATAACTTAGGAATCGAATTTAGTGTAAGTGTAAAAATATTTGAGTAAAAATTCTATATAAATGAATTATTGGATTTTATCTAAGTTAAAATGTTTGTGGCACGTTAGAGTGTTGGTACACAATAATTTTGAAATTTTTGGCACGCATACTCAAAAAGGTTCGCCATCCCTGTACCTAAACCATATGTAAAATCTTGTTGGCGATCAGGGAGAAGATTAGCAGACGACACAGCTTATAAGAAAGCACACAGAAAACACCTCTCATTATCAGTCATTATGGAAACTTCTAGGATAGATGTGCCAGTAAGTAATATTAAGGCTGCCACAGGCGACTATTTTTATACTCTATTCGCACTATTAGCACTATTTTAAAAATATAAATTCTGTAGTATGTTTCTCTTGCAGATGTTGTCAATGTGTATGTGAAAATTTTTCGTTTTTAAAAAATGGTCTAAGATAGGATTAAAAAATAGTCGCCAGTGGCAGCCCTGTAATATATGGATTTATTTCTGTTAATTAAATTAAATTTTGATTCATGAAGGAAAATGTTACTATGAGATTGATTAAATATTGCTTTTAGATGAATGCTATACAAATACAATACCATAAAAACTAGAATATAATATCATAATTGTTAATTAAAGTCGACTTTTATGGGCTAAGCAAAAATCCGGTAGCATCAACGTCTACTCTATGAAAAGGTGAGTTCCCACAAATATTTATTTTAAACTACAGCATTGTATATATATATATATATACAGGATATAAAAACAGTTGTCAGTTGCTGCCTTTTCCATGGCTTTCTGACATATAATCTGAAAAATGAAGTACCTTTAAAGTTTTTTAATAAATATGTATGCAACGTTCTTTTTTAATAGATTTCCACCCGGTTTCATTCTGTTTATTATTTTATGGGCTAGGAGGGTCGGCCTGAAATCATGCAACCCTTTTAGTTGGATATCTTAGTTGTCAATGAGAATATCGGAATAATCTTATATCTAACGGCGCGACGGGCGCGATTGGGTTCGAACCCAGCACCTCCCGTTTACCAGCTTCGAGAGTCAGTGGAAGAGAATGATGAGACAGGAGAACAGCTTTTTCTATTATAATTTCACTCTCTGTTATCTTTATTCTTCTCTTTATGGGCTGTGCATACAGATGGGTGACAAAATAATACGAACACCCATGGAAAAGGCATGGTTCATTTCAAAGAAGCACAACGCGCATGTCACTTTGTACTCAATTCTGCCACCTCGTGGTTAACGCTCGTATTCACGAATAACTTCGACCCGGAGTTATGCAGAAAACCCGGGTTGAAAACTCAAATGGCCTTCACCGTCAACCCCACTGAACCGGTTCGAGGTTGTAATCTGACGCCGGGTTCAGTAACCCAACCTTGGTCAACAACAGGTTCAACCCAGAATTTTTCAACCGAGCATGCGTATTTAACGAAAAACAAGCGGTGAGAGTGAGGAGAGGGAGAGGACCGACATTTTACAATGGCGGCAGACGTGCTGATAGAATGTGCTGTGTAAAATATAGAAGTTCTACTATTAAATAAAACGGAATAACATTATGCAAAGGTATGTAATCTCATATATATGTAATTATCTTCAATATTTTTATCTGATTTGTTTATATTTATGTATATAGCCTCTATATATTGAATACATGTTGAATTGTTTGTTTACATAAATACGCGTAGTCGCGAAAAATTTATTTGCCTTAAAAATAGCCAATATTACTTAAACAACCGAATAATTGCTTCTAAAGTAACAACTGTCGCGTTTAAGGTCATTTATTTTTTGCAATTTTGATGTTAAAAAATTCACAAATGTATTTTAACAGGACCGAAATAAACGCCATACTTGCATAAGTTCTAATTAAAATGTGAGACTCAGGCTAATTTGCATTTTTGTTTAAGTAAAGAAATACACAGATTATCTTAGAATATCCGTAGATTCTCTGTAGATTTTTTTTATCAGTACTTATAGAATGCTTTAAAATTAAATTCTGGGTCTATTGTGTAAAAGATATATTATTGTTTATGTACAAACTGAGATAAATATAAAGCAGATCTATAAATTAGATATTTTAACTTAAAATTTAAACAATTTGAGTTTTATTACTTTATTGATTTTTTTTTTACGATTGTTTGTAAGCTTCTACGTATGTTTCCCAATTTTTGTGAAATTTGAAATATTTATTTTTCAACTGTATTTTAATTTCAAAATTATACATAATATAAAATATTGCATTAGTACTATTTTATACGAAAATAATAATAGTAATAATAAATCCTAAAATGAATAACTTTTCAATGTTACCTCCTGAAATTGTGACTTTTTTTAGAGATCACTTATAATTTTGCTTCTTAATTGACAGCTAAATTAAAATAAATTACTAAAGGGTACGCTGGTAAAAAAAAAAAAACTTTTTTTTTAAAAATAACCCACACCAAAAATATTTTTATCAGCCCTTGCAGTAATGATGACTATTTTTAAGGTAAATAAATTCTTCGTGATCATGAGTATTTATGAAAACAAACAATTCAACATGTAATGAAGGAAATGTATAAATATAAACAAACGAGTCAAAAAATGTATAGATAATATATATGTGTATGTATGAGATTACATATATTCTTCTATTTTTGGTAATATGTACTTTAAACTTTCTTTTTATTTCTATATCTTACACAGCATCTTGAGAAACGTTTAATTTACTTAAATTAAAGAATGACACCAAAAAAGAGAAAAAAATAGAAGGAATGTGTAGGGTGGTACAAATGGGAACTTGTTTTTCTCCACTGATTCACAAACAACACACAACTATTTTATTTATTAGATAATGTAAAATTATATGAAATTATTAATAATTAATTTGAGGCTGTTTTGTTAAATTACAAACTATCATTACTCTGCCTATTTAGTCTAGAAATCTATCATTAATCAGTCATCAATAAAAAAAAAGAATCCCACTTTTAATTTCTATTCTAAATGAGATTCTTATTACATCTAATGAAGTGATATCTAAATGAGTTAAAAATATGAAATTAAGAAGCTGGAAAAAATATAGAAAATAAAATAACATTTTTTAAATAAATACATTTTTTCAAATGCAACACTGCAACCAAAAACAAGTGTCTTCGTGCATGTAATAATATTTCGTAATTATTAGGCTAATTTATCAAAAAATAGTCAAAGAGAATCAAGTGAATAGCTTTGATCTTGTAAATGTGATAATAGAAAAATTCTCATACAAATGGCTGGAGGGGAAGGGGAAGGGGTGGAGATAGATCCTAAAAGCTGGTCGATAAAAATTCAACTTTCTGTAATATTTCACATTTATTTGTCCAGATAGTATTCAGAATACATTTATCATGATTTAGGAAAGGCCTTATTCGATGTTGAATGGAAATTCATACACTATACACTAGTAGTCTTAAAAAGTTTAAAATATTTGTGTTCCTTAAAATAATATCTTATAAAATATCTCCACTGCACACAGTTTAAACTTAAAGGAAGTATAGAGTTTTATTTAGTGACTAGTTAAATGAAAAATGTTTATCAATCGCTTGGAAGTGATAACTATATGCGCCTATCGAGCGCCTCTGCGGCTTGGTACCTGGTGCCAGTGTACCGCTAGGATCACCTGTTCCGCTTTTTCTGCAGTTCTGTTAATATTATTTCACTACTTTTTCCTGTCAACTTGGAATATTAATTACTATCTAATTTAATTATAATTAAACATTTTAATTAGCTCGTTGAAAATCCAAACAATAAAATTAATACATCTGGGATACCATCTATACTAATAAAAGAAATAGTATATATAAAGTACAACAGACTACTTTCTTATTTTTTTTCCCTTTTTTCTCCATTTTAATATTTTCATTATCAGAAATTGTTTAATTGCTAACTAGAGCTATTAATAATAGAAATCATCATAATTGCTGTTGAAATAAAATTTTAGTTTTTATTCAAATCAAGTTTCATTAGTTTTGACCCATATCAAGTTCCATTTTTTAGCAACTATGCGAAAATTCTATTTTGAAAAAGAACTTTTTAACATTTATTTTAGCAGTTGACACGTTTCATATCATTAACCTAACTCATTAATAAATTAAAAAAAAATAATTGTTTAAAAAATATTAAAACTTTCAAGAAAAATTAAATTGATCCATATTTAGTGATTACAGGTTTTTATTTTGTCCATACATTTTGTGGGGATAATAAAAAAATAAAAAAAAACATACTACATTGAAACTTTCTTTTCTTTCTTTCCCTTTTTTTTTTTTTTTTCAATTGGCGTTTTTCTTCCAAAACATAAACAAACGAAGTCTCGACGCGAAACCGAACAAGGAATGTGATTTTTTAAACCAATAAACACATTTCGTTCAACCTAGGTCGAGAAACCCCGAGTTGGGTAACTTTTCATCCGAAGTAAACGGTGAATACGAGTTTTCAGCTCCCGGTTGAAAATACCAACCTGGGGTTACTGAACCCGCGGTTTAACGCTCGGTCGAAGTTATTCATGAATACGAGCGTAAGAAAGGTAAGGTATCAGTCGTTCAATATCAGTCATATGTGTTGCATGCGCTTACCATACGCTCTAAAAAACTCAAAATAACTAACCTGTCAGAGTTCGAAAAAAGAATGCGGTCGCTGGTTTCTCCGTGACGGAAACAGTCAATTATTTGGGGCGTGTAAGGAGGACTTTATCAGCCGCTGTGACAGCGTACAAGAAATTCAGTAAAGTGTCGTCTGCGAAGTACAACAGTGTGCGGAAAAGAAAGCTTTCTGAGAGGGATAAATGAGAGTTGACCCACATAGCGGTCCGAAAGCACAGGCAATCTTTAACTCAGATAACGTCAGAGATAAATAGTCATATGCAGAATCTTATTTCAGCAAGAACTGTCCAAAGGAAACTTCATGTTTCAAACATTTATAGAAGAGTTGCAATTCTTTGCAACTTCTTCTTGCAATCAGTTGCTTTCAGCCATTGGTGACATCACGTCATGCTTTTCAGCGACGCCAAAGGTGTAAAACACACAAAAATTGGACTCCTCAACAGTGGTAACAAATCATTTAGTCTGATGCAGCAGTCTTCACCATATTTCAGAAAACTGGACGCGTTTATGTGTGGAGAAAGCCCACAGAAGCATTTTCTTCTGACTGCCTCTTGCCGACTGTGAAGCATGGATGTGGTTCCCTTATGGTATGGGGTGCGATATCAGGGCGTGGCCTTGAGCCGCCTATTACTCTGCATGGGGAGGTTATAGCTGCTCGCTATGTCGATATTCTGGGGGATCAGGTACATCATTTTTTCCAGACTTTAGTTCCAGGAGAATGCCCGCTTTTATCAAGACGACAACGTTCCCATCCACACTGCTAAAATCGTCCAAAAATGGTTTGAAGAGCATGAAGAGGAAGTAGGACATGATCTTGCATGGCTCTCTCAGTCTCCTGACTTGAACATTATTGAACATTTGTGGGGATATTTGGAGTTAAAACTCCGTGCTCAATTTTCTCCACCATCTACGCTTTTGGAATTAGAGACTGCTCTGCAGGAAGAGTGGCTTCGTAGTCCTTTAAATGTTTTTCATGACATGTATGAATTCATCCTACGTCGCATTCAATCTGTAATTAAGTCAAAAGTTGGTCCAACCCCCTATGAATAAGGCTTTTTTCTTATTTCATAAGTGTTCGTGTTATTTTGTCACCCATCTGTATATAACGTTATCACTTTCGGGGTTGAGGGGGTGTCTGGCATTTGATATCGTTAGATATCTCTGGGGGAAGGGGGTTTGCTTTTGATATCGTTATCATTTTTGATCCAACCAAACTTTTCTTTTTTCAGTAACTTTTTCTTTACGTATCCACATAGTCTGTTACCTTTTTTATGATTATTATTTTTATAGGCTTTTATGAAAATACAAAGCTATTGTTAAAGCCATAAATGTTTATAAAGTAATTTCTTCCAAAAATTTCGAATGCCCCTACGTTTGGCATTCCTGTTCTGCTTTATGCGCATATAATTCGGTGTTAGCGAAATCAGGAGCATAATACGTAGGAGTGATTTTTGGATTACCAGTAAAGAAAGAGAAAGAATGTTGTCTATTCTTTTGTTGATAAGTTCTGCTTTTAACCACCCCGGGCAGCGGGCAAGTGCAAGAAGACAATATTACTTTTGAATGCATTATATAACAATAAGCTACGGCTATTATTAAATACTTTTAAATAGCAACTAAATATTTTAGATGTTATTTGATGTAAATTTATTTAATGCATTGATATTTTATTGACTTCTTGAATCCGTAAAGTATGCGACTAATAAATGTATGATTATGTGTATATCACTGCAAGCGTATAAAAAGAAAAAAAGAATCTAAAAATAAAAGAATTTTTAGGCATTGATAACGATATCATCGGGAGGTGTGGCTGGTGGTGTGGGGGTTGGTGTTCGACGAATTATAACGTATGATATCGTAAGGGGGGAGGGGATCCAAAGTTAGCGAAATGTTGATAACCTTATATATGCATAGCCCCTATGTCATAATTTAAATTTTTTCTCATGCACATTCATAGCTCAAAAAAGTATTTTGCTGATTGAATGAGTGCTGAAATCATATTTGATCCTCGATAAATGTGGAAAAATGCAGTTGGAATCGCAAATGCAGTTACCCACCATTCTCGCGACTTTTATTCAATTTCACACATTTTGCTTTTCGACGGTGAATGTGTCAAAAGCCCTCAAAAATTTATTAGGAAATATCGGCCTTTAAAAAAAAATTGCCCATTTGTCATGTTTGGACAGAAAACTGTCATTTCTCCATCAACTTAATTCATACATATACAGAGACTAAATATAATCATATTAATGGTTAGTCATACTTTCTATCAACATTAACTACCCAAAATATTAAAGAAAAAAAGAAGAAGAAAGACATTTAGAATATATTAGTTTTCATGCTAAGTGTATTATGTTTCAATTTCTAATTTGTATGGACTCCGAAAATATTTATAATCATCGATAAGTAGACCATTTTGAAATTATCGTGATATTTATTAACCTTGATTGGAACGTAGCTCTTCCAATTAAAAAACAAAAAAGTTTCGTTACTTTTCATCTTTTATCAATTGCTTTCTTTGATATGTTGTGCTAATCCAAAAGTAAAAAATATTTTATAAACTGTTACTGAAGTAGTTCTTCCTAAAAATATTTTATACTAATTAGATTTTTTTTTTACTTTTTTCCATTCTCTTACTATAACTGTATAACAGATGTTATCATTCTGTAATTTTTTTCTTTTGCCTGAAATTTATTATTTATTTATAAAAAACAAATAAGAATCTTTTATTTATTTATTTTATTTAATCTAGAAAAAATTATTTTATTTGTTGTGCTTATTTTCTATAAAAGAGTGAATAATTTGATTATTCAAAGAAAGTTTTTATGACGATGACCAGATTTAATTAAAGTTTTAAATGAAATGCTTTTTAAACCTGGTAACATCTATTTTAATATATTTTCACGCATCATTAAAAAAATATTTTAATCCATTATTTTTTTTAATAATCTGATTTAAATCACGATTAAATTTGAACAAACTGTCAGCCTCAACGAGACATCGGATTTTCTGCTGATCAAAGTTTTGTTGCCGTTTTTAGAGACGACAGGTATTTTATTTTTTTCATTTGGAAATAAATGAAAGCTTAAATCGGGATTTTTCGATTATCTAGAGTTGCATTGGGGCACATAACAGCATGTATTATCTTTTTTTTGCGGCTTTATTCATATTTATTAAGAATTAAAAATCCCAAATGGTATTTGACTCACGGTAAGTAATGCTAACGCGATGAAAGAAGCAGTGGTGCCCTTTAGATCGCTAGAGGGGGAGTTTTTTGTTACAAACGCGAATAACTAAATGTAAATAAGGAAATATAAAATAATTAACTTCAAATCCGAAAGGAAACAACGACTTAAGACACTAAATCCATCGTTATAGCGTAATTTGTAATTTCTGCTCGCTACACAAATAAACATGGATTATCTATCTACTGAAAGTCACAGCCCTTCGCGCTCATTGGCGCGATGTGATGACGTCAAACCTACTCATTACGAGGCTAATGTTAGCCTCGCACTCACTAATCACAGACGAGAAAATTACCAGAGATTAATGGTTGACTGGGCATTAACGGAAACGAAAATGTCAAAAATAAAATGAGTTTTCCCAGATAAAAGATATGTCTTATTCAACTCATCTTAATCAGATTAATATTGTATATCAATTTAAAGAAAATCGTTAGAACCGTTTTCCAGATTTTGACATTAGGAACTTCTTACATACCGTTCCGTCGCGTTCGCTTTAAAAATGGCTATTTAGATCTCAAAATATACTGCACGTAGAAATGTAAAAATTTCAGAATAGAATTAGACTGGAGATATAAGACTGTTCTAAAAAAATCAGAACAATAGGACTTATATCTGCTGAGTTATTAAAAGGCGGCTTTTCGCGTTTTCTTTGATGTCGAGTTAGCCGTATATATGAGTTCCGCCATCTACGAATTCTACGATACGATTTTAGGCTTAAGGTTGCGTTCACACAGATTAAGTGTAAATTTACACTTCTAATTTACACACCACAGATTAAGTGTAAATTAGAAGAACATTAAATAATAAGCGTGTATAACGTTATTGTTTTTATGTATATTTTCAAAGTTTCACTCACCCATTTCGCCTTAAACTTTTGAATATTTTCTTCACTGATTTGAAAGCATAGTGATTTGAAAGCATTCACTGATTTGAAAACATAGCTATTATTTAGTTTAATTGTACTTGAAACATATGTGCTTTATACACTTCTATTACACTTCAACCGCAAACCTACCACTTTTGCTAAATTTCTTAAGGGCGTTTTCAAATCTAAAATCGCTACCATTGGTATAATGAATTAAATATTTGAAAAAGAGATCAGTTGATAAAATTGATAAATAAATTATAAAATAAAAGTTATAATACGGGAATTTTTCCGTTTGACGGTATTATTTTACCAACTTAACCCTTTCATTCATAAGGGCCTCATATGAGGACAGATAAGCATTGCCCTAAAAAGCAAAAAAAAAAAAAAAAAAAAAGATTCAGTATTTATTTATGGAGATCTGATTTGTGGACAGATAATAGCTAGCATGCAGCACAATGATAAAATTATTTTATAATGAGTTCTCATTTATCGCAAAAAAAGATTTTTTGTGAATAATGGAAAATATGAAAAATAATTTATGCATGAAAGGGTTAAAGCGAATCCACCTTTGAAATTAAACAGAATTTGATGGATTTTATGAAGAACAGATGTGATAATATGCACAGATATTTATTTATATAATTTGTTAAGAAATGAGATACAAAGGGAAGTAATAAAACGAAAGACCACCAAGCCAAACGTAATTAAACCTGTTTTTGGAGATAGTCTTTCCCACTTAAACTTTTGAGTATTTTCTTCACTGATTTGAAAATTATAGTGATGCAGGTATTATTTATAGTTTAAGTGCACTTTGAAACATATGTGCATCACGTACTTCTATTACAGTTCAACCACCAACCTTCCACTTTTGGTAAATTTCTGAAGTTCATTAAGGGCATTTTCAAATCCAAAATAGCTACCATGGGTATAAGGAATTAAATATTTGAAAAAGAGATCAGTTGATAAAATGACATTTCCCAATGGAATTGCTTTCTGACATATTCACGAAATTATTTTTACTCCCAAATGCACTGAACTTTACTGATATTCTTATGTAAAATATAAAGAATCGAACAATGGTTTTCATTTTTTGATAAAAATAACGACCCTCCCCCCTTTCCTTTTTACATGCAGATTTAACGAATTAATAATGGAAGTAACTTTTTGAATGGTCAGAAAAAGGCTCATTGCCAAGCGCGGAAAATGAAAAAGAAATATGTCGATAAAGAACGATTTTCACTCGAAAAATATTTTTAAATAGCTATATAATTATTGACTTTTTAAAAATATACGTTATTAAAATGGACTGTAGATCAAAAGGGAAAAAAGTGTCAGAAGTTTCAATTATTACGGTTCCCCCTTCTCCTCCATTCCGTATTAAATATGACTAGCAAGGAGAAGGTCCGAGGTTGGTGTCACCGAATGCTACGAACATTTGTGTATCGATAGATTATAGATAGTATATAAATATCTGACCGCCATAAAGCGCAACCCCCAGGAGGTCTTGAGAAAATAAGTCGCAAAATTTAAGCTACAGTTTATAATCGGATAAATTTCCTTCTTTGGCAAGCGACTCATGGTCGGCATGGTCGCACTGACTTTATGACTAAAAATAAAGTCAGTGTTCGACAAATTATCTCTCGCACAACTTTCATATCTCAGTTTTTTAGCAATTTAACCATCATATTTTTCCTGACGACGACTGTAGAAGCAGCTCGAAACATAGAATCTTATTTTTAGCTTATTAAAGTTCATGTTTTGTGTTCCATTAAGCAAGATTGTGTCTTTATTATATTTTATGGTGCAATTGTCCAGTATGTGTTATTAATAATATATTTGTTCACTTATTTTAATTTATTTCTCTGTTAAAAATTATAGATATTCATTGAAATAACTGAAATAATTTTAAATAACAACAAAAAATTTCTTGTCCATAGACATATAAATATGCGTTTTTTTGTTTGTTTTTTTTGTAACTTTTCATTATATATTTAAGCATTCAAAATTTCGTACTTAAAAAAGCCCTTATATGTTGCAAAACATACATTTAATTAATATTTTTCACAAATTTCACATATTATACATATTTTTTCAATTGCGTTTCGAAAATGAATGATAAAAATTTTCGTTCCGAAAAACAAGTCTGAGTGGAATTTGAACCAGGGTAGAAAAATCTGATGTCCAGCGTGCTGCTGACCATGCTACTGACAACTTGACGAAGAAGGAAATTTATCCGATTATAAACTGTTGCGTAAACTTTGAGACTTATTTTCTCAAGGCACCCTGGGAATTGCGCTTTATGACGATCATATATTTATATACTAACTATACTCTATCGATACACAAACGTTCATCACATTCGGTGACACCAACCTCGGGCCCTCTCCTTCTAAGAAAGTCCACTCAAATAGCGGTTTTCTTAAAAAATATATTAATAATACGCCTTTTACAACATTTTACCTCATTTTCCACATAGATTGCAAATCAGAAGCAGATCATATTCTATCTAAAATATTAAACTACTTAATTTTTATTTATTAATATTATTACTTGGATTATCCGCGTTACAGGGTACACAAAATTTGATATTTTGGTGTCTTGGAAGGATTTATTTTAATCTACTTTAACCCTTTCGGGTCCGATTTTTTTTTTTTCAATTTTGAGAATAAAATTACTTTTACTTTAATAATGTTAATCGCAGCTATCCAAATAGATTTACTGAAGTTTTAAAATTATCTCATTGTATGAAATCTAACAAAAATACTTATTTTCTGTACTATTCAATTCATATTTATATGATAATAGGTTTTTGGAGAAGGAATAGGTTTAGGAAGAGTTTTGGGAGGCGTTTGGAAAATATCGTATTAGGGTTTAACAGATATTACAACTTTATAATTTTTTTTGCGTTTTATCACACATGATTCGTGCAGAAAACTAACCTATATTTTTAATGTAAAGAGTGAAATATAATGTATAAAATAAAGGAATTGCCAACGGTGCAAAGAGAATTAAGCAAACTTTTATTATTGCTGTTATTACTAAATGTCAAAACATAAATGAAGTCATAATAAGAAATGCTTTATACTATCATGTAGATAGTAACAAAAGTAATTGTTAAAACAAAATAATACTCGATGTAAAGACATGTAGTATTGATAGTACACCAAACCCGAAAGGGTTAAGATATCGTGAGGGGAAAAAGCCGTATACTATATGTTCATAAATATCTATAACATTTACAAATTTCACGTAGATTTCAAATCTTTCAAATGACTTAATTAGTTAAAAAATTCAGATAAGAAAAAAAAAATGTGATAACATATCTAAACTTATGTAGATCTATGATTAAAAATTAGAGACCGACATTCAGATACATTGACTGTAAGACAGTGTATCTTATTTATCATTTTTATCATATGCATATCATGTTTATCTTTATAAATTAGAAAGTATACTTTCTAAAGTTACTTTCAAAGGAAACTAAAAGAAATTATTATAATACTTGGAGCCTAAATAAGGAACGTTGCAATTTCAATGAATTTTAGAACGAAAATGACTTCGTGAATGTATGAATAAAAGAAAAACAAGAAAGAAAAATCATGCGTCAAGCATAGATTATGAAACACTTTCCATCACATCCAAAATAATAATGCCAAATCTTCACTGTTTAACATTGTGAAGGTTGCTGTTTAAATAAAGAGATTAGAAAATGCATAACACAATTTTAAAAATAAATTTAAACAATTCCCATCTACAACTGGAATGTTATCAGAAATATTTTGTGCAACCTTGTACATGATCTATAGATTTGTATATATTTAATACATAGATTCCACAAATTTAGTTCAATTATGAAACACATAACCACGTTGTAAATTCCCTTTCAGTAATTTCCGCCAATAAGTAGAAATGTACTGGATTTTTTTTGTGCAGCCCTATATATGATCTATAAAACTTGTATTCCAAGTTACGTGCAAAATATTAGTTAAATTTAAAAACGCATGCCACAATTGTAAACTCACTTCAAGCAATTATTCCTCAAAGACAGTAATGTAAAAGAATTGTTTTGTGTGTCCTTGTAAACGTACGATAAAGTCTATAAAAACTATATTTTATAGTAAACATTTATAGCGAACCTCTGTTATATATATGAATTTCAATATATTTGGAATAGTGCAACATCATTAAAATACACTGCAAACGATTTTTCCCCATTGACCATAACGTAACGAAATTCTTTTGAGTGTTTCTGTAAATGAAATATTACACTGTAAAAAAATCCGTCAATATACACAAACTTTTCCGTATAATTTTACGGAATAGTTTCGTTTTTCCAACAAAACGGTACAATGTCCTTAAGGGGGCTGATCACTCAGCTTCGGAATTCTCCTCCGTAATGTTAAGTATATGGACTTCTGATGCATTCGTATATTTAAAATATCTTCTCGGGAAATTCATATTTTTGACATCTTTTTTCTGTGTACTCTTCTTAAAGGATGTCTCTTTTTTTCTTAGTTTTCAAAATATTTCTAAAACCTATGCTGAATTTAATATTCTATGTGTTAAAAGCGGGCAAACTGTGAGTAAGATTTTAACACTTCCTGTAAAATTAAGTTTATATTTTAGAAATATTTTGAGAACTAAGAAAAAAAGAGACATCTTTTAGGAAGTGTACACAAAAAATAGAAATTGAAAAAATTAATTTCCCGAGGAGATATTTTAAATATACGAATGCATCCAATGCCCATAGACTTAACATTACGGAGGAGAATTCCGAATCTGAGTGACCAGCCCTCTTAACTGACATTTTGAGATTATAAATCCAGTAAATCCATATAAATCCAGTAAGTTTTCAATAAATTTTGCGGAATATTACTGTATTGCTTTCAAAATAGTACAAGTTCTGCAAATGATGTTTTGAAATACTTGCTTTTGTCCGTCTTATAGTGATATTATTTTTATTGAAATCCCATTATTGGCTAAATATGGCTCTATATTGAAAATGTAACGTGGCATGTGTTTTTCCAATAATGTCTAAACAGGATGTCTTACATGAGGTTTCAAGTAAAACCGATAAAAATTATGGAGACATCTATAACATGTATTGTTAAACAACTTGCTATAATATTTTTTTTTTCTTAATAAAAAGCTAACGTATTTTTACGATATTTAAAAAAAAGGAAAATAAATCTTATTAATATAAAGATCTGTTTTTAATTTTAATATTTTTTAATCTATTCACTTTAACAGATTCGCACGTAAAATTTAAAACATATCTGAAATATAATAATGAAATTATTATAAAATTGACGTTTATCTATATAAGTTTAATAAGCATTAAAGGAAATTAATTTTAATACCAAGTAGTAATTATCTTTATTTGAGTTTACAGTAGATCATCAGACAAATAATTTGGAAAATTTGAATAAGTACATGTTTGAAAAAAATATGCTGGTATTCTTGCGAAACTAAATGAATAAATAAATAAATAAAAATAATATTAAAATACATTTTTTAAAATCTTGCAGTCATTACTCTTAATACATTCTTTCATACCTGTAATATTTTAAAGAGTAAAATTTATCTTTTATAAAACATGAAACTAAAAAGCTAAACGTTCAAAATTATAGGGGGAAAAATGTATAAAATATTCAGAATTGATTCAGAATTGAAATATTCAAAAAATATTATCTCTACGAAAATACCATTCCTTATTGAACATGTTAGCCTTTGCTTTATAAAAGACATATGAAGTAAATAACGATATTTGAACACGTTGTTTATGAAGCCGTGGCGTAATCGTTAAGGGCACTTATCTGGAAGAGGACAATTCCCTGGTTCGAATCCCGTCAGGGTAAGTGTTGTTGATTTAGTGTTGTTTGAATTAAATTGTGATTTTCTGACCTTGATGTAAACATGTCCTTGCAAAGTGATGCTTTAAATTGGTAAATATGTACGTTTGTCCTTGAGGCGAAAATATGAAAAAACTGAAAAAAATTGTGAAAAAACGCAATTTTTTCTGGAATTTACGGGGAAAAAATTCCGTTAAAATACGGAAATAGTACTGGTGTCTCGATTCCCAGTGCAATTTCCGTATTTTAACGGATTTTTTTTTTTTTTTTTTTTTTTTTTTCAATGCTACACATTTCATTTTCAATACCGAACATGCCAATGTAAACCTCAATAACATGTATCAATTACATGGCAATCGTTGTATATTTATCCGAGTTACAGCGCGGACAAACAACCAACCAGACAAACCGAATTCATAAACACTTTTCAACTTTGTTAGAAAGAGTTAAAAATAAGAAATTTGTGTATTCATGAACACACGAGAATACTTTCTTTCTTTCTTTCACGCTCTTTTCCTCACTGACTGCATTGTGTGTTCTCAAATCCAAACTAGCTATTTTCTGACTCAATTTTAAATTCATTTTTGTTCATAAACGCATGAAATTTGCAAGTGCCCTTATTCAGAAATTACGTAATCGAACAGTTTTTCCCCTTTCGGGCAAAGGTAGACGATTTTTTTTTTAATGCTGTCGAAGTTGGTGTTTTGAATCTAATATCCCGGACGGGACAGCGAGAAAAGAAAAAAAAATGCTGTCCTGATACAACATTCGTTCATAACTTCAAATTTAATTCATTTATCGAAAAACAGAAAGACTGTTCGATTACAAATCAATTCAAAAACCATGCCTGTAAGTGAGAAGTTCTTGTATTTAAAAGTGAGTCTGTTAATGTGTAAGAAAGTTTCACGCTATTGAAAAAATATTTTTTTGTTGTTGACCACACGAGTCTTTCTTAGACATATGCATCTCATCCAAGTACCAACGATTCGAACGACGTTTTCTATTTTCTTATATAGTTATATTTTTATTCATGCGAAAATAGAAAATATGCTTCCTTAATTAATGTTGTGTTGTTTGAAGTATATTTATTGGTATTTAATCGATACAGAATTCTAAAATTTGATTCAAATCCCAGAATTTGAAGGCATTTTTAAGCAGATTTTTCTTTTTCTTTTTCTTTTTCTTTTTTTCTTTTCTTTTTCTTTTTTTCTTTTCTTTTTCTTTCTTTCTTTTTTTTTTTTTTTTTTTTTTTAATAACCGAATGCTAAATGTTGTTCAATTGCTTAGAATATGAACAAGAACATTTGCATTTTCCAAGCAGATTACGGATGAAAATTATTTCGTGAATAAGTATCAAGTTTCAACTTGAGAACGTATTTTAAAGAAAACAGAGTGTTAGAAACTCATAAGAGAAATGCGTGCAGAAAGAAAAAAATTTTGCATTTTTCTTCGGACACCATATCATTCATGTCGCGTGACCGACTCATCCGTTCAATTGATTCATTCGCTTGCATTTCCGCTTCACGCGCAAGAATTAACCGAGACCGTAACTGACTTAATGACATAGGCACTAATGCTAGAAGTGCGTCTTGCCTTTGTCTCTGGGTGCGATAATTCGCACTAATTGTGCTCCACAGAGAATTATAATAACATAGCTTAAGTTGCTGATGTTTATTGCTGTTTCCTTGCCGTTGCCACTGGGTACCCATTCCTTACCATCTCTTAATGCTCAACGGAGTTAATTTTTTTAAGCAATGATGATAGCACTTAAATGTAGTTTCTTTAATGACAAAAGTAAGGGCATCATCTGTAACAAAAACGACAGTGTAGATGTATAGTTTTTTTCTTCAAAATAGAAACAAAATGTCTGGCAACATAGTCCATATGTAATTAGCGCTTCTTTTAATTTTCACAAAAGAAGGAACTCTTGTAAAATTCCAGAGTTTTTATTTTATTCTTTTCATCTTGAGGAAACAGTGCCTTCTTTCTGGAAGGCTGAAACAGTTATTACTTTGGGGCAAGATTTTACATAGTTTATCAGACAATGAACCGATTTTGCAATAAAATGAAATGAAATGATTGGGAGAAAAGTTTCAATAAAGTTTAGCCTTTACACCAGCATTTTTTTTTCTTCTTTTCTTTTTTTTCCCCCCCTCCGCAACAGCGCCTTATTTTCTAACTTACCAGCGTAATATTGTGAAATTGGCAAGCAAGATTTGGAATCGAACAGCGTTTTCAATGTTATTACATCTAGAATTAAAAACAGATATTATCCCATGTTACTCATGGTTGTCTTGTTCGGAAATTCGGTCTAAAATGCACCTCTGACATCCTTTTATGAAAGATACAGTAAATTCTGTGTAAGGCGGACTCTATGTAAGCCGGAAATCTGTATACCGCGGAAAATTTTTAAAGTCCCGGCGAACCCATAGAAAATAACATTAATTATTGCTGAATAAGCCGGAATCTGCCTAACGCGGAAACGGAAAGAGTTTTAAGGTCCCTCCGAAAACAAAATTTTGCATAAGGCGGAAAATAGGATATTTTAAAAATGAAAGGCATTTAGTTTATGAAATTTTAAAACTGATATATATACGTCAAATACTCAATGTCGAGCATAAAAATTAAATTCCGTAATACTTTGAAAAAGTTAATTCAAAGGAACAGAAACTGTTTAAATTTTAAAGAATTCTTGCTTATGCTATTTTTTCATATAAAAATACGCATTTAAAAGTTATTATTATTAGTTGAGTGCACATTTATGAAAATATGTATTGTGTACTATATAAGTGCTTTAAGGTTGTACTCAAATTCAAAGTGATGGCTTTTCTGATGTCTCTTTCCCGAAGTTATTATTATTATTATTATTTTGTGTAAACTTCAAATTTGTAGGTATTACAGCGGTACTAAGAAATTAAATAGCATTTCTCATTTATTTATAATGACAAAGGATGTTCAGAATTTCAGTTTTCGACAGATTTTCGAGAAAGGACAATCAATGAAAAATTGTGATGAAAGATCGCGAGCAATTCATTATAACTCAAGATCCAATCTTTTTATCGAAAACATAAAACGCTATTCGACTGACGTATGCTTCATTCCAATAAATCACGATCTTTTGCATAAGCCGGAATATTGTCTACCACGGAAAATTTTCTCGGTCCCGACCGATTCCGCCTTAGACAGAGTTTACTGTACTTTGTCTTTATTCAAAGATTAAAAACGCTATTCTATTTCATGGTTTTTGTATGAGAAAAATCTGACAATTTTATGCCTTTGAGAATAAAAATTAATTCAGAAATGCATCAGAAAGTAGCAGCAGACTTGAATTGAATATCTAAAGGAAGAGTCAAACTATAATGTTGAATAAACATATGAAAGCAATATGATTTTTTAATTTCTTCATCAATGCTAGCAAAAGGCTTTTACATAAAACAAAAGCATGCAAAACAATTTATTATAATTTGAAATTCAAAGATAGTGTTTAAAATTCCTAAATACTCATTTTTTTTTTTTTTAATTTTTCATTATATTTTGCATTTTATTAAATGAGATATCACAGCTTGAACTCTTAGAAGATTTTTTTTACAAGATAGAATTTTCATGTAGACAAATTCTTAAATCTTCTTAAAGAATGTAGCCGAGATTTATTTTTGTTTTTAATATTATTCATTGAAGAAAATTCATTTTTCACAACTATTGTGAAAGGAAGCTTTTTTCTTTCTTTTTTTTTCTTTTTTATTTATTTATTTATTTATTATTATTATTATTATTATTATTATTATTATTATTGCATGTAAAATGACAATTGTGTGAAAAACAAAAGATTTTAACATTCATTGTTATTTATTTATTTATTTTATTTGTTTATTTATTTATTGCAACCGTTTGCCACTTCTTGTTTCTGTAAACTTTTTCAATTCCTACTATTAGCTCACACTCTCCCTATATTTATTTATATATTTATATATTTATCTTGTTCAAATTTTCAATCGTTAATAAAATACTCATTATTCATGCTATCAAGTTGAAATAATTTTTTTTAAACTTGTACTGGATGACAATTGATGTTAATATAGTTTTTTCAAATATTAATTAATTAATTAAATTATAATTAATTAATTTTAGTTTTGCATGGGAAACAAAATGGCGGCCATTGGTTATTGAAGTTCAATGAAAGTATTTTCAATAAGGGGTTACTATAGGGGGACCCTGTTCTGTCGCCAAATACCACCAAGTTTGTCGCCAACTTGGCGATATATCGCCAAATTTGGCGGCCAAAATGAGTCGCCAAAAGTGACGCCAACTTGGCGATATCTGTAATATTTCGCCAAATTCCCATAGAGTTCCATTGTAAACCTACTTGCTTATAGAAAATCAACAAATTGAGATATTTTAATGCAACAAAAACTAATATTAGCTTGATTTTATTAAATTTTTCTTTGATAGCCTAAGTAGGAATTGACTTTAAAAACAAAATTTTTATATTACTTGTTCTCTTATGGCTGTTCTCAAATCCAATTTGGCTACTTTTTGATACAATTTTTAAATAAAAGTTTTAAATTCATTTGAGGATTATGAAATCTGGTACTCATCAATGATCCAAACGGCCTACTTCCTGACACATTTTTTAATTCATTTTTGTTCGCAAATGCATGGAATTGGCAGTTTATCTTATTCAGAAACATTGCAATCGAACTATTTTTTTTCGATTTTCGAAAGCAGATTTTTTAGAAAATGCTTTTAAAATTGGAGTTATGAACCGAAATTCCGGACCGACGGCGCAAGAAAGGAAAATTTAGCAGAGCTTTCGATTCAAAAAATGGGAAGACCGGGTTGGATCATTTGGTATTTATAAAACTTGACTATAAATATTTGCGGCACACCAAGAATTTTCTCTCTACCCATGAGCTGAAAACGATTGTTCTAAAATATTCTTAATTAAGATTATTACACATTGACATAACTAAATATTTAAATTTTTATCTTTTAAAACTACTTTTTTTCTGCACAAGCCTAAATGATTAAGATTTAATGGTTTATTTTCTATTTTGCTGTCAGACCTTTTTTTTTATTATTATTATTTCTTTATTATTATTTTTTTTTTTTACGAAAACATCAATTGATATTTTACTACAAAATGTTATTTTTTTAATAAGCGTGGCATTTAGTCATATAATATAATTCAATTATCTCAAATCGCAATAACTATTCCAAAAGACTGCGCAAGGAATTTCCTTTAACCTTTGCCTGTAAAAGTATTTTCTTTACTCGAACAGTACAATAGCAAGGAAACATATACAGTAGAAGCTCTTTCATAGGCACAATCTTTTTTTCTGCACAAGCCTAAATGATTAAGATTTAATGGTTTATTTTCTATTTTGCTGTCAGACCTTTTTTTTTTTTTTTTTTTATTATTATTATTTCTTTATTATTATTTTTTTTTTTTACGAAAACATCAATTGATATTTGATTTTAATTGATAAATTGATTAATTGATAATTGATAATTGATCCGGCACGCTAGCCCTCTTTTTTTTTCAATCTTTTTTGACTGGGTTGCGAGCAGTTCACTCAACATTCAGACGTCTCTTGACCTTGACCACTAGGTCACGCTACTGTGTGCTTAGTTTAGTTCGTGCAGTGTTTATCGTGACTTAAGAGGCTACTTCAGTCAAACGAAAAGACCCGTTCGCTAATGTTAATCCTATGGGAGAAATTCATAAAGATACCTCGGTCGCATTTCAATATTTTTAAATGATTTCTTTTGCATTGAATAGTTGAGATTGATTTGTACAAAGACCGTTGTTTACTATTTCGATTTTGTTTACAGGTATTTTTTATGAGGACACATTCATTTTCGGAACCGGTTTCGAAAGTAAAAGCATCCTCATAAAAAATATCTGCAATCAAAATCGAAAAAGTGAAAAAACGGCCTGCATACAGATCAATCTCAGCTATTCAATGCAAAAGAAATCATTTTAAAATATTGAAATGCGACCGAGATATCTTTATAAATTTCTTCCACAGGATTAGCATTAGCGAATGCGTCTTTTCATTTGACTGAAATAGCCTCTTAAGAGGGCTGATCACTCAGCTTCCGATTTCCCCTCACTAATGTAAAGTCTATGGGCATTTGATGCATTTGTATATTTAAAATATCTCCTCGGGAAATGAATATTTTTAACTTCTATTTTTTGTGTACACTTCCTAAAAGATGTTTATTTTTTTCTTAGTTCTCAAAATATTTCTAAAGTATAGACTTAATTTTATAGGAAGTATTAAAAGCTTACTCACATTTCGCCCGCTTTTAACACATAAAATATTAAATTCGGCATCGATTTTAGAAATATTTTGAAAACTAAGAAAAAAAGAGACATCCTTTAAGAAGTGTACACAGAAAACAGATGTTAAAAATATGAATTTCCCGAGAAGATATTTTAAATATACGAATGCATCAAAAGTCCATAGAGTTAACATTACGGAGGAAAATTCCGAAGCTGAGTGACCAGCCCTCTTAAATTGTGGACTAAAGGCCAATGTTGATGATCAAGATTCAAATGTTCGAATGGTGACCAAAATATAATGCTAGATTTGGTATAAGCAGTGCCAAACAACCCTTTCAGAGATTGAGGAAGTTATAGACTGGATTGAAAACGACGACAGCGCGTCAGTGGTCGAAGAAATCAGTGACACACTGATTATACAAGCTGTTTTGAACCCACAAGAAGTCCAAATTCAGGAGGTGGAATCGGATAGGGGCCGTGGCAGATGAATCTAAAGTCTTGTGGTAATGGAAACAGGCTTCTGGTGCATTAGATACATTAATAAAATTTGCCGAATCGAACGAAAGCTACAACTCTGCAGAACTCATAAAGCTGTCTATAATCTGTGACGATTTTTTGAAGAAGAAATCCGAATCGCAGAAGCAACGTGATATCATAGACTTTTTTTTAAATTTAATGTTCATATTAATTTTTTACTACATGTACAATGTAATGTACATACAGGGTGTCCAGCGAATAAGACCCTGATTTCAAAATTAAATATCTCAAAAACAAAGATCAATAGAATTATGCGGTAAACGGTTTGTTTATTAGCTAAGCTGTAAAAATGTTGTACAGAAGTTTCAAAAATTAGTTGCAAAACCGCTAACAGATGGCGCTGTAATCGCAATGCCTATAAATTGTGTTTTGAAGTCGAGAGCCCTAGCATCTCAATCCTAGATGGCTTCCTATGGAAGAACAAAAATTGGGAAAGACCGCTTTTCCGTTGGGGTGATGTGCAGAAGTTGAGGCATCTGGTCACAGAATTATTGCCTCAGCTTCAATTTTAGAGAATTTCAATTAATAGAATTTTCAATAAAAAGTTTAGCAATCATTATATAAGAACTTAAAAAATATTTTATTTGGGTAATGTGCAGAAGCGGAGCCATGTGTTGACAGAATTGAGATTTGTTTCAAATTTTGTTATAAGATACTTCGGTCCGGTTACCAATATCTCTGTGGTATGTCTTTTCTCTCCTAATTGGTAGATCGTGAAATCGAATCCAAATAGAGGAGGATTTGATAAAAATGGAAATCTTTACTTTTTAATATTTATTTAAACTGTGAAAAAAGTTTGAATAAAAAAATCTAAAGTTTCTGGTTTTAAAATTTAATTAAGTTAAAAGAAACCCCTTTTTTAAAAATCATTGAGCATTTATAATAATGATTCATAAATCATTTTTTTTTTTTTTTTTTTTTTTTTTTTAGAGAATAGTTTGAATGGAAGAATACAAAGTTTCTATTTTTAAAAATTTAATTAAGTTAAAAAATAATTTTAATTTTAAAAACTCGTTTTCATTTTTTTTTTTTTTTATCATTGAGCACAGAAATATGGTGCAGCTTCTAGCGATAGGATCCGAAGTGTTCGAAAGGAATGCAGCATCCAAAATACTTTTGTTTTGACGTTGATGATATGACTTATCACCAATTCCTTTTAAAAAAGAAATAATTTAATGCATAATTTCTGTCTCTAAAACTTTGTTTACAAAGAAAAGAAATATATGTGTTGTGCTAAAACCAAAGTATTATGCCGTGATTTAAAAATAAATTAAAAGTGAAAAATTACTTTTTTATTTATAATAATTCAGGTATAAATATACCAAAATATTATGCCGGGATTTAAAAATGTAAAAAATAAAAAGTACAAAATTATTTTTCTAAATATATGCATTTTGATTTAAATAATTATATGGCATTAAAGATTGAATTTAATAAAATATTTAAAAAATTCTTATAATGATTTCCAAACTTTTTATTGAAAATTGTATTAATTGAAATTTTCTAAAATTAAAGTTGATGCAATAATTCTGTGACTAGATGTCTCCACTTCTGCACATCACCCCTATGAAAAAATTGACTTTCCCAATATTCGCTTTTACGTAGGGAGCCATCTAGGAATGAGACCCCATTGCTCTGGACTTCGAAGCAGTTTACAAGTATTGCGATTACAGCGCCATCTGTTAACGGTTTTTGCAACTAAATTTTGAAACTTCTGCATAACATTTTTACAGCTTAGCTAATAAACAAACCGTTTACCGCATAATTCTATTGATCTTTGTTTTTGAGATATTTAATTTTGAAATCAGGATCTTATGCGCTGACACCCTGTATAAAGTATATATTAAGTAATTGGAATTTAATTTTGTATTCTGTTTTTCTTTAATTATCACAGTTGTTAGAATGGCGAAATACAGAACAGTATTTGTCAGATATTTATACAATTTGCACAGGTTCAAAATGTAGGTGAACGCAAAAAATACATTGACGTTCGATAATCCGGCATAATCGCTCATTGCGCACGGTTGTGGTCCCGAACGTGCCGGATTAAAGAGCTTCTACTGTATGTACCCTTTCTTACAAGAAAGTTTATTTTATTTTATTTTTATTTTATTTGAACGCGAAATCTCAAATATTTCTGGGGAAAAAAAGGCAGGTAGTTGTATTTAGTATATATTAAGATATCACGTGGTGAAATAAGCAGCTGCTAAAGATCAACACGAAAGCAATTAAAAATATGTATAGAATCAGATGTCAGAATCGGTTTAAAGAATTAGTGGTTTAGTTTAACTATTGATTTATTTGTTTTAAAAATAAGTATATGTACAGTTGTGGGAAAAAAAGGTAAACACCCCTATTAACACTGCAACTAATTATAATAGAAGAAAGTTACTGGTACCAAACGATGGGAAATAAAATCTACTTTTGAATGATGTGTATAAAATTTGCTTGGGGGGGGGGGATATCTACAAATCAAAAGCAGACCAAACTTTGTTTTTTTTCAATGGCAACACCCAATTTTGAGAGTATATTTTAAATCTTCGGTTCAAACTATGCTTAGAAACGAAATTACATGTCATTTGGATGATACGTTTTTGAATTATAAACATTCAAAATTTAGAGCTTAATGTTAAATTGCATTTTCATATTTTTATTAATATCTCCTGAAATTATAATCCTAATGTGATAATTTTGTGTGGTTAAAATACTAAAAAACCCAAAGATAAATACATTGAATTTGTAATTTAAAAAAATTTATAATATGAATTATGAAATTAATATTCGAAAAAATATGAATTGCATCTTGCAAGTTCTTTGATAGACTCATATTTATTATAACTGCGAATTCGTATTTTCACATTTTTCTTCCATGAAGTTTTCGAATTATGATTAAAAAAACTTCAAAATGATGGTTTAAAGGGTGATGGTTTAAGGTTCTATGACGTGCAAAAAAGCATAATTTGAAAAAAATATATTTTACTTATTTTATTGAAACATCTCGGCTGTCAATAGTCGAAACATATTAAGCAAGTCGTATGGTCATACTGGTAATAAATAATACATTAATAGAAGTGAAGTCATTCTTTAGCATTCCAACAATCGAGTACCGAACTTCGATTCGGATGGAGCCCCTAAAATATGCTCATTTTAAAATAATTAACTTATCTGAAACTAATCGTACGGATTTCATGAAAATTTGTTTTGGTGCTAATTGAAAAGGGTGTAGAATTTATGTCTATAGTGTCAAACTTGGGTATGCTGCTATTGAAACAAAAAAGTTTGGGTTCGTTTTGATATGTAGGTGGCCCCCTAAGCAAATTTTATATAAATAATTTAAAAGGAGACTTTATTTCTAATCGTTTGGTACCAGTAACTTTCTCCCACAGAAGGTGTTTACTTTTTTTTTTCCCACGACCGCACATTTTATGGTTAGTTTAATTTCAGTTAGAATGTCAATTACATTTTAGTCTTTCAGTTTGCTCACTGTTAAATTTAAAGATTCTTGCTAGTTTCAAGATTTAAATAACCGTCGTTTTAATAATATTTGCTCTTTGACATCAAAAAGTTTTTAAATTTCCGTTTCAAAATAGGTTTTTTTTTTTTTTAATAAAATAAAAAATCTCTAATCTATCAATTCCATGTGCCAATACATCCGTTCATCGTAGTGCGGATAATTTATCAAGATTTATTTTCATGTTGCTAAAGACATGGTATTGAGTGAAGTCGCACAGACAGAAAGAAGCTTAAAATATAGAAAATTTGAGAGATTACCTCCGATATAGAATAAACAATTAACAACATAATAAAGAAAATGCTAGATTTAGATTAGGAACAAATTTTGAGATAGAATGTGACACTGTATAAGCTAATATCTGGCGAAGAATGGGGTAAGGGCAGAGATTTCCAATGAGGGATCAGAAAATGAATAAAAAAATATTTCTTTCGAATGTAAACGAGCAGTATTCATAAAACCATAGCGTGTCAATGCATCTTCCCCCAATTCCCCCCCCCCCCCCCAACGGAAACTGTGAAGAGTTTTTAGTTTAAAGGGTCATAAAACAAAAGAAAAATCTTCCGAATTACACTTAAATTTAATTTTTAATATTTTTATGCGACGAAATTTTAAGTTGTGAGGAGGGGAGGGGGGTGGGGGACGTCTCTTGTGATCCATGACATTACTCTTATGAGACACCATTCTTTTTTATTCAGTGCACGCACTTTATTGTAAATTGACTTTACTGGAATAAACAAAATTCAACATCGTCATATTGAAATTCATTCGTTCCGATTTAAGAGGTATGAACAGTAGCCAAACCAGCCAACCTACGAAATTACCTACACAATAAAGTGTTACAATTCTCTGAAATCCGTAGGCACAAAGAAGGGGTACATGACATTTTGGTTCCGATGTTTCGGTCCCCAACCATTTTGGTCCTTAGCCATTTCGGTCCTTCCACCTTATAACTCGGACTCTAAAAATCGTAGCCCCGCCAAACGTTTTATGGTTCAATATCATGAGGGGTCATAATGATTTTTTATCAACCGCCACAAAATTTTATAAAAAGCTTAATATAAGCTCCCCAGAAACTTAAACTCTTTTAACTTGTGATCCAATGGTCACAGTGCTCTGAAATTTTGTGTAAGTGAACAAGGTGGCATAATTTTACAGGGAACATTGTCGAATTTTTTAACCGAAGCCCTCTAAATCTTACTACAGGGCGAATATAAGGAACCGATAACCGCAAACACTTATAACTCAGATACAAATCGTGGCAGCTCATACAAATTTCGTATGGTAAACGTAATCGATTGAAGGGGGTCGGTGAGGAAAGATTCTGTGGATTTTCTTTATAGAAGCCCCATATTTTAGTACATTATAAATATAAGTCCTGATAACTTAAAACACTTATAACTCGAGATGTAACTATCGTAGAGCACCTATATTTTGTATAGTAAACGTAATCTTTATTTCTTTATTAAGAGGGATCTTTGTCGCTCTTTTTTTCTTTTAACGAAGCCTTTGAAATTTAGTTTAACGCGCATATAAGAACCCGATAACTACAAACACTTATAACTGGTATCCAAATTGTCGCAGCTTGCACAAACTTCATATGGAAAACGTAAAACGTTTTAGTGGGTGGCAGGTGGGCTTTGTCGATTTTTATTGAAGCCCCTCCCATATTTTAGTGTGTTATAAAGATAAGGTGCTGTCAAATTAATATATAATAATCACTTATATTAATAATAATCACTTATAACTCGAACTGCAATTATAGTAGAACACTCACATTTTGTATGATAAATGTAATTTTTGCTTCCTTTGTTTACCCTTTATTGCACCGGAGCCTTTGAAGAACAATAAAAAATGTCACAACTGATCACGGAACATTTGAAACAGAAGTCCAGATAAATAAATCATTATTCTTGTTGAAAATTTTATTATTGGACGAAATTAGAAGAAGGTTAAAGAATTAATTCAATATATATTTTTTAATTATTCTTTTTACAAATTTTTGAAGTAAAATTTTTATTTAAAAATGTTTATTTTTTCAATATGTTTTTTTTCTCATCGCTATAGGCAGTAGTAGAGATAAGAGAGTTCGGCATCAGCAGCAGGCGGAGCGCCTCCGTCTGCTGCTGTTGAGATCGTACTAGAAAAGAAGAGTGAAATAGACATGGGAGTTAGGGGTTTTCGAAAAGAAGTATGCTATAGGAGGAAGGTCATTTTTTTTGGGGGGGGGGGGGGGCTTAATTTTTTTTTAATTTTTCGAACCGACTTAGAGTAGGAATGGAATATGTGTGTGAAACTTTTAAAAATGAAATGAAAATATTTTGGTGGCCTCCTCTACCGGTGGGAATGATTGATGTTTAAAATAGGTTTTGTTTGAAAGATTTCACTTAGAATCGAACCGATGTCAAAATAGGCTCTTGATTTGATAATTTAGGGTAGGTTAACTGACAAGCGAAAAAACTATGACTGTGAGTCGAGATTTTATGTATTTAAAGAGAGTGTCGTATGCGATATACATTATTATTGAACATGTTATTGCATGAGGGTGATTAAAATTTTGAGAATTTCTTTTGAATTGGGCGCGCCAACACCCGTTATAAAAAATATTCATAACACCACAATTCAATAGAAAAAATCATCTTTTTTTATATTTTTCTTGTTTTCGTTGTTTTTAGCTGTATTTTAAGAGAACGATTGAAATATTTTTCTTACATACGTCTAGTTACTTTAGTGAATAGATATCTGTATTGCCCCTTGTCCCTCTACTAAAAAATTTTGGCTAATAATAATTTAACTTAGCTGTAACAGAAGTTTAAATTGTGCTACGGCATTAAACACTCTGATAGCTTAAAAAAATAAATTATATGTTTTAATGCCTTTGTGGCGTAATTGGATAGCGCATATGGCTGTCAACCATAAGGTTGGCAGTTCAAATACTTCCAAGGGCGAACTATTATTTTTTACTTAGTAAATACAGATGTTACCAAAATCCATTTGTTTACATTTCGAGGGAATGTTTCGTATAAAGCAATTATTAAATAACTTTTCTATGTTAAAATTTTGTTAGAGTACCTTTGAATTCAAGAAATATATTTCTTCAAATAAATAATCAAGTTAACATATGAACATTTTAACAAGCCTTGGTTGTGAATAATTATACGTACAGCCAGATTTCTTCTTTACATGATCTCGTAATTGAAGGATATTCGCTGTATTTTTTATAATATAAATAGTGGTTCCGTTTAAACTGTAAATTTTAGAATTTTTTCTAGTAAATAACTCATTTTTTTTTTTATCGTTTGTGTGTGTCACCAAAGATTAAAATGAAGAGTGCCACCATCTAAATAACTTCTAAAACTTACTATAAGAAATGTACTTTACTTGTGAACCATGCGCTACATTTGATTATCTGATTTTTGAAATAGACTTCATGCATCATCTTATCAACGTCTTTGTCTTACTCAAACATTCGATAAATAGCTTTTTAACAGAAAATAGCTAATATATAAAGAATAATAACCATTGATTTTAAAGGAGATTATAACACTCTAAGGCAAATTTCACTTCTAGGAAGGGAATTTTATTGAATATTTTAAATAAATTAACTATGATATTACCTTTCAATTGTCTACCTAAACTTTATGTCAAAGCTACGATTATATTTTTTTATATTATGCAACTAGTTATATAATTTTCAACGCACATTCTACTTGTAACACTATTCAAAATGTATAGATAAAAACTACTTGTAACATTACCACTAAACTGACTTAAAACTCTAACACACACATTACCACTAAATTAATGATTATTTTTAGATATAGTTGTAATTATAATAAATCGTTTTTCTATTAGTTCACATCTACCCTATATAATAAGTATGTTATATTCACATAGAAAGGAGTTAATGAAATTCTCATCTATTAACCAGTGATGACGAATTTAAGTAATAAATTATATAGTATAATGTCGCTATGTCACTATGCTGAAAATAAGTCATTACTCATCGTCATCTCATATTACAATAATTATCACATGACTTTTATAACCATTCAGAAGTAAATTGTAAAAGCATGATCAAAATAAGTTAACAATAATGATTTTTTACTTACCAAATGTTGCTTTGATAAAAATAGGTGATTGAATAATTATCACATGACTTTTTAAGCCAATCCTATTATTATTTTTTTTAAAAACAAGAGCGCCTTATATAATTTTATAGCTTCCAGTGAAACGGCACAAATTTATCATACTATTTGCTGCTTTTGTTATATGAAGACGTCAGCTACTGTTCTCTAATTTAATTAAAATGAATAATATGCATGAAATTTCCTTATCAGAGGAGAATACGAGTCAATCTTACTTAGAGAATATGGAATCAGCTTAACCCACCCATGGAGCACATGTTACGAATATTGAAGTAATGCCCTCTTCAGCAGGATAACTAAAGCCGCCTTTTCCTTGTGATCAGTGTGACAAATTCTACTCCAAAAAGAATAGGTTAATAAGACATAAAATATCCCATTTGGAGAAAAAGTCCTTTGAATGTGAAATATGTCAAAAAACATTCATTCAAAGAATTGATTTAAAACGACATTGTAACTAGTTCCAAGACAACCGCTGCATATAAATGTGATCAATGTGGGAAAGACTATTTACGAAAGTTTTTGTTAAAAAGTCACAAGAAGTCTCATAAGAAGATCCCCACCCTTTATAAATGTAATAAATGTTCCAATTCGTTTACAACAAAGTCTGGTTTAATTAAACATACAAAAATTCATCCCAAGGAATATAAATGTAAACACTGTAACATTATATTTTATGTCGAGAGTGAGTTTTTACATCATCTGATCAAAAAATGCATAAGTGAAAAAATGCAAACTTTGTTAAATCATATAAGTTGATTTGAATATTTGTACCTTTTTATAATTTATGTATTTCTATAACTATTCCAAATTATGAAAAAATAGTGTATAAGTGAAAAAGCTTTTGTCTTTTATAAGACAATATATGTCTTATTATTGTCTTTTATAAGACAATGTCTATAACAATTTGTGACTGTTTTGACTCTATCTCATCAACTCGAAACGATGTTACTAAAGTTTTAAATATAATTTTTTTTAATATTTTTGATATTAAGTTTATAACTTCCTTTTTTTAATTTTTCTTATTAAATGAAATATGAGTTAACTACTTTTTTTATTATTAATTTCATATTAAAAACCCCAAAGTTTTCCATATAATTAGTTTTTTTTTTTTTAAATTTACAAGCTTATAATATATTAATTATTTATAAAGTTTAATATATCACTCATCGTTTATATAAACAACTGTTTTTCACTTATTAATAAAGAATATCACCTTGTGTTGCCATACTATTCTTCAAAAAAGAATTAAACTAAAATCGTTGACATAATATATCATTCGTCACTTATATAAAAATTATAGTTATTATTATTTTTTTTTAAGTTTGAAACTAAAGCTAATGTCATTATTAATTTTTGAAGTGATTGAATTGGTTAACTGTGACCGACGCTGATTTTTATCATATACTACGGTATATGCTGTTACTAAGCATTAAGTTTACTAGTGGTTTTCGTTATAACTTTACCTAATGTTACCTTTATATTATGAAAATGAGTAATGTAGTAAATATGTTAAAAAGATCTTCCGACGAAGTGGTTGCTACTTCAAGGTATCGCCGTTGTGATGGACTTAAGGGAAATTTGGATATAGCTGACAATAAGTTTAATGTGTGGAGCTATGAAGATTAAAGGCGACGACATAAATGACGTCACTTGAAGCTGTTCCTACACCCCTGCTTCCGCTTATATTTGACCGCGGTCACCTGCGCTGTGAGCCAGTTTCTTCTCGCTGCGCAAATCAACTACAGTAAAAGTCAAATATGGCGGACGCACGAAAGGGGGACAGAACTCGTCTTTCGACTTCAACGTTCTCCACGGTGCTAGATTGATATGTCGTCTTCTTTTAATCTTCATAGCTCCATGGTTTAATATGACAAGTTTAGCTTGTTCTAATATTAACGGAAACTACGATGTATGATACATCCACTACTGATTACTCACTGGATATGAAATCTGAGATCGATATGAATTTTTTTATCTCTACCTTTGGTGATGATACAACATCTTTCGAGAATTCGTGTCAAGAGTCAAATTCTGCTAAGGACTATCTGAATATATTTCTCAAAGACATGAGTTTTGCATCTGCTTTAAACTCGACCCCAGCTAGTTAACTTAATTTCACAAAACGAAACCTTTCAAGAACCTACTATTAGAGAAGAAGTGACGGAGTTAGGATCAAGTAACCTTTGTTAAGCAAGTGGTGAATTGAAAGCAGCACCCCACCCACGTAAGTCATTCCTCAGTCTAAAAGTGCCAAATCCTGTAATCCTATTGTGTTTCGAGAAGTGACTCTATATCATTTTAACTTTAAAACTGCATAATGCACAATTTTATATACACTGATGTGCAAAACTTAAGCAACCATCATAAAATGCTAATTTTCGAGGCGCGAATACTCAAAAGAAAATAATGTAATTCAAATATGAACTATCCCTACAGTACAGCTAGCCGATGTGACATCCCCTTCTCGCCGTACATGGTCACAAGTGTTGCAGTCACTACGGAGAAACGAAATGTGGGATCTTTCATCCGTCACATTATTAACCTCAAATAATCCTCATACGATGACTCCGCTGAGAAGTCACTGTGACTATTGCTTTTTGATGAGTCATCAGATAAAATTACAATGAGGTCACCTTGTGATTCTCATGTGACTATTATTTGAAGACTCAGTTTTGAAGTAATCGTGAGCATTGCATTATAATGAGTTACCATATAATGTCATCACGGTGAAGTCACATGGTGACTTTCCGGTGAGCGAGACTACTATGAAGTCACCATTGCACTCCTTTGTGAAAAGTCACCAGATAGTTTCATTTTCTGTCACTTGAGAACTCCTCACAAAACAGCTGTCATGATGACTTTACAATGGAGTCTTAAAATGACGGTCACATGAGAATCACTAGGTGACTTCATTCGAAATTCACTTGTTGACTTGTCATAAAACAGCAGTCATAGTGACTTCTCAGTGGAGCGACCTTTGAGAGTAAGAATGAGATGAATAATAGATGTCACATTTCAGTTCGTTGTAGTGACTGTGACGCTTGTGACCATTCGTGACGTCAAGCTGAGCTCACATGGACTGGTTGTGCTGTTAGGGTAGTACCTATTTTCTACACCTGATGTTTGTAGAATTTCCTTTTGAGTACTCACGTGTTCAGAAATTAGTATTTTGTGACTTTTGCTTAAGTTTTGCACACTAGTCTAATATTAGAGAGTTTAAACGCAGTGGACTTACTAGTGAAGAAATTCTAACGAAAAATAGAATTATTATGGATATATTTACAGCTGGTACGAATTTTATCATAATTTTTTTTTTTTAATTTGAGATATAAAAGTTCCTCATTTGTTGCTAATAACATGATATTAGTGTTAAATTTTAATAATTCTGTCTCACATTGACTTAAACGACTCTCACTTAGAAAAATGAAAAGAAAAATTGCATGATTTGATTAAGAAACGTCTTCAGCATATATATGTAAAGCATCTACCAAGCTTAATTAAGCAGAAATCTATGATTAGTCATATATCTACAGACAATGAACTTATGTTACGATCTAAGCATATCACGTGTATTGAGAATAATGTATTGACAATACTAAACCGTATTTATGAATGTGTAGGATGTATTTTCAATGATAAATCCCAAGGTCTTCATTTCTGTTTCACATTCAATAATCGACAAAAGTTTGAACAACTAGGAGACTTGTTATTAACGCTTATAGATTTCGATTATGTTATTTCTACGTTTTTAAACAAGGGGGATAGTGTTAGTAAAAACTTTTTATTTAACATTCATGTAAAAACCATCCAAAATGAATTGTTTAAAATAATAAAATAAAATGTATTGCTATGTTCTTTAATCTACGTGTTTGTTTCTTCCAAGTATCCAAGTATGTTACTTGAGTTTTCACCTAAAAGAACTTTTAATGGAGTCTTATAATTTAATTTGTACATGTATAACTAAAGAAATCAACAACTATATTATAATTAAAATTATATAACATAACTACAAAATACTAAACTAATAATCGTAATAGTATAATACAAGGTGCGGCCATTAATTTCTAAGACTGACGTAACTATACGAGAACCGGAAATCGTCAGAACGTGGTACTGCTTGTATTGATAGCAATATTTAAACTTTGCTAACAGTAATTGCGTGATGTTCGGTTTTATCCTCAAAAAATAAATTATCTATTTCTCACTATAAAACAAAACATAGGTAAGATAAATTGGGCTTACCTTGTATTTATGTATATCCGTACATTATCTGGTAACACACGTCGGTAAGGGTAATTATGTCTTGATCTTCTCCTATATTTCTGATTTATCCACATGCAATGATCGTGTGATGTTCATGTCATTTAAAAGACACATGTTTTTTGTGTGACTTGTAAAACTTAAATTTGTCCAGAAACTTTTTAAATAGAAAGAAAATTAACATTTAATAAAAACTTTAGAAATACATCTCTCCGTTGGAGAGTCTGGGATACAAGTGAAAGATAGAGAAAACATGTATAAAATATTATCAGCAATAAAAAACAGGAAATTAGTGACATAAATCATAATAACAAATTATTTGTATCAATATTTATATTTATAGTAATTTATAATAAGAGTCTATCAATGCCCATAGTTCTTGAGTATCGTGAAATGTTTATAATAAAATGTTTGTTTATGATTGTGCAATCACTTTTCACTTTCACTTCCTTCCTTTAGATTATAATCACTTTTGATAATTGTTTTTATAAATCACATTTGGCACATGAAAAACAATTTACTTAGTTTGATTGTTTTAAAGTCCTTGTTTGGAGATTATATTTCACAATAGCTGTCAACATGTATTTGGAACGTAGTTTATCTGCGCATGTCCAGTGAGATCGGCGCCCTTCAGCAGCACGAGATTGATCTTGAAACACGCATTAAAACGTAGCTGTTAAATTTTTGTTGTCGAAGTCGATATTGATCAGAGAATAAACATTAAATTCTGCTTCAAATTGGGCAAAACTGCTATAGAAACCCATGAAATGTTGAAATAAGTGTACGGAGAGGAAGAATTATCCCGTTCACGTACTTTTGAAAAGGTTTAGCCGTTTTCGGGACGGCCGCGAAAGTGTCGAAGATGACGCGCACATTGGACGGCGCATTCCGTACGTACGCCAGAAAGAATTGGGAAAGTTCATGAGTTTGTGACTTCGGATCACCGATTGACTATTCGAGTACTCGCCAATGAACTGAACATTTCCAAGGACATTGTTCGGCAAATTTTTGCACAAGACTTACGCAAACGCAAGGTTTGTTCCAATTTCATTCATCACATTTATCGAAGGAACAAAATCAATTTAGAATGCACTCGTGGGCTGAACTCATCGACGATGCTGAACCTGACCCTGCGTTCCTCGATTCAATAGTAACAGGAGACGAGTCTTCGTGCTATCAATGTGACCCTGAAAGCAAACCACAGAGCTCCGAATGGGGTCTCCCAGCTCACCATGACAGAGAAAAGTTCGATTACAAAAGTCCAAAATCAAGGTAATGTAAATCGCGTTCTTCGATAGTGAAGGATTAATTCATCATGAATTTGCTTCCCCGGAGAAGACTATCGCTGGACAGTTTTACGCAGAAGTTCTTGCCAGACTTCGACAAAGAGTTCGCAGAGTAAGGCCTCGTAGTCAGCAGAATGGGAGTTGGCTGCTTTTACATGAGAATGCTTGGCCTCACACTGCGTTCCCTGTGAAGCGGTTTTCGGCCCAGCATGAGGTCGTGGAGATGCAACATCATGCATGTTATCCGGACTTTGCACCGACAGACTTTTTCTTGTTTCGAAAACTGAAATATTTGCTGAAGGGAATTAAATTCGAGGACATTGAAGCCATCAAGAAAACGGTGACGTCTACATTAAAGAACATTCAGAAAGAGAGCTTTTAAAGTTGTTTGCGAAACTTATACAGCCAAGCACAGAAGTTCATTACGGCAGGTGAGAGTTGCTTCGAAACATATTAAATGGATATGAGGACGTGAGTTTCAAAACTCGCCTTATCCAGAAAATCAAATTTTATGAAATCGCGAAAAACCTCTGACTGCGTCCCTTGGTTTTCGTTGTAAACCAAGATTTTACAATGCTAGAAATACACGAAAAAATTGTTTTTTTTCTTTCAGATTGTAGCGTTTTTCGATGTAGGTTCACCAATAGAATAGATTGATAGAGAAAACTCGATTTTTTAAAATTTTGGCTAAGACGAGTTTTGAAACTCACGTTCTCATATGTATTTCATATAATATTTTCTAGCGTTATTAGATCAGTCCTGAAAATTAACGCCGCACCACCTCACTTAATAAAAATTAAAAAGTTTAAAAGATATTTTAAAAGTTAAAAAATAAAATTAAAATTAAAAAAATATTTTAAAAGTTAAAAAATATTTTAAAAGTAAAAAAAAAGTAAAATAAATAAATAAATAAATAAAGTTAAAAAAATTAAGTTTTCAAAATTATTTTACAAAGTGTTTTAAAATATTACAAGTTCGCAAAAAAATGCAATTTATCAAAAGTGAGTTTACTTATCTATCTATATATATGTATGCGGATGTGTCCATCTATATATGAGTATGAAACTTTCATTATTTCTTATTTAAATAAAAGATATCTTCTTTATATTGTCGCGTAGATATTAACTGAGAATGAGTGAAGACAACAAGCATGAACCAACTCGAAGCTTTATTTCAACAACTCAAGGCTACACCAGCATAAATACACTCGGGGGGTGCTTTCTCGAATGGAACATTTCAAGTTTAGAAAGTTCTAGAAATTAAATAACGATTAACATAATAATAATTAGCATATTTCCGAAGGAACTAGAAACAAACACAAAGCAATCTTTAAACCAAAACGAATTTTAGGACACTTTGTTTCAACGGAGACCGACCTCACTACCTGCTGGACAGTAGTCAAGCGCTTTACCTCGGAGCCATAGGCTCACACAGCAGATAATTCCAGTTTCGCTATATTTAGTAAGGTGAGCCTTGATCAACCAAAAGGCTCTCCCGAGCAGAGAATACTAGTTTCGTTACATTTCCCCTCCCTTAGGAGGAAGCAGCGTCCCGCTGCAATCTAGTCTGGCTTCTCGTGACAGGTCCCCTGGAATTCCTGCGCGTTTCTTCATTAGCTATTTGCTCTTTTGGATCAAAAAAGGTTTCAGCCTCAGAATATGGACTACGTCCTTTAAACTTCGTTGCCTTATATTCTCCTCAATGCTCTCTACTTCGTATGATACATCAGATAGTCGTCGTGTGATTCGGTACGGTTCGAAGTAACGCCTTAGAAGTTTTTCCGAAAGCCCAACTTTTCGTATGGGAGTAAAAACCCAGACTAAGTCTCCGATATTATAGCTGATTGGTCGATCTTCGTTTGTCACTTGCTTGAGCCTCAAGGATGTGAAGTCTCGCTAGCTGTCTAGTTTCCTCTGCCCTGGTGACTAGATGTTGTGAATAATTTTCGTTATAGGGTTCTGCGAAGTGAGGAAAGATCACATCCAAAGGAGTCTGCATAGCTCTACCATGTACGAGAAAGAAGGGACTGATCCCGGTGGTATCTTGTTTTGCTGAATTTTAAGCGAAAGTCACAAAAGGCAAGACTGTATCCCAATTTCTTTGCTCAACATCAACATACATAGACAGCATGTCAGCCAATGTTTTGTTAAATCTCTCTGTCAGTCCCCTGGTTTGTGGATGATAGGCTGTCGTTAGAAAATGAGATGTTTGGCACAGTTGATTAATGTCTTTCACAACATTGGATAGGAAGGAACGTCCTCGATGACTTATCATCTCTTTGGAAGCACCGTGCTTGAGTATGATTTCTTCAACTATAAATTGAGCAATTTCAGTAGCCCCAGCACTTGGTAATGCCTTTGTAACTGCGAATCTCGTCAGGTAATCCGTGTAGACAATAATCCACCGGTTCCCGTTCCGAGTAATTGGGAAGCGTCCAAGTAAATCTATTCCAATTTTAGCGAATGGTGCATCAGGGGGCTTTATTGGAGGAAGTTGTCCAGGTGGAGATTTCCGTCTTTGGCACTCTCGACAGTGTGCCACATAACGGCGTATGCTGCCATATACTCCTGGCCAATAATATTTCCTCCTTATCCGATCTTACGTTTTGACGAATCCGAGATGACCTGCAGTTGGAGCATCATGAAGACTTGTTAGTATATCGCAACGGAGTTGACAACCAAGAGCCATTGCTGTCCCATAGGGTCGTAATTTCTTTACCCCGCATCTCATTTGGTAACCTCGGCATCCGCACCTTTTTGGATAGTTTTAATTATGAATTTCAACTGTTTATCTTTTAGCTGTTCTTTTCCGTAGTCTGCTATGACAGTAAAGAAAGGGATTTCTCCACCGTCGTCGACTTCTGTCTCAGCAAGGGGCTTTCTTGGCAGTGGATCTACGTCGGAATGTTTTCGACCACTCTTATAGATGCCGTTGATGTACTCCTGTAACCTCAAAGCCCTACGTGCAAGTCTAAAGCATCGTTGATGCGTGGCAGCGGATAGACGTCTTTTTTAGTGACTTTGTTTAATCTTCTATAATCGACACAGAAACGCCATTCACCATTTTTCTTCTTCACATGCACGACGAAGATGACCAAGGACTGTTTGATGGCTGTATCACGTCTTCTTTTAGCATTCGTTGTACTTCATTTTCAATTATTCGTTTCTCAGTTGCTAATGTACGATAAGGTCTTTGCTTAATTGGAGCGCTGTTACCTGTGTTAATCTTGTGCTTTACACCATTGCATCTAGTCATCTAGATTTCCTCGATTTTCTGTTAATGTCGAAAATATCACTATACTCTTCCAGCAGATTTAAGAGCGCGTCTGCTTCTTGACTAGTTAGCTCATTATCTAGCATTTCTTTAAATTTTCCTCGAATCAGTGTCTTTCTGGACTTATGTCTTTTGGTATGTTCTCTATCAGTATCATTCAGCGAATAGATAGAGTTATTTTCGATTACTGTTAGTAGTGAGATACTGAGAGTTCTACGGCCACAGAGAGAAGCGAGGAGCAGCTGCTCATCCAGGGAGCAGCTTATCATCTCATGTAAAGCAGAGTCAAACCTAGAAGCAAATTTATTCAATTTTCACTTTCTGATTATCAATCTCTCTCTATCAAAGATATCTCATTTGTCTAAACGGTATTGGACATTTTGCTAGAAAGGTTTATATCTTTTTAAAAAGCTTAAGTCAGAAAGAGTGTTTGTGGATATGAATGAATACGTATAAGTGTATGTAATATTTCGCAAATAAGTAGGATCTAAAGAAGTTCAAACCTCACTTCATCAAACAAGTTAAATCTTGTACTATGTCTGTTACGATAGTATCAAAATAAATTTGTTATATGTCTAACCGTATATGTGCATTGTGTTTATATCCAAAATCTTATGCATGTGTGTATGTATGTATGCGTATATATGTGTGTATACGTGTGTGTGTGTATGCGCGTGTGTGTGTGTGCATATGTGTATGTTTGTATGTGTATGCGTGCATATGTGTGTGTGTATGTACGTGAGAATGAGTGGAGACAACAAGCATGAACCAACTCGAAGCTTTATTTCAACAACTCAAGGCTACATCAGCCTAAATACATTCGAGCAGTTCTTTCTCGAATGGAACATTCCAAGCTTGGAAAGTTCTAGAAATTAAATAACGATTAACATAGGAATTAACATAATAATAATTAGCATATTTCCAAAGAAACTAGAAAAAAACACAAAGCAATCTTTAAACCAAAACGAATTTTAGGACACTTGCCTTCAACCTCACCACCTGCTGGCCTATAGTCAAGCGCTTTACCTCTGAGTCATAGGTTCACACAGCAGTTAATTCCAGTTTCACTATATTTAGTGAGGTGAGTCTTGATGAACCAGAAGGCTCTCCCGAGCACAGAATGCTAGTTTCGTTACAATATTATCGTTCTGTCAACAGTAGAGGAGAAGGTCCAAATCAAAGACTTTTAAGACACGTAGACCGTCAATTCCCATTCAAAAGCATGTGAAATCATGGCAGCAATCTGAAGTAAATTGAAACACCTGAACCGCGAGGTTTGTACGTCAACTGTGGTTATTTACCATTAAGTGCTATGGCGAGAATGAGCTTAAAAAATAATTTTTATCAATATATATGAAGTTTATGGCATATTCTTTTACATGAAGCTATTTTTTATATCTAAATATGCGTTATAAATATTGAATTTTCAGAAATAAAGTTAAAAAAGGCGATTTATTAATATTTTTATGGATGGTATGTTTGAAAAAGAGTATCTAATTTTAACATGCCTTATAAACCTAAATAAAGGCGAAATTTATATGGAAACAGATTGCTAAAGATTATAATTCCACCTTTTTTTTTAAGTTTGATTTACAAAAGTAACTGGTAGAGAAGTTTAGATTAAAGGTAGCAACTGTAACATAATATAGTAATTTACAAAATTTTAAATTACTTGTAAATAAATCTACGTTTTTAAAACTAATTTTTATGCAAAAAAGTAATTAAAAAACTGCATATTCACGAAAGTAACACTATATTTTTATCCTTGGAGGATGTTTATCGAAATACTTACTTGCTATACGAAAAAAAAAACAAAAAAATTGATGAATAATAAGGTTTTTTTTTCATTTTAAGGCCTAAATGAAATAGAGTAGACTTATATTTAATGATCCGCAATGAAAAAATACGCTGATAAAAGCATTTTCTTAGTTAAATTAAAATATAAAACATATATACTGCCGTACAACAGCTGTGATCAAAAATCCTCAGTTAAACTGACAATTTGTCGGTCTATGTATTTTAAAAGTCTTTGGTCCAAATACCGGCTACTAGGTGTTCTGAGAACTGAGCGCAGCGCAGCCTAGCAGTGATTAGGCATAGAGTTTGTAACTTTAATTGAGAGAAGAAAGTTACGAAAAGCACGTCGCTGAAGTCTGTGTCATTTACAAATAGTAAATGCAAAAGTGTCGAATCTACGTAGTGTGGTACATCAAAAGTTTTTCAGATATGTGTTTCTCATTTTTTTTTTTTAAATATACTGATCGTATATTGGCTTCAATTGTCGATTAAGTTATTTTCTAGACATATTTAGCTCTCAATTGTCACACGCACAGTATTGGTATTTTATTATATGAATGAGTAATACCGGTTTTAACTTAAACATAGCAGTGGTCCGAATACCGGCTATCTAGAGTGGTCTAAATACCGGCTAGCCGGTATTTGGACCTGGCTTGAAGAGGAGGAAACTAAATTAATTTAAATACTTCCATAATTAATAAATTAATTTAAATGGTTCAGAAATAGTCCCCGTCCCATTTCGCAATATGAAAAAAGCAAACATGGCCGTAATTCTTCAGGACCGACACTGGTTACCGGGTCACTTTCCAAAAAAAAGCTGTTGGACACTACAAAATTACCTGTAAAAAATGTGAAGAGAAAGAAAAAAAATGACGGAGTAAACCAGGCGAAAGAAGCAGAAACTTGATTTTAACCCTCTCGCTGCTCAACCCGAGATTCCCTTGGGCATCGTAAAAGTAGCACAAAATTTGCACAACCCGAGATTTCCTCGGGGATGCATTTTTTCCGTCTAATTAACCCTCTTTGATTATTCCCACCAGTTATTTTTTTATTGTAAATTATGCCTTATTTAATCGGAGCATTTTCCCGGTTAAATTAGACAAAAACTTTTGTTTTGAAAAACCGGTGACAAAAGAATAAAAATTCTTAAAAGACGCTCGTCGCGAAGGGGTTAAATACGCAATTTTTGAAGCTATTTTGATAAAACAATTACGCAGCGATAGGGCTAAAAAGTGAAAAAGGAAAATATCCAACAGAGGAATATGATAAATTTATGTCTTCTGCATGGGTGCTTTCTCTGTGGACAAGAATGGGGGAGGGGATTCTGGGTTCAATGTTAAGAATGCGAAATGTGGTCAGTAGTATGGTTTTGCGGGTTTGGCGGCACCTGTGGGCCTGTGGTGGAGGATCTGTGGAGTGTGGAGGTCTGTGGAGGTCCATGGAGTGGCGCGCTGATAAGAGTCGGTGGTGGAGGAAACGCATCTCGGTGGAGGGAGAGGTGTTGTCGGGAAACTGATAAGAACTTGTCTTACAGTACGAGGGTATTTTATTTTGAGGAGATAGAAATTTTTCGAGGAAATATTTTTCGAATTTTATTTTGAGGAAATAGAAAATTTTACGAATTTTTTTTTTTTTTTCGAATTTTATTTTCAGGTGTTAGAAATTATTTTTCGAACTTTATTTTTCGAACTTAATTTTATTTTCAGATGTTAGAATTATTTTTCGAATTTTATTTTGAGGAGATAGAAAATTTTTTCGAATTTTATTTTGAGGAGATAGAAAATTTTTTCGAATTTTATTTTGAGGAGATAGAAATATTTAGCGAAAAAAAATATTTTTTCTCGAATTTTATTTTGATGAGATACTCTCTTATAGTACGAAGGTATTTTATTTATTTTCGAATTTTATTTTGAGGAGATAGAAATTTTTCGAGGAAAAATTTTTTTTTTCGATTTTTATTTTAACGGAACTTTATTTTACGAATTTTATTTTTCGAATATAATTTTATTTTCAGGTGTTAGAAAATTTTTGCGAATTGAATTTATTTTACGAATTTTATTTTAGGTGTTAGAATTATTTTTTTCTTTTTAAAAATTACTTAGAGATAGAAATTATTTGCGAATTGAATTTTTTTTTTCGAATTTTATTTTAACGGAACTTTAATTTTATTTTACGAATTTTATTTTTCGTACTTAATTTTATTTTCATGTCTTAGAAAATTTATTTTACGAATTTTATTTTTCGAACTTAATTTTATTTTCAGGTGTTAGAAAATTTTTGCTAACTGAATTTATTTTACTAATTTTATTTTGAGGAAATAGTCTCTTATAGTACGAAGGTATTTTATTTATTTTCGAATTTTATTTGAGGAGATAGAAATATTTCAAGAAAATATTTTTATTTTGCAAAGTTTATTTAGCAGAGTTAGAAAATATTAGAGAATAATTTTATTTTAACGGAACTTTATTTTTATTTTACGAATTAAATTTTAGAGATGTTAGAATTGTTTTAGGAACTTTTATTTTTAGATGTTAGAAAATTTTATGCGAATTGAACTTTATTTTAGGGGAGATAGAAAATTTTTTCGAATTTTATTTTGAGGAAATAGAATTATTTTGCGAACTTTATTTTTATTTTAGAGGAAATAGATTTTTTTTAGAAGAATTGCTATTTTATTTATTTAACGGAACTTTGAAAATTCGCGGGAATTCATTTTTATGTTGGTATTTAGTGGAGATACTCAATTTTCAATGGATGACTTTCTTCGAGAAGAGGTATTTTTGCGTGATGTATTATCATGTTCGTGTTAATTTTTGGACGATGTGTACCTTAACATGGGGATAGCTTGATTGAAATTTATTTTGTTTGCATGCGCAAAGAAAATATTTTAGTTGATTTTGATAAACGCCATGGGAAAGATTGATTTTTTTCAATTTTAATTCAACAGCAAATACAAAATTGACTGGAAATGTTTGTAACAACATTTTTAAACGAATCATGTTTGTGCATTTATAATTTCCTGCACTCGTTAGATACAAAATTTATGCGAACTTTATTTTTATTTTAGAGGAAATAGAAGTTTTTGAGAAGAATTGCTATTTTATTTTTTTAACGGAACTTTGAAAATTCGCGGGAAAGAATTTTATTTTGGGGGACTCAATTTATTCCATGGTCTTAATTAAGAGGAAATATTTTTGATTTCGAACTTAACCTATTTTTCAGGAAAGTGTTTTTTATTTTGAGATTTTTTATTTATTATTTTTCGTAAATAATAGATGTGTGTAGAAAATTGGGAGGATTTGTCTTAGAATAGAGTAATATTTTGGAATTGCAAAATTATTTGATTTATTATGTTTTTAAAATAATATGAAATAAAAGCTTACTTGATTTTCATGATGAGAAAATAGATCTTGCGCATTCATCGAATTCAGGTTCTAAATGAAATTAACGCTCACAAATTATAAAAATACTGAAGAAATATTATTTCAACTAAGTAGCAGAAAGATTTTGCACCAATACACCAATGCAGATATTAATGAATTCCTACAGATGTCGTGATGCTTCTGTTTATCTCAGTCGAAGTAGAAAAACTGACTTGCACGCACTTTTAGAGCAGATATCATTGAGTTGCCATTTTTAAAAATATAAATATTTTATTATAATAGCATTGCCACATTTCGACAAAAGTCTCTTATCAACTGGCTTAGTATGACGCCAAGGATATCCTCGTTCCCAAATAAATTAATCTCGAACACTGATTTTATCTAAGTTCACCCCTTTTTCGCAGACAGAAATACTGCACACGTAATGACAACATCTGTTTTTAATATCACTCAATGGCGGGCAGATTAACTTAGAGCAAAGAGGCGTGTGTTATCATTTTGCAGTGGTGACATTCAGTCTATGCGGGCGAGTCAGTCTGTCTCTGCGCTCTTGTTTGTAGTGGACTGCAAGAATGTATTACCTATTTCTAGTAAATTTATTAAAACTGGGATATTTAAAGTAAATACAGAGGTTTTAAAACTTGCAAGACTATAATTTATTTAAAAGTTTCTTTCTTTTAAATGAATGGACATTTGAAAAATTTTGCGGAAAGATTTTAATTTTGTGAACTTAATTATTTTTTCGATTTAAATTTTCATGGATACATTCTTCGAGAAGGAATGTATATTTTTAGATGCGTTAGTTTTAGATAAGTTGTATATGACATGCTTTAAAATTAAATTTGTAAATTTAAATAATAATAATAACAATGAAATAATAATAATGAAAACAATGAAATAATAATAATAATGACAGCATTAAAATAATTATAATGACAACATTGAAATAATAATAATAATAAGCAAAAGAAATATTTCGTTAGTTGAAAAATAAAGTTTTCTCTTTGGAGTTCATATATATTTTGCAGTATTCACTATCAATTCACATATTTATCGATGTGTTAGATCTTTTCAGAAAATTAACTTGATTTTTGTGTAATGTTTGTGGGAAAGAATTTTTCTTCTAAAGGAATCATTTGAAGTTTCTTTTTTAAAATACCATGGTTCAACTCAGGAAATAATTTTACTTATTACCTAAAATGAATTTTTCAAACTTCTGCTTGAAGAATCGCTTATGTTAGAGTTGAAACAAAGCAAGTTAAAGATTAAATAATTCACTTTTAGATATTCTGCACATTTTCAATAAGCATTAAATAAATTTTCAGGAATAAAGGTCACACAATTTATGTTAAATTAACGCGCCAATCATCTTACGTGATTTAGGTCACGTGACTAGCAAAATATTTTAAACCAATCAGGGTTGAGTATTTATCATTTTCTGCACACGCGCGCCCTCTATGATTGTATAAATTTGCATGGAATGAAGTAATTTCACCATTTTGTGTATTGCCATTGAATTGTTAGAACCTGCTCAAGTGATTCAGTTGTTTTAATTTTTGTCATAATGGAACGAAACACGCAATCATCTTTGTTAAGTGTTGTTGATGACTCCAACTCGAAAAGTCAAGCCTTATCACCGGGATTAAAGAATCAAGACATGGAATTTTCATCGTTGCCTGTTTCGAATGATGTGAAACCTTCTTCATCAGAATTGAAGAAACAGAAGTTACCCTTCGTGTGTACTACTTGCGACCAAGCCTTTTCCAGAAAGTTTGTGTTGATTAGACATATGAAATCTCACCTCAAGAAAAAACCGTTTGCTTGTGTTTTGTGCGAAAGATCTTTCGTTCAAAATAGTGATTTACAACGACATAGGAGGATTCATTCGAAGACCCCTGTATTGTATAAGTGTGATTTATGCAATGACGCATTTTCAAGAAAATATGACTTATTAAAACACAAAACGAGTCACAAGACCCCCGAACAACATAGTTGTGACGTCTGCAGTGCCGTGTTTTCGCGAAAGCGTGACTTATTTAGACACAAGAAGAGTCATAAGATACCTTTACAATATAGTTGTGATCTTTGCAGTGATGTATTTTCGAGAAAATATGACTTATTAAAACATAAGAAGACTCATGTGAAGTCCACCCCAAAATATCCATGTGATGAATGTGATGAAAGTTTTCCTAACAAAAGTATTTTACTCAGACATAAACGCACTTCACACAAGGTTTTACCCAAACAAACTGATTTTTCTTTAAAAGATGCTTTGTTTGAAAAAGTGAAGCATTTTCAAAGACAAAATGCTCTTAATTCACTTTCTGTAATTAATCTCATACCTGACGAAGGGAATGATAAAGACTTACACATATTTTTTAATAGTATAAGATCAGATCTTTTGAATGAATTAAATTACCAAGTGGCAGAAAAAAACTCATTGAAATGGTCTGCAACTGTTCATGAAGTTGTTAGCCGTTTAGCACAGGATGGTGAAATGGACTATGCTACTCCCTTTTTCCGTTCAAGAGCAACTCTGGAGATGACGAATGATAATATACCTCTACATATTGAGGAAGCATTTGCCAAAATGAATAACTCCTTTGAAAAGTTCACGCAGCAAGATACAGGATGGATGTTAGATAGAATTTTGAATTTAGAAGTGTATTCAGCTAAACTTGGCATGTATTAAAACTTATAAATCCTGTTTAAACTCTGTTTACTTATGTACTTGATATTGTAACTTTGAAAATAAATATTTTGTGAGTGACTATGCTTCGTGTTTTGTATTTTTTTTTCACATATTAACATACTTTACTATTATCATATATTATGTAAATTACTTTGAACATCTGAATTGGTTACAAACACTTTAATCTGAGTTCAAAAACATTCATTATATTACACATAAATCTCTTATATTGCAAAAATAAAATTCATTTGAAAAATGAATGCTAAAGAATTCTGTAGAGATTAATTAGACATATCAAAAATCCACTTACTTGAAATTCATCTTCTTCGAACAGCGACTCATCGTATAATAAGAAAAATAAAAGATGGCGTATTCTTTATCAGTTAGAAAACCACGGCATATCACATGACTTCCTTCTTCCAGGTGAGTGGCTGATAATGCATTTGTCCTTCATAGGGCAAACACGTTATTCGTTATCAACGACGTTAGTAGGCGATAAGAATAGCTAGACTTTTGTGGTGTATAGCATTGCTATCCGAAGCTTGTTTGAACTTGCTTATACTACCTTGCCTGTAATGTAAGTTTATTTTTAATTACTTAGATATTTAAAATCACCAATTGCTAATTGTAATTAGATCATTAATTGATTTTTATAATAATAAGTGATTTATTTTTATGTTGCTTAATTTTCATTAAGTGTTGATCTTAGAAATAACTTAATTTTCTTTAGATTTCATTCACTTAGTCTTTAAAATTTTGCTTTGCATGTTGGAAATTATTTCAAAGTATTGAATGATGTATTTGTAAAACAGACCATTCCTAGAAAATGGGTCTTGAAAAATATTCACGAAAATTATTTGGCTTGAAAATTTTTGAAAGACATGAAAATAACTCGAAGAAATATTTGACTTGTAAAATAATTGAAGAATTGAAAATGATTTCATTGCTCGAAGTTGAGTTGAAAAATAATTGCAAAACCCGAAGAAATTATTTGACTTGTAAAATATTTGAAAACGTTTTCATTGAATAAGAACTTGGTTTCTCGAAAACATATACTTAATTTCTAAAAATTTTACGAAAATTGCATACTTGGTAGAATGAACGAGCAGAACCAACCCTTGGTTTTTTTTTTCAAGTTTTTGAATACTTTCATAGTTGAAAAAACAATGAGAGTCCCTAGTTTCATGAGAACATATGCATGTTTCCTAAAAATTTTAGGAATTGAACAATTGATTGGAAGAATAAATGATGAAAGTTCATGGTTACCTTTTGTGAACTCATTCGTGAAAAACCTTTCTTGATACATCATGGCATCTGAGTCATGCTAGTTTGTTTTGAAAATCTATTTAATGACATGATTTTGTAGGAAAAAAGAATGAATGTCCTTGTTTTCTGAGGAGATTTATTTGATTAATGCTCATAAATATTGCATGAGTTGAACTCACATTTGGAAGAAAGAACATGAGAGTCCTTAGTTTCATGAGAACATATGTATGTTTCCTAAAAATTTTATGAATTGAACACTTGCTTCGAAAAAAGAAAGATGAGAATCTTGGAAGGTTAGAATGTTTGCTTGATTTCTTAAAAGTTTTTGGTAAATGCATGGGTCAGACACATGCATGAAAGAAATAATGATGAGAGTCCTTTTAAAATTCATGAGAACTAATTTAAAAAATATTTGTTAGTTAACAAAGCAAAGTTTTTGCAAAAATAAGTTAAACAAATTTAGTTAAGAAAAAAAATTAAGTTAAAAAATTTTAAAGGTTTGAAAAAAAAAATTAAATTAAGAAAAAAAATAAATTAAGAAAAAAAATTTAATTAAGAAAAAAAATAAATTAAGAAAAAAAAATTAATTAAGAAAAATAAATTAAGTAAAGAAAAAAAAATTATAGTTTAGAAAATAAATTACGTTAAGAAAAATATTACAAGGTTGAATGTTTGTAAAATTGGATTGTTTTCTGATTTAACTCATGAATGAATTCATCCTACCATTCAATTGTTTACCCTGGCAACCATATGTTTATTCATCACCTAACCAACCAACCAAATTCTTACCGCACCAATCGATTATTCATAGTATTAACCCTTTATTTCTGCACAAGTGCGGAAACTAAACGGATTATAGAATCGAATGTTGTAAGTTGATGAAGAGCAATATTTTCGAAAAGATAAACTTAGACTTAGAAACTCATTTAACATCGAGTTGGAATGAAAATTCGCAAAGTTTTTGCAATTGCCACGAAAACTCACTTAAGCATTTTTGGATATATATAAAAATCACCTCAATATTATATTCAAATTAATTAAATTGTCACTGTTTCATATTAGTTTGCAAGTAATTAGAAATATTTCTAGGTTAACTAGGTTTGATGGTATTCCAACTTAAACATTTCTTTGACAGATTTTCTATTTAAACCTTGTCTAACTAATCTTTTACAATTTTCAATTCAACTTAGTTTCATGAGATTTACCTGCGATACTTTAAATTCTTCTATTCAGTTTAGTTATCAATTTCAAATTATTTTTAAAAGTTTTATTATTGTTTGAAAAATAATTATGTTCTCTAATACCTGTATTTTAAAACATTTAAACTCTAACATCTAACAAATCTAAAATTATAATATATTCAACACTTACCTAATAAACCAGCTTGCTCAAGACAAGTGCGTTTAACAGGATGAGTTTAAGTGAAATGGCAAACCCTTATCGTGAAACAGAATATCACGTGACAACTTCCTCCCGCTTCATTGGTTGAGGATGCAATCACGTGATTCCTTATCTGCAGCATGACTCGACGATAAGAACAACTCTGAGAAGCCACATTCGCGCCATTTTATCACTCTTTTCAGGTGAGTACCCATGCAGGTTTGTCTTTGCTGTCCGTCCCTTGTATAATCATGTCAAATCATGTTTTAACATGTCTGAAATTGTCTAAACATGTTATTGCTTCTTACTTATCCTAAAATGCAAGTTTAATCACGAAAGAAATGTATATATTTATATTTTTGTTAGATTAGATAATTGAAATAAACAATTGCTAAGTATAATTAAATCACTTCCGTTAATTAATAGTTATTAATTAAAATAATAATGATTTATACATGAACTAATTTATAATACATATAATATCGATTTTAGAAATAACTTAAGTTTCCTTTGCAAGGAAAAAGAATAATTCAAATATATATGAGTGTTAGAAAATTCTTATGTGAGAAAGCTGGAAAGGAAGATAGATGACACCCTTTGGATACATCTTGAAAACTCAGTCATGAAAGATATGATTTTTTAACTCTTGAAAAATGCATGATTAGTGTTTGCTTGAAATATCCAAGATCTCTCATCTATATTTCTTTCCAGTTTTCTCACATACGAATTTTCTAACACTCATGATTCCTTTAGAAGAAATATTCTTTCCCACAAACATTACACAAAAATCAAGTTAATTTTCTGAAAAGATCTAACACATCGATAAATATGTGAATTGATAGTGAATACTGCAAAATATATATGAACTCCAAAGAGAAAACTTTATTTTTCAACTAACGAAATATTTCTTTTGCTTATTATTATTATTATTTCAATGTTGTCATTATAATTATTTTAATGCTGTCATTATTATTATTATTTCATTGTTTTCATTATTATTATTTCATCGTTATTATTATTATTTAAATTTACAAATTTAATTTTAAAGCATGTCATATACAACTTATATAAAACTAACGCATCTAAAAATATACATTCCTTCTCGAAGAATGTATCCATGAAAATTTAAATCGAAAAAATAATTAAGTTCACAAAATTAAAATCTTTCCACAAAATTTTTCAAATGTCCATTCATTTAAAAGAAAGAATCTTTTAAATAAATTATAGTCTTGCAAGTTTTAAAACCTCTGTATTTACTTTAAATATCCCAGTTTTAATAAATTTACTAGAAATAGGTAATACATTCTTGCAGTCCACCACAAACAAGAGCGCAGAGACAGACTGACTCGCCCGCATAGACTAAATGTCACCACTGCAAAATGATAACACACGCCTCTTTGCTTTAAGTTAATCTGCCGGCCATTGATTGATATTAAAAACAGATGTTGTCATTACGTGTGCAGTATTTCTGTCTGCGAAAAAGGGGTGAACTTAGATACAATCAGTGTTCGAGATTAATTTATTTGGGAACGAGGATATCCTTGGCGTCATACTAAGCCAGTTGATAAGAGACTTTTGTCGAAATGTGGCAATGCTATTATAATAAAATATTTATATTTTTAAAAATGGCAACTCAATGATATCTGCTCTAAAAGTGCGTGCAAGTCAGTTTTTCTACTTCGACTGAGATAAACAGAAGCATCACGACATCTGTAGGAATTCATTAATATCTGCATTGGTGTATTGGTGCAAAATCTCTCTGCTACTTAGTTGAAATGATATTTCTTCAGTATTTTTATAATTTGTGAGCGTTAATTTCATTTACAACCTGAATTCGATGAATGCGCAAGATCTATTTTCTCATCATGAAAATCAAGTAAGCTTTTATTTCATATTATTTTAAAAACATAATAAATCAAATAATTTTGCAATTCCAAAATATTACTCTATTCTAAGACAAATCCTCCCAATTTTCTACACACATCTATTATTTACGAAAAATAATAAATAAAAGTTCTCAAAATAAGAAAACACTTTCCTGAAAAATAGGTTAAGTTCGAAATCAAAAATATTTCCTCTTAATTAAGACCATGAAATAAATTAAGTCCCCCAAAATAAAATTCTTTCCCGCGAATTTTCAAAGTTCCGTTAAAAAAATAAAATAGCAATTCTTCTCAAAAACTTCTATTTCCTCTAAAATAAAAATAAAGTTCGCATAAATTTTGTATCTAACGAGTGCAGGAAATTATAAATGCACAAACATGATTGGTTTAAAAATGTTGTTACAAACATTTCCAGTCAATTTTGTATTTGCTGTTGAATTAAAATTGAAAAAAATCAATCTTTCACATGGCGTTTATCAAAATCAACTAAAATATTTTCTTTGCGCATGCAAACAAAATAAATTTCAATCAAGCTATCCCCATGTTAAAGTACACATCGTCCAAAAATTAACACGAGCATGATAATACATCACGCAAAAATACCTCTTCTCGAAGAAAGTCATCCATTGAAAATTGAGTATCTCCACTAAATACCAACATAAAAATGAATTCCCGCGAATTTTCAAAGTTCCGTTAAATAAATAAAATAGCAATTCTTCTAAAAAAAAATCTATTTCCTCTAAAATAAAAATAAAGTTCGCAAAATAATTCTATTTCCTCAAAATAAAATTCGAAAAAATTTTCTATCTCCCCTAAAATAAAGTTCAATTCGCATAAAATTTTCTAACATCTAGAAATAAAAGTTCCTAAAACAATTCTAACATCTCTAAAATTTAATTCGTAAAATAAAAATAAAGTTCCGTTAAAATAAAATTATTCTCTAATATTTTCTAACTCTGCTAAATAAACTTTGCAAAATAAAAATATTTTCTTGAAATATTTCTATCTCCTCAAATAAAATTCGAAAATAAATAAAATACCTTCGTACTATAAGAGACTATTTCCTCAAAATAAAATTCGTAAAATAAATTCAGTTAGCAAAAATTTTCTAACACCTGAAAATAAAATTAAGTTCGAAAAATAAAATTCGTAAAATAAATTTTCTAAGACATGAAAATAAAATTAAGTACGAAAAATAAAATTCGTAAAATAAAATTAAAGTTCCGTTAAAATAAAATTCGAAAAAAAAATTCAATTCGCAAATAATTTCTATCTCTAAGTAATTTTTAAAAAGAAAAAAATAATTCTAACACCTAAAATAAAATTCGTAAAATAAATTCAATTCGCAAAAATTTTCTAACACCTGAAAATAAAATTATATTCGAAAAATAAAATTCGTAAAATAAAGTTCCGTTAAAATAAAAATCGAAAAAAAAAAAAAAGTTTTTCCTCGAAAAATTTCTATCTCCTCAAAATAAAATTCGAAAATAAATAAAATACCTTCGTACTATAAGAGAGTATCTCATCAAAATAAAATTCGAGAAAAAAAAATTTTTTCGCTAAATATTTCTATCTCCTCAAATAAAATTCGAAAAATTTTTCTATCTCCTCAAAATAAAATTCGAAAAATAATTCTAACATCTGAAAATAAAATTAAGTTCGAAAAATAAAATTCGAAAAATAATTTCTAGCACCTGAAAATAAAATTCGAAAAAAAAAAATTCGTAAAATTTTCTATTTCCTCAAAATAAAATTCGAAAAATATTTCCTCGAAAAATTTCTATCTCCTCAAAATAAAATACCCTCGTACTGTACTGTAAGACAAGTTCTTATCAGTTTCCCGACAACACCTCTCCCTCCACCGAGATGCGTTTCCTCCACCACCGACTCTTATCAGCGCGCCACTCCATGGACCTCCACAGACCTCCACACTCCACAGATCCTCCACCACAGGCCCACAGGTGCCGCCAAACCCGCAAAACCATACTACTGTGGTCTGATAGAGACTATACCGACGCAGTGAATGATATTATGCTTTTGAATTTTTCAGATAAAATAAAGATCTAAAATAAAGATAAAATAAAGATCTCATTTCAATCAACAAACTTTTTTTTTTGTTTTACAAAACAAAATTAGAAACATAATGGGAAGAAGACAGTGAGAGATAGTCGTAAAGAATTTTAGAAATTTGGCAAAAATATTTATTTATTAAAAATTGCGTATTTTTTCTGTACATGAGAAATGTTATTAATGAATTCAATTTATTAAAATAATATTCTTATTGCTTAATAATTGTCATTAGCTCTATTTGTGTGATCTTTTGGGAAAAAACTTAGGTAGCCGGTATTTAGACCCCATTTTAAAAACTCAAAATTTGAAGACTTTCGGAATTTTGCTTATAAACAGAAAACGCCTTTTAAACTGATTTTTTTTTCTCTAAACGGGTGTAAGACGTGTCAAGGTACCCTGCTGTCACTTTTTATTTTATTAACTTTGAAAATTGTATGATCTAGATTGAAAACAAAAGTGGTAGCCGGTATTTGGACCTTTTCCCCTATATAAAAGCAATGGATTAATACATACTTAAAAAACATAAATTAAAAAATAAAATAAAACAAAAAAATATTTTTAAAGTTTAAGTTTTCAAAATTAAAAAGTTAAAAAATAAATAAATTATCTTAAAAGTTAAACAAAATAAGTTTTCAAAGAGATTTAAAATGTTACAAGTTAGCAAAAAAAATTAGAATTTATCAAAAGCGAGTTTTCCTATCTATCTGCATATGTGTATGTATGTGTCCATGTATATGAGTATGAAACTTTCATTATGTTTTAGTTAAATAATAGATACTTTATTTATATCATCATCCTTTACCGACATTATATAAAAGCAGTGTATTAATGTAGCGATCAACTACCGAGGAAAATTCTGCAGTTCCTTCCTGATTTGTATGCAACGTGGATAAGTCAATGAAGGTGGAATTATCGTCCTAAGTAAGTAAGTTTAAAAGTTAAAATAAATATTTTTCAAGTTTTTTAAAAATTATTTTAAAAGTTAAAAAATCGAAATTAAATAAATTAAACTAACAAAATTATTTTCCAAAGTGTTTAAAAATATTACAAGTTCGCAATTTTTTTTTTTTTTTTTTTTTTTTTTACAATTTATCAAAAGTGAGTTTACCTATCTCTCCTATCTATCTATTTATATGTGCGTGTATATATTAGTATGTGACATTCATTATGTTATCCTCTGACTAATATTTCATAAAAGAAATGGATTAATATATTCTTTAGTTTTATAAAAACTAAAAAGTTAAAAAATATTTTTTTCAATTAAAAAATATATTTGTAAAGTTTTTTAAAATTATTTTAAAAGTTAAAAAATCGAATTGAAAAAATAAATTAACAAAATTATTTTCCAAAGTGTTTAAAAATATTTTATGTTACCAATTTTTTTTTTTTTTTTTTTTTTTTTTTTTTTTTTTTTTTTTACTATTTATCAAAAGCGAGTTTACCCATCTTTCCTATCTATCTATTTATATGTGTCTAGTATATAACTTTCATTATATGTTCCTACCAACGTTATATTCTACAGTTAAACTCTTCAAATCGTTAACAATTATATAAAAGCAATGGATTACTATATTCTTTAGTTTTATAAAATTTAAAAAATTTAAAAAATGATTTAAAATGTTTTTAAATATTTTATTTTAAGTTTTTAAAACTTTAAAACTTTAAAAAATATAATAAGTTAACCAAATTATTTTCCAAAGTGTAAAAATAATACAAGTTAGCAAACATTCTTTTACAATTTATTTAAAGTGAGTTTATCTATCTTTCCTATGTGCATATACAGTGTGTCCACGTATAACCTGGCCGACTTTTATTTTCGCAACCGTTAGTCCTACACTGTAAATTAAAATGTCTGAAATTCAGACACTTAAGTGTCTGAAACGGAGTGTTCAGTTTTCAGACATTTTAAAATGTCTGAATTTTTTCAGACACTTTTTCTGTCTGAATTTCAGATACTTCAAACGTCTTAATAGCATCCATTTTTTTTGTAAGCATCATACGTAGCCATGTTTGACCACGTTGAATCCTGGAAAAATATTTGACTGGGGTCCTGCCCCCCCCCCTCACCCCTACAACCTGATTTTTTTTTGGTGCTCCCAATTTTGGTACGCATTTTTTGTTAAGCTGATAATTTAAATCTTTTACAACATTTTACTGATTATAATCAATATTTTGAACTTCAGGAGTAAGAACAAGATTAAAACAAAAAATATTTATCTAAATATTAGATTTTTAAAATTTGTTTTATTTTTAACCTTATTTTACTTTAAAAGTTCAAAATATTGATTATAATCAATACAATTTCGAAACAGATTTAAAATATAAGCTTTACAAATATTGCACATCAAATTTGTGGGCACTAAAATCGTAGGGGGGGGGGGCACGGCCCAGTATGCCCATTCTTTAATCAAGAAGTTCTTTTGCAAAAAATGCAACTCTGCAACAATGCAATTATTGTTATCTAAATTGAGATGTCCGGTATTCGGGAGTATCTGTTGTGGAGGTTAATGAACATTCCCGAATAGCTATTCTGAAACATCTATTTAGCGAATACTTTTTTAATCCGCATGGCATACATATTTGTATATTTTTACCTCACAAAAGCAGACATCTCCGATTGTCGGACAAATTCAACGGCAAAGGCTATTGAGGGCTTTTAAAGTATGTGGATATATATATATATATTTCTTATAATCTTGTCCTACTCTACTTCATATAATTTAAAAATAGATTTTTTAAAAATTTATATTGCCACATAGGCAATTTTACATATATATCAGATGATAATCACAACAGCTATTTAACTATGAATAAATAAATAAATATTGTACTTTATCCCTTTGCACTCGGGGGCTCCGGAGCGGAGCCATTTAAAATTTGTCTTCAAACTCGAGGGCTCCGCTACGGAGACAATGCAAATTATTTTGTGATACCTGTCTAGAAAAGCCAAGATTACATGGTATCACAAAATTATTTGCATTGTCTCCGTAGCGGAGACCTCGAGTTTGAAGACAAATTTTAAATGGCTCCGCTCCGGAGCCCTCGAGTGCAAAGGGTTAATATTGAGAAAAAAATTACTTCGGTATTTTGTTTATTTATATTTTGCGTTTTTTAATCTTGTCCTACTCTAAAAGTTCAAAACTTTCATTATAATATAAAATCCCCCCCTCCCCGAAAAATCACTATGATACACACTTGCGATACTTATCAGTAAAGTCTAATTGGAAAATGACCTTCGAATCCACGCATGCAGCGAAATTGAAATAAACAAATGATTTCCTTTTTCCTGACTGGCTTACTTCTATGTTTCCAAGTGAAAAGATTTCCACATTGAAGGATTTAATAGCTTTAGAAATATATCTAAGAAATACTTGAGATAAATATTAATTTTCAATTATATATAAATTTCATAAAAATCAATTGATTTTTTTTCCAAAAACGAAAGTTTATAAATATATTTTTTAATTTCACCTGAATATTGTTCAATTGAAAAAAAAAAGGCAATCCCGAAAATCCCGGAATTTTCCAGTAAAATTTTCGGGATTAAAATTAAAGCGAGATCCCGGATTGTAATCCCTAGCTACGAAGTAAGAAAGCTTTAGGAGATCTTTCAAAGTTTTTTTTTTTCTATTTCCTTGTGGTCGTTTAGTATGAGATAAGCATTAGTCATTGAAACTAAGAACTGCCATATTGAAAACAAAACAAAACAAGGGAACGAACTTAACTTTTAAATATGCCTGTTTTTTAGTGATGTTATTACTTTAAATTTGAGAAAAAAAGATGAGAATAAATAATACATAATTTGTAATAAAAGACAACGTCATAAATTAAAAAATATATACTTCTAGAATTAGTGTTTTTTTTTTTTTTTTTTTCAAAAAGATTCAAAACTAATTAAATTTCATGTAAGATTTTGTTTAGTACAATATATAAAATCATAAAAGACACTAATATTAGTACTATAAAGAAATTATAACACTTACTTAAATCGCTGTTTGCAAAAGGTAAGAAAAATTCCTCGATTTCAAATTTTAAAAACTACCACAACCACAGTGAGGGAGAAAGACTTGCACCAGTTTAAAAGGTAATCCCATAATACATCCGACTAGCCATCTTTTAAGAATGAGATGTTTCATCCTCAAAATAGGACCTGCCAGACAAAAGTTTCTTTTTTTTGCCAGCTTCGACAGGACGAAGATGAATAACACAATATTATTGATATAAATTAATACGAGTTAACACTAAGCCCATTTTACACGCTTTGTAGAATTTCCGGGTGTAATCTTCAACCGCCGTCTACTTCTGTTCTGTGTCTATCCCGCCCTTATATCGACGACAGCTTCTAAGAGACATTTGATGTCGAGCACACACGTCAGATGTATGTATTCAATAAATAAATAATCCAAATTAATACGAATTAAAATCATAGTACTTCACATTTCGCAAAAAACGAATTAAAATACACGCGTACATAAAAACAAACTTCGTTTGAATTACAACGTATACCACTTCGAAGGAAGACATCTAAAACGCATGCGCAACTGGGAGTGCGAGTGCCCCCTGGTGGTTATTGCGTCGGAAGAATCAAAACGTCTTAAATTAAGACACGTTTAAAGCAATGAAGTGTCTTAAAATAAGACGTTTACGGATATTTTAGACATTATTCTCAGTTCATTTACACCATGGTCATAGTAAGACACTTATGTATCTTAAATTAAGACATCTATAATGTCTGAATTTTCAGATTAAGACACTTAAGTGTCTAAAATTCTTTTTCAGTCACATATGTGTCTAGATTTAAGACGCTTCTATTTGCAGTGTAGATGCATACTTCCAATTACAAAAGTGGTCAAAATTAGTTGCAGAGTTAAGATAAAAAAAAGTTTGAAGCGAAAAAACAATTTAGTGAAGAATTGCAGAATCTAAATTTTTATACGGTCCCCCGGTCCTATAAGTTATATTTAGTAAAATTTTGCTTGTATCAGTTTAGTGGAAAAGGGTTTTTGAAGATGAAATTTAACCAAAATAGTGTCGCCCTCCATCGGTGAGAAAATTATTTTCAGAAATTTTATTTGAGTTCAAAGTTTTATCAGAGTTTCGGATCCGCATCCACAAAATAGTTTCTTGGCTTGATGATTTGTCGTGGGTCTAACCGATCAAGCCAAAGAACTATGCTTCTTTGATATGATTTTAGTTGTTTAAGATACGATAACACGGTGCAATTGCATCATTTTTAAAAATGACTTCGAGACAAGAAGTGATTAGTGTCGTATACTTGTATGTATCGGTGTGTATTATTTTTTCATTTATTTATGTGTTTAGCGGAAGTGAAAATTTTAATGCCTGTTTTATACTCAATTTAATTGAAACCAGAAATCTATCCTTTTCAATATGATGCGATTGATTAGTAACGTGTCGCTCGCACAATAACATTTTATGCTGTAATGAAAAAGATTTATCAGAAGCTGAGTCACTCAGGAAGTTTCGGTGATGTAAATGCTTAAACTGTGCTACCCAAGGAAAATTATCAAAGAAAACCATACAAAAATGGATAAGACGGTGGGTGCCCCCCAAAAAGGGGACCGCCTTCCGGTCGCAGGCTCTTTTCAAGCCAATCTGTCCACGCAGGGAACCACCAGCAAGACAAGCCCCGCGACGCGTCCCGAAGGTCGCCGACAGACAAGCCCTGGCAGAGCGGAACCCCACGCAAACTCCGGCCAATCCGACGCGCTGCCCAACGCACGCAACGACGGCTATTTCCTATAAAGACGCCGGGCCCACGAACTGAACGGAGGCTTCCCTACCCGGAGTTGCTTTACGGAAAGCCCACAAGATCAAATACCATTTTCCGGCAAAGACCTTTATGTGGGGCAGCCGATGGAAAGTTATGAAGGAGCTGTCAGAGTTTCCTCTTAGTCTGCACAACTTCGAAGAAAATCCTTATTATTTATATGCTGCCACCACCGATATGATTACGTGATATCGGTCACGCACTGAGAAGATTGTTTAAATGAAAACCAACGCTTTCAATTAACTAAATTAACAGTTTATTTACACACTATTTACACAACAACAAAAGACTATTTACATTTACAAACTCGGATATAGATGATCCGGTTCAACATTAAATTGAATACAGTAAATACTGGCTGTGTACTGTTAAACTACGTTAAATCACTCTCACTCTACACACGTTAAATTAGCTTTCCGGAGATCAATTTCGATCTCCCAACACATGGGCTCTAGGCCTAAGCTATCCGAGCCTCTCTCAACCCTACGCACTCTCTCAGGGCGATCCAAGGAACACACGTCCACCTTGCGAGCTACGCTCAAAACTGACTCTCTCAGCCTCAGAGACTGCCCTCCAGCAACCCCTTGCTCCTTCTCAATCTAACACCTCCCGAGATTTCTACCTGGCTCCCATTGTCTCCCCATCTTCCACAGACATCTCAACAGGTTGGGCACGCCCCTCTCAAACTATCTTTTCTCCCTTCATATCATCTATACATTTTCACCGGCTTAGATCCAGTTTTAGATAAGGAAAGACTGTTATTTTGAAATTTCAGTACACAGCCCATACAATATACAATATATTAAGACAAAAAAATAATATAGAACCTCAGTTCTAATAGCAGATGTTTCTCAGAACCTGACACCCCCCACCTTAGCGGAAAATATGCCATTTAGGACTAATTTTCCACAAACATATAGTAACATCACCGAAGAGTTCAATAGTCTCTTTGCAGGTTTCTTCATTATTATTATTACATATATATATCAAGGTGTCTGAATATTCTCTACTGACATCTCTAATGAACCGTGTACTACTATTATTATTACAGTAAAACTACACATGCTAATACACTATAACACTATAACACAAAATTCAAGTACAATTACACATATACAAAAAAAATTTAAAACGTGATGACACACCTTTAAGGTTTGTCCACTATTTAGTCATTGATGCCGATGGGCTAGCAATTGGCTGTTCTTCCCAGCTCTTCCTATGTAGCCTGGAAATTGCATCAGCATTTAAATGTTGCTCTCCTGGACGATGATAAATACTCAGGTTCCAGCGTTGCAAGGCAAGAGCCTATTTAGTGAGTTTGGGGGACCTTGGGGTTGTTTCAGTGAGAAATTTTAGTGGATTATGATCCGTTATGATCTCAATTTGAGATCCATATGTCCATTTTTCAAACTTCCGCAACCCGAAGAGAACACTCCAAGCCTCTTTCTCTATACTCGGCCAAGCACGCTGAGCCCCTGATAATTTCTGACTGGCAAAAGCTTTCGGTTTAAACTGACCCTTTTCATCTTTTTGAGTAAGACAACATCCTACTGCCAGGTCTGAAGCATCGGCGTGAAGCTGATATTCCCGGCCTACGATAGATGTAGCCAAACGCGTCACGTTACATAACTCATCTTTAAGGGTATTAAATGCTTCTTCTGCCCTTTCATCCCATGGTACAGTATTTTTAACCTTCCCTTTAGTTAATTCAGTTAAAGGTATAGCAATTTCTGCATAATTTGGAATATAAAATCGGTAAAATCCCATTAATCCCAAAACAGATCTAACTTCCTTTTTAGTTTTCGGTCTCTTCAAGTCCTTTATTGCTCCTATTTTTTCCTCATCAGGTGCATGCGTTCCACCCCCAATTACATGACCTAAAAACTTAGTCAATTTCTCTCCAAACTTACATTTGTCCAGCCTAATCGTAAAATTTCTATTTTTAAGTTCTTCTATAACAGACCTAACATGCTCACAATGCTCTTCCCAGGTGTCGGAGAAAATGATGACATCATCAATATATGCTTGTGCATACCTCCGATGACCTTGAAGAACCTCATTCATATCTTTTTGGAACGTAGCAGCCGCCCCTGATAAACCAAAAGGCATAGTACGCCACTGATAAGTCCCACTAATGAGTTGTAAAAGCTGTCAAATGTTTACATTCCTCCGCCATTTTAATCTGCCAATAACCCCTCAATAAATCAATCGAAGATAAATATTTAGCTGCCCCCGCAGTATACATGATTTCCTGCGAATCTTTCATAGGAAATGTTGGGACCTGCGTTACTGAATTTAAAGCTCTATAATCAATGCAAAGCCTAACAGTTGCGTCTTTTTTCGCCACGCAAACAATTGGATGACTAATTTGAGCATTGGATACTTCGATTAGATTTAATTCTAATAACTCCTGAATCTGTCGATCTACCTCTTCTTTATAAGCAACAGGTACACTATGTAACTTTGGCTTTTTCCTTGCCACATCCGGTTTCAAATCAATACGGTGCTCCCCTACTTCCGCTGGTCGCACAGGACCCATAAATACCTCTTTATTCTCCCTCAAAATGGACTTTATATCCTTGACTTGACTATTAGATAACCCTTTTATTTCGAACCTTTCTATGCCCCGTTCTACCTCTTGTTCCCGGTTTAGAATAGGAATTTCCCCAACTTCTCCAAATTCCTCATCACCTTCAAAAACAATATTAACTATATTACACTTAGCAATAAATTCCCCTTTATTTTGATACACATACTTTTTGCTACCATCCGCCATTTCAACTAAGACTCTATCACGCACTTTTACTTTTCTAGATAATTGACATTCTAGACATGATTTACAAAACTTTTTAGTTTCTTTAGCCATACCTTCCCAATAAAAAGATTGCCTAATTCTCTCTAAGGTTTTCTTTGCCGTGTGATGCTCTCCCTCATTAGAAACATGCGCTGACTTTAAGATTCCTTCTCTTTTGACTTTCGGCACTACTAATTTAGCTATAGCTTCTCCTATAAATTTATCTTTATGATACAATAAGTCATTTTCAATATAATAACCCCCTTTATCAATTTTAGCTAATTCCCAAGCTCTCTCTAACTCTTTACATTCCAATTGGTATTTCATAAATATATCTGAATTGCTTATCGAAACATTACCATTTCCCTCTACTTCCGTTTTTACTACATTTTGACTTTGTAAATTTCCCGATCTCGTTTCTATTGCGTAAACATTACAATTATCGCTACTCATATCTTTCCTTTCACTCGAGTTATCAATACTAATTTCCGAACTTTCTAATTCTTGGAATTCTAGCAATGGCTCCTCGCGATTGACCCCTGATAACTCATTAATCACCTCGGGATGTAAAATTACCTGTTCATTAATATTATCGGTAACTGCGCAAAGTACTTCCTGATGAATTATATTAGTTTGTCCGAATTGCGGAATAGCTAATGGTAATTTAACCAACGGTGATTTAACTGCTTCACCAAATAATCCTTGTAAATAAATACTACCCGCTCCTTTTAATTTCTCTTCCGGTACCAAGTCTTTATGAATAACACTAATTTCACATCTAGAATCGACCAATCCTTTTGCTTTTTGCCCATTTACACTAACTTCAATTTTCTCAAGTTTATTTAATTTCTCACCAATAACATTAGTTCTCTGTTCGGCCTTTGCCGATATTCTCGCCACAATAGCTCCTTTAGATAACTCTTTATTTCCTTTTACGACAATCTTATTTACACCCGCTTTCTGTTCACGCCCTTTACTACCATTATTATTTCCCTCATTACCTACTTTATTACAAAAACGTTGGTAATGACCCCTTAAACCACATTTGAAGCATCTAGGAGCTGAATCATCACTAGGTTTTTTAAAATCAGTTTTCCTACCCGAAAAAGAATTAATCTCATTATTTCCGTTTGGCCTCCAATTACCACTAAATTTACTATCCTCCCTAAGTCTCACTTTTTCATTGTTTACATACCTATCTTTACCCTTAAAACTTTTATACATATCGGCATAAGACTTATGTTTAGCGTCAAAATAATTGTCACATTCTTTAGCAATTTTAGAAGCTTCCAACCATTTACTCTGTTGAGTTAACCCAATATATGATGCGGTTTCTTCATCTAACGTGTTTAATAACTTATCCGTAATTATTAACTGATTGACCTTTGCATAAGAGTCCGCACCCCTAATCTTACAATAATTTTCCCATGTTGCTATTAAACGCGATACAAATAGTACATGAGTTTCATTCTGGTTTCTCCTAGCCTTCTTAAAATTTTCCAAACACGCCTTCGGTGTCGGCTCGTGTTCCCTTAGAACTAACTCCTTTAATTCCTCATAATTCTCAATTTGTTCCCTAGTGGTATAAATTAACAAATTATCTGCCTTATCTCCTAACATATTTAGTAGAATTTCGGCCTGCTGGTTTTCCGGTACATTTTTAGTTTTGAATGCCCTTTCTAAACTGTTGAAAAATAAATTCCATCCCTCAGTCCCTTCTGGTACTTTGATAGACAGAGTTTTAACACTTTTGATCAGTTTTTCTATGTTACTTTCATTATTAGATTCCCTAGAACCATTTGAGTTATTTGTCGAACCTTGTATCATTAGCCTCTCCATTTCTAATTCATGTTCCATCCTTAATTTTTCAGACCTCTTCTCTCTTTCTAACTTTTCCCTTTCAACCCTTTCTTCTCTATCGCGCTCTAATTGTTCCTGTTTTTCTAACTTTTCGCGCTCCAATCGTTCCGGAACAATAGTGTTAGATAATTCCATAATAGCCCCCTCGTCATATTCATCACTGTCCATTATCTTTTTCTTAAGCTGAAATCTGGTAACATCTTCCGTGAATTCAACCCCCCAATTCTTCGGCTATCATCTGAAGATCCACCCGTTTTAGTTTCAATAAGAAAGCCATACCTTCACCGATTACTATTACCACTCTACAATAATATTTAAACCTACCAAATTAATATTTCCTAAATTTCTACCTTAGTACAGTTACCTCCACTTATTATACTAATTAATACCTTTCAGATAATCGATGTATTATATTTCTAATTTAACCTACTGTATAACCTGATTTTCCTCAACAATTAATATCACACAATTTACTTCCAATAAAACAAAAGGTAAAAATATTATTTCGATTTGATTACTATGCAATACAGATTCCAATTTACACATTAGATACTAACATACAATTTACATAATAATACTGATACGTTGCAAATTGAATAAAAGTGCTGATGTCAATAGAAACATCCACATAAAGAAAAATTGTATATCATACACATATAAATGCCTACAATTATCCTCAATAAAATATTTCCAAATTCAACAATGGTTCTCACACTTAAAACAGATAAGATCAAAACCTTTTTTTTTTTTTCTCTCACTGCGAGCCTTTTTTTTCTTCGAAATTTACTTCTATCCAATAAAATTCTAAGCAAATGTTCATTACTCGTTTGTTATCAACACTTCAAACTTAAAACAGTATTGCTTCATTTAAATATTACTTTAATAATAATTTAAATTTAAGTAAATTCAATTATTCCTTCCAACTATTATTAACACAATGCATTAATTTTGTTCACTACCATTATTAGTAAAAAAATAGAAAATCAATATTAGTACAAGTTATTATGACCTTTTCTTAAAACAATAGTAACTATGGCTCTTAATATTTCCTACCTATCTGGACACAATTACTTTATTGCACATAAATTATCTTAAATTACTATTAATTATACCACAACAAATACATTTGGTTCGAGAATGTCAGCAGACAGAAATGATCAAAACACCTTACCTTATACTTTATCTGCTGGGGTACTCCGCTGCTCACACGTAGTTCCGCGATGCACTCAATATTTCACACTTTAAAGTTACGTTGATGATATTCAATACTCAGGCTGTAATACACCGTAATTTGATTCACTGTAGCGATGATATAGGGCACAAACACTATTTCGGTTCGCTGCAACAACGATAGGGCACAACACCTTAGTTCGGTTCGCTGTAATTATGATAGGGCACACACACTCTGTATTTCTGCGCGACGCTTGGTTTTTATCTCTCTAAAATTCCGTTCGACGATCCGGCATTTCCACGCAAGAATTCCACTGGGTGCTCCGGCACTAACACACTGCAGCACGGCTCGTTGGTCACTGGTCCAAAACGATTCTATCCCGTCGCTGCCATCAATTTGTCGGAGTTTCCTCTTAGTCCGCACAACTTCGAAGAAAATCCTTATTATTTATATGCTGCCACCACCGATATGATTACGTGATATCGGTCACGCACTGAGAAGATTGTTTAAATGAAAACCAACGCTTTCAATTAACTAAATTAACAGTTTATTTACACACTATTTACACATCAACAAAAGACTATTTACACTTACAAACTCGGATATAGATGATCCGGTTCAACATTAAATTGAATACAGTAAATACTGGCTGTGTACTGTTAAACTACGTTAAATCACTCTCACTCTACACACGTTAAATTAGCTTTCCGGAGATCAATTTCGATCTCCCAACACATGGGCTCTAGGCCTAAGCTATCCGAGCCTCTCTCAACCCTACGCACTCTCTCAGGGCGATCCAAGGAACACACGTCCACCTTGCGAGCTACGCTCAAAACTGACTCTCCCAGCCTCAGAGACTGCCCTCCAGCAACCCCTTGCTCCTTCTCAATCTAACACCTCCCGAGCTTTCTACCTGGCTCCCATTGTCTCCCCATCTTCCACAGACATCTCAACAGGTTGGGCACGCCCCTCTCAAACTATCTTTTCTCCCTTCATATCATCTATACATTTTCACCGGCTTAGATCCAGTTTTAGATAAGGAAAGACTGTTATTTTGAAATTTCAGTACACAGCCCATACAATATACAATATATTAAGACAAAAAAATAATATAGAACCTCAGTTCTAATAGCACATGTTTCTCAGAACCTGACAGGAGCCCCTAGCTTGAAAACCCGGGAGGACGGGGAAAATCCCTCCGGCCGTAAAGCGACCCAGCTCCGGGCTTTTCGCCCAGACTCCCCGGCTCAACCGACGGAACCTCTCGCGGATCACGTCGGGAACCAGAAAGCCCAGACTAGGTGCCGTTAGCGACCCCAGGCGGGCACGGAAAGCTCCACCTAGACGGAATAGACTCCGCCTCGCTAGGGGGTTGGATGGAACGGAGTCCCGCCCGCTCCCGCCGACTCGACCCCGCCCGAAGACGGAGAAGCCAGCGGAGGCCGACAGAAGCCCGCCCACCACTACCTTACCTCACGGTCGTCCAGGGTATCCAGGCCCAAAGACCCCTGACCCCGTGCAGTGACCGACCGCTACCTTTGTTAGTGCGTTCGAAAATTAGGTGGAGACACCTCTAGGTCCTCATCACTGGGCGAGGCAAACTCCAGTATCGCATAGACACGAAGGACCTATATCGGACCAAGAGTTCCTCCGAGGCACGATGAGCCGCCGCGTTACCGACGAGCCTCCGGCTCGTTTCCCCGCGGGGACAGCGTTCGATGGTGGGCCCGCCGGCCGACCCCCTCCCAAGGGTCACGACACGACATGGAGCAACCAGAGCCATACTGGCCTCCCCACGCGACCGCTCCTTGGTCGACGGGGGCACCGCCAATCCCTACCCACCTTAGGGTCGGCTCACAACTGCTTCAGCTGAGGTCCTTGGAGGGATGAGCCACCCAAGTCAAAAAGTAACCTGGGCGCTGTCCGAACCCTCGCCCTTCGGTTGCTCTGGGAGTCCCTGCAGGGCATTCCCGCGAGCCCCGTCGTTACTAGCGAGCACCAAGGACTTTCCACTACGAAGCCCTCACTCATACCTCTGGCTCCCTCTTAGTCAATAGGTGGATGGGGTCCTATCGCCTTAGCTAGTCTTTGCCCGGCGACACCGTCCGGCCCTAAGACCGGCACCGGGATCGACCTATGGACTGTCGCTATCCGGCTTGCCCAGAGAACCTGGGTGCGGGGGGTGCGCCTCTCCTACAACCCCGAAGGGTCGCGCCCCATGCACAACGTCCGTTAACCGTGGCCACGCGGACTCTTGGCCTGTCGACCGCAAGTCTCTCGAGGAGGTGCCGATTCGTCCCCATCCGGCCCCCTCGCATTTGTACACAACGAACTCGGCCGATCTTCCGGTCACCTCCCCCACTCAAAGGGTCGGGTCGGAAGCACCCGGAGGGGCGGCCACTACAAAAATGGTTAAACGGAGTCGACTCCTACACGCTTCACAAACCCATACGAAGAAAGTTTCAGACGAATCGTGTAATAATAGTGCATTCAATCCATCAGCAATTGCAGACAGATCTAGGACTACTCAGGTTAGAGAACATACTGCCTGGTGTACAGAACATAGATTAAAACTATTTTTCATTGAAAACCCTAAATAGATTTTTTACATTTAATGTCTTTCTTCTTCTTTAGATTGGCCTTTAACAACAACAAGAAGTATTTTTACATGAAAAATATCAGTATGTATTCAAATAAAGTTTTGAAATTTATTAAAAGCAATACTTTTGTGTTAGCCGCGTGACACAGTTTAATAGCCGAAAAAAATCGCCAAAGAAATCGGTCTTTATAGCAGCCTTTTTTATTCTGACTGTTTCAATTTTAATCGCGTAGATTACTTAGCTGTTAAAATTGTGTTTTATTTATTTTATTTTATTCATTTATTTATGAAATTTTAATTTTGTTATGCCGGAGACAAATGCTGATCTATTTATATTGTATTAATGTGCAAACAGGTTAATCTTCCGTAATCGGGCTGCACGCAATTAGAGATGAATTTTAAAAAATTATTCTTGTAAAATATTTTTAAAACCACAAAATTTCAGACACAGTTTTCAAACATGAAAATACATTTTCCCCATATTCGACGGTGTAAAAATTTGAAATTATGCGATGTTTAGAAATTAAAAAAATTCCGATAAAACCAAAATTGTTTAATCAAGTCGTTGCCACCATTGATATGATCTCAGCTTTACTCAGGGACATGTTTTTTTGCTTTTCTAAATTTATTTCTTCTGTAGTGATAGTTACTGTGATTGTTTTTCTATTTGTAACTTTATTTTATTTTATTTTTCAGACCGCTGACCAGGCCCTTGCCTTCATCAAACCAAACACATTTCTTTAATATATTTAATAATAAATGATATTGTCATAACTTGGTAAAAGATTTTCGTTAAAGTTACAGCAAAATTTATTCAGATAATCAAATAATTAAAGTTTAATTAATTACTAAATTTTACAATTCATTTAATTACATATAAAACATCAATTTAATTTTTCATTAGTTAAAAAATTCTTTAACAGTAATTATTCGGGGGGGGGGGGGTTCCGAGGAGAAAAAAATATTGCATTCAATTAAATTACCCTCCTTTTTTTTTATATAATTGAGTGGATTCATTTGAATTGAGCGTAAATTCACATTTTTTTTAGTGAATGAGTTTGAATTTGGATGTTTTTATTTTTATTTTATTATTATTAACTATTTTTTTTATGATAGTATACATGTGTTCGACTATATAGATCTTTCAGTTTTTTTATATTTGTTAATCCAGTTCCGTTTTTTAAAATTATAATAAATTCTCTTACTTTAATAATTCTATGAAGTGTTTTATATTTTATTTTAGAAATCTTTTTTTAATTAAAAAAATCTTTAAAATTAAATTAAAACTGAAATTAAATTATTAAAATTGTATTAAAATTGAAATAAAAAAATATATTTATTTAATCAGCATTAAAAAAAAATTGTTTAAGCTGTTTTTAAATTTAATTCTCCAAAAAAATTATATTAGTTGTAAAACTAAAAAAGAATACTGTTATTTAGGAGTATTGCACATCAGAAATATTAAATTATCGGAAAATAACAATAATGACAATAAAGAAAGAAAACTTTAGTTAGTTTTACCTTCAATTAACTACCATATTTTATTATGATGTCATTCATATTTACCAGAGTGAACGGAAAAAATTGTTTCTTGCATGGAAAATTCAGTGGAAACTATTGGTTAATCCCTTTCGTTTCGATTTTCCGTTCACTTTCATGGCAATTCTGTGACAATATCCATGACTCGCTTGGGTGATAAAAAAAAAAAAAGAAGAAGAAAAACAAGGGAAATAAAAATTGACAAACTCTTCATTTTTATGTATCGTTACAATGAAAAACATAAAGAAGCAGAACCCCCCAAAATTTTTCATCTACGGCAATCATTGTGCCATTAACGCCTTTAAAAGGCATGCCCCGTTTAGACATGGAATATTTACGAAAAACAGTAAAAAAAAACGCCCCGATGGATTACAATCTATTATTCCCAGGATTATTTCTCAATGCTTGACAGCACAATGACATCCTCAACACGCCCCCTATGAGGAGGGGGAGCTTGAAAATATTCCCCCATCTTTTCAAAGTGTTATTGACAGTTGACAACCACGACTCTCGCGGCAGGAAAACAAGCCGTAGGCGGGCGAAACATTTCTTTCATCTCGCCGCAACCCAATCACACAACAGTTCTGTACAGCAGAGAAACGCCTACCAACAAGCGGATCGTTTAGGATCGGTTTTAGCTCAGATCGTTTTGGCAGCTGGGTCGGCTGTGTTGACAACTTGCGCGGTGGATTCGGAAATTACGCTGCTGATCGTTCTCGAAACCATAAATAATATTTTAAAAGTGAAATTATAATTCTGGATTCGCGGGGTGTCGAACAGTTCCAGGGGACAGATATGGCCCCTTGCTTTCGATGGGCTACGGACTGTATTTCAGGACTTAGACCGGCCTTATACCCTGCAGCCTATCCTTTTCAAGGTAAGCCTTAATTTTCTAAATCCTGGTGTATTAAATTACGATTATACTTCATTAATTCGAAATAAATGTATATGTGAAGTATCTAGATTAACGATTCCATACCAAGACCGGTCATAAATGGGATGGAGGGGTGCAATGCACCGGGGCAATTTCGTAGAAATATGATGGTCCAGAGGGGCAGGGCCGGCTCAACCATCGGGCAAACGGGGCAGTTGCTCATGGCCCCGCGCCAATTGAGATTTTTATTTGGGCCTCGACACTCACTGTACAATTCGAAATATCGTTTTCTCTGTATAAAATAATAATATTATTGCTCTATATTTGTTTTTGAATGTTTCTTCGTGGTGGAAAAATGAGTATTAACTTTATTTCTTGCACGTAAAGTTCAAATAACTGTCGGGAAATGTATAGATTTGATGATCCTGAAAGTAACCGTGAACGTAAAAAATCAATATTTAAAATATTGTAAAGGATCCAGGATCTTGGTGATTTAAAAAAAAAAAAAAAAAAAAAAAAAAAAAAAAAAAAAAAAAAAAATGCACGTTAAATGTGAAAGTAGTGGTATTTTTCACAGTTTTTATTATTTATATTACCGGGTCCGGGCAGCGTATCGCCGGCGGCCCTGCAGAGGGGGAGAGTCCGAATGTTAAATTTTTAAGGACACACACACACACACACAAAAAAAATTGCACAAAGAACTATTGCATAAAATCTATAGTATTCCTAAAGAAGGGGTGCAATGCATTAAATTGCCCTGGGTGTGCTCAAAAGTCAAAACTTACTGCAGCACACAACTGCATCCTGGCTCTGTACTAGGACACTAGGAGTCTCAACGAGGCTAAAAAACCCACTGCATCCCCACTGCAGTCATTGCATCCTGGCTCCGTGCTTATAGGGAACCCAACATAGACTGTAAACAACTTTTTTAAACTTCTGAAACAAAGAGTCAGAACCCAATTTACTATTTTTTTTTTTTTAAATGTAGGCTAATAGATAACCTTCAATGAAATTAATATATATTATTGTTTACATTTGAAAGTTATTTACCCCCCCCCCCCCCCCCCTTGGGCCGCTTTAAAGAGAGGGTCGACCTTGCTTCAGTTTTCAACCGCTGTCGATACATTTTTAAGATCCTTACCTTATATGAAATAATCGTCTGGTAATTTCTGAAAGGTTGGCTGCAGAAAAATAAGAAAAATGCTTGTCTCGCTCTCAAACTCATACCTCTGTGAACTAAGCTCTTCTGCAATGAAAAATTATTATAAAACAAAAATTGATCATTAAGTGTGTGTCTGCCTAAAAGTTCAATCCATGAAATAAGATATTCTAAAAGCTATCATGTATCTCTTTAAGTATATGTTGAGTTGTAACATGCACAGTAGAATTAGAATATATCTCTATCTCGGTAGAAAACCAGCAATTTGTCCAAAATTACCAATAGTAATTTATATCCACCAATTTCACAATGATGGTCAATGGTACAACAGAAAAATTGTCGATGTCCTACAATAAAAGATTTCTTAATAATACTTATCTTTAATAATTACCATTATTGTTTGCTATGTCCACCAACCACTTCACAAATAATCACACAGGTATAATATAAATAAATGTAAATGTATTTAATAAACTGAATAAATTTATTTTTCTAAAAATATATTCAGCTCCTGGAAGATATAAATTATCTTGTTGTTATGAAATGTATACATTAATTTATTCCAAATCAAAATTACTTTTTCAATAATAATTCAAAAAAACGAAAGAAAAAAAAAACATTAAATCAGTTTTTTTTCTCAAAAATCCAAAAATATGGACAGGAACTATTTTTCCCCAAGTAGATAAAAAAATATTAATTTATAAACAAATTAATTTTTTTAATCATTTAAATGGGCGCCAAAAATGTCCTTTAAATTTAACTACAAAGTCCCAACTGTATCATAAAATGAAAAAGGGTTGAAAGCAACACATCATAGAACAATAAACAATCCTAATTGAAGAAAATTATAAATTATCCAATCTCATAAATATCAAGAACATAAAGTTCCATTAATCTCATTTATTTGAGAAGCTACAAGATTTTCTGAAATATTCGAAATAAACTTATAATAGGTCATACTTAATCGTGACTGAATGTTGTTGTAAAATGTAATTTCAGACATGCAAATTAAACAGAAGCTCCCTTTTATAACATTTGTCTTTTTCATATGCATAAGCACAGATAGAGCCGTCTAATTGAATTGGAGGAGCTCAGACCGTTATGATTCTGCTGTTCCCCTCCCTTTACAAATAAACCTAATCCACTTAATTATTTTTCTGAAAATTTATTCAGCTTTACTGGGAGATATGAACTATCTTATTGTTTTAAAATGTAATCTGTCGTTCATATTCTGATCGGCATGCAGAATAATTATCTCTAAAGACGCACGTTTTAATTAATTATGTGATAGAAAATATACAAAATGAAATTCTGGGATTTTTTTTTTTTTTTTACAATTATTATTAAATACAATATAATAATAAAAAGGGATTTTTGTTATTATTGCTAATTGTTATTTATTTTTTATTTCAACACTTATTATTATTATTATTATTGCTTTTTTTTTAAGAGAGAGATTATAATATTAATATGCCAACCCTGATTGTAACCCAGGACCCCTGATTGACTAGGGCTCCAGAGTACCCACCAGCCCTCCTATAAATTTAGTGGTATGCGCAATATGCCAAAAATCTATTTAAAAAAATACGAAATAAGATGGTGATAAATAGAAGACATGCGTAATAAAAATTTTAATTTCCTTTGCCAATTTATTATATCACACATTTACGCACTTTCTGCAAAATCCTATCTATTTTATGTACATACAGGGGTCGATCCAGGTAAATTTTTGGCCCTATTTAGGGCCCTTTGACAAAAATCCATTTAATAAAACAGATCTCTTCACAAAATTCATTTTAATAAAACAGGCCCTTTCACAAAATTCCTCTTAAGACGCTACTTCAGTCAAATGAAAAGACGCATTCGCTAATGCTAATCCCATGAAAGAAATTTATAAAGTTATCTCGGTCGCATTTGAATATTTTTGAATGATTTCTTTTGCATTGATTGGTTGAGGTCGATCTGTATGCAGGCCGTTTTTTACTTTTTCGATTTCGATTGCTGATATTTTTTATGAGGATGCTTTTACTTTCGAAACCGGTTCCGAAAATGAAAGTGTCCTCATAAGAAATACTTCTAAACAAAATCGAAAAAGTAAACAACGGCCTTTGTACAGATCGATCTCAACTATTCAATGCAAAAGAAATCATTTAAAAATATTGAAATGCGACCGAAATATCTTTATAAATTTCTTCCATAGGATTAGCATTAGTGAACGGGTCCTTTCGTTTGACTGAAGTAGCCTCTTAATAAAATAGACCCCCTTCACAAAATTTCTTTTCATAAAAACATACTTTACATTAATTATTTTTATTTTGTTAGATTTTAAAATGTGTAATTTGCAAGCAAAGCAAGTGCACCAGAAAGGAGGAATTTAGACGAAGTACTTAAAGAAGTTTTTATTAATAAATGTTTGGTTTGAATATGAGAAACTGGATTTCCTTTTTCGTTGCAAAATGTTATTTTTCACAAAAATACAATGCATTTCACAAAAGTAACTTTTACTTTTCACAAAATGGGACCAAAGAAAGAAACCCTGCATAGACCATTGACATACGTCTGTACTTTAATGTACTCTAATATATAGAAGACATGTCATAAAATAAAAATTTCGCGCTTGCATTTTTTGCAAAATGTTTAATAACCTCTTCCTCTTTTTAACACTTCACTGTCTGTATAAAATATACTGCTCATAATTTTCTTTGGTGCTAATTGAATCTTAAAACGATTTTTAATGAGAAATTAAGTTTAGAAAGATAATTGCACTTCAGAATTTGTTACTAAAATTGACATATACACTCCTGAGGTGAAAAAAAAGGGGGTTATTTCTTTCTCTCACACACTAATTCTGCCGCAAATCAGCACATAAAAAAGATAGAGGTACTTGTCAATTTGGGTATATATTAAATGATATTATTAAATAATGTTAAATAATAATAAGCTTAGGGGTTGGAGAAGGAGTTGAAAAAGTCAGAGGTTTAATTTAATTAATATTTAATTTATTTTAAAATACAAATAATATTTTCCTTTTATTCCATTTGCAGAAAACCGAAAAAAAAATGTTGCTGAATAAAAAATAAAAATAAAATAAAATATTATAAGTATATATATCATCACCTCTTTATAATAAAACATTTCAGGAATCTGAAACCCATCATATTTGAAATGCTGTTGTTTTAGGGCTTTTTTTTTTTTTTTTTTTTTTTTCGAAATTAGGATATCATAATTTAAAAAAGTTAAATCTTGTGCTAATTTTAATATAGCGATAGAATATTAGAAAAAATTTAAAATTGCCCAGATATCAAATGTCAAGTCGTTTCACGAAAAGTTATAATTTAAAATTAATCTAACCTTTGATGCTCTAATATTAAATTTATATACCGTATTTTATGGAAGAAACGCCGCACTTCTCAAATTGGCTTGAATAAACTTAAAAATATCGTAATCGCCGCATCCGTCGGAACGCTACTTTTGTCAACATCGTCACATTGACCTAACTTTAATCAAAGTTTTCTGAGCAGTGTAGGATGCCTCGTTTTTAATATCTTATGATGTCTGAAGTTTAATTTAAAATATTTAAATCCGATTTTAAATATTTTTATGAATTTTTAAATTAAGGAAACTCAGTTGGTACTTAAAAAAAAAATCGTAAACACTCGCACTTGGAAAAAAAATTAACTTTTAAACTCGTAAACGCCGCGGCGTTTCTTCCATAAAATACGATACTATGTATTTTTTAATTTATGTTTTATCATTGGGATATTTTTGAATGAACATACTACGATCTAAAAATATATAATCATAAAATATTAGTTTTGCAATTTTCATAATTTATGTGAAATATTAACTAAAACATTACTAGTCGAGAAAAGCCTGAAAAAATCTATAAAATATGTATTAACTACGAGGGTGTATCAATAAATTTTTGCCCTCACATAGAAATAATTGAGGGAAATTTATAAAATCGCTACATTGTATGAGTCCTTTTCTATATAGTCACCGTGCACAGTAACACATTTCTGCAAACGGTATTTCAAAGAGAGGGGGGAGGATGTATTTAGGGAGGCGCGATAGCAGACCCAAAGAGGGTCATTTTTCTAACTTTTACCGACACCCACATGTGACATATTGTTGAAAAGGCCTGTGACTACTTATTCATTCTTTGCACCTTCCGAGTCTCTCCCTCCCAAATTTGCCCCCCCCCCCCCCCCGGGGATGAATGATGTCCACAAATTTTAGAAAACTGCCCCCACCTGAGGGAAAATTTGGGGGGTAGGGGCTCGGGAGGTGTATAGCATGAATAAGGGGTCACAGACCTTTCCAACAATATGTCACATGTGAGAGTCGGTAAAAGTTAGAAAAATGCCCCCGTTATTCATGCTATACAACTCCCAAGACCCTCCCTCAAATTTGCCCTCAGGTGGGGACACTTTTATAAATTTTGTGGACATCATTCATGCCCCGAGGGGCAAATTTTTTTTTTTTTTTTGGGGGGGGGGGAGACTCGGAAGGTGCATAGAATGAATAAGTAGTCACAGGCCTTTCCAATCTTTCAAACAATATGTCACATATGGGGTCAGTAAAAGTTAGAAAAATGGCCCCCTTTGGGCCTACTATCGCACCTCCCTAAATACATCCTACCCCCTCTTTTTGAAATACCGGTTGCGCAAATGTGTCACTGTGCACACTAGCTATATAGAAAAGGACTCATAAAATGTAGCAATTTCATAAATTTCACTCAATTATTCCTATGCGAGGGCAAAAACTTATTGATACACCCTCGTATGTGTATATATATAGATAAAATGTGTGTATTTATTTTTTCCTTCTTGCATTGACTATTTCAAATCATGCAGTACATTGTAACTTTTCTCACAGAGTAGTTTTTTCATATAAGGTCCCCCGATTCTATAAGTTTATATTTAGTAAAAATATCATACTATACACAAAGAAGCAAAGACAAAAAAAGTTCCATTATTCTACGATTAAAACTGACCGAGTAATAACTATTTAAAGTTGCAGCATTTTGCTGCGAAATAGGAGTCACATTCACAAATTTGCTAGAAATATAAATATTCGTCAGATTTTAAAAAATAATAGTCGAAAGCAAGATTAACATTACAACATAAATTTGAAATTTACTTTTATTCTGACATATTCAAACATATATACAACTTGTACTAAAAATATAATTTTAAAAATAACAGATTTTTTTTTAAATGAAATGATGAAAAGCAACGATCGCAATTCTTTACAAGACGATACATATTTTAAAATGCTGTTATAGATCATCTAATCTAAAACTTAATAAAACTTAAAGCTATCTTAAAACTTGTTCGAAGTGACTCCCTTTGGCTTGCAGAAATGTACATGCGAAATAAATCTTTCTACAACTTTAAACACTTTATGTACGATCCCTCGAAGCATGACTCAACTCATCTGTGTTCAGATGCAGAAAATTGGTATAAGTCATGCAGATCAAAGTTTCATAACTCGATCACTTTTAGTTTCGATGAATGGGACTTTTTTTGTTCTACTTGCTAGTGTAATAGAAATTTTTTACAAAATATCGCTTATAGGACCGGGGAACCGTATAAAAATTTAAATTTAATAACTTTTTAAGAGATGTTTTTATTGATCAAAAAAGAAATAAAAAAAATATTTTTTTTTTTTTACTTATTTAAAACATTTTTGCAATAAGAGCTATATGATTATCACTAATGGTTTAGAAATTAGCCGTTGGACACCGTTGAGAGTGGACATATTACCATGTATACAGGGCGCAAAGGAAAGTCATTTTAACCTGAAAATACTTGCGAACGGAGTGAGCTACAGCTGTGCAAGTGGGGTAACGGTATAGTAAAGTGACTACGCCCGATTTAATGCAAAGACAGCAGCAACCCTAGAGGCGAAATTTGGAAGATAGTCATTGCAAATCGAAAACGAAAAGAGATAGCGCAAAATGTCCAATTATAAAGTTTTATAGCATCAATTAATTAGTATGAAATGACATTTTGTTTAAATGGATAGGATAAATCTGCGCTTGTATACCCAAAAATGTCCGAAATCGATGCACTCCATTTTGTGGTAACGTTTGAATGGAATAGCCAGAAGTATGAAGAAATACGCGCAGTTTATGGTATAAATACGTACTTATCTCAATAAATTTTAATAACATCACACACACACACACACACACACAAACACACACAAAAAAAAAAAAAAAAAAAAAAGAAAGAAAGATAAAAAGAAAAAAGACAAACTGTCTCACAATGATAAAAATTTAATGTTCAGTATGTTCGAAAAGTTCGCCATTGCTCACGATACACTTTTGTATTCGTGAGAGTAATTTTATATGCACATTCTCATCATGGAACGTCTATTGCAAGCCTCTTCAATACGGCGACATAGATTTAATCTAAGATTTTAAATGAATTGGAAATTAAATTTTTATAGACATTACAGCACAGTACAATGTTACAATCTGCAATTGTGTACTGCTACATTTCCGAAATGGGAATATGCAAAGTAGAATCATCGCTCATCGATTTCGGGCATTTTTGGGTATACAGGCGACGATTTATCTTATCCGTGTAAACCAAATGTCGTTTCGCACTAATTAATTGATGCTCCAAAACTTTCTAATTGGAAATTTTGCTCTATTTCTTTTCGTTTTCGATTTGCAATGTTTATCTTCCAAATTTCGTCACTAGAGGGCGCTGATGTCGTTTCCCTTAGGTCGGGCGTAGTCGCTTTACTATACCGTTGCCTCACTTGCATAGCTGTAGCTCTCTCCGTTCGCAAGTATTTTCAGGTTAAAGGGGTTTTCCTTTGCACCCTGTATAAGGCTGTTCTAAAATCCAAACTGACTATATTCTGACACGTTTTTTAAATTCATTTTTGTTCGCAAAAGCGTGAAATTGGCAGTTGCTTTTATTCAGAAACTTTGTAGTCTAAACACTTTTTTCATTTCTAGATAAAGGTAGACAATCTTTCAGAAAATGCTGTCAAAGTTGGCGTTTTGAACAGAATTTTCGAACGCCTCAGCATGAGAAAAGGAAAGGAACTGATGTTGTGAGAAAAAAAAAAAATCGCTTATAACTCAATAGCCCAGTGGTAGGGAAGCAAAAAAAGGCCCAATTCGGAAATAATTAGGGGAAAGCTGGAAATTGTTTTAATCCCTTCAGTTTATGTCTAGAATGTATATGCTACGTTTCCCCCCTCCTACTAGGTGAGCGTTAGGAATTATACATTGATTTATAATAAAAAAAACACTTTTTTTTAAATACCATAACATTAGCTCGAAATCACTAACTTTTTTAAAAACATTGTCAATACAAAAGTTGTAGAGCTTCAAATTCTGAATAAAATGAGTACCTACACTTAATACTTTTGTTGAATATTAAGGTCACAATTCTACTTTAAAGTTTTAGCCCCGTGGTCAGAGGGTTGAACTCAGAATTAATTAGGGGAAAACTGGAAATCGTTTTAATCCCTTCAGATTAGGTCTAAAATGAATATTCTATGTTTTCCCCTTCGTACTAAGTGAGCATTAGGAAATATGTACACATTTAACATTCGAAAAACACGCTTTTCTTTAATATTTTTAACAATATCTAAAATTGCGACCTTAATTTTGAACAAAAATATTAATGTGAATATTCATTTTATTCAAAATTTTAAGCTCTACAACATCTGTATTGGCAATTTTTTGATGTAGTTAGCTGTTTTGAGATATTGTTAAGGTAGTCTGGTCTCTCCTATCTTGAAGCTCTTGATTAGTGATTAAGGGAAAATTTTGAAATGGAATTGCGATCTTAATTTTGAACAAAAATATCGGGTACTCACTTTATTCAGAATTTTATGCTCTACAACATTTGTGCATTGACAATGCTTTTGATAGACTTAGCTGTTTTGAGATATTCTTAGGTAACTTGGTCTCTCCGGACTTCAAGCTCTTGATTAGCGATTAAGGCAAAATTTTGAAATTAGAATTGCGACCTTAATTTTGAACAAAAATACTAATGTGGGTGCTCATTTTATTTAGAATTTTAAGCTCTACAACATTTGTATTGCAATGTTTTTGATAGCATTAACTATTTTCGAATGTAAATACGTACATATTTCCTAACGCTCACTTGGTACGAGGGGAAAAACATAGAATATTCATTTTAGACCTAATCTGAAGGGATTAAAACGATTTCCAGTTTTCCCCTAATTAATTCTGAGTTCAACCCTCTGACCACGGTGCTAAAACTTTAAAGTAGAATTGTGACCTTAATATTCAACAAAAGTATTAAGTGTAGGTACTCATTTTATTCAGAATTTTAAGCTCTACAACATTTGTTGCAACAATGTTTTTGAAAAAGTTGGTGATTTCGAGATAGTGTTATGGTATTTAAAAAATATGTGTTTTTTGACTATAAATCAATTTATAATTCCTAACGCTCACCTAGTACGAGGGGGAAAACGTAGCATATTCATTCTAGACCTAAACTGAAGGGGTTAAAACAATTTCCAGCTTTCCCCTAATTATTTCCGAATTCAACTCCCTAACCACTGGGCTATACAACACGTGGTTCATTTATCGAAAAAGGAAAAAAAAATAACTTTCGATTACAAATCAATAATAATGCCTGCGATTGTCATCTGTAATTGTTGCTTTTGCGTTTAAAAATGAGTCAGAAAATATCTCAGAAAGTTTTGCATAGCGGGGGGGGTGAATATATTTTTTTAGAACAGACTTGGGAAAAATTAAAATTCGATTTTTTTCTTTTAGTTTTAGCCAAATTTAAAATTTGATACATCATCTCAAATAAAAACTTTCTCTGCATACTCTTCTGATATTTGAGTAAAGCAGTGATGGAACAGTGCAGCACCATAGAATCAATATACACCGCTAAATTTTAATAGTAATCTTCGTCTTACTTCAAGACAGAATTTCTCAGACATTTGAAGGCGAAGAATAGTACTATAAAAATTTAGTGGAGACAATCGCCCAACTGCTGCGCCACTGTTCCATCACTAGTAAAGAAAAGAATAAATATTAATTTGTTTTCGGAATTAACAAAGATATACTTTTTTTTATTAATAAGTTTTTTAATTAAAAAATGCATTAGTTAAATAATACTTTTCACGACAAGAATCATATATTTCCAAATTTTCTTCTCAAAACAAAAAAAATTCGAAGATATTCAGAGGATATAATTAGTGAAAAAAAAAATGTACAGAGTTTCACAGTTTTATGTGTTAAGAAATTTATGTTGGCAAAACTTTTATTAGCAAACTAACATTAATTGCGCGAGAACATTTTTTCCTCAAATTGCTCTGTTATATTTATAATGATAACATTAATAATATAGGTAAGTTAAATTTGCTTACCTTTTTCTAAGATATCCAATCTTTCTCTAGTCTCCTGCATATTCCTTATATTGGTGATGAGCATCTTGTAGAAAAACTTCTTTCTTAATCTGCATTATGTTTAAAATTATTTTATGGTTGTGTAGTAATATATATTTGTATTTCTCGTTTTTTATGCGGATATATTTTAGAAGAAAAGAAAAAATATATATTTATTAACTTGTTTTTAACAAAAGCAGCGAAAAAGACGTGCATGATTGACTTTCTTGATTAACTGAGAGGCATGAAAGAAGTTTATAAAATTGATTGTTATTTATATCCATTTGGAGATTAATTTTCTTGATATATTACAACAATTTAGATGCATAAATTTAAATATAATAAATCTTGAAGAAATAAATTAGGGTTAAATGGACTTAAATGCATGGAAGAAGGCTCAAGCTACACAGACAATAAAAAAGTACTATGTACAGTCGAACCCCGATTCAACGAATCACGATTTAACGAATTTCTCGATTTAACGAATTTTTTTACGATCCGGGCGAAAATGGAACAAAAATACTTCGATTTAACGATATTATAATCTCGATTTAACGAATAACTTTCTATGCAAAAAAAAAGTGAATAATTGAAGAAATTTTCTAATATTTATAAAATATTTTCAGAGTTCCTGATTATCGATTTTCAAAATATGTATCATATGACGCAGAAATATCTTTATGCGAAAATGTGCTTTATACCGAGGTTATTCATGCTGCAGTAATGGATCGGATGAAGAAGATGAAATAGAAATGAAGCATTCAACATTCAAAGAAGTAGTTAGTTTAGATTCTTTGAAATGGAATTTGATGGGCTTATAATGTTGATAATACTATTTTCACAGCTTCAGGAAAAAATCGATATAGAAGTTTGGAATACAAAATTGAAATAATGCAAACAAACATCTATAAACGATATCTTATAATTTATCTACAAAAGTTGAATAAATGATATTCTTTCTTAATTAAAATGATCGTGATTTATAGCGGTGCATAAAAAAGAATGAATTTTTAAACAATGTATTTTCAGGAAACAACAAATGTTTAAAATCGTGATTAAGGCAAGTGAAGAATCTCCTTTTTATTTACAGCCATTTTTTACCTTGTGCTGTTGTATAAAAAAATTCCTTTGATTATCTTGATTTAACGAATAATCTCGATTTAACGAACAAAGTTGCTAGTCCCGAACGATTCGTTAAATCGAGGTTCGACTGAATTGATTTTGATCAACTTGTCATATTTGCACTGAGTCATTTTATTCTACAATCTCCAGAATATTTTTTTAAGCTAAAACAGTAAGAATATAAATTTTACCCACCCCCGTCCTGGAACGACAATTGCCTATAACTCAAGTTGTAATTCATTTGTCGAAAAAGGAAGAAAATGGTTGGATTATAAATCCATTCAATAATCATGCTTTTATATAAATGTTTAATATTTAAGAAATATTAGATTTATTATATACCCCCACCCCCTTTTTCTTGGTAAAAGTAAAAAAAAAGACATGTAATAAGTTTAATGTAAAGGTATATAATACGATAATGTAACTGTTTAATACAATGTAATAATTATAACATATACAAATATTATAATAAATTTAATGTAAACATATAAGGCTGTTTGTCGCCCAGATGAAAAATTTTAGTACATTTTTCTCTTATTGTTTAATTATTTCAAGTCACTTGTGAATAAATTTTAGTATTTGTTCATTCAAATTCATGAGAGAGAAAGAAAATTTGATTAGTTAAAATTTCAAAATGTAGGAAGACGCAATACCTTGCCCCCTCTCCCTTCCCAGCATTATCGCCTATGAGAATATTATTTCATATCAATTAATAGTTTTATTAAATTTGGCGAAATTGTTTGCAAAGTCTCTTTTATGTGCTATTACTACAGTTAACTTCAATCCTTAAAACCAAACAAGTCATAGTTTTTTTTTTTTTTTTTTTTTTTTTTTTTTTTTTTTTTTTTGTATTTGCCCATTGCATATAAGATTACACTTACTATAAAGAGGGTGAAATGTGATGTAACTCATCTATTAAATATAGCGGAGTAGAATATGACGTTTCTTTCACAAGGGACATTTTTCTCCCTTTTTACCTTTAAATTCATGCACAAGCGTAATCATCAAATGGTTCTAATAGAATTAAAATAAAATTAATCTAAACCATGTAAGGTTCTATCACACAAACAGAAAAATTTTAGTTAATTTTTCTCGTAATGTTTAATTATTTAAAGTCACTTGGAATCAATAAATTTTACTACAGTAAACTCTGTCTAAGGTGGAATCGATCGGGACCGAGAAAGTTTTCTGTAATAGACAATATTTCGCCTTAGACAAATTTTACTCTATGTCTATGGATTCGCAGGGGCTTGAAAATCTTTCCGAGTTAATTCCGAATTAGACAGATTTCCTTACACAAAGTCCGCCTTACAGAGAGTTTACTGTATTTTTATTTTCAAATTCAGGGGGACGAAAGAAAAATTTAGTTAGTTAAAATTTCCAAAGCAAGGGTGAATGAAGCCCCCCCACCCCCTCCCTGACTCTCCCTCTCCACCCGCCGCCTATGATAATATAATTTCATATCAAGTGATATTTTTCTTACATTTGGCGAAATTCTTTTCCAAAGATCTTTTCCATAGGTATTTTCAGATAAAATTACACATACTGTAAAGAGGGCGAAACCTGATATAACTTATATATTAAATACAGTGGGATAGAATATAACGTCTCTTTCGAAAGCGGCATTTTTCTCTTTTTTCATTTAAATTCAAGCAAAAGCATATAATCGTCAAATGGGTTCTAATAAAATTTAAATAAAATTAATTTAAACGTGTAACGCTCTTTCCCCCAGTCAAAAACTTTTAGTTCATTTTTATCTTACTGTTTAATTATTTCAAGTCATTTGAGGTCAATAAATTTTACTATTTTTATTTTCAAATTAATGGGAGTGAAAGAAAAACTTATTTCGCTCCCATTTCAAATTCTAGGAAGAAGCAATCACCCCCCCCCCCTTCCCTGCCGTCGCCTACGATAAGATGCAATTACTATATAGTTAACTTCAATCCTTGAAACCAAACAAGCCATCAATTTCTTTGAAGTGGCCACTGCAGATAAAATTACACTCACTTTAAAGAGGGCGAAATCTAATATAACTCATCTATTAAATGCAGTGTAATATAATGTAACGTCTCTTTCAAAAGCGGCATTTTTCTCCCTTTTTATTTAAATTCATGAAAAGGTGTAATCACCACATGGTTCTAATAAAATCTGATCAGCTGGATCATGTGTAATTTTAAATAACAATTATCTTTTAAAATCGAATTTCAAACTTTATAGACATTTACTATTTTTCACTTGAATTTAAAAAAAAAAAAAAAAAAAAAAAAAAAAAAAAAAGAAGTGCGAAAAAGGAAACAGGCAATCATTCGAAACGAAAGTAATTTCCCCACTTCTCTTTTCAAAACTCGGTAAAATTCTTCATTGAAAAAAAAAAAAAAATCAGAAAGGTTTCTGAGAAAAAATGGGCCACGGCTCGCCCAAAACCAATGTCCTGTAAAATTCTGTTTTTTTTATTAAGAAACATTCCTGATCAAAGTTAAGAACTACAGAAGTATGTGGATATAGAGCATCCTAGAAATTTCTGATATTTTGAAGAAACGTTTTCCTTGAAACTTTTAGGCAATTATCTGCTCATAAACTTCATCATAACACTCAAAAAGTAAATATTAATTCTGGGCAGAGAATATTATCTTCTTTTATTTTATTTTATTTTATTTTGTTTAATAAATCATAATAAAAATTTGATGTCGGATGGACATTTCAGTTAAAGAAGTAACTTTTTATCTATCTAATATTTAGATTGCTAAATTTGTGAATGTAATAGCAACAGCAATAGCAATAATAATAATAATACTTTAAAGTTGTATTTGGAGTAATATATATATATATATATATATATATATATATATATATATTTCTTATTTTACATACTGGTTTCATATGTTAATTTCTAAATCATCTTTAGAACTTTATCAATTTCTTCATATATTTGTGATTTCAAATTTATTATATATATATATATATAACATTATATAATTACAATTCATCATCTATTTCCAAAAAAATATATATATAACCATTAAATAAACATTACCGACCACCAACAAAAACTGTGAAATTATGAATAAAATGACATTAACTAATACAGTTCCCTCCTGTATGCTTAACATAGATTCCAAAAACATAGTAAAAAACTGCAAAAATTGAATAACAGAAATGGAAGGATGGAAATTTGTAGAACTTAGGCAATCATCGGGTCTCAAATGCCTTAAGTTTCAATAATAAAATGTGTGGTTTCATCTTCATATTAGCCATAAATTAGCTAAAGAATATGAACTTGGGACTTCCACACACAGAAAACCGAGAAATAAACCATTGAACACCAATTAAATTCAAAATGAAACAAGATTAAAAAGGATAGAGGAAAAATAAAAACAAAAACAAATTACCAAATTAAAATCCATAGTGTCATATCATTAGGTATAACAAATACGCTCATTATGCATTTTATTCTCATTTAAGATAGTATACTATTAGAAATTAATATGATATTGTCCTGAACAGGCTAAAAGTTAAATACAAGTTAATCGTTAACTTTATTAAATATTAATGAATATGAATAAATTTAATATATTAGTTGTAAATTGCCATCCAATTGGGCGAAAAATGTCCGGACCAGGATTCGAACCAGGGATCTCCTGGCTGAAGCCGCCAGTGCTCCATCATCTGAGCTATCCCTGATGAATCTGGTGGAACTTTTTCACCCAGCTAACCTTAATGATTATAGCATTTGGTCTAAAACTTGGTTCGGCTCAACAGAATAAATCTCAGGTAACGAAACTCCAGAAATCGCTGGATACGTAATTACATAAGATTAATTTTAACACAATTATTCTAATTGGTAAATAAATCATATTAGATGTAAATTTCCAACTGGTGGAAAAATGTCCAGACCAGGATTCGAACCAGAGATCTCCTGGCTGAAGCCGCCAGTGCTCTATCTGAGATATCCCGGATGAATCTGGTGGATCTTTTTCACCCCAGCTAACCTTAATGATTATAGCATCTTGTCTGAAACCTGGTTCAGCTCAACAGAATAAATCTCAGGTAATGGAACTCCAGAAATCGCTGGATACGTAATTACACCAGATTAATTTTAACACAATTATTCTAATTGGTAAATAAATCATATTAGATGCAAATTTCCAACTCGGCGAAAAATGTCCGTGAAATTTAATATGAATTGATAAATATATAAATATAACTACACCGTTATACATATAAAAGTATCGAATTAACATCCATTATAAAATGTGTATTAGCAACGTAGTTATAAATCAAATGTCCCATTTTTTTTATTAATCATTGCGTATTATCCAGACAACGCCACCCTCCTCCATACTGTAACATCTACCCACCTAACCGTCCTATAATAATTTTTTATTATTGTTTTACAATTTTTAATTTTTTATAATTATTTTCTTATTTTATACATTTTTTTTTTGTAATTTTATTTACGCATGTGTTAATTTGTTTTTTAAGATCATTTAAGTACTAATTATATATTAAAGAATATATGAATTTTTTTGGAAAACCATGATTTAATGCATCATAAATTAGCTTTTTAATATTATTGTTAAGTAGATGAGAAGAACATAAACACTTTATTCTATATAAATGATTAAGGATTATATTACGATATACAGAATTATGAAGACAAGATTTAAAATTAGTAAATGTATTAACTTTGAATTTAAATTCTTTACGTTTATAATATAGAACAGTTATTGTTTTGTTTTCTTTTATTGTAATTTTAAGATCTAAAAAGTTAATATTGTTAGATAGGATGTTTTCCTTTAATTTTAAATTAGTAGGATAATCTACTGGAAATTGAGAAATATTAGTTTGATCAGTGGCAATTAAAATTATGTCATCAATATATCTATATAAATGTAGATTACTATTAGTAAAAGTACGTTCATAGTGATATAAGTATAAGTCTGATAATAAAATGGATGTACATCCACCTTGTGGTATACGGACGTTCTGTAAATATAATGTGTTATCTTGCAAAATATAATTATTATAGACAATGAAATTTGTTAAAGATTTAAAATAAACTATATCTATATTAAATGATAAATCCAGTTTATGATGATACTTTTTAAATAATGCATTTATAATATTGTGTAGATCTAATAAATCTATATTATTAAAAAAATCTTTGAAATCATATGTCGTTATATTGTTTACACATTTAAGATTTTTCCTAATATTGACCATCTGATAGCTATTTTTTATACAATGTGTGTTATCAGCGGTTGTTGTCAGTATATACACTATATGGCCATTAATGACCGGCAACTTTCAATTTTAGACATTTTGTCGAATATTTAGAAATATACTTGACAGATTCTTCTTGAATTTCAGGATTAAAAAGAACAGGTATGACCTCATATTTAGCAATGTCGATTTGTTAAGGGGGGCAATTAGGGGCCAACAAAAAATCAAAGAAAAAAAAATAATACTTGGGATCACCCTGTAAAATAAAATGCACGAAATGATCTAACGCTACCGAATATAAATAAACAGACTCTGTGCAATATGTGTATTCTTTTGTGTAAAAATAGCACGTATATTAATAGACATATAGCGATTTATTTTAAAAAAATTCTTGCATTTGCTTATAACATGCAGAGTTTTCAACCAAATTTAACTCCGGTTTCAGAAAAATTGAAAAAATATAGTAGAAACAATATAGTGTAATTGGAATATAAATATATTAAATATTTTGGGAAATGTGAGCACTTGTATGAAATTTTTTTTATCTGCGCCTGCGCGAACGATAACAAGGATAATTTTACATAATTTAATAGTCAAAAGTCAACTCTCAACTTATTAAAAAAAATCTAGTCAAATATCGTAAAAATTCAGAAAGATATCGACGTTAAAGTGAGCAAATTTTTAGTTGTTCTCTAAAAGCAGCTGAATGATAAGGGATTTTACGCAAATTGCCCTTTTTTATTAACTGACTTTCAGAAAAAAGTTAGTATTTAGTGAGTATCAACGAGTAGATTTGGAAGAAAATGCTTCGATTTTGATACTTCTTTTGATCATCGTATAGGCTCGTTCTGGTGGTTATCCAAGAAGAACTAAAGCATCAATAAAAAATTAAAATTAAAAAAAATAAAAATAAAAAAAATGACAATTTGTGGAAAATCCCTTATCACTCAGCTGCTTTTAGAGAACAACTAAAAATTTGATCACTCTAACGCCGATATCGTTCTGAATTTTTACGATATTTGACTGGATTTTTTTTTAAAGTTGCTCCATAGAGTTGACTATTAAATTATGTAAAATGATCCTTGTTATCGTTCGCGCATGCGCAGATAAAAATTATTTCATACAGCTGCTCACATTTCCTAAAATATTTAATATATTTATATTCTAATTGCACTATATTGTTTCTACTATATTTTTCAGTTTTTCTGAAACCGGAGTTAAATTTGGTTGAAAACCCTGCATGTTATAAGCAAAAAACATGCAAGAATTTAATTTTTTTAAATAAATCGCTATACTTCTATTAATATACAATGCTATTCTTACACAAAAGAATACACATATTGCAAAATGTCTGTTTATTTATATTCGGTAGCGATAAATCATTTCGTGCATTTTATTTTACAGGGTGATCCCAAATATTATTATTATTATTATTATTATTATTTTTTTTTTGGTCCTCTAATTGTCATCGACATTGCTAAATATGAGGTCATACCTGTTCTTTTCAATCCTTAAATTCCAGAAGAATCTGTCAAGTTTATTTCTAAATATTCGACAAAATGTCTAAAATTGAAAGTTGCCGGTCATTGATGGCAATATAGTGTATATTTGATTGAGAATTTTTAATAGAAGTTTATTTGCTATATTATTATATGTATTGCATCGAATAGTTACAGTCCTAAATTTAATTGGTTCCTTATGAAATTTGGGTATAAGAACTAAATAAGGATAATTAAAAGGTAGTAGAGAAAATACTTAATAGTTTTAATAACTTTGAATTTTACGATTGTTTACTATTACATTTTCATTGGTTTTTTGAAAGGATTTGTTAGAACAAATATAGGATGTAAGAAGTTGATGATAAAAAGATTTACATATGGTTGCATAATTATTAGGAGATTTGTTTACATATCTTAATAACGTAGTTTTTTTGTAGTAATTTGCTGGAAAAAATGCTTTGTGTTAATAGTAATGAAATTGGAAATATTATATTTTAAAGCCTTAGTTAATTTTTCCAGTTTGGGCTCTTTTAAATCTATGGAAAGCATTGTATCATGTTACTTTTATTCATAATTTAATTTACTTGCTCAATCCTTCGCCAAATCGAAAGATTCTGTATACAGAAATCATGAATTCGGTATTTTTATGTTAGCCGATTGCAGGTGATAAATCGCAACCCGTCATATTTTTTCTTATTTCATTAATTTCATTTAAAACATAATACTTCCACTCATTTTATTTAAAATACATAACTTTAATTTAAAACTAAAATACTTAAAATTTATGACTCTCAATTTTCTCTTATTTCTTAAAAAAAAGAAAAGAAAAAGAAGAAAATGAAAAGAAAAGGAAAAGAAAATAATAAAAAGAAAAGCAAAAAAAGTAATAAATAATACTATAAACTATGACATTTAATTTCAACATCAAAGCTTTGTTTTAATTTACCTCGCGAAAAACTGTTTATGACAGTCGTATGAGATGGACTATTATAATACTGATGATATGATGGCGATGGAACAATATTTGGCGATTTATCACCTGCGCCCGGCTAACATTAAATTACCAAATTGGTTGTTAGGCATATAAAAAGTGAAGCGGTCAACCCAGAACTATCGATGACAGTCACATGACTTAGACTATTATTACAGATACTTTGAAGATTATTTATTTGTTTAGTGATATATTTTTTGGAAACTACAGCTGCTAAAGAACACTTTCCTCGTTTTTTTGTGTGTTGTTTTACTTTTTAAATTATGATTTGGAGTATAGGATAAATAGGAGAATAATCAATAGTATTATTTATAGATGAAAACACTTTAACAGGTCTATTAAATATTTCACTATTAAGTCCATATATGGATAAATGGCGTTGTAATAATTCATATATGATATGACTCCATACAAAGACGTTCTGATTTATTTTTTAAAATTTGTATGATTTCAATTGTCGTATTTTTAAATTGATGTTTATGAAAATGCTGTATATATATATATATATATATATATTGTAAAAGAGGGTTGCATTTAATAGATAAAATGTTTTGTCTCCAATATGTTTACAAATAAATATATTTTTTTTATTTATATTAACTTTTCTTTTACCTATTTTTATAAAATTTGAAGATAAATTTCAACTTTAATAGAACAAGTAAAACTAAAACTGAAGTAATAGACGCTACAAAGATAAAATACATATACCTCAAAACCTGACTATATCATCCTAAAAATGTGATGAACAACTTCAAGTTGCAACAGTAACGCACACACACACACAAAAAAGTAATTTTAGAACGCTTTTTACTCTTGTGGGCCTTTTAAATTTCTAATTTTTTTTTTATATGTATAAAACTGTTCTATGTGAGTATTTGAGTCTTAAAAGCAACAACCACGCCAAATTTCTAGTTTATATCCCTAACAATTCCGAATAAATAGTAAATAGAACACTTTTCGCTCATTTCACCTTTTAAATTTCGCATTTTTTAGAAATCGCTCTTTTACATCTTTATAAGTATGACCACGCGGCACCAGATTTCTTATTTAGAAAAATTTCTTATTTAGACAGATTTCTTATTCTCAATGCTGATTACCTGTTCAGTACCTGTTCAGTACCCATTTCTTATTTAGACTCAGTTACTTTCTAGCAGACACAGTTCTAATTATGTATTCTACTGAATGAATATGTAGTATAACAGATCTATACCTTCTTCGAGGACAAAAATTAAATTAATTGCATGGAATAACTAATGGAAGAAATTTATTAAACTACATTAAACCAGATTAAGATTGTTAGCATTTAAGTCTTAACAGCAACAACCACACTAAATTTCTAGTTTATATCCCTAACAATTCCGAATAAATCGTAATTAGAACATTTTTCGCTCATTTCACCTTTTAAATTTCGAATTTTTTAGAAACCGCTCTTTTACATCTTATAAGTATAGCGACCATGTGGCACCAGATTTCTTATTTAAAACTTCTTATTTAAACAGATTTCTTATTCCGATTTCTTATTTAGACCCAGTTACTTTCTAGCGGGCACAGTTCTAATTATGTATTCTACTGAATGAATATGTAGTATAACAGATCTTACCTTCTTCGAGGACAAAAATTAAATTAATTGCATAATATAAATAATAGAAGAAATTTATTAAACTACATTAAACCAGATTCAGATTGTATTACGCATTATGTTTAGAAATATTGTCTGTTTAAATTTGTGCCGAATAGTCAATTGGGAAGATTAATTTTATAGCTAAAAAGGGTAAAAATGGATTTAATTAATAATAATAATAATAATAAAATTGAAGCTAAGATGTATTTAAATGTAATAGTTTTTTTTCCTCTAAAAATTGAGCAAAGCAGACGCAATTACCCCTATAAAGCAAAGAAAAAATAATGTTAATTTGTGGAAATGAAAACCTCAAGCAAAATAGATTTCATCCAAGTATTTATAGCATTTAGCTGATATTTTCAATTCAATTATAGTTTAGCATTGCATAAAAAATAAATAATTAAAAATACATATTTTATTGTATAATTAAACATTATTTTTCCTCAAGAAATTTGGTTTTCAAAATTCACATCTTTTTTTAATACTGAAAATTTTGCTAAGAATAATAAATGAAAGTATAAAGGTAGAAAAAAAAAAAAAAACAGACATCGTTTTTTGAATTCGTGAAAGCTGACAAAATCTGAGGCATATCATTGCTTCAATCTATCCGTATTCGTCAGCAATTGAAAATATAATTAGTTGATAGTTACTTAAAAATTATTTAAAGAGACTTACTTTAGTGCTATTTTTCACCAACTACGATAACTTTAAATATTTGAATATTTAACTTTGAAGTTTCGATTGATATGAACGTTGCTATTCAATAAAAATTACTTTATAAATAGGCCTTTTCAAGATATTTTGTTTCTTTAAAATGCACAGAATGAAACAAATGTCACTGAAAAAAATAAATATCTTTTAACTTTTACAACGGGTATTCATTATTTAATTAAGAGAAGGGGGAAATGGGGACTGCGCAATATGTAAGGGAAATCGGATAACGGTTAAAGAGAAGCATGATGACAAAGGGTTGGGTTGGGTTGATTGTTGACGGCCGATTATCTGCTCCAGGGATATGGGCCCTAGGGGGGAGTGCCCTTCGTGGGGATCTTTCTAAGGGAACCTAACCCGTATTTACGCATGGAAAAATCCATGGCTTCGAAGAAAACCACGAAAACTCCGAAACGGTTAGGCCGACGGGCGCGATTGGGTTTGAACCCAGCACCTCCCGTCTACCAGCTTCGAGAGCAGAACCTCTCAGCCACTGGTGGGGCCATGATGACAAAGGATATCTCCGGGATAAATACTGCTGGCTTTAAATAAAAAAACACGAAGCTATAATTCCCAATCGCAAAATAATCCACTCATCCATGTATTATAATTTCGGATATTTTAATTTAAATCTTAAACAACTGGTTTGTATTATTTATTCACCTATAAAAATAATTTGTCATTAACCAAACATTATCAAAATTATGACGTTTAAGGGGCCGGCCGCTTGACTGAAAGTCTCCAATTGCGATGTTTACCTATAAGAAAACTTAAAAGCACAATTGCTCATTACCTATTATAATTATTAAAATACAGTTTTCAGCATCAGAATTTAGACGGCAGATGCCGACGATGTGTGCTTTTAAAAATTAATCCACTAAAATTTAAGTATATTAAAGAAGATGATAATATTCCTCCAGGGAAAATTCAAAGTTTATAGGAATTTTTAAATACTTAAAATTGAATGAAACAATTTTTAAAAACACACATCGTCGGCATCTCACGTCTAAATTCGGATAGAGAAAACCGCACTTTAATAATTATATTAGGTAACGAGTTATCCCGCTTCTAAGTTTTCATAGGTTAACGATAGGATTTCGCGATCGAGGAGTTTCAGTGAAGCAGCAACTTTTCTGGTTAAGCTCCCCCAAAAATGGTAATGAGTCATCAACAGAATACTGAGCGAAGAAGTGAGAAGGAGGAGCACTTCGTAGAGGAGCAATAATATAATGTTTTCTGGGAACATTTCACTGAGCAACCCCTAACCAAAGAAGTGTTACAAGGACCAAAATTTTCAGGCTCGGTAATGAACGAAAGCTGTCTGCACCCGCGTGCAAAAATCATTAGAATCAGACCTGACTTGACCCAACCTCATTCAATTCCCACAAAGAATGCTGATATTTCTTATTAACATTATCATAACAATTAAAATTCTTTAAAAAGAACATTTGCATACATATTTATGCGGAAACATTAACAAGCCATCATTTTTCGCATTATAATGTTTACAAACAATGGAGCATGGAATGCAGAATATGTGTAATAATGTTAATGATCACTTGACTATTACATACATAAAGATTCTTAAAAAAAAAAAAAAAAAAAAAAAAAAGATTTTCGATTCCAAATGACTTCAATGGTCATTTCTTCCACTTTCATTTATTTTACGTTTAAAAATGAATCTCTGGATGTGTCAGAAAGTTTCCTGTTGTTGAGTGAAGTTATTATTATTTTTTTTTTAACAGGTTTAATTTTTAAAAAGTATTTACATAAATTGAAAAATATGGATTTTAATCATTTCTACTATTACAAATTGCAGTACATTTTTGAAACATAAAATTACTTACGTAAATTTTATCAAATTATTTCCTCATTTAACATTCGTGTATGGCACAAAAAAAAAAAAAAAAAAAAAAAAAAAAAAAAAAATTGTTGTATAGCAAAAATGTGTGTTTTACACTTTAGATTTTCTTAGGAAAATAAAGACACGTAGAGAATTTTATTTTATCTTATGATGTCAAATATGATGCAAAACCTAGCGATTTTACAGATACAGCTAATTTAACTGAAGTTTGAATTATTTTTCCTTTGAGCTCAACATTAAACTGAGTTATATTTGACTGGATAAATTTCATATATATCAAAAATAATTCAGTGACAGCATTTTATTGTACAGTAAAGTTTTATGCATGAAAAATTTCTTTATCAATAAGCTGCAGTTTAATATGAAAAACCAATTAATTTTATTCAGACGAATCTTAAAAGAAATGTTGTGGAAACGCCAGAAAAGCTCAGAAATATATAAAAAAAAAATCCCTGCCGGTTCGGCCTATACAGGCACAGGTAAATTTCGAAGCTAAGTACTAATTTCACCAACAAAAACTAAATTACGATTAAAGATAAACACAGTTTAACAATTTTATCTGGTCGCTTTTGACGAGTTTTTAATTTCATTTTTTCTAAAAGAGTTGTTTTTGTCAGAATCATGCAAATGTGATATTTTTTCTTCTACCCCCCCCCCCCCCACACACACACACACTCTTTTTCTTCTTCTTCTTCTTCTTCTTCTTTTTTTTTTTTTTTTTTTTTTTTTTTTTTGTAAGACTTAATTGGTCTTATTAAAAACTTCTCAGTATAAAAGTTGGAGATAATATTAAGAAGATTTATAATAAATTTAATCAGATTTGATGTCTTGTGAAGTGACGAAGTTATGAATATTTTTCTGCTTGAACCCTTTTTTTTTTTCGTTTTTAATTTTAATTTAATTTAATTTAATTTTTTTCTCTCTAAGAGTTGGTCGTATCAAAAACTTATTAATATAAAAGTTGTAGATAATATTAAGAAGATTTATAATAAATTTAAGTATGGATTTGATATATTGAGAATTGATAATTATATATTGTGATTGATATATTGTGAATTCTTTTCTTCTTAAAACCCTATTTTTGCGCCCCTTGAGGCCATTTTTAATTATATCAAAAATCTGTCATACATAAATTTTTGCCCATTTTTCTAGAAGTAATAATAACTTTAAACTGATTCGACATGTATCATAATTAAGAAGTTTTGGTGTTTTATCTGTTTTTACTAAAACCCTCTCCATTTCGACTCCCTAATCCCCAGTCATGTCATTGACCAGGAAATTTGTATATTTATGTATATTATAAGCCTCTCGTTGAAATCCAGGTCAAAAACCAAATGAAATTTTTTAAACAATTTTAGCCTCGGAAAAATTAAGCGGATGGTTACAACTCCAACAATGCTTAGCTATTGTAGATTTATCAAATTCCTGCTTCCTACTATAATTTTCATGTTCCTTCAATCTAAATCTTAAGAGCACGTTTTGTCTGCCCAATGCATAAGAGCCCACATTCACAATAAATTCTACAAATACCCCCAACTATTATGGCTGTCAATCGGATCCCTGAGTTTGGAAAAAGCTATATTAGTGACTGGAGAGAAAACGCTGATGAAGGGGATCTGGGTATCCTTGAATCGGCCATATGAGGTTTAAGGGTCCTGTCCCTGCCGGCGAAGACACTCACGAGCTAATGCTAATCCTATAAGGAGGGATTTTTCTAATATCTCGTTTGCATTTAGACATTTTTAAATAATTTTTTTGCATTGGATAGCCGAGGTCCGTCTCTATAGCGCACCTTGGTTACTTTTTCGATTTTAGTTGCAGATATTTTTTAGAATGACACTTTCATTTTCAGAACCGGTTTTGAAAATGAAAGTAACTTTATTAAAAATATCTGCGACCAAAATCAAAAAAGTAACCAAAGTGCGCTGTAGAGACGGACCTCGGCTATCCAATGCAAAAAAAAAAAAAAAAAAAAAAAAAAAAAAAATATATTTAAAAATGTCGAAATGCAAACGAGATATTAGAAAAATCCCTCCCCATAGGATTAGCATTAGATCGTGAGTGTCTTCGCTGGCAGGGACAGGACCCTTAATGTAATGTTGGTGTAATTTGTTCATTTTAACGTTGTAAATTTTAGCCTATAACTCGCACAAAGTGATTACTTTCTGGTTATAAACTCTTGAAATCTGAATAAGAATATAGTAAAATTTTATGCATTTACGAATGAAATGCTGGTCTCCATGAGATATTTGCTCACATCTAAATAACGTAGCCACTTTTTGATACATTCACGAAAAATATTTTAGTGATGGATGCATGAATCTTGCAGATATTGTTACCCAGGAAAATTAAAAACCCTATTCATTTCTTAGGCTATGACAATACTTGAAACTGTAAAGCAAATAGAAAAAAAAATGTGAATAATGTCGGAAAAGTTATATTTGTTGAGAGGGGAAAACAAAAAAAAGAAGAAAAATTGAGAACACTCTTAATCAAAAATTGAATTTAATGATAGTTCGCTGAATAAAATCAGTTTGTATCACTGTTATCGTAAGAGAAACATAGATATACTTTCGTTTGTATTCTTCTCTGTCTCAAAAGATTGAATTAATTGAGTTTAGCTGCCAATAAGCTGAGTTTTGATGCCGCTCTGCATCTCATTTGATTGTTAATGGAGTACAGATACGCCTCTCAGTGTTTAACCTTCACGCTAGAACGCATCCGCTACACTCAGTCTGTCACGGCAGCCATCAGAAGATGTCTTCAGCAAAAGAGAACTCATTAAATCATTCGCAAAAAAGATGGGACGATCATCACAGGTCCTCCGCATCTCAAGATATAGCCTTTGCTACCATTGGAATCAACAGATGTTTGTCGGTAGATAAGCATCAATAAAGTCATTAACATCGATGATTGTTTGTTGTCTCTTACCATTAGGATAATTTTATCTTTTAGTAGGATTGGTGGCTCCATACAGGAGCCAGGGCATTATAAATGTTTTGTCTTGTCAACTCTTTTTACGAGGCAAAGAGTTTTATGTCTTGAGAATGAAAAATGATTTGGTTAAAAGCAGAAGCTATTTTCCCGATCAAAAGAAACAATGTGGCTAGCATCTGGAAGTTAAACATCAAGTTTGATTTCAACTTTAAATCACATAAAACAACTTCATAAACTAAGCGAAAATTTAGGATTGCTTTTTTAAAAAGTTTTCCTTAATCATATAAAAAAGTCCTTTGGATTTTTGTTTTATCGGGTATTTAGGTTATGAAAATTTATCTCGAATTTTCTATATTTTCATCACAAAACAACACGAATCTTTCTTTTAGTTTATGTGAAGCAATTTTTGTAATTAAATACATGATATTTGAAGATATTAATTCTTAAGTTTCGAAGAACTGAACACCGTTTCAGTTTTTATATATACTGGAATAACAGGCTTCTCTGCGATGTCATTTCTCAGACTGTCATCTCCCGGTTTTAAAAGCTAAATTTGATGCTAGTTTTTGAAAGATGCTTTGACTTTATAGGAAGATAGGAAATCCTGTTTGACTTTTAAAGTATCTGAATAAGAATACCTGTAAATTTCATATATTTATGGACAAAAATTATTTCATAAATGTATTAGAAAGTGGCCAGTTTGGCTTTACTATAACAGCCTTAACATCGATGATTATTCGCTATTTCTTATACCATTGGAATAATTTTATTTTTTAGTAAGGGTTTTTTATTCCATACAGGAGCCAGGGCATTGTAAATCTGTTGTATATCGGAAATGTTGTGTCTTATCAACCCTTTATTACGAGGCAGTAAGATTTATGTCTTTGGAGCAAAATCAGAACAAATGAAAAATGAGTTGGTTACAAGCCAGAAGCTCTTTTCCTCCACGAAAAGGAAAAAATATTGCTACATCCTGAGTTAAATATGTTTCGTTTTGTCTTAGAATCGATTTCAAATCAGCTTTACTACTAAAATTAACCGAAAAAGAGAGATTCTCTTTCTGTTTTTTCTTAGATCACAATAAGGAAATTAAAATTTTGGTTCTTTGTTAGAATTATAGAGAAATGAATTGTTAAAGAACGGATAATTGGATTATTAAGGATGTTCTTAAGTTTTCTTTCTTTACATCGGACAACAGCACGAATTTTTCAGACGCATTTACGAAGTCGTTTTCATTAGAGATGTGCATGATCGCTGCAGATTTTATAATATAAATGGCAAAGAACCTTAATAATAGTATAATAGTTTATAATAGTATAAGTAATATATATAATTGTATGTTTTGGGCCTATATCAAATAGGCTTTTAAGTTATATATTGCATATTGTAATTAGTATTTTTATTATACTTACTAAAAATTTATATATTCATTAGAGATGTGCATGATCTCTGCAGATTTTATAATATAAATGACAAAGAACCAAACAGTGTTTTGAATTTTCCTATAAATGATATATATCTTAATCCATTTATGTCTAACTTTTTCCCCCTCAAATTTGCTGGTAAAATCAGTTTAAAATGTTGCAAAATGAACTACAAAATAACTAAAAAAAAGTTAAGCTAAATTTTTTGGTATTTATTTGATGAAATGAAAACGCCCTAGATATGTGAATGTATAATAATGCTCATAATAATATAAGTAATATATATAATTGTATATTTTGGGCCTATATGAAATAGGCTTTTAAGTTGTATATTGCATTGTAATTAGTATTTTTATGTACTACTAAAATATATATATATATGTCTTTACAAAGACAAATAATATTATAATTATTATTATTATTACTAAACTAAGAACAACCATGTTTGAGTCTTAAAAACAATTTATTTCATAATCATCCTGAAAATGATTTACGTAAAAGCCTCTCCCTTAATCATAGAATGCCAACATTTCTTAATTATTCCGGAGTCCTATCCAAACGAAAATATATATGAGGCATTGTGTCTGCTTTCTATAAGATACGTTTTGGATTTCATTTCGAAAATTTTGCTTAAATAAGATTTCCGGTTGAAAACATGTTTGTCTTGGATCAGACTCCGCAATGATTAATAGGTGTTGACATCTATGCCTAAATGGCGAATAAAAAATGTATCCATTCGTGCTTAGCGTCCTATATTTGGAACGTTACAAACATGCATAAAAATAGAATAGAACACATAATCTGACAATGTATAAAGAAAGAAAAAAAAAAAGTGCGTATTTCAATTGAAGTCTTACAAGCTATGATTATAACTTATTTATTTGGATCTTTGATAGAAAAAATACAAATAAACTTATTTTTTACATTTCGTCATCTTGAACAATGTAAAATCTATGAGCATCGAAAAAAAAAATCTGGATTTAAGCAAATAAATATCAATCTTATGCTGTCATTTCTTGGTGACAGATAAAAGCATTTATAGATATATTATTTCATGCAGTTTTCATGTTACAGAAGAAGAAAATTATACAAATTTATTAAAATTCGAAGTGTCCTAAACATGGGATGCTAGACATAAATAATTATTCATATTTTTATTATTTTGATACCAATGAGGTGCATTGGGTTTTTTTTTTTTTCATACTTTCAAGGAACTTTTTTTTATCATACTTTCAAGGAACTTTTTTTTAATACAGGTTGTCCACTCTCAATGGTGTCCGATGGCTAATTCCTAAACCGTTAGTCATAGACATATAGTTCCAATTACAAAAATATTTTAAATGACGTAAAAAATTATTTCAAAAGTCGTTTTGATCAATAAACAGATTTCGTAAAAAGTTACGAAATTTAAATTTTTATACGGTCTCCCGGTCCCATGAGTGATAATTAGTAAAAATTTCCTATTTCACCAACAAGGAAACAAAAAAGTCCCATTCATCTAACACTAAAATTGACCAAGAAACTTTTGCTTACCAATTTTCTTCATCTGAAAACAGATGAGTTGGACCATCCTTCGAGAGATCGTACACAAAGTGCTTAAAATATTAGAAGGATGTAATTTCGCGTGTACGTTTTTGCATTGCAGACGAAGGGAATCACTTCGAGCAAGTTTTAAGATAACCTTAACTTTTATTAATTAAGTTTGAGATTAGATAATCTAATAGCATTTATATATATCATTTTGTAAAGAATTAGCTACTGTTGTTTTTCATAATTTCATTTTAAAAAAGTCTGTTAATTTTTAACTTATGTTTTTAGTACAAGTTGTATATTTTTCTTTAATATGTCAGAATGAAAATAGATTTCAAATTTATATTGTAATATTAATTTTACTCTTAACTATTATGTTTTTTTTTGTTTGTTTGTTTTTTACGATTATTTATATTTCTAGTAAATTTGTGAACTACCCCTATTTCGCAGCAAAAAAGGTGCTTCAACTTTAAGCAGTTACCATACACGGTCAGTTTCAATCGTAGAAGAATGGGACTTTTTTGCCATACATCTTAGAGTAATAGGATATTTTTACTAAATATAGCTTATAGGACCAGGGGAGCGTATAAAAATTTAAATTTTGTTGATTTTTTAAGAAATGTTTTTATTGACCCAAATCGCTTTTAAAATACTTCTTTACCTCATTTGAAACGTTTATGGAACTATACGTCTATGATTAACGGCTTAGGAATTAGCCTTTGGACACCGTTGTGAGTGTATAAATACTACTAAGCTATGAAATTAGAATCGGAAAAATTGTTCCCTTTAAAATAACATACTATGATACTACAAAAATTTCAACGTTGTGTCAATAAAATTTTTAGAATAATTAGGGAAAAATGTACACTGATTACGTATTTATTTTTTTTAATCTAATTGAGCATTTAAATTAATTTTATTTTCAATTTAATAGAGTTTTAATTTATTTCAATGCTAGAAAAAATACTTACAGAGATGTCTTTCACCAAAATTTCAGAAACATTGGTATAAATAGCACTGTCACAGTAAGTAAAAAAAAAAAAAAAAAAAGATTTTACAAAGAAAACAACATTATCTACAAATTTTCTCCACAGGGCAAACGAAAGTAAATAAATAGCCTGTCTTTCAGTTACACAATATAGAAAAAACTGTTGATTTTACAAAAAAGACATCTAGGACCACGGTAAAAAACTAATTATTTTGCGAACATAAATTGCATTTATTATGAACTTTCTGTTTTAACAGAATTTGCCCGCAAAATAAACAGTTTACAGTTTTCCTCAGAAATAAAATCATTACTTATTACGAATTTTTATTATTATTTTAACTGATTTTGCAATAAAATAAACGATTTATAGTTTTTTTTTTTTTATAAAGTATATGTATATATATATACATTTAACTTTCAATTTTATCAGGAAAAAAAGCTATCGAAATAAAACATTGGAATTGTTCGATGATTGTGATTTATCGATACGTGATTCCTATCGAAAATAGCTTAGCGGTAAGGATAATCACGGACTTCATTTGACGGCTTTTGAATTAGTTTGTGGTTTTCATTTTTTCCAATCTCTATTTGTTTGGTCTTGGCAAGTGAGGGGGAATGTTGTGCACGTAAAACATGTTTAACCCCGCAGTACAAGTCATAAGCCTTGGCCACTTGTCTTCATGTTTGGTTTTTTCTTAGTTACCCTTGGTTTTGTTAATTATTGTTTTAGTTACAGTTTGTTAGATGTTTTTTTCGTGTACTAAATTATGAATTTGGATTTTTCAATATATATATATATATATATATATTAGGGGGCTCTGCCTCGTGCAAGCTACGCTTGCCAAACCCCGTTCAGACACCGCAGAATCTAAAAACACGCTAATCTGATGAGTTTTAAAAATATTAGAGAAGATTGAATTATACTGAAAAAAGCTGTGCAGCCCTGTAAACGGTTTTCCATTCAATTCCCTTTGATTGCAAAAATTTAAGGCGAATCAGTTGCTGTTAAGACATCCAATGGTTGCTTTCGTTTTTGATTAAAGAGGATCAGTTAAACATTTGAAAAGAAGCTAAAATAAAATAAATTAAGTATAAGAGTTTTTGTCTTCCGGTATTTTAAAACAATCTCTATAACAATAGCCTAAGTCATGTGACTATCATCAACAGTTCCAGGCGGACCACTTCGCTTTTTATACTCTAGGTGCCATTTTGGTACTTTAATGTTAGCCAGGCACAGGTGATAATTCGCAAATATTATTCTATCGCCATCATTTCATCTATATTATAATAGTTCAAGTCATTAACTGCCATAAACAAATACGGTCTGATCCCTTCGCCGTTCATATGAAAATTTGGCACAGATGTCATATACGTCCCATATTGGCGCGATTGTTTAACGACGCCAATATGGGGAACGCATCAACAGCATAAACAACAACATCCGGCTTACCATATAAAGCAAAATAACGATACTTTGGCGTCAGTTAAGTGCCCGTTCCGTATATGACATTGACGTCAGAAAAAAATCGCGCCAATATGGGACCGTAAGTTTTCCATTTTGATTTAAAAAAAACTAATTTTTTTTCCCGAATAAAACTACATAAAATTTGCCATGGTTGCAAAGAATTCTTGGTACTGTTACGCTAGCCGGATGCAAATCTCGCCAATAGCTTTTTTTCAACTCGCCAGCTAGCATATTTTTTTTTTTTTTTTTTTTTTTTTTTTTTTTGAGTGGTAATATTTGGCCAGATGTCATATACATGCACCGCAGGTTTAGCGTGATTTTTTTTTTTTACGAAAATTTGGCGAAAACCTCGTTTTCAAATACCAGTTACATATGCATTTTTGGTATTACTCAGTTATCCCGTCGACCAAAAATCTATCGCCAAACTATAATATTAAATGCCAATAATGGTTGATCGTAAATGCCACATTCACTTGACTTTAAACAAGTTACAAGTTTTTACGTCATCAAGTGATTTTTATTTCGACTTTTTATTTGTATATTTATTAATGTTATACTAATTTATTTGTTCTTTCGTTATTTAAAATAAAAATTATGTCAATTTGTATAATTTGGCGAATGTTTTGGCGATTTATATAATTTGGCGAAATTGGTAGACGGAACTAAGTATTTTTCTATTATTTTCTAAAGGAAATATATATAAAAAAATTAATAATTATAGAACAAAATAATTTATATAATTTATAAAAATAAATAAAAGTAAATAAACATTTATTATCAAATAAACAACAATAGCCGGGTTACCATGTCAACCTTTTCTGAAATATGAAAAAAAAAATATCTGTCTGATTAGAATTTGAGTTGCCATCATTAGAAAAATGTATATAAAATTAGAAAAAAATTAATATTTCGAAAACTAATTCGAATTTAAAAATTTTAATACCAGTTTTGAGATCTGCGGATCAATGCTGATTTTCTATGTTAATTTCATCGCAAAGTATTCCATATTTTAGGAGAAATCGCTTGAAACATAATCAGTTGTTTAATCAGTCGATTCATATATCAGTTTCATAAATTCGTTTCATTAGGATTTTATATATATAGGGTATATATATATATATATACATATATCTTTATATATATCAATGCATATATATCTTGATATATATCAATGGATATATATCTTGATATATCATGATACATATCCGAATTTGTTTTCAAAATATTGCGTATGATATTTTTGATATTTTCATTCAAAACAAGTGTAAATGAATTTATTAACTGTTATTGACATGTCATTCTGTAAATAAGAACTTTTTCTTTAGCAGGCCTCTTTTAGCTCCTCCCCCCCACAAAAATAAATAAATAAATAAATAAAAAATGAAAATAAAATAAAATAAAAATAAAATAAAATAAAGTAAAATAAAATAAAATAAAATAAAATAAAAATAAATAAATAAATATTTTACAAGCTTTACATTTGTAACTGAATTTTTAAAAATAGAACCAATAATTATGTGGGATTACTTAAAACTGCGATTGAAAGATAAACTGTCTAATTTAGAGAAGTCATTTACAGCTTCATTAGAACTTCTCTTGGTTTTGGTTTTCTTCAGTTTAAACAGCACAGAAGGTTAGGGTATAAAAAATCACACAAGCTTACGTTTATACTCAAATTTTTCAATAAAAACAAATTATTTTGTATACAATTTTGTTCTATAAAACATAAAATTTTCTTGGAACGTGATAATAAATCACATAGTTTTTTTTTTTTTTTTTTTTTAGTGTAAAAAGCAAATTGTGTTTGTTTTCAATTAGTTGATTTTTAATTTTGTTACATAAGTGGAAAAAGTACGGACATTTGGTATATTGTTTTATTAAGTTTTATTGCTAAGGGCAACATGTTTTCATTTCTAATTTATATTAGGCCTGTAAATATTTATAATCATCAATAGGTTCTCTATTTTGAAAATATCGGATATATATACACTATATGGCCAAAGGTGACCGGCCACTTGCGATTTTAGACGTTTTGTTAAATATCTAGAAAAATACATGAGGAATTAACCTGAAACTCCAGGTGTGTTAACAGAATAGTACAGGGCATATATTTCGTGAAGATTTTTTTTCCGAAACCCCATAGGGGACCGCCAACAAATTGAAAAAGAACGAATATCTTTTGGATAACCCTGTCAAAACTAATGTAGCAAAAGCGTTCAAACTCTAGATTATGATTAAGTGGCTTATTGTAATAATTTGTGTTCATGTTTATGAGGATAGCATGTATAATCGAAGAGAAATTCAGGTTTTCATAAAAACAGTCTCAAATTTTGCCAAGTTTTTTGCTTATAATTTGCAGAGTTCTTAAGGCTGTTCTGAACTGCTCTGCTCAACAAGCACAAAACGTTTTGACACATTTACAAATTAAATTTTTAATGAAAAGAAATAAAATTGAAAGCCTGACCATGGAAGCGATTTCGAATGGAACTGTGTTTTCCATTTTTTGATCAATCAATTATATCGAGTTATAAGCGATTTTGATCACGTGACATGGCATTTTTCTAAGGCTGTTCTGAACTGCTCTGCTCAACAAGCACAAAACGTTTTGACACATTTACAAATTAAATTTTTAATGAAAAGATATAAAATTGGAAAGCCTGACCATGGAAGCGATTTCGAATGGAACTGTGTTTTCCATTTTTTGATCAATCAATTATATCGAGTTATAAGCGATTTTGATCACGTGACACGGCATTTTTCTCCTCTTATTGACTGGATTTTCTTCTTTCGTTCGGAAGTTCAGTTCAAAATGCCAACTTTGACAGTAATTTTTGAAAGATCTATTGTGTTTACAAGAAAACGGAAAAAACAGTTCGATGACATGGTTTCTTAATAACAACACCTTCTAGTTTCATGCGTTTCCGAACAAAAATGAATTAAAACTTATGTTAGAAAGTTGACCCTTTGGATTTGAGGGCAGCCTTAATATAAAAAAAAGTTCTTTTCAGAAAATATGACAAACAATATTGTACACAATACCCTGCAATCAGAATTAAAATATAGTAAAAATTGTACGAAAAAATAAGCAAGTTTACTAAATAATGTTTCACTGTGCATGCCCGAATGCAATCAAAACATAATGTGTTAGCTAAATGTATAAGGCAACTTTTGTAAAAATCTCAAAAACATACCTTGAAAATTCTGAAAATTATCGTTGATAGAATAAGCTTAAAATCCTTTGTTCCCAAAAATTGAAACAAAAAGATGAGGGGTTGTATCCATATATCCATTGATTAGTGCCAATGTAGCATACACAATATTGCACGTGCTACTGTATTTGGATACAGCTCCTCATATTTTTGCTTCCCTTTGGGAATAACGGATTTTTAGCTTATTCTATCAACGATAATTTTCAAACTTTTCAAACTATGTTTTAGAAACTTTCACAAAAGTTGCTCTACACATTTAGCTAACACATTATGAAAATTATATTTTGATTGCATTCGACAAATATCAATATTTGGTTAAATATTTTCTGTGATAAATTATCTGGGTTCAACTTAAATCAGTCTGGGCGCGATTTAAATTCAATCAAGTTTTTAATTAGTTTTACATTGGTTTAAAATTTCGCCTAACTAAGTTAAAGTGTAATATATGCAAACTATTTTTCTAGTAATCGTTTTCTAATTTCTCAATAACGTTAATGATTTTATTTTTTCTCTAAATGGTGTAAGAGAATGTTAATTAATTAGAAAAGCTATAATTAAAAAACGCTATATTAAGGAAACAAATTGAGAAATTTTGCCCAATATGCGAAAATAAATTCTATAATTTTAGTAATAATTGTCTGAGCGAAGCGAAGGCTAATACTCAGCGAAATATTACTGTCCGGACACATTACTACTACGATGGATATTAACGCCATGTCCTACTAAAAAAAAGCCTAATGAAAACCTTTCGTCAAGCATAACTCAAAAAATATTTGTCCGATTTCGTTTCTGATTGCACCAGAAGATACCTATGAGGGTCGCCTACTGAATGCGCCTACTATGAAAAATAAGTTCCAAACCGTTTAAAAATTATATAGAAAAAACTGATAAAAAAGCAGAATTTATCTGCATACGTCACAGAAATTTCGTGTGCGTCACTTTCACCGGTTGATGTTTACGTAGACAACTGGTTTGAACACATGGAGCAAATAAAAAAAAATACTCAGGCAGTAATATTGAATAGATCAGTTTCAACCACGGGATCACAAACCTTGCAACAATCCGTGGCAACCAGTTTTGGTGGGCAAACAAATAATAATACAGTACTCCGTACCACGGTGACCGTTTTTAGCCTGCTGTATAAAATCTGGCCTGTTGTATGACATACAATTGTGGAGGATTAAAACAAAAGACATGAGTGTTTATTGCTCCGGGAGGTTATCCTTCTCTGGAAGTCTGTCTGTCTATCATACAGCATGCAATTTTTTTGTAAAGGATGATATTATTATGCAGTAAAACCTCCATAACGGACACACCCGATTTGTGGACACCTCTATTTAGCGGGCATTTTTTCGATTACCAACCCTTAAATAACTGTACATTTTTTACTCTCAGTAGCGGACACCTCCAAATAGAAGGCAAATTCTGCCCTCCCGAGGTGCTCGCTATTCAGAGGTTTTACTGGTAAAACCTCCATAGCGGACACACCCGATTAGCGGATACCTCTATTTAGCGGACATTTTTCGATTACCAACTCTTAAATAACTGTACATGTTTTACTCTCAGGAGCGGTCACCTCTAAATAGAGGACAAATTCTGCATTCTCTGGGTGTCCGCTATTCAGAGGTTTTACTGTATATAATATTGATAGTTATTTTACAGGACCGCACAAAAGAATAAGAATATATGAAACGAATATAAATTAAATTCGGGATTGGTAGATCGCTGGTGATAATGTAATTTTAGGATGTTGTTACAGTCATCCGCAGCATGTTTTTAGAGTTTCGTTCATCTAACAAAACCCTACCTGTCTCACTCCTTTGTTTGCCTGTCTGTCCGTCTGTCATAGAGCCCGTTCTCAGAAACTATATATGTCGGAGACTTGAAAATGTGCAAACTTATAGCCGAACACCACACATCAAACGGAAAATAATAAAATTTTGAAAAAGTCTAATATTTAACCCTCTGGGCTCTAACTTGTGTATTTTAAGCAATTTTTCTAACTCAGCCCCTAATTTAATTAAGTTGGAGACATGAAATTTTGCATACTTATAGCTGAACATCTCACATCAAACGACAAATAATTAAATTTTGAAAAAGGTTTAATATTTAACCCTTTGGGCTCTAACTTGTGTATTTAAAGCAATTTTTCTAACTCAGCCCCTAATTAAGTTGGAGACATGAAAGTTTGCATACTTATAGCTGAACACTTGCGATAACACGATAAATCATAAAATTTTGAAAAAGTCATATTTAACCCTCCGGTCTCTAACTTCTGCATTTTAAGAAATTTTTCTAACTCAGCCCATAATTAAGTTAGAGACATGACATTTTGCATACTTACAGCTGAACACCTCACATCAAACAACAAATAATAAAATTTTGAAAAAGTCTAATATTTAACCCTTTGGGCTCTAAGTTATGTATTTTAAATAATTTTTCTAAAACAGCCCCTAATTAAGTTGGAGACATGAAATTTTCCATACTTATAGCTGAAATCCTCACATCAAACGATAAAGAATAAAATTTTGAAAAAGCCTAATATTTAACCCCATGAGGTCCAACTTGTGTATTGTAAGCATTTTTTCTAACTCAGCCCCTAATTAAATTGGAGACATGAAATTTTGCATACTTATAGCTGAACACCTCACATCAGACGGCAAATAATAAAATTTCGAAAAAGGTCTAATATTTAACCTTCTGGGCTCTAATTGTGTATTTTAAGCAATTTTTCTAACTCAGCCCCTAATTAAGTTGGAGACATGAAAGTTTGCATACTTATAGCTGAACACTTGCGATAACACGATAAATCATAAAATTTTGAAAAAGTCTATTATTTAACCCTCTGGTCTCTAACTTGTGCATTTTAAGCAATTTTTCTAACTCAGCTCCTAATTAAGTTGGAGACATGAAATTTTGCATACTTATAGCTGAACACCTCACATCAAACGGCAAATAATAACATTTTGAGAAAGTCTAATATTTAACCCTCTGGGCTCTAACTTGTGTATTTTAAGCAATTTTTCTAACTCAGCCCCCAATTTAGTTGGAGACATGAAATTTTGCATACTTATAGCTGAACACCTCACATCAAACGACAAATAATAAAATTTTGAAAAAATCTAATATTTAACCTTTAATATTTTGTCTCGCGCAATTTTTAAATTTAAACTGTTTTGCAATACTATTTTTTGTTTATCTTGCATAATAAGTGTAATGTGGCATAATTTCTTCTATTTCAGACATGTTAATGAATTTATTTTACAATATCCTTTCTTTTTAAAATTCACATGTAAATATAGTTTTTATGGCGTAATTTCCAATAAGTGCCTGCTTTTTATACCTAATTATTTAATTCTAATTTGAAGGTTTTTTTCTGTTTATAATAGTAACGTGTAAATAATTTTTTTATTTGAAGCAAACATTATTGTTTGCGCTGTTTATACAGTTGGCAACTGTTTAAATTAATACCATTTTCTAAAATATGTAAAAAATATCTGTCAAAATGCTGAATATTTGAATTTAAAAAAGAAATAAACCTCAAAAAATGAGTCAAATTAAAAAAATTAATGAAATCTGCACACCGGGATCTTCTATTGAATAAAATGATCTAAAAATGATTAAATTCCCATGTATAGCTTTTGCTCCTATAAAATTTTTTTTAAAGGAACGATTTTGTCCAACTTTAGCATTAAATATCTCTTAAAATAATTCTTCGATTTGAAAACTGTATGCATTAGCGTGTTGATGAAACATTTCGCCATAATACCACCGATTTTCTTATTTTTGTATATCAATAGTTTTCTTAATATTAACAAAGAAAGACCTCCGGTCACAAAAAATTCAAAACTGGCAGCGGCGGTGACAACGTTAGTTACTTTTTTAGAATAGAGAGATATAAAAATGAAAACTTGTCTATCTGTCTGTTTGTAATTCTATAAAAATCCACAATTTGGAAGCCAAATTGTGAAAAGATACGTACATGTGTATTAAAAAATGGCCGAGACAACTAAAGTAATCCGGAATCGAAATAATTTATAGTTAATTTTTAATTAATAAAAAACCACCAATTTAACAGCAATTTCTTATCAAATTTAAACATTTTTCGTTATAGCAGTTGCCAACAATTAAAAAACACAATAAAACTATTACTACAACAATTAATTTTCTACTGCAAGATTTCCACGTGAAAAATGAAAATGAAATAAATAGTTTGCCGAATTTAAAAAAAGGGTAAATATTAAGTCATAACTTTTCTACATCAAGATATTCACGTGAAATATGAAAATGAAATAAATGGTTTGACGAATTTAAATGAAAGTGAATATAACTTCATAACTTTTCTATTTCAAGGTTTCCACGTGAGAGAGGAAAATATTACGTCATATTGGAAATATAAAGGACGTGGTGGATATAGTACAACGTCATATGAGTGTGAAAAATGTATTGAAGCATGATAAAAACCCGATTATGGAAATATTGGCGTACTTTAACATTATTGCTCCAATTATAAATTGAAATAAGTTCATTTATAGCTGTATTCTTTTGCGTCTATTATATACATTTATACATTTTTATATAGCGTTTTCATATGATTCATTCATACAACATTTCAACTGCTTTTTTTAATGTTTGTTTTGTGCTGTATGTTAAATTTTGAAATTGACTTTTCAGAACAAACATCCTTCAAATTCGGGGCAACGCCGGCACTTCAGTTTGTAACAGATAAATGGCTTTTGTATCTGTACATCTAATGCTAATATTATAAAGCGTTATAATATTTAAAGTATATAATATTGTTAATGCTTTTACGTTTGTGAGGTGTTATCTCTGAAACTACATAGCCAACTTAAAAAAAAATGTTGCTGGCCATCTCTGCTCCGAAAAAAGTGCAAGAACCTATATCGCGGCAGGAGCAAAAAAGTTCTAAAATTGTGATTTCTGCGATATTGATTGGGTTAGAAACTTTAAATTTGGTGCGGTAGTTACTTTTAAGATGTAAATACCCGTAATGATCGCTCTAAATTTGACGGATAAACGTAAAAATTTCTAGAAAGTTTCTAAACTATGATTTATTTGGAATACTGAAATTTTTGGGATACTGTTGGGGTTAGAAACTAGAACTTTGGCATGGTAGTAATTAATAAGATGTAAATGCTCGTTGTAGAACGAATTCTAAAAAATAGAAAGACTAAAGAAAGCGGAAAAAGATCTAAAGATGATCTAAGTAACGAAGTACATGGAATTGTTAGGAATATAAGCATAAAAATTGACATGGCTGTATTTATCATGACGTAAATTCTCGCAATAGAACAAATTCTAAAAATGTCACTATATAAAACAGTGCAGAAACAAAAAACTTTCAAAAATTTTCTATTTCTGTGTTACTGCTGAGCCCAAAATCTTGAAATTTTGTTTCGGGTTAGTTTTAAAATATACAATTGTCTCTATGAATGGTTTCTAAAAAATTTAAAATTTAAAAAGATGAAATTAATGGAAAGCGATCTCAATTACCATTAATTTGGAATTATTAGGTACAGCAACTTTAAATATTTCATAATGCTGCATTTCCTCCGCAAAACATGCGATTTAAATGCAACAAAACTGATAGATACCCACCTAGCATTAAATAAATTGTGTAAATATTGAATAAAGACCTGTATGAAACAGTGATTAGGTTGCCCGAAAGTACTTGTTAAAGTGTTCCTTCTCTAGGCTTTTCTCTCTCTCGCCAAGGCTACTAACAGAGGGAAATGCCGTTTTAAATATGATATGAATTTTTTATCCGATTCATTTTTCTAGACATTTTATCATAAGGTCATATTCTCAATTATCATTAGTAGATTTTTTACATATTAACTTATTCTGGTGAAATTTCATAATCGGGTTCATATTGGCGTATGTTAGCTTGCATGATTTGCTGAATAAATATGTATGGATTTGTAAATCACTTCAAATGACACTTTGACAGCTCAAAAGTTATGCAGACGATATATTCAGATCTTGTGTCACATTTTATGTTGTAATCATATCCGATTTCTTTTATTTAATACATGCTAAATACAGCTGAACTTGTGCAGAATATGTTTGAAAACAAAACAATACAGCGTATGTAGTGTCCAGCATACACTCATCATTTAAATCCGATCGAGCATATCTAAAACACACTCTAACGAAGCATTGCATGCCACTGCTGATGTATTCGGTACTTTGATATTATATTAGATTTTGAGGAGAGAATTCCCTAAATGTTATCGACAACCTCATTGCATCCGTGGAAAACAGATATTCTACAATATTAACTATTCCGGGGGAGCACACACCATATAAAGTATAGTCCATTCTTTTTAAACATCATATATTTGTCATTTAAAGTTACTCAAATTGGTGCGGAGCGTCTGTTTATGCTCTTGACATCATTTTATACAGTTAAAATTCCGATATAAATAATTTAGTGTTTCATTTTCTATTTTACTTTTAATATATTGCGTACTTTCAATTTTATATCCATGCATAGCTGTCTTGAATGGTTTGATTTCCCATTTTTTTAAACAGTGTATACGAATTTATATATAAGATTTTGTAATTCTACGATTCGTTTATTTTCATCATTTCAATTTATCGCAGTATATGGACAATTAAAGATAACATCTTATTTTCTTTGCTTCCACATGTTATTATTAAATCTATGTTCTCAGTAATATCGCTCAGACTAATCCCTCTGAGGGAAGTCCTAGTTAATCTATCTATTTAATACCAATTGTAAATGATAATTTTTGTTGGTTTATATGTATATATAAAATGCACAATTACGTTTAATTTTGGAAGCTGAACTAATCATTGACTTTCAATCATTTAGAAATTGCATTCATTTTTATGTATGAATTTCTTATACATTAATTTCTTCAAATGAGCTTTTCTCATACATAAAAATTATCTATTTCAAAACTTGCTACGTTCATGTATAACATTTTTGTTTGATGGCAGTCATAGAGCATTTAAATGAAAATAGTAAAGTCTTAATTTAAACAGCCACATTCCTTTTAAATTGAAATAAAGCGCTTAATTACGTAAAATTTTCTTTACTAGGGGACTCAGCCCCCTACGAGCTACGCTCGCCAACCCCCGTTCAGACACCGCAGACTCTAAAGGCATGCTAATTTGATTGGCTTTAAAAAGATTTCGAAAGATTGAATTATAACTTAAAAAACAGTGGCGATCTCCCTATAAACGGGTTTCTATTCATTTCTCTTTGATTGGGGAATTTGGCCAAATCAGCTACTGTTAAAAGATACAATGGCTGCTTCCGTCTTTGATTAAATAATTTTAGTTAAACATTTCAAAATATAAAATGGATTAAGTAAACAGAGTCTTTGTCTCCTGGTATTTTTTAACAAAACGAAAATAAAGTTTTTTTAAAAAATAAGACATTTTAAATATATCGTTTATAATCTGACTTAATTTTCACCAAACTTTTCTTTCTCTTTTTAATATTCACGTGAAAATACTTTTGTTATGAAATGAAATATTTAAGCTGTCCTAACAAAATTAGTTGAAAAATATCAAATAAATGTCTCGCGCAATTTTTTTAATTTAAACTGTTTTGCGATATTATTTTTTGTTCATTTTACGTAATAAGTGTAATATGACGTAATTTCTCCTATTTAAGACTTCTAACGCATGATAATGAATTTATTATTTTACAGTTTCCTTCCTCTCTTAAAATCCATGTATAAATATAGTTTTCATGACGTAATTTTTAATAAGTTTCTGCTTTTTGTACATAATTATTTAATTCTAATTCCAAATGTTTTTTTTTCTGTTTATAAAAGTCACGTGTAAATAAATTTTTAATTTATTTACAGGTCTAAATATTTTTTTTTTTTTTGAAGCAAACATTATTATTTGCGCTGTTTATACAATTGGCAACAGGTTAAATTAGTACAATTTTCTAAAATGAATAAAAAATACCTCTCGAAATGCTGAAAATTTGAATTTAAAATAGAAATAAAACCTCAAAAAATGAGTCAAAAAAAAAAAAAAAATTAATGCAATCTGCACTCCGGCAAATTCTAACGCATAAAATGATCTAAAAATGATTACGCTGCCATGTATAGTTTTTGCTGCTATAAACTTTTTTAGTGGAACGATTTTGTCCAAATTTAGCATTAAATATCTCTTAAAATAATTCTTCGATTTGAAAACTGTCTGCATCAGCGTGTTTATCAAACATTTCTCTATAATACCACCGATTTTCATATTTTTGTATGCAATATTTTTCTTAATATTAACGAAGAAAGACCACCGGTCACAAAAAATTCAAAACCGGCGGCGGCGGCGGCGGCGGCGGCGGCGGCGGTGACAGCGGTAGTTACTTTTTTTTAGAATAGAGAGATTTTATTATGATCTACATATATATTGAGTAATAAATATAACGATTATAAGACAATAATTTTAAGGCGGTGGTGGGTGAGGTGTGTAAATTTAAGATGATTAAAATAAAATCTCACCATCATCATTAGTTTTTCATGCGTTTTATTAATTTTATCCTAAAATAAATAGACATTTGCGTGCATCTCAACTAATCTTTTACAGGTGAAAAGGCACATGCTGAGTGACAGGAACATACAGTGATATAGTTTTTTTGTTTGACATTAAATCCCACACAGAAAAAACAAAATAATCTCATACACTAATTTTAAGTATAGTCTTTCTATTCTAAAAAAAAGTAACTACCGCTGTCACCGCCGCCGGTTTTGAATTTTTTGTGATCGGAGGTCTTTCTTCGTTAATATTAAGAAAAATAATGCATACAAAAATATGAAAATCGGTGGTTTTATACAGAAATGTTTGATAAACACGCTGATGCAGACAGTTTTCAAATCGAAGAATTATTTTAAGAGATATTTAATGCTAAAGTTGGACAAAATCGTTTCACTAAGAAAGTTTTATAGCAGCAAAAACTATACATGGCAGTGTAATCATTTTTAGATCATTTTATGCGTTAGAATTTGCCGGAGTGCAGATTGCATTAATTTTTTTTATTTTGACTCATTTTTTGAGGTTTTATTTCTATTTTAAATTCAAATTTTCAGCATTTCTTGAGATATTTTTTACAGATTTTAGAAAGTGATATTAATTTAAACTGTTGCCAACTGTATAAACAGCAGAAACAATAATGTTTGCTTCAAAAAAAAAATATTTAAACGTGTAATAAATTAAAAAAATATTTACACGTGACTATTGTAAACAGAAAAAAACATTAGAATTAGATTTAAATAATTATGTACAAAAAGCAGGAACTTATTAAAAATTACGTCATAAAACTATAATTATTACACGTGAATTTTAAGAGAGAAAGGAATTTGTAAAATAATAAATTTATTAACATGCATTAGAAGTCTTAAATAGGAGAAATTACGTCATATTTACGTCACATTACAGTTATTACATAAAACGAACACAAAATAATATTGCAAAACGGTTTAAATTTAGAAATTGCACTAGACATTTATTTGATATTTTGAGCGGATACTTTTCAACTATTTTTCTTAGGAAAGCACAAATAATATTTCATTTCTTACACAAGTATTTTCACGTGAATATTACAAAGAGAAAGAATAATTTGATCAAAATTACGTCAGATTAAAAACGATTAATTTAAAATGTCTCATTTAAAAGAACTTTCTTTTCGCTTTGTTAAAAAACCGGGAGACAAAGATTCTGTTTGCTTAATTCCTTTTATACTAGCTTATTTTGAAATGTTGTTACACTTGTCTACGTCATCAAGTTATTTTTATTTCGACGTTTTATTCGTATTTTTATTAATGTTGTACTAATTTATTTGTTCTTTCGTTATTTAAAATAAAAATTATGTCAATTTGTATAATTTGGCAAGTGGTTTGGCGATATTAGTCGACGGGATAATCAAGTAGTACCGTAGCGGATTTGTCGTTAAAATTTTCCCAATCAAAGAGAAATGAATAGAAATCCGTTTATAGGGAGATCGCCACTGTTTTTTAAATTATAATTCAATCTTTCGAAATCTTTTTAAAGCCGATCACATTAGCGTGCATTTAGAGTCTGCGGTGTCTGGACGGGGGTTGGCGAGCGTAGCTCATAGGGGGCCGAGCCCCCTAGTATAGTATAAAAAATTAAATCACATGAAATTGCATTTACAACAACAATATTTTGTAAAGCTTTCATATCTGAAAGATAAGATTTAATTTTGATTAATCGTCTTAAAATATTATTGCATCATAATGATGAGCAGAGTACATTTTCAATACAAAGAAAATGTGTTCTGCTCATTTTATTTTAATTCAAAGTACTAAATTGTCCTTTTAATGTAAATAAAATGATACTTTGACGTAAGTAAGTCATTATCACAAGTTATGATACGAACAAATTTTGTGTGTGTGTGTGTGTGTGTGTGTGTGCACATGCAAATTTTATCTAAAAAACGGCTCCAACAATTTTGACTAAATTTTGTATCTTGCCGTTTTGGGGTACGAGAACACCATTGGTCTAGGTCACGTGTCCGAGAAAATTCGATTAGTTGGGTCATTTTGGTATCACTATGGGTCAATGTATTTCAATGGGAATGGAGGTTGAAACAGTTATTAAGTTGTTCAACAGTTGGCAGTAAACGAAGTCTCAAAATTGGCAACATTCCGCGAAATCTGGCGATGTTTGGCGAAATATTGGCGGGAAAATCGACTTTCAAGATTGCCAATGCCAAAACATGTACGCTTGGCACCAAATGAAAGAATGAAAAATGAAAGAATGTCCCCGTCTCTATATGGATATGATGCTGTACTTTGCTGTCTCACGTGTAAAAAGGGCGTTTAGGCCTAAAAGCCTGATACCAAAAGAAAGTGTGCAATGAACTAAAAATATAGTTTCGAAGGATGCTTTTTTGTTGTAAATATGTAAGCAATGTAAAATTTAGAAATATTTAATAGTTTTAATATTAATTGTTTCTGTAAATAATTCTGTTATAAAATTAAATGCTCGGTAGCAATAATACAGCGAGAATTTGTTGTTATTATTGAGTTGAACACAAAGCTAATTTTAATCGAGTGTAGCTCGGTCTTCCCCGTTCGTTCAGATATAAAGAGACATGGTATTACCGTAGAATTATACAAGAACTTTGTAATTCTATGGGTATTACTAAGGGGCTGTTTGCTAATGCTCTCCGGCACCCTGAAGCATATGCAGCAGTGTAAAATCCAAATTAACGGCACAGGTCACAGAAAACCTGGTTATATTAGTTTCTACTTATCAAAGAATTTTCTTTTGTACTACATTATATTAAGCTTTACTTTTTCTGATTCCCTTACCAAGTATGCATATACAGGGGTCTGTCCAGACTTTTCTCACAGGGTCCTGTTTTTGTGAAAATGTGAAGTTTTTCTTATATTTGTGAAGATTTTAGTCACATTTTGTTAATTTGAAATTATAGTTACATTCAGGTTCTATCCTTCATGTATATATAAAAAAAAAAATCTAAGTAATATGTAATTTTATGAGTTCAGCTGTTTTGTTATAAGTCAGATTTTATTTTTATATGATTAAATTTATAAAATATTCAAATTCAAAGTGGAAAACTGTCGTGAAAGGTCTATTTATAAGACAAAGAATTTTGTGAAGGGTCCCTGCTTTGGGATAAAAAGTTTTCTGAAGGGTCCTGTTTTAAGATGAAAAAAAATTGTGAAGGGTCCTTTAAAAGACCTAAAATTTACCTAAACTGATCCTAGATATATCAAAAGTCTTTCAATAATTAATGGGCGGACCAGTCTCTGTACGTGCAGAGATAAAGTTCAGTGAAATATGACGTGATACAGCCAAAATTATAGTAAACTATTTTATTTTCATGGGTGAAAATTTCTTTTTTCTTCTAATAATGACATCATTTATATCACTGGAACCAAATCACGCTTCCGAGAAGTACATCATTTACCGCAATCATTTTTAAATATATGAGGAATGTTTGAGGTGAATACTTATTGCGTAGAAATAAAGTAATTTTCTAAAACCTGTATAGTAGTTTTAGAGGTTGAATGTATCATAGTTTTCATAAATACAAAGGAAAGAGCTAATCTTGGTTGTATAACAGTATTTTTTTTTTAGCTTTCAAAAGAATATTCGAAAATAAAATAGAGGAGAAGGTCCAAATACCGGCTACTAATTTTACTTCAATCTAGATCATACAATTTTCAAAATTAGTAAAATAAAAAGTGACCTTGACATGTTTTACACATGTTTAGAGAAAAAAAAATCAGTTTACAAGGCGTTTACTGTTTATAAAAAGTAAAATGCCGAAAGTCTTCAAATTTTGAGTTTTGAATGGGGTCTAAATACCGGCTACCTAAGTTTTTTTTTTTTTTTTTTTTTTTTTTTTTTTTTTTACAAAAGATTACACAAATAGAGCTAATGACAATTATTAAACAATAAGAATATTATTTTAATAAATTTTATTGATTATAACATTTCTTATGCACAGAAAAAATACTTATTTTTTAATAAACAAGCATTTTAGTCAAATTTATAAAATTCTTAACGACTATCTCTCACAGTCTTCTTTCCATTATGTTTCTAAGATTTGTTTTTTAACGTGTAAAACAAAAAAGCTTGCTGATGGAAATGAGAATTATTTTATCTGAAAAAAATCACAAACATAATATCACTCTTGCGTCGGTGCAGCCGCTATATAGGCCCACAAGTCGCATTCTTAACACCCCAGAATCCCCTCACCCATTCTTGCCCGCAGAGAAAGCGCCCATGCACAAATTGCATCATCTTCCTCTGTTGGATATTTTCCTTTTTCAATTTTTAAAAATCCAATTTCTCTCAATTTCACCTGTTTTCCTCCGTCATTTTTCTTCTTTCTCTTCACATTTATGGCAAATAATTTTGGAGTGTCCAGTAGCGCTTTTTAGTGAAGCAGTCCGGTAACCAGTGTCGCTCCTGACGAATTACAGCCACGGTTGCTTTTTTTTTTTTTTTTTTTTTTTTTTGATATTGCGAAATGGGACTGGAATTATTTCTGAACCATTTAAATTAATTCATTAATTACGGAACTATTTAAATTAATTTATTTTCCTCCCCTTCAAGCAAAGCAACCGAGAGAGGTCCAAATACCAGCTAGCCGATATTTAGACCACTCTACCCTCATAGCATGCATGGTCACAGTGACGTCATTGTGACGTCACTGTAAGTCACTGTGGTCACGTCACAACTGTGACCAAAATGCCACCACTCAGCGATGTCACACTGTGACTGATATGTGAACTTCTTACAAAACTTTTAAAAATTATAAAAATTCTTCAAAACATGTTATTTACTGTAAAAGATATTTTTCTGTCAATTAAAAAATATTGTGACGTCACTGTTATGTCACTACATGTAATGTACGTCTCATTATATGACAAAAAACCCCTACCATATACTGACAGTGTAACTCGCAGTGTAAACTCGCAGCAAAACAAAACATATGTTACGATTAAAAGTTTCCACATCAAACAATAAAAATAATTCAGTGTTTGTTTCCGACTAATATTTCACAACAAAATTAAAAACTTCACCAAAAAATGTACATAAATAAAACACACAAATTTAATGGACATGTAATCAAACTGCTCGCTTAGACTACTAAAACTTTTTGAATTAAAAAAACTGTTGTAGATAGTAAAATACTTGATGATATTTACGACTATTAACTCTTGAAATGTTGCTAATATGAAAGTATCGCTATTGAATTTTAAAACTTTATTTGAATACATAATTGATATTTTTCATATAAAAATGTTTTTTGGTGTTATTAGTGGTCAATCTAGAAAAATGTATTAACTGTAGAGATTTCAATAATAAGAAAATGTTTTCTTCCTGTATTCTATAATCCGGGAAAATGGTTTTTATTTATAAATTATTGTGTGTATAAATTGTGTGTGGGTATGGGAAGGGACGGAGTTTTGTAATAAAGCAATGCTTTATTATAAGAAATAAAAACACTTGCATATTTTCAGTAATACATTTTTCTGCTAGTGTTTAATTATTTTAAGTTATTCTTAAAAAATAAATTTGGCTACTTGTGTCACATTTTTTAAATAAATTTAACTTTTTCCGAATATAAAATAAAATACAATAAAACCACTTTAAAGCGACCATGTTCCGTTCAAATAAAAATTGGTCGCTCCGGGAGGTGGTCTCTTAATAGAGGTCACGTTTAAATCTAGATTTTAATTGTTAAAAAAAAGGTAACAATTAATGTTACTAAAATTCATTTTTCACATTATGAAAAAATATGAAAATTTAGGTTTCAAAACAAAAGTTAATTACATAAGTTAATTACTGCAGAGTATAAAAAGTGAATATATTGACGTTTGTTGTGATTTTACGATTTTATCTTTTATAGCTTTTATTTCCAAGTTCTTTCGAAGTTCAGTATATAAATGCATTTGTTTTTCTTTTTTTGGACGGGAGCAAATAATGACGATTTCATTAATTTATCTATTTCTTTGAGAGTTTCCTGACAGAATAGTGCACGGCAGTTTATTGACCGCCATTCTTAATTTGTCATCAGAGTTAAATTCATTGCCTAAAGAGGCACAAAGGTGTTTAAACACTTAAAAGTTATTGGAATAAAATATTTAAAAAAAAATTCTAAACTAACTTTAGAAGTTTGATGAATAATGCGCTCTCAGGAATTAATTTTCTAATAAAACTTTCTTCAAGCGACCAGGAAAAAGCGGAATTTATTTCATTTTCTTCAAAGAAATTGGTCGCTCATGGAGGGAGTTCAACTTAAATGGTCTCTGAATGGAGGTAAAATTAGTATTGAGCCTATGGAAATAAATTTCGTTCTATGACAAAATGGTCGTTCAGGGAGGTGGTCGCTTAATGGAGGTGGTCGCACAGTGAGGTGGTCGCACAGGGAGGTGGTCGCTTAATAGAGGTGGTTGCACAGGGAGGTTTCACTGTATACAAAATATATGTAAAACGCATGGCGTAATTAATTATTCATATTTTTTTTTGTTTTGCAAAACTTAAGTAGTTTTACAAAACTTAAAACTTGAACTATTTTGAAACACATAAAAAAAAGTTAAATGCATCAAAAAAATTCTTCAAACTAGAAATTTTAATTGGAAGTAAATTTATAAAAATATTATGTCATATAAATGTATAAGAACGGAAAAGCCATCTGTCCTTGCTTTGATAAACAAAACAGTGCTAAAAACCGCAGACGATAAAACCAATAAAAACAACATATTGCGTTTAATCTTTGGAACAGGCAGATGGAGTGTTTTGCTGGACAATAGGTAGCGTTATGAACATGCAGTCTGTCAGATATAAACATTTAACCTAAAAAATTCATAGGAATAATCATCCCAAGGTAATACTTTAGACAAAAATATGAGTTCGAGATATTTACACTAGCTTTGGTGTGGTTTAAATGATTCCCATCATTGTTAGTGTATGTATTATTGACATATTTTCTACTTCCAAAATTTGTTCTTCCTAAAACATGGATTACATCGGAATTTAAAGAACGACGTTAAGGGGAAAAAAAAGGTATGCAAAAATATTTTATTCCAGAGTTTGCTTTTCTTTAAATTATAACGCTTTTAGTATTTTCTTATAAACATTTCATTAACCTAATACAGTTTAGTAGATTTATTATTTAATTTATTGAAATAAATAACTGTCTATCAACAATTTTAATCAGATGATTAATATCAATTATATAAATTTATTTTAATCAGATTTGTTTTCTTTTAAAATATTATAGGTTAAAATCAATGTTTTCTCAAACTTTAAAATGACATATAAAAATATTATAATCAAAGTTTAACATAATTAGCAAATATTTAAATGTATTTAACGTACTAAATAAAAAGGCCTTTTTATAGAATAAAATTTTTTGATTGTCTCAAACAATTTGCGTTGCACATTTTTATTTAAAAATTAATATATGTTCGGAAGAAAAGAAGATGGTTTATTCTATTTAGAAGAAATAGGAATTTTTTTACATAATGGAGAAGTACTATTTAAAGGATATCATACATATATAGTATTAAGAGGGAAAAATCAGTGTCAATGAGTATTATTCGATGTGAAAAAAGTTATAAAAAATTATAAAGAGATATCCTTAGCTGGTAAGAACTTTTCAGTTAGACATTATGAACGAAAAGCTTTGAAAGTAAACCGGTTTCTGAATTTGTTGACAAATATAGAAATTATGCAACCCAGTGAGAATTTAAATTTGGTTTTATTGAAAGATTTTAATTTTTAAAACACACATCCATGTACTTGAATGAATGAAACTAAAATGTAAAATATATTTCATTATTTTTTTTCTGGATAATTTTAATATTTTACTTCCTGAATGATTTTATATGCATAAACTTCAAAATATCTATACTATACAGTCTATTAGAAAACATACTGATTAAAGGGGGCTTGTTATTTATGATTATCATCTAATCCTGTAAATAAAATAATAATAGTAATAATGAACCAATGTGTGCTTCTATTTTGTGCTTATGGTTTGAATTTTTATACTTTATTCACATAAAAATGATTAACTATTTTACATTATTTTCATTATTTTTTATTTTACTGTGTCATATAAAAGTAAATATGATTACCTGCATTTGTAACAGACTATATACATAAAATTTTCACCACACGTTATTCTAAAACCTTTATAATAAATTAAAAACGTCATCAAAAATTGTTCGTAAATAAAACACAAATTTAATAAACATGTAATCGAACTGCTCGCTTAAACTACTAAAACTATTAGAATAATAATAATAATTAAAAAAAACTGCTGTAGGTAGTAAAATCTTTGGCGATTTCTTCGACTATTAACTCTTGGATTGTTGCTTATATGAAAGTATCGCTATTGAATTTTAAAACTTTATTTGAATAAATAATTGATATTTTTCATATAAAAATGCTTTTGGTGTTATTAGTTATTTTTAATACTTGCTGTGATGTTTATAGAAAAGAAAGAATAACTTGATTGGTTAAAGATGAATTTCGTAAAAGCATCGCGAAAAAATGCAAATTTCGTCAAAAGATCATGGGAAAAAAAGCGAATTTAATCTAAGATTAGCAAAATTTGTCAAAATATTGTAGAAAAAACGCGAACTTCGTCAATGGACCGCATAAAAGGCGAAATTTTTAAAATAAATCGCGCAAATAAGGTGAATTTTGTCAATCGATCGTGAAAAAAATTCTAAATTTCTTCAAAAGGTCGTGGAAAAAAACGTGAATTTCATCTAAGAATCGTAATTTCGTCAAGAGATTGAAAAAAACGTGAATTTCGCCAAAGGATCGCGAAAAAATGCCAATTTCGTCAAAAGATCGTGGAAAAAAACGAATTTCATCTAAGAATAGCAAATTTTGTCAAAAGATTGTAGGAAAAACGCGAATTTCATCAATGGACCGCATGAAAGGCGAAATTTTGTAAATAAATCACGCAAATAAGGCAAATTTTGTCAAATGATCGCGAAAAAAATCTAAATATCTTCAAAAGGCCGTGGAAAAAAACGTAAATTTCATCTAAGAATCTCAATTTCGTCAAGAGATTGAAGAAAAACGGGAATTTCGTCAAAGGATCGCGAAAAAATGCAAATTTCGTCACAAGATCGTGGAAAAAAAGCGAATTTCATCTATCAAATTTTGTCAAAAGATTGTAGAAAAAATGCGAATTTCATCAATGGACCACATAAAAGGCGAAATTTTGTAAATAAATCGCGCAAAAAAGGCGAATTTTGTCAAACGATCGCGAAAAAAATCTAAATTTCTTGAAATGGTCGTAGAAAAAAACGTGTATTTCATCTAAGAATCGCAATTTCGTCAAGAGATTGAAGAAAAACGTAAATTTTGTGAATTTCAAAGCATAGTGAAAAAAGCGAATTTCATCAAAGCATAACGAAAAAAAGCGAATTTCGTCAAATGATAGTGAAAAAACATAAAATTTTGTCAATAAATCGTACAAATAAGGTGAATTTCGCCGAAGGATTTCGAAAAAAACGTAAATTTCGACAAAGTATCGTGAAAAAAACATTCTGAAATTTTTCTGTGAACTTCAGAATTTTCTTTTACTCATAATCACTCCTGCCTCCATTGTCATGGTGCATTGATTGAACTCGAATAGCGATTTCATTTTTCAATAAATATATTGCATCTTAACGCTGTCACAATATTGCCATTGTAGTCACATATTCGTCACAAAGTTAATGACAAAATCGTCACAAATTACACAATTTTCACAAAATTGTCACAATGTGACTTCACAACATTGTCACTGTCGTCACAGAATCATCACAGTGCTAATGACAATTTCGTCACAAATGACACATATTTCACAAATTGGTCTCACCGTGACTTCACAAATTGGTCACAATGTGACGTCACAAATGAGCTCTAAAACGGCATAACGACCTCAGATTCTAGTCACTGTGACTTCACATCGACGTCACGTGACGTCACATCGACGGTCACAAAGTCACAGTGTGACTTCACAACGACGTCGCCGTAACGTCACCATGCCTTACGGGTAGGTAGCCAGTATTCGGACTACTGCTCACTGTAAAAAAAAAAAAAAAAAAAAAAAAAACGGACTAAAAAACGGAAATACTACTGGCAATCTAGACGCCAGTACTATTTCCGTTTTCTTACGGGAATTTTTACCCATAAATTACAGAAAAATTTCCGTTTTTAATCAGTTTTTTTTTTTTTTTTTTCAGCTTCACCAAAGGTTTTGCGATCACCAAAGGTTTTGAATTTTGATATGAATCATTGATTTACAAAAGTATGAAATATGGGGAGAGAGGAAGGGGGATAAAAAATAATGCTCATAATATTTTCTCTTTTTGAACAATTTCTTTTACCAACAAAATATCACAGTCCTTATCAAAAGTCTTCTATTCCACGAATCGAAGTCTTCCATCAATTCTAGCCGGCGAGTCTTCTGTCACCAAAAGTAGAAAGCCCTCATTGACAGGCACGTTACATTATGTCATATTATGCACAGAGATTATAAGGGCGTTTGATTTGGGATCTTTTTGAATATGACAGCTTCCGGTTCTCAAGTCACGCCATTTCACCATCACTTTTGATTTGTGGAAGCAAAGTGGACATCTTGAAGAAGTCAAAAGAGGATATTACCAATCGAAGTACTTTTAATGAGAAGACTTCGACTTCAGCTGTAAAAAACACATCGATGTGTCGTGCAGTCAGTCTGTGTCACTGGTAATCACACGTGCACACACACACATTATTAGTGCAAAAGCCAAAGCTTTAACGTCAACGAAGTGATAAATCCTATATAGATTTCCTTACATCAGTCTTATTTACATTATGCAAATGTAATAGGGTTTGTCTAATTCGTATTGTTTAAGTAAAAAACTTGCTGGTAAAATTAGTAAAAAACCTATACATGCACACACATATTACTGCAAAAGTCAATGCAACGAAGTGGTAAATCCTATAGATTTCCTTACATCAGTCTTATTTACATTATGCAAAGTTAATAGGGTTTACCTATTCGTATATCCTTGAAGTAAAAAAACTTTTCTGTAAAATTAGTCAAAAATTTTACAATAAAACATATACAGTGTTTCTCAGTACCGGAGTTACAGATTTGAAGAGGCAATAGCAAATAGGGTATAAACAATTCAATAAACAATTTTTGTAAAATAAATCAGGGTCGCAACACTTTTATATAGTCAAGAATACAAAGCGTCTCACACAATTTTCTTTAATTAATAGAGAGGAAAAACTCATAAAGGACACTTGTAAAACAGTCGCTGAAATCAAAGCATTATTTTTAGAAATTTCCCGACAAGAAAATGGGTATAAAAATAATAAAAACTCCATAAAGTAAATAAAAGCGCGCGAAAACAAACACACACACACACATTATACATATTTGCCGAAACGTCAGTGAAGGCTTACTGTGGAGACACGAAAAGTTTTGGTTTCTGTTAGTCTGTCTGTCTGTTAGTCTGTCTGTCTGTTCCGCGATAACTGCCGCAAAAAGCATCCGATCGGCTTGAAATTCACTGGGCATGTTGATGAAGTACCCGGACTTAGCTGTATAGTTTTTGGTTAAATTTGGTTCATTCGTTCGGGAAATATGGAACATTTTATTTTGCTCTATAATGCTTTTCAATGGCAAGTCAGACGATTTTCAGATTTTCATTTGTTGAAAGAAATGGCTCATATGAAAAATGGATTTAAATGGTAAATTTTTGATGCTGAAATTTTTAAATAACATTAAATTATTCCAATAAATTATGTCAATATATTTGCGAGATTTTTTTAATTAGGTTTATAATATTGGGGGGAATTTTATGCATGTTTTCCAATAATATAAAGGATTTTGTTTTATCAAATTGACATAATGCATATTTCATTTTTTCCCTTTTCTTTCTCTGTTGCGTAGCAACAAATTTGGTCCTAATAATATTAGTATAATTGCGTGTATAATGCTTGAGTAAAGCCAACTTCAAAACAGATGAATTAATGCATTTGTATCTTTGCATATAGAAGGATTTTAGCCCAGAAATAATAATAGGCAATATTTCATTTATTTTATTGAAATATTTTGCTTAAAAATACAAAAGTTCATTATTTTCATAGAGAATAACGTAACATTTTCCCATAACATTTACCAATATTTCTTTAATTGTTGCCAAGAAAATCAAAACCCGGAATAATATTTTCTTTTAAACAATTTTCAATCGAAATGTTTTGTCGTGAAACAGGAAAATGAAAAATAAAATTAAGTTTAGAAAAATTAATATGGCGGCATATTAAAAATAAAAAGAAAACTCTCGAGTATTTCTTAATATAACAAGATGAAAAGTTTTGAGTAAGTACGCATAGCAGGTGAATTAGACGTCATTTATCGAAAACAAAGATGCTGGAATAAAAAGATCTTGGGTAAAATAAAATTAACTATTATTCACGGAGGAAAGAGATAGATGGAGATGCAGTATGCCGTAAAAACAGTTTGCAATACGATGTGCGTTATCGCTCAGATTTAAATGCCCTCATTCGGCCCAAACAAAACAAGCACGTGGAACTGGGACCAAATTCTTTGACTTCATCCGTTTAAGCACGTCGTTGTGTTGTGCCGAATGTAGCGGATTTTAGGGTTACATTTTTGGCGTCACTTCAAGATTTATTGTCTGTGTACGGTTAACATGAATATTTTATTTTAAATTTAAATTTTATTAATTTATAAAAAAACTTATGCTTATCCTTATAAATCACAGCGTAAAAAAAAAATCTAAGATATACTATAACCATCCGCACAATCAATAAAAAATTACGAATGTAAATTTAAATAGACTACGGGGGGTTCAGGGGGGCAGAGCGCCCCTGAAGAAATGCAATTTTTGATTTAAAAAGTTACCAGAATAAGTAGCTCATCAGAATTTCAGAACATCAATGTACAACCACTTGTTTAACACTTTTAATTTCTAAAACTTTACGAAGTATCTTGTATGCTCATAAATATTTATGTAATTTGAAAACTTTAAAAAGCGATTTGTAGGAAGTTGAATATTATGCAATGAGTGTTAAAAAACAATGACTTGCAAAGATGACGTTGAGGCTCCTGATCTGCAGATTTACTAGTAAAATATTGTTTTTGTTGTTATGGTTATTATTATGAATGAATTAAAAAGTTTGAACCTAAAGATTTAAGCTCGTTTGAGGATTCCGAAATCTAGTATGCATCAATGATCCAAATTGATTAACATTCTGACACATTTTTTTTTTTAATCCACTAGGGGGCTCAGCCCCCTACGAGCTACGCTCGCCAACCCCCGTCCAGACACCGCAGACTCTAAATGCACGCTAATTTGATCGGCTTTAAAAAGATTTCGAAAGATTGAATTATAATTTAAAAAACAGTGGCGATCTCCCTATAAACGAATTTCTATTCATTTCTCTTTGATTGGGGAATTTTAACGCCAAATCCGCTGCGGTACTACTTGATTATCTTGTCGACCAATTTCGCCAAATTATATAAATCGCCAAACCACTCGCCAAATTATACAAATTGATATAATTTTTATTTTAAATAACGAAAGAACAAATAAATTCGTACAACATTAATAAAAACACAAATAAAACGTCGAAATAAAAATAACTTGATGACGTATACACGTGTAACAACATTTCAAAATAAGCTAATATAAAATAAATTAAGTAAAGAGAGTCTTTGTCTCCTGGTATTTTTTAACAAAGCGAAAAGAAAGTTCTTTTAAATGAAACATTTTAAATTAATTCTCAAAATATCAAATAAATGTCTAGCGCAATTTCTAAATTTAAACTTTTTTGCAATATTATTTTGTGTTCATTTTATGTAATAACTATAATGTGACGTAAATATGACGTAATTTCTCCTAAGACTTCTAACGCATGTTGATGAATTTATTATTTTACAATATCCTTTCTCTTTTAAAATTCACGTGTATACTTTTTATGACGTAATTTTTAATAAGTTCCTGCTTTTTATACGTAATTATTTAATTCTAATTTGAAAGTTTTTTTCCTGTTTATAATAGTCACGTGTAAATAAATTTTTAATTTGAAGCAAACATTATTGCTTGCGCTTTTTATACAGTTGGCATCAGTTTAAATTAGTACAATTTTCTGAAATCTGTAAAAAATATCTCTAGAAATGCTGAAAATTTGAATTTAAAATAGAAATAAAACCTGAAAAAATGAATCAAAATAAAAAAAATTAATGCAATCTGCACTCCGGCAAATTCTAACGCATAAAATGATCTAAAAATGATTACACTGCCATGTATAGTTTTTGCTGCTATAAAACTTTTTTAGTGGAACGATTTTGTCCAACTTTAGCATTAAATAACTCTTAAAATAATTCTTCGATTTGAAAACTGTCTGCATCAGCGTGTTTATCAAACATTTCTGTATAAAACCACCGATTTTCATATTTTTGTATGCATTATTTTTGTTAATATTAACGAAGAAAGGCCTCCGGTCACAAAAAAAATCAAAACCGGCGGCGGTGACAGCGGTAGTTACTTTTTTTTTAGAATAGAGAGATTTTTGTTCGCAAACGTATCAAATTGACATTAATTAATTTTGCAATCGAGCTGGGTTTGTTTTGTTTTTTTCGGTTTTCACTTAAAAGCACAAGATTGATCATAAAATGCTATCAAAGTTTTTTTAAGAGGGCAGGAAAGAGGAAAAAACTGCCGTCCTGAGACGACAATCGCTTGTAATTCAATATGTAATTAATTTATGGGAAAATGAAAAAAACTGTTCTATTACAAATCACATCATGCCTGCAAGTATGAAGCTTTCATGTTTAAAAAAAGTTTTCTATATGTGCAAAGCCCTCCTCCACATTGGGAAGTTTATAATGTTCTGTCCCCCACCCCAAAAGCTGCAAAATTCATCCAGACAAAAATGTCTGAATTCAACACTTTAAAATACTGCTTTAGAGCTTAAAAACAAAGTTAATGCCTTTTAATGATGCTTTTGTGACGCAGTCTGTTGATCTGTTCTTGCTGCTTTGGACTTCAGTATTTCTTTTTACTTTAACAATGTATCACAGAGGAGAAATATTTTTCAGCAATACTGTTTGTAAAAATATAGGTACTGTTTGTAAAAATATTTATTCTTTGTAAACCACATTCTGCCTACAAATCAGTCTTACAATGTGCAAGTTCGTAGTATCATTTTTTGTCCTCTGCACGTTCTTTGTAAGCCACATTCTGCCATCAAATCTGTCTACAATAGCGTTACGTACATCACATTATCCGATTTTATAACCTATAAGGAACATCTGCGGGATGGCTCGGGGATGTCTCAATCAGGGATGAAAATCCTCCGCGGATCCGTGATTTTCCGCTCTTTTCAGCCTTTTCTCTCTATTTCCCGCGTTTCCAAATATTTTATGACTGCTTTTACATTTATCTATAAAAAATAAAGATTGATAATTGATTCCATACTGTCTTTGATTCAACTACTCTAATTCTTCTAAAAAGAAAATGTTTATAAAGAGCTATAATTAGTTTTGATAATAAATACTTACGATCATTTATAATTAAAAATAAATATACTACAGCGCATATTCAAAATATTAGAATAATTGAGAAAAAGTAATAAGTAAAAAATATTTTTCATTTATTTATTTTTTATATTAAGTAAATGCAATTAAATTTCTTATAAATTAATCTGGAATGTTTAGATAAGATTTTAACATTTACAAAATATAAAATACAGTACAATAAATTAGGTAATACAGCTTTCTGAAACACATCAAAATATTAGAATAAAGTTTAGATTTGTTCAAAATATTAGCATATTTTATTTTACGCAAAAATATTACCTTATGAACATGAAGTAAATGGTAGTTAATATTTTGTAGCATCCCCTTTAGCTTTCATAACAGCATACTTGTACAAGATGCTTACAAACATTTCTATCAATATTAGCCCAAATAGCCTTTATACGTGCCACTAACTCAGTTTTAATTGAAGGAGGATTTTCTTGGAGTTTTTTCTTCATTATACATCACATGTTTTCGATGGAATTAAGGTCTGGTGAGTTTGGTAGCCAAGGAAGTACTTTAATGTTGCATTGGCGGAACCAATTCTTAGTTGACACCGAGGTATGCGATGACGCTAACCCTTGTTGAAAGACGAAATCATCTTCAAATAAATCTTCTGATGATGGAATCATGTAATATTCCAAAATTTCTTGAAATATCTAAGAGTTGACTTTTTCGTAGACGATGCATAACTTTCCAGATCCTTCTGCACTCATGCAACCCCAAACCACGACACTAGCAGCAAATTTTACGGAACGTCTAAAGCGTTCTTTATCAAATGCTTCTTGCTTCATTCTCCAAACTTGAATACCTTGATTACCATATGAAACACAAAACATACTTTCATCACTAAATAATATATTTTTCTAATCTTCTTCGCTCCATAAACGTCTTAATTTACACCAATTCAATCTTATACTCTTTTGTTTTGCAGTCATGCAGAGGTTTTGTTTTCGATACACGAGATTCAAACTTAAATTTCAAACTTAAATTTATGGAGGCGTCTTAATGTTGTCGATGTAGAAACTTCAACTCCTTTTTCTTTCCATTTTCGGTGCAAGAATCGTACACTTTTAAAACGGTTTTTCTTAACGCTTCAGTTTCCCATCATCTCTAGCAGACGTTTTTGGTTTTCGGCAACCATTTCGGCGATTATTTTGAAAATTTCCATTTTTTAAATATTGAGTTAGTATTTTACTAACGCTTGATTGCGAAAAATGTAAATAATTCGCTATATAACATTGATTTTTATCGCACCGATACAAATCAACCATACGAAGTTTAATAGATTCAAATGACAAACTATAGTATGTATCGTTCATTAAATTTTTTATGAAAAAATGTAATGGCAAATTATACGATGCATTCTGTGTTTGTTACATAAAAAATCCTGTTTTACATAGTTAAGAGAAGAAATGATCCATAAAATTCCGTCCCAACATGTCTGAAATTTCTATAAAGTTGAAATGTAGTTTTACGGTTAGGTACTATTGTCCGGAATTCAGTTATTCGTTATTTCGCAGTGTATTTACCTCTTTTATTTATTTATTTATTTATTTATTTTGTAACTTTAACGTTTTTAATTCCTATCCAGATTAATTGAATTAAATCTTCTCTAACCCTGATTTATTAATCTTGCTATTCATTTACGGAACTAATGCAGAAATTTTCAAAATAAGACAAGAAATTTTATCATCTATAAACTTGAAAAAAGAAAGAGAGTTAGATACTTATTATATGGTGAATTGTTTTAGCCGTTGTTTTAATTGTTAAACATTAAATCATAATAAAATTTTTGAATTGGAGTTTATTTTGTCTTAAATATTGAAACATGCGAGAGTAATTATGACAACATGATGCTTTAACGCTTTCCATTTGTGCTGTCATCGTAATCTTAAAGCAATTGATGACAAACACAAAATGAACCACGGTGCACGCATACTTTAAGAACTTGTCGAAAAGTTATTAGAAAATAAATTTTGAAAGTATGAAGCGTTAAAATAAAACACAAATACAAAATATATTCCGCCAGTCTAGCCCCAGTCTGCAAAAGTTATTTCAGGTTTATCCTGCTGTCTGTCTGCCCGTGCTCTAACCAGGGTTGGTAAGTTTTTGCCGCAGGCGGAAAAAACCTGGTTAAAATCGTCCCGACAAAAATAGATTTTTGCCAAGGTGGTAGCAAAAAGAGGCTGTCCATTTCATTTTTTTTTCACAGAAAAAGAGAAAAAAATATTTCATGAAAGAAAAAAAAACTTAATACTTAGTTAAAAAATCAATATTCTAATTTTATTTTTGAACTCTTAAGTTAAATAAGTATAATTATGCATTTTATGAAAGAATACTAACTTTTATAACAAAATTATAAATGGAAAAAATACTAATTTTATATAAATAAATAGAAAACTTGATTATTTATTCATGTTTATACAATTATTAGGGGAGAATGGGGATACTTGATCCCTGATCATAAAGTAAAATAAAATCAATATGTAGACTTTTGAAATCTGGAAACACATTTTAAGATGCATTATTTCAGATAATCTAGCAACATAAAATCATTTACAGCCATTTTAATTCAGCATGAAATGGAAATATTTAATTGTTACAAGTTCAACTTTTTAAAAGGTTTTTAAAGTTTTGTTTTTATTTTCTATTGCTGGAGCTTTGATAAATTGAATTGTGTATCATTTTAAAGTATAAACTTTACTATTCTCAATATAACTTCTTTAGTAAATAGGTTTTGTTTATTTACCACCTAAAATATACATTTATGTTCTAAGCACAAAATAGGGATACTTGATCCTCCTTTTTCTATAGGGATACTTGATCTTTAGGGATCATGTATACCCAAATAGCTAAGCTTTTAATACAAACAGAAATATTTCAGTTTTGTTACTAAATACAGAACATTAGCATCAATTTAGCAAAAGGTGCTTGTGATACTTTAATTTTATTTAAAATACTACCTAGAAAAATTTTGCATTACGTAGGTCAAGTAGAATAAAAAATGGGACTTTCTGAATATGAGATCCATTTTTCAAGAAAAGGCACTCTTAATGTCTTAATCAATTCTATTTCCCGGAAAAAGTTGAGAAAAGCATATTTGAGTCAGATTGCATTATTAAGTTGCGTAATCCACTTAATGGTAGGAGGAACCTTAAGAACTGCTACAACTATAACCTTTCACTTTAACTTTTCAAAGTTTCACAACACCTGCTGATATGAGGCTGTGTCATTATTTTTTGAAAGCTTTATTCATTACTTTTACTTTGTATTATTGTATACTTGTATTATTTATTAAAATAAAGTTTAACTATTTGTTGATTTATTTCTAGCTTTTGTTTCTAAAGTTTTCATTTTAGATTTTTTTTAAATTAAATTGTGTTTATAGTTTTTTTATAAATATCTACCGTCAAGTCATCAACAAAGTGTTTAAATATTCATCTTGTAGAAAATGAAAGAAATAAAAATTAAATGTTTATTACTAACTTATAATACTGCGATGTATGCAAAATGAAACAAGATTAGCTTTATTTTTGACAAGGATCAAGCATCCCCAAAGAAAGGATCAAGTATCCCTTTAAGTGGGGATACATGATCTCACTTTTGAAAAATCGAAAAATTCAATTTTCTGAAATTAATTAGTTTTTTATACCAAGAAAAAAATTACATGGTATAAGAAATAGACACAAGATTATTTTGGTAAAAAAATTCTTAAAGATGTCAAATAACAACTGAGCAAAAAATAAAAACAGAAAGTGGGGATCAAGTATCCCCAGTCTCCCCTAATGATTATATTCACATAATAGTACTGAACAAGTAATTTATGTTTATATGTGTTAGAAATTCAAATAAACAATTACATTCTAAATTCAATTTTTTTAATATAAAATATTACATTTAAACCAGAACACTATTAAATTTCAAATAATTCAGTGATATCTCCATCATAACCTAATTTTTGCTATTTTAGCATAGCATAACAATAAATAAGTTTAGAAGGAATATTTGTTGACAGTTTATTTCGAATTTTAGTTTGCACAAATAAAAAATTTGGAAAAAATCTTTCGATAATGGGTAAGAAAATGTACAATGGCAAACAAGATAAAATGGCTACAGGCTACTTACTGAAAGTGAAAAATGTAACTTTTTGTCCCTTTCTCAAAATGTAAGAGGGAGGGGGGGGGGGGGGAATTCTAGTTTCCTAACAAAGCATAACAGAGAGTTGTTTCAATATATAATTTTCAATTTAATTTAATTACTTTTTTATCTGTAACAGACTAGTTTCATCAGATAAATAATTATTAATTAGTACCAAAGGTTTAAATATTTACATATTTTTAAGACTCATTACATAAAACAAAAGTAGCAAAGTTATATAAAACCTTTTGATAACTAAAAAATATTAATGGCTGACAAAATGCTTTACTTAAGAAGAAAACAAAAATAGATATCCGATTTTTAATCTGGTTCTTAGATTCCTAAGTATTAGGCTGAATCCCACCTATTGTATAAAGATTTAAAATATGTAAAACTATTTAATTATATTTATTAATTAGAAAATTAAATAAAAGTATTAAATGATATGTTATTAAATTTAATTGTTTATACCATTATTATCCTTATTAGCTTATATAAATTTAATTACACATTAAAGACAAATAGGAATTTGCCATTTTTGCCGATTTTTTCCATTTTTTTGCCCTGGTTTTTTCCCGTTTTTGCCACTGTCCTGCCAAAAATACCTTTTTCTCGGCCTGATTGCTATGTATGTATATAAGTAACAAATATCTTTGAAGATTACTATAGTTTGTCTGCTATTGAAAATGAAGTGTATTACATTTCGTTTACAAGGAACACATAAAAGAATTCCGTTACATGTCGGTCTAAGAAGAGAAATGGCTTATGGTGCATTTTAATGATGCTACGATATACTAAAATATAATGGATAATGTATCACTGTGAGGGTGCGCTTATACAACGTGGTGCTTGAGAATATGGACTGGATAGCATTTAATGTTCTTTTTCAGAGACGCACAAAAGAATACAGACACTGATAATTACTGGGTGCTTTTTCAGATGGTATGCATTTTTCAACTTAACTAATTTTAGTGTATTACATGACGTGTGTATATTCTATCGATCGCGTGCAAGACTGCACGAGGGAATTTCACGCACTACCAAGTTTTGGATATAGTAATTGCTGAAAATGAATTTTTATTGCGTTATGTGTTCCAACATAATAAAAAGCGTTTATGGTTTATGTGTGTCTCGCGTAAACATATTGACATGTAATTGATATATGTTATTAATGCTTACTATGGCATGTTATGGGGCAATTCTCAAAGAGAACATTTTTGGAGTTTTAGGGGCCCTTCTTATAGAGATCTGGAGATAAGCAGAGCTTTTCAATATTTTATAATATTTAAATTCACTGCAATTGCTAAAGAGTTTTGGAGCTTTAGGGGCCCTCCTTAGAGATAGACGCTCTGGGGATAATCAGGGCTTTTCAAAATTATATAATATTTAAGTTCATTGCAATTGTTAAAGAGAACATTTTTGGGCCAATCTGGGCTATTACACAAAGAGTGAATGAAGAATAATATTCTGATTTTGATAGATGTTTACATTTACTTATAAAGTATTAAAATAAATTTTTACCTTAATCTGATTATATTTGAAATAAAAAAAAAAATTTACCCTTACAAGATAAATATACAGTTTAATATAAATATATTTTTACATATTTATTACATAAATTGTTACATATTTATATAAAATCATATTTCTGTAATATCAACAAATAAATTGCGTTATTATAATAACAATGCATATTAACTAATTTTAATTCCCATTACACATTACAGTCTTATCCTTTTTTAATAACATTTTATTGGGTATTGTTAGATAATAATTGTTTTATGATATACTTTAAAATTACGTGAATGTGGCAGGGGCTATTTTTAAGTCTTATCAGCCTTAGTTCTTTTCGAAGCAACCAACTCCCACAGTATGAAGTGGAAGTCTACGAATATTTAAAAACTCCATTCCAGTATTTAAAAAGTAGTAATGTTTATTTATTAAGATTACTGATATGATACTATCTTCTTTCTAAATGCTGAATAGTGCCGCTGCTATTACAGTATGTACACACATGATTTGTTAGACTACTTGACGATTCGCGCTGCGCGAAGAATATTAAAACAGTTGTAGAACTGGTTGATGGTCAAGAATATTAATTGAGACAAGGTAAAACATGAGTAAGTAGTCATATCACCTGAAGAAATGTATTTGATACGCCACTTAATTGCCATTTGCTTGGGATATTGGGCAAGATGAGGCAACTTCGTTTCCACAATGAATTTCCGTGAAATTCGAGTACTAATCCGCTTCAACTGGATCTAAATGTAAAAAAATTACAGGAAGTGCCTATGCCCAGGAATCAGACACATGCTCCTTAAAAATTGTTTATATACACATCCACCTTTTTATGTTTTAAATTATGAAGGAATAAAAATTGCTGAATTCAATTAACAGTTCCTTATTTATGGAAAAGTATTATTATTATTTTTTTTTTACAACCATTACACAATTTTTAAACATGTATAATTGATTATAGTTAATTATTAAATTAACCCTTAACATAGTGTTAATACTGTTTTATGAAGTAATTTTAAAAATATTATATTTTTAATATTGTTTCTGAAAACTTATAAAATAACATATACATAGCTGCTAACTATTACACTTTTCCCTTACCACTAAAATTTAAAATAAAATTTTGACTTATTTAATTGCAGATTTCTCCGATTAACTAAGTCAAAAATTTCTTTTAAATTTTAGTGGTAAGAAAAATGGGTAAAAGTTGGCAGCTATGCATACATACATAGTGCTTTATATGTATATGTAAATATATACGAGTATATACTATGTATATAAATGAATAAATATGTAAAAAATTAACTTCTAAATCAACTAATACTCAAATTTAAAAAAAATTATTAAATATTCGACAATCTTCTTCTTGCAGTAATTATATAGCTGTATCACTTTCGCAAATTTATCTTATATATCTTATACGTTTCATTTTAATTAGTAGCTTAAGGTTGCCTTTTCTAATACATTTAGTATCCGCTTTAGTGATATATATATATATATATATTTTAACTAAACTTTAAGATTGCTGTTCTCAATGTTAATACTAACATGAAAAACAAAGAACTTAGATAAAACTAATTCACACTTAATCATTAACCTTATCAACTCAATTTTAATAAAATAAAACTTAATCATCTATTTAAGAATAAACAATTTAAATTTCCACTTCATTATAAATCTTAGACGTACATTCAAATATCCTATTAGTTTAGGACGTAGACTTTTTAATTATAATAAGTTTTCAAAAATTTCAAATACACTGACACACATTCATATAAATGTAACGAACCCCATTTAACAAAAATACTATAATACCCACTATGGACACATTATAACTGGTTACCTAAACATAATCAATAATCCTCTTTTAAGATCTTTAATGCACTTTGGCACTTATCGCATTCCTTCACATCACATACATCTAAAGTTAAAATTCAACAATTCACATATGATTTGGATTTTTTAATTTATAAAATTACAATCAGTTATAATAAACCCCATAGAGTACTTTTCAGATTGGTAGTGCAATGTCATTATTCCATTACAACAATTATTACAACAATCACATTTAGCTAAAAAGTCTGTTACTTTCTCCACCCTTTAAAAGCATATAACTTCAAAACAATTTCATCATCACATATGTTGATAAGGCTGTCAATAACTATGCAATCATTTGCAAATATTAATTTCATTACCTATTAACAAATGCAATCCTTTCATAACAATATTTTCTCTTTCCGTGGTATTTCATTAGAAGAAAACAATGACATATTTTAAGTTACAAATTACTTGGATTAAAAAATTAAAAAAAATAATTATCCATACAATGTAAAAAAAATTTGTAATTTTTACATTAAAAAATTGTATTTTTTACAGAAAAAACTGTTTCAAAAGAAAACAGTTTTTTTCTGTAAACAAATTTAGATTTTGTGATTTTTTAGAAAAAAACTGTTTTAATGAAAAATTATAGATATTTTCTGTAAATTAAACGGTTTTTCACCGGCGCCAAAATTGACAGTTTTTTTCTATCAATTTGAAAGATTTTTTTTTTTTTTTTACAGTGTACATTGCAATGGTTCCCAAGTTTCATAAAAATCTTTCTCAACTTCCGTGTAGGTAACTGTAAGGTTTAGGGTATAATACTTATAACACACATTATGCTAATGCTAATAAGCTATTTTTAAATATTCTCAAACAGATTTAAGATTTAACTATTAAATAAATGGTCAAGTGTGAGTATTACTCGCGCACAGACGGTTTCGTACAATAACATATGAATTAATAAGTGTATTATTAAAAAAATACCGTTGCAAAAATAATACTAAGACTTTGTAAAAACTATACAACGTAGAGTTGGGTATAGCTGTATAGTATATAGGGTGCAAATAAGGAAAGTCCCTTTAATCTGAAAATACGTGCGAGCGGAGAGAGCTACAGCTATATACAAGTGAGGTAACGGTACAGTAAAGCGACCACGCCCGACCTAATGCAAAAGACAGCGTATCCTTAGTGGCAAAATTTGAAAGATAGCCATTGCAAATCGAAAACGAAAAGAGGTAGAGCAAATTTTTCAGTTAGAAAGTTTTAGAGCATCAATTAATTAGTACGAAACGACATTTGATTCATTACGTATAAGATAAATCGTCGCCTGCATACCCAAAAATGTCCGAAATCGATGAGCGACGATTCTACTTTGCCTATTCACATTCCGGAAATGTAGCAATGCACAATTGCAGATTGTGACGTTGTACCGTGCTGTAATGTCTGTAAAGATTTAATTTCCAATGCATTTAAAATTTTAGAATAACCCTTTCAGGGCCAGAAGAACTCTGTTTGTAAACTGATGACACAATTGATTAACACCAGAATATTCAAACGAATTTCTCAGAAAACAAAAACCCGCTAATTTGCACTTTCATTACAAAAGCAAAATTTTATTAAAATATTCTTGGTGCCATTTGTCAGATTTGGAATTAGAATTAGGTGGCTTAGGACAGGGTTAAATCTATGTCGTCGCATTGAAGAGGCTTGCAATAGACGTTCCATGCTGAGAAATGTGCATGCAGAATTACTCTCACGAATACAAACGTGTATCGTGAGCAACTTTTCGAACATACTGAATATTAACTTTTTATCACTGTGAGACAGTTTTGTCTTTTTTTTCTGTGATGTTATCAAAATGTATTGAGATAAATACGTATTTATAGCATAAATTGTGCGTATATCTTCATACTTCTGACTATTCCATTCAAACGTTTACACAAAATGGAGTGCATCGATTTCGGACATTTTTGGGTAACAAGATTTATCTTATCCATGTAAACCAAATGTCGTATTCTATTAATTAATTGATGCTCTAAAACCTTCTAACTGGAAATTTTGCTCTATCTCTTTTCGTTTTCGATTTGCAGTGGCTATGTTCCAAATTTCGTCACTAGGGGACACTGCTGTCGTTTTCATTAAATCGGGCGTAGTCGCTTTACTATACCGTTACCTCACTTACATAGCTGTGGCTCTCTCCGTTCGCAAGTATTTTCAGGTTAAAGGGACTTTCCTTTGCACCCTGTATACTAGAAAAGTATAATTGGATATACCATGAAAGTTCAAAGATATATGGAACCTAAATAATAGCAAATATAGCTATTCTGTATATTTGTTATTCCATATAGGTTTTTAGTTAACCTTTAAGAACATAGTAGGTGTATTGAGAGAGCCACTAAATAGAAACTAGTCGCGAGTATTTATATGATTAATTCTCATTAAATTAGTCCGTTTTTAACAATTTGACGTTTATTGCTTTTATACTGCTACTGTGCATTGCATTACATAAATCTAGCCTTTAAATTTGTTATCTAGACTTTAAAAGTCGATGGAGCATAGAGTACGCCTTCCCTGTCATTATGTATGTCCAAACCGTCCGTGTCTTTAAGGGTTAATATCTCGGCTAATTACCGATGATTTTTTCCGAAATTCATGGTCAGCAATGCTTTTATACTTCTGCTACGATAGGTACCTCCAGCTCTGCTCAACACTTTTGCTGAAGCTCGTAAATCGAAATTTGAGTGTAACGGAAAAATGCGATTTTCTCAAAAACTATGTGACCTAGGGTAATCGCTATAATTTTCCTGCAAGTTTTAAATTAATGTCTACTACCACTATTTTTTTCATAATTTTAGTTTCAATAGATTCGGAATTAGATGGGGGGGGGGGGGGCGGAACATACTTTTGCACTACATTTTCCACCATAACTTTGAAAATATAATACCTAAAATTAAATGAAATATATTTTTGATTTCAGCGTTACGAAAGCTTTCACACGACACCCCACACGATATACAAAGAAAAGACTTTTTTTTTCAAGTAACTTAATTAGCCCCTCTACATTTTTCCTAAATATATTTATGAATATTTATTAATCTGTAAATATGTGGGTCAATAGTCTTTATTACTTCCTCCAATTTGAACTTTCCACGTTGCATAGTTTACGAGTAAAAGGGCTGTAACAAACAGACAGACAGACAGACACAGGAGTGATCTTATAATGGTTCCGTTTTTACTTTTTAAGTACGGAACCCTAAAAAGAGTACAACACTCATTGTATAGAAAACAGTTTTGAGTTTGTAAATAAAATACAGACATTATCAAATGTAAACAATATTAATGCACATGACTTCAAGGACTTACTCAATAATATCATTTTAACGGATTTACATTCAACTATTAATGCATTATTTATAGAATATTTCCCATTGTTAAACTTACCTGATAATATTGATAACTTCAAATATTTAACCAATTTTTTATTGTTTAATAACTATATTTTTCAAAATACATGCTATTTATATTCAGAATCAAGGCAAATCAGAAAGTGCAGCTACTAGTAACATGTTATCATATTTATATCTTTATTTCTATGAAAGAAAGTTTATAATACTATTATCTTACTCTATAGATATGTAGATGCTATAGTTATTTTTTTCTCAATGATAATCAATCTATATCTCTTCCTGTAGCTATAAACATAATTTAGAACTTTACTACTCATTTAAATAATTTTACTATAAATTTTCTGGATTTTAATATTATTATTTTACCTGTTAAAATCTTAACATTTAATATTTATAATGCAAGAAAGGATTTTCCATTTAATGTACTTAATTTTACTAAGTTCCCTGAGTTTCCCAAGTTCTTAAGTTCCTAAGTTTACGAAGTTTAATGTAATTAATTCCTGTCTAAATATTTCAGTTTGCAGAAGTAGTCTTCTAATCAAAATAATTATAATTTTATTAAACCTTATGTTCTTCACAACACATCAGACATAATTTAATCCATTTAAAACAGATAGCACTGCTATATAATCATCCCTTTTCTTTCATTTTATCATGGGTAAAGCATTAAACATTAATTTTCTAACCAGTATGGGCATTTATTATATATATGAAAATTATAAAATCAGAAAACAATATTATGGAAGGTGGGCGATGATTGCTGAAAATATTATAAAAATATACCAAACACCAAATAAATAAATAAATAAATGAAATATACTTACAGTAAAATCTCGTTACAACGAATGCCAGTTTAATGAACTTTTCAGTTTAACAAATATATTTGGATTGTTAAAAAAATAATAATAAATAAACAAAAAAAAAAAGCAATTTAACAAATTACAACGACCATTTGGAGAATGATTTTTTCAAAGACTAAAATTTAAGACATAAAAAATCGCACGGAATTGATCATACATTACGTACGCCATGAATTAAACATTAATAGTATTATTACACGTAAAAATTCCAAGAGAGAAAAATCGCTTGCGACTCGTACGTATTATCCACCTGAAACTTACGTATTATCCAAGCATTTCATTGGCTGTTCGGGAAAAGGCTTTTCCAAGAAATCTGACGACCAATTTTAAAGGAAATTTCATTCTTAAACTTCTAAACATCCCACAATATTACTTTTTACACCGTCGTATAGAGAAAAAAATGATTGGTTACTTTTAAATGCAATTTGTTTGAAAGCTGTATCTCAATTTGTTTCTGAGTTATTAATTTTTTTTTTGTAGATTTTATTACTTTTTTGTTATAGTGGCAACAGAAGGTATCCATCTCTGTTGAAATTAAAGGGAAATACAGATTACTGTACAGACCAATCAGAAAACGAATAAAATGCATATTGAGCCAATCAAAAGCTTCAGATATGCTTTTGATTTCCTACCCTGACGAGGACAATAACCATTTTTCCAAATGGTTAAAAAAAAAATCCCACTATCCTATTTCTTTATAAAACTATTCACTTTAACGAATTTTTCAGTATTATAGAGAATTTAATCAGTGCTCCCCAGCGATTCGCTGTAAGGAAATTTTACTATATATAGATAAATATGTCAAAAAAAATTTATAAAATGGAAATACCATTAAGAAGGATTGAGGTCAGAACTGCTAAAATGAAGTTTAAAACATAAAAAAAGAAAAAGAAAAACAGAGGTTAATCATTTACACACTTATTTACCATGCATCATTATCTTACATATGGCACCCGAAGAATCCATAAAATATTCATAATTTTTCATATATGCATTTTCAATTTACAGTGCTTAGTTTTTATATATTATTTTTTCCTGTGATTTTTACAGATGTGATTTAATTTTTATTACATATACACTGGTGAACAAAAAAGGACGAGTCACTAAATGCCAATTTTCAAGCGATCTTCAAGCGATAATTTTCACACGAATACTCAAAAGGAAGTAAAATAATTCGAATAATTACTATCCCTGCAGAACAGCTAGTCCACACATAACATCTCATTCAGGTGACACTCACGCATGATCACAAGAGTCACAGTCACTACGGCGAAACAAAAATTAGGAAATTCCATACGTCTCATTTATGAGTCTCAAATGACTATTATATGTGACTCCACTGACAGGTCACTGTGACTGCTACTTTGTGGCGAGTCACCAGGTGACTTTACAATGTCGTTTCATTGAGACTCTCGTGTGACTCTCATCTGGAGACTCAATTTCAAAGTCATTGTGAACGTTGCATTATGATAAATCACCAAATAATGTCCCATTAAAGTCACATGGTGACTTTTCACCACTTTTTATAATGGTGACGTCACAGTAGGGTCTCTGTCACCATTTGACAAAGTCATGTGACAGAAAGTCACCATGGGACTTTAATGTGACATTATTTGGTGATTTGTCATAATGCAACGTTCCCAATGATTTTGAAATTGACTCTCCAAATGACAGTTACATGACAGTCTCAATGAAACGACATTGTAAAGTCACCTGGTGACTCGCCACAAAGCAGCAGTCACAGTGACCTGTCAGTGGAGTCACATATAGTAGTCACTTGAGACTCATAAAAGAGACGTATGGAATTTCCTATTTTTTGTTTCGCCGTAGTGACTGTGACTCTTGTGACCACCTGTGATTTGAATGAGATGTTATATGGACTAGCTGTTTTGCAGGGGTAGTAATTATCCGAATTATATTACTTCCTTTTGAGTATTCGCGTGAAAATTATCGCTTGAAAATCGCTTGAAAATTGGCATTTTGTGACTAGTCCTTAAGTTTTGTCCACCAGTGTATATATACAGGGTGTCCGGTGTCAACGGTGTCCAATGGTTAATTCCTAAACCGTTAGTCATAGACATATAGTTCCAATTACAAAAATGTTTTAAATCAGGTAAAGAAACATTTTTAAAGCGATTTGGGTCAATAAAAACATTTCTTAAAAAATTACGAAATTTAATTTTTTATACGGACCCCCGGTCCTATAAGTTATATTTAGTAATTTTTTCCTATTACACTGACAAGTAAGACAAAAAAAAAATCCCATTCATATAGCTCTAAAATTGAGCGAGTTATGAAACTTTAAAAATGCATGACTTATGCCACTTTTCTACTCTGAAAACAAATGAGTTTGGCTTGGCTTTGAGGGATCATATACCAAGTGTTTAAAGTATTCGAAGATCTTACTTCATGTGTATCTGCGCTTTGAAAAAAAATCCTACAAGTATTATGATTAAATCTCAAATTGGCTAAAATAACATATGTTTTATTTTGTCAGGAGTTGAGACTGTTTCTCTTATGATTTCTTTTAACAAAAATTATGTTTTTTTATAAGTTTTTATGTTACTTCAACAATCGTAATATGTTTTTCCAGTTCAAAATTTGTACTCGAACTTTAACCCACTTTTAAATATCCGATCGAGATTACATTTTACATAATGGCGCAAATCCAATAACAATCTAATATTATTAAGATTTTCGGCGGTTACCATTTATACTTATTTTACAGGATAACACAAAATATTTCGGATAGATTACCGCCATGAAGTTTAAGAAAAAGTTTTAGATTAGATAATACAAGACTGCGATTGTTGTTGTTTTTTTTTTAACTTTTATGTATTTTTTAGCATTGAATCTGAAAATTACATTAATTTTTACCCATCATGTCAGAATATTTCGCACATTATAAATTGTCAAATTTAAAGAATAACAAAAACCATGGTTGTGTTTTTTAACTTTTGATAATTGATTTTTATGCACTTTTTAGCACTGAATCTGAAAATGACCTTCATTTTTAACCATCACGTTAGATTTTTTTTTTTTGCAAATCGCAAATGTGTAAGTTAAAATATAGCGAAAATCTCATACTATAAAACATATGTAAAACATTTTTTATTTTATTTTATTAAAAAATTTATTCGATATTTTTGCTTATCCTGGGATTCTTATAGCAAAACAGCTAAGTGGTCCGATGAGATTGGGGAGGAAATTCAATTTTAACATTGAACTTCTTAACTTTGAAATTAGCAATTTGCGAAAAATCCTGATATGATAGTTAAAAATGAAGGTGAATTTCGGATTCAGCGGTACAGAATATATAAGAATCAATTATCAAAAGCTAAAAAACATGACATAACCCAACTTTTGCAGGCTTGTGCAATCTAATAATATTTTAAAATGCGTATCATTTTGTAAAGATTTGAGGCTGTAATTTATAATCATTTTATTTAACAAAAATTCTGTTTTTTCTTTCTTCTTAAATGTTTATTACAAATTGTATATTTTGCATTAATATGCCAGAATGAGTAAAGATTTCAAATTTATATTGCAATGTTAATTTTACTCCCAAACATTTTTTATATCTGATGAAATTATATTTCGAATAAATTTGTGAATGACCCCCAATTTGCAGCAAAAATATGCTTCAACTTTAAACAGCTATTACTCGGTCAATTTTAATCGTAGAATAACGGAACTTTTTTTGTATTACTTGTCAGTGTAAAAGGAAAATTTCACTAAATATAACTTATAGGACCAGGGGACCGTATAAAAATTTAAATTTCGTAATTTTTTAAGAAATGTTTTTATTGGCCCAAATCGCTTTTAAAATACTTCTTTACCTGATTTAAAACATTTTTGTAATTGGAACTATATGTCTATGACTAACGGTTTAGGAATTAGCCATCGGACACAGTTGAGACCGGACACCCTGTATATATATATATATATATATAATACATACATACATATACAGGCTGTCCTAAAAGATTGAAACGCTCTTTAATTTTTTATCTTTTGGAGATAAGTAGACAGTGTAAAATATACGAAAACGTTAATAAGGTAATGAAATAAGATTAATTTGATAAAATAGTCCTTTCATTAATTTTTTTAATAACACCTTTTATTTTTTTATACGATCCCTCTAGACAAAATTCATCAATTAGAAAATTTTTATTTGTGGATATGTGGATACTTTTTTTTTTCTCAAGATATAAATTAGAATACTTAATATTTATTCTAAATAAGGAAAATTATTAATAAATCAAATAATCAAATGACTTCTTCTTTTTTAATAAAATGGTACTTTAAAGTTTCATTGGGTATAAAGGGTTAAGAGACATCAAATTTAAGAATTAATAATTTGTACTTCTGTGTGTGTGTATGTGTTGGGGAGGGGGGGGGGGGGGTCAGGATTCAAAATGCTAAAGTTGAGGGGAAGACAAAATATACTTAATAGTTCTTTTAGAAGCGGTCATTTTTCAAATTAGCTTTTATTATGCGAACTCGTGTGTTTGTTTTTATCATATAAAAATATAATATTAATAATTTCTTCAGCTTTGAAATGGATGTTACGTGACAAAAATACATGCAGATTAAAATAGGCAAGTGATTGCAAGTAATTTCCATGCAATAAAAGCAAATAATAATAAAAAAAAATTAGTTGTGTCATTATCAATGCTGAACAGCTGATACAGTAGTTTCGCTTCGCTCTAAAATTTCAAATTGATGTTTGGAATACGTTGACTATTGCCGATTGTGTATCAAAATTTCATACAAAGGAACACTTAATTATTCATCCTTTAATACATATAGTAATCCCTGGACAGCTTCATTAAATCAATTCAGACATCTGCATAATAATAAAAAATAATTAAATAAAAAGCAAGAGATTGTCCTCTTTATCTTAAAATTATAATACAAAATTGAAGGAGAAATATATTAAAATGAGCAACTGTATAATTACACGAATGCGCCGTATAATTACATGTCGTCCCAACCGCAACCTTTTCATTTACGTATTATTGGAATATCTTTTTTATGTAATTTACCACGGAATATTACACAAAAAATTTAACTACCAATTTTTCTCAATTCCAATGCAAAATTAAATTTATAGGAAATAAGCCTAACAAACAGAAAAGAAAATCTTGAATTAACATCTATTGTGCATTGTTTTCAGCGCGAGAAACTAATAGCAATCAACTAATACCCGTCTCTAAATGCAGGGTAAAAAATTCTAAATACCATTAAGCAAAAAGAAACGTACGCGACCAACATCGAAGTGTACGAGTTGTACCACCACACCTCGAGTGCAAACGATAATTACGAATAATTCCATAATAAATTCATTTGCTACCTGTGTGCCAAGAACAAGCGGGGCGGGAACCTAGGCCCGCAAATTGCGTGGCGGCATCTCTTATAATGACAGGCCGCATTTACACACCGCGTGTGTTCTTGTATTTGGAAAGGAGGGGGGGGGGGATCGAATTCGAGTTGTTTCTAGTTCTGGAAGAATAAGAAATAGATATGTGCGCGCGCGATTCTAAATAGCTCGGGTTTGTCATTTTGGATTGCAAGAAAAAATGATGAGGTATATAATATGTGCCACCCTGGGTGCGGACCACGACGCAGTGTGTGGCTTTATTCGACACGTGTAAACCGTATGCAAGTACAAGAAAAGAAAAGCTGGGATCGTAATAACATCTTAATTCATTTTATTTATATTTTATTTATTTTCCTTAGATGACTATTCTGGCTGTTTCGCAATTAGATACGTATCACTTTAGCACTCAAAATTAAGGTGATCAAATTTTACAGCAGAACTCGAATTTAAAGTTTTCGCTTGGTCGAAATTTATAACTTTTTAAGATTTATCTTTTTTCAAATCCCAGGAATTTATAAACTTTTTAAAATTTAAAACTTACAGCTTTTAACTTTACAGAACATTTTTAACTACCCTTCACAAGATTAGGGAATTAGAAGCTATAGATACATAATACATTTGGACCTCTATTTAATGAAATCTCAATACTAGGAAGAAAGTTCGTTGTATGGAAAATTCATTAAACAGAGATTCACTTTTCAAAATACTTTAAACTACATAAAAACAAATTTTAAATTCATGTAATACATTAAATCAATATAAAAAAGAGTTTCTCTCTGTGTGTGTGTGTGTGTGTCTGTCTGTCTGCGATGATAAGGAAAATTTACTGCACGTAGAAGTCTGAAAATTCAGATGAGGATAGTCCAAGGCAGGTTCTGATGCACCTGAAGCTCAGATTTTAAATTTTTTGGTAATTGACCAAGATATTAATTAAAACTCATCGAAAAAGCACTATTTTTTTTAAATCAGTAAACACACCCGCGCATGCTCGGGTCCGAGCTTACTGAAGCGGCCAGCAGAGAAAAAGCAAAGTGCAAGATCGGCTTTTTTTAATTTAGCAGATTTTCTTAATGCGCTACAGCCGAATCGTACAAAATACGGGAAAACGGATGACATATTCTTAAATTTCATAGATTTACATTTTAAACGACGCAATGCGTTCAAACCTTTTCAAAAAAATTAATTCGAAATCTCGAATTCATGTTTTTTTTTTCTACTTTACGAACCTCGCATCAACTGAACTAGCCAAAATACGAAAAAACCAATAACACCACATTAAGGGACATACTTTTCTCTTCAAACATCTACCTTTTATTAAAAAATATATTAATATTAACTCTTTGAAAAAATTTACTTTCCGTACACCATTTCGTGATTTTCGCAATTTCTGCTATTTTTAAACATCAGTATCAGCGCATCTGATCAAGGTTCGAAAAATCTAAAGATACCAGATCATATCTACGTTCATGAAACCCACAATCTGTTTCGAAAAATATGAATATTAACCCTTTGAAAAAAAATCGTTGTCGAAATCGTTTCGCGATTATTTTTTCCGTGTTAAAAAATCGGCATTGGCTTCGGAAATCAAAATAACAACAACAAAAAAAATCACACACATTTAACCAGTGTACATTCAGCTTTAAAAAGTCTTCTTCGATTTTAAAAAATACGAATATTAGCCGTTTGAAGAAAATTCATTTCCAAAAGTCACTTTTGGAGAATTTAGTTTCTTCTTTGCATTTGCCCATAGGATTAATATTATGCATATTTTGATTAAAAAAACACTTACTTTTATACAATTGCTTTGAAATTTTAATACGATGGACTAACCTTTTAGCTAATGATCGAGTATAAATTTCATTCAGAAATTTTGAGATTTAGGGGAAGAGGGATGATAGTCAGTTTGAGAAAAAAAAATCCATAGGGTTAACATTGCGTATGCGTACTTTTATTTACACTAATAAAGAAAACTTTTTTTGCGATATTGCTCTAAAACTTTAATACCTTAAACTGACCTTTCAGCTGTTGCTCCAGTAACACTTTATAGTTGCCGAAGCAATTCCCCTACATACAAATCCCACACTCCCCATTATTAGATTAGTTTAGAAAGATTGGCGCTACTACGCTGGTCTTTCGTTTAAAAATATAAAATCAAAACTAATCACAGCATGCGTAGTAGGCCCAGTGTACGCTGCCGAAGACAGTGGGACTCCCAATTCCTAGTTTGTTTGGATAGATTTTTACTTGAAAAAATATATATACAAAATCGAGGGTGTACGTACGCTACTGAATTCAGTGGGGGGGGGGGGGGGGCAGCATTAGTATCGTTTAGAAATATTTTCATTTAAATATGTCAAATTAATCAAAATTGGTTTTAGGAATGTTTAATGTTTTTATCATGGGCCCGGACCAGCTAGTATAATAAAAAAGAGTAATTACTTGCATTTTAAAAATAAATAATATTTATTTGTTTTCGTTATTTAATTCATCAAAAAAACATTTGTAGAAAAAAAAAACATTACAGCCCAGTATTTATAATTCAAGAAATTTTTTTTACATTTCAATCTATTAAATTGTTTTTTTTTTTATAATATGCTTTTATTATAACAGAGCAATTATAAGCGTATATGTGTTTTTCAATTTAATTACTGAAAAGCCTGTTAATTTTGTTGGAATTTTTTCTTATGAAAAAGTTTTTTCTCATAAGTCCGTTTTGCATCTTTAGAAATGCTCTAAAAAATGTCTAAAAATCCGTTCATGTTCGCTAAACGTCGTAAAATGTATTTAAAAAAAAAAAAAAAAAAACTAAACTAAAATAATGTCTGAAATGTTTTGAGGTGATTTTTACACAGAAATTCGTAAAATGTTCTTAGTGTCAAGGAAAAGTTTGTAAAATAGATGAATTCGCAAAATAGGGGTTCGTTAAATAGAGTTTCGATTGTATATTATCGAAATGCATAACTACTATGTTTTTTATTTATTTATTTTTTTTTGTAGTTGTTTTTAGTAAATATTTATCACAGTGCATAATAAATTACCATGCGAAGAACTGTAGATGTAAATCTCGATTAGAATCCAGGAGTAAATCATATTGTTTCATGTAATTTTCTAAACATTCAAAATGCATAAATGCACGTTATTCGTTTCATTTAAGAAAATGAAGTATGCTTATAGCAATATTGATACATTTGCACACACCTGTGTTGAATTTTTAACTGGTATAAGCGGTGACAGAGTTTATTTCAATATGTCCTATACCTCATCACTTAGAGATGGCACGAGTATTTTGAATCTAAAAGAAACTTCATAGGACAAGACTAATAAACATACAGCTTTATCTCTTCAGGGACGATTTTTTTATGTTAAGACAAAAAAAATGACTTCTTTTTTTTCCGATTTGTTCATTTTATATTAATAGGAATTCAAAAAGAAAAAAAAAAGGGGTGAAACAACAAAAATTCACACAAAAATTAAAATTAAACAAGTAAAAATTAAATTTAAAAAATCAAAAAACCCGACTGCGTAAAAAGCGAACTAATTAATTCTTTCTCATCAATGTGAATATTTTTTTATTTATTTTTATTTATTTACGTGTATTGATGACTTTTAATTTGTGTTTAACTGTCAGTTCCTATCTATATAAACACTGTTTTGATGAGGCCTATAGATGTCTATGAAGGTTAGAGTTGCAGTAAAGCTAGAGATCCTACCTACACAACTTTCAGATTGTGTAATATTTAAACGGAGCTTCTGACTGTAAAATAGTCATTGCAACATCGTCTTCATTTTGAAAGACCTATCCAATGATATGCTACTCAATAGGGTGCGCAATTTTTTTTTCCGTCTCTACCGCCATTTTGAATTTCTAAAAACAAAATCTAACCTATAACCATCGGACGGTTAAGACGAATCGATAGAGACCTCATTCATTAAAATCCATCCAGCCGTTGGGATGTTTCGAGGGTATAAAGAAATCCACATACCCAGATACGCGTGAAACACATAACCCTTCTTGGCAGCCCGGTAATAACGTCCACATTTGTGGCCGTTGAGCGTATAGTAATTTATGAGTGAAAGGATTTCTTATAAAATAAAAAACTAACGGTAACTTTCTTTCTTACATTTCAACAAATTATTAAAACTTAATACAGTTAATATATCTGATATTATTTTTATCAAATATTAACGATTTCAAATTATCCAACAACACAGACTTGCCGAAAAATTACTTCACGCTTTTTTTATATCTCTAACTGTACATCGGTACAGCCAAACCATAAAATTTTTACTTCTCCTGTTGAGGGATTCTGTAGTGATTAAATCATTATCAAATTTATGTCCTTTTCATTATTGGCAGTAATTATAATTATAAAAAACTAAACGTCCACATATGTGGCCGAGGGCGTGAAGAGGTTAATTTGATTTCAGTTACAGGCATCTAACTAGAGATCGCACGTAGCAAGGAAATTGCTTTATAAACATAGGTGTATAAAGTGCAAGCATGATACATGATGCAGCGAGTGATAACTATGCGAGTTGGCTTCAACCGATGCAACCACTTTCTGGCCAGCTAAAACAAAACTTATAAAAGTAGCCAATTTTATAAAATCCGCATTTACTGCACCCTCAAAGAGATCAACTTAAACAGATGGACAACATTCAATTAACCAAAATGAAATAAAACTGAAAATTTATTTTGGTAAAAATTGAAAAGAGCCTGAAAATATCGGTTTAACATAATAATCCGAGAAAATGTTAGTGTTTTTCCAAAGTACGTATACGTGTCTATACACTTGACGCTTTTATTACTCTTTACAAATAATTTTAAATTTTCACTTGGCAATTAAATCTCAATTTTCTTTGCTTTCACTATTTCTTCATCTTTTTTCTTTCTTTTTTTATCTGCACTTGCATTTATAATTCAATATTTATTTCATTGCTAACTATACATATTTGTATATTGATGAAAAATAGTAAAATAATAGTAATAGGCATGGAAATAAGTAATATTAATTTTGAAACATATAAAATATTAAAAAAATATATTATAGCTGATGTATAAAAGAAAACGGTATTTAAAAATTAGGAGGAGTTCATTATTAATGTATAGTTTGATTGTTTTTTAATAGCAACCAATGCCTGATTATCGCAGGACTCTCAATGCCAAAAATTACAGACATATTTTCTTAAAATGAGTACAAACTGTGCCTACAATCCCGTTATAAAGCTCCCCAACTCAATCTTTGCCGCAGGATACCAAGCCGGTACCTGATAGCAATAGTTATGTACAAAATATAGTGTAATAAAGTAAATAATGTAAAATAGTGTGGTAGGTTTACAGTTTTTAAGGGGGCTTATCTGATGGGGGGGGGGGGAGTGGAATCCCGTGTTATCCTAATAGCCCAGTGGTTAAAGGGTTGAATTCGGAATTAATTAGGGAAAAGCTGGAAATTGTTTTAATCCCTTCTGTTTAGGTCTAGAATGAATATGCTATGTTTTCCCCCTCGTACTAGGTGAGCGTTAAGAAATATGTATAGAATTATAGTAAAAAAACACGTTTTTTTGCATACCATAACAATAGGTGAAACTCAAAACAGCTAACTCTGTCAAAAACGTTGTCAATACAAATGTTGTAGAGCTTAAAATTCTGAGTAAAATGAGTACCTACACTAAATACTTAAGTTGAATATTAAGGTCACAATTCTACTTCAAAGTTTTAGACCCATCACCAGGGGGATGACCTCAGAATTAATTAGGAGAAAACTGGAAATTGTTTTAATCCCTTCAGTTTAGGTCTAAAATGAACGTACTATGTTTTCTTCCTCGTACTTGGGTGAAAGTTAGAAAATATGTACATATTTATTTTCGAAAAACACGTTTTTTTTTTAGTTTCCTTAACAATATCTCAAAACGACTAACTCTATAAAAAAAATTATCAGTACAAATGTTGTAGAGCTTAAAATTTTGAATAAAATGAGTACCATCATTAATATTTTTGTTCAACATTAAGGTAGCAATTCTATTTCAAAATTTTTTCAAATCAAGAGCTTGAAGCCAGGAGAGACCAAGATAACTTAACACTATCTCAAATTGCGGCCTTAATATTGAACAAAAATATTAAGTGTAAGGCACTCATTTTACTCAGAATTTTAGGCTCTATAACTTTTGTACTAACAATGTTTTTGATAGAGTTAGCTATTTTGAGTTATCTACAACATTTGTGTTGACAATATTTTTGACAGAGTTTTAGCTGTTTTGAGATATTGTTATGGTATGCAAAAAAAAAAACGTGTTTTTTTACTATAATTCTATACATATTTCTTAACGCTCACCTAGTACGAGGGGGAAAACATAGCATATTCATTCTAGACCTAAACAGAAACGATTAAAACAATTTCCAGCTTTCCCCTAATTAATTCCGAATTCCGCCTTTTTTTTACTCCCTTACCTCTGGACTATAAGGGAAAAATATTTATCCTTCTTGCTAATTCAAATTTGGAAGTTTCAACAATATATTTTTTTCAGCAATTGGATAGGAAGGTTCTTTATCTCTCTGTAAGCTCCAAATTTTTATATATTTTTCCAGTCATAAATTACAAACGAGTAAAGAATACATTTTATGCTTTTCGTAATTTTTCGAAACTTTAACACGAATTTTAAAATACTCATAATTATCTTTAAAATATTTTAAGCTTACAGAGTGATAATGAACCTTCCTACATACGTGCTGAAAAAAAATATTGTTGAAATTTCCAAATTTGAATGAACAAGAAGGATAAGTATTTTTCACATAGGATTACATGGGATTCCTCTTTTTTTCTTCCCCTTCAGATAAATCCCCTTAAGTAGAATTATTATTATTAAGGGCAGAGGCAATGCTAGGGGACAAGCTGGGGGAAGGGGGGGATAGAAAGTTGACACTTAAAGGAAACGCCGTTAGAGGCCAATTTCATATACAGTATATGCGTATTACAGTATGGAGCGTGTAACCAGGTCCAGGTGGTACATAAACGTAGTTTGCTCCGATCTTCAGAATTTCTGTTGACTTCTCTCTCTTTTGAACTGTGTAACTAGTAGAGTATTTTTTAAAAACAATAGTAGTAGTATTTGAAGAGATAATCAATTATAAGCATAGTAATAAAGAATAATGATTAAACAAAAACAGCATTAGAGAAAAATTAACCTTTTACAGAGCAACGGTCACAATTTAAGAACATCGATTTGACTTAAAAGTCAACAAAAATTAAATAACATTTATGTTGACTCGAACGAATTGGCAGTTTTAACAGAAAGATGACTTAATTTTTTTAATCAGAAATTACGTTTCAGTCATAAAAAAGAAAATACATATAAAAAAAAAAACAACCACAAAAATGTCCTTTTTTACAATGCTTAAAATTGCACGTAAAATGAAACAACTATGTACAATGCGTCTTAACTTGGTAAACGTGCTTAAAATGACTCAAATTATTAAAATAATATAAAATAATAATAAGAAGAAGAAGTATAGCCCTTGGTGTTATGGAAGTTTTCATTTTCCGATTGGCAAAATAAATCATATAAATAAAAAATAAACGATACGTAATTTTTTTTCTCCCTATTTTCATATAATCAAAATCTTTGAACAAAAGCATTAGGAGATAGGATATGGCGAATTTTTTGTAAAAGATTTATCTGGATCTGAATTCCGCCCAATATAAGATTAAAAAATAAAATATCTTATAAGTTGAAAAGAAAATTGTTTCACCCTGAAGCAATCAAGATTGGTTAGAAATTAATTTTAACAAGTTTTAGCACACACACACAAAAGAATGAAAGGAAGAAAACAACACCATTTTGGGATTTTATTCGAGAAATAAGGAGCATTTAATCGTAATCACAATTCAAAGTTCCTAGTTCAGGTATATTTTTCTTGATATTAGAATTCACTTTCCGGTTTATTCTTTTCTTTGCTCATGCGTAATTGCCTTTGAAGTTACGTTTAGTCTATATGTGCTTGAGGGTGGTCCTCATATTCAGACATCTGGAGGTTAAATTATACACCTGGAAGAAACGAAACACCTTGTTGTTCCATATTATTTTATTTTATGTAAAACAATTCCATCGCTGCTTCACACATTTAATTACAAAAATCTCCCGGAAAAATGACATTTAGTGTCACGTCCCGTGTCTTTTAAGTATTGAGATGTGTAACTGTGACAGTAGAACTGCATTTTAATAATGGTAATAATGATAAAAATGGTCATTGTTGAACGTGACTTCTTATTTACGGACAGATAGCACGGAAGTTAATTAAACACGTTTTTGATTGCAAATGTCTCTTTAAATGTAAGTAATACGAATGCCAAGACAAAAGCTGGAAAATTTGATTAAAGCATTATAACTCAAAAACTCCCATTTCAAAAATGTTTACACAGCTGTTAGAATACATCATTTTTAACTAAGTAAAAAATAATTTACAAAATTTAGAACATAAAAATAAAAAATTATTAACTAAAAGATACTTTTTTCACAGATGTTAGAATACATCATTTTTAACTAAGTAAAAAATAATTTAAAAAATTTAGAACATAAAAATAAAAAATTATTAACTAAAAGGTACTTTTTTCACAGCTGCAATAAACAGAAAATTACATACTTCTCATAAATTTTGTTAATTTTCTAATACAAAATCGTAAAGTATACTAAATTACATTTGTAAGATATCTATTTTTAGACATCTTCAGTCTTTTTAATTTTACAAAAGTTACAAAGTTCACTTTAGTAATAACGATGCAAAACTGCTCAAATGGTATAAATAAAACTTTGGCATGAAAAATTAACTCAGTATCACCATCTATTGAAAATTTTTATGAACAATATTAATTACTGTATTGCGATGTAGCAGCAATCAATGAAATCTTCTTTTAAAACTCACTTTATAAGTAAAACATTCATTTTTGGGTATGTTGCAGATATGCAACGCGGTGACACAAAGGATTAAAAAATGTAAAGAGTACAGTATTTTTTCTGCATTTCCTTAGTCCTTACAAATTAATATTAACATGGATAATTTGTAGAGCAATTTTTCAGACGAGTCTGTATAGAACCAGCCTACGACGCGAACAGTGTTGCCAGATAGTCGAAAGTCAATGTCCCCAAATTTTCTCAAATTTTCCCCAAATGAGAGTTTTTTCCCGCAAAAATTCCCCAACTCAGTTCCTACTCAAAAAAGTAAATTTTCAATTTTCAATGTACCACTATAAAAAATGTTTAACAAATTTAAACTCAAAATTTTTCCCCAAATCAAGTCTTTTTTTGAAAAAATTCCCCATTTATAAAAAATAAATATTTAAAATAAGCAGAATTTTCCATGCATATTCGCAACTAAACAAAGAGAATGAGAGATACATTTTACAAGTTCTTTTATATTTGTTTTCTAAAATTGTTTCCAATGGAAGATGCTGGCTATCATTACATTAGCTCCCTCCACATTTATGCCAATAAGTTTTTCAAGGATTAGATCATCTCTTATGAGTTGACATTTGAATGAATCTGAGATGGTGTTGGCCTCACCTGCTTCTACCGGGTGTCGCAAAAAGGACTGACTGATTTTAAAATTCAATAACTTGCAAACGGTGACAGATATTTAAAGAATTCTTGCAGAAGGGTTATGCATAAGGTCAAAAGTTTTATTACAGTGATTTTCGATTTTAGTTCGAATTACAAACAATAGATGGCGCTGTAAGCAATAGTCGCTAAATACAGGCTCGTTTTCTGGTCCTTTCTCTTGTTCCATGCTGAAAAAGGAGATGGAAATGTATTATCCGGGCCACGAAGTACCAAAAATCGAGCCTGAATTCAGCGTCTATTGATCGCAGCGCCATCTATTGTTTGTAATTCGAACTAAAATTGAAAATCACTGTAAAAAAACTTTTGACCTTATGCATAACCCTCCTGCAAGAATTTTTTAAATATCTGTCACCGTTTACAAGTTATTGAATTTAAAAATCAGTCAGTCCTTTTTGGGACACCCGGTATCTGACTTAACTTATAAAACGTTGTTTTCAAATTTTTTGTCGTCCCTTCTGAACTGTGTGTCTGTCTGCGATGACTAGGAAAATCCGCCGCACTTTACATAGTGGTCTGGAAATTCAAGTGGGGATAGTCCAAGGCAGGTCATGATGCACCTGTGATGCGTGTAAACTGTCATGCTGTAAATCAGGAGAATATCTCCGATTTCTGTGCTTTAATTTCGTTTTTCAAATCAAAATCGAACGCGAGACAGTTCCAGTGTTGTCAGATGATTAAAATTAAACTTTATGTGAAATAGTGAAAACAATTCCCCAAGTTTTTCCCCAAAAAATGTTGATAGCCCCCAAAAATTTCCCCATGAACTACTTGTCCCCAAAATATTCCCCTGAAGGGTCAAAATACCCCAAAATGGGGACAAAATCCCCAATCTGGCAACACTGGCACGCGAACATCAATAAAATACAAAACTATCGAACTATTTCTAATTTTTCTGGGGCCAGAAAATCTCTTTTAAAGTAGAATGTAAAATTATTTTTGATACTTTGCCAAGGTAGGAATCTTCTCAAATCTAAACTTGCTGCTTTGTGGGACATTCACAAAATCCTTTTAAAGTATAAAACTAAAGATTGAGATTTAAAGTTGAGATTGTTTGATATTCAGATTACAAAGGGTAAAATGTTTTTTTATTTTTCCACACTTAAAAGAAAACCGCACAAGTGTTTCTTATTTCTAGAAAAATATAACATAACCATACGAGCGAAAAAATATATATAGTAACTTCTTCCGAGCTATCCATCATTCTGAAAAGCGTTTCTTTACCTTTAGAAACCTCAGAAATCAATATATTTTTTGAGATTTAAAGAAATATTCATAAAAAATCAAAGTTTCTTCTGCTGCCACTGGTTTTCGAGAATGTTTCCGAGTAGCTTTTGTATTACAGGGCCCAAATTATGCAGGGGCATGCGGGGCAGCTGCCCCGGACCCCCCTTTTTACCCCCCGCCCCCATGAGAGTTGTCAGGATTTTTATTAAAAGGTGTTAAATTGTTAAAGCCAAAATGGGTAGCTAAAAATTACCAAAATTCATATATTTCAAAACATTTAGGAAGGGAGTGAGCCCCCCCCCCTTACCCTCTCTGCTTCCAGTACCATCTCCCCCCCCCATCAAAAAATAAACTACATCATTAGAAAACTAATGATTAAAATTTTATTATGACAACTTAGTATTCTATTGTTTTCAAAAGAAATTCTTTATTAACGTTTTCCTCGTAACGTGGCAAGTTCAAACGATTAATTATGACCAATTTGTGGCATTTTCTTTTAGACATCGTATAACGTACGTAGATAAGCAAAGTAAAAGTTTGTAAAGAAATACTCGTATCAATCAATCTATCATTTTTTTTCTACTATTATCCTACTGGTATTTTTTCTTAAAGTCGTGACCATTTTCTTGTGATACTCTGTATACAGATGTGAGCAGTACGGGTACAAAATTTATGCATATAATACAATAGGTATGAAGTTTAGTATTAGTCACTTCCACATTATTCACAAAAAAGTCTATAGACAGATAGAAAGGAGCCCCCAGAATGGTTCTTGCCCCGTGGCCCCCCCATAGCCTAAGTCGGGCCCTGTTTGTATACCGTAATTAAACAGTTTGCTCAACGCTCTCAATATCGATTTATCGTATGGAACCAATTATCAAGTAAACATTTTCACGTTCAACAAACATATTTTGCAGATAAACAAGTTAAATTAACAGCATTAACATAACTAGTCGGATGTACCAATCCCAAAACTTTCTTCTATCTCATACACGTTAATACTTCAAAATTCGCTATCACGCTGACAAAATTAAATGGCAATCTATGCATCTCATGAGGATTCTAAAGATATGAAATTCCGTGCATTAGTTCTTGAGACATGACTATCGCTGAAATCGTCTAAATACAGCAAAATGCTGCTTAGCAGCGCCACCTATTGGGTGATTTATACCAAATCCTAATCAGCAACAATTTATGTCAACGTCTGACTGAATCTGAAGTTTGGAGAAAATCCGTGCATTAGTTTTTGAGATAGAGCTATAGCGAAAATCGTGAAAATTCCTGCATAGCAGCGCCACCTGTTGGGTGATTAACACCAAAACCTAATTAACAACAACTTGTGTCAACATACAACTAAATCTGAATTTAGATGAAAATTTGTCCATTAGTTCAATAGATAGAGCTATTGAGGCAATCGTGAAAAAGGCAGCACAGAAGCGCCACCTGTTGGGCGATTTACACCAACACATAATCAGTAGCAAGTCATATCAAGGACTAACTGAATCTGAAGTTTGATGAAAATCCGTGCATTAGTTCTTAAGATAGAGCTATTGGGGGAATCGTGTAAATCCTGCAAAATTCCTCATAACAGCGCCACCTGTTGGGCGATTTACACCAAAACGTAATCAGCATCAATTCATATCAAGGACTAACTAAATCTGAAGTTTGATCAAAATCCGTGCATTAGTTCGTGAGATAGAGCTATTGCAAAAATCGTGAAAAATGCAGCATAGCAGCGCCACCTATTGAGCGATTTACACCAAAAACTAATCAGCATCAATTTGTATTAGGTACTCACTGAATATGAATTTTTATTAAATTCCGTGCATTAGTTCTTGAGATACAGCGCCCACAAAATTTGTGTCACATACACACAGACAGACAGACTCACAGAGTCACAGACAGACATTTTGTAAAAACATGTTTTTTGGAATCTCTGACCCCTAAAACGTGTAAATCCGTCGAAAACCGGAATTCGAAAATTTTCATGAATCCAATACTTTCTTCTTGTAAAGATAGAAGAAAGTAAAAATTAATACTATTTTGTTACTCTTCCATGTATAAATTCAGTTACGCAGCTGAAAATGTTTAACTGAGAATGGATAGCATCGGAAAAAACCTATATTCCAATTTTAGAAAACTGATTTACAGGCTATAAAAATAACTCGAAAACGGTACCGAAAATCACAGGCAGCAAAAGAAAGATTGTTTTTATAAAGGATTCTTTAACCCTTTCAGGGGCAAATACTTCTGTTGCTAAACTGTTAAAATGATTGAATGACACCTGGTTTTATGAACAAATTTATGTTAAACTAAGTAAAAGCTTTTCTTCAACGCATAACATTATATTAAGCAAAATATAAATCCTACATTCTGCTGACAATGTGGAATTTGGGAATTAAAATTAAGTGGTATATATAATATACCGGTGCCTTTCAAGGGGTTAAGTATCGAAAATATATTGGCTTCTGAGGTTTATAAATATAAATAATACTTTTCGGAATCATGGGTACCTCGAAATATGTTATTATATATTTTCGTTGATTCAGAAACTTTTTTTTTGCGTATAAAAATCATAAATCTTATAGAAAATGGTGATCAAAGTTGGTGTTTTGAATCGATTTTTGGGACATGAACAATGATGATATCGGTGGTCATCAAATAGCAATCGGCTGACTCATGATTTATCGAATTTATATACGAAATGGAAAGCGCTATTCGATAATAGAAAGGGAAATAAATTTATGAATGTTCCAAAAATATTCATATACTCTTGAGAGAGGGGAAAGGAAAAATTGTGATATTCGAGACGTATTTCGTTTTTATATTTTTCTGTGTAATACTTGTAGGCGAAAATTGGGATGTTTGAGAAGTTATTTTATTTTTATATTTGATAGGTTTGAATTTTATCCACGATATTTTCAATTAACGATCCAATGCACAGAAAATTATTTTGTTTCTTGAAATCTTCAGAAATTAGTGGAATCAAAATGAAGAATTTGCCAGTATTAGCTATATTCTAATGCAAACTCATTTGCATTCTATCACATTTACGAAATTATTTTGATTCGTAAATTGCGTAAAACTTTCCGATATTCTTATTCAAATTTCACGGAATCGATCAGAGTTTTCATGTTTTAATCCTTTACTGCACGATTTTTTCTATTTTTATGAAAAAAAAATATATATATGAAATCTATATGTCGGCCTAATGATGGGGAAAATAGTAAAAGAAAATATTAAATTTCAAATTTTCAGTTAAAATTTGATATTTTATGGCGTGTGCCACATATACACAATTAGGGTTTTAAAATATTGTATTGCTATATATTTTGCAACTAAATGAGCTTAAAATAATTAATTTTATCTGCTTAACACTCTGCAACTTTTTTATATTTTTAAGTATTTTTTTAAAATATTTTTAATTATTCAGTAAAAATAATGAAAGTAAATCTTACCATAATAGCTTGATCAAAATTTCTTTTGTTTCGAAGAACAAATTCTAATTTTTTTGTCAAGTACAGCCATTTGCCATGGACAAAATAAGTGTTATTCCATTCTTTGAATTGTTCCTGATCACAGGGACAGAGGCCAAATTCATGACATTATTGGCCAAATTCATCACACATAATGAAAATTATAATGTTTTTAGGTATGTGCCAGATATGGCACGTGGTGCAGTGAAGGGTTAAGTAACAAATCGACTCAAAAAATCGCAATCAACTATGAACAAACAGACTTTTCAGTTATAGAAAAATATAAAATCCTTGTTCGATTGTTTAGTTTTTGAATATGTTACAACGGAAAATTACACGCATGTAAAAATTAAAATAAGTTTGTAAATCTATCAGAAAGATATACGCGTTGGGAAATTATAGCACAGCCTTCATCAGTCATTTGCGAATATAGTTTCTATTTAAAAGGTAATATTTATTTATTCTTTTAGTTAAAGGAATAGGATGGTCTTCATTTGAAGCTTTTGGCTATTTCATAGCTATATATCTGTTGTTTTTTTTTTTTTTTTTTTTTTTTACTTGCAAGTATTTCTTGAAAGAAAATTTTTTCATCTTCTGTGTTTCGGATCCTTTCTCACTTCTGTAATCGGGTATAAACTAATTCCATGATGTCCAATAAGAGAAAAAAATCTAGTTTTCATGTGAGAGCAGTACGACATTATTAATTCAAATGAAGAAGGAACACCAAAGTGGAAAAATGACTTGTCAGCCTCCTCAAAGGCTTATTGCGGTGAATCGAATTACGAAGATGATTAAGAGGAAGAGTGATTACGCAGAAGTGATTTCGTTCGATCAAGCAATTTCACGGAATTAACCCGTTGAGCATGTTTTGGAGAGAATTAATAAACTTTGTGCACAGTTGAAACAGCTCGTCTCGCGACTAATTTTCTATTTGCTTGTATTATTTATATGCCTCCAACAAAGCGGTTTAAAAAAATTGATATATCATCGAAGGATTAAAAATAATGAAAGAAAGTCCCACTGTAAAAAAAATCTGTAATTTTTACAGAAAATAATTGTATATTTTACAGAAAAAAAACCTGTTTTGAAGAAAAACAGTTTTTTTCTGTAAAAGAAACTGAATTTCGTAATTTTTGCAGAACAAATCTGTATTTTTTACAGAAAAAAAACTGTTTTAATGAAAAATTACAGTTTTTTCTGTAAATTAAACGGTTTTAAACTGGCGCCAAAATTGACAGTTTTTTCCTGTTAATTTTACAGATTTTTTTTTTTTTTTTTTTTTTTTTTTTTTTTTACAGTGCAGTTGTCAGATTCTATTTACACGCTAGATTGGGTTAAGATAAGTGAATAATTTAAATTCCTTTTATTTTAAAATATTTTTTGGATTATTTTATTTTGTGGAAAACCTGCGTTACTGTGGGTACCAATTGTCCTCTAAATTTCATGATTTCCAACCAAAGGTTGGAACAGGACTTGAGAGGAGGGTAAGGGACTTTCAAACTAATTTTCTTTAATTGCACTTTAGATATTATTCAAGGGCACACTATATGAATTATAGCATATATTTATCACACAAGAAATAATTGAAAAAAAAATGAAAAAAAAAAGGGAATTTTTCGGAATCGTTATGGAGAACTTTTCAAAATGCCCCAAGCGCATTCCATTTCAATTAAAATCCCCAATATTTTTATGCCAATTTGGTTTACATATACAAATAAAACTATGCATCGAATTTTATATATTTTAATAAAAACGTAAGAAAAAATATATTTTCTAAATTTTGTGAATTTTTCAGCATTTTTGCATCCTATTTCTGCACTTAACTACCTTTAGCTTATCCAAATATATTTAGCTTAAAAAAAACTCTGTATAGTTTTACTTGTATATGTAAACCAAACTGGCATTTAAAGAAATTAAAAAATATATATATATTGGGATTTTAATTGATATGGAATGCGCATGGGGCATTTTGAAAAGTTCTTCATAACGCTTTAAATATTCAGAAAAATTCCTTATTTTTCTCAAAAAAAAAAAAAAAAAAAAAAAAAAAAAAAAAAAAAAATTCGTTTCTTGTGTAATAAATATATGCCATAATACATATAATGTGCCCTTGAATAGTATTTAAAATGCAATAATAATAAAAAAAAAGAAAGAAATCATAAAAATGAGTTTGAAGGTCCTTTGTCCCCTTAAGGCAGTTCTCAAGTTCCCCGCTCAACAACGCGAAACTTTCTGACACAATATCTGACTCAGTTTTAAACGTAAAGGCATGAAATTAGCAGGCCTGACTATCAAAGCGATTTCGAATTTAAACACGCTTTTATTTAAAAAAAATAATAAATTACTTATCGAGTTATAAGCAATTCTTGCCACGTGACGACAAGTTTTTCGTCTTTCTCAAATTGCCCCGTCAAGAATTCGGTTCGAAATGTTCACTTTGACAGTATTTTCTGAAAGTTCTGCCTTTACCAAAAAATGGAAACTTTTTTTTTTCGATTTCATTGTTTCTGTGTAAGAACACCTGTCAATTTTATGCGTTTCCAAACAAAAATGCATTCAGAAATATGCCAGAAAGTATAGCATAGCTCCTTTGGATTTGAGAATTAGCCTTAAATATGCCTGTACTTATGAGTTGTAGGATTTTTATGTGAGAGGATTCACACATTTTTTATTTATTTTTTTTTTTCAAATTTTTTATGCTATTTCTAGCAATTTTCTGCGTTCTGCGGCAATTTCTTGACTTTATTATTATTATTTTTTTTTTTTTCTGAAACGGAATAACTCTCCAGTAAATTTTGCTGCTGTCAGGAGAAAACTCAAATCGGAAAAACACCAAATTGTTTCCTATAGCAGCGTGAAAGATGATGTGGACAGTTTTCATTTTAATCTGGGCCGAAAGAGAAAACGCGATAATTCAAGGTTCGTTTGGTGCAAGAACTTACGGGTGTATGCTGCCGAAGGCATTAGGCGCCCAACACCAGGTTCGATGCATTCGAGAATCATTTGGGGAAAAAAAAAAAAAAAAAAAAAAAGCCGATCAACGAGTCGGGCGAGGTTTTACTAATAAATTAAATAAGTACGAAATATTCTTAAGTAAGTAGCACCAGTAATTTATGGAGATAAGAGAAACTGCTTAAGAAAGAAACAGGCTGAACATATGGTGATAGGCCGCAAGTGCAATGCAATACACACAGGTTCTTGCTTACAGGGGCCTCCAACGAGATTAAAGACAAAAACAAAAAAAATCTTTAAACCTTTGAATAAAAAAAGGGGCTAAAAAGTTGTGAATCTTGGGCCCCACCTTTCTCTCACACTTTTAGGACCCCACCCCCCACCCCAAAAAAGGCTAAACAACTATTTTGTATATCAAACAGAATTTAGAGCCTCCGAAATTTTATCCATCTCGACACCTTTAAAAAGATTTGTAACCCTAGGAAGAAAAAGCGCCTATCTGTTTTAATTGAAGGAAGTAATAGAAGAAAGATTGCCATTCCTTCCAGAATGATAAATAATAATCCTCGATCCTTCGAGACTTGTTATAAATTATAGAGTGTTCGCTTTATCAAGGTTCAAAATAAAATTTTGCAATGATTACAGTAAATCGAAGCTGATTTCAGATAAAGCTTTAATATGGCAGACATCAGTGCTTCTTTAGTACATATAATTTGTTTAGTCTTCGCGGGGATAAATATCATCAAGAAGTTTCAAATTGCAATCAACCTCTGGATAAGTTAATGTTTGACAGAAAAAGTGGATTGCAATCCTGATTTCCTACACAAAATTTATTTACTCAGTTTCTAGGTATATATCATCATGCCTGAAAGTTTGTACCATTGTGTCAACATCTTGTATGCATGGAAAAACAAGAAGCATAGATTGTAAACAAATAATATCCAATTACATTTATTCATCAATTGCCTTTGTTGAATTATTGTTATTATTGGTAATTAAAAAAAAACTTTTAAAGTTTCGTTAATTGCTATTAATATTGTCATTAATAATTATTTTCTAATGTGTTACTTTTTAAATAAATAATGTTAAAACAATCTTTTTTATTTAAATATGATTATATTTATTATTAATTCTGAATTAATATCTTTATTGATTAACAATAAAAAAAAAACAGTTATGTAAGAATTTTTCTTAACACTTTTTTGAAAAGTATTTTTATGCATTCAGTTTGGCGACCGAATATGTCGAATATTCCGTACATCTGTAATTTAAATTATGCATATAAGGAAGAATTTAGTGCAATTCCGTGGGGGAAAAACAAAATTGTATTTTAAATTTTGTTCCCCGTCATTTCCTTTTTGGAAAAGATCGTTCTTTTAACTATATCTAATTCCCAAGCCACACTTACTATTAAAAATAACCCTCAGAACATCGATAGATTTATGCACTCCATGTCCCAATTACGTGGCTTGACAATTAATTTCCTAAGCTGATATATTTACCTGCATAAAATTGCTCATAAACACCTTTTTCATAGTTTTGAAGCCGCTGCGTTTCGTGTGCAATTAATTCCACTCTGCGGTAGTTTTACATCTGTAAATTGCTTCTACCATGGGAGTGGTATCGCCTTCGAGTTGAAATAGTAGTTGCGTCCTCTGCTGAACAGCTTATTTTTAGGTTTTTACGACTGAAATTTATTATAAAAACCAGTTAGCGGTCTCCAAGGCCGGTGTTTTCAAATGACAATAATTTTGATTCAAATAAGATTAATGATTATGAACTGGAAGATGGAATTGTATCAACTTTTTCAATTATAAATAGTGGAATAAATTGGATAATGCATAATAATGAAATAAGATTTACTCGGAAAATTATACCCAATTGCCTTTTAAATTATTCATCATAATTTGTGCTTTATATCCTCAGTTTATATGAATGTTCATGAGGTGACATTGATGTATCCGGAAGTGATGAAGTGATGTTGAGTGTTGACCGTAACATTTAATTTCTGTTGCAAACTATCTTTCAGAAAATGTTCTGAAATATAATCTGAAATGCGCGAAATTCGTGTTATCAAAGCTATAGATAATTTAAAGTTAAAAACCTGATTAATGTATTATGTGAAATTGGATAGTCTTTATTTATTCAAAAATCTCTTACATTGTGAATCAATTATAATTTACGAGAGTTACTTTTCGAAAATATTTTTATAGAGCTAATTACCCAAGATCATTAAAATGCATGCTAACGCATCGCGTGGAGAACATAAAAAAATCACTGCATTATATTTTTTTCAAAATTTTGTTTTTATTATCAGAAAATTCAATTTTAGAAAGCTATATATTACATTTTCAAAAATTATCTCCCTAAAATTTTAATATTTTTGGAAAGGCAATGAAATTTGAAACTTTTACGGAAGTGTATTTCATGATGAATAAACAAAACACCTAATAGTCAGTTTTCAAATTTGTACCTTGTGATGACAAAAACCAATTTTTGAAAATATAGGAAAGGGTTGTACTTTGGACATTTTTCATTTTTTAACTTTTAAATTAAATTTAAAATCTAAAATCAGTGGCTAAATGCATCAATATATCTCTATAGTGTTTTTAGTATATTTTCTTGCAATTCAAACAATTTGAAAATAAAATAGAGTTAACCAATTAAACTGCATGCTGCAAATTGTTCTTAGGTAACAACACTATTTTGTACACTCGGGGTTCCAGATACATAGCAAGCATTACAGGTACTTTTTGCTAAGGTACGTTGAAATTGACTATAAAATACGTTTTACGCAATATTGTTTAGTTAAATAGGGCACTGACACATTTCCAAAAGTTTCTTGAAAGGAGGCGGGGGGGGGGGGGGAGTCTTGATTTTATTGTGCACTGCTGAGGAGCACCTGATACAGTTTTATTCTGAGATGTTGTTGAAAGTAGCTTAAGTACTCGCTAAGAGGTTACTTCACTTACACGAAAGCGAAAACACCCGCTTGCTAAGGAAATTTTATAAAATATTTCGTAAAAGGCAAGGGGTAGTGGAGTAACGTGATATTTTATAAAATTTCATTAGCGATCGGGTATTTTCGCTTTCGCGTAAGTGAAGTAACCTGTTAGCGAGTACTTAGGCTAATTTCAACAACATCTCAGAATAAAACTGTATCAGGTGCTCCTCATCTGTGCGCAATAAAATTAAAAGACTTCCCCCCCCCCCCTTCAAGAAAGTTTTAAAAAGGTGTCACTGTCCTATTTAACTAAACAATAATGCGTAAAATGTGTCTTTATAGTCAATTTGGACGTACCTAAGCAAAAAGTACCTGTAATGCTATGTATCTAAACAAAACAAAAAAGGAAATGAGGGGGGAGGGATGCATTTTTAGTGAACTGTTATTAAAAAACCATTCAAGTCTCAAACATGAAGTTTGAAATTTAACTTTATATTACAAAGATGTTTATTATCCTTCGTTTTCAGAATTTTTTAGTCAGTCCCTTTTGAGATATTAAGTAGTGAAAATTGCCAAAAACAGACTTAACACAAATTTTGATGATCTATACAAAAAAAAAAAAAAAAAAAAAAGGAAAAGGTTTTCAGGATTGAAATTTGTAAAAATAAGTAGTCCTATAACAGGTCTGTGTAACAAAAAAAATATTTAAGGTGAGTCGGATCTCCTTCATAAAAAATAATGGCAACGAAATGTGGTGTTTACCTTCTTTTCTCCAGTTTTTAAGCATGTTTTTGGCCTAGATCCTTAAGTCTAATGAAAATTTTATAATTACATAAAATGTCGACAATTTTATGATGAACATTTTGGCTTTTAATTCATCTTGATAGGTAGAAAAATAAACCAGTTACAGTATTTTCCGTAAAACCCGTTGTTCGCCCAAAAATGGCTATGTATCTTGATAAAATTGACCACCTCCAAAAAACTAATGATAAAAAAAAATAATAATAATCATGTTTTTAAACTCGGGAAACTATGAAGAACACTGGGTTAAAAGATTAGAAAAATTGAAAATGTCGAGCGACACCACCTTGGTGATTTGGAATGGATTGACCCAAAATTATTTTTTGTCTTTCAAACGGAAATTTTTAAATACAAAAATATGGGGGGGGGGGGGGGAAACGGAAATGCTTTGTGAAAAAAGGGAAATTTTCTGGAAATTACGGAAATAGTACTGGCGTCTCGATTGCCAGTAGAATTTCCTTATTTTAACATTTTTTTTTTTTTTTTTTTTTTTTTTTTTTTTACAGTGTATGTATGACCTATGCACACCATTCTATAGTAAGCATCTGAAAGTGTACCTCAGAAATATATTTCTATATATTTGAAACAGCGTAATATGAATAAAATGTACCGCAAACGATTTTTCCGCAAAGACCGTAATGTAACGGAATTTTTTTGAGTGTTTCTGTAAATGAACGACGAATACCAAGTATACCATATTCTATAGTAAGCATCCTTTAGTGCACTTCAATGGTATATAAAAATTTCAATGTGTTTGAAACCGTGAAACATCATTAAAAACTATCGCAAATGGTTTTCCCCATAGGGCGTAATGTAACGAAATTCTTTTGAATGCTCCTGCAAATGAACTATGGATGCTACCCATTTCATTTTCAATACCGAACATGCTATAGTAAGTCTCAATAACATATGTCAACTTCATGGCAATCCGATTATATTTACGCGAGTTAGAGCGCAGACAAACGGGCGGATAGACAAACACAATTCATAAACACTTTTCAACTGTGTTGGAAAGAGTTAAAAAGACTACGCTATGAAGCATCTAATCTGCTGCAGGGTTCTCGCTACCACTCGCCATTGCGCCAAATCGCGACAAAATGCTTCATTTGGCGAGTAAACGGAAGGTTTAACTCGCCAAATTTCGAGTGCTCAATTTTTGCTTATCTTTTTTTATGTGTCAGTTCAGGCGATACGTTCATAAATTATCTCCTACAAAATTTAGATGAACGCTTTGTTGATTCAGACAAACTAGAGATGTTTAAATCTGTTTTATCCACAAAATCTCCCGTTAATAACGGATAAGAGCAATTTTCAAAACAATGGTATAAAAAAATAATAATAATCAGTTTTTAACCTTATACATTTGGATGATACAGACATTTCCTTATCTGAGGTATTATCCGAACGGAAGTTATTAAAAATTTCTTGAGTTCTTGCTGCAGAACCATGAATTTAGAGATACCATAGATTTCATCTGAAAAAACGATTTTCAGAAACTTTAACCTATAACAAGGAGCATGCTACAATTTGCTAAAATAGTGCTACTACTTTCAGTAAACTATGAGAGAAAACCTTCAGTGTGATGAACACAACAAAAACTGAATTGTGAAATCGGATGTATATAAGAAATGTCAAAAATGTCATTTTAGGTGTGTTAACAGGTTCAATAGCTAACAGTACAACTTCGAAACTGGCTTTAAAGCGTAGGCTTCAATGAAAAGCCAAAGAATTATAGTTTTTGACACATACTTTGTTGTTTATACTTTGAATTTTTCAGAATTCAGTGCTCTCTTAAAAAAATTCAGCGATTTTAACTCCGACTGAGTGTATTTTCACTCCTTTCCAGTATTGAAAATGCCCTTATCCTATGGGAGTGAATTTCATCCATCTTGCGGAGTGGTTTTTTTCATTCCTTTTTGATAAGCTGTTTTCGCTCTTTTTTCGACTAAATTAATAGGCAAAACGAGTGACTGCACTCATTATTGACAAGTCATTTTTAAACCCCTTTTTTGTCAAATTTAATAGGCAAAATAAGTTATTTCCCTCTTATTTTCAGAATTTTTTTTATAATTTTATTTTTTAACATATATAACTCCCCAGTTTGCAAAATGTATTATTTTTAAAACTCCATTTTGGTTTATTTTAATCCAGATGCAGAAGAACAAAAGAAGTTTTGTTTTTCATTTCCGAAAGATAAATTAAATAATAATAATAATAATAATAAAAGATGGTTCGCGCTATAACAAGACAAGATTTTTTAACTTGTCAATATCCTGAAGTACGCTGTTTTTACTTTACCTTATATTATGGTTTTCTTCTTTTTAATATTTTCACATTGTATATATAATTGCCGAAACGTCAGTGAAGGCTTACTGTGGAGACACGAAAAGTTTTGATTTCCGTTTGTCTGTCTGTCTGTCTGTCTGTCCGTCTGTTCCGCGATAACTGCCGCAAAAAGTATCCGACCGGCTTGAAATTAATGTGGCATATTGATGAGGTACTTGGACTTAGCTGTATGGTTTTTGGTTAAATTTGGTTCATTCGTTCGGGAAATATAGAACATTTTATTTTGCTCTGTAATGCTTTTCAATGGCAAGTCAGACGATTTTCAAATTTTCATTTGTTGAAAGAAATGGCTCATATAAAAAATGGATTTAAATGGTAAATTTTTGATGCTGAAATTTTTAAATAAGAGTAGTAAATTATTCCTATTAGTTTGCAATTTTGTCAAAACATTTGTCAGAGCTTTTAAATTAGGTGTATAACTTATGATGGAATTTTATACATGTGTTCGAATAATATGAAACATTTTATTTTATGAATTTACTTATATTTCATTTTTTTTCTTTTAACCGTTGCGTAGCAACTATATCTCACCTAAAAATATCATAAATGTGAAAGTATGTAGGGTTTTTAAAGTCAAATCAAAGTTAAAAGGAATGAATTAATGAATGCCTTTGTATAGATATTTGCATATAGATTGATTTAAACGCAGAAATGAAAATAGTATTTATATACTATATAGAATAATATCTTTATTTATGTATTCAACTATTTTGATTATAAAGGAAAAAGTTCGTTATTTTCATACAGAATAAACTGACATTATTCTATTAAACTTTATAAACTTTATTGTTGCCAAAAAAAAAAGGAATAACAATTTCTCCCAAAGAATTCATTTTAATTTGTAAGATTTTCACGTGCAAAGGGAAAATGCAGCAAATTACAAATAATAAAAAAGATAAATAGGACAGGAATGAATACATATAAACATTTCACACCAAATACCACCTAAATTAATTTTTGTAGTGGTATTTTCCCACACTACGAAGAAAGATTCCTCGATTTACACGATTTTACTTGGCCTTCCTTTTCTCATTGGTTGCGATTTCATTTTCGCAATTGCGTATATTAATTGGCACAAAATTTTACATTTTTATGACTGAGGTATAGGTAAGGCCATACAAATAAGAAATTCCGTATTGTTTCCTATAAAATGTGATAAAGTGTTGGTTAACTATATATGTTTCTATTAAGAGGAGCAGGGCTGCCAAGCCTCCGGCTTTCTTTATACCAGTATTTTAATACAAAAAATGTTACTTTATTTAATTGAAACATTTGCGCGATTTAAAAGAACAACATTTTCTGTAAGGTAATAGTGTTGTGCAAAAAGCCTGAGACTTGCCATGTCTGGTGGTGAGTGAAATGTTTTATTTAATGCATTTATCTCTATTTTAATGCTACGTGAACAACGTCCCGTGTAACAGCTTGTAGAGTGTAAAATAAATTATTAAAATAATCCCTATTACGAAAAATGAAACAAAATGCCCGGCTAAGGGAAATAAAAGGTTAGTTAACCTTTCGTAATTTGACCTGAACACAGGTGTGCATCAAATTTCAACGGTGTTTGTAACATCACGATTTTAAATTAAATGTGGATACTATTAAAAGGCTATCACAAAAAATACTTAACGGCGCCATATCACGTTTATCTATTTAGTCAATTGGAAGTGGACGCGATGATGAATTGTTAACCGTTAGGTTTAGAACTCCCCCTACTTAAGGGTGATTTTAGTAAGTTAATGCTATCGAGTACATTTTTAGATATTTAGATTAGATCTTAGATATAAATATTGCAGAATGGTAATCAAAATTATTATTAGATTTCTAAATTAGATGTCTCAGTTTACATTTCCAAAAATTCTTTATCCATTAGATACAGATGTTTGTGGTTAGCAGGCAAGTAAATACTGCTGTATGGATATTAGGATAACGTAAAATGCTTGACCAAATTGTTGCTTATCCTTATAAATCGCAGTGTAAAAATGAATCTAAGATATAGGATAATCATTAACTCAATGAATAGAAAATTACAAATGCAAAATAAATTACACAACGGGTGGTTCAGGGGGGGGGGGGGGCACCCCCCTGAAGAAATTTGCTTTATTATATAAAAATTACTAGAATAAGTAGCTCGTGAGAATTTCAGAATATCATTACATAACAACGTGTTTAATATAACGCTTCTAATGTCTGAAACCATCGAAATATTTTTTTCTCCTTCTATAAATGTTTGTGTAATTTAAAAGTTTAAATTTTGTTTTTGTAGAAAGATTAATATTAAGCAAAATTTGCTAAAAACAATAAGTTGCAGAGATGACGTTGAGGCTCTTGATCTGCAGATTTACTAGTTTTAACGTTATTAGTTGCCGAAACGTCAGTGAAGGCTTACTGTGGAGACACGAAAAGTTTTGATTTCCGTTTGTCTGTCTGTCCGTCTGTTCCGCGATAACTGCCGCAAAAAGTACCCGATCAGCTTGAAATTAATTGGGCATATTCGTGAGATACCCGGACGTAGCTGTATATTTTTTGGTTAAATTTGGTTCATTCGTTCGGAAAATATGGAAGATTTTATTTTTCTTTATAATGCTTTTCTACGGCAAGTCAGACGATTTTCAAATTTCGATTTGTTGAAAGAAAATGGCACGTTTGATTAATGGATTTAAATGTCAAATTATGGATACTAAAATTCCAAATAAAGGTTTTAAATTATTCCTATTATATTGAAGTTTTATCAATATATCTATAAGATTTTTTTATTTACGTGTATAATGTTTTGAGGACATTTATACATGTATTCCAATAATATAAAGAATTTTTAAATTAATTTTCTTGTTTTACATGATAAATATTTCTTTTTTTTTTCCTTTTCTTCGTTGCCTAGCGACTGTTATTAGTAGCCTATCATTGCGTCAAATATGAATGAAGTTAGTAAATTACGTTAATTTTGTTGCAGGTACTATTAAAAGGCTATCACAAAAAATATTTTATCGCGCCAAATCGATGCAATTTATGCAATTAACAGTGGGCACGATAATGAATTATTTTCCAGTAGATTTATAGATCTCCAGATATGCCTATTTTGGGGGGCTTTTAATATGTTATTGCTATCGCATGGATTAGGATGTTTAAACTAATGTTTAACCATGCTATAAGTGAAAAAAAAGTACAGTTAAAGGCATATAAATCCTTTTTAACACTTTCCAACATGGATGAAAAGTATTTATGACTTCAGTTTTTCTATCTGTCGCCTGCCGTGTTTCTCTACGTGCTCTAACTCGCGTAAATATAGTCGGGATTACATGTAATTGTTATACGTTATTGAGGTTTGCCAAAGTATGTTTGGTATTAAAAATGAAGAGTGTAGCATTCATAGCTTAATTACAGGGGCACTCAAAACTATTCCGTTACATTATAGTCTTTGGGAAAAATCGTCTGCGGTGTATTTTAATAATGTTACACAATTTTAAACGTAATGAAATTTATATACTTTATTAAGGTGCACTAGAACCTGGTTACTATAAAATATGTTATGTGTAGCACTTACAGCATGCGTACAGGTAACTCAAAAGTATTCATAATATTACAATCTTTGAAGAAAATCCTTTTGTGGCGTTTTTTAATGATGTTACTCTGTTACAAAATAATAAAATTGATATGTATTTTTGAAACATTTTTGTAGTATATGGGGTGCAAAGCATATGTTTTTTTCAGGGTCACACAAAAGTGGTCGATTAAAATGGGGTCTACGGGGGAAAAAAACTCTTCACAGCTTATTTTAACACATTAGCGACGGGAAACGAAAATTCTCGTTTTTATTCAGAATACATCATTGGCTAAGGGAGTGACTTCTACCTTACAGAAAAGACATTTATATTGTGTTGTCCATATTTTTTATAGATTGTAAGACATTATATATTACATCCGTACATTGAAAGATATTTACTGCTGCATAAACATGAAAAACATATCTCAGAAACCAATTTCCGAGACACTTTCAGAAGAGGGAGGAGCTTCTACTGTTTTTAAACCCAGATTTAATTAAATTGCCTGTCGTCAGTGTGTTAATTGTGTTGCACTAATTCAAACATTATGAAATTAAATTACATTACTGTGGTTGACTACAAGAAGCTTGAATATGATTTGTATCGTATTTATCGTTCATTTATAGGGTCACATAAAATATTTCGGATACAGTTCTGGTCTATTAGGGATGATTGCTGAAGAGCATTTTCGATTATGGTGTGCGTTTTAACGTTAAGTAAATTTGTGCTTAATAAGTAGTGCTTAAATATTGTATAGACCATGTACAGGGATACACAAATGAATTCGTAAGTATAAATGAAAATGAGCGCGAATTGTTTCAGTGTTTTTTTTTTTTTTTTTTTTTTTTTTTTTTTTTTTTTTTTTGAGTTATGTATTTCCCAGCCCAATTACATCTAGTATACTAACAAATGTTTGCAGAATTTAAATAGAACCATATACAGGACTCCGCAGAAAAAGGATATATGGTGCACACTATGCATACTAATCCCCGGAAATGTGATATGAGCAGTTTTAAGAGGGTTTTTTGTCTGCATTAAATTTAAATGTTATAGACGACGCGTAAAAATCTTCACGTAATATACAGGGCTGTAGAAAAGAATTCATGTACGTTTCCGTCTATTGGTAGAATTTACTAAAGGACATTAACACAATTAATTGATAATTACAAATGTAAATTAAATTACACTACGAAGGGGTTCAGGGGGGCTCTGCCCCCCTGAAGAAATCTACTTTATTATCTAAAAATTACCAGAATAAGTAGCTCATGATTTTCAGAATACCATTACATAACAAGGGGTTTAATTTAACGCTTCTAATGTCGGAAACCTTCGAAATATTTTTTCGTTTTATAAATGTTTATGTAATTTCAAAACTTTAAATTTCGTTTTTTGTAGAAAGATTAATATTACTCAAAGGATGCTAAACACAATGAATTGTAGAGCTGACGTTGAGGCTCCTGATCTGCAGATTTACTAGTTTTAATCCGGAAATGTCGATTTCTTTAATTGCCGAAACGTCAGTGAAGGCTTACTGTGGAGACACGAAAAGTTTTGGTTTCCGTTAGTCTGTCTGTCTGTTCCGCGATAACTGCTGTAAAAAGCATCCGATTATCTTAAAATTAAGGATGCATGTTGGTGAAATCCCCGGATTTAGCTGTATAGTTTTTGGTTAAATTTGGTTCATTCGTTCGGAATATATAGAACATTTTATTTTGCGACTTAATGCTTTCCTATAGCAATTCAGACGATTTTTCCATTTTTATTTGTTGAAAAGAAATGGATCATATGATTAAAGGATTTAAATGCTAAATTAAGGATGATGAAATTTCCTAATTAGAACCATACATTATTCATATTAGTTTGAAATTTTGTGTATACCTTTGTCAGAGTTTTTAAATTCGGTGTATAACTTTTATGGAGGGATTTTATATATGTATTTCAATAATATAAAATATTTTTTTTAATATAAATTTTCTTTTTAAGCACATATTTAATTGTTTTTATTATCTTTTAATTGTTACCTAGCAGCGAACTACACCTAAAAATATCGTAAGTGTGAAAGTATGTGTAATTGTTTGAAGTTAAATCAAAGTCAAAGGGGACGAATTAATGCCTTTGTGTCTTTACATATAGATGGAATTTACCACAGAAATAAGGAAAGACTATGTTCTATTTATTTTGTTCAAATATTTTTCTTTTAAATTAAAAAGTTCATTATTTTCATAAAGAATAAATCGACATTTTGCTATGAAATTTAACAATCTTTTTTTTTTTTTTTTTTTTTTTTTTTGCCGTTGCCACGAAAATTCAATCCCGGAATAAAAATTTATCCTAAACAGTTAATTTTGATTTGAAAGATTTTTATGTGCGAGAGGAAAATGAAATAAAAAATAGACATGAATACGCCTTCATATTAGAAATAAAGTGAAAATACGAAAAGAAGGTGAATTTGATCTCATATATCAAAAATAAAACGAATACGCTTTGAGGTTGAAATAAAAGGGGCTTGTGTTATGATTTCTTATTATTAAAAAAAAAATATTACTAATATCTCATGGTTTATCGTCTGCACACAGCTAACAGAAATGTTAATTCTTAATCGAAAATTCCAATGAGGAAAAAAAAACTTTTGAAGAGCAAATATATAGTAAATATCAAAATTATGCACCGCAAAATTATTGCTGTCGAAAATGACGTCATTGTATCGGGAAATAAATATTTTCATCCTTAAAAACCAAGCATTAACTAGATTGAAAAAAATGTTTTTTGACGGGTGTTACTTTTTAATGCCGCCTCATTTCAGAAAATATGAATGAAAATTATTTTATTTTTAAAGGAAATTACATTTTCATTCACAAAACCTAAACGTTTAATATAATTGCGTCAATGTAAATCATTTTCTGTGTTACCAGTATTGAAAAATAAGGCTCGGAAGTGTAAAAAGAAATCTAAGATTTGCGCTAACCATTAGCGCAATCAATAAAAAGTTACGTATGTAAATTAATAAGACCACGGGGGGTTCAGGGGAGCGGAGCCCCCCTGAAGAAATCTACTTTATTATTTAAAAATATACCAGAATTAACAGCTCATGAAAATTTCGAAATATCCTTCCATAACGTTTTTAATTTAATGCTTCTAATGTCTGAAAACTTCGTATTTTTTATTCTTATAAATAATTACATAATTTGAAAATTTTAAATTGCGGTTTGCAGGAAACTGAATATTACCAAAGTGAGTCTAAAAACAATGACTTGCAGAGCTGACGTTGAGGCTCCTGATCTGCAGATTTACTAGTTATATGTTCTTAATATATTTTGCTTATGACACAGATAAATAATTATGGAATATAGAATTAATGTGTTATATAACTGCAGACTTTTTTTTAGTTAAACTTTTGAATATGAACAGAGCGAAGTATAACACAAAAATAAAAATTCACAAAATCATAATTAAAAAAAACTAGTTGCGTCATAAAATAAATTAATCATATTTTTTACTAATCTATTATTTTCTGATGCTTTTTTAAATTATCTTTTACATTTCGTACTATTTACATAATACTGTGTCAAATAAAAAAATAATAAATAAAGTGTAGATGTGTACAACTATCTAACTGAACACAATTTATTAAATACTTGTACTTACTGAAACAAACAAACAAACAAACAAAAAAAAATAGAACGTATATTATAAGTTAATAATAATTTAAGAATTTTTGCAATCATGGTTTGTGTTCCGCAAATATTTCTGAGTGTCATGAGCAAAGTAGTATATTAATAATCAATAATATAAGCACAAAATGATATATGTTTAATAATATAAATACCAATTAGTGTAATTTTACACAATTTGAATACGAGAAAACTACATATCTAAGCGCATTTTATTGATTATAAAAATTATGGAACAGTTGCATTAAAAAAAAAAAAAAAAAAGAAAAAAAGTAATTTAAGAAATTCATGTTTCCGGTTTTAAAGTAATAACGTTAAATAACGCAAAAAATCATATATACTATGTGAAAATACAACAAGGAATGGCGAAGGAATTACAAGAAAGATGAAGTAAAACAGCGTACTTTACCTTAGAATTTTCAGTATTAGTAAAATCCTAGAATCGCCGGTAGCCATCTTGGTTTTAGCTGGTAAACAAAAACGAAATTTATTCAGTTCTTTGTGATGATTGCCCCCTACCCCCTGCTTTCATGGGCATAATCCATCTATCTTATTCTATACCATTTTTAAACCAATCAAATTATAACTGTAATATTGTTTTTATCATGTAAGGTAACGCTAAGCTTTGACGTTTGAAACAAACAAGCGACTCCCTTTTCAAAACGGTCTCCCTCTCCCAAAGCCCTTCCTCTGCCAAACTATATATCGCGTTACAGGATTTCAACCAATGGGGAAGCTTCTTAAACCGCTCTTTTAGAGATATTTTTCTGTTCCGATCTGAAATGAGCGGTTCTGGGGATGCTACTCCTAAAAGCGTTATTTGGCAAACCAGTTTTTTTTTTGGAAAATGTCTCTTTTTGATAAAACAGATACTCAAAAAGAACAAAAACACGCGTAAAACTGTTCGTCCTTTTGTTGAGTTAATAATTCGTTCTTTTGAATTAAGAGTGTGAATATATAATATCTTAAAAACTTGAGTTAACAGGAATTGGAAGTTTTATTTCACAACATTTTTATGAGTTAAATCGGGTTTTGAATTTTTTTCTTGATTGTGCAAACATTTTAGAACATAGTTTATTCAAACCATATATGGTAAAGTGGGGACAGACGCCGCGGTGGGACAGATGCCACAGAGATTGTGTAGGCGACACTAGCGTTCCCTAGACCAATTTTAGAAGTTCCTAGTGTTCCTCTGTGCTGTGAGATATGTTGTATGCGTTTCCACCACTTAATTTTCAGCATTTACATATTTATGCCAGTTTTTATGGCTCAAACCTGCGTGGTAAGTTGCTAAAATTATTCTAATGAAGTTTTATCACATATTTTAAGAAAAATAAATAGCGATTTCATCCCAAAATCAATTTCAACTATAGACTAGATCCTCGTAGAATACAGACATGTGCTTGCCTTTCTCTCGCGTCGCTCACATGACACAAAAGGCGGCGCGGCATCTTACCCGCCACTATGGGACAGACGCCGCACCGAGGTTGAGGGACAGATGCCGCAAAATATATTTTTGTTTCTCAGTTCAATAAATTCATCACTGCGATTTAAGTAGAACTTACATTTAAATGAATGTATATTAGCGTATTCTGCTACTTATTAAATATTCTCAACAACAATGATGGTTCACCATGTGTGAATAAGGAAAACGTAGGCCGTTTACAATTCTCACCATCTAAACTGTTAAACAAAATATCTCCTACCCCAATGGTCAAAAGACCTATACAGCCAAGTAAGAGAAAGTAAAAGGATGCAAATATTACGAACACAGAGTTTATAAACAATAAAAAAGAAGAAGGAAATGAAAAACAAAAGAAACTAGAAAGCGTCAAAGAACGACAACTTGGCGGAAGTAAAATGTGTAAAAAAGAGAAGGGAAAGATCAACTTGAAAACGCCTTACTTGAGGAAAAAACTAAAATACGAGTCATCTTCCGACAATGGGTAAATTGTTCCTATTATGGATTCTGATGGCAGAACTGGATTGGAATTTGATGGCTCTGCAAATGTTGAGTGGCTGGAGTCTTATCAAGGAGCAAAGTCTAAAGCGGACAAGATTCAGTGCATCAAATTCAATCGATAGCTGCATGAAAAACGCTTACATTATTTTTGCAACGGGTAGTGTGGTGATGTGGTTGTGGGCGAATGGAAATACAAAATCAAAGAATGAGAAGAAAGGCCAAAAATAAACAGACTATGGCCTAAATAGAATAGAACTAATACTTACATTAAGAGCAAACTGCAATGTTCGCCTGGATGTAAACCAGTGATTTATATCTTTTTTGGAATTATGCTGTCTATTGTTTCCAGTAATTATGCTATATCCATTCATGCAAATTCAAATAATTTTCTTTTCATTTTCACTTTTTGTCTTAAGTTTATAGAGATTACACTTTTGCATTTTCGTTACACTTTTCACAATTTAGTGATATATATAATTTTTATAAGTTTGCTGTTATTTATTTTCGTTTTAAGTAGTTTGAGAAAATAAAAATGTGATTTTCTTGAAAAAAAAAATAAACAGCCTAGCATTTTTCTTCATGCGGCATCTGTCCCACACCCCATACGGCATCTTATTCAGCACATAAAAAATAATGTTAAAAAAGGACCTGTGGGAAAATAATTATGCCTACTTTATTAAGAGGTTTTTAACTTGTTTAACATAGAAATTAGATTATAAAGGGTTTGATCAATGATTTCTGGTACCTAATTTGTTGTTTTTGCTTTATTGTACATTTTACAAGAAGAAAAGAAAAACTGCGGCATCTGTCCCCACTTTACTATAGAAAAAGTTTTAGAATAGAATAAATACATTTAGAATAGAATGAATTTAAAATATAGTTTTTTTTGTCTTCTGTAGCGGATAATTAAATTTAGATGAATAACTAATCTATAAGCAGTCACAAAAACTTAGGTTGTTTTAGAACATATTGAAAAATAGGGGGTCGGTGCATTAAGGAGTTAAATATAGAATTTTCAATGTTTCAGGACGAAGTTATTTTGCTAATTTCTTTTCCATTTGGCGAATGTTTTTTATTTTTAATTAGCCAAATTGCTAACGTTGGTAAAAAGTCAGCGAGAACCCTGATCTGCTGTATGTGTATGTTTATTAAACAAATTTAGTAAGTAAGCCAAATAGCTTTTAAAACTACCAAGCTATATCTTTAAAAACGTGCCTTTCGTTTTTTAGTTACATATATTTTACATAATCTGTTTTTTGTTTCATTAAAAAAAAAAAAAAAAAAAAAAAAAAAAAAAATGGAATGCCATGTTGAATGGGAAGAAATGTGACGTTTGGAATATGCAAAGAAGATTGAAAATAAATGATGATCAAAGCGTAACTTTAAATAACAGTTTAATTGCAAAATAAGTAACGTAATCACTAAAATGTAATTACTGTAAGAAAACTTGTAGTAGTTTTCGAAAACCTAAAATACGTAATCATTCTATACAAAATGGAAATGTCCATCTTTAACCGCTATTTTAATCGTACAATTCACAATTACACTACCAGTGGCCTGTATTTTAGTCACCAGCAAATGACATTAATGAAGAGTTCGTAACAGAGTAGGCCAACGTAATTACCGTTAACCGCATATAAAGTCAATCCTCTTTGCGTGAAAAAATATGTAATGATCGTCTAAGATCTAGTATGGGCGGGAATTATTTGAATGTAATTCTTTGCGTTAGTCAAAAATTAGAAAGCACAGGCAAAAACTAAAATCTTTTAATTATGAATTCAGTGAGTGTAATCTTTGCGAATAGAAGCTATTTTTTTGCTGATATTTATTTTCAGTGGAGGATGTCTTTACTAGTGAAGCAGATGAGGCTTATTTAAGATATACATGCCTGGAGGAACTAAGACTTCTCCGGATGTACGCATATTGAAGGAATGAAAATCTAATTATACACGAAATTTTGTTGCTGGGTAGATGATAAAATAAAACGTTACTGTGGGCATGTTTACTAGAAATTTCAACAGATTTAAGAATTTGTGAACTTAAAATTGCGCAAAAATTCATGTACAAAACGCGTTTTTCATTTAAACGACCTTCACATTAAAGGGCTTTATTATATTTAAAAAATCTGAATTACTTTATTGGTTGCATTATTATTATTATTATTATTATTATTATTATTATTATTATTATTATTATATGTTTTAAAAAAGAATCCGAATCTTTAATTACTATCACCTCCAAATTTTGAGACGATTAGGGATGGCAGCAATATATTGATTTATCCAAAATTTTTCATATCGGGTCAGAAAATATTACATTTCTGACATGGTCTCTCAATATATAGACCTCTCGATATATAAATATATCACTATTTTACATCCACTATATCGATACTTCTTAAAAATTAATATTTTACATGCGAAAATCAACTTCCAAAATATCTAAATAAATTGATTTTATATTTTCTTAAAAAAACAAAATAAAGATACTTAATTGAAAAAACTCTATTCATTGGCTTAGTCATTTAATATCGCTAATAATTTTAAATAATGTAAAACTATAGGGGAGGGTAGTACACAGTGAGACGAAAATTATTATTACTTAATAAATGGCAACGATTTTTATTCTTTTGAAAAAAATTTTGCTACAACTTTAAGCTACACAAATACGCTACACATTAATGTATAAATGGTTTTAAAAAAGTTATTTATAAAAGCACAGAAGCAGCATAAAGGAGTCTCGAAAATTGTCTCACTGTGTACCACAAGTGGTACACAGTGAGACATATTTTCACAAATCATACATTTTTATACTCTATCAATAATTTTCTGCAGTTTATTACTTCTAATTAATATTTCTAGATTAAAAAAGTCTTACAAATATGAGACTCGGTTGGACAATGGCAGACATTGGGCTACCTTCATGGAAAACTTTCAGCCTCTTACGTTTAGTAGATTTCACTAACCATCGCACGCCCCCACACACGGAGAGATAGAGAGAGAGAGAGAGAGAGAGAAACTTATTTTATTAATAAATAACTATTAAAATATCTAGAAGGGGTGAGTTCGCGATCAGCGTGTAGCTAAAGACCCAGTATAAATATAAATAGTTATACCAAAAGTTTTTTCATTAATAATGAAAGATAGAAATTTATTTTCTTACCTTTCTGGTAAAGCAGACATATGCTGGTTTGCTGCATGTGAAAACAAACTATGTATTTTATTTATTTATTGGATGTGAAAAAATATCTTCTTAGAATGATGGGAATGCGCTGGTACAGAAAAACTATTTAATGCACGACGAAATCAGGTTACATTGGACGAACACATACACACTAAAAAATAAGGAATAAAATAAAAGAGTTAAGTATGGGTACTATAGAAGTAATAACATTAAAATCCAGTAGGAGATGCAAATCTTCCATTGGACTGAGAGTTAACGCACTAAAAAACCGTGCGTCTTGGCCTCACGAGATCGGGCCTTGAAGTGTAGAAGTAATAGGGGCCCACAAGAGTTAAAACAAAGTAAAAGAAACTTGAAACAATACAGTCTGCTTAATAAGCAAAAAGGTTCTATTTAAAATCAGTTTATCAGGAAATGTCTGTGGTGCTGCGATCTATTGACGCCTTTTCGAAACACAAGTCTTTTACACAATCCTTCTTTAGTTTGTGACCTTAGGCTACGATGACTCACGGAAGTGTCGCCATCTTGGAACATATTTCACAACTAAAAGAGACGCGTTGCACGTATCACGAAGAAATCGTCATTTCACAAGCGGAGTGATGTTTGACATAAAATTACTTACACTGTGACGTTTTCCAACACCCCCGCTTTTTATGTCAAACCGACGAGCGTAGAATGTTTAACTTGTTTCTCAAACACTCGAAATGAGGCTTAGGCAACGGCTTGGTGAGCACGTCTGCCAGCATTAACTTCGATGGGCAATAAGTTATTTTGATTATACCATTCTGGCATAGATGTCTGATGTGGTGATACTTTACTTCCACGTGTTTAGTCCTTGTCTGTGCCTTTTCGTTTTCGGTCAATCTTATGGCTGATAAGTTATCTTCGTACAACGTTACGGGTAGTTGTTGACGCAGTTCGAGGTCATTTAATAGGTCTAACAACCACGAAATCTCTTGACCTGCATTAGAGGCAGCGATATATTCAGCCTCCGTGGAGGAGAGTGCTGTGCAACTCTGCTTCCTCGATGACCATGCCAATATATTATTTCCTAATTTGAACAAGTTTCCAGTGGTGGATTTCCTGTCTATTCTGTCGTTTCCCCAATCGGCATCGCTGTATGCCGTTAGGATTGGAGGTTTTGTTTTATCTATGACGAATTTAAGATCTTTGGTAGTAAGCAGATATCTAATTAATTTCTCGATAGCTTGCCAATCGACTTCCCTTGGGGATTCATTCCTTCTTCCCAGGATGTTAACGACTGATGCTATGTCGGGTCTAGTTAAAGTTGCAATGTATAGAAGCCCTCCTATAGCCTGTCTAAATTTTACGTTATCTCCCATTAGTTTCCCGTTTGGATCTAGATTAAAGTAGTTAGTATTCATGGGTGTATACGTGGGCTTACCATTTAACAAATTGAATTTTTCTGCGATTTGTATTATTTTGTGTTCCTGGTCTAACTCTAGATTACCGTTTGCTTTTTCCTTTATGTTTATGCCTAAATATTGTGTGACTTGACCCAAATTTTTGATTTCGTATTGCTTTGATAATTCAGTGTATATTTCGTGTGTGTCTGTTTTGTCTCCTGCGACTAAGATGTCATCAACATACACTATTATGTATGCGATTTTTCCATCTTGGACTCTTTTGTACAGACATTTGTCTGACGCGCATTCAACGAAATTTAGTTCTTTTAGAGATTTACTTATTTTTTGATTCCATGCCCTAGCTGCCTGCTTAAGGCCGTAAATCGCTTTGTTTAAACTACAGACTTTATCTTCTTCCCCTTTTGTTATGTATCCCTCTGGCTGATGCATATAGACCTCCTCTTCTAAATCGCCATGTAAGAAAGCAGTTTTGACATCTAGGTGAGTTATTTTAAGATCTTTGTACACCGCTGCGTTTAAGAATGCTCGTAGGGTGGTATGCGCTACAACGGGCGCGTAGGTCTCGTCGAAATCGCTTCCATATTTTTGAGCATATCCCTTAGCGACCAATCTGGCTTTATATCGCTCTATAGACCCGTTCGCTCCCCTTTTTGCCTTAAACGTCCACCTACAACCTATGACGCGTTTTCCCGGGATAGGTTTTATTAATCTCCAAGTATTATTTTGCTTCAGAGAATCTATTTCCTCACTAGTGGCTTTTAGCCATTTATCTTTAGTTTCTGCGTCATTGATATTTTGTAGGTCTGTCCATGACTTTGGCTCCTGAATGTGACACAGGTTTGCGCTTATTCCATAACGGTTAGGTGGTACACCACGATTTTGTCTCTGCGATCTTCTCGGCTCAAGGGATGTGTCGGTCGGGGTGTTATTCTGATTATCGTCGCGCTCTTCTAGATCAATTTCAATATTATCTGCGGGAGTTTGTTCGATGTTTTGATTTTCTTTGGCGGGTATAATTTCCTCATCTTTTATACCTTCTTCGAAGAATTTTACGGTTCTAGATATTATAATTTTATTTTCACCCGTATATATCCTATAGCCCTTGCTTCTGAAATCATATCCCAACATTATTCCCTCGATGGCTTTCTCATCTAATTTATTTCTTTTAGGTTTGTCGACATAGGCAAATGCCTTACATCCGAATGTTTTGATGTTCGAGAGATCGGGTTTTCTTTTATGCCAAAGTTCATAGGGTGTCATGTTATTTTTGTTAGCCTTTGTTGGTAGACGGTTGATGAGGTAGGTGGCAGACATGACAGCTTCCCCCCAGAATTGCTTAGGTAACTTGGCGTCCGACAACATGGTTCTAGCCATTTCCACTATCGTTCTATTCTTTCTTTCTGAAACACCGTTCTGTGGGCTAGAATAGGGAACACTCAATTGACGCTCTATCCCGTTTTCTATCAGGCAGTTTTCAAATTCGTCACTGATATACTCTTTTGCGTTATCGGACCTGATTGCCTTTATCAACTTGCCAAATTTATTTTTTGTTAGCGCTATGTATTCTTTCAGTTTGATAACGGCTTCCGACTTATGCGCGATTAAGTATGTTATTGTGTACCTGCTATAATCATCCGTGAATGTTATAAAGTACCTTTTCCCTCCTATCGTTTCAGTATTCATGGGGCCACATATATCGGAATGTGCGAGGGTACCGATGTCTTTGCTTCTGTTTGTGGCTACTTTAGGGTAGGGCAGAGCGGAAAGTTTCCCTTCAATGCACTTGGTGCATCGCGTGTCATGTTTACATTTGTTAATTGTTATCCCATTGGCTAATTCATGATTAACGAGGTATTTAATATCATCAAAATTTTTGTGTCCGAGTCTTCGGTGCCACAATGAAATACAATTTGTATTGTTACAGAAAGTTTGAGTACTTATAGTATAGCCGTAATCATCTTCAGGGTTTAATACGTAGAGATTATCATTTAATTTAGCTGTCAAGATTATATTATCATCTTTGACAAATAAACATGCATTTTTCTCGAAAATTACCTTTATATTATTTTCAGTGGCTTTCTTAACTGACAATAAATTGCCCTTTAGTTCTGGACAGTACAAGACGTTTCTTAGTGTAATGTAGTGGTTTTTGTCTGTTTTTATTTTTACGTCGCCCATACCTTCCGAATTAAGCCTTTTTCCATTAGCGATTGTTATATTCCCAAAATTCCCGGCTGTGAATGTAGCAAAATTTGTTTTTGCTGATGCAACGTGCCTGGTGCAACCCGAGTCAATGATATATGTGTTTGGATCTGTTGTTTGTGTTTGGTTAATTTTTACTGACTCAATTTCAAAATTGTTTTCCACTGGGAAGAGAGGAATGATCGATTGGTTGACCTCATCCTCTATATTTGATTTGCTGTTAAAGCAAAAATTCGAGGAGTCTGTTTTACTACCATTGTGCTGATTTTTGGGGTTTACCGAATTGGCTTTAAAGTTGGCATGGTTGTTAAATTTATTACTGTTATAATTTTCACTTCTTTGGTAATGGTTTTTCTGTTTGTTTTTTAATTTGTAACACTCTGAACGAGCGTGCCCATCTCGTTGACAGTAGCTGCAATACTTTTTGCTACCTTTATTTACAATTTTATATGCTGTGTCCCTTGGTCGTGTGCTGGTGTTTTTGTATTCGGTTCGATGAGAGTACTCGTCGATGAGTTTGTTCTTCACAAACTCGAGGTCTAGATCCTTTTCGTCTCTAGCCTCCATGCTCGTGATAAAAGGAGCATATGACTGAGGCAAGCTGCAAAGCATAAGAGCCACGATGTGCGAATCATTTATGAGCTCTCCAATGGCAGCGAGTTTGTCGCGGATAGTTAAAATATTGTTGATATGTAGATTTAAGTCTCCGCCCTCATTGAGCCTTTGCGAATATAGTTTCCTCAAAAGGAATAATTTGGATGATAAATTCGCCCTTTGGTGAACACTTTTTAATCTTTCCCAAATTTCTTTGGGAGATGTCAAATGTCTAATATGCACGATTTGTGTGTTTTCAATGCACAAACAAATTATGGCTTTCGCCTTAGCCGCGTTTTTAGTATATGTATCATCGGGTGTGGCAGGTGGAGATTCTGTTATATATTTAAATAAATCGTCTTTAATTAACAGATTTTCTAATTTGAAACACCAATGATTGTAATTATTATCATTTAGTTTCTCCACTGCCGTAATTTCTTTTGTGGCTGACATAGCGTGTTATTCAAGTTTTATAAATTCTTTGATAACAAATATATTTACTATAAGAAGTTTGTGACTTTCTTAAAATAATTTCTTAGAATATATTCATAAATATAAATAAAATGATCAGTTATTCACAATAATCAATCAATATTCGTTCACAATAATACTCTTTTTGCGATATTATATATATCGTTATTTATTCATGCACATTTATTTTTATTTTCATGTATATAGTTCAATATTTCATATCTCATATGTGCATCTTGTTCATCATTTTATCACAATCAGATAAACAAATTTTTATTACTGGGTTTTTTTTTTTTATTTATTTTTTTTTTATTTATTTACTTTCCCCTTCAATTCATCTCTCATAATCTATTAAAATATCTAGAAGGGGTGAGTTCGCGATCAGCGTGTAGCTAAAGACCCAGTATAAATATAAATAGTTATACCAAAAGTTTTTTCATTAATAATGAAAGATAGAAATTTATTTTCTTACCTTTCTGGTAAAGCAGACATATGCTGGTTTGCTGCATGTGAAAACAAACTATGTATTTTATTTATTTATTGGATGTGAAAAAATATCTTCTTAGAATGATGGGAATGCGCTGGTACAGAAAAACTATTTAATGCACGACGAAATCAGGTTACATTGGACGAACACATACACACTAAAAAATAAGGAATAAAATAAAAGAGTTAAGTATGGGTACTATAGAAGTAATAACATTAAAATCCAGTAGGAGATGCAAATCTTCCATTGGACTGAGAGTTAACGCACTAAAAAACCGTGCGTCTTGGCCTCACGAGATCGGGCCTTGAAGTGTAGAAGTAATAGGGGCCCACAAGAGTTAAAACAAAGTAAAAGAAACTTGAAACAATACAGTCTGCTTAATAAGCAAAAAGGTTCTATTTAAAATCAGTTTATCAGGAAATGTCTGTGGTGCTGCGATCTATTGACGCCTTTTCGAAACACAAGTCTTTTACACAATCCTTCTTTAGTTTGTGACCTTAGGCTACGATGACTCACGGAAGTGTCGCCATCTTGGAACATATTTCACAACTAAAAGAGACGCGTTGCACGTATCACGAAGAAATCGTCATTTCACAAGCGGAGTGATGTTTGACATAAAATTACTTACACTGTGACGTTTTCCAACAATAACTTTTTTTACGTCAGAACCACATAGTAGATACACAATGAGGCACGTCTCACTGTGTACCACAACTGTGTACTTTCGTTACGTTTTAACAAAATGGATGCCATATATCTGTTTCATCACCAGTTTCATAGCTTTGAATGCTTGTGTCGTTTTGTCGACATAGTCTATCACAGAGCCTGATTAACTCTATGTTGAGCCCGGAGCACACAAGCCTTGTTGGGGCTTTTTTTTTTCAAAAAAGTTCATGCATTATAATTTGGACAAACAGCTCTATGTGTAGCCTACGATTTAAACCATAACTTTACGAAAAAACAACATATTACAGACATATAAAAATGCATTAAAAAATATAGAAAGGTAAAATCTCCTACACTATATGGTCTTTAGAGTGAGTAAAACTGTAAACCTGTAAGACTGAAAAAACGTGTTAGATGCAATATTCGCTCTCGGGATTTTGAAGTTTACATTACCGTTTGTGGTCGTTATTGAAAATTACTGAGGTAGTTTAATTTACATGAATGGGGAAAATATATTTTTTTCTATGATCTACAAATGGAAATTTGCATTAATTCTTATTTTCAGAGAGTGCACAAAGTACATTTTGGGGCCCCCTCAAAATGTGAGGCACATGCCCCATGTGCCCCTGTGATAATCGGGCCCTGGTCTATCATTAGATATAGCTAAATTTGGTTAAGTAATTATATGCCATAATGAAATAAATAAAGTCTAAAATGGACGTTTATGTAACTTTAACCCCTGTAAAATAAATAATTACTTACTATTTTGTTGGACGAGTAACCGAAGTGCCGAAACTACATCCACGTGTTGCATAAAGATGAGGTGGTTCAGTGTGTGTTCCAGCTAGGAGAAAAAGTTATAACTATATGTCAAAATGGCTGCTGTCTCACTGTGTACCATGTCTCACTGTGTACTCCCCTACCCTACTATTATTTTAACACAAACATACTGATTGGTAAAGTTATCATACAAACTGATATTTCCAACTGAGCGAAAAAATGCCCAAGTGGGGATTCAAACCCAGATCCTTGGCTTCCATTGTCAATGCTCTACCGCGTTTAAGCTACCTGGGCTGATAACTTTACCATCAGTATGATTGTGTTAAAATAATAGTATATCAACGTACCCGTCGTTTATATGGAGTTCCTTTTACCTGCTGTTTATTCTGTTGAGCAGTCTACATGAAAGACCAGATGTTATTACCAATAAGGTTATCTGCGCGACATATGCTTGCCGGTTGTCAGACCAGGTAGCGCATTGGCAATGTAAGTCAAGGATCTGGGTTCGATTTCCGGTTTGGACTTTTTTTTTCGCTCAGTTGGAAATATTCAATTCGTATAATGTAAAAATATCCTCCACACAGTCAGAAGAGCATTCCATCATAATTTACACGACTTTTGACTAAACATCATTAATGAAATCAGAATCTAATGAAAAGGATCCTCCTTTCCTTCATCTTATTGTCTCAAATGACCTTTCTGCTCGATAAAGTGTGTTTTGTCTTCATTTGTTTGTGAAATGTGATATGTGAACTGTTACATTTTCACGAATGTGTTAATGTGGTAGTTTTGTTTGTATAATGAATTTATTATCATCACCTTTGTTATTCAATAAGTAAGTTTATAGAAGTTTTCTAAAAATAATGATTTGAGATATTTTATTGAAATTAATAAAACTAATGTTAAATGCATTTTGAGCCAAAAAATATCAATATTGAAAATCTGATATGTTTTCAAAAGAAACTATTCAGTCCTCAATATCAAAGGAATTTACAACAATTTTCTCTCATGATTCCCTATGCCTCACGCTATAAAAAAAATTATGCAACGTTACTGCATGAAATACAATTTTATGGAGTAATTTAACTTATATAATAGTGCAATTTAAACTGATATAACAAGTGTAATTTTACACATTAGTGTTACATAACACCAGTTATGTACACATATCGGTTAAGTTACTCAATAATAGAGGTAGCAAGGCTGCCGCCAATTTTATGGAGTAGCGTTACATATCTTTTTACAGTGCACCAAGTCGAACCACTTTTAAGTTGGATGTTAAGTCGATTTGCATCTAGATAATCCAGAACACAATCTACAGTGTTCCATTCCATTTTTATAATAACCAAAAATAATTATTCAAAATTTCTAGGGCGAATTTAGAATTTCTTAATGATAGTTTTATAAATGATGCATAAATGCGTCAGCGGACGATGTATCGAAGTCACACTACTATACTTTCACACTACTATACTTTTGATACATGATATACTAAATGTATCTGATGTATCGAAAAATTGATATTTTGAAAAAAAATTGCAATCACTAATCAAATATGCTTCAGTCAATCATTTAGCCTTAGAGTGTTTCTCACTTTAAATAAGATTTATAGAAAATATGGTACAAAAGTTTTTACGTATTCGTTATACATCACTATTCTGGTTCAAAAGAATCCGGACACTTTCGATTTCAGACGTTTTGTCTAAAATCTTGTGAAATGACGAATTGTTCTTGAACTTTAGGAACGTAAAGAACCTGTTTGTTCTGATATTTTTCTGTGATGATTTATTAATCTGAGCAATTATATAGGGGAGCAACAACAAATTGAATAAAACAATTAATATGTGGGATCATCTTGTGTCAGAAAAAGCTTGAATTGATCTGAAGCTATTATATTATATGTTTATATGAGTCCTGTACAACATTTGAGTTAAATTGTGCAAGAATAGAACGTATGGAAATAATATAAAGGTTTCTTCAAGAAATTCAAGAAATTTCCTCAAGTTTATTGTTTGTAGAAGGCAGATTTTCAACCAAATTTAACGCCACTTTCAGAAAATTTCACAAAGTACACTAGAAACAAGATACTGCAATTAGACAATAAATATATAAAATATTTGATGAACTATGAGTATTTCTATGAAATAATTTTAACTGCGTGAACGATAACAAAATTATTTTTCATAATTTAGCAATCAACTATAGAGTGAAACTCATATAAAGAGGTCAGTGAGATATCATAAAAATTCAGAATGATATCGTCGATATTGTGAGCTGAATTTCAGTTGCTTTCTAAAAGTATGGATCATAAAAGATTTTCCACAAATTATCATTTTTCGCTTTTAAAATGTTTTTACTGTTATGTTTACTGATGTTTTAGTTCCCCTTTGAAGAACCAAGAACGAGCTCATTCCATCAAAAAAAATTTCATCAAAATCGAAACATTTGTTCAAAAGCTACTCATCGAGGTTGGCATGCATTAAATTACTAGGTTGAGCAAAAAGTCCTGGGAAATCTGTGAAAGTTGCGTTGTTATGCGCAAATTAACAACAAAAGCAACAAGGACAATTCTTCAAAGTAGAGATCATCATAGTCCACGACTTTCTGCCATCGTTCTGTCAGATTCCGGAGTTGCTGGAAGTACCATGGAGGCTCCTTGGAATCGAAAAACTCTTGACATGCTTCTTCAACTTCATTAAAGGATCCTCATCGAAAGCTTTCAGAATCGTTAGACCTTTTCTCCAGTAATTCCGGATCAACACACGCAAATCATATTGTTCAATAGGCATTTTCGAGTCGAAATTCCTGAACTCCTATAGATATAACCATACTAGTACTCCTATATGCGATAAAAATTCTGGTAATTATTAGATAAAAAAAATTCCCAGAACTTTTTGCTCAACCTAATATTAAATACACACTTCTTTGTTGGAAGTCAGTTAATAAAAAATGACAATTTGGGGAAAATACCTTTTTATCCAGCTATTTTTAGAAAACAATTAAAATTCAGCCACTCTATCGCCGATACTTTTTTTAATTTTAACTATGTTTGATTGCATTTTTTATAAGAGTTGCCCTATATAATTGACTACTAAATTATGAAAAAATCAAAAAAATCCTATTATCGTTCGAACATACGCAATTAAAAATTATTTAATACAAATTCTCATATTTCATCCAATATTTAATACATTTATACTATAATTCAAGTATATTGTTTCTATTATATACTTTGTCAACTTTTCTGAAAGTAGCGTTGAATTTGGTTGAAATTTTTGCATGCACAATAAAAAAAATTACAAAATTTTGTTGAATTTATTAAAGAAATATTTTTTATATATTGCTCTTCCTACGCAAATAAACACAAATGGCGCGTAGATGCATAGCCATGGTACAACAGTATAGTCCCGATATAGTCATGTGTTACAGCTATTACAGATCATTTCAAGACCTCTCTGGTACAGAGTATTTCCACACATTATTTTAGGTAGATTTCGTAAGAAATACACTCATAACTTTTCATTATAGAACCCCAGGAACCCAAAACCACCCCCACCTAAAAAGTTTATATATATATGTGTGTGTGTGTGTGTGCATATGTATGTATGTACTAAATTTTGTCCGCACGATAAAAGACGCAATTATGCACGGATTGTTCTCAAACTCGCCAACAACTTTGATATGGCTAATATCTCGGCGGGGATTGAAAATGGGCGAAATCGGCCCAAGAGGGTGGAAATGGGGAGGGTTCAAAATTTTGAATACTGTCTTAACATGATTCTGATATAACCAGCTCTTACACAACAATGGCAAGAAAAAAAAATAAAAGTTTTTCGTTATAGCAGTTGCCAACAATTAAAAAAAAAAAAACAATAAAATTCTCACCACAACAATTACTTTTCTAATGTAAAATTTTCACGTGTAAAATTAAATAGTTTGACAAATTGAAAACAAATTGAATATTACGTCATAAGTTTTCTACAGCAAGATTTCAGCATGAAAACTCAAAATAAAAAAATAGTTTGACGAATTAAAAAAATATATATATTGCGTCATATTGGAAATATAATGGATCTCAGCAGGTGAATATGTAACGCCATGTGAGTTTGAAGAAACGTATTAAAACATGATAAAAACCCGACTATGGAAATATTAACATATTTTAACACTTTAAGGGTCTCTGAATTTTTTGTAGCCATTTTTTAAACCTATTCCATATACATGTGTGTGTGTATTCGTGTATATTATAATTTTCACAAAAAGTTTAGCTCCATACAGCTCACTCTTTGTGAAGAAACTGGGTTTATCTCTAATCTTGATTTAAGTTTTGTTGGAGAATTTAGTACTTAACTTCGAAATCTACCTCCGCCTGTAGGCCCGAGCCGGCAGGGATTTTTTTAATTCAAATTGTTGTCGTTCCCCTAATTGGTCACGTGACTAAATATTCATTGCAAAATATGAGGTCAAATATGTTCTTTTATATGCCCGAAGTTCAAGAACAATTCGTTAAGTATTTCTCTAGATTTTCGACAAAATATTTGAAATCGAAAGTGTTCGAATTCTTTTGACCAGATAGTGCAGTTGTCTTGAAAGTTGTATCTTCAATTCTGCGAGTTTATCCATATAATAAATGTAAAGAAATACAAAGAATTAAATGGCGTTACAAGTTTTTAAATGCATCTCTGTGCATGTGCCAAGTATTTTTTATATTTTTCCCCACATAGAAATAGGGTTTAATTATTAAACTATACATCACGATATTATATCGCCTGCCGTAATTAAACCGACTTTAGACACTTGTTACCGACCATTCAAAGGCTTTACTTCAGCTTTGCACCATTCTGCAGAATTCCTATAATAGTAGTGAAAAGTACCGTTATTTAAAATAAATTAGAAAATTAACTGACTTCAATACTGAGAGTTTATCAGATCTTTATCCCAAAAGTTGTTGCCGTAATTTCGTTGAAAATACTTTCCCTGTTACTTTTTTTTTTATTGTATTCGGGAAACACCGTAACATCAAGCGAGTCATTTTTTCTTTTGTCGATCTCAAGCCACCCGGTGGTGACTGCCCATCTCATAACTCTTGGTCGACAACAAAGAGGGGGGTGATCCGCCCTCTTGTCTTCTCACCTCTGCGCGGCGACTTCACAGGACCACGGTGTGAATAAAAAAAAATAATAATAACGAATAAACGAAACGAATGCGAGATCCTTTGACCGCCTGCCGCCCGCTACAAAAGAAGCCGCAGTGTAGGAATTTTGACATCTCTAAACCAAAGGTGTATGGTCGCGGATGAATTTTGAGATATAAAATAAAGGCTACTCTTTCTGTGGCGATTTCAATGGGAATATATGTTGCGCAAAGGAATTTTATAGTGACAGAAGCATGAGCTTCGAGGTTATAAGGATTAGCTTGTCTTACTTTCTAAATAGAAAATTGCAACCACTGGATTTTCTATTGTAATTCATAATTAGAAAACTGATTTGTCGAAGAGAAAAAATGTGTAGAAGTCAAATATAAAACTTAAAAGCTTTTTTGTGAAAAAATGCATGCAGTAAAACAGCTCTTATAGGGATTTTTCAATTAAATACAAATTTTAAAAACTCTCTGGCACAATTTTTCAACCTCTTTCACTCTGTTTCCTTGAATTTGTTAGATGTTCTTCTTGCAGTAACATGAGCAATAAATGTCTTTATTACTTCTGATTTGAATGTAAGTCTTCTGACCATTATAAAAGGAACCGCGATGCAGGAATTTTGCCATCTTTAAACAAAAGTAAATGGTTGCGGATGAATTTTGAGATATAAAATAAAGGCTAATATTTCTGTGGTGATTTCAACGGGAATGTTGCACAACAGAGATTTATAGTGGCAGAAGGAACTTGTGTCATTTTTGAAATAGAAAATGATAACTATTGACTTTATTTAAATTTAACCAGTTAATAGTATTTATTTTATTTTTTATTTATTCTTTTAAATATCATAAAAATTATTGCACATAAATACGGATTTATATAGCAGCACAGAGCGTACAGTTGTATCCTTGGATAATAATATTATATATAATCAAAATGAAATCACATGTGTTACAATAAATGTAGAAATGAAAAATAAAAAGTATTAAACGAGAGAGAGAAAAAAACTAGCCCCGTATCTACAGATATATATATATATATATATATCATCATCATCATCAACCGTTTTCAATCCACTGCTGGATGTAGGTCTCCCCCAGATTTTTCCAATGTTTCCTGTCTAGTGCTTTAGTCATCCAATTTACACCGGCTACTTTTCTGATTTCATCACTCCATCTTACTTGAGGTCGTCTTCTTGGCCGTTTCACATCTCTGGGATACCACTGTAGGGTGTTTGTGCTCCATCTATTGTCTTGTCTTCTTGCGATGTGCCCAGCCCATTTCCATTTTAGCAGTTTAATTCTTTCAATGATGTCAAAAACTTTCGTCTGACTTCTTATCCAGGTTATTCTTTTTCTGTCTCTTCTAGTTATACCTAGCATACATCTTTCCATACTTCTCTGTGTTGTTTGTAATCTTTGTACCATCCGTTTTGTTAGCGTCCATGTTTCTGCTCCATAAGTTAGGACAGGCAAAACACATTGGTTAAATACCTTTCTTTTCAAACACGGGGGCATGCTACTCTTCAGAATAATATTGTTCTTCCCAAAAGCACTCCATCCATTTCTTATTCTTCTATTGATTTCATTCATGATACTATTATCAGATGATATTTCTTGCCCAAGGTACACATAACTTTGCACTTCTTTAATTTCAGTGTTGTTGTAGACGATTTTCTTTTTTGATGCAAATGAATTGAACATCACCTTAGTCTTTTCCAAGTTTATTTTTAATCCCACATTAATGCTAGCTTCTGCCAAATCTTTTAGCATATTTTCCAATTCTTCAGGACTGTTACTGAAAATTAAAATGTCGTCAGCGAATCGGAGATGACTTAAATATTCCCCATTTATTCTAATCCCTTTGTTTTCCCAATCCAGCTTCTTGAAAATATTTTCTAAGACAGCAGTAAAAAGCTTAGGCGAAATGGTGTCTCCTTGTCTTACCCCTCTTCCAAGCTTGATCTTTGCTTTTCCTTCGTCCAAGCGAATGGTTGCTGTTGCTTTCTTGTAAATCTTCTTTATAATATTGATGTAAGGTTTGTCTATACCAATGTCCTCCAGAGATTCTACTACTGCTGTTGTGTAGACCGAATCAAATGCTTTTTCATAATCAATAAAGGCAAGGCAAAGAGGTAAATTATATTCCTTATGTTTTTCTATGAGTTCCCTTACCGTTTGGATATGATCCATTGTGCTGAATCCACTTCGGAATCCTGCTTGTTCTCTAGGTTGAGCTGAGTCCAGAGCTGATTCAAGTCTTGTCGTTAAACTTTGGTGAAAATTTTATAAATCACTGACAGTAAGCTGATTGGACGGTAGTTTTTAATGTTTTCCTTCTCTCCTTTCTTGTAAAGTAGCACCATCACAGCATTATTCCAATCTTCTGGTACATCTGACTTCTGGAGACATTTGGAAAACAGTAAGGATAGCATTTTTGCAAATTCTTCTCCTGCTTCTTTGATAAGGTCGATTGTAATTCCATCTTCTCCGGGGCATTTACCTTTTTTCATAAATTTAATGGCTTGTAAAACTTCGTCTGTCATCACTGGGATTATGGCATCGGTTTCTGTTAAGTTTTCTCGTGAATCACATAAGTTGATTTCCCTCTGATCTTCACATTTATATAAATCGTTATAGAATTTTTCGACAATATGTACTATTTCTTTATTGATTTTGGTGATTGTTCCATCTGCCTTCTTTAGTGCAAAAATACCTTTTCTTCCAACACAAAGTTTTCGCCTAGCTGATTTTAAACTTTTGTTATCTTCTAGAATTTTCTTGACAAGATCAGAGTTAAATTTTCTGATATCTTCTGTAACACATTTTCTTACCATTTTACATAATTCAGCATATTCAACTCTTGATTTAGGATCGTTTTTCTTCATTTTAAATTCTCTGCGTTTCTTCATCAATCTTCCTGTTTCTTCTGTTATTTTCTTTGTCTGCTTTACTTGTGCATCGCCGGCTATCTTCTTTGCAATATCTTGTAGAGTACTGGTTAGTTTCTTGTTCACTACTGTAACATCTTGCTCTTCTTCTAAAGTTGATTGAAGTACTTGGAAACGGTTTTTAAGTTCCAAATGGAATTCTTCTTTATGTTTCTGGAGATTTATTATATCGATTGATTTCTTTGAGTGTTGCAAAAGCTTCATTCTTTCCACTTTAGTATTTAACAGCAGTTTGCATCTAACCAACCTGTGATCACTTCCTGTATTGAAATTATTGAGAACGCTGCAATCCTGAATAAGATGCTTTTTGTTTGTTAAGATGTAGTCGATTTCACTTGTTGAGCCATTTGCACAACGCCATGTCCATTTTCTTTGTGGCTTTTTCTTGAAAAATGAATTCATGATATACAACTGTTCACATTCTGCAAACTCAATCAATCTGTTTCCTCTTTCATTTCGCACCCCATATCCATGATTTCCTACTGATAACTCACCTTTCTCTTTTTCCCCAATTCTAGCATTCCAGTCTCCCATTATTAATTTTATGTAGCATTTTCCCCTTTGATGCATTGAAGCTACTTCTTCATAGAAATCCTCAACTTCTTCATCAGTATAGCTTACTGTTGGTGCATAAACTTGGGTAATTTGCAGCTTGTATCTTCTGGACACCTGTATTACTAACCTTGCAACTCTATCTGATGCACTATCATATTCTACGATACGATGTGATTCTTCCACCTTTTATGAATCAGAAATCCTACACTGCTTGTTCTTCCATCTTCTGTGCCTCTGTAGTATAATACATGTCCGCTGGCAAGATCTATCTTCTCTTCTCCTTTTCTTCTTACTTCACATAATCCTAGGATGCCCCAGTTGATTCTTTCTAATTCTTCTTCAAGTTCCTGTAAACGATTTTCCGAAGATAGGGTTCGGTTGGGTTGATTTTTGACGGCCAATTATCTACACGAGGGATATAGGCCCGGGGGGAGTGCCCTCCGTGGGGGTCTTTCTAAGGGAACCTAATCCGTATTAACGCATGGAAGATCCACGGCTCGAAGAAAACCACGAAAACTCCGAACGATAAGGCCGACGGGCGCGATTGGGATCGAACCCAGCACCTCCCGTCTACCAGCTTCGAGAGCAGAACCTCTCGGCCACTGGTGGGGCTTCCGAAGATAGGGATCGTCCATTATACGTAGCCAAGGTCATCAACTTATGGCAGCCTAGCCGAGCCCGGTTATTCTTAGCACCCTCTGTCTTCATGTCTTTCTGATCGCTGCCGTAACCAGGAACATTCAGACCGCCGGGAATTAAGGGCCGTGATTTATTTTGTGAATTCATGGTAAAATAAGGGGGGTAGGTGGCCAAATTCCTCCACGCTGGCCAAGCGGGTTGGAGGAAGCCCATCCGCGTTCGTTCCCCATGCACTAGGCAAGGGTACTAACAGGCTGTACCGGTGGAAGGTGCGGATTGGACATTAAGTCTCCGCTCCCAGTCGATTCCTTTAAGTCCTCCTCGAAGGTAATTAAAGGGTCTTCTCCTGGTTAATAAGCAGAGGCTATTAAACAGCCCATATATATAGACTACATATACGTGATAAAACTTTTTGAAAATAATATAACTATTAAAACAGAAGATAACATGCACGCTATAAATTTATCAATAATAAGAATTCGATAGATACAGGGTTCGTAAATATCACGATATTTTCGAAAATATCAAAAATATCTGATATTTTGATATATATCCGATATTTTCGATATATATCCGATATTTTCAAAATAGCCAACTTATTACTGATAATAAATATTTTCAAGCATAATATAAATTAGGAACTGTAACATATTGCACTTAACATGAAAACTTAATCAAACAATATTCTAAAAATGAATTTCTCTTTTCCTTTTTTTTCACTTTTAGAACAAAATTGAAGGTAAACTAAATTGAAAACATATAGAATTTGCTTTATACACCTAAATATGTATATAAACTATAAGATTTGTATCAAGTATGAAGAAAGTTTTACATTTTGTAAAACAAAATTTTAAATGCAAATTAGGTTTTTTAAAATTAAAGAATTTTAACATAAATGTAAGCTCTTGCCTCATTTTTTATTCTCTAACCTGTAGTACAGTTTAGACTCAATTAAATCAAAATGAAAAGGTTCTTTTCTAATAATGCTGTGTAAGTGATTATCTATTACAGTTTATCTTTCAATGGCTGTTCTGAATTAAATGTCTCGCATAATTATTAAATTCCACTTTTAAAAATAAAAGCTTCAAACATAAAGCTTGGAAAAGATATTTGTTTTCTTCTTTGGCTAAAAAAGTCACTGTCAGAGACAAAAGTTCTTTATCTGCAAAATCTCTCAGTCAACAACACCTGAAAATTTTATTTACAACTTGTTTCGACTCAAGAAAATATCAAAATTTTCTTGCATGTTGATGTTTTGAAAATAAATATAAAATATCAAACATCTTGATATTTTGAAAATAAATATCAAGAATTTGAAAATATCAAAAATATCAGAAATCTTGATATTTTAAAAATAAATATCGGATATATATCAACGAACCCTGGATAGATATAAATATAAATTGACAAATTTTTTTTTTCTTTCTGAATCTTGCATTTATGACAACTCTATTAAAAATAGACACCGTAAGCACACGCCTCACATGAATTCCCTATTTTGAAACTAAATTATACCACGTTTTCAGATAAAATTACATAATTGCTCTTCACTACGTGTGCAAACAACTTATTTCAACGCTACTGAGCTAATAATTAATTACTGCAACACGAAAAGGTCAATTTAGAAGGGTGAGTCTGTTCACGGGTGCTTCGATGGTATGTTATTGAATAGATTTAATATTCCATTAATGCATTTCCTGTAAAAACTAAGTTGTATTCCCTCTCATAATTACAGCACTTTGACTTTTGAAAAGTTATTAGTATAAGTTTGCATATTGCACGGGTAAGGAAATTTTTACATTGTCAGCAGGGCCGTGCGAACTGTAGGACAGGGGGTGAATTTAGGGGATGACAAAATCACAATATATCTTCATAGAAATCTTTAGAAAAATTTGGATAAAAATCATCAATGGTTCCATTTCCCCAAAAGACACAGGAAAGTGCTTTTGAGATAGATTTGCCTTTAATATTTAAACGATTTTATATCATTTGATACAAAATCCTCTGATCTTTACGCTTTTTATGTATATATATATATATATTACTTTTTTTTTCCTATTTTCCATTTTTGCTTTCAGATGAAAAAAGTATTATATCAACGTTGTGCTTTGCAAATAATTTATCAAAAGCAGAAAATTAACTGGAATATTGTTGGAAGAATACAGTGGTTTGTGGGGAAAATAGCGGGGGGGGGGGGGGGGGATAAGCTGTTGCCGGGACGCCACTCTTACTCCATACGGCACTGATTGTCAAGCTAATATAAATTCATATAATGCTTCCAATGTTGTTCTCAATTTTAATACGAGTCTAATTTACTGACGTATTCACAAACCTATTTCCCCACCTTTCTGTGAAAATCTGAGGTTTTAATATTAAAGTACTTAAGAATCGAACACCGTTTTTGACTGTTCTTTAAATTCCATATGTGCTGAGTTATATCTAATTACTGATCACCCCATTGTTGCCATGTCCAAAAATCGATCCAAAATGCAAACTTAAAACTGCATTTTCTGAAAGATCCGGTACTTTTATAAGAAGATTGTGAATGTGAAATTTGTAATTGTCTTGTTAAAATGTAAGCTGCGATCTTTAATTCTTTATTATTATTATTATTATTATTATTTCTCTAAACACAAATGGATGACAGCAACCACAAACCTCATAGATTGACAGTTTTCCCATGGTGTTTGACTTTGACTCTCATTACATGTAAAACGAATTACAAAATAAAAGTTATGTTTCACTAACTCACACCAAATTAAGGCTGTTCTCAATTGCTCTGCTCAACAAGCGCAAAACGTTTTGACACATTTACACATTCATTTTTTAACGGAAAGATATAAAATTGGAAAGACTGACCATGGAAGCGATTTGGAATCTAACTGTGTTTTCCATTTTTTGATCAATAAATTACGTATTGAGTTATAAGCGATTTTGATCATGTGACAAACACGTTTTTCCACCTTTCTTGTGGTTTTTCTCCTTTCGCGCGGAAATTCGATTCAAAGTGCCCACTTTGACACTATTTTCTGAAAGATCTATTGCGTTTGCAAAAAAAAAAAAAAAAAAAAAAAAAAAAAAAAAAAAAAAACGAAGAAACAGCTCGATTACATAGTTTCTGAACAGGGATGACAGGGATGACCGCCCCGGGAACCCAGCTTTCGCTTTAGAGTATAAGTGCAATCCCGGGGGGAAACAACAACTGCTAGTTTCATGCATTTCCGAACAAAAATAAATTGAAACTTATGTCAAAATATTGCCCTTTTGGATTTGAGAACAACCTTAACGAATTTTTATTTATTTTTTAAAGTAAAACACATATTGTGCGTGCTGTAGTTTTAATGCTTGCAAAACGAATACACGATAATCGAGTTGATCCTTTCTTATTTCCCACAATTCTATTTTTTAAAACTCATTATTACCTGTCAATCCTAATCACTATAACTGATAATTTTATAAAAAGAGAAATATTGGAATTTTCCACCATTTTATTGCGCTTTCACTTTCAGCGATAATCAGGTTGGATAATGCCTATGCAGCACACCAAGTTTCGGTTCTTTCATGTCTGTAACATGCGGTGTTTGTTCACAAAAGGTGTTCTAATTCCGACCCGGGAGGTCAGTTTCAACAGCGAAACCGAAAGCTATCAATCATCCAAATTCCCCCCTTCAATATTTCGTCGAGCGGACTCTTTCGAATGCGTTAAACCGTTTCCCCCCAATACCGCCCTTTTCAAAACAGCATGTTGACACGCCTACTTTGGTATGCTTCCTAATCAACGTTGACATGCTGGAAATTTATTAGAAAACGAAGACTTCACTGCAGAAAAAATTTTATAGCTTTCCCCCTCCCCCTTCCCCCACCAATATTCTTAAATCAGTACCGGAAAAAAGGTAAGATTTTAATGAAGTTCACCAAGCTTTTACGATTTTCTAAGATTTGAAATAACAACCAGTTTTAGTTACAAAACAGAATAAATATGTCGTAAAAATAGTCGAAATATTTGTTTGGTATAGCCATAATAAAATCTCCGCCGTGAAAATACTACCTTAACAGTGGTTGTGCTAAACATAACTATATCAATTTTAGTACGATTTATGATAATAGTTGTAAAGGTGGCAAAATACATTAAAAAAAAAAAAAAAAAAAAAAAAAATTGTTGGAGAAAGAACAAAGATTGCCGAAAAGGAATGCCGTGTTCCGGTGAAATTCTTAAATTCTTTTTAGTAACGAATAGAACCGTTCCCAGAGAGGATTTTATTATTACCGTACATACTCGTGTATAAGTCGACCCCCCCCCCCCCCCCGCAAATTCTTAAGCAAAATTTTGAAAAAAATTGAATTTTCGTGTACACAGCCACATTTCTGGTAGCATGTTGAAAAATGATTTGTAATTGAGGATAAAGAAAAAATTAATAAATTTTTATTAAATTAGTAAACTTTTTTTTCCCACGTTTCTAATTGGACTATTTTTTTTTTTTAATTCATCGTTTTAAAACTGTATAATTATGGGAGTGAGACTCCATACATAACTCACAACTCACTTTTAGGACGAACACTGACATTTATTGAGACGAACACACAAACAAAAAATACAGATATAAACACTCTTCTCGTTCTTTAATTAGCTTAAAGTTTATAATTCAGGACGTCGTTGAATATTTCTGAGATTTTCTTACGTCGTGTAAATATTCAATCTTATTTCACCGAAATATGTTCTGTTCTTTTGTAACAAAACCCTGCGTCGTAGAAACTCATTTCGTTCTCTTTACTTCTTCCGCATTTCCACTTCACACAGCTTCGTTAAGGCTCGTTTCCTTTTTAATCTCGAAGCGGAAAATACGGGGACACTCAGTCTGATGCAGGTGTTGCTTGCGAAATTCTCCACAAGCGGCCGTCCTGACATCTGGAGCTGCCGCAGCGACATGTGGTAAAATAGAATCTGAAAAACAAAAAACAAAAAACCAGTAACTGTTCTTAGGGGAAAAGAAAAAAAAAATTAATCTGCACATCATAGTTGAAGTAGCGTAACATCGTATAGAGATTTCTTTGAAAGCAGTGACTTGTAAAATGTTTATAGGACACAGAAAGAAAAGATTTAAAAAAAAAAAAATTTTTTTTCTTTTTTTTTTAAGTTTCAGTTTTCGTCAGGCCAAGGTTTCATGTATTCAGCACAGGAGCTAGTATTTATCGGTCCTTCAGTTGATGAGATTTTCGTTACGTCGTAGGTGTCGTTAGACTTCACTTTGATTACTTTATACGGACCTAAGAATTTAGATTTCAACTTTAAACCTGGTCCTTGCTGGGTTCCCTTAATTGCTACAAGGTCACCAAGCTTGTACTTACGGGGTTTCTTACGTCGTAAATTATAGTGCTTGCGGTTTTCTTGTTGAATTTCCAGAATATTCTTCTTGGCTTCTTTACGGAGCTCTTCTCTGTCTTTCATACATTGTTCTTCGACTGCACTGTTTAAGAGGTCAATAATTTGTACATCTTCTTTCTGTTTCATTTTTGTACCAAATAATATTTCAAACGGTGTTCTCTTAATGCTTCTTTGGTAAGTTGAATTAATGACTTGTTGAACTTTAGGAACATGTTTAAACCATTTGGTCGGTTCGTCTTTGGACATTTTAGAGATTACAGAAATTATGGTGGAATTAAGTCGCTCTACTTGACCATTGGCACGGGGAAGGCCAGTTGTAACTGTCTCGTGCTTTATATTTTCATCTTGACAATAAGCAGCAAATTCTTTGCTTGTAAATGCAGGACCTTTATCGCTAATGATAATGGAAGGATTGCCAAAAGTATGACTTTGTTGTCGTAGTTTTGATATAACTTCGATAGCAGAAGTACTTTTACATGGATACAACCAGACGAATTTAGTAAATGCGTCTATTAAAGACAAAATATGTTTATAATTTTTGTTGGTTGTTTCAAGAGGGCCTAAATGATCAATGTGGTAGGTTTGGAGAGGAGTCTCTTCTTTAGGTAAGGGATGCAATTCACCTTCTTGTTTGCCACGTTTGCGATTATACAAAAGGCATGTTACACAATTTGCTATAATTTTATCAATTTTATTTGACATATTAGGGATGAGAAATTCTTCGTTAAGGAGTTCTTCACAGCGTTTACGGCCAAAATGTCCTTTGTCATGAACGTGTTTAATGACATTTAGCTGCATTTCATCCGGCACAACTATCAGATCGATACCTTTATGATTTTTATAGAGAACGTTATTTTTGAGGAAATAGTTGTCATATGGCTTTGTTTTCAAAATTTCTTTGATGGCCTGTATATGTTCGTCAGTGTTCTGTGATTGTATGATTTTGGTAGTAAAACTATCTTGAATGACCATACATATTGGATTTCTACTTAAAGCGTCGACATGGCGCATGCGTGTACCTTGTCTGTGTTCGATTGTATAGTTATAGTCAGCTAACATTAAAGCCCATCGAGCAATCTTGGTGCAAAGATCTTTTTTATTCATAGTAAGGGCGAATGCGTTGCAATCTGTGACTATCTTGAAAGGAATACCTAGAATGTAAACGCGAAATTTTTTAAGGGCTTCTATGACAGCTAAAACTTCTAATTCATAACTCGAATATTTACGTTCGGCATCTGTGGTTTTTTTTTGCTCATAAAATAGACAGGGTGAAATTGATTGTCAATAGAAGACTTTTGAAGGAGGATTGCTCCGTAACCGCCAATAGATGCATCACAGTGAACTTCTGTTTCGTTACTAGGGTTATAAATGCTTAAAACAGGACCTGAAGAAAGGATGTGTTTCAGCTGATTAAATGAATTTCGTTGCTGGTCACCAAAGTGAAACTTGGTGTCCTTTCTAAGAAGATCTGTTAAAGGCTTAGCTATTAAAGAGTAATCTTGAATGAATTTACGAAAATATGAAGTTAATCCGACAAATGAATGTACATCTTTTATACTTTTAGGTTCTGGGAAATTAAGGACAGCTTTAGTTTTTAAGGGGGATGGGTGCAGTTGACCATTTTTAATGTAGTAACCCAAAAAATCAATTTCTCGTTGTAGAAAGTGGCATTTTTTGAGATTCAGTTCTAAACCATATTCGGATGCAGTTGTAAGGACGCGTTGTAATTTCTGGAGTCCTTCGACTTCGTTTTCAGCTGGTATTATGAAGTCATCCATATAGACAATAAGTACTTTTTCATTAATGAGGTCTCGAAAAACGTTATAAATATATCTTTGAAACACTAACGGTGCATCGCTAAGGCCATAATTCATATATAAGAATTCAAATTGACCAGAATGTGTTACGAAAGAAGTATATTTTCTACTATTTTCTTCTACTTCGACATGAAAAAAAGCATTTTTAAGGTCAAGAGTAGTAAATACTTTTGCAGAATGCAACTGATCAATAATGTCATCAATTACTGGGAGGGGAAAACGTTGTTTATGTGTTTTAGAATTTAACTTCCTATAGTCAACACACAATCTATATGAACCATCTTTCTTTTTTACTAGGACAATAGGTGATGAAAAATTACTAGTGCTTTTACGAATAATTCCTTTTTCGAGCCACTCAGAAATTTGTTTTTCGACGAAGTTTTTCTCTATTTGCGCCAAGCGCCTGGGAGGACAAGTAACAGGTTCTTCGTTTTCCAGATGAATTGATAATTTAACATCAGTTGTCTTTATTTTTTTAGGAGAATAATTTTGAATAAGTTCTGAAATTTTTGAACGTATTGTTTCATCGGTAATATGAGATAAATCAAGATTAAGATCGTCTAACACATGAGCAATATTAATCAAAAAATTATTGGACGTATCGTCATTTTTCTCGATTTTTTGCATCGAAATATTATTTCCAGAAATTGTTAAAATACTTTGTTGAATGATATCTGTACCAATAATAAGATCAAAAGATATGGAATAATCTGGGACTACATAAACATTAGTTGTATAATTAAAATCATCTATCATAATGTTCGTAGAGAAAAAACCTAGGGGTTTGATTATAGTATTTCCTAATCCAGTTAATGTGATAGTTGAATGTTCAAGGTTCGAAATTGTAGGGAGTTTGCGATAAATACTTTCCTTTAGTAAACTTCTTTCACTACCTGTGTCTACCAATGATGTAACATTTACAGACGAAATAATGACTTGTTTGGTCATGAAAGTGTTCGACGTGACAGTGGAAACATTGGAGGGTTCTGACTTAACTCTAGGCCTCCTTGGTTGATCACATTGAGCCGATTTATGGCCAAAATTCGAACAATTAAAACAACGAGGGCCTTTATCTTTATGTCTGCATTGGCTACTTTTATGATTCGACAAACCACAATTAAAGCAAAAAAGATCAGATTTTGGTCGAAAGGATTTCTCTTTCACTGGCATTTCAGGTTTGACTTTACGAAATTTAGTGTTCTCAAAGTCATGTCGAATTTTGAGCTTTTGCTTGAATTCTACAATGGATTGGCATCCATATAACATGGATTTTCTGAAAACCGGTTCGGGTATACCATTTATGATGTATTGCATTAATGCGGAATCTTCGATTTTACCACGCGAGCATATTTGTTTCATGATAAGAAAATATTCTTCTATTGATTCATTTTCTTGCAATTTTCGTTTATTTAATATATCATGTAACTCGGCAGAATTATAAGTGGTGCTAAATTCTGATATTAAGAGTTGTTTAAGTTTGTCATATGAATTGATATGAAATTCTGTTTGTGCTAATAACTGGGCTTTTCCTCGTAATGATCTTTTACAAAATATGAATTTATGAAAGTCAGATAAATTAAACATATTAGTAACATCCTCACAATTATTAAACCATACGTGTATATCACTAAAAGAACTATCATCGAAAGGAGGTATTACACTTTCAATATCAGTAAAATTAATAGACGATGGCATAAAACTTTGAACTGGAAATTGCTGTTGTTTGTCAAAATTTGATAATTCAGTGTTATTACTTGAAGTCATATTATTTGAAGGCAGTTCGGGTTCCAAGTCGGTGTCACTTTCATTTTGTATAATATTATTTTGTAGTAAGGTCAAGTCTGAAAGGTATGTAACTAATCGGGTTGCGAGATCGTTTAAAGATCCCTCATTATCAATACAAAGTAGATTGCACACTGTAATCAGATCATTTAATGAAAAATCAGTTTGAATTTTAGTTATTTTATTTTTGAATTCGGTGCTGTCGGTTTGAAAACCGAAACCAGTAAAATCACGTATTCTCTTTCTATTAGAGCGATCACCGTCAGCATCAAATAGGAATTTATGCAGCAATTTAATTTTATGCGTTCGTTCGTTTTTAAATGCAACTTCCAGTTCAGGTATCTCAACTAACTTCATAATCAAAATAATAATAATGAACTCACCGTTAGAATAATATCCGGCTTGAATATGTAGGATGAATAACTCTAATTAATCATATTGGTGGGTTAACTGTCACTTCTGACACCAATTTATGGGGGTGAGACTCCATACATAACTCACAACTCACTTTTAGGACGAACACTGACATTTATTGAGACGAACACACAAACAAAAAATACCGATATAAACACTCTTCTCGTTCTTTAATTAGCTTAAAGTTTATAATTCAGGACGTCGTTGAATATTTCTGAGATTTTCTTACGTCGTGTAAATATTCAATCTTATTTCACCGAAATATGTTCTGTTCTTTTGTAACAAAACCCTGCGTCGTACAAACTCATTTCGTTCTCTTTACTTCTTCCGCATTTCCACTTCACACAGCTTCGTTAAGGCTCGTTTCCTTTTTAATCTCGAAGCGGAAAATACAGGGACACTCAGTCTGATGCAGGTGTTGCTTGCGAAATTCTCCACATAATTATATGAAACAGAAGAAGCTTAAATTTTTTAAAACCTATTCTCATCAATTTAATGTTTAAAAAAAAAAAAAAATCTTTGAAAAATTTATTCAAGCTTTATTTACAAGGGTAAACAATTTTTTAGATTGCTAAAATATAGTACTTCTTTGTATTGTAGGACTTTTGGGAGAGGTACCTAGAGGCATTCTAAAGTTGAATTCTTTTTAAAGAGGTGATTAAAATGTTGAAAGGAATGCCCCTGTATTGAAGTTGAATTCCATCCCAAGAGAAAATGGGTGCAGAACAATTACAGGGATATTATTATTAAGCTTTTTTGTCAGTCACAGGGAAATGATCATTGTCCGCTTTTATCTCTCTCTCCAACGTAGACCCATGTGTGATTACTTAAAAGACTTGCCCATTTGCCGAGTACATGCGATTTTTTTAAAAAAACTAACTCTTGTATAAGTCACCCCCCTCCCTTTTTTCAACACCCAAATTTTGTCTAAAATTCTTCGACTTATACACAAGTATATACGGTATATTCAATTTTCTGGATGCAATTTTTTGAAGGGAGTAACAAGAGTTCTTAATTTATTTATTTCTCCCACCCAAACAACCTCTTTTTGTTACATTCGCAAATTCTTTTCATCCATATTTGCTTGAAAAAGTTCAGATATATATAAGAATTAAATAGTATTTTTCCTTTTCGTATAAATTCTATGTATTTCGAACAAAACTGCCAACCTTCAGATTTTTTTTTTTTCAAGAAAATTATTTGAACCAGAAATGTTACTTTAATAAATTCAATGAAATAGTACCCATATAAATTACAACGCGCAATTTACTAAATAACTTTTTCGGTTTAAAATATTTTGTTTGGCTTGCAAAATAACACCGGAAAGTTGGCAGTTTGATTTTGAGTCTGAGCTTATCACTATTCCACGATCATCATTCTGTCAATATCATAACAAGATAATCTGTGCAAAACTTCAGCTTTGATTTTTTCCGAAATTTCTATTAGTAACTGTTATAGGATGGTGAAAAGCGATGTTCGATTCTTGGAACGGAACCTGAATAACATTGTCCATTGTATAAAGTTTTATGCCTTTACCGATAAAAATAATTGTATGAATGGGTTAGAAAGTAGTGAGCTAAGATTTCAGAACAGCCTTAAAATACTCGACATGATATTTTGGAACCATGGCAATTAATTAAAATCAGTCTGTGAAAAATGTTGTTTACGATTCTTTCAATATGAAAATCTAGGGACAACAATTCAAAAGTTTCACAGGAAAAAGAGAAAAAGAAATGCACAGCTATTTATTCAATGTCGCACTAAATTTAAATGTTAAAAAAATAAAAAACTTTCCTTTATTCATGTGAGTAACATTACATCAGCGAATTATTCAGCGCATTTTGTTCAAACATGTGCAAATGCACCTACAAAAAATTACAATTCAAAACTCTTGTTCATAAAATCTCTTTTCCAATTCCTCTAATGCAATATTCTATCTCCTAAACTTTTCTTCCATAAAATCTAACAGGAGCATTTTTACTTAGTCTTCTTCTGATTTTTAGCAGTTGAAATAAGATCATATCACTCAGAGAAAGATAATCTCAAAGAAGTTAAAGGACACACCACTATAATTATCATTTAAATATAATGCCTAAGCTTAAGGCTGCTATAGTACTCAGCTTTCGAATTCCTCTCTAATAAGTCTATGAGCGTAGCATGCATTCTAATATTTAAAATATCTCCTCAGCAGTGGTGTAGTCGTAAAAAACACAGAGGGCATACGCTCTAAGCAGAGGGTATACGCTCAAGGCAGAGCGTATACCCTAGAGTGTATATACTATAGCTTTCTTGAGAAACAGAGGGTATACGGTGTTCCTTTAAAAAATCCAGAAGATATACGGCGTATACCTCCGTATACCCTCCACTACATCCCTGCTCCTCAGGAAATTTATAGTTTAAACTCCTTTTTTTTTCTGTGTATTATTCTTAAAGGATGTCTCTTTTTTTTCTTAGTTCTCAAAATATTTCTAAAATATAATCTTAATTTCATATTTTAAGTGTTAACAACTGACAAACTATGAGTAAGATTCATATAAAGCTAAGCATATATTTTAGAGATAGTTTGAGAACTAAGACAAAAAGAGACATCCTTTGAAAAGAGTACACAGAAAAAAGAAGTTTAAAATATATTAATTTCCCGAGGAGATAATTTAAATGTACGAATGCATCAAACGCCCATATACTTAACATTATAGTGAGGAGAATTCGGAAGTTCACAGTGACTAGCAGCCCTAACTTGGAAAATGTGTGACACTTAGTGACAATACGAAAGTAGGTTCGTGACTGTAACATTAATTTTCGCGCTGTAAGACTGAAGAAAAAAAAATCTATGTATGAGCAATGAAATTGAGCATAGCAAAAGAGCTAATTTAACCATTTTTCTTTGTGACAAGATTTCAGTTTTACCCGATCGGAATAATACATATTATCGGAATTATTCAGCGCATTTTGATCAACATATGAGCAAATGCCTCTACAAATAACTACAATTCAAAACTTTTGTTCATAAAATATAGTTTCCAATTCCTCCAATACAAGATTCAATCTCCTGAACTTTTCGCCATAAAATTTAACGAAAGCATTTTTACTTAAAAGTGCTTTACTTAATTAATTAATTACTTTTTGGTCTTCTTCTGACATTTTAGCAGTTTAAATAAAAAGATCGCAGAACTTAGACAATAAAAGAACTTACAAAGGGCACACCACAATATAATAAATATGGCTAAACTTAATTTGGAAAATGATGCGAGACATTTAGTGACAACACAAACGTATTTTCCGTGACTGTAAGAGGAATTCTCAGGCTGTAAGCCCGCAGAAAAAAAATCTAAGAACGAGAAAAAGGACTGCGCAACATTTATTCAATATCACACCAAATTCAAACATTAAAAATATATATACACTCATTGCCATAAAAATTTGCGCACCAGGAAATAATTGTGGGATCGTAACGAAACTTGGCATGAAGGTACATATCAGGCAGATATGCAAATGATTAGAAATGCAGCGTGATTGCGCATTGCGTAATACCACTAGAGGGCGTTGAACTTCATCCTCCTTGGAGTATAAAACTGGTAAGCAGAACTTGTCTGAGTGTACCTTTTCTTTTGCAAAGGAAACGCTGAGGTAGGCATGCCGTTACGTAGCCATCGAAGACAATATGAGCAGCTGTCAGAGTTCAAGAGGGGAAAAATCAACGGGATGATGGAAGCTGGGTGATCAGCTCGGCGAGTAGCTCGTCAAGTAGGCCGTTCTGATTTTACTGTGAGGAGGTGTTTGGACCAGTGGACTCAAGAGATGTCATTTACACGGCGACCAGGCTCGGGACGCCCTCGACAGGCCAGTCGTCGAGAAGACCGTCACATCATACGAAACGCACGCGTAGAACCAACTGCATCATTGGCCGCTATCCAGACACAGGCAGCACCTTCACTACGGACCCCTGTGTCTTCCCGAACCATCGCGAGCCGCTTGGCTGAAGGACATCTGGTATCTCGGCGCCCATTACGTGTGCTGCCAATGACACCCACCCACCGACGCCTCCGTTTGGATGGTGTGGCGCACGACGGGATTGGACTGCAACGGAATGGAACCAGGTCGTCTTCAGCGACGAGTCTAGATTCAATTTGAGCAGCAATGACAATCTTGTTCGTCTTTGGAGGCCCTGTGGTGAAGGCCTCAATCCTGCCTTCGCTTTACAGCGACACACCGCTCTTACAGCTGGTGTGATGGTATGGGGTGCCATTGCTTACGATACACGGTCACCCCTAATATTGATCCGTGGCACAATGACAGCCCAGCGGTACGTCCAGGACATCCTTCAGCCACATGTGGTACCATTCGTGGCAGGGCTCCCAGGAACCATTTTTCAGCAAGACAATGCTCGGCCACACACAGCAAGGATGTCACAAGCCTGCCTCCGCCACATTACCACCCTTCCCTGGCCTGCTCGATAACCAGATTTGTCACCAATCGAGCATATCTGGGATCATTTGGGACGGCAAGTTGGACACTCTACGAGTTTGGCTGAACTCGAGGCGCGTTTACAGCAACTGTGGAACGAGATGTCTCAGGACATCATACGGAACTTGTATGCCTCAATGCCCGATCGTATCGCATCGTGCATTCGCGCTAGAGGAGATCCAGCAGAGTACTAAAATTTCCGTTCATTTGTACTTTTTTCTGCAATAAATAATCCCTTTTCTTTGGTTTTCTAATCACTTACTTATATCACAGTTGTACTTACACGTGTAAAATTTCGTTTCATTTGGACGTCTTTTTCTTGGTGCGCAAATTTTTATGGCAGTGAGTGTATATATATATTTCTTTATTTATAATGAATATTTAAATTGCTAAAGTCGAAAGAAGATTAATTATTATTATATTCTTTATTATGAATAGCATTACATCAGCGAATTAAGCAGCATAATTTGTTCAACACGAGCAAATGCCTCTACAAATAATAACAATTCAAAACTTCTGTTCACAAAATATAGTTTCCAATTCCTCTATATAATACAAGATTCAATCTGTTGAACTTTTCCCCATAAAATCTAACAAAAGCCTTTTTACTTAATCTTCTTCCGACTTAGCAATTTAAATAGGAAGATCATATAATTCAGAGGACGAAATAACTTATAAAGGGCACACCACTATACAGGGTGTCCGGTCTCAACGGTGTCCAATGGCTAATTCCTAAACCGTTAGTCATAGACATATAGTTCAAATTGAAAAAATGTTTTAAATGAGGTAAAGAAGTATTTTTAAAGCGATTTCGGTCAAGAAAAACATTTATTAAAAAATTACGAAATTTAAATTTTTATACGGTCCCCAGGTCCTATAAGTGATATTTAGTAAAAGTATCCTATTGCAATGACAAGTAAGACAAAAAAAAGTCCCATTCTTCTGCGATTAAAACTGACCGAGTAATATAGATGTTTAAAGTTGGAATATCTTTCTTGCTGCAAAATAGGGGTCAGTCACAAATTTACTAGAAATAAAAATAATCGTCAGATATAAATTTAACATTAAACATTGAGAGTAAATTAACATTACAAATGTATTTTGAGATTTTTGTTCATTCTGACATATTAAAACAAAATATACAACTTGTACTAAAAATATAAGTAAAAAAAAAAAAAAATAACAGAAATTTTATTAAATGATTATAAAAGCAACAGTCACAACTGTTTAGAAAATGATACATAGTTAGATTACCTAATCTAAAACTTAATTAATAAAAATTAAGGTTATCTTAAAACGTGCTCGAAGTGACGCCCCTTTGGCTAGAATGCAGAAATGTACATGTGAAATAAATTATTCTTCTACTTCTTTCAACATTGTAGATGTTACAGATCTGCACGCCATAGCAATATGATTCCACAAATCTGCTCAACTAGTGAATTCTCTTTCATATACCTTATTTTTCAGAAAACCCCAAAGAAAAAAATCTAAAAGATTCAAATCCGGCAACCTGGGAGGCCACTTAATACGACCTCCATATCCGATAATATTACTTCCAAAACTACTGCTTTGATTTTGGTCTCTAAAATATTTTTTTCAAACAAGTTTTTATAAAGAACTAAAAAGTTGAATTTGAAAACACCATAATATCATCAAAATGTATAATAAACATTCCCTGCTCATACATCGTAATGTATCTGACTTCTTTTGTGCGGCACTGTATAAAAAATATAAACGCAACGCACTTTCATTTGGAAAAATTACATTGTGAATCTCTATGCCTTACATAAATGTTACTGATTTTTATTTAAAAATTTTTGTTTGTAGGCAATAATGTATAGAAAATTTTTGGAGTGGTCCTGTAAAATAAATATAAATGGTACGTACCTAAAATATTAATATTACATCGTCATTGGATTTACATAATTATGCAAAATTTAATCTTGATCGGATATTTGGAAGAGAGTTAAAATTGGAATACAAATTTTGAATTAGGAAGACATACATACGAACGTCGTAAGTTAAAAGTTTATCAAAGTAATACAACTTTTTTTAAATAAAATCATCAAAAGAAATACGCTCATTTCCTTACCAATAAAACAAAACAAAACAAAAAAAAAAATATCAAATTTCAATTGAGGACATCAGTTTCGAAACTCGCCTTATCCGAAATTTTAAAAATCGTGTTTCTCTATCAATCTATTCAATTGGTACAACTGTACCAATCAAACACTACAATCTCCGAATTTTCAATGAATACCAATGGGCGCAAGTAGGGGAAAAAGGACAGTTCAGCGTCATAAGGCGGTGGCGGTGGGTGGATGTGGGTGGAATCCACCTTGTGGGTGGAATCCACCTTGTGGATGGAGGAGGAGGGTGGAATCCACCTGTTGGGAGACTTATCCTATAGTAGGAGGGGTTAAATGTTGGAGGGGGCTTAATTTTTGAGGGGGCTTTTTTTTTTTTCGAATCGACTTAGAGTAGAAATGGGAATGTCATACTATAACATGGGTCTTTTCGAGAGGAAGTATGAAGACACTAAATTTTTCGATGGGCTTAATTTTTGAGGGGGGCTTAATTTTTGAGGGGGGCTTAATATTTTTTTTTTTCGAATTGATTTAGTATTAGAATGGAAATATCATACTATAACATAGTGAGTTAGGTGTTTTCGAAAGGGACTTTGAGGAGCCTAAATTTTTTAGAGGGGCTTATTTTTTAGGGGGGCTTAATTTTTAAGGGTGATTTTTTTTTTTTTTTCTGAATTGTCTTAGAATTTGAATGAAGATAAAAATGTCTTATGTTTTCTGAAAAAAATTTTTGATGCTGCCATCTGTATGCGGTAGTGCGAATTTATTATTGAAAATGAAGTTTTCAAAAGTTTTGAGGAAGGTTTGAACCTGCAAAATAGTCTCTTGGCTCGATGATATGTTGAAGACTTAACTAATCGAGCCAAGAAACTATGTCTATATGTTTAGAATTTAGATATTTCAAAATAAAAAATTGTATTCCCCCTTCTGTATGCGCAAAGAGAGGTTGGTTTCTTAAGATAACTCATTAATACCTATTTTAACTGCTCACTCTGCGAATTCTTTTAATGTGTATGATTTTTATTTTTAGTTTAACTGATTTTATCGATTTTGTGAATGAGAGTTTGATTATTTTACGCACAAATGTATGATCATTTTAGAAAGCCGTGGTTTCGAACCTGCGAACTCCCATTCAAATTTCATTTTTTGTAACTGATAAGCTATCCACTATTCAAACCGCGCCCCCACAATTTTCTATTTTTTATATTTCTTTAATAAGCAACTCATTTTTTAGATCGATTAGAAGGCTACCAAACGTTTTGAATTAAACATTGTTTTCACCAGTATTAATCCACCTAAGTTTAGAATTGTACTTTTTCTTGTGAACCATATCATATTCATTTAATCGTCTGAAATACACTTCCTAAACCCTCTTATCAACGTTACTCACTGTCTATCACAAACATCCGATTAGTCTAATCAGCTTTTTTCAACAGAAAATAGCTAATATGTAAATATTGATAACTATTGAAGAGATTATTCCACTTGTTTACAGATTTTAAATGAAAGTTTGAAATATTTGTCAGATTTTCTATTTATCAATTATTATAAATTGAATCAAATCATAGTTTGTTATTGCAATAGATAATTATTTGATGATTCTACACTAGTTCTAATGAATTTTAAAACTACTGCTTCACTTCAACTCATTCTTTTATACAGTTTAATAAATTTAGTTTGAATTAAACCATTGGTTTGTCATATATTTCACTGAAATAATAAAATTAATGTGTAAAACCTTAGAATGACGAATTCAAAAACGTAACGTGATGAATCATATACTTTTTAAACATTACATAAAAACCTTTGGATTGATTCACTTCCTGTGAGCTTCCTACACATACTTTTTATGCCACGTGTTTTTCTGAAATTTTTTGCACCAATCATATTACATGATTTGCACTATCGTAATAATTTTTTAACATGCGCCCCCTATGATTATATATAAAATTGAATGAAACGAGACTTTTTCATTAGTGTTTGCTATTTTTTGAGTGTGTGAATACGCTTTTTTCACTTAAGATAATATGGCTAGTTTTCAAGATGGACATTCTACTATGTTAAGCGATGATGTATCACGTTTGAATAATCAATATTTTTCATCAAGATTAAATGATCAAGGCATGGGATTAATAGTACAACCTAAAGTAGAACTCGTTTCAGATAATGAAGCGGAATTCTCCTCATCGGAACTGAAGAAACAGAAGCCACCTTTTTTGTGTACTGTTTGCAGCAAATCTTTTTCACGAAAAGGCAATTTAAAACAACATTTGATGATTCATTCAGAAGAAAGACCATTTATATGTGACATCTGCCAAAAAGCATTCTCTAGAAAGGCTATTTTGAATCGTCATAAACTATCCCATTTAAAGATTCCTTCCCAACATAAATGTGAATCGTGCGGTGAAGCGTACTCAAGAAAGTATGACTTATTAAAACACATGAAGATCCACAAGTCCTCCAAAAACGATAAATGTATTCAGCGTAGTGAAATATTCAATCCCAACTCCGATTTTTTATATCATTTGAAAACTTCACAGAGAGTTAGATGCAAAATTGATAATTCATCCTCTTTAAAAGATATGATTTTTGAGAAGGTTAAGCATTTTAAAAGGCAAAATGCGTTAAACATATTTACTAAAACTGTAATCAACTCTAACGAGGAGAATGTTACAGACTTTAACACATTTTTTAATAGTATTCATTCGGACGTTTTAAACGAATTAAACTACCAGATTCAAGTTAAAAGATCGATGAAATGGTATGCAAGTGTACAAGTTGTTGTATATCGTGTAACACAGGAGGGTGTATTAGAGATTGCCACACCCTATTTCCATTCAAAAACTATACTTGAATTAACGAAACAAAACTTATCTGAACATGTTGAGGATACCTTTGCAAAAATTATTAAGTCCTATGAGAAGTCCACCAGACGTGGTTTTAATTGGACATTAGATAAAATATTGAATTTAGAACTATCTACCTTTAAAATATAACATGATTTGAAATGTTTATACCTTTTTGAAATATGTGTACTCATGTTCTCACTATTGTAACTATTGAAAACGACGAATAAATAATGCGTAAATGAAAAAGCTGTTGTCTGTTTATTTTTGTTAGAACAACTTGTCATTTTTAATAACTCATGAAGTCGTAACGGCTTTACTTACTATTTTTTTTTCAATTTCTTATCAAATGAATAATGAGTTAACTATCTTTTATTAATTTCATATTAAAAGTCTGAAATTATCCATTGAAATAGTTATTTCGCAATATTTCTAATTTATCATAATTATTTTTAAAGTTTAATATATCACTCGTTGTTTGTATAAACAGCTGTTATTGTTTATTAATAATAATATTATCATTTATTACCATACAATTCTTTAAAAAAGCGTAGAACCATTAACATAATATATCATTAACCACTTTTTTAAAAACTGTTACCTTGTGTTGCCATTGAATTCTTCAAAACACAAAAGAATAAAACTAGAATCCTTATCATTAAATATCATACACCACTTATATAAAAATTGTTACTTTGTGTTGCCATACAATTCTTCAAAAAAAAAGAATAAAACTAAAACTATTAACATTAAATATCATATACTGTAAATATAAAAATTGTTACCTTGTGTTGCCATACTATTCTTCAAAAAAGGATAAAACCATTGACATAATATATTATTCACCACTTAAATAAACTGTTTATATATATATATTTTTAGACTTAAACTAAAATTAATGACGTTACAAATTCTTTTAAGTGTTTATCTGTAACCGACACTGATTTTTAACGTATATTAAGGGATGTGCTGTTTCTAAACATTCAGTTTCCAACTGATTTTTGTTCTAACTTCATCTAATGTTACCTTTATTTTTTGAAAATGGGTTCTGTAGTAAATATGTTAAAAAGATCTTCCGACAAAGTGGCTTCTTCTTCAAAGTATCAACGTTTAGAAGAACCTAATAATCCCACTTCCACAAGTGAATTAAATATACCAAGATTGGAAATTCCTAATTTATTAAACACTGACTGTGGGACAATATCACGTGATTTATCTACTACTGATTACTCACCGAATGTGAAATCTGAAATCGATATGAATTTTTTTACACCTAACTTTGGTGATGATACTACATCTTCCGAGAATTCATGCCAAGAGTCAATTTCTGTTGAGGACTATTTGAATATATTTTTCAAAGACATGAATTTTGAATCCGCTTTAACCTCGACCCCAGCTAGTAACATAATTTCCCAAGACGAATCCTTTCAAGAACGTACTATTGACCAAGAGGTTTCTGATTCCCAACCAAGCAACCTTTTTAAAGCAAGTGATGAATTAAAAAGCACAACCCCACCTACGAATGTCATTCCACAGTCTAAAACTAGCAAATCCAATCATCCTATTGTATTTCGAGAAGAACTCAGTGACTGTATCTTTTTAATTTTAAAGTTGCATAATAGACAATTTCATATTCATATTCGAGAATTTAAACGCAGTGGGCTTACTAGTGAAGAAATTCTAACGAAAAATGGTATTATTATGGATGTTAACAGCTGGTTCGAATTTTGCAAGAAATTTTTTTCATTTAATTTGAGATATAAAAGTTCCTCATTTGTTTCTAATAACATGATATTAGTATTAAATTTTAATAATTCTATCATGCGAATTAAAAATTTAAAGAATTATTCTCACATTGACTTAAACGAGTATCAGTTGCTGAAATTAAAAGAAAAAATACATGATTTGAATAAGGAACTTCTTCAGCATATATATGTAAACCATATACCAAGCTTAATTAGGCAGAAATGTATTATTGGTCATATATCTACAGAAAATGAACTCATGTTGCAGTCTAAACTTATAACATGTATTGAGAATAATGTATTAACTATACTAAACCGCATTTTTGAATGTGATGGATGTATTTTTAATCAGAAATCTCAAAGCCCTCATTCCTGTTGTATACTAAATAATCGACAAAAATTTGAAAAACTAGGAGAGATGTTATTAACACTTATAGATTTAGATTTTGTTATTTCCTCATTTTTAAACGGAGTGGATTGTGTTAGTGAAAACTTTTTATCAAACATTCATGTAGAAACAATTCAAAACGAATTGTTTAAAATAATAAAATAAAATGTATTGCTATCCATTATAATACGTGTGTGTTTATTTGTCTAAAGTGTATGTTTATTTTGTTATGTCTTTTAGAACTTTTAATAGAGTGTTAGACTTAAATTTGCATATGTATATAACTAAAGAAATCAACAATTCTTTAGCAATTAAAAAATTAACACGAGTTTAAAATATTAAACTAATAATCTTAATACTATAATTTCTACTTTCTAATATATATATATATATATATATGAAACTTATTATATAAAAAAGTTTTCAATAATAATAATAAGTTTAGAAAATTAAAAAGTTTAAAAAACAAAATTAAGAAACTCATTTAAAAAATATCTGAAAAGTTAAAAAAAAAATAAAGTTTTCAAAATTAAAAAATCTTTATAAAAAAATAATAATAATTAAAAAAAAATTAAAAAGTTTACAAAAGTTTAAAAAAAATATTAAAAAGTTTACAAAAGTTTAAAAAAAAAATTGGGAAAAAAAAACTCAAAAAAAAAATTAAGTTATCAAAATTAAAAAAAAAAAAAAAAAATTATAAAAACTTAATACATTAAGTTTTCAAAAGTGAGTTTACCTATTCGTATATGTATACATGCATGTGACTTTCATTATGTTTCAGTTTAATACTTCTGTTTATCCTATAAAAGTGTTAGATTAATATATACTTATAAAAATATTTGTAAGTTAAATTAAAAAAAAAGTAACTTATAAAACAAAAAATGTTTACAAAATTAAAAAAAAACAAAATCTTTCTAAATAAAAAGTTTTCAAAATTAAAAAAAAAACCTTTTTAAATAAAAAATGTTTTCAAAATTTAAAAAAAAAAAATTGTAAATAAAAAAAAAAGTTTTCAAAATTAAAAAAAAATTGTAAGTAAAAAAAAAAAGTTTTCAAAATTGAAAAAAAATAATTTGTAAATAAAAAAAAATATATTAAAAAGTTTATAAAATTTAAAAGTTAAAAAAAAAAACTTTGTAAAAAGTTTTCAAAATTAAGTTATCAAAATTAAAAAAAAAAAAAAAAAAAAAACTTAATAAATTATATTATCAAAAGTCAGTTCACATAACTGTATATGTATCTGACTTTCATAATTAAAAAAGTTATCAAAAAGTTGAATTAGATTGCAAATACATGTATACAATCAATCATATATCAATCAGTCATAGCAATTAACCAATCAATGATATCAATCAATAAATCAAACCAATCAATCAATCATATTAATCAACCAAACAATAATATTAATCAATCATATCGATCAATAAATCAAACCAATCAATCATATTAATCAACCAAACAATAATATCAATCAGTCATATCGATCAATAAATCAAACCAATCAATCATATTAATCAACCAAACAATAATATCAATCAGTCATATCGATCAATAAATCAAACCAATCAATCATATTAATCAACCAAACAATAATATCAATTAATCATATCGATCAATAAATCATATTAATCATATCAAACTATCATATCAATCATATCAGTCAACCAATCATTCATATTAATCAATGATTCATATTAATCATATCAATCGATTAATCAAGATACTGAATACAAGTATTCATACAAATAAATCACATCAATTGCAGTTCAAGTATTACAAGTTAGTATAATAACATTATAAGAAAGTTTTGAATTAATACAATGATTAACTATCAACATTTTGTAACAGCACTTTTACAAAAGCAATGTATGAATAAATATTTTAGTTACAAAAAATATTTAAAATGCTTTTGAAAGTTAATAAAATTATTTTCCAAAAATGTTAAAAACATTACAAGCTGCTAAAACCTACAATTTAACAAGAATGAGTTGTCCTATATTTCCTTTGTATTTGCATGTCCTATATTTCCTTTCTATTTGTATTTGAGTATATGTATACGGATTCCTCCTTTTAATTATGTTTTGTAGTATACACTTAAAATATATATAGTATATATAAAACATTAAATTAAAATATTCTTTAGTTATTAAAAAGTTTAAAAAATCAGCAATTTTTTTAATATTATAAGATAACAAAAATTATTTTGTGATTTATTAAAAGTGAATTTACCTATCGCTATATATGTGTTTCATAAGATAAATCTTCTTTATGTTAACATCCTACCCACATTTTATTTTATAGTTATACACATCGAAACGAAAAAAAAATAAAATAAAAATAAACAATCTATTATTAAATTCTTCAATTTAAAATTTTAATACATACATACTTAAACATTTATATAAAAATAATGAACTCACCATGTTTGAACTCAGAAAAGTGATGATGAGCTTATCACGTGGTAGATTGTGACGTAATCAATTAGATATCACGTGCCTTCCTCGTGCCTTTTGATTGTCTTATCTACAATCAGATTGTATTATCAATCACGTGATCTAACTGATATGAGTCTATACCAAGACACTAGCCATTTTCACTTCAGTCATCGAATATGTAGGTCGTATATTTTTTTGAAAGTCTTTTATTTTATGGAATCTTCAGCAAGATGACATCAGATATTTGCAAATAAAATCCTATTAAAATCTTTCTCGCAATTGTGAACAAAGATTAATTTTCATATTGTTTAAGTATAATCATTGATTATTTAACTGGATAATAATATTTTTTAGAAGTAACTTAAATTTCTTATAAAAACGGAAGTATTTATTGCATCATTCATAGAATTCAAGTTTGAATATTAACCAAGTTTTTTAAACTTTTATAAACTCTTTATACTAGAATATATACTAGTTTTTACTAAGTACTAGTATATACTAAATACTAGTATAAATTATAAAAGTTTAAAAAACTTGGTTAATATTCAAACTTGAATTCTATGAATGATGCAATAAATACTTCCGTTTTTATAAGAAATTTAAGTTACTTCTAAAAAATATTATTATCCAGTTAAATAATCAATGATTATACTTAAACAATATGAAAATTAATCTTTGTTCACAATTGCGAGAAAGATTTTAATAGGATTTTATTTGCAAATATCTGATGTCATCTTGCTGAAGATTCCATAAAATAAAAGACTTTCAAAAAAATATACGACCTACATATTCGATGACTGAAGTGAAAATGGCTAGTGTCTTGGTATAGACTCATATCAGTTAGATCACGTGATTGATAATACAATCTGATTGTAGATAAGACAATCAAAAGGCACGAGGAAGGCACGTGATATCTAATTGATTACGTCACAATCTACCACGTGATAAGCTCATCATCACTTTTCTGAGTTCAAACATGGTGAGTTCATTATTTTTATATAAATGTTTAAGTATGTATGTATTAAAATTTTAAATTGAAGAATTTAATAATAGATTGTTTATTTTTATTTTATTTTTTTTTCGTTTCGATGTGTATAACTATAAAATAAAATGTGGGTAGGATGTTAACATAAAGAAGATTTATCTTATGAAACACATATATAGCGATAGGTAAATTCACTTTTAATAAATCACAAAATAATTTTTGTTATCTTATAATATTAAAAAAATTGCTGATTTTTTAAACTTTTTAATAACTAAAGAATATTTTAATTTAATGTTTTATATATACTATATATATTTTAAGTGTATACTACAAAACATAATTAAAAGGAGGAATCCGTATACATATACTCAAATACAAATAGAAAGGAAATATAGGACATGCAAATACAAAGGAAATATAGGACAACTCATTCTTGTTAAATTGTAGGTTTTAGCAGCTTGTAATGTTTTTAACATTTTTGGAAAATAATTTTATTAACTTTCAAAAGCATTTTAAATATTTTTTGTAACTAAAATATTTATTCATACATTGCTTTTGTAAAAGTGCTGTTACAAAATGTTGATAGTTAATCATTGTATTAATTCAAAACTTTCTTATAATGTTATTATACTAACTTGTAATACTTGAACTGCAATTGATGTGATTTATTTGTATGAATACTTGTATTCAGTATCTTGATTAATCGATTGATATGATTAATATGAATCATTGATTAATATGAATGATTGGTTGACTGATATGATTGATATGATAGTTTGATATGATTAATATGATTTATTGATCGATATGATTAATTGATATTATTGTTTGGTTGATTAATATGATTGATTGGTTTGATTTATTGATCGATATGACTGATTGATATTATTGTTTGGTTGATTAATATGATTGATTGGTTTGATTTATTGATCGATATGACTGATTGATATTATTGTTTGGTTGATTAATATGATTGATTGGTTTGATTTATTGATCGATATGATTGATTAATATTATTGTTTGGTTGATTAATATGATTGATTGATTGGTTTGATTTATTGATTGATATCATTGATTGGTTAATTGCTATGACTGATTGATATATGATTGATTGTATACATGTATTTGCAATCTAATTCAACTTTTTGATAACTTTTTTAATTATGAAAGTCAGATACATATACAGTTATGTGAACTGACTTTTGATAATATAATTTATTAAGTTTTTTTTTTTTTTTTTTTTTTTAATTTTGATAACTTAATTTTGAAAACTTTTTACAAAGTTTTTTTTTTAACTTTTAAATTTTATAAACTTTTTAATATATTTTTTTTTATTTACAAATTATTTTTTTTTTAATTTTGAAAATTTTTTTTTTTTACTTACAATTTTTTTTTAATTTTGAAAATATTTTTTATAAAAAAAGTTTTTTTTTTGTAAACTTTTTAATATATATATTTTTTTATTTACAAAGTATTTTTTTTTTAATTTTGAAAACTTTTTTTTTTATTTACAATTTTTTTTTTTTAAATTTTGAAAACATTTTTTATTTAAAAAGGTTTTTTTTTTAATTTTGAAAACTTTTTATTTAGAAAGATTTTGTTTTTTTTTAATTTTGTAAACATTTTTTGTTTTATAAGTTACTTTTTTTTTAATTTAACTTACAAATATTTTTATAAGTATATATTAATCTAACACTTTTATAGGATAAACAGAAGTATTAAACTGAAACATAATGAAAGTCACATGCATGTATACATATACGAATAGGTAAACTCACTTTTGAAAACTTAATGTATTAAGTTTTTATAATTTTTTTTTTTTTTTTTTTAATTTTGATAACTTAATTTTTTTTTTGAGTTTTTTTTTCCCAATTTTTTTTTTTAAACTTTTGTAAACTTTTTAATATTTTTTTTTTAAACTTTTGTAAACTTTTTAATTTTTTTTTAATTATTATTATTTTTTTATAAAGATTTTTTAATTTTGAAAACTTTATTTTTTTTTTAACTTTTCAGATATTTTTTAAATGAGTTTCTTAATTTTGTTTTTTAAACTTTTTAATTTTCTAAACTTATTATTATTATTGAAAACTTTTTTATATAATAAGTTTCATATATATATATATATATATATTAGAAAGTAGAAATTATAGTATTAAGATTATTAGTTTAATATTTTAAACTCGTGTTAATTTTTTAATTGCTAAAGAATTGTTGATTTCTTTAGTTATATACATATGCAAATTTAAGTCTAACACTCTATTAAAAGTTCTAAAAGACATAACAAAATAAACATACACTTTAGACAAATAAACACACACGTATTATAATGGATAGCAATACATTTTATTTTATTATTTTAAACAATTCGTTTTGAATTGTTTCTACATGAATGTTTGATAAAAAGTTTTCACTAACACAATCCACTCCGTTTAAAAATGAGGAAATAACAAAATCTAAATCTATAAGTGTTAATAACATCTCTCCTAGTTTTTCAAATTTTTGTCGATTATTTAGTATACAACAGGAATGAGGGCTTTGAGATTTCTGATTAAAAATACATCCATCACATTCAAAAATGCGGTTTAGTATAGTTAATACATTATTCTCAATACATGTTATAAGTTTAGACTGCAACATGAGTTCATTTTCTGTAGATATATGACCAATAATACATTTCTGCCTAATTAAGCTTGGTATATGGTTTACATATATATGCTGAAGAAGTTCCTTATTCAAATCATGTATTTTTTCTTTTAATTTCAGCAACTGATACTCGTTTAAGTCAATGTGAGAATAATTCTTTAAATTTTTAATTCGCATGATAGAATTATTAAAATTTAATACTAATATCATGTTATTAGAAACAAATGAGGAACTTTTATATCTCAAATTAAATGAAAAAATTTTCTTGCAAAATTCGAACCAGCTGTTAACATCCATAATAATACCATTTTTCGTTAGAATTTCTTCACTAGTAAGCCCACTGCGTTTAAATTCTCGAATATGAATATGAAATTGTCTATTATGCAACTTTAAAATTAAAAAGATACAGTCACTGAGTTCTTCTCGAAATACAATAGGATGATTGGATTTGCTAGTTTTAGACTGTGGAATGACATTCGTAGGTGGGGTTGTGCTTTTTAATTCATCACTTGCTTTAAAAAGGTTGCTTGGTTGGGAATCAGAAACCTCTTGGTCAATAGTACGTTCTTGAAAGGATTCGTCTTGGGAAATTATGTTACTAGCTGGGGTCGAGGTTAAAGCGGATTCAAAATTCATGTCTTTGAAAAATATATTCAAATAGTCCTCAACAGAAATTGACTCTTGGCATGAATTCTCGGAAGATGTAGTATCATCACCAAAGTTAGGTGTAAAAAAATTCATATCGATTTCAGATTTCACATTCGGTGAGTAATCAGTAGTAGATAAATCACGTGATATTGTCCCACAGTCAGTGTTTAATAAATTAGGAATTTCCAATCTTGGTATATTTAATTCACTTGTGGAAGTGGGATTATTAGGTTCTTCTAAACGTTGATACTTTGAAGAAGAAGCCACTTTGTCGGAAGATCTTTTTAACATATTTACTACAGAACCCATTTTCAAAAAATAAAGGTAACATTAGATGAAGTTAGAACAAAAATCAGTTGGAAACTGAATGTTTAGAAACAGCACATCCCTTAATATACGTTAAAAATCAGTGTCGGTTACAGATAAACACTTAAAAGAATTTGTAATGTCATTAATTTTAGTTTAAGTCTAAATATATATATATATAAACAGTTTATTTAAGTGGTGAATAATATATTATGTCAATGGTTTTATCCTTTTTTGAAGAATAGTATGGCAACACAAGGTAACAATTTTTATATTTACAGTATATGATATTTAATGTTAATAGTTTTAGTTTTATTCTTTTTTTTTGAAGAATTGTATGGCAACACAAAGTAACAATTTTTATATAAGTGGTGTATGATATTTAATGATAAGGATTCTAGTTTTATTCTTTTGTGTTTTGAAGAATTCAATGGCAACACAAGGTAACAGTTTTTAAAAAAGTGGTTAATGATATATTATGTTAATGGTTCTACGCTTTTTTAAAGAATTGTATGGTAATAAATGATAATATTATTATTAATAAACAATAACAGCTGTTTATACAAACAACGAGTGATATATTAAACTTTAAAAATAATTATGATAAATTAGAAATATTGCGAAATAACTATTTCAATGGATAATTTCAGACTTTTAATATGAAATTAATAAAAGATAGTTAACTCATTATTCATTTGATAAGAAATTGAAAAAAAAATAGTAAGTAAAGCCGTTACGACTTCATGAGTTATTAAAAATGACAAGTTGTTCTAACAAAAATAAACAGACAACAGCTTTTTCATTTACGCATTATTTATTCGTCGTTTTCAATAGTTACAATAGTGAGAACATGAGTACACATATTTCAAAAAGGTATAAACATTTCAAATCATGTTATATTTTAAAGGTAGATAGTTCTAAATTCAATATTTTATCTAATGTCCAATTAAAACCACGTCTGGTGGACTTCTCATAGGACTTAATAATTTTTGCAAAGGTATCCTCAACATGTTCAGATAAGTTTTGTTTCGTTAATTCAAGTATAGTTTTTGAATGGAAATAGGGTGTGGCAATCTCTAATACACCCTCCTGTGTTACACGATATACAACAACTTGTACACTTGCATACCATTTCATCGATCTTTTAACTTGAATCTGGTAGTTTAATTCGTTTAAAACGTCCGAATGAATACTATTAAAAAATGTGTTAAAGTCTGTAACATTCTCCTCGTTAGAGTTGATTACAGTTTTAGTAAATATGTTTAACGCATTTTGCCTTTTAAAATGCTTAACCTCCTCAAAAATCATATCTTTTAAAGAGGATGAATTATCAATTTTGCATCTAACTCTCTGTGAAGTTTTCAAATGATATAAAAAATCGGAGTTGGGATTGAATATTTCACTACGCTGAATACATTTATCGTTTTTGGAGGACTTGTGGATCTTCATGTGTTTTAATAAGTCATACTTTCTTGAGTACGCTTCACCGCACGATTCAGATTTATGTTGGGAAGGAATCTTTAAATGGGATAGTTTATGACGATTCAAAATAGCCTTTCTAGAGAATGCTTTTTGGCAGATGTCACATATAAATGGTCTTTCTTCTGAATGAATCATCAAATGTTGTTTTAAATTGCCTTTTCGTGAAAAAGATTTGCTGCAAACAGTACACAAAAAAGGTGGCTTCTGTTTCTTCAGTTCCGATGAGGAGAATTCCGCTTCATTATCTGAAACGAGTTCTACTTTAGGTTGTACTATTAATCCCATGCCTTGATCATTTAATCTTGATGAAAAATATTGATTATTCAAACGTGATACATCATCGCTTAACATAGTAGAATGTCCATCTTGAAAACTAGCCATATTATCTTAAGTGAAAAAAGCGTATTCACACACTCAAAAAATAGCAAACACTAATGAAAAAGTCTCGTTTCATTCAATTTTATATATAATCATAGGGGGCGCATGTTAAAAAATTATTACGATAGTGCAAATCATGTAATATGATTGGTGCAAAAAATTTCAGAAAAACACGTGGCATAAAAAGTATGTGTAGGAAGCTCACAGGAAGTGAATCAATCCAAAGGTTTTTATGTAATGTTTAAAAAGTATATGATTCATCACGTTACGTTTTTGAATTCGTCATTCTAAGGTTTTACACATTAATTTTATTATTTCAGTGAAATATATGACAAACCAATGGTTTAATTCAAACTAAATTTATTAAACTGTATAAAAGAATGAGTTGAAGTGAAGCAGTAGTTTTAAAATTCATTAGAACTAGTGTAGAATCATCAAATAATTATCTATTGCAATAACAAACTATGATTTGATTCAATTTATAATAATTGATAAATAGAAAATCTGACAAATATTTCAAACTTTCATTTAAAATCTGTAAACAAGTGGAATAATCTCTTCAATAGTTATCAATATTTACATATTAGCTATTTTCTGTTGAAAAAAGCTGATTAGACTAATCGGATGTTTGTGATAGACAGTGAGTAACGTTGATAAGAGGGTTTAGGAAGTGTATTTCAGACGATTAAATGAATATGATATGGTTCACAAGAAAAAGTACAATTCTAAACTTAGGTGGATTAATACTGGTGAAAACAATGTTTAATTCAAAACGTTTGGTAGCCTTCTAATCGATCTAAAAAATGAGTTGCTTATTAAAGAAATATAAAAAATAGAAAATTGTGGGGGCGCGGTTTGAATAGTGGATAGCTTATCAGTTACAAAAAATGAAATTTGAATGGGAGTTCGCAGGTTCGAAACCACGGCTTTCTAAAATGATCATACATTTGTGCGTAAAATAATCAAACTCTCATTCACAAAATCGATAAAATCAGTTAAACTAAAAATAAAAATCATACACATTAAAAGAATTCGCAGAGTGAGCAGTTAAAATAGGTATTAATGAGTTATCTTAAGAAACCAACCTCTCTTTGCGCATACAGAAGGGGGAATACAATTTTTTATTTTGAAATATCTAAATTCTAAACATATAGACATAGTTTCTTGGCTCGATTAGTTAAGTCTTCAACATATCATCGAGCCAAGAGACTATTTTGCAGGTTCAAACCTTCCTCAAAACTTTTGAAAACTTCATTTTCAATAATAAATTCGCACTACCGCATACAGATGGCAGCATCAAAAATTTTTTTCAGAAAACATAAGACATTTTTATCTTCATTCAAATTCTAAGACAATTCAGAAAAAAAAAAAAAATCACCCTTAAAAATTAAGCCCCCCTAAAAAATAAGCCCCTCTAAAAAATTTAGGCTCCTCAAAGTCCCTTTCGAAAACACCTAACTCACTATGTTATAGTATGATATTTCCATTCTAATACTAAATCAATTCGAAAAAAAAATATTAAGCCCCCCTCAAAAATTAAGCCCATCGAAAAATTTAGTGTCTTCATACTTCCTCTCGAAAAGACCCATGTTATAGTATGACATTCCCATTTCTACTCTAAGTCGATTCGAAAAAAAAAAAAGCCCCCTCAAAAATTAAGCCCCCTCCAACATTTAACCCCTCCTACTATAGGATAAGTCTCCCAACAGGTGGATTCCACCCTCCTCCTCCATCCACAAGGTGGATTCCACCCACAAGGTGGATTCCACCCACAAGGTGGATTCCACCCACATCCACCCACCGCCACCGCCTTATGACGCTGAACTGTCCTTTTTCCCCTACTGGCGCATTTAAAGGTTTTATGCGATATCCCAAAATTTCATTTTCTCGATAAGGCGAGTTTTAAAACTCACTTCTTCAATTACTTAAAAAAATCTGAAAGTTAATTATTAAAAATTAACACTACCGTAATATTTATAGGGGGGCAGCACCTTCAGTTAAATAGCTTTAAAAATACTTCTTTACATTATTTAAAACCTTTTTGTAATTGGAACTATATATCTTTGACTAACGGTTTAGGAATTAGCCATTGAACATCGTTTGGAGTGGCCGCCCTTTATAATACTTTAAGCACTTCGTGTACGACCCCTGAAAGCTTGGTCCAATTCATCTGTTTTCGGTTACAGAAAAGTGGTTTAAGTCATAAAATTGAAAATGTCATAACTCGGTCAATTTTAGTGTTAGTTGAATGGGGCTTTTTTTGCCTTACTTGTTAGAGAAATGGGACAAGTTTACTAAATACCACTTATAGGACCGGGGGACCGTATAAAAATTTAAATTTCGTAATTTTTAAATAAATGCTTTTTTTTTTACCTACACTGCAAATAGAAGCGTCTTAAATTTAGACACATATGTGACTGAAAAAGAATTTTAGACACTTAAGTGTCTTAATCTGAAAATTAAGACACTATAGATGTCTTAATTTAAGATACATAAGCGTCTTACTATGACCATGGTGTAAACGAACTGAGAATAATGTCTAAAATATCCGCAAACGTCTTATTTTAAGACACTTCATTGCTTTAAACGTGTCTTAATTTAAGACGTTTTGATTCTTCCGACGCAATAACCACCAGGGGGCACTAGCACTCCCAGTTGCGCATGCGTTTTAGATGTCTTCGTTCGAAGTGGTATACGTTGTAATTCAAACAAAGTTTGTTTTTATGTACGCGTGTATTTTAATTCGTTTTTTGCGAAATGTGAAGTACTGTGATTTTAATTCGTATTAACTTGGATTATTTATTTATTGAATACATACATCTGACGTGTGTGCTCGACATCAAATGTCTCTTAGAAGCTGTCGTCGATACAAGAGCGGGATAGACACAGAACAGAAGTAGACGACGGTTGAAGATTACACCAGGAAATTCTACAAAGCGTGTGCAATGGGCTTAGTGTTAACTCGTATCAATTTATATCAATAATATTGCGTTATTCATCTTCGTCCTGTCGAAACTGGCAAAAAAAAAGAAACTTTTGTCTGGCGGGTCCTGTTTTTAGGATGAAACATCTCATTCTTTAAATATGGCTAGTCGGATGTATTATGGGATTACCTTTTAAACTGATGAAAGTCTTTCTCCCTCACTGTGGTTGTGGTAGTTTTTAAAATTTCAAATCGAGGAATATTTCTTACCTCTTGCAGCAACTCAAGTAAGTTTCTTTATAGTAGTAAAATTAGTGTATTTTATGATTTTATTTATTGTACTAAACAAAATCCTGCATGAAATTTAATTAGTTTTGAATCTGTTCGCAAAAAACCCCACTAATTCTAGAAGTATATATTTTTAAACTTATGACGTTCTTTTTTATTACGAATTATATATTCAATGTCAGTTCTTAGTTTCAATGGATAATTTTTATCTCGCAGTAAATGACGGCCACAAGGAAGTAAAAAAAAAAAAAAAAACTTTGAAAGATAACCTAATGCTTTCTTACTTCCTGGCATAAAACCGCAGATTAAAAAAAGATAAATAAAGTAAATGAGACTCGTCTATTATATGAAGCTGCCTGTAAAAATATACATATGTATTTGATTTGCAATCAACTCTAATACTGATTTTTTTATTATTTTTAATAAAAAAGTAATTTGAAATTTATAATGGGAAAAAGTAAAAACCTCTAACTAGATTTCGTATTTAAAATTGTGGTAACTTTATTTATATGCACTTATACGAAAAATACAAAAATGACAGATGTTACTGTATATATTTAAGACGAAAGAAGTTTGGAAATCATAAGTTATTTTTTCCTCATGTTTTTAATATAGAATATGTACTTATTTGTTTTTATTGATAGTTGAATAGCTTTTGTGAGTACCCTCTGATCTACATAAAAACTTGCCCATGTGGAAATATAAATTTTTTAAAAACATAATTTTTATATAAGTATTTTCATTTTTTTTGGGGGGGGGGGGGGGATTTTGCATGAATTTTTGTAAAGCTGATATCTTAAATCTTGCACTGATTATAATGAAAGTTTTGAACTTTTAGAGTAGGACAAGTTTAAAAACGCAAATATATTTAACAAAATACCAAAGTCATTTTTTCCCCAATGTTATTAAAATAGAATATTTATTTATTTATTTTCATTATTCATAGTTAAATGGCTGTTGTGATTATCAAGTGATGTATATGTAAAATTGCCTATGTGGCAATATATTTTTTTATATTTTCATTTTTTTTTTTGGGGGGGGGGAATTTTTGCAATTTTCGTACATCTGATATTTTAAATCTTTTTCCACATTCAACCGAGTATAATAAATATTTTGAACTTTTAGAGTAGGACAAGATTATAAAATATATATATATATTTATCTATGTACCTTAAATGCCCTTAATAGCGAACACTTCGGGACCGCGGAATTTGTCCGATAATTGGAGATGTCTACTTTTTTGAGGTAAAAATATACAAATATGTATGTCTGCTGATTAAAAAAGTATTCGTTAAATAGAGGTGTTCGCTATTCGAGAATGTCCATTAACCTCCACAACGGATACTCCCGAATATCGGACATCTCAATTTAGACAACTATAATGCAGGGTTGCGTTTTTTGCAAAAGTACTTCTTGATTAAAGGAAGGGCAAACTGGGAAGTGCCCCGTCCCCCTACGACTGTAGTTAGTGCCCCCAAATTTGATGTGCAATATTTGTAAAGCTTATATTTTAAATCTGTTTCGAAATTGTACTGATTATAATCAATATTTTGAACTTTTAAAGTAAAATAAGGTTAAAAACAAAATAAATTTAAAAAAATCTAATATTTAGATAAATATTTTTTGTTTTTTAATCTTGTTCTACTCCTGAAGTTCAAGATATTGATTATAATCAGTACAATGTCGTAAAAGATTTAAATTATCAACGTAACGAAAATTGTATACCAAAACTGAGAACACCAAAAAAATCAGGCTATATTGGGGGGGGGGGGGGGGCAGGACCACAGCCAAATATTTTTCCAGGATTCAACGTGGTCAAACATGGCTACGTATGATGCTTACAAAAAAATGGATGCGATTCAGACGTTTGAAGTGTCTGAAATTCAGACGCAAAAAGTGTCTGAAAAAATTCAGACATTTTAAAATGTCTGAAAATTGAACACTCCATTTCAGACACTTAAGTGTCTGAATTTCAGACATTTTAATTTAGAGTGTAAATCACTTTAAAAATACTTCTTTACCTCATTTAAAACATTTTTCTAATTGGAACTATATGTCTATGATTAACGGTTTTGGAATTAGCCATTGGACACCGTTGAGACCGGGCACCCTGTATAATAAATATGGCAAAACTTAAGGGTGTGTTCCGATCCTAACTGCTTATTTTCTGATTCATTTTAAAATTCATTTTTGCTCTCAAACGCATCAAACTGGGAAATTCTCTTATTTAGAAACTATATAATGTGCCGTGCTTCTTAATTTTTTGATAAATGCAGAAAATACTGTAAAAAACGCTGTCAAAGTTGACGTTTTGAACCGAATTTTCCGAAGCGGGCGATCTGGGAATGAAAAAAATAATCATACTGAGAAAATAATTGTTTAAAAATCAAATTCTAATTAATTGAGCTGAAAATGAAATCACACGGCATGTTAAACATGTCTCCAGAAATCACCCCAGCAAGTTTCATGTTTTTACTCTCAAAAATGAGTCCGAAAATGTCTCAGAAAATTTCGAGCTGTTGAGGGTGGGAAAATATTTTTTCGAATACACCCTTAATTTGGAAAATGATGCGTGACATTTAGTAACAACACGAATGTATTTTCCGTGACTGTAACAAGAATTTTCACGCTGTAAGACCGAAGGGGAAAAAAAAAAATATGAGAAAGAGAAAAAGGAATGCGCAACTATTTATTCAATATCGCATCAAATTCAAATTATATATATATATATATACATATATATATATAAAATCCTCTCTAAAAAAATTTAAAAAAAAACTTTCCTTGAATAACATTACATCAGCGAATTATACTGGGCATTTTGTTCAACAATGAGCAAATTCCTGTACAAATAATTACAATTCAAAACTTTTGTTCGTAAAATATAGTTTCCAATTTCTCCAATACAAGATTCAATCTCCTGAACTTTTCCCCATAAAATTTAACAAAAGCATTTTTACTTACAGTCTACTTCTGACTTTTTAGCAGTTTAAATAGGAAGATAATATCACTCTGAGAATAAAAGAACTTACAAAGAGCACACCACTATAATTATCATTTAAATATGCCTAAGCTTAATTTGGAAAATGCGTGACATTTAGTGACAACACGAAAGTATTATCCGTGACTGTAACAGGAATTTTCACGCTGTAAGATCGAAGGGGGAAAAAATGTGAGCAATGGAATTGAGCCTAACAATTAAGAGGTAATTTAACCATTTTTCTTTGTGGCAAGGTTTTATTTTTACCCGATCGGAATGTATAAAGATATTTAAAATTATATGCTGAAGAAGAGTATAAGAAACTTCCTACTTCCGTCGTGTGCAGAGTAAAAATGAATGTGCTAATTAAATTGATCTCATCACCCGATTTGTTTCTAAATTAGACAGTATGCACATTCCTTAGACCAATTAAGCCCTAAATAGTTCTGTAAATGATTGCTGAGTGAATGGTTTGCTTTTATGTTTTGGAAGAGTTTATGAGATTCCAGTGTTAAGTACACAGACTCAGATGCATCTTTTCTCAAAAGTGACTCATTCTCCGGGAGAGAAAGACTAAAAGCATGCTTGGCATTTTTAAAAATCTTCGAACTCTTCTTACTAAATTTTCGAAAAATATAATTTCCCCGGTATACCATTTGATTTATTTCATTTTTCTCGAGTGCTGGCAAGTTCTAAAATAAATGGGATGGCACGAATTATTTCTCTATTTTTTAATTCTCTTATGATTCTAAACATAGCGGAAACTCTATATCAAACAAATAATTATAACATAAGGCAGAGGCAGCCTGATGATAGTTCGTCAATCTATCCGTGGTACTCTTACTCCCTATGCCAAAATCACTGTTGGGACACGCTCACAAAAAAACGAACTAATTCAAACTCAAATTCAATTTCTCAAAAACGAGTCAAGCTGACGCTCAAACTCAAAACTTTTCAAACGAACTCGCTCAGTTCAAACTCATCTACGAAAGTGAGCAAAGTTCACTAAAAACTCGTTTGAAAAAAAAAAAAAAAATTAAGAACTTTATTTTTGAAATTTACAAAATTTTGGGAACTAAACTTTTGATTATTCGATGTAAGTGTCTTCATGGGCCCGGCCCAATTTTATTTCCCTACACTCGGTCGGACCTTGGTTTGGGGATTACTTTTTTTCTAGAGGTTCGGACCGAGATGGGCCGGGATTGGATTTATTTTCAAAATGCTGTTTCTACTACATTTCTTTCTATATATCCTACCTATACATTTATTTCTAACTATATTGATTTTCTAATGGATCCCTATTTGTATGTAAATATCTGAATTATTATTAATATCATTAATCCCTTTACACGGCTTGGAGACTTGAATATCTGAAAAAATCTATATCGAAAAACCTTCTAAGGCGGAATCACAAAGGAGAGAAAAAAATCGTTATAGTTAAGTTCCTTTTTTACCTGGTCTGTCGTCTCTTCAAATGTATTATTTATTTTCAAACGGATTACTATATCCATTTTGTACCGATCAAGAAATTTTTCAATTTAAAACAGGTTTTCGTCATACACAGATTCTTATAACAGGTTTTACAGTTCTGTATCCCACCCCCCTCCTAGAAATGTATATGTATTATTCTTTAAAGAGAATTTTAATTGTAGGATAATGGTAATTTAAAATATATGTATTTTCGGCAAAAAATTGTTGACCCAAAGAGGTTGTTCCACAGATTTTTGCACGAGACACACAGGAAAGGATCAATGATTTTCATACAGGGAAGGTTGAGACCGGGCCAGAAAATTTTGGACGGTGCAGACTTATAGAAAGAATAAAGCACAGGCCCAGAAATAAGTCCGGTTTGGCGGACCCCGAACCTCCAGAGAAAGCAAAATCCGGGCATGACGCAGAAAAACTGATGATCAGACTCGACTCGTCCCGAGTCCACGTAGGCCTCTAAATGGCATTTGAATGGGAAAAATATATTCTTAAGGGCTGGAAATGTTTTAAATAAATTATGAAAAAAAAATGAGTTTGAGCTGTAAATTTCGTTCAAACTGACGGATTTTTTGAGCTTTCGTTCAGTTCACGTTCGTTTATCAAAAAGTGAGTCAAGTTCAACTCAACGTTCACAGAAAGTGAGCTTAACTCGTGAGTTTTCGCTCAATGAGCTCGCTCATGCTCAACACTGACCAAAATATACAAGACTCTATAGTCGTATAGTGCAGGGTTTTTTTTATTCAGCTTACAAGATACAAGACAAGACGGTACACACTGTTCCTCATCACCCCAAATTGATTTAACGTTTCGTCGTTGGCAATGTTTTTGAAAGATGTTGTCATTTTACGGAAAAAAAAAAAAAAAAAAAAAAAACCTATTCAGTCACTTGGGCATCTAATTTAAATTATCAGGGACATTTCGGCGCGTTTAGAATAAAATGACATCGTGTTTGTGGCAGAAAAGTCACGGGTTTGGATTTGAGAATATTTGATAAGTTGGCACAATTTGCACTGTCGAATAACATTCTGGCAGTTTGGATGGTAATTTTCCCCCCTCTCTTTTTCGTTAAAATTAAACATATTTTAGCCCACAAACGTTTGCGTAACGTGTATAGGAAAGATTTTTTTTTTTTTTTCGAGATGAAAATTATTTCTCGATGGTGACCATCACAAGGAGTGAACTCCGAATCAGTCAGGTACAGAGTGTTTTTTTCACTATTATCTTTATTGAAATATATTTAACCTTTAGAACAGGGAGGGACTGGTGAAACTTACAAAATCCCTACCTCTCCGTTTTGAAATGCATGGAATTATTCTCAAGGGATTATCGTATTTTTTTCTATTGAACATGAGCTAAGAATTATGTATTTAAAAATAGTTTTCCTGTCTAAGTAACTAATATATTTTAGGATGTAAGCATCAACAAATTCGACTCTATAACTCCATGATGATATAACTTTTCACAATTGAATAATTTAAGAAAATAAGTAAATAAGTATAAGGTTAATAGGTAAAGACCCCCAAAAGACTCCTTTAAAATGACTGATTTGACAAACAGCCTTAAATTATAAAAAATAGAAATAAAAATAATCAATAAAAATATTGCTGATTAATATCTGACGGGGTAATGTTCGGTATTTTAAAAGAAAGTAACCTGATCGAACTCCTCTATGATAAACAATTATTACGTCAGTCAAAACCGAAGACCTGTCTCGTCGTGGCTAATGATAGCCCGTTCCCCTATCATTTCACTCAGTATTCCGTCGATACCCAGACTCATTTCTCAATGTGTCGGAAGTGGTTGGTTTCGGACCTACCTCCCTTTTTTGACAGCTGGCCTTCTGAAATGTCCCCCGGGTACTTTCCGCAAAAACACATCGCGCACAAATTTCCGGTAAACACGTTGATTGGGAAACTGTTTATTCCGATGCAATCAGTGTTTACGTATGAATTTCGTTGAAAATGCCGAAAACTGTTTTTATGTAGCATTTTGGCAGTAATTTAAACTGTTGGCAGCTTCGAATGCATTACGAAAGTTTTTCCCATTAAGGGGCTGCTCACTCAGCTTCGGAATTCTTCTCCTTAATGTTAAGTCTATGAACTTTTGATGCATTCGTATATTTAAAATATCTTCTCGGGAAACTCAAATTTTTAACATCTTTTTACTTTCTTCTATCTTTACAAGAAGAAAGTATTGGATTCATGAAAATTTTCGAATTCCGGTTTTCGACGGATTTACATGTTTTAGAGGTCAGAGAACCCGAAAAACATGTTTTTACAAAATGTCTGTCTGTGAGTCTGTCTGTCTGTCTGTCTGTCTGTCATTCTGTCTGTCCGTCTGTCTGTGTGTCTGTGTGTGACACAAATTTTGTGGGCGCTCTATCTCAAGAACTAATGCACGGAATTTAATAAAAATTCATATTCAGTTAGTCCCTGATACAAATTGATGCTGATTAGTTTTTGGTGCAAATCGCTCAACGGGTGCCGCTGCTATGCTGCATTTTTTATGATTTTCGAAATGGCTCTATCTCAAGAACTAATGCACGGATTTTCACGAAACTTCAGATTAAGTTAGTCCTTGATATGACTTGATGCTGATTAGGGGTTGGTGTAAATCGCTCAACAGGTGGCGCTGCTATGCTGCATTTTTATGATTTCCGCAATGGCTCTATCTCAAGAACTAATGCACGGATTTTCATGAAACTTCAGATTCAGTTAGTCCTTGATATGACTTGATGCTGATTACGTGTTGTTGCAAATCGCTCAGCAGGCGGCGCTGCTATGCTCCATTGTTTACGATTTCCGCAATGGCTCTATCTCAAGAACTAATGCACGGATTTTCATCAAACTTCAGATTTAGTTAGTCCTTGATATGACTTGATGCTGATTAGGTGTTGGTGTAAATCGCTCTACAGGTAGCGCTGCTATGCTGCATTTTTATGATTTCCGCAATGGCTCTATCTCAAAAACTAATGCACGGATTTTCATGAAACTTCAGATTCAGTTAGTCCTTGATATGACTTGATGCTGATTACGTGTTGTTGCAAATCGCTCAACAGGTGGCGCTGCTATGCTGCATTGTTTACGATTTCCGCAATGGCTCTATCTCAAGAACTAATGCACGGATTTTCATCAAACTTCAGATTTAGTTAGTCCTTGATATGACTTGATGCTGATTAGGTGTTGGTGTAAATCGCTCAACAGGTGGCGCTGCTATGCTGCATTTTTATGATTTCCGCAATGGCTCTATCTCAAAAACTAATGCACGGATTTTCATGAAACTTCAGATTCAGTTAGTCCTTGATATGACTTGATGCTGATTACGTGTTGTTGCAAATCGCTCAACAGGTGGCGCTGCTATGCTGCATTGTTTACGATTTCCGCAATGGCTCTATCTCAAGAACTAATGCACGGATTTTCATCAAACTTCAGATTTAGTTAGTCCTTGATATGACTTAATGCGGATTACGTGTTGGTGTAAATCGCTCAACAGGTGGCGCTGCTGTGCTGCATTTTGAACGATTCCCGCAATAGCTCTATCTCAAAAACTAATGCACGGATTTTCATCTAACTTCAGATTTAGTTAGATGTTAACACAAGTTGTTGCTGATTAGGTTTTGGTGTTAATCGTCTAATAGGTGGCGCCGCTATGCTGGCATTTTCATGATTTTTCGCAATAACTCTATCTCAAAAACTAATGCACAGATTTTCCCCAAACTTCAGATTCAGTTAGACTTTGACGTAAGTGGTTGCTTGGTAGTTTTGTTTAACATAGGTTTTGATGTAAAGCACCCAATAGGTGGCGCTGCTAGGCTGAATTTTGCTGGATTTACACGATTTCGGAGATAGCCATATCTCAAGAACTAATGCACGGAATTTCATATCTATAGAATCCTCATGATGGGCATAGATTGCCGTTTAATTTTGGTAGTGTGATAGCAAATTTTCAAGTATTAATATGCATGAGATAGTTTTGGGATTGGTATATCCGACTAGTTTCTGTGTACTCTTCTTAAAGGATGTCTCTTTTTTTCTTAGTTTTCAAAATATTTCTAAAACCTATGCTGAATTTAATATTTTATGTGTTAAAAGTGGGCGAACTGTGAGTAAGATGTTCACTTCATATAAAATTAAGTCTATACTTTAGAAATATTTTGAGAACTAAGAAGAAAAGAGAAATTTTTTTAGGAAGTGTACACAAAAAATAGAAGTTAAAAATATTAATTTCCCGAGGAGATATTTTAAATATATGAATGCATCAAATTCCCAGAGACTTTACATTACTGAGAGGAAATCGGAAGCTGAGTGACCAGTCCCCTTAAGCTGCCGGCACATTCACAATATCTACTTGGTTTGGATTTGACATAGGTATTTCTCCATATACTTTTCTGGTATGAAATTTTGAATATTTTGAAACACAGATGAAGACGATCGCTATCTCAGAGGAGCACAGAATTATTATTTAACCCGTTCGAGGCTCAGCGCCTTCTTAAGAGGCTACTTCAGTCACCTGAAAAGACCCGCTCACTAATGCTAATCCTATGGAAGAAACTTTTAAAGATATCTCGTTTGCATTTCAGTGTTTTTAAACAATTCTTTTTGCATTGGATAGCTGAGATCAATCAATACAAAGGGCGTTTTTTTTACTTTTCCGATTTTGTTTACAGATATTTTTAATGAGGACAGTTTCATTTTCGGAACAAGTTTTGAAAGGGAAAGCATCCTCTTGAAAAAAAAAAAAATCTGCAAACAAAATCGAAAAAGTAAAAAAGGGCAGATGTAAAGATCAATCTTAGCTATCCTATGCAAAAATTATTTTGTTTGAAAATGTGGTAAAGATAGCAATAACAGACACACAAGAGCTTAAAACACAACCTGCCTTCCTTCTAATGTTATTCTTTTAGTAAATGTATGTTATACGAGAAGGAGGCTGTATAAAAATTGAATTTTGTATTTTAATGTGCATGCAACCTTTTTTTTAATAAATGCCATATCTGAAGATGTACTTGATTTGTATACTTTTTATAATTGGAAGTATCTTTCTATTATCAGCTGTTCAAGAAATTGTATCTATTTTGAATCATCCGGGATGATTTAAGTAAATAGTAGTACTATTAACACAAGCATTTCAGTGTATTGCATTAAATGCCCATTTTAATATTTTTTTGTCCTTTGCGCTTTAACTTGTAGTCAAATTCATGACACAATTAGTAAATATTAGATAGAGTGACAGAGTCCATAAAATGAAGACTCCATGAGAATATAATTAAACAAAATCGCAACTTTATATTCTACTCTAAAAAATTGTAACTTATCATAACTTGAAATATCATTTTTTTAAACTTCCAAATAAAGCAAATTGGCTGTGCCATTTTACCCTAAAATGGTTTTGAACCCTCCCGATATTTTTCAAAAGTTGGCGCCACTGACCCTGTAAACGAACTGTACGTGCTACAATCTTCCTTTTCAATACCGAAAACATGTCATGTAAACATCATGAACATACACTGGCCTCCAAAAGCTAAGGTATACAGCAGGCATGTCAAACTCGTCTATCGCCATGGGCCAAATGAAGCATTGCATACTAAGACGCGGGCCACATTAAACAAAGTAGATAATATTATTAGAATTGCACACAGCAATATTTGTACGTACGAAACATAGCCATATTAAACAAATATTCTAGTAAAGTTCCAAAGTTATTATTATAATTTATAGTTAATTTAATCTTATTTTTCGAAAAAATACTTGACATTACTTTTTGTCAACCAAATCTACAAAGTTTAATTCGATTTTCTAAATTGTATTATCTTAAAAAAATTATTTTACACAAGCTCTGTTAATCTAGCAAAGGTATAACTTTTAATCTTCTGGATTTTTTTCAAGTAAAAACTTAAAAAAAAAAAAAAATTAATAAATTGTGTCTTGTACCTATACGCTACGTATTTCATTTCATTTATGAAACACATTTTCTCGTTTAAATTATGTTGCTTTTACCAGAAAAATTTTGCTACCGAACATTGTTAATATATGCTTAATTGCTCACTTTGCCTCATTGCCAACTTTTTTACTCAGTTGGAAAATTGCAACTCGTAACTGAATTAAACAAAGGTAAAATGCCAAAGGATTGGCGGGCCACAGAGAAGGTGTCGGCGGGCCAGTTGTGGCCCGCGGGCCGCGTGTTTGACATGCCTGGTATACAGGGACTGGATGCTTTCTATTGCACACGTTTTGTCGAATATCTACCAACATTATTGGTGAATTGTTCTTGAACTTCTAGGATGTAAAGAACATGTTTGATTTTATATTTCTTGGTGAAGATTTATCGATGGGTACAATTAGGGGGCTAATAATAAATTTAAAAATAAAATAATATTTGCGATCACCTATGTAACAGGAAAGGCTGGAAATGGTTTGTCACTGTGGTAAATGACTATTTGGGTCCTGTTCAACGTTTGTATGCATTTGTGTAAGCATAGCACTCATATTCGCGAAGATGTTAACGTTTTTGTGAAAAATTCAAAAGTTTTTTGTTTATAGCATACAGAGTTTTCAACCAAATTTAACACAACTTTCCAAAAACCTGACAAAGAACAGTAGCAACAGTATACTGCAATTAAAACATGAATATATTGAATATTTGATGAGATATGGGCATTTTTATGAAATAATTTTTAACTGCGCATACGTGGAAGATTCTAAAATTTTTTATTATATAATTTGGGAGTCAGCTATTTAGGGCAACTTATATAAAAAGCCCAGTCAAATATCGCGAAAATTCAGAAAGATAGGGTCGATATAGTGCGTTGCTTCCTAAAAATAGCTTTATTAAAAGGATTTTTCACAACTTTTCAATCAGCTCACTATATCTTTCTAAGTTTTCACAACATTTGACTGGACTTTTTATAGAAGTTGTCCCAAAATACTGACTACCAAATTATGAAATAAAAATTTTGAAATCTTCCGCGCATGCGCAGTTAAAAATTATCTCATAAAAATGCCCATATCTCATCAAATATTCACTATATTCATGTTTTAATTGTACTATTCTTTGGCAAGTTTTCGGAAAATTGTGTTAAATTTGGTTGAAAACTCTGTATGCTATAAAAACTTTTGAATTTTTCACAGACACAATAACATCTTCACGAATATGAGTGCTATGCTTACACAAATGCACACAAACGTTGAACAAGACCCAAATAGTCATTTAACGCAGCGACAAACCATTTCCAGCATTTTCTGTTACATAGGTGATCGCAAATATTATTTTATTATTAAATTTATTATGAGCCCCCTAATTGGCCTCCCGACTAAATCTTCACCAAGAAATATGAAATCAAACATGTTCTTTTCATCCCAGAAGTTCAAGAACAATTCGCCAATAATTTTTGTTGATATTCGACAAAACGTGTGCAATCGAAAGCATCCAGTCCCTGCACCTTAACTTTTGGAGGCCAGTGTATATCAATTACACGACGACAATCAATATATTTACGCGAGTTAAAGCACGACCAGATAAACCGAATTCATAAACACTTTTCAACTATGTGAGGAAAGTGTAAAAAAAAAAGAGCTTTAATAAGAATTAACTTTTACATGACTGTTCGAACTGTGATTAAACTATTTACTAATTTGCTATACCTTTTCTTGAAATTTTATAAATGAGATATTTGTGTATAAAAAGTAACTAAAAAGTACCTGTCATCTAAACTGCAGATTACCTAAAGTTTACAAATACATGTATGGTTCAATAACACTGGAGGCTGCTTGATAACCTATTTTTTAGTCTATCATCTTTGGTTACAAATGAATTTTTTTTTTACAAATAGCCTTCTAACTCGTCTTCCACGTACTGTTCACAAAAATACATCGCGCATAAATTTCCGGTAAGCGGTAAACGCACCAGAATAGGCGATTGTGTATCAGTATTTGGCAGTTTTAACATGTTGGCAGAAACATATAATAGAATTTTAGATATTTTCTTCTTTGAAAGTTTTGATATCTATTCATTCTGCATGAAAATAAATTTGAATGCTAAATTACGCTGGTTTGACGAAAATTATGGTAGAAGAAAAAGACAAGTCAGCAATTCTTCTCAGTCAAGAAGTTAAGCAAGCTGGGGTGATAATTTTTTTCGGTATTAAAAATTATATAACCATTTATATTTTTCCAGTTGGGGATATTTAGTCCTTCGAATAGATTTTGAAGTCTGAATAGGTGTAATCTTTGAGGCATATGACAGAATGTCGACTACTAAAACACATTTCTCATAATATTTTTAGTGTTCGATATGGTAATTTATTTCCACCATCATAGCTTAGCTATAAAACAAATTCGTCCAGATATTGCCTATAGCATATGTGAGGTAAAGGTTAGATTGGGGACGCGATATGTGAACATATACATCACCTTCTATATGATAATCGTATGAATTTCCGTTCTCGATTGCTGGAGAATCAAATTTTTCTTCTTCATTTTGTTAAAGCAAGAGGTACAAAGTTTTTTAATTACTTGTTTTCTGCCTTCTCTATAACGCCCTGTAAAAAGGATTCTAGTAATAAGAAACAAGAAAGAAAAATCATGCGTCAGACATTCCAACACTTTCCAACACATCCAGAGTTACGGTAATGAAACTGCATAGTTTAATAAGGTAAAAAATGATTTACCATCTGTAGGCTGAAATTACGCATTATATAAGACACGCCATATTCTACAGAAAGTATGCAGACGGACGGACAGATAAACCGAAGTCATAAAAATTTTTTGACTGCACAGAAAAAATAAGACCTAAAACGGGTAGAAAAATACCCGAATTGGGTAGAAAGATTCTTAGATATGAGGTTACCCAATTTGGGTCCATATGCCTTGGTTATCACCCTGTATCCATTTTGGTCACTGTTAAATATCCATTTTGGGGGATAAAAATCCTTAACAATGCCTAAAATAAATACACACAGTAGTAACCAAAATAGGCATTGGGACATTCTAACAATCGTTTGACTTTCGGGAATAAAAATCTGGTGAAATTAAACTTGCTAAAATAACATTTTAATCTGATAGACGAATTTCTTAATGATTCAAAATAAAGAAAAAATGGACAGCAGCGAAAATTTTTTTATTTAACTGAGGTTTAAGTTAAACTTGTGAGTTTAATTTTCCTTACCATTTTACCACTATAACTTTTAGTCCAGGGGAAATGTACCAAAAAAAAGGGGGTTACCTTGCAAAAGGTCGGGTAAAAGATTGATTTTTTTTTTTTTGAAATTTTTATAATTTTCTGTGGCCAAAAAACAACAAAATTTTGAGACTTTTTTTCCTTTTTTTGAAATATCTCGAGACTCGTTGCCGTAGCATATTATTTGTCAATTACAATATTAAAGAGGATAAATTCCCTACAACTTTCACACTTACAACTTTTTTATACACTCAATAGCAAGCGCAGTAATGCCATTTCAAAAATTGGACAAATTTTTCAATTTTTTTAAAAACCGTGAAAAACTTAGTTCTGCCCCGATTATTCAAATTTTTCCCCCGGATTTAATCGTGTATGTCAACTTCTATATATTGGTATCAGTAAATTAAATATTTCAGGGCCAAAACTAGCCTTTTTTGCGCCCTTGGCAAACATGGATATCCCCCCACACCCCCCGCGCGCGCTTTAAAAAAAAATTTACCACGAGAAGTTTAATAAATCTCTAATAGCCGAATTTTGAAAATTTTAGGTGTGTAATCATTAAATACGTAATGTGAACTACGTAATCAGCTTTGCCAAATATTGATTCATTATGTTCCTATTCTCTATCTTGAATATTTATAATTTTTTCTTTAAAGACAGGATTCCGCATATACAGATTTCATTTTTAAAGATTTTACGGTAGTTGTAATATTGAGGCGTTTAAAGTCAAAGTTATATCAATTATGAGACTAAATTAGTCACACGAAGACATTCGGTAGGTAATATTAAACATATGGCAGCATTCTTGACAAATATCTCGCTTGCATTTTATTACTTTTAATTTTTTTTCATTTTCTTTTATGGGATACCTGAGATCAATATCGAATGTTGTGCTCTTTTGCTTTTTCGGGTTTGGTTGCATTTTTGTTTTTAATATTCGGACACTTTCATTTTTGAAAAACTGTTTGGAACCCGTTCTGAAATTTAAAGTATTCTCATTAAAAAAATGCAAACCAGGAGTGGGGTTGGGTGAACATTAGGCTTATACCCATTGAGACAATTAAAGATCCAGCGCCTCAATCGGTGCTACAAATAATTTTTTGTTCATGTAAAAAGGGTTGCGGTAAAGCATGTACATGCCGAAAGACTGGAATAAAGTGCTCTTCGATTTTCAAAAATTGTTGCGGAATCAATTGCGGAAATGTATAGTTAAATTTTCTGCAGATGACGATGAAGATGAAGATGACATTATGACAGTACTAGAGAAAGTGAAGGAAAATGTTGATGAATGGGAAGCATCAGGCTTTATACCTCTAGATGATCCAGATATCTGCTTTATTCAGGATAAGGATATTCCGTCGAAACGGGATGCTAATAATCCTACAACAGTGCCATCAAAAAGAAAAAAATATTGTTAAATAGCCTGTAGAAATTATTCTTATTAAAATACATTTTTCCATTTAGTTTATGCAATCATATTGCGTACCTTACTTTGTGTTGGGAAAGTGGAGTTGAATAAAACAGGTGATCAATGCGAAAACAAAAATGTTTATATGGTCTACAATCATAAATAAATTGGTATTACATTTGATAAATGGTATCACTGAGATAATTAAACAGATATAGTTCCAAAACAGTACATCTTACAGAAGATTAGAATATTGCACAAAGTATATTTTTCTACAACAGAAGTAAGTTTTTCTGTTTGAGCTTTAAAGCAATTAATAGATAGCCTTAAAAGTTTTATATGTTTTTGCATGCTAAAATGATATAATCTCTTGTTATATGGAAAAAATATTGACAATATTTTTTTAAACTAATCTTTTAAATAGTTTTATGAAACCAGTGATCTCAAATATTTTATTGACAGAATTTTAAAATTTTACAAGAGAAAAATGCATAACATTAGTTAGTTAAATAATCTGTTGTCGTTTTTATTGTAGCTATTTCATAAGGTAAAAGTATTTCTTACATAAAAGATATTTATTTTTTGAGTCCCCCTTTTATATGAACTACAATCCAATGTTTGCTATCTTTAAAACATTAAAACATATGTTATCAATAATTAGTAAATAAAACATACCATTGTATTGTGGAATAAAATATGTTTTTCGCAAATTTTCATACCTATCCCATTGATACCTTGAAAAATATGTATGCATTATAAAAATTATTAAAATTATAAAATTATTAAAATTAAGCAAGAATTCCTTCTTAATTGAAACTATCGTGAAAATAAGTTACTAAATATTAAAGTATTCTTTTAAACAGTGCTTTGAAGTTAACATTGTATACACTTAAATCTAGTGTCTAAATATGGAAATTGTCTCATTCATCTACACTCTGCCCTACTTTTAAAATTATATAAATTTATTGAATGTAAAATGTCTTTTGAGTTGAAAATAAAGACGTGAGTGTGCAAATAATAGATAATTTACTGCTATCAATTGTTACAAGTCGGCATACACGATTAAATCCGCGGGGAACATTTGAATAATCGGGGCAAAACTAACGTTTTTCATCGTTTTTAAGAAAATTGAAAAAATTGTCTTATTTTTGAAATGGCGTATTCCACTTGCTATTGAGTGTATAAAAAAGTTGTAAATGTAAAAGTTGTAAGGAATTTTGTCCTCTTTAATATTGCAATTGACAAATAATATGCTACGGCAACGAGTCTCGAGATATTTAAAAAAGATAAAAAAAATCCCAAAATTTTGTTGTTTTTTTTGGCCACAGAAAATTTAGCCTTAAGAAATTTTGTTAGAAAACATGTTGACATCATTATAAACAATTTAAAAAAAAAAAAAAAACTTTTACCCGACCTTTTGCAAGGTAAAATGTACATTTCTCCTGGACTATTTATTTTCTTCTAAATTTTTATTTATAATGAATTTGCATGTACCCACAGGACATTCAAATAAGAAATAATAACAATGTAGTATTTTTAGTACAAAATTTTGGTATAACACTGTCTTAAAGGGGTGTTAAGGAAGTGGTGGAAGGAAAAAAAGGGGTATGGTATAGGAAAAAAGCGACGGTAATTGGAAAAAATGGATGGTAAGGAAAATTACCACTATTTTTAGGGAAATCATCTTAAGACTAAGTGATAGCCACAATGTTCCTTGATTTTTAGAAACAGTTATTTACATTGGATTAAATTTAAATAAAAATTAATTTACCTCGAAAAGTGCAGGAAAACCTTGGGGACGGTAAGACTTACCAATAAAGCCATGATGCTTGGCATTGATATTTAAATGCTGATTTAAATTCTGTAGTAAATTTCCTCTCAAAGAATTTTAGACATTCTTTCTCTAGCATACTTCTGAATGAGAAAAAACTTGAACAAAATTCTGTTGCTGTATCTGAAGTGATTTTCTGCATAAGTTTAGCAAGAGGGATGGTAAAGAATCTAAAACCCAGGGACAGAGTTCGAAAAATAATATCAACCGTATGTAAATGTATGCAGGTTAATTTTTTGCTACATATTTATATAAAACAATTGTCCCTGTTTCGGAAAAAAATTACATCGAATTACTTTTATTGAAACAATTTTACACAGATAGCTCCAAACTTAAAAATCAGCATCTGGGACACGAGATGGTATAGGAGTTTTCCTGGTATTTGAACTCCCAACATCGTTCAAAAGTTATTTATCTCGTTAATATTGTTATGCAATCATGCAATGGAAGGTTCCCCAGTATATGCATAAAAAAAGTAACAAGAATATGTACTAAAATAAAAATTATTATTTAGGGACATAAAAGTCAAAAGATTGTGAGAATGCCCTTCTATGAACCCAAATTGGGGAATCTCATACTTAAGAATCTTTCTACCCAATTCGGATATTTTTCTACCCGTTTTAGGTCTTATTTGTTTCTGTGAGGTTGGAAAGTGTTAAAAAGCGAGCAAGAATTTCTACTTCCAACACTCAGAAAAATGTGAGATAAAATAGTGTGACTGAGTGTTTAACCTCTCGAACACTTCGTGCCTTAGCTTTTACCCTATATACATGGTGATTGGGAAAGTGTATTTTCCTGTGCAATCAGTGATTACGTATAGCTTTTAATGATGAGAATGCCAAATTTTCTGAAATTTTTATTGCAACATTTAGATCACGTAACAGGTAATTTAAACTGCCAACAAGCTTTGAATGCATTACGGAAGCTTTTGACCTATAGCAATAAGCCGGCAATATCAAAGGTTGAAAGTTAGAGGTAATTGAATGCCATAATGCGTTACTTAAATAAACGTTTTCGATTACATTTGTTTAGATTTTTCAGTAATTGCAATATTCAAACTAAATGCACAAAACAAAGAAAAAAATCCAATAAAATCCATTAAAAGTTATTTTTACCAAGTATATTAACTGACTTTAAAATTATCATAAAAAAATCTATTAAAATAGTTTATTAATTTAGGTGAGCTTTAGTAGTTATATTAGCTTTACAAAGTGAAATATTTGCAAAAGTTATAAAACGTATGAAAATGAAATAAAATCTTTAATTAAGCAATGAAAAGACACAAAATTATTTTTTTAACGTTTTCAAATAAAACTGGGAAACTGTTTTTGTCTTTCGTTTGAAATTTCGTTTACCAATTTGTTTATCTGTTTTCTAATTACCGTAAAATCTTAACCCATCCTATAATATGTAGGGAAAAAAACATTTAAAGATATTCTCGCTGAAGGATACTGTAACGAATATAGTCTTTTCTTTGAATGCACTTCATGTGGGCAATTATTTTTACAAATGCTATGTATTTTTATTTATTGTGATTTTAAATATATTATTATACGTTTCCAATACTTAACAAGTAAGAAAAGATCATGCGTCAAGCATAGATTATGAAACACTTTCCAACACATTCAGAATAATGTAAGAAAACTGCACCGTTAAAAAAATTAATGTATTACGTCTAATTCAACCATATGGAAAAGCATAATACATTTCAAAACCCCTTTAAGCTGGTCCCATCCCCAATCTGAGAATTATGCGAATTTTTTCAGCAGCCTTGTATATGATATATAGATTTGAATCTATTAACTACGTGCATCCCAAAATTTAGTTCACTTAATAGATACATATACTTCAGTCAAAAAATTACCTTCAGCAAATTCCTGTAATAAGGAGAACGGTACGTGAATACTTTCGTGCAGCCCTGTATTTGAGGCATAGAATTTATAAATAACGAGTAAGATACAAAAAATTAATTAAATTTAAAAGCGCATACCGAATTTTAAACCGTATACTTCCAGTAATTATTACTCAAAGACAGTACTGCACTTTAACTGATTTCTTCTGTGTGTCCCTGTAAATGAATAAAAAAGGCTATGGATGCCTGTTCTAACGTGATCATAGTGAAATTCGGTGATTTATATCAGTTTCCATACGTTTGAAATAGCGTAATGTCATTAAAATACTCTGCAAACGATTTCCCCCCGTATACCATAATGTAATGGAATACTTTTGAGTGCCCCTGTAAATGAACGATTAATCCTACATACTTCATATACAATACCAAACATGCTTTGGTGACCCTAAATAACTTTTATCAATTTCATGAAAATCCGAGTATATTTACGGGAGTTAGAGCGTGGACAGACGGCCAGACAAACCGAATGCATAACACTTTTCAACTTAAGGTGTTAAAAAACGATGTTCATATATTACTCTTCATAGAATATTGAAATCTAGAACACCCTATACTAAAATCTTTCATTAAAGAAAAGAATAATCCGTTCAACAATTTTTTATAATCTACAACGATTTTGAAAATTTTTACTTGAAATACGTATTGTTTAAATTTTACGAATTTCCCTTTTCATTATCAACACTCACTTTTGAAGTAGTCCAGCACTAAAAATTTTATTTTTTTTTTTATTACTTTCATTTAATTTTCAGTTGTTTTCATTTAGCCTTACTAAATGTTGTTGAAGCTGGAAAGTACATTACAAAAACAATGACTTTTAATCAAATTAAGTCTTCATTTCTATAAATTGTCCTATGTTCACGTCCCGTCAGGCGAAGACACCCGCGTTCCGAAAGTGAAAGTACTAACTTTATAAAAAATATCTGCAACCAAATTGGGTTGGGTTGGGTTGGGTTGATTTTTGACGGCCAATTATCTACACGAGGGATATAGGCCCGGGGCGAGTGCCCTCCGTGGGGGTCTTTCTAAGGGAACCTAATCCGTATTAACGCATGGAAGATCCACGGCTCGAAGAAAACCACGAAAACTCCAAACGATTAGGCCGACGGGCGCGATTGGGATCGAATCCAGCACCTCCCGTCTACCAGCTTCGAGAGCAGTACCTCTCGGCCACTGGTGGGGCTGCAACCAAATTGGAAAAAGTAAAATTGGAAAAAGTAAAATGGGACAGATGTAAAGATCGACGTCAACAATACAATGCAAAAAAAGATTATTTAAAATGATCGAAATGCTAACCAGATATTGGCAAAGTACCTCCTCATATCGTTTATCATTAGCTCGCGAGTATCTTCGCCTGACGGACAGCAACACTCTCGAGCTAATGCTAATCCTATGGGGAGGGATTTTTCTAATATCTCGTTTGCATATCGACATTTTTAAATATATATATATATATATATATATTTGCATTGGGTAGCCAAGATCCGTCTCCATATCGCATCTTTTTTACTTTTTCGATTTTGGTTGCAGATATTTTTTAGACTGACACTTTCATTTTCAGAATCGGTTTTGAAAGTGAAAGTAACTTTATAAAAAATATCTGCGGCCAAAATCGAAAAAGTAAAAAAGGTGCGATGTAGAAACGGACCTCGGTTATCCAATGCAAAAAAAAGTATTTTTTAAATGTCGAAATGCAAACGAGATATTAGATAAATCCCTCCCCATAGGATTAGCATTAGCTCGAGAGTGTCTTCGCCGGCAAGGACAGGAGCCTTAAGTTTTGAAGCCAATCGTAATTTAAATCAGTTTGATTTTTAATTCTGTAAATGAAGTAAGTTGTGTTTATTTCATGTTTAACGATTTCAAACATCGCGACCATAAACTGAATAAAAAAGTAAATAGTACGTCGTAGAAATTAATAAAAATAAAGGGTTACACTATCAAATCTTAATATTTCATTTTTCTTGCATGTTTGGTATTCGAATAATTGTTTTTAATTGTTCATTTCAAAATGTTATCTTAAGTGTTATTATGTGCACTATATTTATTTATTTATTTTATTTATTTATTTGCAGGTCAGGGCCGAGTAAATCAATTAGGTAAGTAAATGATGTTAAATTATTATTTTGCTATTATTATTGTAAATTTGAGTTGAAAATTATACTGGTGTGATAAGAAGTTAGTAAAAAAAAAAATAACTTTTAGTTATTAATTAGGTAACGGCAAGAATGTACTAATTACTCTCAAATAATTATTAAAAAATATTTTAACAAATAAAAATATTTTTTGCAAGAAATTATAAATGTTGGATTTGTAGCAGGGAGGCAAAGGAGAAATGAAAAGTTCGATCTAATTTTTAAATATTTAATGCAATTTCTCTTAAACAATGATTTTATGAAAATATGAACAGATGATAAACTTTCAATAATTAACGGTCCACAAAGACGATCTCTCTGTGACCAATGCTTTGGACCCTCTACCAGGCTGTCCGAGCTGCAGCAGCTTCAAGAAAAATAGCGCTTTTGCATCTTGGACTGGATTCTTCGCATGCGGTTTTGCCTCGTCTCTGATCTGCTGTAATTCCAAGCGTATTCCAAGGAATTCCCTGCTGTAATTCCACATAAATCATACCGGGTAGCCACAGTTAAAACATTCGTACTAGGCTTCAAATTTTGTGTACATACTATTCAAGACATGGAAAACGGATTACGCAAAAAAAAAAAAAAAAAAAAAAAAAAGGTTCAGAAACACAAATAGATGGCACTGTACAACAGAAAATAGGGGAAAATAAATAAAATGAATAATATAAAAACCAAATACATGAAAAATAAACTTTTCCCGTTTTAATTTCTATTGTCCTAATGGGGGGGGGGGAGGGGGAATAAAGTAAATAAGCTTAAACTCCCATTGTAACTGCATTTTCATTTTGTGAGCCAGGGGCGCGCCGACCCAGTGTGCAAAGTGTGCACCGCACACAGGCGCCAGAATAGTAAAGGTGCCAAATAGTTTAGGCGAAGCTGAAAAATTTGAAAAACTTTTATCCAATTTAAATTTATTAAAGCGGTATTTAAAATCGAAAGTGTGTCATTTCTGATGACACATTTATGAGTTCATTTTTACTTTTAAGATATATGAAATTTGCAGATGCTCGTCAGCGGCGTAGCTTTAGGGTAGGGGGGAGTCTCAAACCGAAAGGTGCCATGGTGTCGAAAGGTCACGGTCGTAAGGCGCCACTGAAGGCTTAAGGGTGCCGTCATGCGCCTAAAATAAATTTTAAAAAGTGCTAGGAGCATAAAAAATCGGAAGGGCGACCGCGAATGCCCCTTTTGACATCCCTGCTCTAGATCAGATCTGTCCAACTTTTCAGAAAACAGGACGCACTACAGTTGGAGGCAAACATGGAAAGCTCCATTATTCAAATGATTGAAAATATATAACACTTCTATCTTACTGTAGTATTGGTGGTGATACACATACTGACGACATAAAAACGAGTAGTATATTAAATGGCATAATGGTAAAGCAGCATAAGCCCCTAGGTTATGCACGGTTCCCATGTAAAAGTAAATTGCCGAAAAAAGCACAAATCAATCACAGCAATGGGCTACATTATTATAACAAAAACAATAAATAAATAAAACAGGATGGAGCTCAAAATGCAATGCATTTAAAAAAAAGAAATGAAAAACGCCATTCGATTCCAATGCAATTTAATAGCCATGCCTAACATTGTATGCTTTTACGCATAAAAACGAGCCCATGAGCATGTAAGGAAGTTTCATTTCATTTACAGTAGGGAAACATGTTTTTGAGAACAACCTCAAAATTAATTACGTTTTATTGAAATTTTAATTGGATATTTTATAGATTTGCTTCGAACAAATTATAATAGATCAAACGCTAGTTTCACTCGCGCACAGAGGGTTCATACAATAAATTTATTAATTTCTAACTACAATCTTACAAAATATAGTTGTTAAACGAATAATAAGACTTTTCAAATAACTCGGGATTATTTTATTAAATATTTTTCAATAATTGCCTTCAATAATTGAATTCAATTGGAATGAAAAACGCTGACTATTTATCATTGTGATCCGCCTTACCTAAAACAAAGGCCTTGTACAAAATTTAATATTGCCATTGTGCCAAGTACGCTTTGAAAGGAGGTTACAAAGTTGCATGGCCACTTTGGTCTGTGCCACGTCTTTTTAGATAGGTTTTTAATTAATATCTCAGCTAATCACCGACAATTCTTTTGGAAAATCATTATCGACAGTCCTTGGATGATTTCACGTCGATAGGTACCTCGAACTCTCCTCAACTCCCCCGCTGAGCGCCAGCAAGAGAAAGTTTATGTATAAAGGAAAACTGCGATTTTCGGAAAAATTGTATGACGTAGGATAATCTCTATAGTTTTCCTGAAAGGTTTAAATAAATTCCTACTACTTCTAATTTTTTCGTAATTTTATTTTTAGTAGATTTGGAAAAAGTAGGGGAGACATAATTTTCGACGAATTTCTGAAAACATAATTGTATCTATTATTGTATATATTTTTGAGTTCTGCGTTACGAGGTTTCTCGAACGCAGAACTCAAAAATCACCCCCCCCCACACACACACACACACACTTAAATACGTACCCGTTCATGGGGGAAAAGCTGCTAATTGTTGAGATTTGTTATGTAAATGTTTTTCTTAATTTTTGGAAAACTGTATGGGGTAGTAATGAACAAATTAAAACTTTAAAATAACCTCTACTGATAAAAAAAATAAGTTAAGAGGTGGGGAGTGAGTGCTTAGAAATATCCAGGCCAAAATCTTTAAAACAATATGTCACATGAAAAAATTAATTTTCTCCCCCACGAGGGGAAATGCCACCTAATAGTCTGGGGTAAAGCCCTGCATTGGGTCGGGTTACCCGAACCCGACCCGACCCGCACTCGGCGCTATATTTTCGCGTTGCGGGTCGGGTCGGGTTGAGTTTAAATATTTTTGTTTGTGGGTCGGGCTGGCTTTCATTGTTTCGGGTTCGGGTTGGCTTTTTGACTCTTTCGGGTCGGGTTCGCGTTGATCAGATTTTTTAAAAGAATGTAGGAAATATTTTTTCACGTTAAAAAGCCTTTATAAAAACGCAGATCAAGGTTTCACAAAAGAAAAACGCTTGCCTGTCTGTTTTGTCTTTAGTCGCCCTTTCAAGAGTCTTCGACATAACAAATTGCATTATATTTTTATCGTATTTTAAAAATACAATACGCAACAAAACGCTAAATGGTCCTTCTTGTCTATCACACAGTACTTGTCAAAGTTAGAAGTATCAAGACTTATAGAACATTAGCAATCGCAATCTGTTTTGCAATGATTAAAAATGAATTTAACATTTGGAGATTCAAATTTTAAATCTCCACAGTTCCTAAACTACTTGACTAAATGCCTTTCTGTTTAGTTTTCTTAAGTAAAATTTAATGACAAAGCCAAATATGATGTAAAAATTATTGCGTTTGTATTCAGAATTTCAGAGTTCGGTACAACTTTAGAAGTATGAAGATGAGCCTTAAGATTTTTTTTATATAACTTGAAAGAATACATAATTTTCTATCGAATGTTTATTTAATTGTTTTCAGGAAAATTTTGGTGAGTAAAATGCATGGGGTCATTATTTCATTTGACCGACTGCACCTTAAAACCGTCAGATACAAATGATATTTATTCTTGAAATTGGCCATCATATGAAATTAGAGAGCACTCATCTTAGACTGATGTAGTTATTTGCAGAGAAAAAGAGTATCAGGGAAAGAAAAGTTTTCTGAGGAAAAATTAGAGCATGTGTCCCCTTTAATGGAGAACTACCATCGTAATATAGTATTACCGTGGTAGTGCTTGAAGTGACCTATGTAGTACTAATATACATTAGCTGAATCAGTATTGCACATATATTAAGTGCACCTGTTACACAAATTTAATTAAAATTGTTTTTTTAATAAAATTCTTCTGAATTAATACATTATTTTTTTACACTCTTCATTATAATAAAAAAAAAAGACATTTAAATTCAATATTTCAATGTAAAATGTTGAGGTTCTTTAAAATTTAAGAGTTGTAGGAAGTTTAAAGTTCTAAATTTTCATTCTTTTTCAGCAATCCATTATAAATATTTTCACAGCTATATTTAACTGAAAAATAAATACCCAGAAAAATACCCAAAGGGGTTATTTTACATCACTGGGTGCACCAGGACAGGCTTTCGACTATCCTCACAAAAATTTTGAGCCTCGTTTTAATTTAGAACTTGGATTCATTGCACGAAAATTGGGAATTCGAAAAATAAAAAAATCTGACAGAGAAGGAAGGGTTAAGAGTGTGACATGGTAAAGATACGCTTAGCTTCATAGCAATGTAAACGTCAAAATGAATATGCCTTTTTCATAACAATTGTTATACTGGGTGTCCGGTCTCAACGGTGTCCAACGGCTGATTCCTAAACCGTTAGTCATAGCCATATAGTTCAAATTACAAAAATGTTTTAAATCAGGTAAAGAAATATTTAAAAAGCGATTTGGGTCAATAAAAACATCTCTTAAAAAATTACGAAATTTAAATTTTTATACGGTCCCCCGGTCCTATAAAATTTATTTAGTAAAATTTTCCTATCACACTGACAAGTAAGACAAAAAAAAAGTCCCATTCCTATAACACTAAAATTGAGCGAGTTATGAAACTTTAAAAATGTATGACTTATGCCACGTTTCTGCCCTGAAAACAAATGAGTTCGGCTTGGCTTTGAGGGGTCACGTACGAAGTGCATAAAGTATTCAAAGATGTTATTTCATGTGTATCTGCGCTTTGAAAAAAATCGTACAAGTATTACGATTAAGTTAACATTTATTAAGTTTCAGATTGGCTAAAATAACATATGTTTTATTTTGTCAGGATTTGAGACTGTTTCTTTTATGATTTCTTTTAACAAAAATGTGTTATTTTTATAAGTTTTTATGTTACTTCAACGATCGTATGTATGTTTTTCCAGTTCAAAATTCGTACTCGAACTTTAACTCACTTTTAAATATCCGATCGAGATTACATTTTACATACTGGCGCAAATCCAATAACAATCTAATATTATGATTTTCGGTGGTTACCATTTATACTTATTTTACAAGATAACACAAAAAATTTCGGATAGATTACCGCCAAGATGTTTAAGAAAAAGTTTTAGATTAGATAATACAAGACTGAGATTGTTTTTTTTTTTTTTTACTTTTATGTATTTTTTAGCACTGAATCCGAAAATTACCTTAATTTTTAACCATCATGTCAGGATATTTCGGAAATCATAAATTGTCAAATTTAAAGAATAACAAAAATCGGATACTATAAAGTAGAGGAGATGGTTGTGTTTTTTAACTTTTGATAATTGATTTTTACGTACTTTTTAGCACTGAATCTGAAAATGACCTACATTTTTAACCATCACGTTAGAATTTTTTTGCAAATCGTAAATGTGTAAGTTAAAATATAGCGAAAATCTCATATTATAAAACATATGTAAAACTTTTTTGTTTTATTTTATTTTATTTTATTCAATAATTTATTCGATATTTTTGCTTATCCTGGGATTCTTACAGCTAAATAGCTGAGTGGTCCGATGAGATGAGGGAGGAGATTCAATTTTAACTTTGAACTTTTTAACTTTGAAATTTGCGAAAAATCCTGATGTGATGGTTAAAAATGAAGGTCAATTTCAGATTCAGCGGTACACAATACATAAGAATCAATTATCAAAAGCTAAAAAACATGACATAACCCAACTTTCACAGGCTAGTGTAATTTAATAATATTTCAAAATACGTATCATTTTGTAAAGAATTGAGGCTGTTAATTTAGCATCATTTTATTTAACAAAATTTCTGTTTTTCTTTCTTCTTAAATGTTTATTACAAATTGTATATTTTGCATTAATATGTCAGAATGATTAAAGATTTCAAATTTATATTGCAATGTTAATTTTACTCTCAACCATTTTTACTTTCTTCTATCTTAACAAGAAGAAAGTATTGGATTCGTGAAAATTTTCGACTTTCGGTTTTCGATGGATTTACACGTTTTAGGGGTCAGAGATTCCGAAAAACATGTTTTTACAAAATGTCTGTCTGTCTGTATGTGACAGAAATTTTGCGGGCGCTCTATCTCAAGAACTAATGTGCGGAATTTATTAAAAATTTATATTCAGTTAGTCCCTCATATAAATTGGTGCTGATTAGTTTTTGGTATAAATCATTCAACAGGTGGCGCTGCTATGCAGCCTTTTTCACGATTTCAGCAATAGCTCAATCTCCAGAACTAATGCAAGGATTTTCATCAAACTTCAGATTCAGTTAGTCCTGGACATGAATTAAAGTTTTGCACATTTTGGTGTAAATCGCTCAACAGGCTATGCTGCTATACTGCATTTTTTGCGATTTCCGCAATAGCTCTATCTCAACAACTGATGACTGGATTTTCATCAAACTTCAGATTCAAGTGTACTTTGATATGAATTAGTGCTGTTTGTGTTTTGGTGCAAATCGCTCGACAGGTGGCGCTGCTATGCAGCCTTTTTCAGAATTTCCAGCATTGCTCTATCTCTAGAACTAATGCACGAACTTTCATCAAACTTCAAATTCAGGTATACCTTGATATGACTTCACGTTTTATAGATTTTGGTGTAAATCGCTCAACAGGTGGCGCTGCTATGCTGTATTTTTTGCAATTTCCGTAATAGCTCTATCTCAAGAACTAATGCTCGGATTTTCAACAAACTTTAGATTCAGGTAGGACCTTGATATGAATTAGTGCTGTTTATGTTTTGGTGCAAATCGCTCAACAGGTGGCGCTGCTATGCTGCATTTTTCAGAATTTCCATCATAGTTGTATCTCAATAACTAATGCACGAATTTTCATCAAACTTCAGATTCAGGTATACCTTGATATCAATTAGTGTTATTTATGTTTTGGTGTAAATCGCTCAACAGGTGGCGCTGCTATGCTACATTTTTTCGTATTTCCGCTATAGTTCTATCTCTAGAACTAATGGACGAATTTTCATCAAACTTCAAATTCAGATATAATTTGATATGAATTGATGCTAAATTGATATAATTTTTTGTACTATTTAAAGGATTTAATTAACGTGATTTATATAGAAGAAAGTTTTGTGATGGCCACAACATACTAGTTTAATATGTCTGTCAAAATTATATTTCGACTAAATTTGTGAATGACCCCCAATTTGCAGTAAAAAAAATGCTCCAACTTTAAACAGCTATTACTCGGTCAATTTTAACCGTAGAATAACGGGACTTTTTGTGTATTACTTGTCAGTGTAAAAGGAAAATTTTACTAAATATAACTTATAGGACCGGGGGACCGTATAAAAATTTAAATTTCGTAATTTTTTAAGAAATGTTTTTATTGACCCAAATCGCTTTTAAAATATTTCTTTACCTGATTTTAAACATTTTTGTAATTGGAACTATATGTCTATGACTAACGGTTTAGGCATTAGCCATTGGACACCGTTGAGACCGGACACACTGTATAGCCAGCATAGGGGTTCTGTATTTGCTAATATAAAATCAAATGTTCCGGGACTGGAACATTTTCGAATGCACCCCTGATTATAATATACGTGTGGTAATTGTTTAAGGCGCATCTTAATTGATGTTACATTATTTTAAAAGAAATAAAAGTACTATAACAAGTTCCGATGTAATACGGACACCATTAATTTGAGAAAATATTTTTCTACTTTTATGTGTATTTACCGTATTACAAGCACTCCTTTCTTGGTGTCATAGTGCTACCATTGATTAATTCAACACAGCTATGTTTCCAAATTAAAGTTTATTTGAACTGTTTTAAGTTTTAAGTATAAATATAAATAAAGATCAGATCTTAAAAATTCCGGTAGTAATGGAGGTAAAAGAAGTTGATTTATGTAGGAGGTATGTCATTTGTGGGGAGGGGGAGCAAACAGGTGAAGCACCCATTTTTTAGGGATGCCGTTATTTGTATAGCTGCCAACATTCCTTAAATTTAAAGTCAAACAACAATATTTTAAACCAGAAATTTAATTTAATAAATGAAATAAAAAAGAACCCTGTAGAAACAAGACACATTTCATTAAATAAATTTTCTGGTTCAAATTCTTTTATTTGATCTAAAGAAAACCATCGGAAGGTTGGCTTGGCAGCCATGCATTTATACTCATTGAAAAAAAAATATATATGTTTTTTTTTCTCTTTTTTTTTGGGGGGGGGGGGGTGTTTAGGAATATGGGGCGCCAACTGAAATTCTGCACACAGGCGCCGGATACTTCTGGCGCGCCCCTGTTGTGAGCACAAAATTTTCCATAAACCCATGGTTTGCAACCATGTTCTGGGTATAAAAGACGATAAAAACTGGGGAGAATGTTATTTCTTCTGCAACATTTCAATAATGACAAAGTAACGAGTCATGCGTTTCTGACAACCTGCCCATTTTGTTCCTCGGATCTTAATCCGTGTGATTTTTTGCAGTGGGAACACTTAAAAAATATTGTTTATCGAGTGCTTCTATTAATCTTGCCATACCTGAAAGAAGGTATCACTCTTTTGCAAGAAACCTCTCAGTCGACTATGTTAAGATCTACAGTTGAACAAACTGTCTACAGACTGTCGTTTTACAACTTCATGAAGGAAACTATATTGGGCAGCATCCCGTGCGTAGATAAGGCCCTTGTCACGAGAATATGTGGTACGTTCAAATAAAGTTTGTAAAGATGCATCTTTTCCGCATATGACCAGTTGTACAGCGCCATCTATCGGTGGTTTCTGAAACTGTGTTTTTCGCGGAATTCGTTTCCCTATGTCTTGAATAGCATGTACACAGCATTTGAAGATCATACTCTGAGTAGTTCAATATATAGAGAAGTCGAAGTAGGGGTGATTTAATTATGGCCAACCTGCACATCATATAACAGCAAAAGAACTTTTTTTGTGTGATGCTACTTTAAAAAAATCAAAATTCCTTAATAAAATTTAGCAGAAAATCCTGTTTACCTGTATTTTGTATCATCTTTCCTATTCATCTTACCTTTTTCTGTTCACCTCAGTTAGCTGTCATAACAGCGTAGTTCGGTTCCTTGGTATCCGAATATTAATTTTACTTTTCATCTCATTTGTTTTATAATAACATTTATTATTATCTTTTATTATATGCTGCGGGTGTTTTATCTAAATGTTTCAACTCTTCTTCAGGTGGTGTATTTATCAATGGTCGACCCCTTCCTAACCACGTTAGATTAAAAATCGTCGAATTAGCAGCTGCCGGTGTCCGTCCTTGTGTAATATCCAGAAAATTAAGAGTATCGCATGGATGCGTTTCTAAAATACTCAACAGATACCAGGTAAGTGTTTTATATTAATCTAGAAATTAGACTGGTCGCTGTTAAGATGACCAGATTTCGGGGTATGAAGTCCGAGATTCAAAATGAGAATGGTGATATCCCCCTTCCTTCCCAGATGTAAAAGTTTTTCTCGTCCACCTAAAATAATGTTGCCAAGTGTCCCGCGTAAATTGAGGTTCCAAATGCTCTGGACATAATATATATATAGTATATATATATATATTTGAATTTTATTTTACATTTTTATAATCTTTTTAAATATTAAACCATGGATATAGACCCAAGATAATTTCTTTTATAGTTCTTTATATGAATATGTTTCTTTCTTTAACTTTTATTTATTTATTTTTTACGGAAAAGAATGACAAACTTTTCTTTCTGAAACACACACATATGTATTCTTGATAATGGTTCTTGAAATATAACAAATACTGTAGATCAGCTCAATTTTTTTAATTGATATATTTTATTTAAGTATAAAGCATTCAAATAATAATAATAATGAAATAAAAATCATATAACTTCTCCATTAAGACAATATGTCATGATTGAAATGAATTACCGGCAAAAATATCACAGAAATCATTTTGCCGGACGTTGTGCTCGAACCTGCGTCCTCTACAAAAATTCTGAGCTTTAAGGCTGTTCTCAACTGCTCTGCTCAACAAGCGCAAAACGTTTTGACACATTTACAAATTAATTTTTTAATGAAAAGATATAAAATTGGAAAGCCTGACCATGGAAGCTATTTGGAATGGAACTGAGTTTTCCATTTTTTGATCAATCAATTACCTATTGCGTTATAAGCGATTTTGATCACGTGACACGGCATTTTCCTCCCCTTACTGACTGGATTTTCTTCTTTCATTCGGAAGTTCAGTTCAAAATGCCAACTTTGACGGTATTTTCTGAAAGATCCATTGCGTTTACAAGAAAACGGAAAAAACAGTTCGATGACATAGTTTCTGAATAACGACACCTTCTAGTTTCATGCGTTTCTGAACAAAAATTAATTAAAACTTATGTCAGAAAGTTGACCCTTTGGATTTGAGAAGAGCCTTAAAAACTGCTGAAAAACTGATCATCTTTCTTTAGTGATCTGATTTACATAGCGGGACACAACAATAAACTTAAGGGTGTATTCGAAAAAATATTTTTCTACCCTCAACAGTTCGAAATTTTCTGAGACATTTTCAGACTCATTTTTAAAAGTAAAAACATGAAACTTGCTGGGGTGATTTCTGAAGACATGTTTAACATGCCGTGTGATTTCATTTTCAGCTCAATTAAATAGAATTTGATTTTTAAACAATTATTTTCTCAGTATGACCATTTTTTTCATTCCCAGATCGCCCGCTTCGGAAAATTCGGTTCAAAACGCCAACTTTGACAGCGTTTTTTACAGTATTTTCTGCATTTATCAAAAAATTAAGAAGCACGGCACATTATATAGTTTCTAAATAAGAGAATTTCCCGGTTTGATGCGTTTGAGAGCAAAAATGAATCAGAAAATAAGCAGTTTGGATCGGAATACACCCTTAAACCATTTTTGTTTAACAGTAAAATAAGTTCATGTTATTAAAAAAAAATTCTAGAACGTATCAAAATTTTACAATTAACAATTCTTATTTGTAAACTACAAAAATACAGCATATTGTAAATAAAATAAGAAAACCCATATAGAAAGCAAATTTTAAAATATTTCTGTTACTCACGTTAGATGGCGCTAGTAGCAGGGCAACCATGTGGTTTCTGAGCATGTGTACAGCGGTCAAAGAAAACTGGATTGTCAGGTCTGTTATTATGATAAGAGGGTCTTGCATAATATTTATATTATTCTATTAATATAATGCCTATATTAGGAAAGTTAAACAATAGTGGTTTCCGAACAGAATTCTAGATTAAAATTAGTAAAATAATAACTTTATACAAAGAAATACTAAAAGTAAAGAAGCAAAACCTTTACACATACGAAAACATTTGAAATAACAAATGCATAGAAATAAATGATAAAAAGTCATAAAAGTAATTTAATTAATATTATGCTATTAAATGATAAAAGAGTAATATATATGTTTAATTTGCACTCTTTATATTTTATTTATAATTTCTACATTTACGGTTTAAAATCTTTTCTTGTTGCAGTTTCGCAGTCAGTTGACCTATTTTTGCGAGCGTGGTTTTAAGTTCAACAGCATAAGTATATTTCCACTGTTTGTTTGTTTTTAATTCGTCTACAGTGATAAACATAAAAAATATTTGGCGGTTTATCACCTCCGTCCGGCTAACGGAAAAATATCTCCAAATTAATTTATTGATTTATAATTAACTTCTAAAAGTATTGAAATATTGTAATCTCATCGGAAACGCACCTGTGCATAGTTTTTTTTTTTTTTTTTTTTTTTTTTTTTTTTTTTTTTTTTAATATTCTTGCATATGAGAAAGTGAATGAAAATTCGTTTACAAAATCACACCTTTACATACATGAAACAAGTCAAGTTAAAAACAAGAAAGAAAAATCATGCATCAAGCATAGATTATCAAACACTTTCCAACACATTCACATAGCTGCCAACTTGTACGGATTTTTCTTACCACTAAAATTTTATAGACTAAAATTATTCTAAAATTTTTGACTTATTTAAACGTTAAAATTTCTTAAAATTCATTGATTCAATTAACTAAAATTTTCTATTAAATTTCAGCGGTATGAAAAAACCGTACAAGTTGGCAGCTATGCATTCAGAATAGCTCAACAAAGCTTCCCCATTTAATAAATTTGAAATATGATGTCTAATTGAACCATATTTGGAACATAACATATTGGAAATTCCAGTTTCTGGAACTCCCATCTACAGTCGGAAAATTATCTGAATTCTTTGAGCAGCTTTGTATATGATATATACCGGGTGTCCCAAAAAGGACTGACTGATTTTAAAATTCAATAACTTGCAAACGGTGACAGATATTTAAAAAATTCTTGCAGGAGGGTTATGCATAAGGTCAAAAGTTTTTTTTACAGTGATTTTCAATTTTAGTTCGAATTACAAACAATAGATGGCGCTGTAAGCAATAGTCGCTAAATACAGGCTCGATTTCTGGTCTTTTCTCTTGTTCCATGCTGAAAAAGGAGATGGAAATGTATTATCCTGGCCACGAAGTACCAAAAATCGAGCCTGAATTCAGCGTCTATTGATCGCAGCGCCATCTATTGTTTGTAATTCGAACTAAAATTGAAAATCACTGTAAAAAAACTTTTGACCTTATGCATAACCCTCCTGCAAGAATTTTTTAAATATCTGTATCGTTTGCAAGTAATTGAATTTTAAAATCAGTCAGTCCTTTTTGGAACACCCGGTATATATGTTATAACACTCGGTTTGGAGTCGTGACTTGGCGGTATTAGTACTTAAAGAAAACACACCATTGTTCAGACATTCTTTTATTTTGCGTAGAGACATCTTAGCTGGATTGCAGTCATCCAAGGCGCACCCGCCGGTGTCAATTCCGCAGCCCCGAGCCTATGTCTGTTCCCAATCGCGGCTCGTAGCGATCTGCCTGAATTTTAAGTTCTAAGAGAAGATCACCACTTGAAGACTACTTTTAGACAATTTATTGCCTTTGACTGTTTTATATTAGATGCTCAGTAATTCTGGATAATTAGCTTTCAATTTAGTGTAAGTTACATGTTCATGCTCTCCCGAGATTTAAAAGTTATAAATGCTTGATAATTGGGCCATGTGTTGCGAGTTACTTCTGAATTTAATTGGAATTTGAAGTAGCAAGGAAATTATGATGTTTGAGAAGTGCCAAAACATCGAACATATGTACTGATGATTATCGAAACTATAGGTTATACTTGATAAGATCCTCCTGGGGTTCTAACGATTTGAAGTGCTACTTGGGGCAGATATAGAAATTAAGTTAGCAACTAAGGGGAAGGTATACTAATTGAAAAAGTATATAGAGCATCTTACAATTTTATAACATATATATTTGTATATATTAACTAAATGCATGCAAAAATTCTGTTTAGTTAGGAAATACATACCTCAGTTGAAAATTCCCCTTTAGCGATTTCCTCTAGGATAATGGTACGTGAATTCTTTTGTGCAGCCTGTATACGAGGTACAGAATTTATACACAACGAGCAACATGCAAAAGATTAGTTCAATTTAAAAGTGCATGCCGGAATTGAAAACGTAGTTCCAGAAATTATTTGTCAAAGGCAGTAATATAACCTATTTCTTTTGTGCGTCCCTGTAAATGAACGACAAATGCTATGAATGCACTATTCTGTAGTAATCCTCTTTTAGTGAAATTCTGTGATTTATATCAATTTCAATACATTTGAAATAGCATTATGTCGTTAAAATACTCTGCAAACGATTTTTTCCTTTGACAATAATATAAGAGACTTCTTTTGAGTGCTCCTGTAAATGAACTACTGATGCTACGTACTTCATTTTCAATACTGAACATGGTAGGGTAAACATGATTAACATATATCGATTGTATGAAAAGCCGAGTATATTTACGTGAGTTAGAGGGTGGACAGACGGACAGACAAACCGAATTCATAAACACTTTTCAACGTTTTTGGAAAGTGCTAAAAAGAGTGTAATAACAATCGATTCAAAGGAACTATAACAAAATAATAATAATATAATAATGAAGAAATAATTCCGTGTACGATTTTTATTGTAATTTTTTTAAAATCAAATATAATTATAGTAATTTACTTCCTCATCTTTAAGCTTCCCCTTTTCATACACTTTTTCAAATAGATTATACGTATATATTTACTTCAACTACTCTCACTGCTGACACTGACACTAATCTTTAAAGTGTAATGCTCATTGCTGGAATTTTTGCAATTAAAAATCTCCAGAATTTAATTGCTGTAACTTCTAGAATGATCATAGGTGCCAAGCATTGTAACTGAGATTTGAATACATGCCAGTTTTTTTTTTTCTTTCTTTTTCTGAAACATCACGACACTCACGTAAAACAAATTAGCTATTGTTGTTCTTTAAGTTTATATCAAGATATATTATATATATATATTTATATAGCAAATAATAGTAAGCATTTTAAAACCACTTGGAAAATGGTTTAAAAAAATAGTTCAAATATAGCGATAATAGAGGACATGTAGTCCACATGTTCATCAACGACGTATTTTTTATCGAATGAAACATTAAAAATTTATAAACGTTTCTTTACGTGACATTTACTTAACTGCTTGGTGTCTTAACACGCTACTTTGTATACTTAACTGTTAATTACTATTAACTTCAAATAAGTTAAAACTATTATCAACTAAGAAAGATTTGACTTTTTTCAAATTTTTTTCATTTATAATGGAATCCAAGAAAAAAGAATTTCTGCTTGTTTTAATATAAATGTAACACATTAATTTAATTAAAACATTTGACAATAATACGAGGGAAAGTCAGTAAGTAGGTTACAAACCAAATATGAGAGGTCGGAAAATAGTAGTAAATTGTTTTCAAATATGCCAATAGGTGGCAGCACCATCCAACTGTTAGATGTCAATTTTGAATTTATGAGTCAACAGTTGTACAAGATGAGCAGGGACATTCAAAAGTTGTTGACGAAGAACGAAGTGGTCGTCCTCTTGAGATTGCCAGAAAAGAAACAGTGCGGAAGGTTAAGAAAATGGTTAGAGCTGATTGACAAGCGAACAACAGTAGCCATCATAGCAACTGGAATAGGGTATTCACATGGTTTAACCCAGGTTGGGCATGAGCGCGCTCATTAAACGAAAGTTCACGAACTTAGTTCACTTTCTGTGAATGTTGAGTTGTATTCGACTCAATTTTTGGTAAACGAACACGAGCTGAACGAAAACTCAAAAAATCTGTGAGTTTGAACGAAATTTACAACTGAGCCTCAAATTTTCAGTGGTTATGAATACGTTTTTCCCATTCAAATGCCATTTAGAGGCGTAAACGGACTGGGGACGGATTGAGTCTGATCATCAGTTTTTCTGGGTCGAGCCCGAGTCTTGCTTTCTCTGGAGGCTCGGGCCTGGCCAAGTACATCTACCCATCTTAAAAAAAAAAAAAAAAAAAAATCAATTAATTTTAATTGTGGAATAATACACTGTAAAAAAAAATGGTAACTTTCCCTGTAAAATCCAGGAACGTTTCGCCTTTTATCAGGTTTTCAGAATAATTTAGCTCTTTCCTGTGAAATTCTGGTTTTCTTATCTGAAACGTTCCTGAACAAAAGTTGGAAACAGCAAAACGCTGCGGCCGCCATTTATTATTTTTTTTTCCTATAATCCGTTGCTCGCGCGCGAGTGTCGAAAACGAATTCCTTAAATGAATGTAAAAAAATCAATACGGAATGCAAATAAATCAATAGACGACATAATCCTTTACGTCTCTATTGTCAAGATAATTCAGATGAAAATACAATACCTCTGTGACATCACTAAGAGATTATCTCTCGTACTTGTCTGTGAAATCTTTAACGAGCAGACTGTGTAAAAAAAAAAAATACACCTATTATTTGGATCTGCATTAACCAGGGGACAATCAAATATGATTCTCACCTATTTTGATTAATTTAAAGTATGTTTTAGAGTTCTTATCTCTAATTATTCTTGTGAAAGGATTTCTTCAAATGGGCCTTAGATTTTCAGAAATTAGATGCCGAGTTTTAGCATACGTTTCAAATACCCATTAGTTTGCAGCTCTCAACGTGCCTTTCGTGGTGTGGACGCAGAAAGCTTGCACGCCACCCGTACGGCCCGGGTTCGATGCTACCTCTTGACTTTTTTTTTCTTTTTTAATTAATTTTATATTTTAACACTTTATTACAATTTGATTTAAATTTGACATATATTTGACACTTTGAATTGCTGCAAATTTGAATTTTTTTTTTTTTTCGGAAAAAATATACAATTACGTTTAGGTTTTTTTTTCATGAAAATTTATATGTATTTTATCTAACTTGTAAACTAACATAATCACTGACGAAAATCCAAAATATTTTATGTCTAGATTTTTTTTTCTAATTATTATTTACATTTATATATTTTTATATTTTAAGCAAAGTTCAGAAACAATATATCACATATATATTTACTTTATTGAATTTTAACTGAAAATTTATTTTTTCGTGTAAATTATAAATAATAATTTTGATGTCAATTTCAAAATATTTTTTCATTCTAACAAATAATGATAATAAAGCGAAAATTGTCAACTGGAAATGTAAAAATCGTCTGCGGATCCCGCATGCTGTGAAATGTCAGTAATGTCATAATGAAGGGAACGAACATCCAGAGTGAATTATGTCATCAGGTATCGGTCCGGATAGCCTAACAGGTAAGGCATTGGCACGGCACGCCAAGTATCCAGGTTCGATCCCTGGTCTGGACATTTTTCGCTCTTGTGCTACTCCAGCCTTGAATATGTCAGTAATGTTTTGCTGTCAACAGAAATATTCCTGGTATTTCGCAGGAAACTTACTGGCATTTCTGTAGAAAGTTTTTAACATATACAGTAAAGTACCAGTCATTTTCAAGAAATGTTTCTTGGAAATAATGGGCAACTCAGCTGCCCATTTTTTCCCAGGAACGTTGCGGAATTTTTTTTACAGTGTAGCGATTTAAAAATACATATATTTTTTGAAGAAAAAAAATTTGAACCAGGCCAAATTTTACTGTTATTTTACTGGACAGGTCAGAGCCGTGCCAGTCCAATGATTTTCATATGAGCTGGGACTGAAAATTTCTGCCTGTTCAGACCTCAAGAACAATGCAGTCTAGCCCCGTCGTGGGACTGAAAATAAATCCATCTGCATCCAATCCTCTAGAAAAAAACTAATCCCAAACCAAGGTCGGACCGAGTGTCAGGAAGGAAAATTGGGCTGGGCCCATGAAGACCCTTACATCGAATAACAAAAAGATTAGTTCACAAATTTTTATAAATTTGGATGGTAAAGTTCTAACATATTTGTGATAGCAATATTATTTAAACTTGGCTATCAGTAATGGCGTGATGTTCGGTTTTATCCTCAAAAAATAAATTATCTATTTCTCAATATAAAACAAAACATAGGTAAGATAAATTGGGCTTACCTTGTATTTATGTATATCCGTTTAACATCTGGTAATCTGCGTCCGGAAAAGGGTAAATCGATCCACATATTCTTCTTGTATTTCTGATTTTTATCCATATGTAATGATGGTGTGAACTTCCATGTCATTTAAAAAGACAATGTTTTTTGTGTGACTTGTAAATTTTAAATTTGTCCCGAAACTTTTAAATAGAGAAAAAATTAATATTTAATAAGAGCTTTAAGATATACATCTCTCCGTTGGAGAGTCAAGAATACAAGTTAAAAATAGAAAAATACATGTATAAATATTATCAGCAATAAAGAACAGGAAATTAGTGATATAAATCACAATAACAAATTATTTGTATCAATATTTATATTTATAGTAATTTAAAAATAAGAGTTTATATATGTCCATAGTTCTTAAGTATCGCGAAATGTTTATAATAACATATTTGTTTATGATTGTGCAATCACTTTTCACATTCACTCCCTTCTTTTAGATCGTAATCATTTTTGATGATTGCTTTTATAAATCACATTTGACACATGAAAAACAATTTACTTAGTTTAATTATTTTAATGTCCTTGTTTGGAGATTATATTTCACAATATCTGTCAACAATTCCCCCCTTAATCTCTTAACGAGGATTGTTCTGTAATTTCAATTTGTTTCTATTATTTAGAAATTCAAGCTTGGGCTCTGGTTTCGTAAGTATGTTCGCCGTCATTGACTTGCTTGGGCAATAACGCGTTTCTATAATTTTATCTTCTTTCAGCTGTTTAATCACATTATATTTAATGTCAATGTGCTTCGATTTATTAGAGAAATTTTCGGATTCTATCATTTGTATGCAGGATTTATTGTCTTCATAAATTACTATAGGCAATTTTTGCGGTATATCAAGATCTTCTAATGGTTTTAGCAGCCATATTAATTCTTGTGTTGCGCTCGCCGCTGCAACGAACTCTGCCCCTGCAGATGATTGTGCGACACACGTTTGTCGTTTCGTTATCCACTGTATTGGATTCTTTCCTAAAAGGAATAAATTGCCTGTTGTCGATCTTCTTGTTTTTAGATCTCCACCCCAATCTGCATCAGTATATACTTCCAGGATGGGTGGTTCTTCCGTGCTAATTACTAAACTTAAGTCTTTTGTTGAATAGAGATATCTTATTAATCTTTTAACACCTTTCCAATCTCTTTCAGACGGCGTTTCGTTTTTTCTACTCAAAATGTTTACCCCTACTAAAATATCGGGCCTACTTATTGTAGCAACGTATAACAGTGCACCTATTGCTTGTCGGTACTTAGTGTTGTTTGGCATTTGGCATTTGTGTTTCTTCATTGTCTAATCGTTGAAAGCCTATTTCCATTGGAGTGCCATAAGGCTTAGAATCTTCTAAATTAATTTTTTTTGCAATTTCTATTATTTTTCCTGTTTGATTTAGTTTAAAGCCGTTGTGAGTCTTTTGTATTTTTATCCCGAGGTAATTGGAAATTTGACCAAAATCTTCAAGTGCGTACTTAGATTTTAGTTTATCTATTATGTCATTTATATTTTCATCTTTTCCTGCGATTAGTATATCGTCCACGTATACTGCTATATAAACCGTGTTTTCCCCTTCTTTTCTTATAAATAAGCAATTATCAGCATTGCTCTGTTTAAATTTTAATTCTTTTAGTGTTTCACTAATGTTTGAATACCATGCTGTTGCAGCTTGTTTTAGTCCATATAAGGGCCTTTTTTAACTTACAAACCTTATTGGGTTCTCTAGTGTTTATATACCCTTTAGGTTGTGATACATACCCATTTTCTTCCAATTCACCATGTAAAAATGCCGTTTTGATGTAAATCTGTCTAATATTGAGATTGTGGTATGCTGCGGCAGTTATGAAGACTCTTAAACTTGTATGGGAAACTACTGGCTCATAAGTTTCATCGAAATCTACTCCATATTTTTGTCTAAATCCTTATGCGACCAATCTCGCTTTGTAACTCTTGATTTTTCCAAATTCGTCATATTTCGCTTTAAAAGTCCATTTCGACCCAATAACTCTTGCTCCTTCTGGGGGATCAACTAAACACCAGGTTTCATTTTCATTAAGGGAATTCATTTCCTCTTCTGTCGCTTTTATCCAGTTCTGTTTTTCTATAGGATTTTCTATACTTATCATATCTTCCCAACTGTTAGGTACATATACTGGATCGTGCCGGACTGCATAAGCAAACTTGTCCGGCGGCACACCTCTATTGGTTCTTTCTGATCTTCTCACTTGTGGAATTTGTTGTTGTAACGCGGGTGGTGGACTTAGTTCATTTTGTGTTGGTGTCAGATCAATTTCCATTTCATTCGTGTCTTTCTGTTGTGTTTGTTTGTTCGTTTCCGCGATTAACTCTCTTCTATCTAGATTTTCGTTAGTATCTGGTGTTCTGAAACCGTACTAGCACCGCAATACTGGATTATTTTTATTTTCTATAAATTTTACGCTTCTGGCCAATATTACTCTTCCGTCACTTGTATAGATTCTGTACGCCTTAGAGCGGCTGTCGTATCCGACAAAAGTGCCCTCTTCCGCTCTATTATCTAATTTTCCTCTCTTTGATTTGTGTATGTAGGCGTATGCAGTACAGCCAAAAACTTTGAGATATTTCAAATTTGGTCTCTTATTCATCCATAATTCATAGGGTGTGGTGCTTACCGATTTTGAAGGTAGCCGTTTCTGTAAGTGATTCGCGGTACATATGGTTTCCCCCCATAATTTGTGCGGGAGATTTGCTTCATTTAGCATACTTCTAACCATATCTAGTAGCGACCTATTCTTACGCTCTGCGACACCGTTTTGGCTTGGATTAAATGGTACGGTGAGCTGATGATGAATCCCATTTTCTTTTAGATATTTTTCTATTTCGTTACCCGTATATTCACCACCGTTGTCCGATCTTATCTCCGTAGGCATTTTTCCAAATTTGTTTTTCACCATTGAGATGTATTCTTTCAATTTTTCTGAAGCCTCACTTTTATTTGCAATTAAATAAATTACACAAAATCGCGTATAATCATCGATAAAAGTGACGAAGTATTTTTCCCCCCAATTGTGGGTGTATTTATAGGACCACATACATCAGAATGAACTAACTCGAGCCCTTTTTGTAGCTTTATATACACCTGATTTAGGAAATGGGGCCTCGCTGATTTTTGACTTGATGCATACCTCACATTTCGCATTATGTTTGCAGTTGTTGATTTTAATTCCCTCAACTAAGTCCTTTGATAACATGGACTTTATTGTGTCGTAGCTCCTATGCCCCATTCGCCTATGCCACAAATCTATGCAATTTGCATTTGAGCAGTTGTAGGTAACATTTGCATAGTGCTTGTGATTTTCATCTTTACTAACATGTATTTCATACAGATTGTTTTTAAGTTTACCTTGAAGTATAATCTTACCTTCATGAATTATGTCACATTTATCTTTTTCAAATTTGACTTTGCAACCGTTTTTAGTTGCTCTACTCACTGACAGCAGGTTAGTTTCTATGTCAGGAACGTATAGTACGTCACGCAATATAACTTGTTTGTTTTTATTTTCGGTATGAATTATTACCTCTCCAGATCCATATGAAATCAGTTTATTTCCATTAGCGACTGTGACGTTTGTTTCATTATTATTTGTAATTTTGGTAAAATATTCTTTTTAATTAACTATGTGGCTGGAACTGCCACTGTCCACTATAAAAGTGCCTTTATTTTCTGACTCTTCGGTTCGTAAAGCGACACTGTTGTTTTCATTTACTATGTGTTTCTTTCTTCAGGTTCCGGATTTTTATGTAAAGTATTTTCTTCATAAACTAGTGATGTTGAATTGTTTTTATTTTTATAGTGTCTGTTATTAGTGTAACTGTTGTTGTTTCTCGTTTTTAGAAACCAGCAGTCTTTATTTGAGTGGTTTTTCATTTTACAGTGTGAGCAGTACTTATTGCTGCCTCTTTTCTGTTCTGAATGATTAAATTTACCTTGTGTTTTATATGCTTTATTGCTGTTTTCGGAATTTTCACTATTATCTACTCTGCGAGTATATTCATCCGTAAGCTTGCTTTTTATAAATTGTACGATTATCTCAGCTTCATCTCTGGCCTCCAGGGCAGTAACTAGAGTATCGTAGGACGGTAGCAACGAGCACAGCAGCAGTACTGAAATGTGCGAGTCAGTTATGTTTTCGCCAATGGCTGACAGTTTATCCACTATCTCTAACATTTTTGTTATGTGGGCTGTCATATTGCCACCTTCAGTTAATTTTGTACCGTACAATTTTCGTAGCAAATACAGCTTACTAGAGAGATTAGATCTCTCATGGATTTGTTTAAGTGCGTCCCATGTTTGCCTAGCTGTACTTAAATTTTTGACATGCACTATTTGACTGTCGTCAATGGACAAATTTATTAAAGCCCTTGCTTTTCTGTCTTTCTTGGTCCAAGCATCGTTCAATGGAGTGGGGGCCTCTTCCGTAATAACTTCAATAAGTTCATCTCGAATCAATAGCATTTCGACCTCGAACCGCCAATTTGTATAATTGTTGGCGTTCAATTTTTCAATGGTCGTGCTATCTTTTGTAGAAGCCATAATGTTGCTAAGATTCGTTTTATTTTTTCTAATAAATTACCCTATCGGATTACCAGATTTTTATTCTTATCAATTAGTGACGACGTTTTTTTTTTTTTTATATTGAGAATTTTTTTTTTTTTTTTTCAGTCTCATAATGAATTTGGTAGCAATATTATTTAAACTTGGCTATCAGTAATGGCGTGATGTTCGGTTTTATCCTCAAAAAATAAATTATCTATTTCTCAATATAAAACAAAACATAGGTAAGATAAATTGGGCTTACCTTGTATTTATGTATATCCGTTTATCATCTGGTAATCTGCGTCCGGAAAAGGGTAAATCGATCCACATATTCTTCTTGTATTTCTGTTTTTTATCCATATGTAATGATGGTGTGAACTTCCATGTCATTTAAAAAGACAATGTTTTTTGTGTGACTTGTAAATTTTAAATTTGTCCCGAAACTTTTAAATAGAGAAAAAATTAATATTTAATAAGAGCTTTAAGATATACATCTCTCCGTTGGAGAGTCAAGAATACAAGTTAAAAATAGAAAAATACCTGTATAAATATTATCAGCAATAAAGAACAGGAAATTAGTGATATAAATCACAATAACAAATTATTTGTATCAATATTTATATTTATAGTAATTTAAAAATAAGAGTTTATATATGTCCATAGTTCTTAAGTATCGCGAAATGTTTATAATAACATATTTGTTTATGATTGTGCAATCACTTTTCACATTCACTTCCTTCTTTTAGATCGTAATCATTTTTGATGATTGCTTTTATAAATCACATTTGACACATGAAAAATAATTTACTTACCTGAATTATTTTAATGTCCTTGTTTGGAGATTATATTTCACAATATCTGTCAACAATTTGCAGGGGGGAAAAAACGAGTTTTTAGTGAACTTCGTTCACTTTCATAGATGAGTTTTTGTGTTGAACGAGTTCGTTTGAAAAATTTTGAATTTGAGCGTGAACTTCACTCATTTTTGGGAAATTGAACTTGAGTTTGAATTAGTTATTTTTTTTTTATTTTTATTTATTTATTTTTTTTGTGTGTGTGTGAGCGTACCCAACACTGTAAGCCTACAGCTGACTGATGCGGACGTTGAATTTGAGGTAGATAGATGGCTGAAAGAACAATCCAAAGACTTTTATGCAGCAGGTATTGGAAAACGCATAAAGAGATGGGACAAACGTATCAATGTAAATAGCGATTATACAGAGAAATAAACATGCTTTTCAAGTATGTATCTTGTTTTCCCTTTTGTTTACTGGCTTTTATAACCTACTTACCGACTTGCCCTCGTTATTGTATTTATAATGAAACTCTTTCAGAATGATTGTATATTCTTTTATAATATATATGAATCACATATTTAGTTGACATATTTGTGACGAGAAGTAGAATAGTATAAACAAGTTATATACTAATCTAGTATGATGTGGCCATCACAAAACTTTCTTCTATCTCATACACGTCAGTACTTCAAAATTCGCTATCACAGTGTCAAATTAAATGGCAATTTGTGCTCATCATGAGAATTCTAAAAAGACGAAATTCCGTACATTAGTTCTCGAGGTATGACAATCACTGAAATCGTGTAAATCAAGCGAAATGCAGCATAGCAGCGCCACCTATTGTGTTATTTACACCAGAACCTAATTATCACCAACTTATGTCAACGTCTAACTGAATATGAAGTTTCAGGAAAATTCGTGCATTAGTTCTTGAGATAGAGCTATTGCGCAAATGATGACAAATGCAGCATAGCAGCGCCATCTGTCCAGCGATTTACACCAACACATAATCAGCAGCAATATTAATCAAGTTATACTTAAATCTGAAGTTTGATGAAAATCCGTGCATTAGTTCTTATGAGATAGAGCTATTGAAGAAATAGTGCAAAATGCAGCACAACAGCGCCACCTATTAGGCGATTTACACCAACAAGTAGTCAGCATCATTTCATATCAAAGAGTAACTGAATCTGAAGTTTGATGAAAATGTGTCCATTAGTTCTTGAGCTAGAGCGCCCACAAAATTTGTGTCATATACATACATACATGCAGACAGACAGTCACAGACTCACAGACAGACATTTTGTAAAAACATGTTTTTTGGAATCTCTGACCCATAAAACGTGTAAATCCGTCGAAAACCGGAATTCGAAAATTTTCATGAATCCAATACTTTCTTCTTGTAAAGATAGAAGAAAGTAAAAATAAAATGAAAGAAGCAAAATCTTACATTTTTGTTTAAAAAGATTTTTGTAATTTAGATTCCACCTCCCGCAACAAACTGGCAAATAAAAGAACTCTTATTGCTGGATTTTTACGCAGTTTATTTTTCCTTGATGATAAAAAACTTAATTTACTTTAAGTCGTCATGTAGGGGAAAAAAAAGGGTTGGGTTGGGTTGATTTTTGACGGCCAATTATCTACACGAGGGATATAGGCCCGGGGGGAGTGCCCTCCGTGGGGGTCTTTCTAAGGGAACCTAATCCGTATTAACGCATGGAAGATCCACGGCTCGAAGAAAACCACGAAAACTCCGAACGATTAGGCCGACGGGCGCGATTGGGATCGAACCCAGCACCTCCCGTCTACCAGCTTCGAGAGCAAAACCTCTCGGCCACTGGTGGAGGAAAAAAAAAAGGATTAATCAATTAGTTTTAAAAAAAAGTAATCAGTCAAATTACACTAAAGTATTATATTTTTTGTTCAAAATCTATTTTCATATCCCTTTTCACTTTTCTTTTGAATACTTATTATTTACAAAAGGATGTGGGCTTTTTAACGATTTTTAATATTAAAGGACAGACAAAAAAAAAAAAAAAAAAAAAAAAAAAGAAAGAAAGAAAGAAAGAAAAAAGAATAATTTTTCGCGGGCAAAATTATTGAAATGCTTAAGATACTATTATTATAAATCAACAATTTATATATGTAAATGAAATGCGGGAAATTTACTTTTCCGAAAATCTCTTCTCATCATCCTGACAGCTTCCATCTGCTAATAAAATCTAGGATGAGTGGACGAAAAATTAAACATCTAATTAGAGCCGACGAATCATGAGCTTTTAAAAGCATGGGAACAGAAATCATAGTTGACAGGGGCTGTCAGGTTTTTTGAAGCTCGAACTTCAGAGCGAGGAGCTGCTTGCCGCATCATCTTGTCTTCCTCCTTCAAAACAAGAGAGAAAGAAAGTGAAAAGGTATTACTATTGTTCCCTATAAAGAGAGGTGGAATTAATTACTCATTCGAAAATAATTAGAAAATGGTTTTTAAAACGCTTTTCAATGCTTTTTGACTATAAAGATTTAGGGGTAATAAGAGGTGTGAAAAAATAGGCATTTAAAAAATAATAATAATTACTGTATGCTGTATAATGTTTTTAATTTTACATATCGTCGCCTCAGAGCAACAGTAGGACATAATCGAAAATGAGATGTTTGACATACTGCTATGAGAAACTGTGTCTGAATCTAGTGGAACAGTAAGGATTTTTACCCGACTGAAAAGAAGGGTTATGTGTTTCACGCGTATCTGTGTATGTGGATTTCTTTATACCCTCGAATCGAAACATCCCAACGGATGGATGGATTTTAATGAATGAGGTCTCTATCGATTCGTTTTAACGGCCAGATGGTTATAGGCTAGGTTTTGTTTTTATAAATTCTAAATGGCGGCCGTAAAATACAAAATGGCGGTAGAGACGAAAAAAAATTTACGCACCCTATTGAGTGGCATATCATTGGATAGGTCTTTCAAAATGAAGACGATGTTTCATTGACTATTTTACAGTCAGAAGCTCCGTTAAAATATTATACAACCTCGAAGTTGTGTATGTATTGTGGATCTCTAGCTTGACTGCAACTCTAACCATCATAGACATCTATAGACCTCATCAAAACAGTGTTTATAGATAAGAACTAACAATTAAACACAATTTAAAAGTCATCAATACAAGTAAATAAAAAAATAGGTAAGTAATATAAACAATTAATATAAAAAAGTATTTTAAGTCAATTCCTACTTAGGTCAATAAGATAATTTTTTTTTCTCCCATTCTTCTTTTCTCTTGAGTGGCGCTTAACCCGTTAACGGTCGCATTAAATTATGGTTTAAAAATTCAAATTGCTTATTGGCACCACTTTTTTAAAAAAGAAATGCTCACCTTGTTTAATGACAGGTAAAATTATACCATAATAACGCCAATTGCACTATTTTATAAAACTAGTGGGAATCAAACAGATCTGAAAAATCTGAAAAAAAGACACAGCCCGTGAATATGACGGGAGCGAGAATTAAGGGGTTAATATGCCTTGATCAAGAAGAGGGCTCTCTCGGTCTTAAAATACCTTGATCAAGAAGAGGGCTCTCTCGGTCTTAAAATACCTTGATCAAGAAGAGAGCTCTTTCATTATTGAAAATTAATTAATTTAATTTAATTTATGAATTAATATTTGAAAAAAAAACTGGATTAATATCAAGTGTCATCCACTACAAGTTTAAAAAAATTTATTTGAGCTTGATTGGATGAATAATAAATATTTTATTAACGATTGAAAATTTGAACAAGATATATATAACGAGAGTGTGAGCTAATAGTAGGAATTGAAAAAATAAAAAAATAGTTTCACATTGTTGAAAAATAATTAATTAGTTTGCTTTTTACGCAGTCGGGTTTTTTGATTTTTTAAATTTAATTGTTTATTTATAAAACACATCTGAGATCAGACTTGTATAAAAACAAAAACTTTCCTCGCACCATAAATATTGAGTAAAAAATTTTCTGCAAATTAATTTAATGGTTAATAAAAATTCGTCTTATATTATTTTGACGATATGAATTAAAAACCGTAGTTTAAAATAATTGCTATTTAAGTTAAAAATTAATTAATATTAATTAAAGAATAATTATTTTAATTAAAAAATAATAAAGCAAAAATCCATGATAAGAAGGAGTGAATTCTTTTCAATTATTTTGTCAATGCATTTACAAACAACCCAATCCTTAATATTGTGATCTATTCGCACAAAATGCCAGTCACTCTTATAACACAGCAGAATTATTAGATTTAACCTTCGTCGCCTATCTAAAAAGGCCCCACCAGTGGCCGAGAGGTTCTGCTCTCGAAGCTGGTAGACGGGAGGTGCTGGGTTCGATCCCAATCGCGCCCGTCGGCCTAATCGTTCGAAGTTTTCGTGGTTTTCTTCGAACCTTGGTTCTCCAAGCGTTAATACGGGTTAGGTTCCCTTAGAAAGACCTCCACGGAAGGCACCCCCCCCCCCTCAGGGCCCATATCCCACGTGCAGATAATTGGCCGACATAAATACAACCAACCTATCTAAAAAGTCACTGCAGCCGTCGGTGGAAAACCGACCGGCGATAAGTTTTAGTCTGCGGAAAATAGAAATAAATAGGTCTGTAATTACACTCAGAAATGAATATTCAGATTTCACGAAATTTTCTTCATTTTTGACGAAACGGTTTCCTGGGAAATGCTCCGAGCGAATGTTTCGTCAAATTGATGAAATTACTTTCTTCACTTGCTTGACTATATAAACTTCTTCAAAAGTTTCGTCAAAAGAGGGCTGTTGGTGCCATCTATCGAACAGTTCGGAAGCTCCTGTATTTATTGACCAGGGGAAGAAAAAATTCACTTCTCGTTTTCCTCAGGGTGATTCGAACTCGCGGCCTTTGGCGTGGGGGACCCTTGCTCTTCCGACCTGGCTATCGGGGACTTGTATAGCTGTGCTTTTAGATTGATGTAATGAATCCTGCTGCGTGTTTATATTTTTATAAGGTAGATTGTAATTTTATCGACGCTGCTAAAATTTCTGAAAGTTTTAAGTAAAGCTAATTTATTATTAAGGTTTTTTGCATGGTCAATGAATAATTATAATATGGCTTGATTAAATCGTTTATCAGTGAAATTTTCTTTGCTCAATGAATGGTTAGAATATGGTCTGATTAATTTGTTGCACACAAATAATGAATTGTGAAGTGCATATTGCGTGAGATTTTATCACTTTGAGTAAGTTGATAAGATTTTAACACTTTACTGTTTATAAAGGGGAGAGGGATCAATTATGTTTATTTTTAATTTGATTGAAAACAGAATATACTTCTTAAATAAATTAAAAAAAAAAAAAAGATAACCTGGAAGTTTGAAATTTTATTGACCAAATTTTCTTTTTGAATGTTTTTGAAGAACACGGGAAATATATTCTTTTCGAATTAAAACATAACGAACAACAACATAAATAAAAATAATAATAAGCATTCCTAAAAATTTTAACAGCTAAAAAAATAACTAATGAAGAAACAATAACTACCTATATTTCAGTATTTTCTGAAAAGCACTAAAAAGTGCTGTTTTAAAATAAATTATAACAGGACTAACATAAGCAAATATCTGCTTTCTAAAATCGCAGGATTTGAGGAGGTACAGCAAACGTTTCCGTAAAATGCATTGAGTCTGACCGTGATTGAGGCAAAACTTTTGTCAAATATTTGAGAAATAATTGAGAATTACGTTTTGTTAAAAGTCACGTGATGTTGATAGGAAGTGATCGTCAAAAACGACGAAATACAGCTCGAGGATTGCTGAATCGTCAAAAGTGAGAGTTTTATTTCTGAGAGTGATGTCACAAAGATGTTTTGAGTCTTTAAACTTTGAATTGTGGACAAACAATATATAAATCGTACATAAAATTGGCGAATATTTTAAATTTTCGGTATTAAAAAAAGTTACAAAAATTAAAAATAAGTTTTTCTTAGCTTTTTTCCGCAAAGTTCTGAAATTTTCGGAAAATTTTCCCCTCACGGCGTTCGCGCGTGCGTCTATATTATACAGCTCTGTTTGAGATATATTAAACATAACTTTGTGTTTCAGAAGTTATTCCACTAGATGCAAACACAGTTACTCATAACAGTAAGTCACACATCTCATTTTTTAATATTACTTGATGTCCTATACTGTTGCCCTGAGGCGACGATATAACAACAAGTTTTTAAACTGTAATTTAAGCAAACTTCACGAAAATTTCAAATCAAAATATTAATTCTGTGCTAAGTTATTTGTTTGATTGTTAAACGTTCTCTTACAAATAGTGCATTGCGGCGAACATCAGTAAATGGTTTATCTGAAATCAATATAACAACAACAAAAAAGTATTAATTTAATACTTTATCTAGTGCATAATAGAAACTTTTTATAAAAAAGTAAATTAAGCAAAATGATGGTCTCTGAAAGTTCACTTATAAATTTTAAGGGAAAAAGACGCTTATTTATTGTTTATATAAAAAAAGTACTTATAAAAAATCTTTCGATTAAATACTGGTTTTTTAAACTGTAATTTAAGCAAACTTCACGAAAATTTGAAATCAAAATATTAATTCTGTACCAAGTTATTTGTTTGATTGTTAAACGTTCTCTTACAAATAGTGCATTGCGGCGAACATCAGTAAATGGTTTATCTGAAATCACTATAACAACAACAAAAAAGTATTAATTTAATACTTTATCTAGTGCATAATAGAAACTTTTTATAAAAAAGTAAATTAAGAAAAATGATGGTCTCTGAAAGTTCACTTAAAAATTTTAAGGGAAAAAGACGCTTATTTATTGTTTATATAAAAAAAGTACTTATAAAAAATCTTTCGATTAAACACTGGTTTTTTATGCCTGGAAATTTCTATATACATTTCATTTAAATCCGTCAATTTTTTTTTTTCTTTTTTTTTTTTTTTTTTTTTTGGAATATAGTGGCTACCATCTTTGAAAACGTAGTTTTGAAAAAAAAAATGCTCACTCTCCATCTCTTTATATAATATGTGACCAAGATTATTTATGGACGACCAAACTATTTAATCTGTCTTTTATTATTATTATTTACAAAAATTGACCTAAGAAATGGGAACAAATGCCTCTTTCCCAACACTACTAGTGCACATCAAGCAGTAATATTCTTCTTCTTTCGTACTTTTAATGTATGAACCAAGTTAAAAAGGTACTTCGTGCACATAAAGCGTCATCTTTTTTTCCTCCCTAACTGCATGACACGTGATTAGAATGTGGGGCGAGGGGGGGGGGGGGGTGAGGTCAATAAAACAGTAAGAAATACGACCAAGTTAATCGAGCAGTCAATCCAGCCTCTGTGGCATCCAAAATTGAATTCAATGCTAAACAAATTTCAAGTATATAATTCATACATTCAAAATCAGATGTTTGAGTACAGAATTAAAACATCACATTTATTTTAAGGAATAATAACATATAGTAAGTGATTATAAGTAATTCATTTGAAGGAAATCTATAAAACTTAATAAAAATTTCAAGAATAATTAATTATTCTTGATTGTATTATAAATATTTTTTTCCTGGCAAGTAGAAATTTTTTGCTGGCTACAGGATTTTATTAAACTTGTGAACACCTGTTGGGTTTAATTTTTAAATAATCTTTTCCTTTGAGTTTCACACATGTTATTTCATTTAAATTATCTATATATGTATATATATATATATATTATATAGACAGACTACAGAAAGATAGATAGATAGATATACATATAGATATATAATTTCAATTAATGTCTCGGTTAGGTGCTGTTTGAATAACATTCCTGGACATAATTACAAACTCAGATTATTCCATACGCATAAAAGGAATTTTTATTTTCAGATCTTTTCACTCATATTATAAAAGAAAAAAAAATCAAACAGTTTTCCTTTACTATGAAAGTCTTTAATTACAGTCTACTTCAACTTAATGACCGTCAATTCGTGACTTCGATAACTCTAAAATCGATTAAAACCATCCAGTTTTGCAATCATTTATGAAAGATGCTTCATTTTTACACGAAAAAGTAAAAAAAAAAAATGTTCATGTTTTATGATAAGAATGAAAATAATTGAAAAATTTATGTATGAAAAGATGAAAAGAATTTTGTGATTATGCCCAGAAAGTAAGAATTTGGATTCAGGAAACCTTTTCATAAAAATGAATTTCTCGTAAAGTGTAAAAGCTTTCGTTTTCTATTTCTTTTTCATTTTCATTTCTTCTGCTATTATTGCAATATGATAGATTTAGCTTTAACTAAATATCCATTTATAATCTATGAATACATTTATGTTTACTATTATTGTATCATAGATTTACTGTTAAATAAATCCAATTGTACTTTATGAATAAATTTTAAATGGAGTATTTTGGAGATAATTTAGTTCCTTAATTACAATTAATGTTATACTGAAATCACTTATGAATGTTGTTAACATGTTGTATAAATAAAAAAAGGAAAATGAATGAATTTTAAAAAGAATTTTTCAAACAAGTTTAAGAATATTAATATAGCCTATTTCTATTAATTGTTATAATAAAACCATTTATGTTTAATAGAGGCTTAAAGATTTGTTTTGGTGATACATCATCATTACTTTACCAAAAGCTAATTTCAATAAAGAGTAATAAAGAGCTAAGTACAATTGTGCAAGTAAAAATTCATAATATTGGTTCATAAAGATACATTATTTTTCTGAGCTATGGTTTTCTGAAATCCTTTTTAAAATACCTAAGTCATATAATAGTACGTAAATTCAATATGTAGTAAACGATTATATGATATTCAGGATCATAATGTAAATCTTTTTTTTTTTTTTTTTTTCTGTAGAAAAAAAATCCAAATTAAACAGGTTATTCTATTATAGAAAGTATTTTTTGCGTCTACACATGTTTTAAAACTAAAAAAATCGTTTAGTATTTCGAAAACTGCACCAAAGTATCAGAACACTTGAATTCAAATAACTTCATGAGTATGTTAGAAAATAACGAGTTTTGATTACACGAATTTGCTAAGTAAGGAGAAACGATAAAAACGAACACTGAAGAATGAAATAATTTTAGATTAAATTTTAAAAATACTAATCATACAAATTCGCTAAATTAAAAAATGCGAGAAGTTTTCTCATAGAAACTATTTCATCGTGATATCACTGGTAAAAGATATGTTTGTTTCTGTACAGGGTGATTCATATCAAAACAATAGGCTATCTCCTTAATTAATGTCCCTAGGCACATACTTCCAATTGCAAAGTTTCATTAAAAAAAGGTGGAAATTTTGATGAGATAAGTTACAACTCCATGGGAGGTCTATTTGAGAAAATACGAAAATTAAAATCTTATACGGCCCCTGTAGGGTAAAATGTCCAATTGGGAATTTTTTCTTTATCCATACCTGAATTAAACACAAAAAGTTCCATCTTCGTATCTGCAAAACTCGATCGACGATCACGAGATGATTTGATGATTTATGATATGATGATTTGTTAAAAATACGAAAGTTTTTCACATGGAAACTGCTTCATCGTGATGTCACTGATCAAATATAATGTTTGTTTCTATATAATTTGTGTCAATGTGATTTGTTAAAAATACCAGAGGTTTTTACTTGGAAACAGTTTCATCATTATATCACTGATAAAGAATATGACTAAATTTATGTAAAAGAAGCATCGGTTTCATCTCACAACGGAAGGCTTAGTTTTCACTTCTGATAGTACTGGCAGGTTCCCACACTCAACAACTCAAAATTTTCTGACACATTTTCAGACTCATTTTTAAAGGTGAAAACATGAAACTTGCTGACATGATTTTTGAAGAGATGTATAAGCGGCCGTGTATTTTCATTTTTTGGTTAATTAATTAGAACTTGATTTATAAACAATTATTTTCTCAGTATGACAATTTTTGTCGTTCCCAGCTCTCTCGCTTCGGGAAATTCGGTTCAAAACGCCAACTTTGACAGCATTTAAAAAAATATATTCTGCCTTTATCAAAAAATCGACAAGCAGGGCAAATTATAAAGCTTCTGAATAAGAAAATCTGCTAATGGGTTGCGTTTAAGAGCAAAAAATGAATTTAAAACCGAGTCAGAAAATAAGCAGTTTAGATTTGAGTGCACCCAGTGTATTTCACTATTTAGTTCAACTATTATATACATTTCTGAGGCAAAAGACGGAACGATTTTTAGTAAAATTGATAAAAATAATGAAAATTTTATCGAAGAATTTGTTATACTGATATATTTTATTAAAATTGGATATTCGAGAACCTTTAAAATCTGCTATTAAAAAGAAAAAAAAAATAGGAATTGTGTAAATGAAAATTTCAATAATTTTTAGATCTTTGAAGACAACAAGAATAAAAAACAGAGACAAAGCCATCCTGGATGACGGTAACATATTTCAAATTTTAAAGAATTGGACAACGTTTTACATTATTTTCTTATAAAAATAATGAATTTTTCTAGAAAATATCATGGAAACAGTGTATTTAGTCGATTTTCCGGATTCGATAATGACAGAATAATGGTCATTTTCGTTAAAATAATCAAGACCAATGATCATCTCTCACTAGCAATCGAGTGGCCGAGAGGTTCTGCTCTCGAAGCTGGTAGACGAGAAGTGCTGGGTTCGATCCCAATCGCGCCCGTCGGCCTAATCTTTCGGAGTTTTCGTGGTTTTCTTCGAACCTTGGACTTCCAAGCGTTAATACGGGTTAGGTTCCCTTAGAAAGACCCCCACGAAGGGCACTCCTCCCCATAGGGCCTATATCCCTCGTGTTGATAATTGGCCGACATAAACACAACCAACCCAATAGCAATCGAGTATAAAAATGACAGAATTATAGAAATATAGAAACTCTGTTCGATTCATAACATAGATGCCAACATCTCTTAATTATTACGGAGTCTGATGCAAGACAAACATGTTTAAAACTGGAAAGTGCATATATGAAAATGTGCCACCTTTCTATGAGGTACTTAAGAGATTTCATTTTGAAATTTTTGATTAAATAAAATTTCCTGTTGTAAACAGATTCCGGAATAAATAAGGGCCCATCCAGAAATGATGTCACGCTTGGAAGGGGGGGGGGGGGGGAGTTCGTGAAATTGCGACAGTTTGTGACAGGGGATGGGATGGGGTAAAAAGACGTGTGACATCACACATTTTGGTTAAACATTAGAGGTCTTACTATCATTGTATTGACATTAGAGGGCTTACTATCCCCGAGGATGAGAGTGATGTCAAAATGCCTGTGTACTCTATGGACGAGCATATATCTTCTCCAAGGGAGGAAGAGTCGTAATAGTAAATGATTCAGAGTAATTTTTATTGTATGATTTAATATATAATTTTATAAACGTTCATATTAACGTGACAAATGAAATGTGATGGCAATTCCATTTAAGTAAAACTAATATTGAGGCTTCTTAAGTCAATCTGTTTTAAAGTATTTTGTGTTCATAAAGTAAATATAAGTTTTAAAAACCAAATATATTAAATTCCATTTCCAATTCTTACTACTGTTTTCAATTGCTCCTTCATATTAATATTTTATTACTATTGCACATAAATTATGTTTTTTGTTGTAAACCTTAATCTTATTTCATACAAAATAAGAACATGAATCATTTTTATCGTTATGCTCACAAATGTCATTAAAACACATAGTTAAAGTTCAGAAATAAAATTTGAAGTATGACCTATAACGTAGTGATTTGTTTCTGAACTGCACTTATATTTACGCAATATAACGTGGCAAGAGGAGGGGGGGGGGAGGGGTATGGTGAAGTGTGACATTTTGTGACAAAGGTTAGGAGAGGGGTAAAAAATGTTGAAAAAAGTGTGACATCATTTATGGATCGCCCCTAAGAGATGTTGGCATCATCACGGAATTAAAATAAGAGTTTACTAAAAAAGGAAAATATAATTAAAAATATATAGGATTCAATATCACATATGAAACTTTCAAGAAAATAGTAATAAAAGGGAATTTGTGAATGTGTCGAAAATTTTCGCGTTTTTGAGCGGGAGAAAAAAATGAGAAAACCTTTAAGCATATAGATATTAAGATATCTGTGCCCTTAAGGGTGTATTCGAAAAAATATTTTTCCACCCTCAACAGCTCGAAATTTTCTGAGGCATTTTCAGACTCATTTTTAAAAGTAAAAAAAATGAAACTCGCTAAGGTGATTTTTGAAGAGATGTATAAGAAGCCGTGTGATTTCATCTTTTGCTCAATTAATTAGAATTTGAGTTTTAAACAATTATTCTCTCAGTATGAACATTTTCTTCATTCCCAGGTCTCCCGCTTCGAAAATTTTGGTTCAAAACGCCAACTTTGACAGCATTTTTTACAATATTTTCTGCTTTTATCAAAAAATCCAGAAGCACGGCACATTATGTAGTTCCTAAATAAGAGAATTTTCCAGTTTGATGCGTTTGAGAACAAAAATGAATTTAATAATGAATCTAAAAATAAGCAATTTGGATTGGAATACACCCTTAAAGTTATAGGAGAGAAGGAAGGAGCCAACAAGACGATAGATAAGCACTTTAACATTGTGATTAAAAAAATAGTTGTAGAAATCTCCAAAAGTGGCCACTTCGTTTTCGGTAGTCTATTAGATGAATGTTTAATTATCTAGTATTCAATTCCAAGCAAGTCACTTAACAATTTCTCTAATGGAAGTTTCATATTTTTCAACAGTTTTAATAAAAAATACTCCCTCCCCCACAAAAATGCGCCAGCACAAACTGCTGGCGTACGAATTGCCAGCACATTGTGCTGTTAATTTTACACAACTACTGTATTTTCCATGTTTATCTATTCAGTAAACCAAAGAAATATACAGCACATTCACTGTGATCGAGTTTGTTCTTGCAAATTTATAGTGGTTTTTTTTACAGTGTACGTAAATTCGTTTAAATTATAAAAACAGAAGATGAGAACGTTTCCAATTTTTGTTTCCAGTTTTCACGACTATTTCATCATGTTATCATCGAGTGTTAATAAAAGAAGCATTATTTTTAATTACCTACAAAAAATTAGAATTTTTACACTCCTGTTGAGAATAAATGATAGAGCAGTATGTAAAAGAGGGTTTCACTGTTTTTTTTTTCCTTTCTACATTTTTGTGGGGGAGGGAGTATTTTTTATTAAAACTGTTGAAAAATATGAAACTTAGGGGCGATCCATAAATGATGTCACACTTTTTTCAACATCTTTTATCCATCTCCTAACCTTTGTCACAAAATGTCACACTTCATGATACCCCTCCCCCCTCCCCTTGTCACGTTATATTGCGTAAATATACAAGTGCAGTTCAGAAACAAATCACTACGTTATAGGTCATACTTCAAATTTTATTTTTGAACTTTAACTTGTGTGTTTTAATGACATTTGTGAGCATAACGATAAAAATGATTCATGTTCTTATTTTGTATGAAATAAGATTAAGGTTTACAACAAAAAACATAATTTATGTGCAATAGTAATAAAATATTAATATGAAGGAGCAATTGAAAACAGTAGTAAGAATTTGAAATGTAATTTAATATATTTGGTTTTTTAAACTTATATTTACTTTATGAACACAAAATACTTTAAAACAGATTGACTTAAGAAGCCTCAATATTAGTTTTACTTAAATGGAATTGCCATCACATTTCATTTGTCACATTAATATGAACGTTTATAAAATTATATATTAAATCATACAATAAAAATTACTCTGAATCATTTACTATTATGACTCTTCCTTCCTTAGAGAAGATATATGCTCGTCCATAGAGTACACAGGCATTTTGACATCACTCTCATCCTCGGGGATAGTAAGCCCTCTAATGTCAATACAATGATAGTAAGCCCTCTGATGTTTAACCAAAATGTGTGATGTCACACGTCTTTTTAACCCATCCCACCCCCTGTCACAAACTGTCACAATTTCACGACACCCCCCCCCCCCCCTCCAAGCGTGACATCATTTCTGGATGGCCCCTTATTTATTCCGGAATCTGTTTACAACAGGAAATTTTATTTAATCAAAAATTTCAAAATGAAATCTCTTAAGTACCTCATAGAAAGGTGCCACATTTTCATATATACACTTTCGAGTTTTAAACATGTTTGTCTTGGATCAGACTCCGTAATAATTAAGAAATGTTGTCATCTATGTTATGAATCGAACAGAGTTTCTATATTTCTATAATTCAGTCATTTTTATATTCGATTGCTATTGGGAGATGATCATTGGTCTTGATTATATTAACGAAAATGACCATTATTCTGTCATTATCGAATCCGGAAAATCGACGAAATAGACTGTTTCCATGATATTTTCTAGAAAATTCGTTATTTTTATAAGAAAATAATGTAAAACGTTATCCAATTCCTTAAAATTTGAAATATGTTACCGTCATCCAGGATGGCTTTGTCTCTTTTTTTTATTCTTGTTGTCTTCAAAGATCCAAAAATTATTGAAATTTTCATTTAAACAGTTCCTAATTTTTTTTTCTAGTTCCGAGATATCAATTACAAATTTTAAAATTCACATTCAGTATTTTTAAAGAATACTTTTTTTTACTACTCCAGAAATCGCTGGATACGAAATTACACTAGATTAATTTTAACACAATTATTCTAATAGGTAAACAAATCATATTTGTTTACCAATTACATAATATGATTTGTTTACTAATTAGAATAATTGTGTTAAAATTAATCTAGTGTAAATAATCTGTGTTTAAGGCTGTTCTGCTGCTCAACAAGCGTAAAACGTTTTGACACATTACAAATTCATTTTTCATCGGAAAGATACAAAATTGGAAGTCCTGACTATGGAAGCGATTTGGAATCGAACTGTGTTTTCCATTTTTTGATAAATAAATTACCTATTGAGCTATAAGCTATTTTGATCACATGAAAAAGACATTGTTTACTCTTTTTTGAGTGGTTATTCTTCCTTCGCACGGAAATTCGGTTCAAAATGCCCACTTTGACACTATTTTCCGAAAAATCTATTGCGTTTGCTAAAAAAAAAAAAAAAAACAGTTCTATTACATAGTTTCTAAACAACAACACCTATTAGTTTCGTACATTTCTGAACAAAAATAAATTAAAACTTATGTGATAAATTTGCCCTTTTTAATTTGAGAACAGCCTTAATCCTTCTATCAGAATTCAGCATTACTAATTAGTTTTATTGTAACGAATTTTATTTATGACGAGTTTTTTCTTTATCTGTGGGATGGGACAAAGTCACATTGGGGTAGACAAAGCCAAACTCGCTGACTTTATTTGCAATTTTATGCCTTTACACGGCAAAACATTAAGCTCCGTAAAAATACGGAAATTGTACTCGCAATCAACGGAATTTTTTGTTAAGGACGCCTACTTTCTGATAATGAAAACCGTATTTTGATAATTATATTAGGTAATGAATAAAATAATCACCTATTTAAATTTTTCCCATAGGTTGAGATGGGGTTTCATGATCGGGGTGGAGCCTCATATGACATGCAGGTGAGCGAGAAGGTTAAATACCACTCTTGAAAACTCTAATAATATCATATCCACGTTAAACATTCATAGACTCAAGAAAAAATATTCAGAATGCATTTTATTAATTAAGTCAAGTCAACGCAGGCACTTAAGGAGTTCTTACAGTGAATCACAACCCCTGTTAAACATTGATCGAAAGTGAAAGAACATAACATTAAATTTTAAAACAAAGCACGGCATAGTAAAATTATAATTTGAAGACTCAGTTGCAGCGTAGAAAAAACCAAAGTTTCTCGTATGCATTCCCGAATTGGGTTGCACCGGGGTTAATATAACCCAAATCTAATCAATGTTAGTTAATCATCACTTCCTTGACAGACTAATGTGGTTAAGTGAAGGCGGGAAAAGTAAGCATTGAGGGGTACCAAGAGGCCCAGAGAAAGTCGGTGAAGTTCGCTGAAAATTCTAAAAAACAAAAGCCTAAGGCCACATATTTAGAAATTTAAGAGTCTAGGATAAGATTTTAATTTCCGTTTCACCAATTTTGAACTCCTTACATCTCTTAACTGGCAGCTCTAACTTTTTTTAAATTAAATTTCTGTACCTAGAAAGATTTTAACGAAAACCAACGATAAAAATTAACATTGCAAAATTTCTTATATACGCAAAGAAACCTAGACACGTGTTTTGAGACACGTCATGATGCCGGCGACAGTGCTGCCGGCATATTTCCGTGAATTTACGAATATCCGTTTTTTACCTTCCGTTACAGGAGATAAAATATCCGTCAAGTGAAGGAAATTGGGAAAAAACCAAAAGACGTTGGATTCGAACCAGCCAGCTCTGAGGTATAGTTATACTTTGCAATAGCGAAACGCTTTGAAGTAAATATGTTTGCTTCAGATGGATATGACTTGATCAACTTCTTTAACCTTTTAATTTTGAAGTTCATTTCGAAAAGATTTCATCTTTAATGAGATTGTGGCTGTGGTTTTTATACTTTAGTATTAATATAGTATAAAAATATGAATTTTAAATAGTTTTAGGTAGATTGCTAAGAGGTAAAATACGAATATTATACAGTCGAGTCTCTATATAACGAAATTCATTGTTCCAGTAAAAAAAATCGTTATATAGAGAAATTCGCTATAATGAGAATGAGTAAAAATTCCTATTTAATGTGTAAATTTTGAATAAAATTATTTTTGAGGTGTTTAATTAGAATTTGAAATGTTTAACTATAAATTTTAACCTAATATTGTATTTCTTAATTATTTAAACAGTTTCAAAAAAGAGAACAGACATTTATTTGAAAGCATAATAAAAATCACATAAGGAAAACTTACATTAATTTTAGACGAAGAAATCTGCAATTTTTCGCTGTTTTGATTTCAAAATTGTTACATTCTCGTAAAAATGTTCACACTTTAGCAAGGAATGAAAAATTGTATCGGGAACATTTTCCTAAATTTGAATTCTCATTCACCTTAAACTTCAATTACCTCTCTGATCCCGCTCTTATATGTGTAACAATCCAATTGACACTGTTTTAAGAAGTATGTTGGAAGGTGTGTGTGTGTGTGGGGGGGGGGGGATGAAGACGTTGGGCATAAAAAACAAGGATATTCAAGGTAGAAAAGTAAGATAAAAAAACTCAGCACTGATTGATAAATCACTAATCAGTGATGGAAAATTGATTCCGTGTGATTTGGAAGCTTTTCTAAAACAATAAATAAAGAACATTTTATGAAAAAATTCGTTATACAGAGACAGATATTTCGCTATATGGAGACTGTTTTTAATGAGATCATGGAAAAAAAGGGACCGTTCCTACTAAAAATTCATTATATAGAGAAATTCGATGTATGGAGTTTCGTTATAGAGAGACTCGACTGTATTTTTATTCGATAAGATTTTTTAAAAGTAATATCGATTTTTTTTCCATTTAATTTTCTTAATTAAAATATCTTTTAAATGTTTTCATTTAAAGTATAATTTTAAATGCGAATATATTTTTTATAAAAAAAAAACTTTATAAATTCAACTTTATCTACCTTTATGTAACTTTAAAAAATAAATTGCGAGTACTTTTGAATGAATGAGAAAAGTAATTGTTATTTATTTTGAAATTCGAAAACTTTTTGCCTTTTTTAAGTTAGAAATCTTAATTTATAGAATTTTTGGTTTTTCATTTTTCAAATAAATTCGGATTTAATTAATAGATCCAATACGCATGCGTGCTAGGAATGAACGGAATTTCTCCCTCTTTTTTATACGTTTGGGAAGAATTCACTGATAAAACATGTTTTCTAGGAGGACGGAAATTATTTGTAAAAAAATGAGGAATAATTTAGTGTATATTAATGAGTTTTTCTGTCAGTGTGTATGTTTGTAAGAAATGTGTTCCTTTATAAGTTAATTAATTAATAATTATATATATATGTACGAATTAATTACTTTAAATTATTTTTAAGACAGTTTCATTTTCGTTTGCGGCCGAAACTAGGAAGATAACCGAAATTTGGTTTCGGTCGAACACTATAGAGCCAGTCTTTCACGGCATTTTGATGTTCAGCATAGCCATTGAACTGCTGCGACGCAAACCTCTTCTTGATGGGAGTGAAGAGAGGAAAATCACTTGGCTCCAAGTCCTGGCTGTAAGGGCGATGGAAAAAAAAGTCCCACTTGAATTAATTCAAAAGTTCGTGAGTTTTTAGAGCACTGTGAGGACGAGTGATTTTCGTCTCTTCACTCACATGGAGAAGTGGCTTGCGTCGTAGCACTTCGATGAGGAAAACATGAACTTCAAAAGGCCTTAAAAGGTTGGCTACATACCAGGCGGACGAGTTTTATGAAGAAGAAATTTGTTAATTAGTCAAACAATATGACACAATTCTTAAACATAAATGGCGTCTATGTTGAAAAATAGTGAAAAGCTGCAATTTTAAGATGTATCCTTCTCTATATAAAAAAAAGTAACGATTTGGAAATGGATCAATGAAAATCTGCGTAGATACCGTGAAACGCATCTGATTGGTTAGAGCTTTCTGACGCTATAGGGGGGTTACCAAGAGAGGGGTCCCGGCTCTGTCGCCAACTTGGCGATATATCACCAAATTTGGCGACCAAAAATAGTACCCAAAAAGGATGACAACTTGGCGCTATTTCCAGTATTTCGCCAAATTTTCATAGACTCCCATTGAAATCCAATAGGGTTTACTTGCTTGCAAAAAATCAAGAAATTGAGATATTTCAGTGCAACAAAAACTAATATTAGCTTATGAATAGAGCTTAATAGAACTAACATTATTTTTAAGCACAAACACTATTTACAGTATTCGTAACACTATATGTATAATTTTTATTTAACTTGTAATTATTCAAATAAATTATAAATTTTACTTTTTTAATGATTTTATATTTAATAATTCTTTTATGAAATTCTGTAAGCTCTAATGATTACCAGCTTGGAGATAAGGAAATAAAATCGTCAGGAGTTGGGGAGGAGCGCGTTTATACCAAGTGGAATCTAAAAATTGAATGCATAGGAAATGAGGAATCGCGAAGCGATTCAGAATGGAAACGCGAAAAAATTTCTTCTGGGGTTGGCTAGAAAATAGGGTTTGCTTCGCGAAACCGAACGGAATCGCGAAGCGATTACGCGGGGGCTTGGTGAGAGTAGCGAACAGGGGGTTTGGAGCCCTCCTAGTATTATAAAATATTGTTTCTATGCAGGTTTTTCATTCATAGCCAAACAGAGGTTACTCTCCGAACTGCCTTACTTCTACTTGATTGCGTCAAAATAATGTCCCTTTTTCCCGTTGTTGCTTAAACGATTTTTCCGCACGAATTCATAAAGCTCCATTATGATTGCCGTATATTTTAGGGTGTTACATTTTTGTTCATTTTACTCGAAGGATCCCTTGGTTATAACACGGACAACTCCGGATGGGTCTGCTAATATTTTATGATTTTAAAATCATATATATAAATGATATTTAAATAAATTTTATGCATGAATTATGTAGAACCTAGCTACTTCTACATCCGCTGAGGTCGGTATGTTTTTTTGTTTTTTTTTTACCCGTGAAGATTCGAGCTATCGAGGTTCCTCTGTAACAACGTTACTAATCAAAATAATACTGTGAAATTCTTTATGGATCCAAATGTTAATATTTAAATTTTCCGGGGAAGTAGGGCATACTATAAGTTGGTGGACCTTCAGAAACGTTTGAGTTGTTGAGTGGGAGTATAAAATAAATAATCTACTCTGAAAATAATCCATGAGAGAGAAACATTAGTAGCTTTAACAGATATTTGATAATAATTACTTTTGAAATTATAAAATTTATAATGTATAGTTTTGTTTCTTTTGTGATTAGGAAACTGGTAGTATAAGGCCCGGCGTAATTGGTGGCAGTAGACCTAAAACATCCTCAAATGATGTCGATTCTCGGACGATAGATGAATGTGGGAAAAAAGAGGGTTCAAACCTATTCGGCTGGGATCGAGTATCGAAAGAGATGAAAGTTCGTCTCGGAGGTAAAACGGAAGAAAATGAAAAAGGCCAAAACAAACACTCCATAGACGGCATACTAGCGACGAAAAAAGCAGGTAAGTGTCTTCTGAAATCTGTTAATGCCGATTTTTTAACGCGTATTTTATCAGCGCCCCTATACATATTTGCACACATTTCATATTTATCGATTTTTCACAAGTAATATCACATTTTTTTTCCCCCGCTCCGCTAATAAAATAGATTTCGAGTTAATAAGCATAACATATACTAATTTTAACTTAAATTTATTATTCTTATTATATTGAACAGACATGTAATCAAACTATGCGCTTAAATCACTGAAACTATTAGAATCAAAAAGGTTGTTGTAAGTGGCGAAAGCTTTGACGATTTTTTCGGTTATTAACTCCTAACAGGTGATTAATATGGAAGTATCGCTTTTAATAAATGTTAAAACTTTATTTGAATACACTGTTGATATTTTTCATATAAAATGCTATTTGGTGTTGTTAGTGGGCAATCTAAAAAATACGTTAAATGTAAAAAATCTATTAGTTTCCAACAAAGGATCAATTAATTAAAACAGAGCTAATGGAAAATATTTTGATCAAAACATTAAAAAAACTATGCATTTTCAATAAAGGATCAATTAATTAAAACGAGGCTGATGGAAAATATTTTCAACAAAACATTCGAAAAACTTATCCTTTTTCTTTGTTATCTATTTCATCTTGTTATATATATATCTTATTATTTACCTTGTGTGCATTGTACCACTGAATAACACTGTATAATACAAATATCAGAAATATCCAAAATACTTTTAAAGAAAATTACCGATGTAGAAGAACTTTTGTTGTTTAACGGAATTTAAAAAAAAAAAAAAAAAAAAAAAAAAAAAAAACTTCATAAAGGGGGTGAAAAATGTATATTGCAGTATTGCATTAAATTGTTGAGTCTGTCTGCTCGTATGTATTAAATTGTATAGATTAATACCTAATTATTTCTTTATTTTCTTTTTTTTTTATGTAATGATCACTATCTTAGTATGGTGGTCATAATTGCAGGCAGGATTTAATTAAAAGTACAAGATTAATTCAAAGTATTTTACAGCTTTTTATTAAATTATAGGTACAACTATAAAAAAAAAAAAATAGATAATGGTTTTTATATGTTATATAAATCTAATAAATATTACCGGCAAGTAAAGTGCAGTTAATAAATGGCAAATTAAAAAAGAGTACATTACATCTTCAGAGTACAAATAAAGAATTTTCAACTGGTATAAGTTTGTACTGTTAATCTGACAACTGCGTATAATCTTTCGATTTCACTCTCTGTTTAACATACATACGTTATTAGTTTTACTCATATTCAGTCTTTCTTTAGCCATCTCTTCCCACCCAGAGAAAATCTTGATCAGCATTCCAACTAACGGAATACATTCTTTAAATACATTAATAAGTTATTCACAGATAAATCTGTTTATTTAAAACCTGTATTTTACATATAATCCATAACTTTAAGTTATTTACCTTATTATCAGGTTTTACTTTATTTTCTATGTGCAGCAATACTTTATTTTGTATACATCCTTCATATATTTAAAAGCATTTTCATTTTTTTTAATGTTTTCTTTATTTATATTAAAAAAGGCCACATCATTTTAAATTGTTTTTAAAAACTATATATTATTTTATAGTTCTATATAAAAAAACATTACATTTAACTTCACTTAGTATTCCCTTTTACTATCCATTTATATATTTTGTATTTCGTCCGTTCACAAATTATGACTTTGTGAACGGACGAAATACAAAATATATAAATGGATAGTAAAAGGGAATACTAAGTGAAGTTAAATGTAATGTTTTTTTTATATAGAACTGTAAAATAATATATAGTTTTTAAAAACAATTTAAAATGATGTGGCCTTTTTTAATATAAATAAAGAAAACATTAAAAAAAATGAAAATGCTTTTAAATATATGAAGGATGTATACAAAATAAAGTATTGCTGCACATAGAAAATAAAGTAAAACCTGATAATAAGGTAAATAACTTAAAGTTATGGATTATATACATTCTTTAAATTTATGTATTTCACCACCCAATTTCGAAAATATCCAAATGGTCTGAAAGGTATACTTTTGGTAGAAAGGTAATGCATTTCTCATAGGATGTGTTATAGAGAATAACTATTGTAATCCCTATTTTAACTTATTCGTGTTAATTATAAAATACTCTTTCTTTATGTGATGAAAACTTGCAATTCTGAAGCGTCTTTTTAAGGTCTCAGGTGTCCCTTGAGCTCTCAAAATACATGAAAAAGTGACCTCTATAAGAATTGCAGTCACCCCATAACTGATTAACTTTTAATTATAAAAGTTTAAGCACGTATTAAGAAAGGTTTATTTTATTAATTAAAGCTCTTTAAAAAGAATACACACATATAAAGTTTTAATTTTATTTTAAATTATAACACACTTTTTACGAACAAATTATTCGTGAGTAGTGTGATTATGAGAGTTCCACATCACCTGTGGGCCTGTGAGTGGTGGATGTGGTGGTGGCCTGTCGTGGTCTGTGGAGGTGCGCGCTGATAAGACTTGGTCGTGGATTAAACGCATTTCGGTGGAGGAGATAAGAGGGAGGCATGCTAGAGTACGCTGTCGAAACTAATAAGAACTTGTATTTATTTCCGGAAATGAATGAATTAGCGAGACTTTGAGAATATTTGATTTTTGGGAGATATCGTATTATAGTACGAGGATATTTTATTTATTTTCGAATTTGATTTTGTGGAGATAGAAAATTATCGAGAAAATATTTTTATTTTGCAAACTTTATTTAGCGGAGATAGAATTATTTTACGAATTTTATTTTTATTTTGAAATCTTAATTTGACTCGTTAGAAATTTTATTTTGAGAAATTTATTTTCTGGTGATGGAAATCTTCGAACTTAATTTTTTTCTTGCAAACTTTATTTTAATTTTATGGGTTAGAATTATTTTACGAATTTTATTTTGAGGAGATAGAAAATTTTTGGTATCTGAATTTATTTTCAATTGTTAGAATTATCTCAAGAATTTTATCTTTCGAACTTTATTTTGAGGAGATAGAATTTTTTTGCAATCTGAATTTATTTTAGCGTACTTAATTTTATTTTGAAATCTTAGAAAATATTTGAGGGAATATTTTTAATTTTGACACGTTCGAAAATTTTTGCGAACTGAATTTTATTTTTAAGGAGATAGAATTATTTTATGAATTTTTATTTTCAGATGTTAGAAAAATATTTGAGAACAATTTTATTTTGAGAAATTATTTTTTCTTTTTTTAGATGATAGTAAATTTCTGGGAACTTAATTTATTTTCGAACTTAATTTATTTTTCAGGAAACTGTTTTATATTTTGAGAACTTTTATTTATTTATTTATTTATTTTTCGCGCGAGGTATGAATTTTGTGAGTAATTTTTATTTTCATTTAAAAATACCTAGCGATAGATATCTTTTTTTTTTTGCGAACTTTGTTTTTATTTTAGAGGAAATAGAAATTTTTTTTAGAATAATTGCTTTTTTATTTATTTAACGGAACATTGAAAATTCGCGGGAAAGAATTTTATTCTTTTTATTTTGCGAACTTAATTTATTTCACGATTTTAATTAAGAGGAAATATTTTTTTTTTCGAACTTAATGTATTTTTAAGGAAAATGTTTTCTTATTTTGAGAACTTTTATTTATTATTATTATTTTTCATATATAATAGATGTGTGTTAGAAAATTGGGAGGATATGTCTTAGAATAGACTAATATTTTATTTTGGAAATTCAAAATTATTTGATTTATTATGTTTATAAAATAATATGAAATAAAAGCTTACTTGATTTTCATGATGAGAAGATAGATCTTGAAGTTAGAGCTGCATTAGATAAAATCTGTGTTTGAGGTTACTTAAATAGGGAAACGAGGCTATACATTAGCGAGTTGTTAAGAGACTTTTATCGTAAAGTGGGAACATTATTATAATAAAACATTTGTATTTTAAGAAATGGCAACTCAAATATTATCTGCTATATAAACGCGTGCGAGTCAGATCACGTCTTATTATCTCTGTGCTACTTAGCTGTGATAGTATTTTCTTCAGGTTTTTTATAACTTGTGTGCGTTAATTTCGTTTACACAATGAACGGACAAGATCTATCTTCTCATCATGAAAATCAAGTAAGCTTTTATTTCATGTTATTTTATAAACATAATAAATCAAATAATTTTGCATTTCCAAAATAAAATATTAGTCTATTCTAAGATATATCCTCCGAATTTTCTAACACACATCTATTATATACGAATAATAATAATAATAAATAAAAGTTCTCAAAATAAGAAAACATTTTCCTTAAAAATACATTAAGTTCGAAAAAAAAAAATATTTCCTCTTAATTAAGATCGTGAAATAAATTAAGTTCCCAAAATAAAAAGAATAAAATTCTTTTCCGCGAATTTTCAAAGTTCCGTTAAATAAATAAAATAGCAATTTTTCTAAAAAAAAAAATTCTATTTTCTCTAAAATAAAAATAAAGTTCACAAAATTAAAAAAAATTCTATCGCTAGGTATCTTTAAAAGAAAGTAAAAATTACTCACAAAATTCATACCTCGCGCGAAAATAAATAAATAAATAAATAAATGTTCTCGAAATATAAAACAGATTCCTGAAAAATAAATTAAGTTCCCAGAAATTTGCTATCTTCTAAAAAAAGAAAAAATAATTTCTCAAAAGAACTGTTCTCAAATATATTTCTAACATCTGAAAATAAAAATTCATAAAATAATTCTATCTCCTTAAAAATAAAATTCAGTTCGCAAAAATTTTCGAACGAGTCAAAATTAAAAATATTCCCTCAAATATTTTCTAAGATTTCAAAATAAAATTAAGTACGCTAAAATAAATTCAGATTGCAAAAAATTTCTATCTCCTGAAAATTAAATTCGAAAAATTAAATTCTTAAAATAATTCTAACACTTGAAAATAAATTCATATACCAAAAATTTTCTATCTCCTCAAAATAAAATTCGTAAAATAATTCTAACACCTAAAAATAAAAATGAAGTTTGCAAGGAAAAAATTATGTTTGAAGATTTCCATCACCTGAAAATAAATTTCTCAAAATATCTAATTATATAAATATATAATAAATAATAAGATAAAAATAATAAGATAATAATAAAATAAAAATATAATAAAATAAAAATATAATAAATTTCTAATGAGTCAAATTAAGATTTCAAAATAAAAATAAAATTCGTAAAATAATTCTATCACCACTAAATAAAATTTGCAAAATAAAAATATTTCCTCGATAATTTTCTATCTCCACAAAATAAAATTCTGAAATAAATAAAATACCATCGTACTATAATACGATATCTCCCCAAAATCAAATATTTTCAAAGTCTCGGTAATTCATTCATTTCCGAAATAAATACAAGTTCTTATCAGTTCCCGACAGCGTACTGCATGCCTCCCTCTTATCTCCTCCACCGAAATGCGTTTAATCCACGACCAAGTCTTATCAGCGCGCACCTCCACAGACCACCACAGTCCACCACCACATCCACCACTCACAGGCCCACAGGTGATGTGGAACTCTCATAATCCCACTACTTTCGTGGATGTATTGCGCGCAGAGTTTTTCACATTTAAATTGCTAAAACCAGCTAAGATTTTTTTTCTTTTAGTACAGATGCAGTTTCTTCTCAAAATGACGTACAGTGAAAAAACTAAAACGGGTAGAATCTAATATTTTTTTTTCTTTTTTTTAGACTAGGGGGCTCTATTACCTATGAGCTACACTCGCCAACCCCGTTCAGACCCCGCTAATTTTATCGGCTTTAAAAAAAAAAAAAAATTCTGAAAAATGAATTGTAATTAAAAAAAAACAATGGCGATCTTCCTGTTAACGGGTTGTTTCCGTTTTTGATTATATCAGATCAGTGAAACATGTGAAAATAAGCTAATATAAAATGAGTTAAATAAACAGAGTCTTTGTCTCCCGGTATTTTTTAACAACGCTATAAGAAAGTTTTATTCAATAAGACATTTTAAATGTATCGTTTTAAATCTGACGTCATTTTCACCAAAGTTTTCTTTCTCTTTTTAATATTCAAGTGAAAATACTTTTGTTGTTAGAAAAGAAATATTATTTGCGCTGTCTTAGAATTCTCAACAATAGTTTAAAAAGATTATCTCAAAATATTAAATAAATAATCTTGTGCAAATATATTTTTTAATTTAAACTGTTTGAGAATATTATGGTTTGGCAATTTTAAATATGCCGTAATTTCCTCTATTTACGACTTTTAAAGCATATATATATATATATATATATATATATATATTACGCTATCATACGTCGCACAGAAATCGCGATTATTTGTTAATTGTTTAATGACATCACTCAAATCAAACGCATCTCATTGGTTATTGAACAGCATTTAATACATCTCCATAACCTATAAGGGGGTTACCACAGGGGAGACCCTGTTCTGTAGCCAAATGCTGCCGATTTTGTCGCCAACTTGGCGCCAAAAAAACTATTGCGCCAAATTTGGCGGTCAAAATTAGCCGTCAAAAGCGACGCCAACTTGGCGATATCTCTAATATTTTGCCAAATTCCCATGGACTTCCATTGTAAACCAATAGGGTTTATTTGCTTACAGAAAATCAACTAATTGAGATATTTTAATGAAACAAAAATTAATATTAGCTTAAGGGATTATATTAATTATATTTAAGGGAATCCAAGTAAATTAAATTATGAATAAAAGTAATATGATACAATACTTAGCATGCTTCCCCATTTTAAGGGAGACTAAACTGGTCGCCAAGGGCGGCTAGTATTAATGAATTTATTATTTTACAATTTTCTTTCTCTTTTAAAATTCACGTGTAAATGTAGTTTTAATGACGTAATTATCAATATTTCCCTGTTTTTAATACGTAATCATTTAATTCTCATTTGAAAGGGGTTTTTTCTGTTTATAATAGTCACGTGTAAATAATTTAACTTATTAATTATTTAATTTATTAATTTAACTTATTAACTAAATAATTGTTAATAATACTTAATTAACATTACTTAATTAATTTTTTTTTTTTAATTTGAAGGAAATATTCTTTGCGCTGTTTTTAAATTTGGCAACAATTTAAAATAATACCCTTTTCAAAAAGTTGCAAAAAATATCTCTCTAAATGCTGAAAATTTGAGTTTAAAATAGAAATAAAACATCAAAAATGAGTCAAATTAAAAAAAATAAATACATGCTGCACACCGAGAACTTCTAATGCATAAAATGATCTAAAAATGATTAAATTCATGTATAGTTTTTGCTTCTATAAAACCTTTTTAATGGAACGATTTTGACCAACTTTAACATTAAATATCTCTTAAAATAATTCTTCGATTTGAAAACTGTCTGCATCAACGTATTTGTCAAACATTTCTCTATAACACCCCTGATTTTTCATATTTTTGTATGCAATATTTTTTTTTAATATTAACGAAGAAAGACTTCCGGTCACAAAAAATTCAAAACCGGCGGCGGTCCTGAAGAATCATTTAATTACGAGCTATATATATATTTTTTAAAAATTGATTTCTTGACGCTTTAAAAGGTACCCGACCCCTTAATGCAAAAATGCAATTTGCACTAATATTTGTATTAATAGGATACCGGATGAGGAAGCCAAAGTAACGAAATACACATGCGTCATTTGGAAACTGATTAATGTTATTTACCGAGCGTGTGCTTTCCTGAATGCTCCTCACATACAAGCAAATAAATCCTTTGCCTTTTGTAAAACTCGCTTCACATTAGCATTTGCAAATGGAATACAGCCAACGAAAAACATAACTTAGTCCAACGTCAATTGAGCAATATGTAACCTTTGCCCTCGTGTTCTCGCGTATTTCAACTCAAAAAAGACCCCCCATAATAATATAGGATTGTACAAAAACATACTGCCTCTTTTAATTCCATACCTAAACCCTCTTTCGTGACGTACTGACGTAATACAGTTGTACAGAGTACAAGGAGAAGGTGGGCAAACTGCTTTGTTGGGCGCTTTTACAAAAGCCACAGCAACATGTGTGGTCGTAGGGTTTATGACTGGATTTCATGTTTTGCCTGGTGCGGACGTACCATTGTCGAAAGCCATGTTTTCGAGCAAATTAGGGGTTATTCTGGAGCACGGGTGTGGATGGCTGCCACCCCATTGCTCTTTCAGCTCCGTTGTTGACAGAATGGTGATGACTTTCTTAGCGGTTGATGCTTTTTTTTTTTTTTTTTTTTTTTTTTTTTTCAATGTGCTGTTGGAAAATTCCTAGAGTTCTTGAATGCTGTTCCAATGCTAAGCCATGGATTACAAGTTTGGTCAGATTTTAACTTTGTAATGGGTTATTCATCCAAGTATAAGATGTTTGTAGTTTGGGTTCAAGTTTATTACTATACACTGGAAGTACAAAAGAAACTGATTACTTCAAAAATGAACTTACTTTTTTTAAAGCTGCATTATAATTTAAATATGTCACTTACTGGCTTACTTTACTCAATAAAATATCTGTTTATTCCATATAATAGTTTGTATTTTTTTTTTTTTTTTTTTTTTTTTTTTTTTTTTTTTTTAATACGGGTGATTTAAGATCAAGGCATGATACAATTATTCAAATTTTTTGGTTGCTTTTATTTTATTTCTTCATTCATTTTGATATAATTATTGTTTATTATTTGAATTAAAATTTTAAAACATTCTTTGATTAAATTTTTCATTTTAAAGCTTTCTCCTTTTTCTCGATATGTTTTATACTTGAAATAGTTGAGTCGCAGTTCAAATCTGTGGGCTTGCGTTTGAATCCAACTTCTGACAATCTTTTAAAAGACTAGGGGGCTCTGCCCCCTACGAGCTACGCTCGCCAACCCCCGTTCAGACACCGGAGATTCTAAAAGCATGCTAATTTCATCGGCCTTAAAAAGATTGAATTATAATTTAAAAAAACAGTGACGGTCTCCCTGTAAACGGGTTTTCATTCATTTTCCTTTGATTGGAGATTTTTAAGACGAAATCAGCCGCTGCTAAGAGATACAATGGCTATTTTCATCTTTGATTTAAAACAAGAAAGAAAAATCATGCGTACGGCATAGATTATGAAACACTATCCAACACTTTCTGAAAGCTTTAACAAAACTTCGTTATTTAGGGAAATAAGGTAAATAAGATAACTAACTAAACATTTAAAAAACTGATTTCAGCAGTTACCATCTATAGCCAAATATTTATTCCGATTCTTCCGAAGAGCCCTGTGTTTGATTTGTAGGCTGATATATATACTATATAATAGAAAATTTAGTTTAGCAAGAAAACGCATAACAGGTTGAAATTTCCCTTTCAGCAATTTATACTGATAGATGGAAACATACTCGAATACTTTTGTTCAGCCCTGTTGTTTACCTAGTACCTTTATTACACGCCACTATTTAGCTAAACTTTAATTCAAACTAAATCACTTACTGAAATCGCATTTCCAGAATTTATCGTCTATAGGCGGCTATGTATCCAATTCTTTGCGTGGCCCTGTATATCATTTTATCTATATTCTACAAACATTTCATAGAAAACTACATGCAGTTCAGCATAACACATTTTAAACCCCCCTTTCAGCAATTTACGGTCATACTCAGTAACCTTTACGAATTCTTTTGCGTATCCCTGTATATCAACTATAACATTTACACACACCATATGGTATGAATAAATATAGTGAAACTTAAAAGCGCATATCATAATTAAAAATGCATTCCCTGCCATCGCCGCTAATATACAGTACTTCGGATAGAAAATACTTGTCTGAAATGTTTTGTATGTTCCTGTAAATGCTATACACTTCGTATTATACATGAAATAACTTAAGTAAGCCTCACCGACGTATATCAATTTTATTATATATGAATTTGTATAATTAAAATACGCCGCTAACAATTTCCCCTAATACCATTTGTAATGGAATTCTTTTGTGTAGCCCTGTAAATGAATAGTAACTATTCGTTACACCGCATATGCTATAATATTCTGCATAATTTAATGCACTTCGTAAATGCATATATTTTTTATTATGTTTGAAAGGATGTAACATCTTTAAAATTCATTTGAAATGATTTTTTCCCATTGGCCGTAATGTAACGGAATACTTTTGACTGTCGCTGTAAATGAACTAAACATGTTACAAACTTCATTTGAAATAGGGTTCGTGCTAGGCTAAACGTCAATAACCAAAAATTTCAGTGCGATCCGAGTATATTTACGAGAGTTAGAGCGCGAACAGACAAACCGAAATCAATAACACCTTTCAACTTTGTTGGAAAGTGTTAAAAATTAGTTAAAAATTTGAAAGTAAGCTATTGTAAAATGAATTAAGTACACACAGTCTTTGTCTCTCGGTACTTTTTGACAACGCTATGAGAAAGTTCTTTTAAATGTATCGTTTTAAATCTGACTTAATTTTCACCAAAGTTTCCTTTCTCTTTTTAATATTCACATGAAAATACTTTTGTTGTTAGAAAGGAAATATTATTTGCGCTGTCTTAGAATTCACGATAATAGTTGAAAAGCTTATCTCAAAATAAGAAATAAATATCTCGTGCAAATATATTTTTTAATTTAAAGTGTTTTGCCAATTTTTATTTATTTGGCCTTTTTAAATATGACGTAATTTCCTTCATTTGTGACTTTTAACGCATAATAATGAATTTAGCATTTAAAAAGTGTCTTTCCTTTTTAAAATTCACGTGTAACTGTAGTTTTTATGATGTAATTTTCAATATTTTCCTGATTTTTAACACGTAATCACTTATTTCTAATTTGAAAGTTTTTTTCTGTTTATAACAGCCACGTGTAAATGAATTTTTTATTTGAATTAAATATTATTCTTTGCGTTGTTTTTAAAATTGGCAACAGTTTAAAATAATTGCCCTTCTCAAAAATGTGTAAAAAATATCTCTCAAAATGCTGAAAATTTGAATTTAAAATGAAAATAAATCCTCAAAAAATGAGTCAAATTAAAAAGATAATTGCAGTCTGCACATCGGGAACTTCCAGTGTATAAAATGATCTAAAAATGTTTAAATTCCTATGTATAGTTTTTCTCCAATAAAACTTTTTTAATGGAACGATTTTGACCATCTTTAACATTAAATATCTCTTAAAATAATTATTCGATTTAAAAACTGTCTGCATCAGCGTGTTTATCAAACATATCTCTATAATACCACCGTTTTTCATATTTTTGTATGAAACAGTTTTCTTAATATTAACGAAGAAAGACCCCCTCCCCCGCCGTCATAAAAAAATATGGATGCCGATCTAGTAGGAGTATACCCGGATGATATACGCAGATTTTCATTGGTCCATTTCCAAATCAAAACTTTTTTTTTATATATAGAAGGATATTCTTGCCACTTTTTTAAATTTAAGAACAAAATGATATTTCTTAAACACTTTTCTAAATTTTAAAGCAATAATTAACGTGTTTAGTGTTGTAAGCTAGATATTTTCACACATGCTGCAGGTTCATTATATACCACTAATGTAACAGAAGTTACAGTGAAGTATACAGTTTAAAAAAAAAAAAAAAAAAAAAAAAAACATTAATTAATTTTATTTGTATTTGGAATTGCATTTAAGCTTTATTTCAGTGGTAGTACAATTGAAAAGGAACAACTGTAGATGTTTTAATAAATTTGCGTGCTATTAAAGAAAATTAAAACTGTAATATTAGAATACTAAAATAGGTGGTTCAAAAAATTAGAATAGTACTTATAAATTTTCCTGATTCGTTCAGAAGGTTGCATAAATTAAGCCTAAAATTAGGTTATCCGAGACTTCTTAAGAGGCTACGCTACTTCAAACAAGTATAACGACCCGTTCGCTAATGCTAATCCTATGAAAGAAATTTATAAAGATATCCAGGTTGCATTTCAGTATTTTTAAATTATTTCTTTCTGCATTGGATAGCTAAGATCGATGTATACAATGGCCGTTTTTTACTTTTTCGATTTCGATTGCAGAATTTTCTTATGAGGATGCTTTCAGTTTCCAAACCGGTTCCGAAAATGAAAGTGTCCTCATTAAAAATACTATCTGTAAACAAAATCCAAAAAGTAAAAAACAGCCTTTGTACAGATCGATCTCAGTTATCCAATGCAAGTAAGCTGGATTTTCGTAGAGATACTTTTGCACCATTTAAGTAATATTGCAACTTAATGATTTATCACCACCTTAGGTTGAGTGTCAGGATGGCCGAGTGGTCTAAGGCGCTGCGTACAAATCGCATCTGTTGGTTCGAATCCCAATTCTGGCAATGTTTTAAATTATATTTCTGCTGCTTTATGAAATATATGAAACAATCGCAATTGTTTAATCGCGTTTTCCTTTTTCAAAAAAATAAATAAATAAATAAAATAAATTGAAAGTTTACTGCAGTAATCTGGATTTTTTTCATACATCTTTGTTCAACATGTAAGTAATATGACATTTTAATTATTTATCACAACCGGGTGTTCGTATGTCAATACGGCCGAGTGGTCTAAGGCACTGCGTTCAGGTCTCAATGCACATCTGCGAGCGTGGGTTCGAATCCCACTTCTCACACTTTTTGAGAAAGCGTTTTTACAGCTTTTTGAAATATATGTTAAAATCGATATTTATTAATCACGTTTTCGTTTTTCTAAAAATACAGTTTCAAGTATGGTGCTGTAAGCTGGATTTTCGTAGAGATACTCTTGCACCATTTAAGTAATTTGCACGTTACTGATTTATCATCACCTTAGGTCGTGTGTCAGGATGGCCGAGTGGTCCATAAGGCGCAGCGTTCAACCCGCAGTCCACATCTGTGGGCGTGGGTTCCAATCCCACTTCTGACAATTTTTTAGGAAGCTTTTTTCCGCTTTTTGAAATATATGTTAAAATCGATATTTATTAATCACGTTTTCGTTTTTCTAAAAACATAGTTACAAGTATGGTGCTGTAAGCTGGATTTTCGTAGAGATACTTTTGCACCATTTAAGTAATATTGCACGTTAATGATTTATCATCTCGTTAATTCGTGTGTCAGGTCTCGAAGCTGGTAGACGGAAAGAGCTGGGTTCGAACCCAATCGCGCCCGTTGGCCTTATCGTTCGGAGTTTTCGTGGTTTTCTTCGAATCTTGGATATCCAAGCTTTAATACGGGTTAGGTTCCCTTAGAAAGACCCCCACGAAGGGCACCCCCCCCCTCAGGGCCTATATCCCTCGTGTTGATAATTAGCCGTCATAAACACAACCAACCATCCTGTGTCAGGATAGCCGAGTGATCTAGGGCGCTGCGTTCCGGTCGCAGTCCACATCTGTGGGCGTGGGTTCGAATCCCATGTCTGACAATTTTTTAGGAAACTTTTTTGCCGTTTTTTGAAATATATGTTAAAATCGATATTTATTAATCACGTTTTCGTTTTTCTAAAAAAATAGTTTCAAGTATGGTGCTGTAAGCTGGATTTTCGTAGAGATACTTTTGCACCATTTAAGTAATATTACAGGTTAATTTTTTATCATCACCTTAGGTCGTGTGTCAGGATGGCCGAGTGGCCTGTAAGGCGCTGCGTTCAAGTCGCAGTCCGCATCCGTGGGCGTGGGTTCGAATCCCACTTCTGACAATTTTTTAGGAAACTTTTTTGCTGCTTTTTAAAATATATGTTAAAATCGATATTTATTAATCACCTTTTCGTTTTTCTAAAAAAATAGTTTCAAGTATGGTGCTGTAAGCTGGATTTTCGTAGAGATACTCTTGCACCATTTAAGTAATATTGCATGTTATGATTTATCACTGCCGTTCAGTTAGTCTGTCAGGATGGCCGAGTGGTCTAAGACTCTGCATCCTGGTCGCAGTCCACATCCGTGGGCGTGGGTTCGAATCCCACTTCTGACAATTTTTTAGGAAGCTTTTTTGCTGCTTTTTAAAATATATGTTAAAATCGATATTTATTAATCACCTTTTCGTTTTTCAAAAAAAAATAGTTTCAAGTATGGTGCTGTAAGCTGGATTTTCGTAGAGATACTTTTGCAACATTTAAGTAATATTGCACGTTTATGATTTATTATCACCTAAGGTCGTGTGTCAGGATGGCCGAGTGGTCTGTAAGGCGCTGCGTTCAAGTCGCAGTCCACATCTGACAATTTTTTAGGAAGCTTTTTTTCCGCTTTTTAAAATATATGTTAAAATCGATATTTATTATTCACGTTTTCGTTTTTCTAAAAAAATTGTTTCAAGTATGGTGCTGTAAGCTGGATTTTCGTAGAGATACTCTTGCACCATTTAAGTAATATTGCATGTTAATGATTTATCACCAACGTTCAATTAGTTTGTCATGATGGCCGAGTGGGCTAAGGCGCTGCGTTCAGGTCGCAGTCCAGGACGTGGGTTCGAATCCCACTTCTGACAATATTTTAGGAAGCTTTTTTTCCTCTTTTTGAATTACAGTCAAACCCCGATTTAGTGCCATCTCGAAATAACGCCAATTCCGTTTAACCGCCAATTGTGTCTATGAACAAATCTACCAAATAGGAATTTCAATGTAATTTATCCGTTAAAGCGCCAACTCGGTATACCGTCAAATAAAAAAAAAAAAAAAAAAAAAAAAAAAAAAAAAAAAAAAAAAAAAAATCTAGAAATTACTGTATTTTCTTTGCATATCTTTCTTTTTAAAATTTTTTGTTTGAATTTTAAAGGGAACCTCCTTTTCTTGCGTCTAGATGTTTTCAAGCTCAATTCAAACTTAAATAGCAAAGAAATCGTATTGTTTTCAACACGTTCCAAAATGGAGCTGCCACCCATTCTGCCTGCCATTGGGAATATAGCGCCAAAAATAATTCAAGAAATTTTTAACGAAATTTGCATATCGTTGTTTTTAAAAAAAATTGTTAGATTTTCAAAGGGCACCTCCTTTTCCTGCGTCTAGGTGTTTTCAATCTCAATTCAAACTTTATTAAATAGCAAAGAATTCGTATTGTTCTCAACACTTGCCAAAATGCACCTGCCACCCATTCTGCCTGTCATTGGGGAAGAAAAATACCACGCGCTGAGACGCCGAGCAAGTGAAAGTTCTGATTCCAACTGGCGAGTCACGTGACCCGATGCGCTTATGGAACGGGGGTGGGAACAAAGCACGGCCCGCCAATGGCCGAAAGGGTCTCTCCTCTCTCAGGTGAGAACAATGCAGAAAAGAAATTCTCCGTCCGGTGGTCGGGAGTCCTGACAAAAGGGATAGATGAAAGACTGTCTGCAGTTTTTGTCGATGTCTAGGGAAGAAAAACGGCGTGCAATGCAAAATCTCTCATTCGAAGTTTTGGTCGGAGGTTGATTGCAACAAAAGCCGGAAATTTGTGAAAAGAAAGAAATGTGAATGCATCGCAGCAACATATCTCCAATCACTTTTTCACACTCTGGAAAAAGCCTGTTAGCCGGCGCTGCATCGGAGACAATTTGATGAATACAGAAAAATGGATTAACACCAACGATCTGCAGTCAAACGTAAAAAGACTGAAAACAGCGAAACATGAAGCTTTAGAGGATTACCTTTGCACATGGATACAACAAATGAGTGCTATAAATGCTATTAGAAACGGAGACATCACCAGAGAGTAGGCAAAGTCCTTGACCAGCAAGTGAATATCACAGATTTCGAATACAGTAGTGGCTGGTTAAACAGATTTAAAAAGCGACTAGGATTCTCTCAGTACATACGAAATGATGAGACTGCAGGTGTTGATGAAGATATTGTGTTAAATGGTCGTAAAAAACTGAGTGCGCTGATTTTAGAGTATAAACCAGAGGACGTTTACAATATGGATGAAAGTGGCCATTTTTTCCGCTTGCAGCCAGCCAGATAAAACAATTTCGAGTGGGCCTGGTATGCAAAAAAAAAAAAAATCATCTGTCTCTTGTGTTCTGTACGAATAGTGGTGGATCTGATAAAAGAATTATGACAGTGATTGGAAAATCAACTAAGCCAAGATGTTTTAAAATTTTTAATCCTGCTCTTTATGTAGATTATGAGAATAAGAAAGCTTGGATGACTGAAGCATTATTTAAAAAAATGGTTAGTGAAATTCAACTTAGAAATGAAAAGAAGCTAACACCATATTTTAATGATTTTGAATAATGCCCTTTGTGCACATAGCATATCCAGTGAGCAATATCCGCATTGAATTTTTACCTCCTGACTGTACAGGATTTTTACAACCTTTGGATGCGGGCATAATAAACTCATTCAAAGTTCATTATCGAAAGTATCACTGCCACCATATCAATGATAAAATCAGTAAAGAGGATTTTTCTCTAATCCTTTTACATGATGCTATTCGCATGATAAAAAAAAAGCATGGGATGAAATTTCATCAGAAACAATTGTTAACTGCTGGAAACATACTGGATTGATTAAATCTGAAGGACCTACTAAAAAACAAAACAGTACAGCACTTGAAGAACTACTAGACGAAATACACAAATTAACAGATATTGAGCACCCTCTATCGGCAATTGAGTACATTAATATAGACAAAAGTGTTTCAACACTTTAAGAGTTGACAATCTAAGAAATTGTTCCCAATCAAAATCAAAATTCAAATTCACCACACAGCGAATCTCAAGAAGCTGAAACGCCGCATAGTACATCTGATGAAGCTAAAAATTGCATTGTGAAAATAAGAAATATTTTAGAAAAACTTGCAACTGAATAAAAAAAAAATGATGAATAATCTTTTAGCTGTAGAAAATATTGTGAATAAGTGGATAAGTGTGATCCCAGATCGCAAAGAGGGTTTCGTTTAACATTCCTTTCAAAACACTTCATTTTTTAATTAATAAACCTATATTGATAATTTATAACTATTAAATCCTTAAAAACCGCGCATAAAACAACAACAAAAAAAAAAACCCGCTAAAGTTAAAAAAAAAATTTTAGCGCCCCTCCCCCTCGAAATTTCTCGTGCCATTCTTTTTAAAATGTTTTATTCTGTGTTAAAAACTATCTTAAAGTTTCAAGCAGATCATCGCGTTAGATTTCCTAATTTAAATAAAATCGCGTTCTGTTAATTCCACATTCCAAAACCAATCTATTCTTATAAAAATTGTATTTGAACGAAACTCCGTTAAAAAACCTACCCGTAGATATAGTGGTCGAGAGGGTGGCGGTCTTAAACAATAATATAAGATATTTACTCAAATTACTATTCGAAAATAGTGGTGCAAAATATCTCTTATGAAATTTTTATATTGAATAAGTAGCATTTATATCACGACTCTGTCAAAAAATGCCAATAAAACGGTAAAAAAGCTAAGATTTTAAAAACTTTTTAACGCCCTCCCCCCCCCCCCCCCCCTCCCGAAATTTCTTGCGCCTTTCTTTTTAAAACTTTCATTATCTGTTATAAACTGTCCTAAATTTTCAAACAGATCGCTTTGTTAGATTTCCTAATTTAAATCAATTTTTTTGACGGAGCCCTCGTTTGCCCTTGAGGTTTCATCTTATGATTCTTTTTTTTTTTCGGAGGGGTTAATTAATTAATAATTTAAAAGTAAGGAAAGTCAATTTCTTCTTTCAAATTATCAGTCTTTCTCAATTTATATCTCCTTAAAATTTCTATGAAGGATGAAAATTTAGTAAAAAACAAATAGAGTCAAAATAAAATATATATTTACAGTTAGTCTGTCAGTTAATTGTTTGTTCTAACTTTTTTTTGCTGACTGTTTTGCAAAATTAATTTACCTTTACAAAAACCTACGGATAATCCGAGAATGAAGCCCCGCAGGTATCTAAAGAATCGAAGATCTGTCTAAAGAAGTAAATCTAGCAATTCTAGACATGATAATGAAACATTTTTGATAAAAAAAATCTAAAAATTTAAAGATATAAACTGTACATATAACTTCATCTTCATTTAGATCGTGTTATAGAGAAGAAAGAATAAGTATGTAATTTTACTCAAGTCTGTTTATCCATACCTATTTGCATAAATGTGAGAATATAATTTCGTGTAAAAATTCCCGTAAATTGATTATCTTTAATAGTCTATTATTAAAGCCGCATAAACATTAGAATTAATTTTTTTCCAGTTAAAAATTGCCTGAAATCTATAATCTTATCGTTCGTCAAATTTGTTTCATGTATTTTTTAATACCCAGACAACTTTTCTAAACTCTGACAAAAGATCACAGAAATACTGAAGTTATCCAAATACTTATATCTTTCTATCGTAGTTCTTTTTTTGAGGGGGGGGGGGTGAGGGGAGAGGAAGAGCGCTTAAGAACTTCGTTTTGTTCTTAGAATTCTGAATCAATCATTGAAAAGATCTAACTAAAGATCTAGATAAGTCTTGTTGCAGAATTTTCATTAGCTAAGAGTTGCATCAACTTATACATCATGTGAATATATTAAATCACTTTTGTAAAATACTAGATGGGAGCCATTGATATTTTCAGAGCATTTGCCTACATTTTAAACTTAAGTCATTTACAACTATTCATTAATTTTCTATAGGAATTAAAGAAGTCGTTGTTTCCGTGGCAACTGTACCTTTCACTATTGCTTGTTTGTTTGTTTTATTGAACACATATATATCAGATCACGTGGTGATCACGGCGGGATTCGAACCCGCCCCACCTACGCTCTCAAGCGATTAGCACCGTGGTGCCTTATCCACTCAGCCACGGTGGGCCACTATTACTTTCTCTAATACCCAGATACTCAAATTTAACCAGCTGCGCTTAGAATCTTGCTCATAACAGAGTACATTTATATGTAAGAGTGGTGACATATGCACAAGTCGTGCACTCATATTCAAGTTTTTGTCCAAAGTACAGTAACTCAGTTTTCAGTAATAGACGTGGAAGATTTCGGTTAAACTAACCAGAGAAGTTAAAAAACATTGGCTTCCTGATTTGATTTTATTCAAAATCGTCTTAACCAACCAAAGTCAATGTCCGGGATCCAGATAAATTTTTCTCTGTTAGTAAAATTAGATTGACCAATCAGTAGCCTCCATCCTTGCAGGCTTTTCGGTGATTACTGCAAACATAAAAAAGTTTGCAAAAATGCAGGCTTCTGATTGATCAATCTCATCTCGCTAATAGCGTAAAATCTATCTTGATCCCGACCTATTCAACGCCCTTTAAATATTCGAGAAAGCCTTGACACGCGTCAGGAAAATATCACACAAAGCAGGCAAAACAAAGAAGAAAAATCATTCATTGGCTCTTTCATATCCACGAGCCAATGAATGATTTTGTTTCTTTGCTTTGCCTGCTTTGTGTGATGTTTTCGTGACGCGTGTCAAGACTTTCTCAAATATTTAGGAGGCTTTGACTTATTTCACCACGATGAAGTTATGAAAGGAGAGGAGCAGACATGTCAATCTTCCCGTGTGAAAAAACTACATAAAAAAACGAGTTCTTTCCCCCTCTTCTGCCCTTTTCTCTCTTGATTTTGACCGATAGCAGCCCATTTAGCAGTCTACAGTGCAAGATGCCGCTATATATGGCGGACGCAGGGGGGAGGGTGTTAGCGCGACCAATTACGTAATAGGCGAGTTCATGACGTTTAAAAGTCACACGGAGTTGGATCATCTTTACACGATGATTAGTACAAAGCGGTGCGCCGATTTTTTTTTTGTGTCCATTGCCGTGTACAGATAATCAACTCCGTGTGACGTGATGAGCTGGCCACACTTTAGGAACAAGTTCAAATGACGTCATCTATATCTACTTCGAGGCAAACGAAAAAGACAGGCTACCGCGGTGCTACAGCGTCTAGAATATATAGTGTGGAAATTGGCTATCCCAGTAATACTTAAAAAAATGCTAAAATATTGGATCTCTTAAATTTCAAACGATGCTGAAATCCAATCAGTCCATCACAGCGATATCTGCAGGATATTTCCCAAAACTCCAAGACGTTTTGGTCTAGACGCGGTAACAATATATATATATATATATTTTTTTTTTTTAGTTTTATTAACATACATTGACCTTTGTGCTTGGCGTCAGATCCGCTGTAATAATACGATGTTTACTTTGAAATTTGAAAATATATCGCAAATGTCGCTGCGATCATTTCCCTGGATTTCAGCGTCAGTGCACATTTAAGGGATACACCTTTTTAGCGGTTCTTGGATAGCAAATTTCCACATTATGTATTCTAGACGCTGTATCGGTGCATTACACATGTCTCTTTCTTCTTTAAAAAATATCCTGCAGATGTCGATGCAAAATACTGTTTGGAATTCGACATCGTTGTACATTTAAGGAATTCAATACTTCCGCGCTTTTTTAAGTATTGCTGGGATAGTCGATTTCTACAACATATAATCTAGACGCTATAACGGGGCTATAGTATATAACGGGACTAGAAGATATAGTTTAAAAATCGGCTTATTAAAAAAGTGTTAAAAAATTGTATCCCATAAATGTTGAACGAGGCTGAACGACGAATGTCGATTACAGCGACATATGGTAATTCCAACGTAACTATTTCAAAAGAAAACGTTTCGCTCCGAAAAGATCTAGAAAATGTTGTTCCTATTGACATTTGTCATTCAGTATTTTTCAATATTTATGGGATTCAATTTTTAGCACTTTTTAAAGCATTACTGGAATAGCCGGTTTCCACACTATGACCGACCGTGATCTAGGTAGATTTTTCTCTGTTATCGTAACGAGATTGACCAATCAGAAGCCAGAATTTTTGCTAACTTTTCACTGTTTGCAAAAATGTACCTGGATCCCGACCTATATTTCTAGACGCTATAACTGAGCTCAGGAATAGTACAGAAAGCAAACTCCGTATTTTGATACATTAAGGCCGGGATCTAATTAGGAACAAGTGTGTCTCTATAACGAAGTAGCGACATACGGCCAATAAATGTTTATTGGTAAAAGTGATAAAAACAAATCGTTAAAGTTCTTTGCGAGCATGCCATTATCGTCAGGCTAATGCATGTTGAATTATTTCCCTAGTCTAACAGAGATCGTCCATGCGCGTATCGTCTAATGGAGCATATTCCAAATATGGGTTCGAGGCTGAAAAAGTCACGTGGTATCGGTAATTTACCCAAAGAATTTCTAACTGATAAGAAGGGAAACAGGAAAGTACACTGTTAAAAATATCGTGAAAAATTACCTCTGTTCTTAAAGGTTCTCTATTTTCTGGCCAATGAGAACGCTACATAAACGCCTATGAAGCGTTCTCATTGGTCATAATACAGATAGCCTTTAAAAACAGAGGTAATTTTTCACGATATTTTTAACAGTGTACTACTGCTTTCTCCCATGAACTGTTTCATTGGCTAGCGGGGATTTACATTACGTAGACGGAGCCTTCCCTTCTTTACGCAGATGTTCTTGCCTTGACCATGTGATCAGAATGTAGATAGAACATCCTCTATTCAAGAAAGCGGATTGCCGTACTTTCGACAAAAAACTTGAAATGCGACCACCACTCTTATGTATAAAGGCTCTCTGTTATGGTGTTGTTTCTGATACAGCGCCTAGAATACCTAGTGTAGAAATATGCTATCCAAACAGTTCTAAAAATTTGTATCCCTTAAATGTGCGACGATACTGCTAAAATTTCAAGTGTCGATCGCAGCGACATCTGCGGGATTTTCGTATTACTGCTATTACATTGTGTAGACAAGCAATTTCTTGCAGTTGTAGAAAATATCCTGCAGATATCGCTGCGATCTGCATATTGCAGCAGTATCATTGCACATTTAAGGGATACAATATTTTAGCGCTTTTTTAAGTATTATACAGTGTTAGCCGATTTCCACACTATATATTCTAGGCGCTATAGTTTCTGAGCGCTGTTGGTTAAATTTCGATATTTGTGTTTTAGAGTGAGCAATAGAGAAAAGTACTAAAACTATTGAAACAATAACTTCTTTAATATTGAAACGCATAGCAAAGGAGTTCAGAATCAATGCCTTAAATAGTTTCGAATATGCACTGTTGTTATGACATCAATACCCTTCCTGGATGTGGAAATGCAAAATTGTGTTCAACATAATTGGCCGCAATCTAGATATATTTTTCGCTGTTAGCGAAACGAGATTCATCAATCAGAAGCTTGCACTTTTGCAAACTTTTCGCTGTTTGCAGCAATGCAGGCTATTGATTGGTGAATCTCGTTTCGCTAACAGCGAAAAATCTATCTGGATCTCAGCCTAGATTTCTATAAACATTGCACTTCATCCATGGCACTAACAAAATGACTCAAAACTTTTATGACATAGGTCGGGATCCAGAAACAGCAAAAATTCTCAAACATTCTGGCTTCTGATTGGTCAAACTCATTTCGCTAACAGCGCAAAAATCTATCTGGATTCCGGCCATAGTTCTCTTCGATGAAATCAATGCAAAAGGATAATATAAAAGAATAGTAAAAGACTTCTAAAACGTTTTGGCGGGTTTATCGCTGTTTGGCATAATTTGTAAACGTTAGAAATAATTAACAGTTTTTCGCTAATTAAGAATAGAAAATTTGTGTTTTTAAAGCTGAATTTTATAAAAGCACGTAGATTGAGTAAATATCTGTCCAAAAATGCAATCCTTACTTTTTTACGCCCATTATTTAAGTCTCTATCTCGATTGAAACATAAGGTGTCACGAAGAAAATAAATCGGTCATTTTCAGTATCTCGGCGTTATTTAAAAAAATCTACAGTGTCTCACAAAAGTGATGGGACACTTGTGCTTTATAAAAAGAAACTGCAATAAAATAAATAAACAAACATGTGCAAAAAATTTTTGGGTGTGTTTCATATTTAAAGTTAGTAACAATTATTACATAACATACATTTTGTCAAAATATTAAAATATTAATTTAGTAAAAATACAATTGTTCAGAACGGAGCAAAAAATGGCTCACATAAGTGATGGGGCACTTACTTTTCCATCAAATATTTATCCAAAAATTTTACTTTTTAAAAGGTTTTAATATTTTGTTGGATTTCCTTTTACTTTTAAAACATGATTTAATCTTTTTGGGATGGATTCGACTAATTTTTTTGTGATTTCTGGAGTGATTTTACCCCATTCTTCTTGAAGCACCGATTTTAGTTGTTGTTTTGAAGAAATGGTGTGTTTGCGAATTCTTGATTCCAATTCTTGCCAAATATTCTCTATGGGATTTAAGTCTGGAGATTGTGGTGGTGTTTTTATTATTTCAGGACAGTTATATAGCGGCCAGAGTCTAACGTTCAGAGCAGTGTGCTTGGGGTCATTGTCCTGGTAGAATTTAAAATCGTTATGAAGGTTCAATTTTCGTGCTGAAGATTTCAAATTTTGCTTTAAAATATCAATATACTTGTACTGATCCATTATACTGTCAATAAAAACAAGATTACCAACTCCAGCGGACGACATACACCCCCATACCATAACTCCTCCTCCACCATGTTTTACTGTTGGTACCAAGTTCTGTTTGCGAAATTTTTCCCTGGGTTTTCCTCACACCAAGATTCTACCGTCAGAACCAAATATATTAAATTTACCCTCATCAGCAAATATAAATTTATTCCAGTAATCAGAATTCTTATTTATGTTGGATTTTGCGAAAGCTAGTCTGAGTTTTCTATTCTTTTCACTTACGAAGAATTTTTTCCTGGCTACTCTACCGTGATATCCAGCAGATCGAATTACCCTTCTAATAGTCTCAGGATTAACAATTATTCCATATAATGCTTGTAAATCAGCAGCAACTTTTGGAGCACTATTTCTTGGATTTTTTTTAATATTTCGAACGATAATTCGCTTTATTCCATTGGATAGCTTTGATGGTCGGCCAGGTCTTCTTTTATCCTGAATCATATGATTCTTTTTATATCGTTTAATGATATTGAAAACTGTTGAACGACTCAAGTTAACTGTTTCAGCAGTTTTTCTAATAGATTTTCCACGTTCAATATGCAAATTAATAACTAATTTTCGAATTTCAGGCGAAGTTTCTTTTCGTTTAGCATTCATGGCTACCCAGAGCTAAAAAACACAAAAATTCCAAAACAAACTGGAGAGAAATACTGCAGACGATTTTATAAATTATTGCCAATTGCTTTTAAGTAAAAATAAAACCCCAAAAAATATTTTTATTGCTTATTTCAGACGATTTTTGTTGCATATATAATGGTGTCCCATCACTTATGTGAGCTATTTTTTGCTCCGTTCTAAACATTTGTATTTTTATTAAATTAATATTTTAATATTTTGACAAAATGTATGTTATGTAATAATCTTTACTAAATTTAAGTATGAAACACACCCACAAAAAAAATGTGTACATGTTTTTTTAATTTATTTGATTAGTTTCCTTTTGTAAAGCACAAGTGTCCCATCACTTATGTGAGACACTGTATATCTCCGTTTATAATTAATTTATGAGGATGTATTTGGTCTCAAATTGAAGATCTTTTCCATTAGGTCCTTCTGGTTTTGGTTTTATTTTTCTGCGATGATTGTTTTTTTTTATATATATGGGAAATTTTACGCTGGCATGTTTGGTCGATTTAACATGGAGAAGTTGGCTTCAGTATAATAAGCAGTTACGGTGTCTTGCCGTTTTATTCTTGGCGTTTGTTTGTTTGGCGAGGTTAGCATTTTTTTTTTCAGCTTGGCTTGGCAGAACGACCGTCCTGCTTGATTTTCGTAGACATACTTTTGCATTATTTAAGTAATATTGCACGTTAATGATTTATCATCACCTTCGGTCGTGTGTCAGGATAGCCGAGTGATCTAAGGCGCTGCGTTTAGGTCGCAGTCCACATCTGTGGGCGTAGGTTCGAATCACACTTGTGGCAATTTTTTAGGAAGCTTTTTTGCCGCTTTTTGAAATATATGTTAAAATCGATATTTATTAATCACGTTTTCGTTTATCTAAAAAAATAGTTTCAAGTATGGTGCAGTAAGCTGGATTTTCGTAGAGATACTCTTGTAGCATTTAAGTAATATTGCATGTTAATGATTTATCACCACCATTCAGGTCGTGTGTCAGGATGGCCGAATGGTCTAAGGAGCTGCGTTCAGGTCGCAGTCCACATCTGTGGGCGTGGGTTCGAATCCCACTTCTGACAAACTTTTAGGAAGCTTTTTTGCCGCTTTTTGAAATATATGTTAAAATCGATATTTATTAATCACGTTTTCGTTTTTCTAAAAAAATAGTTTCAAATATGGTGCTGTAAGCTGGATTTTCGTAGTGATACTTTTGCACCATTTAAGTAATATTGCATGTTAAGGATTTATCATTCCCTTATGTCGTGTGTCAGGATGGCCGAGTGGTCTAAGGCGCTGCGTTCAGATCGCAGTCCACATCTGTGGGCGTGGGTTCGAATCCCACTTCTGACAATTTTTTAGGAAGCTTTTTTTCCGCTTTTTATAATATATGTTAAAATCGATATTTATTAATTCCGTTATGGTGAAGCCATATATTTGTGTTAATTTTTGATTCAAAATTAATCTGTTTTCTTCATTTATTTTCCTTTCTGTGGTTGACACGAGCTTTCAGAGATAATTTCTCTTTATAATTTATGTCTAATTTATCGCAATCGTTATACTTTTTGTTGGCATTTTATTAAGTAAACATCTTTCCCTTCATCTATTAAATGCTATCATTCAAAGGCTATTTCGTTTTATTTATAATGTAAGCACAATTTGTATCCCCACATAAATATTCTTTTATTGACAATTTATTAGGTAAACGTTTGTTGTATTTCTCTGTTAAAAGCTATCATTCAGAAAAATGATTTATTTGTTATTTCTAATTTATGCACTATTCCTTCCCCGCAGATAAATTCTTTATTGATATTTTATTTGTTAAACGCCGCGTTTCTTTACAAATCTGTTTACATAATCTAAAGATCATATTGTTAATTTTAAGCTTGCTGGCGCCTCGTAAATGCATTAAAATACACATAAATTTCATTTTCATTTCGGCCGGTAAGTAAATATTTGACATTAATTATCCTCACCGTTATACTTTATGTAAGCAATAATAGGTTTGCTTTATTATTTCACTTATTAATTTGTTTCCAAATGTGGTATCTGTCCTTGGCGTTTATGTAGTTCAAATTTTAATATATCTCCCAGTTTAACGGTGATTTTGTGATTGGCGTATTGGCTCAAGACAGATGTATTCTTGGCGTATTAAATTACACAGATTGAAAAGGACTTGCTCTCTGATCTTCGCACTGCAAACAGCTTAAGTTTTTTTGTTGAGTTTTAGGGAGGCCACCACTGCTTAACATCTTATGCCCACTTCAGTAAAAATAAATACTTTTTCCATGGAGACTGTTCTTTTGAATTATTGCGTGATGGATTTTCTAGGAAACGGATCATCATCTAGGTTTGCATTTAGGAACATCGTCTGTGTACTCCACTATTTTGTTTACTATCACGACCGGAGTATTAAATAAAAATACTCCACATAAATTATGGTGTCCTGAATCTAAATCTATCAGGTGATTAAGTATTTAATAATGAAAGACAAGGGCTTGTGGTGGTCTCCAGTTAGATCCAGAATTTTCCTGTTGTCTCCTATGGCCTGTAATTTCTCCAATTATTTTCCATGGATGTAGTTGTCTCAAAGTTTCAAACGTCAACTGATACAGTGACGGCTTAGCCGACATCGGAGTCTTAACTTTCTTCTCTCCTGGACTATGTCAGCGCTAACTCTCTATTAACAATTTCTCTGATGCAGTCATGGATCTATAACTGGTGCCTGAGGAACCTCTCTGATGTCGATTTTTTTTCCATCGATAGTGCTGTTCTCAGAATTCCCGCCTCGCTCTTTCCTGGGTCAACAACATCGAAAACTGTAAATTTTTCGCTGTGATCGGTCTAAAAATTATAGGAAGTGTCAGCGACTTTTCATCCCCGCATCTTTGCTTCTTGGATCCCTCCATATCCGATATGCAATCGGCCCCACGAGTGGCTGAGAGGTTCTGCTCTCGAAGCTGGTAGACGGGAGGTGCTGGGTTCGAACCCAATCGCGCCCGTCGGCCTAATCGTTCGGAGTTTTCGTGGTTTTCTTCGAACCGTGGATTTCCATGCGTTAATACGGATTAGGTTCCCTTAGAAAGACCTCCATGGAAGGCACTCCCCCTAGGGCCTATATCCCTCGTGTAGATAATTGGCCGTCAACAATCAACCCAACCCAACCCGAAATGCAATCTGCGCTTCTTGATGTCAGAGTGAAAATTCGTTTTAAAGTGTGTGATGTGTGTGCCCATCTGTCGGAATTTTGTGCTTGTCTGCTGTGCTAACTTTGTGATAGTGAATATACATGCAATACAGCGTGTTCTCCTCACCGGTGAATATAGTTAAAGTCATCCTATACGTGAAAATTTGCTGCAAAGTTCCTAAGTGCCCATCGAAAATTTTTTGAAAATGAGGTTTATGAAAATAAGACGAAATTTTTTCTCTACCTTGCACGTGAAAATAACGTTCCAACATATGTCAAGAAAAATTTTCGCCCATTGCGCTCGAGTGTGTTTGTCACATGTTCTGATGACAGCGGAGATAGCTATTTCGACACAATTAATATATGGATATGAGAAAGGTATCAAGTGCATTTTTTAATAATTTTAATTTAACTGAAATTAATGTTATGCAAATTAATTTTAAATAAGTGCTTTGACAGTGCATTGTCGATTTTCTCATACCCATATATATATGCATACAGTGTATATAGTTATATTTAATATATATGAGCATATTTTGATTTCTTTTAAGCAAAGTATTTTTATGTAATGTGTTTGCATGCATGCACTTTTGATTTAAGTTTCTAATGCTTATAAAATTTATAAATGTGATGTGATTAACTTTATATCAATAGATAATTTTTTAGTTGTTCAGTGCTAGATAAAATATACGTAACAGCGATGTCATAGTTCATTCATATATTGTGTCATGAACTTACCTATATTTTATTGTTGAAAAATAAATAAAATAAAATCTGAGGATTTAAGAACTTGCGCAAAACATGCTGTTGGATACTTTGGAATATCGCCAACATTCTGTATGTTTATATTGACTATTTAGTTTGATACCACTAAAGTAATATGGCATATTAATATTTTTGTTACAATCATTTATTAATGTATGAGATTGACCGAGTGGTCAAAGTCTTTCTACAGACCGTAACTGCTAACAAAAACATACAACAAATTTCAAATTTGTTGGCGATATTTCAAAGTGCCCAACAACATGTTTTGCGAAAGTTCTTGAATCCTCATATTTTTAATTTATTTATTTGTCAACAATAAAATATAAGTAAGCTAAAATTGGCTTACCTTATATTTATGCAAGATATCCAACTTGATCTGGAATCCGTCATTGGGTAATCATGTTGCAGAGAAAAAAACATGTTATTATAGTACATTGTGAAGGCTATATTTCAGCACACATCATTTGCTAATGTGGTTTCTGTATACCAGTGATGTCGGTTTCTGAAAGGAAAAGACAATAGCATTTACACAAAAAATAATAAGCATTATTAAAACAAAAACCATTCTACTTCTCTGTTTTGAGGAAAATACCCCAACTAAAAACACGAAATCAGAAGACAAAAAATATACAGTATAATATGAAAACAACAATGTATCCTTACTAATTGAACAACTTGGAAATAAAGAAACTTTCATCGTAGACAGTGGAAGTTCCAACCACATCGTGAACTCAAAATATATATATATATATTAAATGTAAAAAACCTATTAGAGTTTTCAAATTAAAAAATAAAATAAAATAAAAAGTAATGCAATTTAACAAATTACAACGACCATTTGGAAAATGATTTTTTCAAAGACTAAAATTTAAGACATAAAAAATAGCACGGAGTTTATCCTAAATTACGTACGCCATGAATTAAACATTAATAGTGTTATTACACGTAAAAATTGCAAGCGACAGAAATCGCCTGCGACTCGTACGTATTATCCACCTGAAACTTACGCATTATCCAAGACTTTCATTGGCTGTTCGGGAAAAGGCTTTTCCATCGTCAGATTTCCAAGAAATCTGACGGCCCATTTTAAATGAAATTTATTTCTTAAACTTTTAAACATCCCACAATATTACTTTTTATATCGTCGTATAGAGAAAAATATGTACTTTTAAATGCAATTTGTTTAAAAGCTGTATCTCAATTTATTTCTAAGTTATTTGTTTTTTTGTTTTTTTTTGTAGTTTTTATTACTTTTTTGTCATAGTGGCAACACTCTGTTGTCCATCTCTGTTGAAAGTAAAGGGAAATACAGATTACTGTATAGACCAATCAGAAAACGAATAAAATGATGATTAAACCAATAAAAACCTTCAGATATGCTTTTGATTTCCTACCCTGACGAGGACAATAACCATTTTCCCAAATGGTTAAAAAAATGTTCACAAAATTAATCAATAACGCAGAAACGAATGTTACTGTAGCTAACGGTAATAAATTGGTTTCGTAGGGATCAGGAGAGGTTATTATTCAAACCGGAAAAGATAATAGGCAAGTCACATTAAGGGTCGTTCTTTTCGTACCAGAAATTCATATGGTTTATATGTGATCAATATAATTATATTTTTTATTTAGACAATTACATTATCGTTCCTATCATTTTGCACCCCGGGGTACACCTATGTTTCTGTATAAAAATGAGTCGATGTTTGCATCAGAAAGATTCACGCTGTTGAACGTGAATTTATTTTTCATTTCTTCACAACGGCACCACTAAATAATCACCTCCCCCCCCCCCCCCCCACACACACACCAGCTTTTTTTTTTTTAGATTTTCTTGTCATTATTTATTGACATCATGTTTCAAGTAAAATTTCCCGGAAAGTTCAAATTCACAAAAATTGTTACCCTATTTTAAATAGTTAAAAAAAATTGCACATTAAAATTGCAATTTTAAAATAATCTTCGCATCATCATAATGTTATCATTAATAGGCTTTCACCTTTTCTGCAACACATTTCTTTCGACCGACAAAATTTCGCCATGAATTCTTAAGGCGAATAGATAAATCGTTATATAAAATTAATGTTATACATATATATCATTACAGTGGCACATTTTAACTTAAATCAGTTTCATTAATCACTCAATGGCTTTGCATTTAAAAATGTAAAACAATTCAGATATCGAGAGATTTTATTAGAGTAGGCTGCGCGCTTCTTTTTGAGGATGTACTATAATATTCCCAGTATATTCTTCCACTCTCAAGTTCCTAGTTCCCTGGGCTTTCTCGTACTCCAGGTTTATTTATGTTGTGAGAAAGAAAAACATTTTCCTTTCGCCAGCAGCTTCATAAAAATTCAGTAAATCTCACTCTGGAGCCAACATCGCTACTCAGGCTGTCTCTGGCTCTTTTTCGCGTAGTCATATCCACAACTCAGAACTTTGATAAAGATCAGGCGGCGAAAATAATCTTGTTAAAACGAGATTTTAACCGCTCATCCCCCTTTAAAAACTTGAATTAACAGTTTCGTGACCGAAAGGAAAGACGGGTATATCTAGTAATGAAATTAATTAGAAGGCAGCCGAAATGTGTTTCTTCCCACCGCTTAGGTTTCGTGATATGCCGAATAAAGGGGAACGGGGTAATTTTCTGTAACTTAGCACAGTATAGTAGTCTTCAGATATCACTTTTTATTTTTGCGTTTAGAATCGCGTTTCACACAGAGCTTAATTTTCGGATTAGAACTGAAGAAATTTGACTATTTCAATTAATTGCTAAAAAAATTGTGGAGGCCTATTGCGGTAACATGATAAAATATTTATATCTGTATGTATGTATGTATGCGTGCATGTGTCACGATATTAAAAAATCGCAAAAAACCAGCCAATTAGTTTGAATATATTTGTGAGGTATACGAAATTAGCTGTATAGGTGTTGATTTAATTTTGTTGATTCGCTTGATATATATATATATATATATATATATATATTGCAAGATAATACTTTATATTTACAGCATGTCGGTATACCACAAGGCGGTTGTACTTCCAGTTTACTCTCAGACTTATACTTATATCATTATGAACGTAATTTTACTAATAATAATCTACATTTATATCGTTATATTGATGACATCATTTTAATTGATACTGATCAATCTGCAATTACTCGATTTCCAGTTGATTATCCCACTAATTTGGAATTAACGGAAAACCTTTTATCTAACAATACAATTAACTTCTTAGATCTTAAAATTACAATAAAAGACAATAAAACAATCACAGATTTATATGACAAACGTAAAGAATTTAAATTCAATGTTAATACATTTACAAATTTTAAATCTTGTCTACATCATTCTGTATTTCGGAATATAATACTTAATCATTTATATAGAATAAAATGTTTATGTTCTTCTCCTCTAATTAACAATAATATTAAAAAACTAATTTATGATGCATTAAATCATGGTTTTCCAAAAAAATTCATATATTCATTACTATACAATTAGTACTTTTCTTACATGATCTATTAAAACAAATTAACACATGCGTAAACAAAATTACAAAAAAATTATAAAATAAAAAAATATCTATAAAAAATTAAAAAATGTAAAATAATATAAAAAAATATTATAGGTTGGTTGGGTGGGTAGATGTTAGAGTACGGAGGAGGGTGGTGTTGTCTGGATAATACGCAATGGTTAATTATATAAAAAAAAAATGGGGGCTCTTGTATTATTACTATATTTTTGTTACGTATTTTATATGGATGTTGATTTGATATTTTATATGTAATTGGAGAATTTCATTAATATTATAATTAGCCTAATTATTGATTAATCTAATTTACAATTATTTGTTATTAAATTTTAAATTTACTAAGGACAATATCATATTAATTACTAATAGTATGCCATTCTTATAGTGAATAATATACATATAAATATGTTTAATATAAATATAGTTTTACTGTATGCATTAAAATTGTGTAATTATTTTTATTATTATTACTCTATTCTTTTTAATATTAATTATCGGTTTAATGTTTTTGAATGTCCCACATTCATACTTTATGGTTTTTTATGGATGTCTGAAAATAATCCACACTCTATATTTGTGCTTTTTAAGTAATGGGTATTTAAGTATCATTTAACCTTCTATTTACTTCCACATGTTTTTTATTTCCTGTTCATTTTATAAATATCTGATATATAATTCATTAAAATAATTTTTAAATTTAATAATTATTTATATTAATTATTACTGAATTTATTTTGTTTTATAGCATATAGCTATATGCTATATATTATCAATGTTCTAGAATTATTTAAATTCTTAGTTTAGTTTAAATAAGTTAGCTAATAGAATATATTGTATGCTTTTAAATTTTATTTACAATAGTTTTTAAATACATTGTGTGGTTTATATTCGGTTTATAATTCTCTATATATAAGGATATGTTTGGTTTTGCTGTTTATACAGTTATTTACATTCAAATGCTTACAATTATTTATACAGTTATTTACATTCTAATGCTTACAAATATTTATCTTGCGTTAGTTGTTTAATAGAAGTAATACTAGATGGCAGCACTAAATTTGTCTCTTTAAGATAGCTCCTATTTTTAATTTTTCTAGCTCCATTTCAGTTATAATTTAATACACCAGGGGGTATTTTTAGCTAAATTTTGACGATATTGTTAAACTGTTATTAATTAATTTAATAGTGCATTTTAAATAATGTAATTAATATCTATTTATTTTATATTAGATTAAATGTGTTTAACAAGGTATTTCAAATTTTATTTCAAATTGTATTAACTGCATCCTTTGGTATCATTTACTGTGATTTCTTAACTGTTTTATTCACCTTAATGATATACTGGCAGCCATGTGCGCGTGGATTTTTGTAAAATACTGAAATATTAATCGGTATGGTGTTTATTATTTATATTTTATATCCTATAAATATTTAAATACGTTTTATTGATTCTTCCATTTCATAATATTTGTTTCTATTCTGCTTTCATTTTTAATCAGTTCACTTGATTTTTTGGTTGTTTGGGCACAGGGGAAAATAACTTTTAGCTTTAGCTTATTTTTCCCACAGAAAACAACCATTTTGCTTATATCATTGAATTCTGTGCCCTTGATAACGTAATTCAATGTATAAGCTTTTCAATTTTTGTCGCTTTCCACTTTTTTCTTTTTCTTCCATAATAATTCTTATATTAATTTTTTTTTTTTTAATACTTACAGCTTTAATTCATAATAATTGACAGTGGATGGTTATGTTTAATTAATGGTTATATATATATATATATATATATATATATATATATATATATATATGTATGTATGTATGTATGTATATAACTGTGAGAGCATGAATAAAATAACATTAACAAATTGAAAAAGAAAAAAAGAAGAAGAAGAAAACAGTTCTCCCAACCCACTTAACATAAAATAAAAAAAAAAAAAAAAAAAATGAGTAAAAAACAGCAGAAAATGAATAACAAAAATAGAATAATGGATATTTGTAGAACTTAGACAGAATCTTCAGGTCTTAAATGCCCAAAGTTCCATAAATAAAATGAGTGGTTTCATCTTCATATCAGCCATAAATTAGTTAATTAGTTAAAGAATATGAATTCGGAACTACCACACACATAAAACAGAGAAATAAACCTTTGAACACCAATTAAGTTCAAAATAAAACAAGATTAAAAAAGATAGAGGGGGGAAAAATTATTAAATTGAATCCCTACTATCTTAGCATGAGGCATAACATAATACAATCATTGGAGATCACCAGCACATATTGCCAAAAAAGATTTTTATATGATGGAGGACCAAATAGCAACAATATACAGTGTAGCCAATCACACTCCCATTATATATAACCAGCGCCCCCTATAGATAATTTAAAATGGAGAATGAACTACTTCATGTATTCAAGAATCAGTATGGTGCTGGCATCTATCGACTTATTAGAAAATAAATAAAAAGTATTACATAATAAAAACTAGTTTAAGTTTTAAAGCAAATACTGTTTAGAGATAGATGTATGATAATTAAATAATAATTAAAAAATGTGTTAATAAATATATACAACTGTATTAGAAAAATTAGTAATTGATATATTAAATCAAAATGTTATGTAAAATGGTGAAATTGATAATTATTAATGTATCAAATAAATATTTGTACCTGGCTATATCATATCACAATTTAAATTCATGTGACAACATTACATCATCACTTAAATTAATTTATAATGAAATAAATATATATATATATATTTAAAAAAATTAAATTTAAGATGTTAAGGAATTATTATTAATAATAATTAAATTTTGAAATTAATTAGTTACATTTAATGTGTCTACAAACTTTATCAAAAATTAAATACACATAATTTAATGGGAGAGGGAAGAACAAATAGAATAATTATTAAAACATGCATTTTATTCTCATTTAAGATAGTATACGTTGTATTAGATATTATAGACATTGTCCTGAGTAGGCTAAAATTTAAATAGAAGTTAATCGTTTTAGGACGGCCAATTATCAACACGTGGGATATAGGCCCAAGGGGGGGAGTACCCTTCCTGTGTGGTCTTAAGGGAACCTAACCCGTATTAACGCTTGGAAAATCCAAGGATCGAAGAAAACCACGAAAACTCCGAGCGATTAGGCCGACGGGCGCGATTGGGTTCGAACCCAGCACCTCCCGTCTACCAGCTTCGAGAGCAGAACCTCTCGGCCACTGGTGGGGCAAGTTAATTGTTAACATTATTAAATATTAATAAATATGAATAAATTTAATATGAATTGATAAATATTAGAAATTTAATTATTAAAAAATAGAAATTTTAATTGTTAAAGAAAAAAATATTAGAATATAACTACACCATACATATATAACAAAACTTCTTGCAAATAATCTCAAATGACTACTATATGTGACTCCACTGACAGGTCACTGTGACTGCTGCTTTGTGGCGAGTCACCAGGTGACTTTACAATGTCATTTCATTGAGACTCTCGTGTGACTCTCATCTGGAGACTCAATTTCAAAGTCATTGTGAACGTTGCATTATGATAAATCACCAAATAATGTCACATTAAAGTCACATGGTGACTTTTCACCACTTTTCACAGTGGTGACTTTACAGTAGGATCTCTGTCACCATTTGACAAAGTCATGTGACAGAAAGTCACCATGTGACTTTAATGTGACATTATTCATCAGTGCACAATAGCAGATTGTGACGTTGTACTGTGCTGTAATGTCTGTAAAGATTCAATTTTCAATGCATTTAAAATTTTAGAATAATCCTTTCAGGGCCAGAAGAATTCTGTTCGTAAACTGGTGAAATAATTGACTGACACCAGAATATTCGAACGAATTTCTCTGAAAACAAAAAACCCGCTAATTTGCACTTTCATTACAAAAGCAAAATTTTATTAAAATATTCTTGGTGCCATTTGTCAGTTTTAGAATTAAAATTAGGTAGTTAGACCGTCTAGCCACCGCCCTTGAAAGGGTTATATATATGTATGTCGTCGTATTGAAGAGGCTTGCAACAGACGTTCCATGCTGAGAAATGTGCATGCAGAATTACTCTCACGAATACAAACGTGTATCGTGAGCAATGGCGAATTTTTCGAACATACTGAACATTAACTTTTTATCACTGTGAGACAGTTTTTTTTTTTTTTGTGTGTGTGTGTGTGTGTGTGTGTAATGTTATTAAAATGTATTGAGATAAGTACATATTTATCGCATAAATTGTGGGTCTTTCTTCATACTTCTGACTATTCCATTCAAACGTTTACACAAAATGGAGTGCATCGATTTCGGACATTTTTGGGTAAACAGGCGAAGATTTATCTTATCCATGTAAATCAAATGTCGTAATCTAGTAATTAATTGATGCTCTAAAACTTTCTAATTGGAAATTTTGCTCTATCTCTTTTCGTTTTCGATTTGCAATGGCTATCTTCAAAATTTCGCCACTAGGGGGCGCTGCATCGTTTTCATTAAATCGGGCTTAGTCGCTTTACTATACCGTTACCTCACTTGCACAGCTGTAGCTCTCTCCGTTCACAAGTATTTTCAGGTTAAAGGGACTTTCCTTTGCACCCTGTATACAAGAAAAGTATAAATGGATATACCATGAAAGTTCAAAGATATATGGAACTTAAAAATAGCAAATATAGCTATTCTGTATATTTGTTAGTCCATATAGGTTTTTAGTTAATCTTTAAAGACATAGTAGGTGTATTGAGAGAACCACTCAATGGAACTAGTCTCGAATCCCATAGTATTTATGTGATTAATTCTCATTAAATTAGTCTGTTTTTAACAATTTGACGTTTATTTCTTTTATACTGCTACTGGGCATTGCATTACATAAATATATCCTTAAAATTTGTTATCTAGGCTTTAAAAGCCGATGGAGCATAGAGTACGCCGTCCCTGTCATTGTGTATGGCCAAACCGTCCGTGTCTTTAAGAGTTAATATCTCGGCTAATTACCAACGATTTTTTCCGAAATTCATGATCAACAATGCTTTTATACTTCTGCTACGATAGGTGCCTCCAGCTCTGTTCAACGCTTTTGCTGAAGCCCGTAAATCGAAAATCGTAAATCGACTCTTCATCGTAAAAAAAAAGGCGGGGGGGGGGGGGTGCTACTTCAGGTACCTGGAAAGACTCGCTCGCTAATCAGAGATCTGCACGAGCCGGCCCGTGGCCCGAAGCCCCAGCCCGGCTCGGCTTGCGGACCGGGCTCGAGTCTATTTTTATTCACGGCACTCGGGCTAGGACGCGCCCGGGCCAGACTTTTTTCCGACCGGTGCTAGTGACTACTCGTTACGGGCCAGGTCTTACTTTATTCCTGAAGAATCGGGCCGGGACTGGTTTCATTCCTAGTCTTCACGGCCCAAAATTTTTATTCCTAGTTTTGATCCAGCCCGTATGAAAATCATTATCTCGGCGTGGCCTGGTCCGTTCAAAGGTTAGTAAAATTATGCCTGGTTCAAAAATTTTGCAAAAAATGTATACATTTTTAAATCGCCATTAGTCTACAATTAAACGTCAAAATTTATTCTTTTTAAATAATACACTGCTCAAAACAATTAAAGGATATTTGAAGTTTTATATAAAATAAAGATATAAACGAAATTTTTTTTGCCGAAAATAGAAGAAGAGAATCACAAATGCAAATTTTTCTGGTTTTCAAACTGTGGAGTATGCAAATTTTGAGTTCGACGTCAAAAACGTCGCTTCAGCGGCAGCGAATGAAATTTGACTTTCAACTGGATAAAAGAGAATGAAGACAAGGATGATCGGCATTCAGTGATTGCTTTGTTTCGATGAGTACGATGTCTCAGCGAAGTCATTTGACAGATTCAGAAGCTTTGAGAATTGTTGGTAGGTTAGAAGGGGGCCAAACTCAAGCCGAAGTAGCGCAAGCCATTGGAGTGTCACAAAGTGTCATTTCCAGGATCTGGAACCGTTTTTTGGAGAGTGGATGTGCAGGCCGAAGACCAGGGCAAGGTCGTAGACGGACAACAACGCCCAATGAAGATCGGTATTTAGGGTTAACAGCTCGGAGACACCGAACCATGAACGCTACTCTTCTCCAACAACACCTTCGCTCGGCTACAGGCACCCCGATTTCAACTCAGACTGTCCAAAACCGGCTCCATGCTGTAGGTCTGTATGCTCGCCGACCGATGGTATGTGTTAGATTAACATCAAGGCATCGTCGCGACCGCAGGGAGTGGGCAACCGAGCATGTCAACTGGAGGAGAAATGAATGGAGCAATATTCTGTTTTCTGACGAGTCCCGTTTTTCTGTGCATCCGGATAATAGGCGTATTTTCATCTGGAGGGACCGTGGCAGTAGGAATAATCCTGCGTTCGTGCACGAAAGTGTCAGATTTGGCGGCGGAGGAGTGTTGGTGTATGGTGGCATCTCCATTGACGGGCGCACTGACCTCTACATCATTCGAGATGGAGCTCTGACTGGTCGCCGATATAGGGATGAGATCCTCAGACCTATTGTAGTCCCTCACGCTGCAGCAATCGGAGATAACTTCATTTTAATGGACGATAACTGCAGGCCACATCGTGCAAACCTGGTGGAGGATTTCCTTTTCGAGGAAGGAATCGTTCGAATGGAATGGCCAGCGTGTTCTCCAGACATGAATCCAATCGAGCACGTTTGGGATGCTCTAGGAAGACGAGTTTCTGGCCGCCAACAACCCCCACAAACTCTCCAAGAACTGGAAAGAGCTCTTCTGGAAGAGTGGGGCAGAATACCCCAACTCGTCATTAATAGCCTCATTGAGTCCATGCCTCAAAGGTGTTCAACGTTGCTGGCCGCCCGTGGAAACCATACCCCCTACTGAAAATGATTTTCTTTGAAGAAAACACCTTTTCTTATTCTTTTTTTCTCATATGCACAAATTGTGTTTTTTTCCTTTAGTACACAAATGCACAATAAAATGCATTTTTTTTCTGCCAAACATGTGTAATTTATTCTCATATAACCTACTATGTCTGTCGACCATGTATCAATCAGCTAAACAGTTTACCAGATACAAAATCCACCTAAAACTGCAATATCCTTTAATTGTTTTGAGCAGTGTATTTATGAATATTTATTAATCTGTAAATGTGTGGGTCAATAGTCTTTATTACTTCCCCAAATTTGAACTTTCCACGTTGCATAGTTTACGAGTAAAAGGGCTGTGACAGACAGACACAGGAGTTATTTTATAATGGTTCCGTTTTTACTTTTTAAGTTACGGAACCCTAAAAAGAGGAAAAAAAGAAAATTATCTAGAAGCATTAGAAAAATAAATACTCTGTGGGACAATTTTTAAGTTAATGTATATAACGTTAGTGATGCTGGTATGTATGATACCACTGAATGATAAATATTTTAAGAGGGTATTGAAAAAAATATTTTTCCGCACTCAACAACTCGAAATTTTCTGACACATTTTCAGACTCATTTTTAAAAGTAAAAACATGAAACTTGCTGACGTAGATTTTTGAAGAGATTTATAAGCGATCTGTGTTTTTATTTTCCGTTCGATTAATTAGAACTTATTTTATCAACAATTATTTTCTCAGTACGGCCATTTTTTTTTTTTCGTTTCCATCACTATCGCTTCAGGAAATTTGGTTCAAAATGCCCATTTTGACAGCATTTTTTGAAATATATTCTGCGTTTATCAAACAAGTTGGAAATTGCACGTCAAACGTGGCAAATGAGATGCGTTCGTAACTAATTTTATAAATATTTTTTGCACCGCATATTGTACTGAATGTATATTTTACTGCACTTTATAAGTGCATATCAATTTCATTCTGTTCGAAAGGCTGTAACATCATTAAAAATGCACTTGAAATAATTTTTTCCCATTGGCCGTAATATAGCAGAAATATGGTCATGGTCAGAATGGGAAAAAAATGGCCATGGTCAGAATGGGGAAAAAAATGGCCATAATTTTTTCGCCATTGAAAAAAAAAATATGGCCATTTTTTTTTCCCACTGTGACCAGAAAATCAAAGCTCTAACTTTTTAAGACTGCTCTTTCATCTTTCACCTAACATTTCATTTATAATGGCTGTTTCATCATAATGGAAGCCATCAATCCATCAGAAGAAAATAACTCGGTTAAAGCGAAAACTCGGTTAAGCGGGACTCGGATAATCGGGACTCTGCTGTTTTAGAATAAAGACTAAAAGATCTATTTCTCCTTTGCCTAACATTTACCAACCTATTTGTACATCGCATTCCACCCTGCGAAAGATATTCGAAAAACGTTAAGAACGAACTATTTTGTATAAATAAAGCACCGTTAAGAATTTGTTGGAACGTGAAGCTGATATTTACTTGCAAGCACTGGTACTGTTTACTCAGTTTTACATTGAATGTGAGTTAGCGTATAATGCGGAATAACATGGATGTTACAATGAACCAAAACACTTTGGGAGATCTCCAAATCACTTCTTGAGCAATTAGTACACGACATAGTTTTTTCGCAATTTAGGATAAAGCTCCTTGTATAATCAAGCATTAATTCGTTAATTCGATGAAACGTCGATACAGGCGTTCTTTGGCATGCTTCAACATCAGAACGCTTGAAAATTTAATTCGAATAAAAGTTTTTGGAATTCTTCAAGTGCTCGTAGAGCTTATCCAGCTGGCACAATAGACCAGAACGAATTCTGCCTAAAATTGCACTTTCTAGTCACTTAAGAATAATTTTAGGAATTTTTCTTAAAGTCATATCTATTTATTGTTCTAAAATGCAGATCCATCGTGAATGCTATGAGATATTCCTGAAAATTATCCAATTAAAAACACAAGCTATACTGTAAATTAAAATGTCTGAAAATCAAGCACTTAAGTGTCTGAAACGGTTGGTTGGTTGGTTGATTTTGTGACGGCCGATTATCTACACTAGGGATATGGCCCGAGGGGGAGTGCCCTTCGTGGGGGTCTTTCTAAGGGAACCTAACCCGTATTAACGCATGGAAATCCATGGTTCGAAGAAAACTCCGAACGATTAGGCCGACGGGCGCGATTGGGATCGAACCCAGCACTTCCCGTCTACCAGTTTCGAGAGCAGAACCTCTCAGCCACTGGTGGGGCGTCTGAAACGGAGTGTTCGATTTTCAGACATTTTAAAATGTCTGAATTTTTTCAGACACTTTTTGCGTCTGAATTTCAGACACTTCAAACGTCTTAATAGCATCCATTTTTTTGTAAGCATCATACGTAGCCATGTTTGACCACGTTGAACCCTGGAAAAATATTTGGCTGGGGTCTTGCCCCCTCCCCCCCCCCCCCCCCCGCAGCCTGATTTTTTAGGTGCTCCTAATTTTGGTATGCAATTTTCGTTAAGCTGTTTATTTAAATCTTTTACGACATTTTACTGATTATAATCAATATTTTGAACTTCAGGAATAGAACAAGATTAAAGCAAAAAATATTTATCTAAATATTTGTTTTGATGATAAATATGATTTTGAATATGATTTTTTTTTTTAAACCTTATTTTACTTTAAAAGTTCAAAACATCGATTATATTCAGTACAATTTCGAAACGGATTTAAAATATAAGCTTTACAAATATTGCACATTAAATTTGGTGGCACTTAAATCGTAGGGGGACGGGACACTGCTTTAATACCCATGCTTTAATCAAGAAATTCTTTTGCAAAAAATGCAACGCTACAGTATGGTTATCTAAATAGAGATGTCCGGTACTCGGGAGTATCCATTGTGGAGGTTAATGGACATTCACGAATAGCGGACACCTCTATTTAGCGAATACTTTTTTAATCCGTAAAGCACACGCATACATATTTGTATATTTTTACCTCACAAAAGCAGACATCTCCGATCATCAGACAAATTCCGCGATCCCGAAGTTTCCGCTATTAAGGGCTTTTAAGATACATGGATAAATATATATTTTTTTATAATCTTGTCCTATTCTAAAAGTTTAAAATATTTATTATACTCGGTTGAATGTCGAAAGAGATTTAAAATGTCAGATGTACGAAAATTGCAAATAAAATCCCCCCATCTCCCCCAAAAAGGAAAATTCATATAATTTAAAAATTAGATTAAAAAAAATATATATTGACACATAGGCAATTTTACATATCTATCAGATGGTAATCACAACAGCTATTTAACTATGAGTAAAAAAATTAAAAAATAAATATTCCACTTTAATAACATTAAGAAAAAAATTACTTCGGTATTTTGTTAAATATATTTTGTGTTTTTAATCTTGCCCTACTCTGAAAGTTCAAAACTTTCATTATAATCAGTGCAATATCGAAAAGGATTTATGATATCAGCTTTACGAAAATTGAATACAAAATCCCCCTTCCCCCACCTCCCTTCCCGAAAAAAATTTTAAATTCTTATCATTTAAAAATTAAATTAAAAAATAAATTATATTGCCACATGCCACTTCAGTAAGTTTTTATGTAGATCACAGGGTAATCACAAAAGCTATTCAACTATCAATAAAAATAAATAAATAAATATCCTACATTAATAGCAAGAAGAAAAAATAACTTATAGTTTCCAAGCTTCATTTGTCTTAAATATATATCTTAACATCTAATTGTCATTCTTGTAATTTTCGTATAAGTGTATATAAATACAGTTACAAAAATCGCAATATTAAGTACAAAATCTAGTTATAGCTTTTTACTTTTTCCCATTATAAATTTCAAATTACTTTTCTACTAAAAATAATCAAAAAATCAATATTATACTTGATTTCAAATCAAATACATATGTATATTTTTACTGGCAGTTTTAAAATTAAGGAGCACATAATAGATGAATCATGACAACGTCATACGTTTTCAGGCACTTTATTTATCGTATTTTTTAATCTGCGGTTTTACGTTAGGAAGAAAGATCTTTCCAAAGCTTTTTTTTTTCTTTCATTGTGGTCGTTACGTGAGATAAGAATTAACCATTGAAACGAAACTGCGATTGAAAGCAAGAGAATGAATATTCAACTTAAAATGTCTCTCTTTTAGTAATATTATTACTTTAAATTTGGGGGAAAAAAAGATGAAAATTCAGAATATATAATTTGTAATAAAAGACAACGTCATAAGTTTAAAAATATATACTTCTAGAATTAATGGGTTTTTTCGCAAACAGATTCAAAACTAATTGAATTTCATGCAAGATTTTGTTTATACTATAAATAAAATCATAAAAGACACTAATTTCAGTACTATAAAGAAATTATGACACTTACTTCAATCGATGTTGCAAGAGGTCAGAAAAATTCCTCGATTTGAAATTTCAAAAACTACCCCAGTGAAGGAGAAGGGCTTGCATCATTTTAGTAGGAAATTCCATAATATATCCGACTAGCCATATTTAAAGAATGAAATGTTTCATCCTCAAAATAGGACCCGCCAGACAAAAGTTTCTTTTTTTTTTGCTAGCTTCGACAGGACGAAGATGAATAACACAATATTATTGATATAAATTAATACGAATTAACACTAAGTCCATTGCACACGCTTTGTAGAATTTCCGGGTGTAATCTTCAAGCGTCGTCTACTTCTGTTCTGTGTCTATCCCGCCCTTATATGGACGACAGCTTCTAAGAGACATTTGATGTCAAGCACACACGTCAGATGCATGTATTCAATAAATAAATAATCCAAGTGAATACGAATTTAAATCACAGAACTTCACATTCCGCGAAAAACGAATTAAAATACACGCGTACATAAAAACAAACTTCGTTTGAATTACAACGTATACCAACTTTGAACGAAGACATCTACAACGCATGCGCGATTGGCAGTGCCCCAGTGCTCCCTGGTGGTTATTGCGTCGGAAGAATCAAAACGTCTTAAATTAAGACACGTTTGAAGCAACGAAGTGTCTTAAAATAAGACGTTTGCGGATATTTTAGACACTATTCTTAGTTCATTTACACCATGATCATACTAAGACACTTATGTATCTTAAATTAAGACATCTATAATGTCTTAATTTTCAGATTAAGACACTTAAGTGTCTAAAATTCTTTTTCAGTCACATATGTGTCTAAATTTAAGACGCCTGTATTTGCAGTGTACAGTCAAATGTTTATACGGTTCTGGTTGGTTGGTTGATTTTTGACGGCCAATTATCAACACGAGGGATATAGGCCCTAAAGTTGGGGAGTGCCCTTCGTGGGTGTCTTTCTAAGGGAACCTAACCCGTATTTACGCTTGGAAATCCAAGGTTTCGAAGAAAACCACGAAAGCTCCAAACAATTAGGCCAACGGGCGCGATTGGGTTCGAACCCCCCACCTCCCGTCCACCAGCTTCGAGAGCAGAACCTCTCGCCACTGGTGGGGCCTATAGGGTTCTGAGTTACACGTTTTCTTTCATTTGCACGTTTCTGATTTTAGATATCAATGCATTCCTATATTTTTTCTAACGATAAAAATGTTCAGTTTGTAACTTATAGGATTGAAATAAATTCAAATAAAATTTATGAAGAACAGATTTGTAGTTTTGGTGCATATTCTTTATGCGGTCCTTTTACTGTTTTTTTTTGTTTTTTTTTTTTGGGGGGGGGGGGCAGTTGCATTAGGTGCATTGTTAGTATGCTCATTATATAAAAAATGCTCAATCAGTTAAAATCGGCTGATTTGAATAATCAGTTAATCTTATAAGCGGCATCTACCTGTCTTGATAATTAATCATTACAGTATTTCATTTTTGTGTTTCAAAAATTGTTTTTTGGATTTTTTTCTTTTTTCTTTTTTTTTAATGGTTTATTAAATTGGAATTTGTGTTAGTATGTTTAACTTTTTTTGTGTGCATATAAATCAAAACTTTTCACGGTTGTTACAGGAAGTAGCAATTTCTGATTGGAAAAAAGTTTTAATGAGCATATATGTTTTAGCTTTCCCGAAAACTTGACATTTTTGAAAGCAGTTCTGCACTTCATCTATCATAACCGCTCACTAACTACTCTTTGCTGCATCTCTGAAGTCGAAAACAGAGCGACATAAGGTTCTTCAAAAAGTCAATAGGTCAAATAAAGACCTTGTGCCCCTTCTATGCACCATCTGTGCCGATGTAAGCACTCAGGTCTCTTGTTATAACACTATACATATATACATATCTTCTGCCCTTTTTTCTATTCATGAAAGGTATAACAGTAAATTTTAAAGAGAGCAAGTATTCTTGTTAACAAGTTCAAAAATGTCACGTTTCGGCAATTTTCACAGCCCATTAATTTGATATACATCTAGTTTCATCGCCGGTCTTTTTATGGTTTTTGCGTTGTGCCGCACTTTTTTGAGATAGAGAGAGTACATGAATGCGTGCACGCAACAAGTCGTTAGGAAATCGGACTCTGGTAACAGAGGTAATGCGTTTCATTTCTTCTTCTAATTAAAAGAAATTCGCACTGAATAAGGATGCGCACTAAAGGGTCGGAAAATACCCTATTATTTCATCATTTTTTTTTTTTTTTTTTTTTTTAATAAATACAATACAATACATAAATAAAGTTATAATAATTATTATAATAATAAGCTAAACACTGGCTATAATTTCAATTATATTTATTGCGAGAGAGAGTGGGTTTGTATAGGAATTAGTATATTGCCATGTATCCCGATTTTCAGGTGTTCCAAAGACCTGTCGTGCTTAACCATTGCGCGGGACGCCAAAAATATTGATTTTTCATGACGGACAAATTCCTTTAAATTTCTTTCCGTACTATGCTATTCTTTAGTCTGCACTGAGTAGAACATAATACAGTGAAACCTCCCCGTGCGACCATTTCCATTAAGCGACCTCCTCCCTGAACGACCATTTTTTTATGTAACGAAATTTATTCCCATAGGCTCAATACTAATTTTACCTCCATTCAGAGACCATCCCAGTTGAACTTTCTTCATGAGCGACCAATTTCTTTGAAGAAAATTCCGTTTTTTCCTGGTCGCATGAAGAAGGTTTTATTAGCGAAATAATTCCGGAGAGCGCATTATTCATCAAACTTCTAAACTAAGTTTTGATTTATTTTTATTATTATTATTTTCTTTTATCCTGTTAAATTTTAAGTGTTTAAACCCCTTTGTGCCTTTTTAGGCAATGAATTTAACTCTGATGACAAATTAAGAATGACGGTCAATAAATTTCACTGCTCTATTCTGTCGGGAAATTCTCAAAGAAATAGATTGGTATGGTATTCCTTACTTTAGGAAGAAATAGATAAATTAATAAAATCGTCATTATTTGTTCCCGTCCAGAAAAAATGGAATTTATTTACTGAACTTCGAAAAGACTTGGAAATAAAAAATTATAAAAGATAAAACCGTAAAATCAAAGCAAACGTCAATGTATTCATTTTTTAAACTATGTAATTAACTTTTGTTTTGATACTTAAATTCTTATATTTTTTCCTAATGTGAAAAATAAATTTTAGTAACATTAATTGTTACCTTTTTTTCAACGATTAAAATCTAGATTTAAACATGACCTTCATTAACAGACCACCTCTCGGAGCGACCAATTTTTATTGGAACGGAACGTGGTCGCTTTAGAGAGGTTTTACTGCACACTAAAACCTGTGAAAAAAGAATTTATGAAAAATGGAAAAATTTTATAATCCCTTCGACAGGAATACCTTAAAATCTACCTACCTAGTGTTTTCACAAATGCTACTCACTTTGTTCAGCAAACACTGTGTAAATGGAACCTGTTTATAACATAATTCTGTTTTAAAAGTAAAAATTCCATTGTCCCTACGATAGGAATACTTATAATCATACCTGCTAAATTGGAATTTTGCTTCTGTACCTAGATTCCGCTTTAATACGTTTTACTCCATAAGATTGCTGTGTTTATTCAGTAAAATAAAACCTGCTAAGACGGAATCGTAAAGGACAGGAGAAAAAATTGGTTTCAAACAGGCTTTCATCTGAACAGGTATAATTGTGTGGTATTCCTACCTCAGGGACAATGATATTTTAACATTAGGACAGAATTCCGGTTTAAACAGGCTTTCGTCTGAGCAAGTATAATTGTGTGGTATTCCTACCTTAGAGACAACAAAATTTTAACGATTAAGACAGGATTCCGATTTAAATAGGCTTTTGTCAGAGCAGGTATAATTGTGTGGTATTCCTACATTAGGGATAATGAAATTTTAAAGTTTAAGACAGGATTCCGCTTTAAACAGGCTTTCGTCTGAGCAGGTATAATTGTGTGGTATTCCTACCTTAGGGACAACAAAATTTTAAAGTTTAAGGCAGGATTCCGTTTTAAACAGGCTTTCGTCTGGGCAGGTGTAATTGTGTGGTATTCCTACTTTAGGGGGAATGAAATTTTAAAGTTTAAGACAAGATTCCGATTTAAACAGGCTTTCGTCTGAGAGGTATAATTGTATTGTATTCTTGCCTCAGGGACAACGAAATTTTAAAGTTTAAAACAGGATTCCGTTTTAAACAGGCTTTCGTCTGAGCAGGTATAATTGTGTGGTATTAGTTATTGTGGTACCTTAGGGACAACAAAATTTTAAAGTTTAAGACAGGATTCCGTTTTAAACAGGCTTTCGTCTGGGGAGGTGTAATTGTGTGGTATTCCTTCATTAGGGAGAATGAAATTTTAAAGTTTAAGACATGATTCCGATTTAAACAGGCTTTCGTCTGAGAGGTATAATTATATGGTATTCTTGCCTCAGGGACAACGAAATTTTAAAGTTTAAAACAGGATTCCGTTTTAAACAGGATTCCGTTTTAAACAGGCTTTCGTCTGAGAAGGTATAATTGTATGGTATTACTACTTTAGGGAAAATGAAATTTTAAATTTTAAGACATAATTCTCCGTTATATGTAGGTTCCACTTTCATAGGGTTTACTGTATTTTTTGACAGATTTAGAAGACGCTGTTCCGCTTTATTTGTCTCGCAGTTCTGATTTTTGTGATACTGGACCTGACAAGGTACTAGTACTAATAGAAAGAAGGAAGTGTCATTTGAATTCGTAGAAAATTCTTTAAAATTGAAAGGCGTGAGTGGAAGAAGGGGTTACGTAAATTTCGAGACAATTGAAGCAAAAAACTTTTTGCGGTAAAGTATTTTTATTTATTTTGTTCTTTACAGCATATGTTTAAAATGTTAATGGTGATACTAAATTTTCTCAGAAAAATTATTCTTAATTATTATATATTAAAAATTATTATTATTTGAATTAATAAATATAAAAATATTAAATATTAAAAAGTAATGGTTCATACCTTCAAGTATAATTAAAATCGTAAGATTTTGGCTTTTGATGCACTCGTATATCTTCTCGAGAAATTCATATTTTTAACATTTTTTTTCTGTGTACTCTTCTTAAAGGATGTCTCTTTTTTTCTTAGTTTTCAAAATATTTCTAAAATCTGTGCTGAATTTAATATTTTGTGTGTTAAAAGCGGGCGAACCCTGAGGAAGATTTTAACACTTCCTATAAAATTAAGTCTATACTTTAAATATTTTGAGAACTAAGAAAGAAAAAGAGACACCTTTCAGGAAGTGTACACAAAAAATAAAAGTTAAAAATATTAATTTCCTGATGAGATATTTTAAATATAGAATGCATCAAATGCCCATAGACTTTACATTAGTGAGGGGAAATCGGAAGCTGAATGACCCTTAAGAGCCTACTTCAGTCAAACGAAAAGACGCATTCGCTAATGCTAATCCTATGGAAGAAATTTATAAAGATATCTCGGTCGCATTTCAATATTTTTAAATGATTTTTTTTTTTTTTTTTTTTTTTTTTGGATAACTGAGATCGATCTATGCAAGCCGTTTTTTACTTTTTCGATTTTGATTGCAGATTTTTTTTCATAAGGATGGCTTTACTTTCGAAACCGGTTTCCAAAATGAAAGTGTCCTCATTAAAAATACCTGTAAAGAAAATCGGAAAAGTAAACAACCCTCTATCGATCTCAACTATTCAATGAAAAAAAATGATTTAAAAATATTTAAATTCAAACGAGATATCTTTATAAATGTCTTCCATAGGATTAGCATTAGTGAACGGGTCTTTTCGTTTGACTGAAGTAGGCTCTTAAGCCTATATACGTCGCTCAAATAATCGCCTTAACTAAACACCGCCATAACCTTTATTTTATAAGATATTTTGTAAAAGCTCTATGATACAGCTAATGCATAAATTTTGGTTAAATTGTTCTTGAAATATTAATTAGTAATTAGGAATCCAGCTGTTAAAAGTTGATAAATAGAGATATCTTTTTTTTGTTCTCATTAGAAATATAGCATATTTTATCTTATTTTACTGTATAGAGTTTAAAATTTTTAAAAATAATGTTTTCCAAATAGCTTACCTATAATTCGTTAATATCTCACCGTTAACAAAATTAATTACATTTGTTTTTTAACTTTTGAGGGGAAATGTACAGTCGTGGAAAAAAAAAAAGTAAATACCCCCAACTCCGCAACAAATTATCGTAAACGAAAGACCGAACGGTACCTAAACTGGTAACGAAGACAAGAACATAACCTAAACTGGTACCGAACGATTTGAAATAAAGTCTACTTTTAAAGGATGTATATAAAATTTGCTTAGGGGGCCATCTACATATTAAAACGAATCCAAACTTCATTTTTTTCAATGGCAATACCCAATTTTAACGAGATATTTCAAATCTTCGGTTCAAACTACACCAAATTTCAAGTCATTTGAATGTTAAGTTTTTGAATATAAACATTCAAAATTTAGTGCTTCTAATGTTAGACTACATTTTCATATTTTTATTTATATCTCCTGAAATTATGCTCCTAGTGTGCTAATTTTTTGTGTAGCAATAATTCTAATATACCCAAACATAAATACGCTGAATTTGCAATTTTTATAATTTTATGATATGAATTATGAAATTAATATTCGAAAAAATTATGAAGTGCAACCTACAATTTTTTTATGGATTTAGATTTATTAAGTCCTGCTTTATGGAAATCCAAAATTTCACATTTTTCTTCCAATTAGTTTTCAAATAATGCTTAAAAAACGGCAAAATGATGGTTTAAGGGGCCGTCTATGATAGAAGTGAGTAGATATTTTGAAATTTCTTCTGCTGTCCTGTAATCTAACCGGCTTCACTGACTGCTTGAATGGTGCTTAAGGTGCCTTGATCAAAAAGGAGGCTTTCTCGATTAACAATCGAGTACCGAACTGCAATTTGGATACAGTCCTTAAAATATGCTCGCTTTAAAATAATTAATTTCTCGGAAACTTATGGTACGAATTGCATAAAATTTTTTTTTTAGGCTGATTGAAGGGCGTAGCGTTCATTTATGCTGTCAAAATTGTGTACTGCTATTGAAAAAAAGAAAGTTATGGTTCGTTTTAATATGTAGATGCCCCCCCCCCCCAAGCAAATTTTATATACATCATTTAAAAGTAGACTTTATTTCCAATCGTTCGGTACCAGTAACTTTCTTCTACGATAATTTGTTGATGAGTTAGTAGGTGGTGTTTACTTTTTTTTCCACGACTGTACATTTGTTTTCTTGCTTATACAGCACGTATTTGGAAGAAAAAACACCCTAAATAAATTGCTATATCTATTTGTAAATATTGTCACAAGCACATCACACACGCATACATGCGTAGGGGTTAAACTTAAAATTACACTATGTGCAAAATACTTAAAAGATGACAAAAAAATAATTCAAAGATGTTAAATTACTTTAATACTTCTTAGAACTTTCATCTATAAACACAACCTTCGTCAGAGAATACAAAAATACTGTTATTAACGTCTTCTTTTTCAAACTTCACGTTGCTGGTGTCGAAAGGAGTGAAAGTGAAAGTCAATTTTTAGATCATTTTTAGATCAATTTTTAAAACATTGGGGGGGGGGGGAATATGGATATCATGATTTAATTAACAGCGAATCAATAGAAACGATTACTAAAGAAATTACTGTTTGTAAGGGCGTTTTATCCTACAACATACCCACAATTTTGCTCAGTTTACTTAAAGAATAATAAAACAAGTAATATTCCACTTCCCTCTATATCCATATTTTATTTTCCCAATGTTTTCCGGATCTAAAAATTGGCTTTCACTTTCACTCCGACGCCAAGTACCTGAAATTTGAAAAATAAGACTTTAATAACAGTATTTTTGTATTCTCTGACGAAGGTTGTGTTTATAGCTGAAAGTACTAACAAGTATTAAGACGCTACTTCAGTCAAATGAAAAGACGCATTCGCTAATGCTAATCCCATGAAAGAAATTTATAAAGTTATCTCGGTCGCATTTGAATATTTTTGAATGATTTCTTTTGCATTGATTGGTTGAGGTCGATCTGTATGCAGGCCGTTTTTTACTTTTTCGATTTCGATTGCTGATATTTTTTATGAGGATGCTTTTACTTTCGAAACCGGTTCCGAAAATAAAAGTGTCCTCATAAGAAATACTTCTAAACAAAATCGAAAAAGTAAACAACGGCCTTTGTACAGATCGATCTCAACTATTCAATGCAAAAGAAATCATTTAAAAATATTGAAATGCGACCGAAATATCTTTATAAATTTCTTCCATAGGATTAGCATTAGCGAACGGGTCCTTTCGTTTGACTGAAGTAGCCTCTTAAAGTAATTTAACATCTTTTTAAATATTTTTGTCATCTTTTTAAGTATTTTGCACATAGAGTAATTTTAAGTTTAACTTTTTTAACGATGAATTTAGCATTCTATTTATTTATTAGCTAATGCGTAGGGTTTTTTTTTTTTTGTTGTTGTTTTTTTGTTTGTTTTTTTGCGTATATAGTAACGATATATAAATATAGTAGTTTTCTTCAAAAACCTTTTTTATCAAAACAGAAATTGAAGGCATTGCAATCGGTATTCTCCCCCCTTGTATCATGTATTTTCCCCATACCCAATGCTAAAAACTATTCATCTTTCAAAAAGGAAAAAAAAAAAAAAGAACGAAAGAAAAGAAATTATGACTACATGCGAAAATCCACTACCACAAAGAAGCAAAAGTAAACGTTTCCTGTTTCAATTCTGTCTTAATCCCTTCTGAAAGAATGTAGAAAAAAATAAAACAAGTTCTAAACCTCACACCTCGAAACGTGTGATAAAAAAATTACCTGTAAAACACTCAACTGTCAGCTTTAGGCGGAATAACCGCCTTGGCGGTCTTCTCCTAAACTATCTAGATTTTATTTTGCTCTATTCACCTTCTCAAATGGTAAATCTTTATATTTATAGTCCAGAAAAAGTGTGAAAAAAAACTCTAACATGAGGATTATGCCCAAGTTTAATTAGAGAAAATATCCGAACCCCTTACTTCGCCTCTTGGCACTATTTAATAGATGATCTTTTCATAAATATTTCTTCTTCTTCTGTACATGTAAAGAATGACTATACACGAACGTACGTGCTTTTTACCTTATTATATTTTTAACAAACGGATTTTTCGATTTATCAAAGCGTATGAGCTGAAACTAACGTTTTTAAATCCTTTTCGGCAATTGTGGTCACAAGTCAAATCGTTGTAAGGGATTTCTTCTTATTTGATTTTTTTTTTCTTTTTCTAATAATCCTGAAAGACAATAAGACTTGTCAGTTTCCTTTCGTTGCGGCTAAAAAGCTCAGCTTTCTTATTGGATGGGACACTGGTTAAGTAAAATAAATGCACAAATATTTCAAAGAAGTTTTAATTTATTGCATGCACTTCGCTATAATCACACGCGATTTCTCAGCAGATTATTTAGAAATTCGTTAAAATAAAGTAATACAGAAGTTAATCACCTCATCCGGAGGAGGGAAACTTAGAAGAACGAATAAAAGCTTTATGTTGATTTCTGACAGACTGAAATGATTTAATGATTTAAAATTCTGTATTCTACAAGCAAGAAAATGTCTGTATGAAGGTACTTATGAGCAAATCCTGATTCATATTCAAGTTACACACATACAAACATAGAAAGAAAGAAAGTTATTTAGGTTCAAAATAGAAAGAACTCTAAATTAGTTTGCTGAATTCAGATTTTCAAATAACAATTAAAGTGATCCGGTAAACAAAACATCAAATGAAATCACAATTTTACTTTTTTGTCTTAAATATATTGCAGAATTTTTAGAATAAAATGGTGCAAACTGAATGAAAATGCTGTCATTAGATCAAAAGATTTTTATGTTCTTCATAATGTCTGTGGTTGCCGCATATTCTTCCAGGATTGAAATACATTATCTCGAAATGTATTTTTTCCAGATTTGTCTATTCAGTATTCTATGGCTTGCGGAGATAGTTTGAAATATGTGATAAAATTTTCGCATAAATATGTTAGCAATATTCTTTAAAAGAATCTTAAGTCTTAATAAGTATGTTAAGAAAAGTCACTGTTTATTGTCTTAATTTATATATAAAATAAAGTTTTATTCCCAAAGAAAATAATTTTTTTGGAAAAATAATTTCATATTTTTATTATTTAGTGTGGTCCGAAACTCGAAATTTTACTTTCTTATCCTTCATATTTTTACTCTTACCTTCTTGAAATATAGAAAATATATTTATATATTGGAATATATAAATATATTCATATATTATGGATATATTTCAAATTGACTCGGACAGTTACTGATTTCATTGTTTTTTTGCAGGGATCGGGCCGAACACAGTTTTCGTTCGAGATGAAAATTTCAAACGAACTTTTTCGTTTAGAAATAAAAGAATTTAAAATGCTACACTCTCCATTTTCAATAGCAAAATGCCATAATGGACCTCAATAACGCATATCAATTACAGTGAAACCTCCCTGTGCGACCACCTCCCTGAACGACCATTTTTTCATGGAACAAAATTTATTCCCATAGGCTCAATACTAATTTTACCTCCATTCAGAGACCATCCCAGTTGAACTCCTTCCATGAACGACCAATTTCTTTGAAGAAAATTCCGCTTTTCCCTGGTCGCTCGAAGAAGGTTTTATTAGAAAAATAATTACGGAGAGTGCATTATTCATCAAACTTCTAAACTAAGTTTAGATTTTTTTTTCTCAGTAACTTTTAAGTGTTTAAACCCTTTTGTGCCTTTCTAGGCAATGAATTTAACTCTGATGACAAAATAAGAATGACGGCCAATAAACTCCTCTGCACTTTTCTTTCGGAAAACTCTCAAAGAAATAGATGAAGTAATGAAATGGTCATTATTTGTTCCCGTCCAAAAAAAATTGCATTTATTTACTGAACTTCGAAAGGACTGTAAAATAAAAGAGTTATAAAAGATAAAACTGTAAAATCAAAGCAAAGGTCAATGTTTTCATTTTTTAAACTCTGCAGTAATTAACTTTTGTTTTGATACTTAAATTTTTATATTTTTTTCCTAATGAGAAAAATAAATTTTAGTAACTTTGTTACCTTTTTTCAACAATTAAGAGGCTACTTCAGTCAAACGAAAGGATCCGTTCGCTAATGCTAATCCTATGGAAGAAATTTAAAAAGATATTTCGGTCACATTTCAATATTTTTTAAATGATTTCTTTTGCATTGAATAGTTGAGATCGATCTGTACAAAGGCCGTTGTTTACTTTTTCGATTTTGTTTAGAAGTATTTCTTATGAGGACACTTTCATTTTCGGAACCGGTTTCGAAAGTAAAAGCATCCTCATAAAAAATATCAGCAATCGAAATCGAAAAAGTAAAAAACGGCCTGCATAGATCGACCTCAACCAATCAATGCAAAAGAAATCATTCAAAAATATTCAAATGCGACCGAGATAACTTTATAAATTTCTTTCATGGGATTAGCATTAGCGAATGCGTCTTTTCATTTGACTGAAGTAGCCTCTTAAAATCTAGATTTAAACGTGACCTCCATTAAGAGACCACCTCTCGGAGCGACCCATTTTTATTGGAACGGAACGTGGTCGCTTTAGGGAGGTTTTACTGTACATGGCACTCCGAGTACATTTACGAGAGTTAGAGTGCGGACATACAGCAGAAAGTTAGGCAGGCGACCTGAATTCATAAACACTTTTTAACCAAGTTGGGAAGTGTTGTGGCTGCTTCAGTCACCTGAAAAGACCCGCTCACTACTGCTAATCCTATGGGAGATATTTTTAAAGATATCTCGTTTGCATTTCAGTATTTTTAAACATTTCCTTTTGCATTGGGTAGCTGAGATCGATCTGTACAAAGGGCGTTTTTTACTTTTTCGATTGTGTTTATAGATACTTTTAATGAGAACTCTCTCTCATTTTCGGAAAAAACTCAAAAAAAAAAAGTATTTAAAAATATTAAAATGCAAACGAGATATCTTTAAAAAAATTCTTCCATTGGATTAGCATTAGCGATAGAGGTCTGCACGGACCAAAATTTTCAGGCCCGGGCACAGCCCGAATCATGAAAAAATTCGGCCCGGCCCGATACAAAAATTAACAGTTCGGCTCGAGCCCGGTCTGGGCCGTACAAAAAAAATATTGGCCCGACCCGGTAAAAACATTAAAAGTTCGTCCCGAGCCCGGACCGTAGAAAAAAATTATTGGCCTGACCCGGCATAACAGCTAAAAGTTCTGCCCGAGCCCGGCCCGACAAAAAGTTAAAATCTCGGCCCGAGCGAATTTCTACAAAACGTTGACTTTTACGTCGATTTGATTAAAAATTTGTATCGCACGAGGAGTTCTGACCAAAAATATTTATCTTAACTTTTTTTTTTCATATTTTTAATCTTCATTTTTATAGAAGAGCTGCAGGCTGCGATATATATATATTTTTTATGAATCTCTATTTCTTGTATGTAGATGTTTCAGTTATCATTAATATTGGTAATCCATATTCCATGTATTGAAGTGTTAAAAATCTGAAAAATGCTATACAGTAAAATCTTCTAAAACGGAACTGCACAGAAAAGAAAAAAAAATGCGTTTAGACAAGTTTCCTTCTTAGCAAGTGTAAATGTATTATATATTCTTTCCTTAAGTAATAGTATAATAATTTTGCATAGATCAACACGCTTTTCAGTTTACAACAGGATTCCGTCAAAGGCAGGTTCTTTTTCACATGTTTTACTTATTTTAATTTAGCTATATTTTAATAAGCCTAGAAATTAACTATTATTTAAAAAGAATAAATTTTGACGTTTAATTGTAGACTAATGGCGATTTAAAAATGTATACATTTTTTGCAAAATTTTTGAACCAGGCATAATTTTACTAACCTTTGAACGGATCAGGCCACGCCGAGATAATGATTTTCATACGGGCTGGATCAAAACTAGGAATAAAAATTTTGGGCCGTGAAGACTAGGAATGAAACCAGTCCCGGCCCGATTCTTCAGGAATAAAGTAAGACCTGGCCCGTAACGAGTAGTCACTAGGACCGGTCGGGAAAAAGTCTGGCCCGGGCGCGTCCTAGCCCGAGTGCCGTGAATAAAAATAGACTCGAGCCCGGTCCGCAAGCCGAGCCGGGCTCGGGCTTTGGGCCACGGGCCGGCTCGTGCAGATCTCTGATTAGCGAGCGAGTCTTTCCTGGTACCTGAAGTAGCACCCCCCCCCCCCTTTTTTTTTTTACGATGAAGAGTCTTGATTTAGCTAGCCACAAAATTTGGCGGTGCGAGATTAAAATCCTCGATGGACAATTTTAAAGACCTAGCTGCAATTATTCAGTGTAACTTCTGTTTTGCATAGCTTCAGAACTTTCGCCTTCTTCCAAGAGAGCCAGGAGTTGACAGTAAGTGAAATAAATGAGCGATACCCGATTGCACGACTATCCGTGATACCGTATTAGTGATGGTTGAATGTTCCAGAAGTAAAAACAGAAGTACAAATTAATCATCGGACGACATAACTTGAAAAGAAAAAATATCAAAAGTAAATATAAGAAGCTGCTTACTGCTGCTTCGAAGAAAAAGTTAATGCTGGAGTTTAATGCATCATTCTTTAACCCCTTAAGGATAGCTTAATATTTGAAGAAAATCATAAAAAGTACCTATTTTTTTATTACAGAAATTGAATACTTATAAGGTTTCTAAATAAAATATGCAATTATTTTTTTTTCTTTTTTTAAGGCGAAAAAAAAAGATGTTATAGAACAAATTTACATTTGTAGAAAAGCCATCATGCGAGAATTCTGTGTCTTAATGTTTGTTTTACACCATACAAATTAATGCGAATTAGACCTTTCTTTTTCACATCTTAGATCTTTATTTATCATCATCACACAAATTTTTACAAATAATATTTGAAATAACATATATATACATTAAATTTGATTATTAATAATTTTTTGAGTGTGATATATTTCGAAACATGCAATACAAATTCCAACATCACAATCAGCGCCAAAAAACAAACCCGAACGGTTATATTCAAAGACTTCACACGGAAATGCTAGTTAATTTTTTCTGGTTTCAGAAGTTTTTCCAGCAATTAAATCTGCAGCCCGGAAATATGACGGGCACGAGAAATAACGAACGATACCTCAGCCCGTGGTATTGACGGGAGCGAGAATTAAGGGGTTAAGCTTACGCTGCATGTAAGTTAGCATAAAGTGTTAATAAAGTAACTAATATCAGCTATAATTGTTATGTGAAAACAGATTATTTGAACTGGAGAAAGAGTGGATAAAAAATTCAATTTCCTTGAGGGCAAAAGAAAGCGTAAAAATCCCGAAATAATCTCATTTGTAACACTTTTCAACATAATTGAAAAGTGTTTATGATTTCAGTTGATCTGTATGTCCGTGCTCTAACTCGCTTTAGTATACTCGAATTCTCATAATCATTAATATATGTTATTGGCGTTTACTATGGCACGTTCACCTTTGAAAATGAAACGCGAATGAATGATCGTATGAATGAACAGCGTATGAATGATCTAACCCGGTGGTCAAGACTAGGGGTGGTTAAGATTTTGCATTTGTAATCCTAAAGTTGCGTGTTCTGTCCTTTCGCTGGCGTTTTCATTTTTTAGAGTTTTGTTTTGATTTTTATTAAGTCATTTAGTTAAAATCAGTCGATCTTTATTACCAGTTGTTTTGTAATTTTTTTTTTTTAATCAAATTAGATTTTTTAAAATAAATTAAATAATTCAATTAAAAAAAATCATTTAATCTATTTTTTAATAATTAAAGTAAACATTTATTAAAATGCAATAATAAGTTTCCTAGGCTTACATTAAAAATATTTTCATGTTAGAACTTCATAAAGTTCTGATCATTTTAAATTTGTCTGTTACTATAGTAACAGATAAATGCAAAATTATCAGAATTAATATATTAAAGGTTTTTTATTTTAAAATTATCCTTGAGACATACAAATCTTTATTAGTTTATGATAGGTTACTTTATAATTTTTTATTTTAAATATTACACAAATATTTAAATTAAATTTTAAAATTCATAGGACTTATAGAGTATTTTTCTAATAAAAAAATTCTTTAATAATTAAAGTGTAATAATAATATTTTCTTAAGTCAGTTAGTTAAAATCAGTTGATCTTTATTACGAATTTCGTTGTAATTTTTTTTTTAATAAATTAAAAAAATTAAAATAAAAAATTCATTTAATCTTTTTTTAATAATTAAAGTAAACATTTATTAAAATGCAATAAAAATCTCCTAGGCTTACATTAAAAGTATTTTCATGTTAGAAATTAATAAAGTTCTAATCATTTTAAATTTATCTGTTACTTAGGTTGCTTTGAAATTTTTTTATTGTAAATATTATACAGATAATTAAATTTTAAAATTCATATGACTTATAGGGTATTTTTCTAATAAATAAATTTCTTTAATAATTAAAGAGTAATAATAATATTTTCTTAGGTCAGTTAGTTAAAATCAGTTAATCTTTATTACCAGTTCCGTTGTAACTTTTTTTTTTGTCAATTAGATTTTTTTTTTTTTGATAAATTTAAATAATTAAATTAAAAAATTCATTTAACCTATTTTTTAATAATTAAAGTAAAAAATTATTAAAATGCAATAATAAATCTCCTAGGCTTACATTAAAAGTATTTTCATGTTAGATTTTTATAAAGTTCTGATCATTTTAAATTTATCTGTTATTTAGATTACTATTTTTTTTACTGTAAATGTTATACAGATAATTGAATTAAATTTTAAAATTAATATGACTTATAGGGTATTTTTCTAATAAATTTCTTTAATAATTAAAAAGTAATAATAATATTTTCTTAAGGCTGTTCTTAACTGCTCTGCTCAACAAGCGCAAAACATTTTGACACATTTACAAACTCATTTTTTAACGGAAAGGTATAAAATTGGAAGGCCTGGCCATAGAAGCGATTTAGAATTGAACTGTTTTTTTTTTTTTTTTTTTTTTTTTTTTTTTTTTTTTTTTCATTCTTTGATCAATCAATTACCTATGGAGTTATAAGCGATTTTGATCACGCGACAAACACGTTTTTCGCCCGCACTTCAGTACTCTTTCTTCCTTCGCGCGGAAATTCGGTTCAAAACACCCACTTTGACACTATTTTCTGAAAGATCTATTGCGTTTGCAAAAAATGAAAAAAGCAGCTCAATTACATAGTTTCTGAACAACACCAGCTAGTTTCATGCATTTTCGAACAAAAATAAATTAAAACTTATGTCAGAAAGTTGCCCTTTTGGATTTGAGAACAAACACCCTGAGGTCAATTAGTTAAAATCACTTGATTTTTATCACCAGTTCCTTTGAAAAAAAAAATTGTCAATTAGATTTTTTTAAATAAATTTAACTAATTAAATTAAAAAATTCATTTAATCTATTTTTTAATAATAATGTAATAATAATATATTCTTACCTTACATTAAAAATATTTTTTGTTGGAACTTTAATAAGTTATATATAATTAGCAGAAATAATTTATTAAAGTGTTCATTTCTCAAAATTAAGTATTATCTTTCATATTACTATACTTTAAATAATTGAATGTATGGTAAAAATGCAACAAAAACATATATATATTATTTATCTGTGATTTAATAATTATTCGCAAAAAGTTTTATTATATATATATATATACGTATATGTATATATATGTTGCAATAAAAATGTCATATACATCAAACATGAACAATGAAAAATATTTTGCTATTAGTTGCAATATATATATTTAAAATAACGATTATTATTATTATTATGGAGATTTTTGTTTTTATCTTTATTTATTAATTTATTATCTTACTTTCTTCTTTTATCTTACATTCTTTAAAGCTATTTATTAGCTTTACAATTTTTATTCGAAATATAATATTGTGATTAAATTTTACTACATAATACTACTTAGGAGATAATGTTATATAATTAAAATAAAATATCTACTTAAATGCAATAATAGTATCTTTTAAACTGACATAGAAAAATATTTTTATATATATCTAGATGGAACTTCAATTACTTATTTTTAGTTAAGATGCTAGAACTTTAATACTGATTGCAAACATCTGAGGGAAAAAAAAAAAAAAAAAAAAAAAACAAAGTTCTAAGCAGCTTATTATAACAATCTCATTATTTTATCATAATTTAACTAAGTCAATGAGGTTTTAGAATTGTTGATAATTTTCTTATAGAAAATTAAATCAAATTTAATAATTAATTATATATTATGTTATTAATTTTATAACAATTGATTTTGTGTTCAGTTTGAGAAATATATACGCTTTTTTTTATGCATCAGGTTATTGTTATCAGGAAATACAATTGATGAAATGAGTAGCAGCGCTGTTACTTGTAAAATGGATTTTTTCCTTTCACGGAAAGATTGGTTGGTTGGTTGTATTTATGTCGGCCAATTACCAGCACGTGGGATATAAGCCCTAAGGGGTGGGGTGCCTTCCGTGGAGGTCTTTCTAAGGGAATCTAACCCATATTAACGCTTGGAAAACAAAGGTTCGAAGAAAACCACGAAAACTCCGAACGATTAGGCAGACGGGCGCGATTGGGATCGAACCCAGCACTTCCCGTCTACCAGCTTCGAGAGCAGAACCTCTCGGCCATTGGTGGGGCCTTTCAGGGAAAGAAGTTCGGTTCACCGATAGCCAATGAAATTGCCGGATTTCGCACTAATGCATGCTAAAAGTCTTATGGAAAGTCAAATTTCGCTCCCAGAGGAAGGAAAAAAGTTAGAACATCATTACTTTAATATCGTTAACTACAATAAAATAATAAACAATTAGCCATAGTAACATATTTATATACATATTTCCCGCTGATAAAAATTCTTATTGTTTCTTTAATGGTAATTTGTTATTGCATATAAAATATGTGTGATGATTAGCTTATTTTGAGGGATGTTTTTCTATTCAAATTTTAGCAAAATTTCACCCTTGTAATTACGACAGAAAAGCTGATTTTTATACTTTGTCTATATAATTAAATAATATAATCATAAAAATGACATCAATTCATGACATTTTTTTTTTAATTATTTGACGTATACATAAAATTATTTAATGAAATAATTCTTGTGAGTAACAATAAAATTACACCTATTGATACTTAAAGCGGAATTTCTAATAAATTACATCATCCTTTCTAGTTTTAAAAGTTAATTAACATTTAGTTAATGTGGGTAAAACATTCCAACTCAACTATGTCATGTCTCTCGTGATGTAACATATTAATGAAGTATGGCATACTTTGTATGAATATACACTGCTCAAAACAATTAAAGGATATTTGAAGTTTTATATAAAATAAAGATATAAACGAAATTTTTTTTTGCCGAAAATAGAAGAAGAGAATCACAAATGCAAATTTTTCTGGTTTTCAAACTGTGGAGTATGCAAATTTTGAGTTCGACGTCAAAAACGTCGCTTCAGCGGCAGCGAATGAAATTTGACTTTCAACTGGATAAAAGAGAATGAAGACAAGGATGATCGGCATTCAGTGATTGCTTTGTTTCGATGAGTACGATGTCTCAGCGAAGTTATTTGACAGATTCAGAAGCTTTGAGAATTGTTGGTAGGTTAGAAGGGGGCCAAACTCAAGCCGAAGTAGCGCAAGCCATTGGAGTGTCACAAAGTGTCATTTCCAGGATCCGGAACCGTTTTTTGGAGAGTGGATGTGCAGGCCGAAGACCAGGGCAAGGTCGTAGACGGGCAACAACACCCAATGAAGATCGGTATTTAGCGTTAACAGCTCGGAGACACCGAACCATGAACGCTACTCTTCTCCAACAACACCTTCGCTCGGCTACAGGCACCACGATTTCAACTCAGACTGTCCGAAACCGGCTCCATGCTGTAGGTCTGTATGCTCGCCGACCGATAGTATGTGTTAGATTAACATCAAGGCATCGTCGCGACCGCAGGGAGTGGGCAACCGAGCATGTCAACTGGAGGAGAAATGAATGGAGCAATATTCTGTTTTCTGACGAGTCCCGTTTTTCTGTGCATCCGGATAATAGGCGTATTTTCATCTGGAGGGACCGTGGCAGTAGGAATAATCCTGCGTTCGTGCACGAAAGTGTCAGATTTGGCGGTGGAGGAGTGTTGGTGTATGGTGGCATCTCCATTGACGGGTGCACTGACCTCTACATCATTCGAGATGGAGCTCTGACTGGTCGCCGATATAGGGATGAGATCCTCAGACCTATTGTAGTCCCTTACGCTGCAGCAATCGGAGATAACTTCATTTTAATGGACGATAACTGCAGGCCACATCGTGCAAACCTGGTGGAGGATTTCCTTTTCGAGGAAGGAATCGTTCGAATGGAATGGCCAGCGTGTTCTCCAGACATGAATCCAATCGAGCACGTTTGGGACGCTCTAGGAAGACGAGTTTTTGGCCGCCAACAACCCCCACAAACTCTCCAAGAACTGGAAAGAGCTCTTCTGGAAGAGTGGGGCAGAATACCCCAACTCGTCATTAATAGCCTCATTGAGTCCATGCCTCAAAGGTGTTCAACGTTGCTGGCCGCCCGTGGAAACCATACCCCCTACTGAAAATGATTTTCTTTGAAGAAAACACATTTTCTTATTCTTTTTTTCTCATATGCATAAATTGTGTTTTTTTCCTTTAGTACACAAATGCGCAATAAGATGCATTTTTTTCTGCCAAACATGTGTAATTTATTCTCATATAACCTACTATGTCTGTCGACCATGTATCAATCAGCTAAACAGTTTACCAGATACAAAATCCACCTAAAACTGCAATATCCTTTAATTGTTTTGAGCAGTGTATATAAAAACTTTTTTATAAATAAAATACTACATTCAATCGAAAACTCAGTATGCAATTAACAATAAGTTTCTTTGTCATAGAAAATGTTTTATTTCTCGAAAATGTAACTTCGAAATTAGTACCAAAATTTTACAAATAAATAAATGATATTTAAAATGTGAAATGTTTCTTTAGTTTGAAGAATTTTGAGCGTCAGTTCAATATTTTAATAATGCTCAAGTGAAATAATAAATCTTTGACCTCTAATCCAATTTTTTCAAAAGTTTCATGGAGACGAGAAAAAAAAAAAACAAGTTAAATAGTAAGTAAATTTGCTATAGAAATAGCTTCAGGGATTTTAACTAAATGATATAAATCACGGTTTAAAAAAATTGATATAGTTTTAAGTCATTGATTAAAGTCTTGAATTATCTTAATTTCTAAAATGTTGTGAAATTAATAATAATAATTAAAAAAGATAATTTGTAAAGATATTTTATGAACAGAATAAATAAAAGAGCCTTTGAAAAATCCATTACAAGTTCATGAGGGAGCAATTAGTTATTATTGAAGATGTATCGCATATAAGAAAATTAAAAACTTATTCGATTTTTCGGCAAATTGTATGCATTTTCGTTTTAAATTCGGCAAATTTCATGCATTTTCGTTTTAAATCACTTCAATGATTGTCAAAATATTTGCATTGTTCAGTGGATTTTGTTTCTTTTCTTTTTCTGGGAAGGGGAGGGCGGACTCTTAATATGTATTTACTTTTTAAAATATATTTTTATATAAAAAAATTAGTCGTTCAAAGGGGATCATGACCCCATAAACTCCTTTTTGGATCTGCTTTTGAAAAAAAATTAATTAATATTGATGTGTGGCAAATTGGGTTATCGGAAGCAGCTAAAATTTTACGAAAAATGAATCTGCAATACTTAGCAGCGTTTTAATCCACACGCTAATATAAAATAAGCAATAAAAATCTGTTTTCATGAAATTTTATACTGTAAATAGTGAATCGAAATAATTATTGCTGTAACGATAGTAATGTAGTAACAGGAACTCAAAGTAAGATTTATTTTCTGTCTTGATCATAAAAGATGCATATTTAATACAGTTAAAGTCAATTAATATGAGGCGCCTGATATTGATAAAATTTCTTATATTACATAAAATCCAAGAAAAGAATAAAAACCATAGAAACGCGCACATAATTTAGCACAAAAATTATTACAATTGTTGCTCTAATTATTCCAGAACTAAAATTAACTTTATACCATCTCTTTAAAAAACTAGTATGTTGTGGCCATCACAAAACTTTCTTCTATCTCATACATGTCAATACTTCAAAATTCACTATCTTAGTGCCAAATTAAATGGCAATCTGTGTTCATCATGAGAATTCTAAAAACATGAAATTCCGTGCATTAGTTCTCGAGGTATGACTGTCGCTGAAATCGTGTAAATCCAGAAAAATGCAGCATAGCAGCGCCACCTATTGGGTTATTTACACCAGAACCTAATTATCACCAACATATGTCAACGTCTAACTGAATATGAAGTTTGAGGAAAATTCGTGCATTAGTTCTTGGGATAAAGGTATTACGCAAATCATGACAAATGCAGCATAGAAGCGCCACCTGTTGAGCGATTTGCAACAACACAAAATGAGCAGCAATATTAATCAAGTTAAACTTAAATCTGAAGGTTGATGAAAATTCGTGCATTAGTTCTTTCACTGTAAATTAAAATGTCTGAAATTCAGACACTTAAGAGTCTGAAATGGAGTGTTCAATTTTCAGACATTTTAAAATGTCTGAATTTTTTCAGACACTTTTTGCGTCTGAATTTCAGACACTTCAAACGTCTGAATCGCATCCATTTTGTTTATAAGCATCATACGTAGCCATGTTTGACCACGTTGAATCCTGGAAAAATATTTGGCTGGGGTCCTGCCCCTCCCCCTCCCCCCCCCCCCAATACAGCCTGATTTTTTTTTGGTGCTCTCAGTTTTGGTATGCAATTTTCGTTACGCTGATAATTTAAATCTTTTACGACATTGTACTGATTATAATCAATATCTTGTACTTCAGGAGTAGAACAAGATTAAAAAACAAAAAATATTTATCTAAATATTAGATTTTTTTTATTTATTTTGTTTTTAACCTTTTTTTACTTTAAAAGTTCAAAATATTGATTATAATCAGTACAATTTCGAAACAGATTTAAAATATAAGCTTTACAAATATTGCACATCAAATTTGGGGGCACTACAGTCTTAGGGGGATGGGGCACTTCCTAGTTTGCCCATCCTTTAATCAAGAAGTACTTTTGCAAAAAACGCAACCCTGCATTATAGTTGTCTAAATTAACCGGTATTCGAGAGTATCCGTTGTGGAGTTTAATGGACATTCCCGAATAGCGAACACTTCTATTTAACGAATACTTTTTTAATCAGCAGACATACATATTTGTATATTTTTACCTCATAAAAGTAGACATCTCCAATTATCGGACAAATTCCGCGGTCTCGAAGTGTTCGCTATTAAGGGCTTTTAAGGTACATAGATAAATATATATATATTTTATAATCTTGTCCTACTCTAAAAGTTCAAAATATTTATTATACTCGGTTGAATGTCGAAAAAGATTTAAAATATCAGATGTACGAAAATTGCAAAAATCCCCCCCCCCCCCCCACACACACACAAAAAAAAAAATGAAAATTCATAATTTAAAAATTAGATTTTTTTAAAAATATATTGCCACATAGGCAATTTTACATATACATCACTTGATAATCATAACAGCCATTTAACTATGAATAATGAAAATAAATAAATAAATATTCTACTTTAATAACATTGGGGAAAAAATTACTTTTGTATTTTGTTAAATATATTTGCGTTTTTAATCTTGTCCTACTCTAAAAGTTCAAAACTTTCATTATAATCAGTGCAAGATTTAAGATATCAGCTTTACGAAAATTTCATGCAAAATCCCCCCCCCCCCCCCAAAAAAAAAAATACTTATTTAAAAATTACGTTTTTAAAAAATTTATATTTCCACATGGACAAGTTTTTATGTAGATCAGAGGGTAATCACAAAAGCTATTCAACTATCAATAAAAACAAATAAGTACATATTCTATATTAAAAGCATGAGGAAAAATAATTTATAGTTTCCAAACTTCTTTCTATACTAAACTATATACAGTAATACTATACTATACTATACTATACTATACTATATATAAACTATATACAGTAACATCTGTCATTTTTGTATTTTTCATATAAGTGCATATAAATAAAGTTACCACAATTTTAAATACGAAATCTAGTTATAGGTTTTTACTTTTTCCCATTATAATTTTCAAATTACTGTTTTATTAAAAATAATAAAAAAAATCAGTATTAGAGTTGATTGCAAATCAAATACATATGTATATTTTTACAGTCAGCTTCACATAATAGACGAGTCTCATATACTTTATTTATCCTTTTTTAATCTGCGGTTTTATGCCAGGAAGTAAGAAAGCATTAGGTCATCTTTCAAAGTTTTTTTTTCTTTACTTCCTTGTGGCCGTCGTTTACTGTGAGATAAGAATTATCCATTGAAACTAAGAACTGACATTGAATATATAATTCGTAATAAAAAACAACGTCATAAGTTTAAAAATATATACTTTTAGAATTAGTGGGGTTTTTTGCGAACAGATTCAAAACTAATTAAATTTCATGCAGGATTTTGTTTAGTACAATAAATAAAATCATAAAATACACTAATTTTAGTTCTATAAAGAAATTATGGCACTTACTTCAGTTGCTGCAAGAAGTAAGAAAAATTCCTCGATTTGAAATTTCAAAAACTACCCCAGTGAAGGAGAAAGGCTTGCATCATTTTAGTACGAAATCCCATAATATATCCGACTAGCCATATTTAAAGAATGAAATGTTTCATCCTCAAAATAGGACCCGCCAGACAAAAGTTTCTTTTTTTTTTTTTTTTTTTTTTTTTGCTAGCTTCGACAGGACGAAGATGAATAACACAATCTTATTGATATAAATTAATACGAATTAACACTAAGTCCATTGCACACGCTTTGTAGAATTTCCGGGTGTAATCTTCAAGCGTCGTCTACTTCTGTTCTGTGTCTATCTCGCCCTTATAGCGACGACTGCTTCTAAGAGACATTTGATGTCAGGCACACACGTCAGATGTATGTATTCAATAAATAAATAATCCAAGTGAATACGAATTTAAATCACAGAACTTCACATTCCGCGAAAAACGAATTAAAATACACGCGTACATAAAAACAAACTTTGTTTCAATTACAACGTATACCAACTTTGAACGAAGACATATAAAACGCATGCGCGACTGGCAGTGCCCCCTGGTGATTATTGCGTTGGAAGAATCAAAACGTCTTAAATTAAGACACGTTTAAAGCAATGAAGTGTCTTAAAATAAGAGGTTTGCGGATATTTTAGACATTATTCTCAGTTCGTTTACACCATTGTCATAGTAAGACGCTTATGTATCTTAAATTAAGACATCTATAATGTCTTAGTTTTCAGATTAAGACACTTAAGTGTCTAAAATTCTTTTTCAGTCACATATGTGTCTAAATTTAAGACGCTTCTATTTGCAGTGTCAGATAGAGCTATTGAGGAATTAGTTCAAAATGCAGCACAGAAGCGCCACCTATTGGGCGATTTACACCAACACGTAGTCAGTATCATTTCATATGAAGGACTAACTAAATCCGAAGTTTGATGAAAATGTGTGCATTAGTTCTTGAGATAGAGCTACTGCGAAAATAGTGTAAATCCTTCAAAATGCAGCATAGCAGCGCCACCTGTTGGGCGATTTACACCAAAACGTAAACAGCATCTATTCATGTCAAGGACTAACGGAATCTGAAGTTTTATAAAAATCTGTGCATTAGTTCTTGAGATAGAGCTTTTGCGGAAATCCTGCAAAATGCTACATTGCAGCGCCACCTGCAGGGCGATTTACACCAAAAACTAATCAGCACCAATCTATATCAGGGACTACCTGAATATAAATTTTTATTAAATTTCGTGCATTAGTTCTTGAGATAGAGCGCCCACAAAATTTGTGTCGCATACAGACAGACAGACAGACTCACAGACAGACATTTTGTAAAAACGTTTTTTGGAATCTCTGACCCATAAAACGTGTAAATCCGTCGAAAACTGGAATTCGAAAATTTTCATGAAACCAATACTTTCTTGTAAAAATAGAAGAAAGTAAAAAGTTAAATATTCGGCAGCATTTGTTTTTACGATAACAGTAAATTATCAAGATGTAAATTCTTCTCAAAATTTGTATTTGACTTAATAGTAAAAATAACAATAATAACAGTAATTCTCCCCCAGGCTCCTACACCCTCTAATCTCCGGATTAAAATAATAATAAAAAAAAAGATTTATTGTCTCTTATAACTATAAAACATCGAGCTATAAAAGTTTTTACACTTATATGCTTATTCTGCGCGAAACTTGTTTTGTATAAAAACATTTCATGAACTTAAATTCAATTATATGAGTTTAATAAACATAATCGGCAAACACGTCGATTGATAAAACTCATAAACCGGTTTCATGGAAGGTACGGATGGTAAGGAAAGGCTCTCACTGCGTTATTTCACTATTTGGCGAAATCCGCTATGAAATCGCCATGTAAAAAGGAAAAGAAGCTATCAGGTAGGGAGCCTATCCTCCAGATAGCCTTTACTTACTACTACTTAGGATCAAATTAGATCTAAAGAGGCAATATATTTTCCTAAGCTATGCGATATAATTTAAGGGAGTCCGGGACACATTTTAAAATAATTGTTATTTATTGAGTTAAAATTATGAAATTTTTTTATGATTGTTAACCATATCATTTGTAAACAAAATCACATGTTGAAAGTTCTCATAATTTCTTTTAATTTAAATTTAAAATTTATTGAGAAAATGAGGTAATTTAAAATAGTTATAACTCGAAATATTATTTGTAAAATTTCAATTTTTTTTTTCATTTAAATAAACATAAATATATAAGTTTTAATTTTGATTCAGCATTTTTAAAAATATTAATTTAAATAAAAATTAAAAATATGTAAAATAAAAATTAAAAAAATTAATGGTGTAACTTAAAAATAAATCATATTTTCAAAAGTAAACATTTTTTTTCAAATTTGTTGAATCCAAATTATAGTAAAACAATTGAAAAAGACATGTTCCAAGTTTAAAACATTTATCTTTAACGGTTCTTGACTTATAAAAATTTAAATACGAGAAATGGTGAAAAAATCCATCACGAAGAAAAACGCATTTTCACAAGAAGTGAACCTGCAACTAGTGGCAACCATTGCTTGAAAGCTAGATTTTGAAAACAAACCAAAACGAAAAAAATATTATATCCTTTTCCAATTAAGATAGAAACATGATTTAAACGTCATTTTAAACAGAAAAAACAGAAATTTTTTAATGTATTTTTTTTTTCTTTTTAATAAAAAATTTGAGGATTTTTGTGTCCCGGACCCCCTTAAGTGTTAGTGTCAAATAATGAAAATCACAAAGAAGCTAATTTTCCTTAATTTCTATTACTGCTCATATTATACTTTAAAAAAAAAAGAAAAAAAAGGTTTTGTAACAATTTATGAGCAAAGAGTATTTTAAAAGGGTTTTCCTGGTCAGTTTTGCAGCTAAGTTTTTTCCATAATATCACGGACATTTTTTACAGTGTTGCTCTGATATTATCTCCTTTCAGTGACTCTTTCAAACATTCTAGATTGAATTTATGAATTGATTTAAAGCGTAAGGAGCTCGTCACACAACATTTGACAGCCGTATTGTTTCGTGCAGTATCTGTTAAGCAGAGTGAATTTAGTTACTCAGTAACTCCTAACAACCAACCGTGCAAAATCTTTAGATGATATCCCGTTATCGGCATTATCTTTATTGTTATCGGTCTCTTTGACGATAACATCTTGGAATTAATGAAATCGTGTAGAAAGATGTTATTAAGAAAGCAGATGCGGAAGCAGAAAGATGTAACGATAAGCTATAAATACCGCAATAAAAGCCAGTAGTATTGGCATTTTACGGCTGAAATAAGGTTGATTTCATGGGATTTTTATCTTCTGTCATGACTTAAGATTTGAATTTCTCTTTTGAAAGTACTACGCTGCGAAAAAATAAACGGAGCTGCTTAGAAAGTAGGTCTAGTTGAAAAGGAATTGGAATATGCAAATTGTCCCAATTTACTTTTAAACATTCTCCAATATAGTTACAAAATATTCGTGACTCCGGTTTATCTGCCTGATGTCCGCACTATAACTTTCGTAAAATACCTCAGATAATTACGAAAACTAAATAGATGCCAAGCTCCTGTTATTTTTAAATCAAATAAACAAATTTAAACCAATAATTTTACTTAATAAAGGAAATCGATTAAGTGTCATACATAGTAATATAGGACACATTATTAAATATTTTTGAAAGGTAAATTTTCTGGCTCATACATGCTTTTTGACTTTATAAAAACTAGAAAGTTGGTAGTTATGTACAATAAAGTTAACCTATTTCGCAATTACGGCCAGCATTTATAGTTCCTTTATTTCTTTAAGGCAGTGGTTCCCAACGTGGGGCGTACGCCCCACCGCGGTGCAATTTGACTTTTTGGAGCAATTATAAATTTCTTATTCATTCACTGTCAGTTTCTTTTGCCTTTCTAGTAAGAAATGTTGTAAACTAAAAATAAATACTCGCAAAATATAAAAAATCAGTTTTTCCTGAATTTAACACTAGAAAGACGGCGAGCGGTCATTTTGACCGCTACCAAATGAACATACTTCGGTTTCAACCATAAATTTCTTTATAAAACTAGTTTAAAAAATACAAAGACAAAAAACTAGTTAAATAAATAAGTTAATAATTTAAAATAAAAATTCTGGTGTGAAACATTTTTATAAAAGTTGCGTAAAATTTCCCGTCTTTCTAGTGTTAAAAAATGTTTTCAATCAAAAATTTAAAAAGTTAATATTAGAATCAACACCAGAATAATTATTACGAGTAATCTTTTAAGATATCCCGATATTATTTTTTTTCAGCTATTAAAACTTCTATAAATTTTCTGGTTGTTATTGCATTTTACAATTCTTCGTAACATTTTCAATTAATTATTGAATAATTTTTCTATTTCAATTCGCTCTGCTATATGTCAGACAAAGAATCTTTTAAACGTTAAACTATATACTGAAAGTAAAAAAAAAACTGGCTGTCTCGAACATATTTAATCTAAAAAATACATGAAATACTTAAGCGAGGTTACCAACTTTATAAAATTCATAAATCTTAAATAGCATTAGAAAGGAAATGAGTAGTAGCTAGTAAATATCTATGACTTTAGTGCAGATTTCCTAACGCAGTATCAAAAAATTAAAATGGTGACATAAACATTTTAAATTTTCAAATCAGATAATACAAGGAAGTAAACGATATTGGGAAAGGGAAAATAGGTTGTGACGCGGAATAATGGCTACTTCCCAGATAGCCATGAACATTAGCAGCAAGTTTGATTTTTCTGATAATTATCTTGCCGTGACAAATTTGAATTGAGAAATTCGCAGCAAATCTCCCGCAAGGTATACCATCACCTACTTGCATGAGTAGTTTGTTGTGAAACTGATGGCAAGACTGTCTTTAATTCACGAAAGTGACGAAAGCAAAAAATTCCCCTGTTGAGAGAACAGACAATCAGCAGATATATGCAGAAATTGCAGAAATTTTATTCGATTTGCACCGCTTTTTTTAAACGCTATACTTATCAAATACCAAAAAATGTTGGAAATGAAACGTACAAATATTACCGTAATTTGTTTATGGTGGTAAAAACGATGCATGCACCTTAACGGTGCGTTATGTGTCAATAGACCTGATCAGGTCTATGGACCCCTTCGAAGGAGTTAAACTTATAGTGTAACAGTTGTAAACAGTTAATGTTGCGTAAAAAGGTTACTAATACTTTGCAGTAAGTTTGCAGTATTTTTGATTATTTGTTTGCCTTTAATTTTCAATAAATTTGATGCAGCATGAATTTAACTTGCACGACAAGTTAGCTGCATGTTCAAAGTGTGGTGACTTTGGCGTTTGCATTATCTTGCTGCAGTCTTGTTATGAATTTTCAGTCTTGCCACGGTGAGCTTGTTGCAACTTTGCAGGTTTTCAAAGTAAGACTTCTGCAAATTTTCTGCAAACTAAAAATGCTATGTGGGTTAAAATTGATAAAGGTGAGAATCATGACGTATTTCTTTTGTTTTATAGAAAGAAAATTTGTTGTCCAAAGCTTTTCCACCACTTACTCCTAATAACTTACAAAAATGAATTATAAAATGTGTGAATGTTATCAATTTTAATGCCAAATGCAAGTCTCTCTTTAAGATATTTTATGGAAGATAAAAATGCAGACACTACATTACTTGACTATATTATGGAGCATTCTCATTGATCAGAATAAAAATATTCTATATAAGTGACGGAGAAACTATGCAGCAAAAGCTGTAGATTTTTAACAGCGTATAACACTTTTCTTTAACATTGAAGTAAGTTAGAATAGTACAAAAAAACTATTTTTTACACAAAGGTGAAGATGTAAAGAATTACTACATTTATATAGAATCATGTTAAAAACGCATTTAGATAGAAACGAAGCAACGAAGATAGCAACGAAATAGAGTTCAGTTTTTAAATAATAAGAAGCATCATTCGCCGAATGAGAGTGGAGGGGATAGTGATGTTACAGATGCGTTGGTGGAGCGCGGTAAATAACAGGTTGGGAACCACTGCTTTAAGATCAAAAATTCTCCAAGTTACCCTTTTTTTTTTTTTTTTTTTTTTTTTAACCATTTGGAAAATTGGTTATTGTTCTCTGTCAGGGTAGGAAATCAAAAACATATCTGAAGGTTTTTATTGGTTGAATCAGCATTTTATTCGTTTTCTGATTGGTCTATACGGTAATCTGTATTTCCCTTTACTTTCAACAGAGATGGATACTTCTGTTGCCACTATGACAAAAAAGTAATAAAAACTACCAAAAAAAAATTAATAACTCAGAAACAAATTGAGATACAGCTTTTAAACAAATTGCATTTAAAAGTAGATTTTTTTCTCTATACGACGGTGTAAAAAGTAATATTGTGGGATGTTTAGAAGTTTAAGAATGAAATTTCATTTAAAATGGGTCGTCAGATTTCTACGATGGAAAAACCTTTTCCCGAACAGCCAATGAAATGCTTGGATAATACGTAAGTTTCAGGTGGATAATACGTAAGTTTCAGGAAATCTGACGAGTCGCAGACGATTTTTGTCGCTTGCAATTTTTACGCGTAATAACACTATTAATGTTTAATCCATGGCGTACGTAATGTATGATCAACTCTGTGCGATTTTTTATGTCTTAAATTTTAGTCTTTGAAAAAATCGTTTTCCAAATGGTCGTTGTAATTTGATAAATTGCTTTTTTTAATTATTATTATTTTGTTTTTGTTGTTTTTGTTGCTGTTGTTGTTGTTGTTGTTGTTATTTGGCTGCATCTGTGTGCAATAAACCTATCTTCAATCAAAAGGTTTTGCACATTAAAACTGAAAAACAATATATTCTCATAAAAAAAAGTAACTAGAAAATCATTTAAATTGTTTAAACAGTGATTTTTTCTTTCCTCTCAAAAGTGAATAGTGCTGGTTGTTCCGAATCTCTAAACCGTGGCAAAAATGGAAAAATAACGTTCCATTTATAAGGTATTTTTACCTGTCCACAAAATAGGGGTGTTTGGACAACAAGCGACACAATAAGAGAGCGGATTTTATTTCATTCCAGCGGCGAGATTTCACTGCGAACTTTTAGTGTTCGTATGACGTTCAAATATACATAGACGTAAATAGTCGTAACATAGATGTAATGTCTATTCATAGACGTACATAGGCGAAAACGCAACAGGTGGCTTTTAAAATCGCACTGTTTTTGACAGAAATAACCGATTTTAATCCTGTAAAATAGACTCAACTGACGAAAGTACGTAGAATATTAATAACTAAACATAAATGTATTCATATATTTTAACTATTTATAAATTAATAAAATAGTATTTTATAGAAAATTGTGACAAAAATAATTGTTTTGATAAGGAAAAAAGTTATGAATACCGCAGAATTTTGTATTGAAACTGAATATCCGTGAAACATCTTTACTCATATAGATACATACAGGGTGGCCATAATTAAACTGCAAGTGTTCAAGGGGTGCTGGAGAGAAAACTACCGGGTATATATTCCAGTGAAATTTGGTATCTACACGTTTCAGAACATGCGCAAGTCAAATATGCAAAAAAAATCACCATTTTCACCCGATAGATGGCGCTGTATCGTATTTAAACGTTCACCGGTGGCATGTACAACCTCCAAAATCGACAGACAGAGCATAATGACATTCTAAGAGGCATATAAATAATATAAAATATCATTTACAGTCTATCAAAATTCCATACAATTCGCTTCAGTAATTAAATTTTTACAGTATCATGTAATAAAAATAGCGTAAATAAGATCACAAATTAAACAATCCATAAAGATGCTTTGGAAAACAAGCCATTATTTATTCAATGAAATTATTACATGATGTGCTCTATATGTGAACCACCAGATGCAACCACATGCTGAAAACGTAAAACAGCATGGTCCACCGTCGCATTTAAAATGTGTGGTGTAACACACCTCACGTGTCTCGTTATGCTAGATTTCAATTCAGCAACAGAAGCATGTCGTTCTCTATAAACCATATCTTTCAGATGTCCCCACAGATGAAAATCGCAAGGATTAAGGCCCGATGAACGTGGGGGGCAAGCGTTGTCGAAACCTCTGCTTATGACTTGGTCCGTACCAAAGGTATCACGCAGCAATTTTTTAACATCTTTAGCGATGTGAGGAAGTACTCCGCCCTGCATAAATAACATGGTTTCTAAACAATGTCTCTCTTGCAATGCTGGAATCAATTGTTGTCTCTTCATCGCACCGTAGCTAGTCCCTGTAACACTACAGCGTTTGGGACCACTTGGAGTTGGGGTCTCAAAGAAATATGGGCCCACAAAAAAATCACAAGTCATTCCACACCATACAGTTACATAATCGGAATGGAGGTATTCTTCACGTTTAACGTATTGTTTGTTCGTTCCCCATATCCTGCAGTTATGCGCATTTACACTACCTGATAGTGTAAAATGCGCCTCGTCTGTCCACAATATTCTCAGTATCCGAGTGTCATCTTCACTGATTTTCGACAGGACAAGGTTTGCAAAATCAAATCTTTAGGGTGTCATCATGAGGTTTCAATTCTTGAAGAATTTTAATTTTACACGGATAACGCCGAAGAATGTGGCGCAACACTTTATGCACAGTTCACCAGGGAAGAGATAATGTCCGAGCCACACTTCTTGGGCTCACTTGTTGCAGCATACTGGCTCCTGAACTGCTACTCGTAGTCGCAATGGCGTCATCAATTTATTGCACTCTTTCCGGATTTACGGGACGTCGCCCTCTTGTGCCTGGAATAACGCCCAATTCTCCTGATTCTTCAAATTTTAAAATCATATTTTTCAATCTATTGACACTCATTGGAGCTCTTCTTAAGGGTGTATTCCGATCCAAACTGCTTATTTTCTGATTCATTTTTAAATTCATTTTTGCTCTCAAACGCATCAAACTAAGAAATTCTCTTATTTAGAAACTACATAATGTGCCGTGCTTCTCGATTTTTTGATAAATGCAGAAAATATTGTAAAAAATGCTGTCAAAATCGGCGTTTTGAACCGAAATTTCCGGAAGCGGGAGATCTGGGGATGAAAAAGATGGTCATACTGAGAAAATAATTGCTTAAAAATCAAATTCTAATTAATTGAGCGAAAAATGAAATCACACGACACCTTATACAACTCTTCAAAAATCACCCCAGCAAGTTTCATGTTTTTACTTTTAAAAATGAGTCTGAAAATGTCTCAGAAAATTTCGAGCTGTTGAGGGTGGAAAAATATTTTTTCGAATACACCCTTAATCGTTTCATACGCCGGTATTCTTTCAGAGTAGCTGAATAATTGCTAACATTCTGATAGAATATCTTCACTAACAATGCACGTCCCTTCTTATTCAGAGTCATGACTGGCCTTTACTCAATGTATTGATGTTTTTATACCGTTCGATTGTCTTAAAATTTGCATATACTAGGGGGCTCGGCCACCTACGAGCTACGCTCGCCAACCCCCGCCCAGACACTGCAGACTCTAAATGCACGCTAATTTGATCGGCTTTAAAAAGATTTCGAAAGATTGAATTATAATTTAAAAAACAGTGGCGATCTCCCTATAAACGAATTTCTATTCATTTCTCTTTGATTGGGGAATTTTAACGCCAAATCCGCTGCGGTACTACTTGATTATCCTGTCGACCAATTTCGCCAAATTATATAAATCGCCAAGCCACTCGCCAAATTATACAAATTGATATAATTTTTATTTTAAATAACGAAAGAACAAATAAATTCGTACAACATTAATAAAAACACAAATAAAACGTCGTAATAAAAATAACGTCATGACGTAGACACGTGTAACAACATTTCAAAATAAGCTAATATAAAAGGAATTAAGTAAAGAAAGTTTTTGTCTCCTGGTATTTTTTTCACAAAGCGAAAAGAAAGTTCTTTTAAAAGAGACATTTTAAATTAATTCTCAAAATATCAAAAAAATGTCTAGCGCAATTTCTAAATTTAAACTTTTTTGCGATATTATTTTGTGTTCATTTTATGTAATAACTATAATGTGACGTAAATATGACTTAATTTCTCCTAAGACTTCTAACGCATGTTAATGAATTTATTATTTTACAATATCCTTTCTCTTTTAAAATTCACGTGTATACTTTTTATGGCGTAATTTTTAATAAGTTCCTGCTTTTTATACGTAATTATTTAATTCTAATTTGAAAGTTTTTTTCCTGTTTATAATAGTCACGTGTAAATAAATTTTTAATTTGAAGCAAACCAGTGGCGTGGCGTGAAAATTTTCGGTGGTCATCGCAATTATTTAAGTTTGTGGTGAAAAATTATTAACTCTAAAATTCAATGGTTGAATGTTCCAAAAAGAAACTTTAAATCTTACTTTCACTTATACATGAACTCCAAATGTTCTGCTAAAACTGGATCGTAGAGTTTTGAAAGCTTATTAAGAGTTTTAAAATATTGCTTGGTCATCGCCGCATCCAGCGATGACCGGACGCCACGCCACTGAAGCAAACATTATTGCTTGCGCTTTTTATACAGTTGGCAACAGTTTAAATTAGTACAATTTTCTGAAATCTGTAAAAAATATCTCTAGAAATGCTGCAAATTTGAATTTAAAATAGAAATAAAACCTGAAAAAATGAGTCAAAATAAAAAAATTAATGCAAGCTGCACTCCGGCAAATTCTAACGCATAAAATGATCTAAAAATGATTACACTGCCATGTATAGTTTTTGCTGCTATAAAACTTTTTTAGTGGAACGATTTTGTCCAAATTTAGCATTAAATAACTCTTAAAATAATTCTTCGATTTGAAAACTGTCTGCATCAGCGTGTTTATCAAACATTTCTGTATAAAACCACCGATTTTCATATTTTTGTATGCATTATTTTTGTTAATATTAACGAAGAAAGGACTCCGGTGACAAAAAAATCAAAACCGGCGGCGGCGGTGACAGCGGTAGTTACTTTTTTTTAGAATAGAGAGATGCTGTCGATAAGCATTGAAACACGGTATAGCGCCATCTATCGGGTGAAAATGGCGAATTTTTTTTTGCATATTTGACTTGCGCATGTTCTGAAACGTGTAGATACCAAATTTCACTGGAATATTCCCGGTCGTTTTCTCTCCAGCACCCCTTGAACACTTGCAGTTTAATTATGGCCACCCTGTACTTTCTTATCACTTTTGGATGTCTTCCTGTTCATGTGAACTTCTATATTATAGAAATTTCACTTTGACCATTGAAGAAAATAAGCTTAGGCTGTTTATATTATTTATGTAATTTTATTTTTATTTAATTAATTATTTATTTATTTATTTTGCTCTCTCTCTCTATTTATTTTAGCAACAGAGTGGAGGTGTTTCTTTTTTTTTTTTTTTTTTTTTTTTTTTTTTTTTTTTTTTTTTTTAAATAGCCCCCGGTACGGTATGCTATTTCTTTCTGCCAGCTTATTTTGTGCTGTCTCCAAAAAATAACGTTACCTTACAGAAGCCAGCCGTAAAACAAAGCAGTACAATTAAATACTCAATAGCAATTTTTTAAACTTCTATAAGCATCGCACATTTTCAATTTTTATACTGTCGTATCTCTCTATTCTAAAAAAAAGTAATTACCGCTGTCACCGACGCCGCCGCCGGTTTTGAATTTTTTGTGACCGGAGGTCTTTCTTCGTTAATATTAAGAAAAATAATGCATACAAAAATATGAAAATCGGTAGTATTATGCAGAAATGTTTGATAAACACGCTGATGCAGACAGTTTTCAAATGGAAGAATTATTTTAAGAGATATTTAATGCCAAATTTGGACAAAATCGTTCCATTAAAAAAGTTTTATAGGAGCAAAAACTGTACATAGGAATTTAATCATTTTTAGATCATTTTATACGTTTGAAGTTCCCGGTGTGCAGACTGTTTTCTTTTTTTAATTTGGCTAATTTTTTGAGGTTTTATTTCTATTTTAAATTCAAATTTTCAGTATTTCTAGAGATATTTTTTACAGATTTTAGAAAGTGATATTAATTTAAACTGTTGCCAACTGTATAAACAGCGGAAACAATAATGTTTGCTTCAAAAAAAAATATATATATATTTATACGTCTAATAAATTAAAAATTTATTTACACGTGACTATTATAAACAGAAAAAAAACATTTGGAATTAGAATTAAATAATTATGTACAAAAAGCAGGAACTTATTACAAATTACGTCATAAAAACTATAATTACACGTGAATTTTAAGAGAGAAAGGAATTTGTAAAATAATAAATTTATTAACATGCGTTAGAAGTCTTAAATAGGAGAAATTACGTCATATTTACGTTACATTACAGTTATTACATAAAATGAACACCAAATAATATTGCAAAACGGTTTAAATTTAGAAACTGCGCTAGACATTTATTTGATATTTTGAGAGGATACTTTTCAACTATTTTTGTTAGGAAAGCGCAAATAATATTTCATTTCTAACACAAGTATTTTCACGTGAATATTAAAAAGAGAAAGAATAGTTTGGTCAAAATTACGTCAGATTAAAAACGATTAATTTAAAATGTATTATTTAAAAGAACTTTCTTTTCGCTTTGTTAAAAAATACCGGGAGACAAAGATTCTGTTTACTTAATTCCTTTTATATTAGCTTATTTTGAAATGTTTATCTTATTTTACTTAATCAAAGACGAAAACAGCGATTGACATATGTATTTTTGGTACTACTTAGTTATCCCGTCGACTAAAAATCTATCATTCGCCAAACTATAAGATTAAATGTCAATAATGGTTGATCGTAAATGTCACATTAACTTGACTTTAAGCAAGTTACACGTGTCTACGTCATCAAGTTATTTTTATTTCGACGTTTTATTTGTATTTTTATTAATGTTGCACTAATTTATCTGTTCTTTCGTTATTTAAAATAAAAATGATGCCAATTTGTATAATTTGGCGAGTGCTTTGGCGATTTATATAATTTGGCGAAATTGGTCGACGGGTTAATCAAGTAGTACCGCAGCGGATTTGGCCTTAAAATTCCCCAGTCAAAGAGAAATGAATAGAAATCCGTTTATAGGGAGATCGCCATTGTTTTTTAAATTATAATTCAATCTTCCGAAATCTTTTTAAAGCCGATCAAATTAGCGTACTTTTAGAGTCTGCGGTGTCTGAACGGGGGTTGACGAGCGTAGCTCGTAGGGGGCAGAGCCCCCTAGTTGAAAAAGAAAAAGTACTTTTAAATGCAATTTGTTTGAAAACTGCATCTCCATTTAATTTTGTAATATTATTTTTTTGTAGTTTTTGGAACATTTGCTTAATATTGGCAACGGAAGTACTCCATTTCTGTAGAAAGTAAAGTTAAAATAGTTGTAAAATATTAATTATATATCTTTGTTGCCACTTTTTCATAACAACCGAAAGAAAATTTAATTAAAATGCGTGCTATTTTGGAAAAATATTCAACGAATGATTTCTGTTAAAACATGGAGCATTAAAACATGGACATTTAAACTATATTTAATTTTAAGTATCTGTATTAATGTTACAAATAAATGAAAGCCTATAAATCATTAGACAGCCTTCTTTTTTTTTATTTTTTGTCAAGTTTTTTTTAATTACGGCATCTTTTTGCTGCATTTGTGTATTATTTCGCAATAGTGACGTCCTATGCATACTTTACTGTAGATGTTTAAGAGTGGATCGTGAATGTGGAATTCTTAAGCAGATGCGAATGACGTCATTTTACATAAAATAAACGCGTGTGTTGTAAGTGTTAAAATTGAAATATTTTTTGTACTATTTATATATACATATATTTTTTTCATCGGGGAGCGACACTAAATTCTGAAAAAGCAGAAATCCTGTTTTCTAGTATTTTTTTTTTCCTTTTTTTTCAGTTAATACCAAAACATATAGACCACTTAATGTTATGTCATTATTTTAAGTTTTTGATCCTTCATGGAAGCTTTCAAACATTTTTTTTAAATTGTCAATTGAAACCTAGAAAAAATCTGCCTCGTCTTCAGGGTCTATATATTTACATAAATTGCATCTTTCTGAATAAACATAAAAATACATTTATTAATCTATCCACTGCTTGACGCGTAAATAAAATCTCCTAATAGGATTTATTTTAACTTTTTAAAATCCAGTTTTGAAAATACGAAGTGAAATCTTCTACAGAAAATTTATCAGTTATGAATGAAATTTATACTTTTGATGATTTTGCAAAATAGTAATTTTATATTGATTCATTGCCCTGATCTTAGCAACGATCGGCAATGCTCCTTTCCAATTTTTTTTTGTAACATTCTATTTCTATTATTCAAACCATAAGAAGACGTGTAATGAAGTTTAACCCTTCCGTTTTCACCTTGAGGTTTCAATATGCTCCGATGATATTTTAAAGTACCATTAAAAATATAACTTATTATAAAATTCATTGAACGCATCGATTGCCTAACACAATTTAGGGTGAGTTCTCGATATTTTACACCTAAAACTGGAAGAGTAAAAAGTTCACTCTTTGAAAGAGTGACAGGTATTTTCACTCTTTTTAGAGTGAATTTTATAAAAATACACTCCTTAACCCTTTCAAGGGCGGTGGCTAGAGGGTCTAGCCACCTAATTTTAATTCCAAAACTGACTACTGGCACCAATAATATTTTACTAAAATGTTGCTTTTGTAATTAAAGCGCAAAATAGCGTTTTGTTATTTAATAAGAAATTCGTTTGAATATTCTGGTGTCAGCCAATTATTTCATCATTTTACGAACAGAATTCCTCTGCTCCTGAAAGGGTTAAAGAGTAGAATTTCCCACTCGCTAGAAAGGAGTGAAATATTTCACTCTATTGTCGAGAGTGAAATATGTCACTACGCCGACGAGAGTGAAAGCCTGGCGTTATACACTTTTTTTTTAAATTCCGTTCAATTTTGAACCAATATGGAGTAAAATAATTAAAAGCACCAAAATATATTCTTTTCTAAAACTCCATTTCATAATGTAACCTCGGAAATTACGGTGATTTGGTATTGAAACGCACTCCTTTTCAAGAGTGAATAGTCACGCCCCTGAAAGAATGACTATTCACTCTAAGCAGGAGTGAGTATTGTATGGGTATTACTCATGAGCCAACCAGAACAGTCTTGTCTACGACGCTTTTTTAAGATAAGAGAAAGACGTCCGCCACTTTAGAATTAAAATATACGGATATTATTAATGTGATTATTTATGGAACTTTTTATTTTCATGTAAAATTAAATGTAACTAATTCATAATGAATAGAGAAGGATAGAACATTCTCAAAAAGCATTCGAACACTTTTGCGGTTTCAAACTAAAATTTTTCTATTACTGTTTAATCTGCAGTTTTTACCAAGCGCGTGAAAAGTATCTTCAAAGTTGAGCCATATATGCATTGCTTGCATTCTAATTTTTACTCCCGTCTTGAGTCTGTCATGACTGATAATTATACACAGTGAAGTTCATAGTTTTAAATAAAGAGTGTCTCATTTAACGGGTAATTTTGCACATTTCCGAAGGGGAAAATGAGATTTCTGGAATATAGACAGTCTCGGTCGAGTTTCAGCCCAGCCGAATTTTTGGCAGCATTTTCGCCGAAAACGAATTTTCAGCTCAACTCAGATTTTGCGACGAAACCGGAACCGAATTTTCTGTCGGTCTCTAATTGTATGTATTCGTATTACTCATCAGCAAATCAAAACAGCAAGTCTCCGACGCTTTTTTTAAGATAGAAAAAAAGGCAACCGCCATTTAGGATTAACTCATACGGATATTATTAAAGTGATTATCTATGGAACGCAAAGGTAAGTCTTATTTAATTTTAATATTTTATTCCTGTAGAGTTTGTATGTTATGATTATGATTATGAGTTAAATAGTTTTATGTTGTACAGAAAAAGATTGAACTGGAATTGTTTTCCTTTGAGATTTGTTGAAAATGTGTTGAGATAGTGTGCTGTTTGATTTTTTTCGGTTATTTACTGTTTTCTGATTATAAACACTTACACTATTTATCGTTATTATTGCTGTTGTTTAATAGTACAATTATAAAATACTAATTATTATTTTTAGTGTTTTTCAAATTGTATATATTATTTTCTTAAATTGTATCTAAGCATTTTTCTGCTGTTTATGATTTTAATCAAAACATTTAATTATAGACATTTTGAATCAGTTATTAAAATTTCTTCTTTCTAACTAATTTTCTACGTTTATTATACACGTAATTATTGGCACTAAAAAATAAAACATGATATTTAGGAATTGAAATAAAGTGTTTTTTATGCCTGATAGGAAGTTTATAGATAAAACTGCTTTAGTATATATTTTTTAAATGTTCATAGTATCACTTATATAAGATTGAATATATTTTTTTAAGAGATACATAACTACTTTTTGCACTAAAGGTGTTTTTTAAACAATAAGAACAGTACATTGCAGCCATTTCTTTTCTTTTTATATTTCCTTCTTTTTTATATTTCCTAGATCAGTCTTTTCCTATAAAACATACGAAATATATTTAGCTCATATTCACAAAATACAATATATACGGGAATATAAAATTAAAATTAAATATGGCTTTTCATGTCGTTCCATAAATAATCGTTGCATTAATATCCGTTTTTCAGCAATAGCGGAAGAAAATTCGAAATCATGATTAAGTAGTTGATAGGCATTGTGTTTTTAGTAGAAAATTAAAAATATTTTAGAACATTAGGGTTCTGCAAAATAGCGAAAAACTGAAGCTTGCACTCCTAATTGAAAAAAAAAAAAAACGAATTATTAACTCAACAAAAGGACGAAAAGTTTTACGCGTGTTTTTGTTCTTTCTGAGTATCTGTTTTATCAAAAAGAGACATTTTCCACAAAAAACTGGTTTGCCAAATCACCCTTTTAGGAGTAGCATCCCAGGACCGCTCATTTCAGAGCGAAACAGAAAAATATCACTAAAAGAGTGGTTTAAGAAGCTTCCCTATTGGTTGTAACAAGCAATCCTGTAACGAGATATTTAGTTTGGCAGAGGGAGAACCGAGAACCATTTCGAAAAGGGAGTCGCTTGTTTGTGTCAAGCGTCAAAGCTTAGCGTTACCTACATGATTAAAACAATATTACAATTATAATTTGATTGATTTAAAAATGGTATAGAGTAAGATAGATGGATTATGCCCACGAAAGCAGGAGGGAGGGGGCAATCATCACAAAGAACTGAATAAATTTCGTTTTTGCTTTCCAGCTAAAACCAAGATGGCTACCGACGATTCTAGGATTTTACTAATACTGAAAATTCTAAGGTAAAGTACAGTACGTTGTTTTACTTCATCTTTCTTGTAATTCCTTCGGCATTCCTTGTTGTATTTTCACATTGTATATATGATTTTTTGCGTTATTTAACGTTATTACTTTTAAATCGGAAACAGGAATTTCTTAAATTCCTTTTTTTTCTTTTTTCTTTAATGCATCTGTTCCATAATTTTTATAATCAATAAAATGCGCTTAGATATGTAGTTTTCTGGTATTCAAATTGTGCAAAATTACGCTAGTTGGTATTTACATTATTAAACATGTATCATTTTGTGCTTATATTATTGATTATTAATGTACTACTTTGCTCATGACACTCAGAAATATTTGCGGAACACAACCCCTGATTATAAAAATTATTAAATTATTATTAACTTGTAATATATGTTCTATTTTTTTTTTATGTTTCAATAAGTACAAGTATTTAATAAATTGTGTTCATTTAGATAGTTGTACACATCTACACTTTATTTATTATTCTTTTAATTGACACAGTATTATATAAATAGTACGAAATGTAAACGATAATTTAAAAAAGTATCAGAAAATAATAGATTAGTAAAAAATATGATCAATTTATTTTATGACACAACTAGTTTTTTTAAATTATGATTTTGTGAATTTTTATTTTTGTGTTATACTTCGCTCTGTTCATATTCAAAAGTTTAACTAAAAAAAAGTCTGCAGTTATGTAACACATGAATTCTATATTCCATAATTATTTATCTGTATCATAAGCAAAGTATATTAAGAAGATATAATAATATCAGAAATAATTAAAGAAATCGACATTTCCGGATTAAAACTTATAACGTTAAAATTATATATACAATGTGAAAATATTAAAAAGTAAAAAATCATAATAAGAAAGATAAAGTAAAAACAGCGCACTTCAGGATATTGACAAGCTAAAAAATCTTGTCTTGTTATGGCGCGAACCATCTTTTATTATTATTATTATTATTATTTAATTTATCTTTCGGAAATGAAAAACAAAATTTCTTCTGTTCTTCTGCATCTGGATTGAAATAAAACAAAACGGAGTTTTAAAAATAATACATTTTGAAAACTGGGGAGTTATATATGTTAAAAAATAAAATTATAAAAAAAATTCTGAAAATAAGAGGGAAACAACTTATTTTGCCTATTAAATTTGACAAAAAAAGGGGTTAAAAATGACTTGTCAATAATGAGTGCAGTTACTCGTTTTGCCTATTAATTTAGTCGAAAAAAGAGCGAAAACAGCTTATCAAAAAAGAATGAAAAAAAACCACTCCGCAAGATGGATGAAATTCACTCCTATAGGATAAGTGCATTATCAATACTGGAAAGGAGTGAAAATACACTCAGTCGGAGTTAAAATCGCTGAATTTTTTTAAAGAGAGTACTTTACTGAAAAGTATGCTAAAAAGATAAGATTATATAGTTAAAACAAAAATTAAAATGAAATCACACGTTGTTAATCATATAACATCCACCTATTATACAGTTACAGTCGGCTCTCGTTTATAATAACCCCTTATGTGCAAAAGAAAAGGGCCGTTATAACGGGAGCTCGCGATGGCGAAAGTGAAAAAAAGTAATAATAAACTCTAATCAGGTGCAGGAAAATTAAGATTTCAAAGGAAATTCTATAATACAAAATTATTACAATTTTTTGAATGATCGTAAATAAAGCTCTTTTTGGCATGTTTTGCCCTGATGTTCATTTTAAAACTATCATATATTTATTGGACATGCAATGAAGCAATGCGCCGCAGAGGAGTGAATAGTCACTCCTTTTTATTTAGAATGTACTTTATCATGGCAAACAAGAAAGGGAAATCATGCATTAAGCATAGATTATGAAACACTTTCCAATAAATTCAAGGTCAGAATAAACAATTCGGAAGACGATAACACATTTGAAAACCCAAATTCAACATTACCATCTATAGTTGGAAAAATATGCGCGTTTTTTTGTGCATCCATGTATACGGTGTATTCATTTAATTTTATACTACATTATATGCTAAAATTTAGTTCAATTAGGAAACGCATAGCACAGGTGAAAATTCCTCTTCAGCAATTTTCGTCAATAAACGGAAATGTACTCAAGATCTTTTGTGTGTCCTTGTAAATGAACGATAATGCTTATCCACTTTTTGTTCTATGGTAAGCATCTGGTAGCGTACCTTAGTGATGATGTATATCAATTTCAGTATCTTTATAACAGTACATCATCAGTAAAACACACTGCAAAAGATTCTTCACCCAAACTATAATCATGGAGGATCTTTTTTGCGCATGCGTGCCAGAAATTTCAGAATATATAGTTTTGGAAGAAAAAGGTAAATACTTCATACTAACTCTGCAACAAGTTATCACCGAGAAAAGTTAGTGGTACCAAACGATTGGAAATAAAGTCTACTTTTGAATGATGTATATAAAATTTGCTTAGGGAGTCATCTACAAATCAAAACAAACCCCAACTTCATTTTTTTAATAGCAACACCCAATTTGGACACCATAAAGAAAAGTAAGGGAAAAAATTAAGAAGAAAAGCGCAATGCGGAACGCATTAACTGTGATCTGTATTGCGTTAATTCATTCAGAAGTTACTGCTTGTTTTTTTAATATTTCATATGCCTGGTTACACAAAATCGTAATTTTTGCCAAAAAACATGCAATAAAATTTGTCACATAAACTGACTATTATGTACAAGTTTTTTGTGTGCCAAGAGAAATTTTCTTACGTGCCAAAGGTTCGCCATCTCATGTGTCTAGAATATTTTCAAAATTTCAGGAAAATACTCTTGGAAAGTGAAATTTTCATTCACTTATAATTTCAGACACATACTCCCATAAAGAGTTACATAAAAATCTCTAAATTACAAGAAATCAAGAAAACAATTTAAATAACAATCTACAATAGGTCCAGGGCCGAAACTAAGGGGGGAGGGGCAGAAGGGGCATGTGCCCCGGGCGCCAGAACGAAGGGGCGCCAAATGAATGATTATACCTTTGGAAAGGATCATTTTCTTCTGATGTACTGGTGGCTTCCATTATTATGAAACAGCCATTATAAATGAAGTGTTAGGTGAAGATGAAAGAGCAGTCGTAAAAAGTTAGAACTCTGATTTTCTGGTCCGAATGGGGGGGGGGGGGGGATGACCATTTTTTTCGCATTCGGACCAGAAAATCAGAGTTCTAACTTTTTACGGCTGCTCTTTCATCTTCACCTAACACTTCATTTATAATGGCTGTTTCATAATAATGGAAGCCATCAGTCCATCAGAAGAAAATAACTCGGTGAAAGCGGAAACTCAGTTAGGCGGGACTCGGATAATCGGGACTCTACTGAATATGTAATTTTAAAAATGATCTTTAGAATATTTTTGTTGATGTTCAGAGGTACCTCCCCCTTGGATCCGCCACTGTAGATTACGTAGATCAGTATTACATATTTTAAATTTTAAAATAAGTCGTCTATTATAAAATTAGTAAAATTATCTTTGTAAATATACTTTGTGGAAGAGGGGGGGGGGGCGCCAAAATCCATGTTTGCCCCGGGTGCAAAAAAGGCTAGTTTCGGCCCTGATAGGTATTGTAATTACGACGAAGCAAATATCATTCTCTAACCTAATTTCGGACACCCACGATGTTCATTAAAAAAATTGAATTCCAAAAAGTTAATACAGGTTGTTTAATATCAGCAATAAATACTAAACTTAAACAGGGGCCGCGCCTTTTCCTAGCATCGCGTGATCCAATAAACCACTCTGTTTGTGTATAAAAAAAACCGCACCTAAATAACACCTTTTGATGAGAGGTATGTCTTATGAAGTGAAAGATAGTCAATGCATTATCGCAGCACTAAGAAAGAAATAATATTAAAAGGAAAGTTAATTAAATTATGTTTTTCATAATTTGCCATTCGTGAAATTTTCCGCTTTGAAACATTGTAAAATTGAATCTTTCACTACACCTTATTATGTCTCTATTTTCTTGATGTTTCAATAATTTCGTGCGAATGCATGAAGGCTCACCCATATTTTGCATGATTCAGTTAATAAATATACATTGTACAGCTAAAGCAAGCTTTGAAAGCTTATAAAGCTTTTGTTTAGGGCAGAAAACAAGATTAAGGATTATTATACAGCGGAGATATTAAATTATATTTGAATTAATGATAATAATATTTTAAAAAAAAAACCATTAATATCATGAAGCTGTTGAAAAAAAGTATGAATGATAATAAAAATAATGGTATAATAATAATCGTGAGATTTGTTGACATCGAATTTACCTTTGTGGCTTTGGTATTCGAAAAGATTTTATGATATTGCATTGAAATAAACGCGAGGAACAAATTTAATTAATTTATGAAAGAAATGCATTTTGAAAATTTCAATCATATAATACCAAGGACAATTATTTGCAGATTTTAACTGATACCGGATGATATATTTTTCAATAAGTTCGTATGCATAAATTCGCAATAAAGCCCATTAAATCTAATATATAATAAATCGTTTGCGGTGTATTTTAATCATATTACGCCTATTTTAAACATATTGAAATTGATATATGTCACTGAAGTTATTCTAGAATATGGTGTGTATAGAATTTATAGTTCATTTACAGGAGCACACAAAAGAATTTGGCTACAGAAGAAAATGAACAGTAATTGAAGTATTGAAACCTATGAACAATAATTGTTGGAAGTACGTTTTCCTTTGTAGAATGTGTTTTTAAATTTAACTATTATTTAAATATTACCTGGTGTTTATGAATTCTATATAGATCATGTACAGGGCCGCACAAAAGTTCTCAACAAGATCCATTTTTTGGTGGGAATTCCTGAAAGCAAATTTTCCACTGTTCTATTTATTGCTTTTAACTGAACGAACTTTTAGCTTACTATGTATTATACATACATATCCATAGATCACACAGGGTTGCACAAAAAAATCGTATCTTCTCGACTATTCATGGCAATAACAGAAATTGGATTTTCAAGTACGTTATGGTTATAAGTTTTCCAAATTGCTCTTTTAGATATCATCTTTCATCACCTTAATAAACTGTGAAGTTTTGCTACGTATACTGAATGAGTTGGAAAGTGTTACACAATCAATGCTGGATGCATGATTTTTCTTTCTTGTTTATTATATGTAATAATAATAATTTTAAAAAAAAGTTTGATTTTAGCTTTGTTCTAATTATTGGAAAAGTAATTTCTGCTATTAAAATACATAGTAAAACAGTACTAGCCATGCATTGTCTGCATTCTGTTAAATACTTATATTCAGTAATTTTATACAGTAAACTTTACAACTTCAGTTTGGAGAGTTGCCCTGAAAATTACTCTTTATCCAATAAATAACTATATAGAAATATGTTAAGATTTTCTATAAAGTAAAATTAGACTTGTTATGAGAAAATAAGTAACTTGTGTATATTTTAAGATGTAATGATATCTCCTAAGTATAGATCTTTACGAATATTAGTTAGTAGGAAAGCACACCTATGAATTTGCAGACAATGGGTTTTAAACTTTAATTTAGTATATGATTCCTTGCGGTCACTGTATTTTATATATAATTTGCTCATATTGTGATAACCAAAGATCAAAATGAAAAAAAAAAAAAAAAAAAAAAAAAAAAACTGTGTTTATGATAGTTTTCTACCACGTTGATTATAATAAGAGCAAATATCGATATATTTTTGCTCATGAACTTCTAAAAATTACGTTACTAATTAATATAATATTTCATTAACAATGTAATTCAAATGCTCATGGTATTTATGTTTAGGTTTTTACAAAGTTATAAAACAAGGAATGTAATGAAATGCATAAATTAATTCTTCTGCCAACGTGTCTAAATAACCGAATTTTTTTTTTTTTTTTTTTTTTTTCTCAATAATTTTTGTTTACATTAACCATTGTGAAGAATCCAATGGGATTCACAAAAAAAGTCCCATATATTTTCAAATAGAACTCTAGATAGGAAGAGCAATGTATAAGCATACCAGCTCAAAATATTTCTAAGTCTCAAGGTTCTGCAGGAAATGATAAAAAGAATCAATCCATCTAAACCAATCTTAAAGGTTGACGGAAAAGTAGAACGGCATGAAAGAAAGAGGAGTTATGGAATTCCTTTTAAGTGGCAAGTTTGCCGATATTTTCCCAGGACAATTTAAAAATGAAACTAGATGCGAAATTTTCTCACGCTAGCAGCGAGGGTCTCTCTTGGCCTATGAGATTGAAGCTTGTTAGTGATATCATTCAACCTAGGCTCTGAGTGGGCCGACAGATAGCCTTTGTTTTAGGAAGGTGAATTTGAACGAACAGAGAAAAGAGGGAGATGCGTTTTTGAATCCCAAGGAGAGAGCTGCTCTCTGAGTTGGGAGTTGAGTTTTCGGATAGATCCGAAGGGATAGAAGAACCTGCCGTTTCGGGCTGGGTAAGATTTCTCGAGTGGAAACCGCGAGATATTGTGTAGTTGACAACGGACTGATATACACCAGAAAACAGAGGCAGCTGTTTCTTACCAGACTATCGTGACAAGATTTTGGATTTGTATCGAGAAAGAAGCTAATAGAAATTGAATGTTAATCTTATACACTGAACATTAAGTCTTTAATGAACATTGTCATCAGCTGAAAGTACCCAAAAATATAATGTAGTTGTAATTACAAGTATTTAATCAAGAAATATTCATTTATCTTATGCATTTAAATAAATTGTTTGATTTAATTATTACTTGGGCCTCCGCTTGACTGAAGTTCCACGCTACCACTTCCACATGTTAGTCGAAGGTTTTACAACTTGGTGGCAGAAGGTGGTATGCACAGCAAGGACTCTGAACATTAAAAGACTAGCTTAAGAGAAAGAGCTCCAGAGGCAAGACCGTGTGCATAGGAAAACGACACCAGTATAGTGCCGGACAGTTCCCCTAAGAAAGTGCTCCAGACGCAAGACCGTGTGTAGAAAAAAGCGACACCAGCATCGTGCCGGACAGTTCCTCTAAGAAAGAGCTCCAGATGCAAGACCGTGTGCATAGGAAAACGACACCAGTATAGTGCCGGACAGTTCCCCTAAGAAAGTGCTCCAGACGCAAGACTGTGCGTAGAGAAAAGTGACACCAGTATCGTGCCGGACAGTTCCCCAAAAAGGTGCTTTAGACGACATCCAGATGCAAGACTGTGTGCAGTGAAAGGAGACTACAGTGCAGTGCAGTGCCGTGCAGTACAGTTCCCGAGAGAAAATGCCCCAGCAAAACAAAAGGTAAGCTCATTATTTTGAGTGGCTCTTAATTTATTAATTAATTGAAATGTTGATAAGAAATTAATATTTTAAAGGAAAACTTTTGTTTTGAGGTAAATGAAAATTTTAAAATTGAAAAATTGGTTAGTTAAAATAGAAAATTATTAACTTATTAATTAATTATAGTACAAGGAAGCTGATACCCTTTGTCATTGGAAATTTTTTTTTTAAATTAAGAATACAGAAAACTAAAATCGAACTAGATTCTTAAAAATTAGATGTCATGTAAGAAAAGTACCATTGTGAGGAAAGTTTGCTTGAAAAATATTTTAGAATCAATTTGGATTATTTAATGATTGATTTTCCTAAATATATACTTATATTCAAAATAGAAAAAGCATATGAAAAGGTTGCAAGGAGTGTTCAATTCTGAGTAAAATGGGGAAAATTGTTTACCTAGAGCATTTGGAAATATTTTTTTTTTATGTTCTATATTTTGTGTGTGTAGGGAATGTAAAAAGTGGAAAAATTATGCTTTCTTTTCGAAACTAGCACTAAAACGTAGAATGTCTGAAATTTATTATAGCATTGCTAATTTATTTATGTATAGTGTGAATACGTTTGAAAACATTTTATAACGGTAGATAAGGTTAGAATATTCTCGGTGAAGTGTCAAATTCACATCTTCTGAGGTAGTTGAAAAAAAAATATATATAAATAAATATATGAAGAGGGAAATCGTTAGGTTATCTTTGTAGTATCGGTAGGAATATAAAATCGATAGATAATGGCGAAAATAACGGCATTGAAATATTGCCGAAAGGCTGATCTGCAAAATTTAGCAGAGGTATTAGGAGTTCAGATAGAAGAAAGTGACATAATCGCGACGATTATCCAAAAGATAGAGGACGCGGACGATTATGATGCCGACTTTGCATTAACGCAAGTGGGATATATAGTGAAAGATAGGGAAGATCTACTTCTTTTAGAAAGAGAGAAAAAAGAAAAAGAAGAGAAAGAAAAAGAGAGAAATTTTCAATTAGAGCAATTAAAATTAACGCAAAATACAGGGAGGCGTAACTCGATTTCCAGTAACGGATCGGAAAGACCTAAATTAGCGCTAAAAACTATAATGCATCGTTTTGATCCAGAGCGTTCGGACATAACTCTATTTTTAAACTTGTTTGAACGACAGGCATTAAGGTCTGGGATAGAAAATGAGGATCTGGTCACGCATTTATTAGCTTTGTTGCCCGTACAGATAGCTGAATTGATCTTGCGCGAACCGACAGACCGAGTTGACAACTTTCAGCATGTGAAGTCAATCCTGTTAGCTCGTTTTAGATTGAGTGGCGAGGCTTATAGACAAAAATTAGATAAACATTTGCGAGACCAGAATAGCCCGTGGAAAGACCTCATTTTTGAACTAAATAGCTTTCTAGAAGGGTGGTTAAATGATCTTGAGGTTACTAATTTTAAAGAGTTAAAAGATTTGCTAATCACCGAACAGATTAAGAGGCGTGCTCCAGCAGAATTAAGGGAGCACTTTATAGATTCGTGGGCCAAATATAAAGATCCAGGAACACTAGCTAAGGATCTGGATGAATACGAAACTATAAAAGGGGCGTCAAAAAAAATTGTGGAACAAAAAGCTAAAATTCGAAGAAAATTCGCGGAATGAGAAAATGGAAAATGAAGACGAAACGAGAGGGGGGCATTCCGAAACCAGAACTAACTGGAGAGAACGAAATATAGAGAAAGAAAGGGAAAAAATCTTTGAGCGCAAAAGGGCTATTAGGTGTTTCATTTGCTCGAGCCCAAACCATTTGAAGGTTAATTGTCCCGAAAACAAAAGAAATGGAGAGCAAATTACCAGCGTTCATCATATTAGCGGAAGTACAAATTTTGAAGAAAGTTTTAAGCCTTATCTAAGCCGCGCGCTAATCAACGGAAGGGAATGCACAACATTAAGAGATAGTGGAAGTCAATATGATGTAATTTCGAGGAGATTTATTAAACGCAATCAATTAGACCGTGGCACCATTCGAGTTAGACAGCCGTTAATGAACAATACTCGTCGCTTACCGACCGCCGAAGTTGTTTTAAAAATTGAAGGACTCGGGAGACTAAAAACAAAAGCTATCGTGACGGACAGAAAGACGAATTTGTCTTACTATATTTTGGGTAACAAAACTCAAAAATTAATTGATGATATTAAAAGGAAAAAAATGCAGATTTCAGATGCAGTGGTCATCCATAACATAGCGAAAGCGAAAAACGAAAACGGGAATCCATCCCGAAGGGAAGAGAATAAGATGAGAGAGGACTACTCAAAATTGACGAGCGTGAACTTGGGAGAAAGGAAGGAAATGGGAGGTACCCGGTCAAAAACGAGATATGAGAATTGGGAGGGAAGGAAGGATAATACTGTATCACCCACGAAAAAGGAAGATCAGGTTTTAGGATCGAATAAAAGAAAAAAGAAAGATGTCAAAGGGGATCATGAGATGGGTTGCCCCATACGAGAAGTCAAACTGAAAAAGGGGTTAGAAAAATCGCATCATGAGTGTGAGGATTTAACACAAGCAAATAGGGCGTGTCACAGTATAGATAGATCGGATAATCAAAGGGATACGTCGGTGAAAATAACACTGAGAAGGAACAAAAGAGAATTTTGGTTTAGAAATAACGAGAACAAAAAGTATCTCAGGTCAGAAAATCTAGTAAAGGATTTGGACGGGAATAAAGAGCGCGAAAGTGTTATGAGACAGATTAGTCGGAGGACGGGCGACTCAAAAATGTCCCCGGCTTATTGTGTGGCGAGCGCCACAGGTAGACACGAAAAGTTGCAAAATTATCGTGTAAATAGACAAAAACCACAAGAAAAAAACGCGGAGAAAATAAATAGGTTGACAAGCGAAGATTCACGTCCGAGACACTATCCTAAATATAGAAATAGGCCTTCACATGACAGGCTCTAGCAGTTAGAAATTTAGCGCTGGATCAAGTGAGTCGAATTCGATTTAACTAAGTGTACATAAGTGAGTCGAATTCGATTTAACTAGGTGTACATATTAAATTTATCTTATTTTGTGTAAATGTCATAGTGTAAAATTTTAAATGTGTTTTGTCTTTTAAAAGTGAAATTTCATAATCAAAGGTACTCAGCATTAGTAAGTTAAATGTAAATTGTATGAAAAGTTTTTTGTGAAAAAGGTGAGTGAGATATATAAAGGAGGGCCACTCTAATATATGAGCTAACCTTTTCTTTGCAGATATTACGTCTTGCAGCCGAAATATCATTTAAAGGCGGGGGGTATTGTGAAGAATCCAATGGGATTCACAAAAAAAGTCCCATATATTTTCAAATAGAACTCTAGATAGGAAGAGCAATGTATAAGCATACCAGCTCAAAATATTTCTAAGTCTCAAGGTTCTGCAGGAAATGATAAAAAGAATCAATCCATCTAAACCAATCTTAAAGGTTGACGGAAAAGTAGAACGGCATGAAAGAAAGAGGAGTTATGGAATTCCTTTTAAGTGGCAAGTTTGCCGATATTTTCCCAGGACAATTTAAAAATGAAACTAGATGCGAAATTTTCTCACGCTAGCAGCGAGGGTCTCTCTTGGCCTATGAGATTGAAGCTTGTTAGTGATATCATTCAACCTAGGCTCTGAGTGGGCCGACAGATAGCCTTTGTTTTAGGAAGGTGAATTTGAACGAACAGAGAAAAGAGGGAGATGCGTTTTTGAATCCCAAGGAGAGAGCTGCTCTCTGAGTTGGGAGTTGAGTTTTCGGATAGATCCGAAGGGATAGAAGAACCTGCCGTTTCGGGCTGGGTAAGATTTCTCGAGTGGAAACCGCGAGATATTGTGTAGTTGACAACGGACTGATATACACCAGAAAACAGAGGCAGCTGTTTCTTACCAGACTATCGTGACAAGATTTTGGATTTGTATCGAGAAAGAAGCTAATAGAAATTGAATGTTAATCTTATACACTGAACATTAAGTCTTTAATGAACATTGTCATCAGCTGAAAGTACCCAAAAATATAATGTAGTTGTAATTACAAGTATTTAATCAAGAAATATTCATTTATCTTATGCATTTAAATAAATTGTTTGATTTAATTATTACTTGGGCCTCCGCTTGACTGAAGTTCCACGCTACCACTTCCACATGTTAGTCGAAGGTTTTACACCATTCTTTCAAAATTAACGAAACTCTGAATTTTTACATTTTTTGTGTATTAAATTAAAATATAATAAAATCTCTGAATAGCGAAACCTCCAGAGTATGGAATTTGTCCGCTTTCAAAGGTAAACAAATATACTATATGTGTGTGTTGAGTAATATTGAAAAGGTGTCCGTTAAATAGAGATATGTTCGCTATTTAGAAGTATCCAATGGAAATTTTACGGTATATTATTTGATGAAAAGGAATTTTAATATATTGATGCCCTTATGGCAAAATAAAGCGTATGCATTTATATAAACTCTTCCATGAATTAAAATAGTATTTTCCTTTCTTTCTGCATCAATTATAATTGAGCCTATTCGTATTCTGGTATTTTTCTCTTGCTCTACACCTGTAAATTTCTTTTACTGTGAGCATTAAATGGAAATGAGGATTCTCATTTTTCTTTTCACGGTCAGCCATTTTTTTTATACATTTGAACAGGCAAGTTTGAGGGATTTTTATCCATTGATAACAAGCACTGATTTGCAAAATATTAATACATTGTTTATCTTTTGAATTTTCAACAGGTTGGGGAAACCAACCAGGGAGGTAATTCAATTTTTGGAAGCATTCGAGCGCGAGCATCGACGTGCATGGACCATCAACTTGTTTTCATAATTACGGGAGCGAGAAGAAAATACTTTTGTCAATACAAAAAGTAAATGCATATTTTGAAACATAAAAGACAAAAACATCTAATTCGAGACACTTTGCTGAACTAAGATACGGTTATTAAATGAGTTGATTTTTCATGAAAATTGATTCTTTTTTTTTTTTTTTTTTCATTTATTGTTAGGGGGTTGGAGAGGGGGGGGGGTACTCCTACTACGAATTTGAAAGAGTAAAAGTGTTAGCAAATCAGCTATATATGATCAGTTCATTTTTGCAGTTTCTGTTTGTGAAACTAATTTATGTATTGCGAATTTATTTTCTTAGTATCAAATGATGGCGCTTTAGGAGGAGAGGAGGGGGTAATTATCTGTGGTAGGTAAAATCTCATGTTTACAACTTTCTAACAATATGAGGAAGTCTAACGTATTGCTAATGACATCCTGAATAATTCTTTAAGAATATTGTTATGGTTGTCGCCTTCTCGTCTTTTTATTATTATTATTATTTATTTATTTAAAAGCTTCAGTAAGTTTTACACCACATTTACGACATAATTACCTCCATTCATGGATAAAATTATGGGCATTTTGTTTTTAAATGTTTCGTTTAACTATAAAAAAATTTCTTGTCTGTTCTGTCTCTTTTTCTCACATCAGAAAGCTTCTTCTATCGATGCAACATAAGATTGGCGACTTGATATTCTAAAATTGTGCTGTAAAGATTTCATTTCTCTTTTTCTCTCTCACTCTCACTCCCACTTTTTTGAGTGTGTATGTGTGTGTGTGTGAAAAGTTAGGGGCGAATTATCATAATTTGAATCAGAACTTCGTTTTGCAATTTCTGACTGATCTAAAATTTAAATCACCTTTGAAAGAAAAGTCCTTTCAGAGCGTTGAAAAGACTGCAAATAGCCTGTTAATTTCACTCCAGACCTATGCGACAGCTTGTCGGACCTTATCGGTTTGTTTGATGGGGCATTCTTTTGTCGCAAGACAACAAATGCCACTGTTACTGGAGGAGAGTCATAACATGTTTACCATCTTCCCTTGGAAGAATTTCTTTTATTAATTGTACGGACTTTGCTTCAAAATCTTTGAAGAACAATAAAAAAGGTCATAACTGACCACAGTCTTTCGGGGAAAAAAAAAAAAAAAAAAAAAAAAAAAAAAAAAGCCCCTAATTTATGATTCTTGCCACGGTTATTTGGTCCAATACACAGCGTTATTTGCGAAGGCGATTCTGGCACACAGGGCTTAAAACCGCGGATAACACGATATCTGTTGTTGTTGTCCTTGAAATAGACTGAAATGCCACTGTACTGAGGAGAGTTATAGCATGTTTACCACATTCCCTTGGAAGAGTTTACTAATTTTGCGCACTTTGCTTCGAAATCTTTGAGGAACAATAAAAAAGATCACAACTCACAACTGACCACAGAGTCTTTCAATAAATAAATAAATAAATAAAATAATAATAATTTATGACTCTTGACACGGTTATTTGGTCTATACGCAGCGTTATTCGCGAAGGCGATTCTGGCATACAGGACTTAAAATCTTGGAAAACACGATATGTATTGTTGTTGTTCTTGAAAAAGACTGTGTATATTTGAGGAGTTCTGAACTTTGAGAATTGAGCATGCCCAATGGCAAGGAAAATTACCGAAATCGTAGGCCTGCAGTTTAGGTTTTAGAAAGGGTATGTATGGGACTAGAATCAAAATAAGTAAAAAAATTTGTTCAGCAGTAATAAAAAAAATAATAATAAATTATTAGAGGACCATAGCACTGCTATCAAACTACCGTGGACTAAGTTTAAACAGAACTTTTAATACATAGAACTTTTAATACATTTATCCATATATTTCCACGTGGTGGGGTCCTTTCGGTCCTTAATGAGAATACAGTGCGAAATCAATGCAGGAATCCTCCTCTTCAGCACCTTCCAACAACATTTTTTTTTTTTTTTTTTTTCGTCATATAATTTAATCACTTCCTTTTGCTGTACGAAATTAAAATTTATTTAACAATTGCTTTCTCCACTTAACTGTGTGGATTCATGAGATGAATGCGAAAGAAACGAATTTCTATAGTGTTTTTTATCATAGTGATTATGAAAAAGAAGAAGAAAATATAAGAAATAAAGAAAAATTCGGAAAGAAAGGCATTGCCTTTTGACAATTCATTTTCCCAATCTGTTCGAAGCATCATACTCTGAATCAGTCCAACTGTCTCACATACAACGCTCGTGCAGAAAAACGAGTACATAACACCAAAATTGAATCTGTTCAGGCCCCCCGCCGCGAGAAAAACGTTCGGGACACGCCCCTAAATAGAGAAGCAAGTGGGTAAAATAGAAAAAAGAGTGGAACGTGATCGGGGGGTCGGAAGTAAGATGAAAGGAACCGACAGCCCCGCCCACCCGACTAACCCTTGCAATTAGGGTTTGATCCCTCCCCGCTCTTTTCGTTTTCTGTTTTTTGGCGCGTTTTATTGTGATGTGGTGTTATTAAAAGTGCGTTTTGTTGAATGCGACAGATAGATCAAAAGAGGGAAGTTGGAAGGATGGGTCTGCGCTTTTATGCCACGAATGGGTTGATTTGGATGTTCCTTTTCTTTTTCTTCAAGATAGGAGGTAGGAATTGAATAAATGATATTGCGAGCCAAGTTTTTAATAGCTTTTGTTCGCACACGAATTACTTTTTAAGTGCGGTCCTACACACTGTTCAGTTGAAATTAGCAAATGGAATTTATTGTTCTGATATTAAGGTACGCGAATTCAGACAGAAATTATTTAATCCATTTTATTTTGCATCCGAAAGACAGATCTAAAAACAACAAAATAGAGTTGTTTTGAAACATCAAAACGTGATTGCCAGAGGAATTCTTTTAAAATATTTCGTAATCATGCTGGGTAGAATAACAACAATTGAAGTAATTTTGCGAATGTATAAACTCCTCATGGACATCCATAATTGGTTTAATTTTCCATTAAAATAATTATGCATGTTTTTGCATGTTCTTCAAAAGAAATTCTTGGTGCTTATGAAATATGCAAAATAAAACACAAAAGTAAACATTTGGGCTTCAAGACATGTCTGTCTTCTTTTATTGAAAGAAAACATTAGATAATTAAAAAATGAAGATTTGTAATTTCCTTTCTCATTTCCATTCTTCGAAATGATAAAGTTTGCATGAAGAAATTTATTAACTATAAAAGTTAATAGCAACGTAGAAAAAAAGATCAACATTTCATGTAAACGTAATATAAATGTAAGACATTTAACGTTAAGGGGTCTCAGGACTCTTAAAGCTTTAAAATTTTCGAAATTATAATTTTTTTAGATGTTAAGCTCTTATCTTTTCAGAACATTTTGATATAATTGTTTCCTTGAAATTCCTATTAAAACTGAAGTTATGGCTTTTACATTTATACACGTTCAATGGCTGAAGCGTCGTTTCGGAAACTTTGAAGCTATTTTTCTCCAAATGACGTTTTTGAGCATAACGCGCTCGGTATCTCAAAAACTTATGAATATTTTTTCCTGAAATTTTCAAAACATATGTTTCATGTTAGTCTGTATAAACTGAACCTAAAATTTCCTTTTTATTGTTCAAAACAATATTTTTTTTTAGGTGATTATACTGTTGAAATTTTCTTAATTTTGCATTAGCTAAATACAACTTTGTATTAAAGATATAAAACAGCTTTAAATACAAATTTATTTAGGTTCAGGGTAATTATTACAATCTGAAGGCACCAAAATTTTCATTCTAATTGCAATACTTATTTTGTAATCGTGCGCGTAAGCTGTTATGCCGATTTTTTGCTCATCAAATGTCTAACAGTTTGGAGCCCCCTGTAAATGCTAATTCTGCATCTTATAATTTTTTAAATCCATGAAATGAAAGAACATACTTATACATTTTATTCCAATTAAAATTGTGTCTTAAAATCAAATACATTTTAAGATATTAAATGTTGAAAATGGTCTTTTTTTTTTTTTTTTTTTTTTCATTTTTTCCAATTTTAAGAGTCTTGAGACCCCTTAATTTAATTAATTTAATTTAACATAAAAAAAAGAGAAAAATCCGTTTTGTTTAGCATCAAAAAGCAAGCTCGAAAAACAATATTACTGCTAAACTTCTAAACAGATAAAAACTGAAACAAGTCGTTAAATTGTATGTCAAACATGGCCAATGTGGTGCATTCCTACTATAACTAGTTTTATAAATATTCAGATCTTGGTGCAATAGCTGTTGCACTCTTATGCAAAGATGTGTGAATACAAAATTTATTACGATTATCTATATTAAATTCAGTATTACGGAAATAATATAACTCCATCTTAAATAGGACGTAATGACTATGGCAACCTAGAATCAGTACCTATCATGGGATATCATTGAATTTATTACGTATGATAGGATTTAACAGAAGGAAGAAAACTTTTATTAATATCTTTTTGAGTTTTGATTCGATTTTCCTAAAACTTGAATTTACTCGATAAGATTCTGCAATGATTATACAGGGTGATTCAAAAAAGATGGGAAAATTTTTAAGAGGTGATAGTACACACCCAAACAAACATTTTGTATCAAAGAATGCATGGTGGAAAACTAAACGTAAAAAAGTTAGAGGGCGCCAAAAGTTACGTTCTTATACGAGGCAAAAACACACAATGAACGATTAAGTTAAGTTACGAAAACAAATTTAATGGCATTTGATTACAATAAGTGCTCAAAACATTGACCGGCAGCTGTTATGCACGCAGTACAACGGCGAAGAACAGATTGGCGAATTTTCTGAAACACACCAGGCATATCGCGAACTTCCCCTACAGCAGCCGAAAGCTTGGCGACAAGTTCTTCTGCGGATTCAATGGGAGTCTCATACACAAGAGCCTTTATAACTGTCCCCACAAAAAAAAATCGAGACATGAAAGATCTGGCGAGCGCGGTGGTGCCTGGTGTGTTTCAGAAAATTCGCCAATCTGTTCTTCGCCGTTGTACTGCGTGCATAACAGCTGCCGGTCAATGTTTTGAGCACTTATTGTAATCAAATGCCATTAAATTTGTTTTCGTAACTTAACTTAATCGTTCATTGTGTGTTTTTGCCTCGTATAAGAACATAACTTTTGGCGCCCTCTAACTTTTTTACGTTTAGTTTTCGACCATGCATTCTTTGATACAAAATGTTTGTTTGGGTGTGTACTATCACCTCTTAAAATTTTTCCCATCTTTTTTGGATCACCCTGTATAACGTCTGTCCTAAAAGGGACTGACTGATTTTAAAATTCTTATAACTTGCAAACGGTGACAAATATTTAAAAAATTCTTGCAGGAGGGTTATGCATGAGGTCAAAAGTTTTTTACAGTGATTTTCGATTTTAGTTCGCATTACAAACATTGATGGCGCTGCGATCAATAGACGCTAAATTCAGGCTCGATTTTTGGTACTTCGGGATCCACTCAATACATTTTCATCTCTTTTTTCGGCATGGAAGAAGAGAAAAGCCAAAAAATCGAGCCTGTATTTAGCGCCTATTGCTTACAGCTCCATCTATTGTTTGTAATTCGAAGTAAATTCGAAAATCACTGTAAAAAAAAAACTTTTGACCTCATGCATAACCCTTTTGCAAGAATTTTTTAAATATCTGTCACCGTTTGCAAGTTATTAAATTTTGAAATCAGTCAGTCCTTTTTAGGACACCCGATATATTATATATATATATATGTATATTGAATTTCAAACCATTCGGTTGGGTAGTTTTTGCACTGTTATATGCAGACAGACAGACAGACAGGCGGACGGACCAGACGACGAGTATAGGTGCTACCTATAACTACTCCCCCCCCCCCCCCCCCCCGAACGCACCTTAAAAATGATTTATGAAATTCCCCGTGTTTTAGCTCAAATCCATTCTTAAACAGCTGTGAAAGCTGGAAATCCCATCTTCTTTTTTACTTTTCGTTTTTTCTTTTCATTCTTATAATTTTTCTTAAAAAACTAGTCATTTAAAAGATGGCCATAATAATTCTACCGATTACAGAAGTGTTTAAATATGTTTAATACTTAAATCTGTTGAAAACTAAAAGGTCTAAAAGTCCTTTAAAATCAGTTATAATCAGTTAAGGCTGTTCTTATATTCAAACTGAAAAAAATTTGTGATATACACACGAAATCATTTGTATCAGAAAAGGAATTAATCTTATACCTAATTGAATTCGAACTCCTTTGAATCGGACAACGTTTACCATTTTCTTATAGTGCGTGGATAGCCCCTTAAACCATCATTTTGACGTTATTTAATCATAATTCGAAAACTACTTGGAATAAAAATTTGATAAAGCAGGCCATAATAATTATAAATCTATGCAAAAAAAAAAATTGTAAGTTGTAATTCATATTTTTCTCGAATACTAATTTCATAATTCATATTATATATATATTTTTTTTTATTACAAATTCAATGTATCTTTGTTTGGGTTTTTTAGTATTACAACCACACACAAAATTATCACATTAGGATAATAATTTCAGGAGATATTAATAAAAATATGAAAATGTAATTTAACATTTGAATCTCTAAATTTTGAATGTTTATAAATTCAAAAACTTATCATTCAAATGACTACAAATTTCGTTTCTAGGAGTAGTTCGAGCCGAAGATTTAAAATCTATTGTCAAAATTGGGTATAACTATTAATAAAAAACAAGTTTAGTCTGGTTTATATTTGTAGATAGCCCCTAAGCGAATTTTATATACACCATTTAAAAGTAGACTTTATTTATAATCCATTGGTACCAGTAACTTTCTTCTATTATAATTAGTTGCAGAGTTAGCAGGGGGTGTTTATTTTTTTTTTTTTCCACGATTGTACATTTTTACGTATGATTCTGAATTGTGAGCAAATTAAACTGGTCAGTTCATTCCTTTTTTACACGGAGATTATTTATCTATACTAATATTTATAAAGAAGTACCACTGTGTGTTTTGAGAGGTAATCTCCTTTAATTATCGAGCTGATTTCAAAAATAATGGTTGCAAAATGCTGGTGACCATCTCTGCTCCACCACCGGCATCTTATGTCGGTACAACAACCTCAAGAGGGTGCAGGGTAAAAAACTTTCTAAAATTGTGATTTCTGCGATATTTTTGGGGCTAGAAACTTGAAATTTTGCGTGGTGGTTACTTTTAAGATGGTAAATGCTTATGAATGGCTTCTAAAAAGTTCGAAATTTAAAAGATTAAATGAGCAGAAAACATTCTAAAAAAGTTCTATATTACGATTTGTTTGGAACTGTTAGCGCTAGAAACTTAAAGTTTGACATGATGGTTGTTACTTTTAAGACGTAAATACTTGCACAGAACAGTTTCTTTAAAAAAAAATTAAAATGTAAAAAGGTGCAGGAACAAAAACGTAAAGTGAGAGGTCACTGTATGTATATATTTTATAATCATTGTCAAAATTTAACTTTTAAACAACTTTCTTTCGGTCAACAAAAGTGTAAAATAGTCAACTGGTTAATCATTAGTATTTAAATAAAATCATTGTTGCAGATAAATAAGAATTTTAAGAATCCTAATTAAAAATAATTAGAAATTTTGTGGATTTATTGTTTAAATTTATCCTCACGCCGAAATTCGAAATATATTCGGACACCTGCTTGTTTATGGGAGACCTTAAATAATATTTCAATTTCAATATTAATGGTAAACGTATTGTCAGGTTTCTGATGCTAGTGAGCAGGTAACTAATTAAGATTACTGTTATCTGATATTATCTTTTGCTTGTCTATTGTATTTCACATGTATCACTTTCTGCGTACGCTGGTTTAAGATACTATTTTTCCTTATCTGGAAGTTGATCCAAGATATTATAGTTAGATCCCATTATATGAATAATCCCTGTTGTATCAATAAATTGCAGTTTCTCTTGCTATTCAAGAACGAGGGGCCCAGATAAGAGAAACAAAGAAACTCCCTATCTGGTAGATAGTGAATGCCATGGGAAGGGAGAAGTTTTAGATAAGAGACGAGGTCTCTGTTGACAGAGAAAAACTACCGTAAGCTGTTTTTTGGAGAGGAGTCGAGAGAGAAAGAGTTGAGAGAGAAAGAATAGTTGTGGCATAGACCTCAATGTAGTAGTTGGGTGTTTCCTGGGTGGAGTTTTCGGGAAAGGGTTTGAGTCTCTTGCGGAGATAGCCGACGCAGCGGGGAGGTCAAGGGTGATCCTCCGATAAAAATTCATGAGATACCATAGTGTGAGTGGTAAATAGAGTATTTTAATAAGTTAATCCAGTGCGCAGAAAGTGTACTTGCTATATGTAAACAGTGTTGACTCTAAACCGTTTTAGCAAGGCTCAGCGCACCGCGGCCCTTTTTAATCCTTCCGATGCGCCTGGCGGCCCTTTTTAACACTTCCTATACGTCCTGTGGCCTTTAAGAGAATTTCACAGCACTCAATTGCTCTTCTTTATAATCAAAGTTCGCCCTTTTCTTTTCTTCTATCAGCATTTGCACGAAAAGAAGTGCACATTTTTCTGCCCGGTCCCATTCTTAAAGATGTGATAACTATAATTTCGAGCATGGGATGTGAACTAATCGAGAACCGCGGAATTCAATTGATCGCATGAAAATATCGCAAATTCTGTTAAAGGATTCTAAACAAACCACTTCAAAATGTTTTTTGTGAACAAGATACAAGAGTGCACCTTTTGAGAATAGTGTGCCCTTTTTGGAAAAATTCCCGCCCGGTGGCCCTTTTTTTCTAGAGTCAACACTAAATGTAACTTAGTACCGGGCCGGATCGTCTATATCCGAGCTCTTAAATGTAAACAATGTTTTATTTATGTGTAAATAATTTGTAAATAAATTGTTCGTTAATTTTAGCGTTTTTCTCGTATAAGTTTAACATTCTTTTTGATAATCCTTCTCACAACGTGCCCGATATCAGTATATATATCGGTGGTGGCAGCATTAGAGGTCTGCACGGGTGACATTTCCAGGCCCGGGGCCGGCCCGACTTTGAGAAAAAATATTCGGCCCGGCCGGTAAGAAAGTTAAAAGTTCGGCCCGAGCCCGGCCCGGCGAATTTCTTCAAAACATTGATTTTCACGTCGATTTGGTTAAAAGTTTGTCTCGTACGAGGAGTTCAAGCCAAAAATATTTATCTTAACTTTTCTTTTCATGTTTATAATCTTCATTTTTGTAGAAGTGCCGCAGGGTGCGATATTTATTTTTTTAATGAATCTCTATTTCTTGTATGTAAATGTTTCAGTTATCATTAATATTGTTAATCCATATTCCATGTATTGAAGTGTTAAATATCTGAAAAATGCTATACAGTAAAATCTAAGACTGAATTGCATAGAAAAGAAAAAAAAAATGCGTTATAGACAAGTTCCCTTCTTAGCAAGTGTAAATGTATTATATATTATTTTCTTACGTAGTAGTATATTAATTTTGCATGGATCAACACATTTTTCAGTTTAAAACAAGATTCCGTCTTAGACAGGTTCTTTTTCACACGTTTTACTATATTTTAATAAGTGTAGAAATCTACTACTCTTTAAAAAGAATGAATATGAATGTTTAATTGTAGAATAATGGCGATTTAAAAATGTATGCATTTTTTAACGAAAAATTTGTGCCAAGACTAATTTTACTGACATTTGAACGGACCAGGCCACGCCGAGACAATGATTTTCATACGGGCTGGGTGAAAACTAGGAATGAAAATTTTGGGCCATGAAGATTAGGAATGAAACCAGTACCTGGGTGTGTGAAGAAAAAATAAGTTAGGCCCGGCCCGAGACTTCAGAAAACAGTAAGGCCCGGCCCCGGCCCGAGTGCCGTGAATGAGAATAGGCCCGAGCTTCGGGCCACGGGCCGGCCCGTGCAGGTCTCTAGGCAGTATATCAAAATAAAAGGCCATTTTTTCGAAGTCTGTGCGAGTGGTGATCGTGGGTCTAGGAAAATTCATCAGCGTGTGGACTAAGAAAGAGTGCAACACGCATAATGATCAATTTACAAACTTTTATTATTTTAATAATGATCCTCATTGTTTCTTTGAAATTTATTTCTTTAAACAAAACAGGAATTGTGACACTATTCATAATAAAATTAAATTTCATTTTCGAGGTAATTATTGCAAAATTATGCATGCAATTACTCACACGGGTTTTTCCTCTGCTTCCTAAAATCCTTTATTGCTCTCAAACACATAAATGCGTGCATAACTTAACTGCCGTGTTATTCAAAAAACCCACCACGGCTGAACATAAACAACCAACACCAGAACTTCACTCATTAAAATTATTCATTAATTCAAGAGTGCACATTTTTTAAAAAGCAGTTTGTAAACCGAGAACAGCAATCTGTTTGTTGGCCTATTCGAATAACAATAAATAAATAAAAAAAGACCTCTAAACCGTCATTACACCATTTGTACTTGCCTGCCTCCAGTTCATGATACACCAAACCTGTCATTGTAGCTAAATGACTCCATCTTCTTCAGCATTGGGGCTCCCCCCCTAATTCGTATAATATTTTCTCATCTCGGCATCTATTATTTGCGCATTAAGCTACTATAACCCTTTTCGAAACTGCCGGGAAGGGGGAAGTGAATAGAGGTCATCTTTTAATGTGCCCGGATTTCGTGATCCATCCGCGTAAAGCAGTTAGTCTGTCCGTTTAAAAGCCCTTATTGTTTTTCGCTACATTCTCTTACGAATTTCGGGATGGAAAAATCACGAGGAATTACCATCCCCTTTTTCTTTCTTTATGATCGGATTTAGTGTTCTTTGCGTGATGAATATATGAGGTTGTGGTTTGAATTTTAATGAAATGGTCAGTACAGTTGCTATATTAAGGCTGTTTCTTATTGAGCCAACATTGCATTCATCGGCGTGAAATATTGCCTCATTAGTGTATTTACAAATTTCCAATATTGAGCAAATATTGGCAAGGAATATTTTTCCAATACAAAACCAATAAGGCCAATATTGAAGATTGTTTGACTTACATTGGAGATATTTCCAATGAAACGCCAATATATGGCCTCAATATTGTTTTAACTGGCTTTACTTTCCAATGTAATATCAATAATGTTCCAATATTGGCTTTATTGGATTACACTGACGTAATATTTCTTGACAGTATTGAGCCAACATTGCATTCATCGGCATGAAATATTGCCTCTTTAGGGTATTTACAATTTCCCAATATTGAGCAAATTTTGGCAAGGAATATTTCTTCAGTATAAAGCAAATATGGGAGATTGTTTGACTTTCGTTGGAGATATTTCCAATGAAAAGCCAATGTGGCCTCAATATCGTTTTAGCTGGCTTTATTTTCTAATGCAAAGTCAATAATGCTCCAACATTGGCTTTATTGGATTACACTGGCGACAATTTCTTGACAATATTGATCAAAATTGGCAAATTCTAAACACTCCAATGTTGGACTAAAATTTTCGTGACAATATTTATTCAAGAAATAGATAGTATTGAAGAAATTATTGGCTTGCTACTCACATTCACTCAATTACTTCTGTTCGCAACTGTTTGAATTTTCCAACTAAGAGACCGAATGGCATTTTCTATCTTCCTATAAAGGCAAAATATCTTTCAGAAAATGTTTCTAAAGTTGCTATTTTTCAAGACGCTTACATTTCGAAAAAGATCGTTGTCAAAGAACAATCAATTATAAAATGAAAAACACTTTAGGCACTTAGTAATGTCTTAAAATTTCAGGCATTTGCGTTCAAAAAATGTGTTCGTGAATGTGGAAAAAACTTTCGCGCTGATGAGAAGAAACAATAAAATAATAAATTAGAAGCTAATTTGAATTAAAATGGTTTGAATTTTAATGAAATGGTTAGTATTAGTTGTTATGTAAAGGCTGTTTTTAAATTCAAACTAGCTATTTTCCTCAGTAGTAGGGATGAAATAATATACCCCATTGTGGTGTTTATATTTTCCCAATGTTTATTCAATATTTTCGCCAACTTAAAGACAATATCGGATCAGTATTGCATTCATGGGAAATATTGGGGTACTTACATTTTCTCAATATTGCTCCAATATTCTTTTTATTGGCTTTATTTACCAATGTAAAGTCAATAAAGCCCCAATATTGACTTGGCATTGGAGAGCTATTTCCTTCCAATATTGAGGTGGTATTATCAAAATGTCAACAGACTAATATTGGGGAAATATCTCATGCCAATATTTAGCCAAGATATAGTCTCTACTCTTATTTTTATTCCCATGGGAATAAAAATAGAAGAGCAGCCTTGAAAGCATTTATTCCACTCCGCTCTAGTTGATAATTTCAATCTAATAGAAATTAGACATTTTAAAATTCTCATATTCCTAATAAATCAAATTTTATTTAAATTTCTGTTGTTAGTCCAGAAATTAAAACATCTTATGAAAATAAGTGCAGCTTGAAAATGAAATTAGGTGAAGTGATTATTTATAAGAACACTGACCATACCAGCAAACTCTCTTACGAATTTTGGGATGTAAAAATCATGAGGAATTACCATGCCTCCTTTTTTTCCTTTACTAACGAAGTTGCTCGAACGTTTCACAAGAAAATGCGCAAAGATTGCATGTATTTTAGGAACGCGATAAACAGAATAAATCTATGTGCTTCCATTTAATTAAAAAATATATATATATATTTGGTCCCGATCAGTATTTATATGCCTTTCTTCGCATTTATAAATATCAAGCAAGCTGAAATAATACGGTTTTTTTAATGCTTATTTCTTTGTTTTTAGAAAGTAAATGAACCATTAAGACAAACATCCTTTGAATATGCATCGTTCCATATAACGCCAAACTTGCTGACGTTAATCCTTTAAACTTCCCTTTTGAGGTTATTTGTAACATAATTTGGAAGAATAATTCCAAAATCGCTCAACTTCGTTCTGTTTGCGAAATTAGCCTCTGCAGCCAACAGTGTGTTTCCTTTCTTCATTTGCTGAATTTTCGATAGTCAGATCGTCTCCAGAAGTCCGTTGCAAATTATCATCTGGGCTGTTTTGATATCGCCGATTCAATACTATAAATTCAGCGTTATTAAGCTGTGGCCCATGGGCCGCAAAAGTCTACGTTCTGTTTGCGAAATTAGCCTCTGCAGCCAACAGTGTGTTTCCTTTCTTCATTTGCTGAATTTTCGATAGTCAGATCGTCTCTAGAAGTCCGTTAGTCCGTTGCAAATTATCATCTGGGCTGTTTTGATATCGCCGATTCAATACTATAAATTCAGCGTTATTAAGCTGTGGCCCATGGGCCGCAAAAGTCTACGTTCTGTTTGCGAAATTAGCCTCTGCAGCCAACAGTGTGTTTCCTTTCTTCATTTGCTGAATTTTCGATAGTCAGATCGTCTCCAGAAGTCCGTTGCAAATTATCATCTGGGCTGTTTTGATATCGCCGATTCAATACTATAAATTCAGCGTTATTAAGCTGTGGTCCATGGGCCGCAAAAGTTCCGCAATGCATGTTCGGGGAGTCCGCAAAGTCCTCATATTTAACGCAATTATTTTTATTAATGTAGAATATGAGAAAGATCGCTCAGTTTATCCGAACTGGCAGAGAGATAATCCATGTAAGACAAACATTAAATGCTGCCATATTTAATTCCGTCGCCAAGTCTAATATTATTTTGACATTTCCCAGACATGAGACGCTTAGTCTACAATTGGTAAATCACTCCTTTTTTGAGCTGCTTTCAGTAACTTCTTGGGCTGTGCTACCGATAAATCCTTGCGGTGTAAGTTTAATTAAATTGTTAAACAAATTACACGGATGATATATCCAGTTCCACGGATGATATCCACACGGATGTTATCTATATCGTTCAGTTGCTATCGTTAGCAGCAAAAACACTGACGGCAAAACCAACTCAAAATATCAAATTTCACTGCCTGCTGCTTCATATCTCGCCAAATTTCAATCTGAGCATCACAGTAAAGGTGGTGTAGTAAAATTAATTTATTTTTTTCATAGAATTCAACACACGTATAGCGATTGTTGTTCGAGCTTATTTTAATTTTAAAATAAAAATGGTAAGCGGGATGGGGTTCACTGGACAGGCAAAATTAAAAACTAATGAAGTTGGTATAGAAACTGGATAGTGTGAACAAATTAAACATTTTTATGGTGTTGGTAAAAGTAGAGAGAATCTATCTGCATCATACATAACAGACATTAAATGGCAGAATATGTAACGTCTTTTCTATGCTTAGTGATCTTGTCATTTTCTACACACGAGACACTTGGTCTGCAATAACGGAATCGTTGTTTTTTATTTATTTTTTCTTAAGCAGCATTTTCTTTGTATTTAATTATTTGCTCCGTGCTACAAGATAAACAATTGTGGTGCATGCTTAATTAAATTCTTAAACAGATTATCCGGATGATATTCAGAGACGTCGGCGGCAAAACCGACTCCAGACTTCAAACTTTGTTTCCTGCTGTTTCACATCCCACCAAATTTCAATTTGCACGTCCCAACAAAAGCAGTGCATCGAAATTAAACTATTCTTTATCACACAATTCAACACGCGTGTAGCGATAGTTTGAATGACAGCCACTGTAGATAAATGGCGTGTTTAGGAACACAAATCTGACGCCGGCCACATTTTCACCAATTGAATCACTTTTTATCCTCTCTCGTTTTTTATTTTGTTTCATCGGATTGTCAAAGCTCCGCCGCTGTCGAAAAAGAGATTTCGGGAGGGCTGAAAATGGCGGTGTTTTCAGAAGCATCAAAAGAAAGACGTTTTTTTTTTTCGCCTCTGTTCTTCCTTACAGTTTGCTGTTATATTAATTTGTTATTTATTACCACCTTTCATGTGTACCTGCGGTAACACTGAGCACAAATTGCTAAGTCGTTGAAAAATTGCTGAAGTAATAGTCGATCAATAAGAGCAAAAGCATTTTGTTCTTCCTGTTCAAATTTAGGGATGATGATTAGCTCTTTCCGATCGTATGTAGCTACGGGTCTTTTGTATTTTGTTAGGAGAAATCCTTCATTTCAGATGCAAAGAAAATAATATTTGCCCAGATAATAGAAGTTTGTATTATTTTTAACAGTTTTCTATTTTCAATACAAAGACATAAATTACATCTCAGGAATATTAAGTATGCTAATTATATTTACCAGAGTATCCAAACCGTGTTTCCCATGTTATAGAACATCTCAGAAATATTAAGTATGCTAATTATATTTACCAGAGTATCCAAACCGTGTTTCCCGTGTTATAGAACTTACGTGAAAACCACTTTATTATATTATTGTTATTATCATTATTGAAAACTTTAATAGGTTTTTTACGTTTAATATACCGTGTTTACTCGCATAATAGTCGCACTTTTTTTGCCAATTTTTCAATGTGAAAGTCTAGGTACGACTATTATGCGGGGAAATCTACTACACAATTCTGTAAACTCTAATGCAAAAACATTACTGGTATTAAAAAAAAAAAAAAAAAAAAAACATTATAATAAAAAAGTTACTTACTAAATGTTTCAAGATTATGTGCTGTTTGTTAAATACCATTTTTCTTTTTATGGTAATATTTTTATAGACATACAATTTACAAATAATCTTCGTGAAAATTTTGACAAAAAATTCTCATAATAAATTCCTTTCACTCAAAGTATCAGTATCCCTATCATAATGTGAATCGGTGTCTGAAGATTCTCTGTCATTTCATAAAATGCCACCTTCGCTTCCGTCCAAAGCGTTGGAGATACCTGTCTTCTTAAAACTTTTTGAAATTATACCGCTTGTCCAAAGCGTTGGAGATTCCTGTCTTTTTAAAACTTTTTGAAATTATACCGCTTGTCCAAAGCGTTGGAGATTCCTGTCTTCTTAAAACTTTTTGAAATTATACCGCTTGTTATTAAAGTCCAGCTTTGTAATATCCAACTACACATTAGTTCCGTGGATGGACGCCTTACTTTTCCACTGGGTGTTTTTTCTTTGTTCCCATTGACCATCCAATCTCCATATACTCGTCTTATATTGTCTTTAAACGGTTTGTTAACCGATACGTCCAACGGTTGCAGAATCGATGCGAGTCCTCCAGGAATTTTCACAAGATCTGTTTTGCCTTCTGAAAGTTCTTTCTTCACGTCATCAACAAAATATCGAGTACCAACATGGCTGGTTTTTTGAGCAATGCTCCAGACCTTTTCTTTGCAAACCCAATCTCATAATTTTTTCATCCGTTCAATTTATGCAAAGAAAATATTTTGGCGATTTTTTTCTGCTTCAAAACGGGGGTGCGACTATTATGCGAGGGTGACTATTACGCGAGTAAATACAGTACTTTTTCTTTTCACACTGCCCATTAAAACCACCAAGAGAAATGTTTTATATGAAGAATAGATCAAGTATGTAATCAAATAAAATTTTGAAATTTATAAAAAGTGATATAAAGCTTTTCGTATGGCCAAAGAAATCGACAGTATTTGCAGCAGCATTTTTTTTTTTTTTTTTTTCTGATTACTACAGCTTTTAATTGCGCAGTTCGATTACATATCTGTTAAATTTGTGTTTTATTTGTTTTATCTTATTTATTTATCGATGAAGTTTTAATTTTGTTATGGAATACTAGCCGGAGACAAATGCTGAAGCTGAACTGGTTATATCGTGTTAATGTGCAAACAGGCAATGGCGGACAGCCAATTGTTCCCTCATAACGGCACTTTTTTAACTGTCAAGTCCTAAAAATTAGCTTCAAATGCTCAATTTCTGAATGATTCTTTGCCTTTATAAGAAAACGGGAAATTCTTCAATTTCATGGTATTTGAATAAAATGTGTAAATTTTATACTTTTACGAATATTAATGCAATTTTTTTGTATTTAAGAATGAAAATGACTTCCCACAAGTATCAGAAAAAAAGCCATTTTGGATATGGGAATAGACCTCAATATACAAAATTGCTTATTAAGATATGTGACTCCCCCCCTCCCCCAAAAAGGAGGCATGATCCCCCCCGCCCCTCTAAATGGAGGGCTGGATCCGCCCTTGCAAACGGATTAATCTTGCGTAATTGGGCTGCACGCAATGGAGATAGATTTTTTTTTTTTTTTTTTTTTTTAAATCATGATTTAAATTTATTTTTAAAACAATAAAATAAAAGTTAATTGAAACACAGTTTTCAAACCAATTGCATTTGGAAGCAAATTTCTTTCTTTTCTTTTTCTTTTTTTTTTTTTTTTTTTTTTTTGCTTTTTTGCTTTTTTGTTCCTTTTTTCTATATCCGACAGTCCAAAAATTTAAATTGTGCAAAGTTTTTAAGTTAATGAAAATTGCAGTAAAAGTGAAATTTATGGTCATGGTCAGGTCGCTGCATCGTTAGCGTTATCCAAGGACATGTTTTCGCTTTGTAATATAGATGGATATTTTAAAGTACACATGTAGCATTTTCAACTGTCAGCTTCTCTCTCTCTCTCTTTTTTTCTTTTTTTTTTTTTTTTTTCAAATCTCTCTCAATAATTAAACCAATAATTAAATACAAAAATTAAATATCAGATGGTGACCAGGGGAAGTTATCAAAGTGGAAATACGACAAATTCTGGGCAAACGTTGCGAGCATCTCCTTTTTGGGCATTTAGCGTAGTATGCAAATATGACGTAGGTCGCGCTCTCAACCAATTAATAATTAAGGATATCACGCCATGGAAAGAGAGCTGACAGAGCTAGTGGATGAATTGGAAGGTAAAAAGGAAAACCCCGGAATACGCGCAGGAAAGTAAAACTCTCGGAAGGGGAAAAAAATGGTTGCTAAAAGAACATTCTAAAAGAAAAAAAGATCAGAAATGGAACATTTAATTTAAGAATACTAAAAGCGTAATATTTAAGTAAATTAGGCAAATGAGACATTAAATTAAAGGGAATTTAACAGAATTAACGATAGAGATTATTTAAGAATAAGAATTTAGTGAATATGGAGTAGTAATTTAGAATAATATAAGGAAATCGCGGAATTAGATCTAAAAACAATGTAACATATACATATCGATTTTTGACCAATTTCGAGGTAAACTGTCTCCCTAACTTAGATTCACTTTGCAAAATAGGTATCAATTTGTGAAATCCTTCACAATCAATCAAGTAAAAAGGCATTTTGTTCTTTCTGTTCAAATTTGGAATGGTGATTAGTTATTATTATTATTATTTGAATGATGATTGGTTATTATTAACAGACCCTAATGTATTCAGATTCTGTGTGCCCTTATAAACGAATAACATCTTGTACATTGAATAACTCATGCGAATTTCATTATTTTTGAAACAGTATAACAACATTAAAATGTACTTCGAATAATTGCGCCCATAAACCATAATATATTTTTCTTTTGTAAGAACCTGGGAAGAAGTTTAAATAACTATTTTTTTCTTAAAGGGATCACCTGAATAACGTATATGAATTTGGTTACGCTTGTAATAGCATAACACATTAAAATGGATTTTGAAGATTTATCGGCTTATACGGACATGGACAGTGTATCCGAATTTTTTTGTGTATCCTTAATAAACAAACGTCAAATGCCATACATATAATTTTCAACAGGGATTATGCTGCAGAATAACACCTCAACAACATAAATCAATTTCATAACAATTCAGGAATATTTACGAAAAATTAAAATTAAAACCTGAACTGACTGATAGTCAAATAGACGAGCCAAAGTCCTAAGTGCTTTACATTTACAGTTACGTTGAAAAGTGTCATAAAGGGCATTTATATAGCAGAGTAAATTAAAATTACAATCGATAATTAAATATTAAATAGAATACGTAGATTTAAGTTAATTTGTAATCTGTATCGTAAACTCATCATTTTAGTCAAATATGTTTTGCATTCGCATTATTAAATTTATTAATTCGTGTATTATTTTCCCTTGTATTTTTCTTTTTTTTTTTCCCTGTAAAAAATGTCGTAAAAGAATCTTTAATTTATAATTCGAGCTTTATCAAACGCTTTATGAATTACCTTTTCGTCACTTCATTTAAAAAATAATAAAAATATTGTGCTATCTTTATCTTCTGCTTTGCTAGGAAGTTTTGTCTGCCTATTTTACCATCCAGCTGTTTACTCAAACTTTATTATCTAAATTTAGATAGTAATATTATCAGAACGCTTTATTAGTGTGTCAGGATGGCCGAGTGGTCTAAGGCGCTGCGTTCAGGTCGCAGTCCACTTCTGTGGGCGTGGGTTCGAATCCCACTTCTGACAGTTTGTATTTTTTTTCCCAACTTTCTGAGAGCCACCAGAAATATCAGTGTCTCGTTATATAAAACGTCCAATTAGAGAAGGGTGTGATTTCTTATGAAGGCTGTATTTCCCACGTTTTTGAATTTTTTACTTTTTTTAATTCATATTTTCTACGATGAATAGTCAAGAACATGGGCGATGGCAGAGTGAAATCTAGATATAGGGGAATATTTTTTAACAGATGAGCCTGAGGTCTCCTTCAAGACCAATTTTTTTCTTTTTTTTTTTTTTTTTTTTTTTAATATAGAATATAAACATAAAGCAAGTAAATCAAATTGTAAATTTGTGTGAGTACTAGAGAATTTTTAAGCATATCAATATAAAATGTAATAGAGAAATTTTATAACTAATAAATATGAAACGTTCAAAAAAATTCCTACTAGCATTTTTGAAAACTGATATGATGAACCTTTCTTTCTTACCCTCGTATTAAGATAATTTTTCAACATATAAACATAGAAAGCAGTGTAGAAGTGTAACAAATAAAGGAATTCAAAGTCATAAAGAAATAAGCTTCTATAGGGGTTTTTTTTTTTCAAAATAGAAAATCGAAAGTTTTTTTTTTTCCGTCGGTCTGTCTTTGAATCCACCCTTATGAATCACCTAAACCTCTGTTTAAAATAGTTTCAGGGATTAGTACGGGGGCAGGCAGACCACTCTTGACGAAAAAATATCATTTCCTTATTCTTAGGTTTTTTGTTCTTAGTTATTTTATTCTTATTGCTTTTGCTCTTCTTTTTATTCTTAGTGCTGTTAGTTAGTATGATTACTAAGTCAATTAGAAAGAATACATTTTTTACTTTCTTCTATCTTTACAAGAAAAAAGTATTGGATTCGTAAAAATTTTCGAATTCCCGTTTTCGACGGATTTACACGTTTTAGGTGTCAGAGATCCCGAAAAATATGTTTTTACAAAATGTCTGTCTGTGAGTATGTCTGTGAGTCTGTCTGTCTGTGTGTCACACAAATTTTGTGGGCGCTCTACCTCAAGAGCTAATGAACGGAATTTAATAAAACTTTAGATTCAGTTAGTCGTTGATATAAATCGGTGCTGATTAGTTTTTGGTGCAAATCGCACAACAGGTGGCGCTGCTATGTTGCATTATTCATGATTTCCACAATAGTTATATTTCAATAACTAAAGCACGAATTTTCAGAAAACTTCAGATTCACTTAGACCTTGATATAATTTGGTGCTGATAACGTTTCAGTATAAATCGCCCAATAGGTGGCGCTGCTATGCTTCATTATTCGTGATTATGACAATAGCTCTATCTTAAGAACTAATGCACGAATTTACATCAAACTTCAGATTCAGTTAGTCCCTGATATAAATTAGTGGTGTTTAGTTTTTGGTGTAAATCGCCCAATAGGTGGCGCTACTATGCTACATTTTTCACGATTTCCACAATAGCTCTATCTCAAAGACTAATGCACGGATTTTCATCAAACTTCAAACTGAATTAGAAGTTGACATGAGTTGTTGCATTTTTCAGTAAGTATTAACATGTATGAGATGGAAGAAAATTTTGGGATTGCCACATCTGACTAGTTTTTTCAATATCATTAGATATGAAACAAAAAAAAAAAAATTCAAAATCTATGGAAGGTTAATCACCCTCTCCTGTAAATCCATTTTCCACTTCCCCTTTGCCAGTCCCCTTAATCAAGTAAATTCAAGTCCTAATGTTTCCCAGTTGTCTACTTTTATCCCATCCAAAATAATGCTTTAATATTCATAAAACAGGTAGGAAGACTTTTGTTAAACACAGATTATCGACCATAGTTAAATAAAATTGGCAGTAATTTTTTGGGACGCATTTCAGAAACCATAATTATGACAACGTAATTATTTTCCATTCTATCATAATTACAAACAATTAAAGTATTTTTATATAATAATAGGGTATCTCTCAAGCACTTTGGAGCTGGTCATCTGCCTGCGAGAAGTCCTACAATAACTCATGTTAAGTTTTAATTTCTGACACTTGGGGATTTGAAGAGGGGCTGCGTGTTTTGAACCGTCTTCAATTTATTTAAAATGTTTTGTCTGTAAAGCATCGTAGAAACTATCTCTGCGAGGGCTGTTTCATAACCCCTAGATCGCTACTCGAGAAAGGCAGAGCTTTATTAACCTCTCAAGCTACAGGAAGCACATTGTTATTACGGGGCCCCCTTCCATTTGAGAAGAGTTTTCTAAATTCAACATAATCGGAACTCACCCATTGCTGGGCAACATATAACTATGATATGTTCCCGCACCATGTTGGTTAAATCAAAGTAAAATTGCGTAATTGGTTATTTCTGTTTGTATAAGTATTTTTTATAAAATATAAATATGAGTGTAAAATTATAATGTTTATATATTTAAGTAAAATAGGAGTGTAAGTTCATACAAAAATTATTAAGTTGATTTTAAATATTAAATATATATTTTTAAAAAATTGTTGTATTGTAAAATGAATGTATAATGTTGAATAGAGTTCGGATCTCAGACAACAACAATAGCCAGACGCCATGGTGTCGTTTTATGACAAGCCAATGGAAAGTGGTGTATAATTAGAAATCGCAAAATAATAAAAACGTTGGAATAAATTTATGGCCTCAATAAAAGTGTTGGGATAAATTTATGGCTTTTCAGACCACCCAAACTTTAAGGCAGATAATAATATTAAAGTATATGTAAGGGGCCATTTGCAGACTGTTAGCTAATAGGCCTATCGAAGAATAATGCAAAATCTTCTCACATCCAATAACAGTGGACTAGACAAAAATAGTTCCATCCACTGCAGGAGTTGGTGTGCAAGAAGAATAAGGTTTGAAAAAAGAGAGTCTGAAAAAAGATGTAGAGGACGCAGGAGCTCTCCTGAAAGCCCGTGCAATGAAAGCCCTAGTAATGCCCAGGCGAGATGGTCATATCGGAGTGAGCCTAAGCAAGCCTAATTGAGGATGTCTTCCTGATGTACATATCGGAGTGAGCCTAAGCAAGCCTAACTGAGGATGTCTTCCTGATGTACATATCGGAGTGAGCCTAAGCAAGCCAAATTGAGGATGTCTTCCTGATGTTAAAATAAAGAGGATTGTTCTACAGAGGTCCGTAGCTATGCATCCTGCCATCCCGATGTTGCCGCTCTGATACGAAGCGAATTCCGGATGACATATGAATATGATCCTAAGCAACGCGACAACTCTGAATTTGATGAATAAAGGCCACCGTATATTAAAAAAAGGTACTACTTTAAACTTTTTCTTTTACCACTTAAAATCATATGAAAAATTATAAATATACTTTTCTGATATTTTATGGTAGAGAGTAATCTGAGATCCGACAAAACCGATAATTAAATAAAATTAAGGTAATTTAAAAATGAAAGAGAATTATTCTTTTAGCAAAAAGAAAAAAATATAATAATTAGAGTACATGAAAATATTGTCTTTTTTTTTAAGATTAAATATACATAAAATAATGAGAAGCAAACAAAAGTATTGCTTTCTATTTTTTGAATTAATATTATGTTTTTCTGTATATAGTTGTGTTCAATGTAAATAAAATATTTAATCAAGTTTTAAAATGTTTCTGTAATTATTTAATTGATAATGTTTAAGGTGTGTCAATTTATTTTTACAGCTTAAATTTTAGTTTAATTCATAAGTGGAAGAGTTCGTCTAAATAATTCACAACGCAAACTCTTAATTTTATTCGTAATTATTCAAATTTAATAATTACATTTTGACGCGAATTGTAATTTAATTTTATTAATGCTTCGCGTTGCTCTTCTACTAGAATTTAGGTAATTACGATCACTTATATTATTTGAATTTATCTAAGGTATATAAAATTATATACCAATTTGCTATGAGGTTGCTTGGATGATTTGGACCAATTAACAATTTTGGATGTAAATTAAATAGAAAATAAACAGGTGTAATTATCTGTCCAGCACCCATGCTACAAATATTATTCCAAAGAGTGGCTCCGTTCAGTTGTATATATTTCATTTAACAACTTATTTCCCTAGATATATCCCCTATATATATATACACACAAAAATTGGATACAATCAAGAAAAATATGCAAAAATGATTTTACATGGTATTAGCATAAAATTGTATATTAGATGTAAATTTCCAACTGGGCGAAAAATGTCCGGACCAGGATTCGAACCCGGGACCTCCTGACTGAAGCCGCTCTAATATGATTTGTTTACCAATTAGAATAATTGTGTTAAAATATTCTAGTATAAAATTGTATGTTGGATAAAAATGTTAAATTAAGCACAACATAAAATATCAATATTTTGAAATGCATCTTTCAATTTTGACGATAGTTTAAATTATTCATATTTTGTGTTGTGGATATAAGCAAAATTCAATAATATTCAAACTCAAAATGTATAATAAACATACTTCTAAAATAATGGACATTGAAGAATTGTAAACCCGTGGGTGAAACTGAACTATTACATGAAAAATTAATTTGTTATAAAAAGTATTTTAATGAAACACTTTAAGTATATGTATAGATATAGATATATAAATGAGTTAATAATTTGAAAAGAAATTGGAAAGAATTTTTTCAATATAAAGTTTGGGGCCCCCTGTTTTCTGAATTTCGGGCCCCTTAAAAAAATTATAATGGAAGCACGGGCTTCTCGTGCCTATTGGGTAATGAGGACCTGGAGAAAGGTCCTTCTTTTGAAAGGGACCCGACCCCTGAATGTAAGATGAGTTCTGTCTCCGAGAGACAAAAATCCAAGATTAAGGGAAAAAAGCTGTAATAATAACTGCAACGTTGCAAAATAATCAGTGTGATTTATATGCGTTTTTTTTTTTTTCTACAGACTAATTCAGTGCAGCCGTAGATCAGTTCACTCTTTCGAAACTTTTTATGTGATTAGGTTTTAAGAAATTTTCGATATGTTTGTACAAAGTGCCACGTCTTTTCCCGCTCAGATTTGTAGATAAACCAATATGGCTTCGGGATGGAAAAGTTTAAATATTATTGTACATTCTCATGTTTGTAATAAGTTCATTTTTAGGGTTTCGTTCATCTGAAGAAGCTCTATTCGTCTCACACCTCAGTCTGTATGTCACAGAGTTCGTTCTCGAAAACTGCATAAGTTAGAGACTTGAAATTTTGTATACTTATGAATTAATTTGATGGCATCCGTTCATTTCTGTGATTTAGATCGTAAAACAGAACCTTAATTACAGTCATTTTCACGTAGGCGGAATATCTCTGTGGTAGCGTATTTACCTGCCATTCAAATGGCTTCTGGTTCGAAGCTCGATGTCGGAGTTTGAAACTTTTCACTCGGAATAGATTTTATTTTCAAATAGATTCAATTTCACATTTTTATTTATTTATTTATTTATTTATTTTTTTTTTTTTTTTTTTTTTTTTTTTTTGCCATTTTAAGGCCAAAAGTTGATATTTTTCTATTTGTTCTCTCGGACTAAATTTCATTTTCCGGTGAATTTCATAAGAACTTTCTCTCTCTCTTTCTCTCTCTCTCTCTCTCTCTCTCTCTCTCTCTCTCTCTCTCTTTTTTTTTTTTTTTTCTTTTTGCAATTTTAAGGAGTTTCTTTTAAAGCTAAAATTAAATCATGTAATTAAATATGCTTTTCAGATATACAAACATATGCTGTTACAATTGTCTGAAAAGCAGTTGTTGAATATTTTAAATTTGAGTAAAAAAAAATAGATTCCATTCATTTTAAAATGAAATTTAATGGTGCTGCCATCTATGTTCTTATTGACAAGGCATAAAAAGTGTTTTGAAAGAAATATTAAACGAAACCCTCTGTGCGAGCTTCGATCACACTTACCACCCACTTGTTTATGTAATGTATAACTGTAAATTTTCATTAAAACCCAACTGGTTCATTTAATCTATTGCAATTTAATAAAATAAATCTAAATCGTAAAAAACTGCATTAATATTTTTTTTTATATTATTTTTTGTATAAGAGGAGGAAGTTAGTACCATAATGCATTAGTTTCTTTTTATATTTTGTTTTATAACATTAAGGTCATTAGTAATGATGTGTCTATGTGTGATAGTGTTTATATATTTTTTATACTGTGGGTCATTACAATATCAAGGAAAATTACTCGAAGTTTTATTTAGAAAAAGTATTATAAATATAAATTTTACGTTCTTAAAAGTAAGCTTATATTTATAAGTTTTGTAAATATTAACATTTTTTTTTTTTAATTGGAAATGTATTTACTTTTGTTATTAATTACATGCAATAAAGTGATTTTATTCATAACTGCAATAAATAAAATAATTATTAGTTGAGTGTTGTTAGTTATGTATTTAAATTTAGTAGAAATTTTTTTCATTAATTATATTTTAGCTCTACGATGAAGAAAATCAAAATATGTGCCATAAAAATGTAATGAATATCGATCCTTTTTAAATATTTTTAAATATTGATTAAAATACTTAATACTGAAAATTTGTTTTCTAATTAATAACCAGATATCATTTATAATATATTATGCTTCAATTTCATCGATGTCTCTCTTTATTACGTAATATTACCAATATTTTCTTTTTGCCTCTACTAGTTCTTGTAGTTTTAAATTATTTTGTTCAATACGGAACTTTATTACGCGTCTTGCAAACAATGTCTACCTAATCATTTCATATTTTAGATACCGCTGTTTGGCGTTGATAGTGGAACAATTTTTAAAAAACCCTAAATTTTACCTAAAAAAATTTTTAACCTTTGCATTTTTGAATGTATTAAATTATTTGTCTTATAAGTTGTCGAAACTAATTACACTTTTTAAGATATATTAGTTAAGGATTACAAATACTCTATCTACAATTATATTTACCAGAAATATAATTTTCCCATTAAAATTCCATTCCCTCTTTGTGTTGTGCAATTGTCAAGTAATGGATAGTTCATCACTTGGGCCTCTACCTCTAACTATCCGCCCTTGGAGACCAGTTTGGTCTCCCTTAAAATTTATGTTTGGGGAAGCATGCTAAGCATTGTATCACGTTACTTTTATTCATAATTAAATTTACTTGGACTCCCTTAAATAAAATTAACATAATCCCTTAAGCTAATATTGGTGTATGTCGCATTAAAATATCCCAATTTGTTGATTTTCTGTAAGCAAGTAAACCCCATTGGTTTACAATGGCAGTCTATGGGAATTGGCAAAATATTAGAGATATCGCCAAGTTGGCGTCACTTTTGGCGACTAATTTTAGGTCGCCCAATTTGGCTATATATCGCCAAGCTGGCGACAAATTTGGCGGAATTTGGCTACAGAACAGGCTCCTCCCTATGGTTAACTCCTTATAGGTATGGTGATGCATTGAATGCTGTTTAATAACCAATGAGATGCGTTTCATTCGAGCATTGCCATAAACAATTAACAAATAATCGCGATTTCTGAACCACGTACGATAGCGTAATATATATATATATAGATACTTATTGAAGATGAAACGAGCAGCTACTGAAGGAAAAATACTATCACTAAAGTTTGACCTAAGTCAAACTGTGACACTATTCAGAAAAACGTTACTACTTCTCTGATTCAGCGTCAAGACTCAAGACACAACTGAAGATCAGCCAGTGTTAATCGATGTAAATCCTCAACGAGTTTGACAGCAATACATCTGCCCTTTACTGCAAACTAATGGAATTACATTAGGGTGCCTTTTTACATGATAAAAGTAGTAAACCAATAGATTCTTTTTTATCGATAAAATAATATTTTAAGAAATTCGAGTTGTGCCACTATCAATGCAAAGTAGCGATGTATTCTGACAGCATGATCCTTTTTCTTTATGAAATGATAAATTTAATGTACCTGTATAATGAGGAAACCAAAACATATTTCTGCACAAGAACCTGAAACTTTTCCCATATGTAGAATAGCTTTGGAAATCGGGCGATTCGTTTTTGAATAATCTTGAAAATTCATCCTTTAACATTATACAAACCATGCTTAACTCGCATTTGAGAACCAAATCGAATCGGCCAATATATCTATTACTGCATACTGGAATCGCTGACAAGCCCGCATCCAGTATCTGTTGGAAATCTAGACGATCCGACTAATTCAATTCTCCCCGCCGACTTATCTTCCTTCGATTTCGTTCACCGAATAATTCGATTATGCAACGAAAAGGAAAATGGGAAAAAAAAATACGAAAGCGATCCCATCAGTGCACGATTCTCTCAGTCTATTAGTGCTAATTGCGAACGCGTAGCCTTTTAAAAGGTGCATTGATACGCCGGCGGGGTGTTGCGCAGGAATCCCGGGTGGTCCCCTACAGCGCATTCGTGGTCGGCAATAAATCTTTTCGCTGGGCGCGTGACTCGGGGTGTCGGTGTGTAACAATAAAAACGATAAAAATAAAAGTCGCGTGCCGTATAAATTACACTTTGAAGGCGGACCAGTGGCTAAGTAAGGTCTAATGTCAAGTCGATGTACCTTACGCCATCTACAGTTAAAGATTCCAGTTTTATCATTGTTTTACAACAATTTGGCACGGTTCTGGTAACGAGCTTTAGTGAAATGGGTATTTTATGCTGTTATCAAATTCAAAATGGCTACTTTCTCACGCATTCACGAAGCCTTTTTTATTCGAAAATTAAGAAAATTTGCAGATATTCTCATTCCGATACGAATGAATCATAAAGCACAGAGTTTCGCATATCCCAATAAAGATCCGTTGAGATCTCAACTTGGCAAAAGCCATGAATTATTTCTTTGTACTCTCTTTTCCAAAGACTATGTTTTTTCAGGTGCAACCTTTTTTATTGCTCTTACAAAGTTTCGAAGCAAAGCACACAAAACCATCAAAATGAATTATCTGCAAAGGATATGATAAACATTCCATGAAAGTTACTATTGGAGATTGATGGTTAGTCTTCGGTCAACCACATCAAAGAAATCCCCTTCGTCGCAGTTGGTCTGTTTGCACTTTTAAAGAAAAGGATCTTTTAGAAAAAGTTGCCAGGGTGGGGGGGGGGGGGGGGGGGATAATCGTCATTAGAGAGCACAATTGATTGTAATTCAGGTAATGAAAGGCAAAACATTGAGCGATGAAAATATTTCTAGCGTTTTATCATGTCCACTGTCACAGAATTTTTTTAGTTACTTTTGTATGTTTCACTTTTCACAGAAGATAATAAAAAAGATTACAACTGACCACGCTTTTCGAAAACGAAACCCCCGCAAAAAAGTAATTTGCGAATTTTCTGAACATTTTTTGTGCGTCCCGTAGTCTACTGTGGGGGTAAGGCAATAGTTAGCTAGGGACAATCGTGAGTCGACTGTATCTTAAATTTCAATTAGAATATTTGAGACACTTTATGCTTGCTGACGGAAATTCGTGATTAAGAATCAGCATAAAATCTTTTTAATTTTATACCTAACTTTTATACCTTAGTATTTTTCATATCACTAATGTTTTTGTTTTTTTTTTCTTTTTAAGTGACAGAAGTACTCATTACTTTCAATCGCTCTAGAAAATAAAAATAAAAATTGCCAGTTATGCAACTCATTTATGGAAAGGGACTATGTATTGTTGCGTTATGAATTTAGGTATATGGAAGGTTCCTTATTAATAATTTTTATTTTTTGAAGAAAAGGTTTTTAAATCTATTGTATGGTACGATCTTAATAAAGAAGCATAACTTTTTACTTAAAATCTACTGAACATATTTTAAAGATACTTCCACTGTTCAATTTGCAAGATAATTTTTGTAGGTGATTTTGCAAGGAAAATTTTAATACTTTAAACCTTATGGGTTTTTTTTTTTATGTATAAATTTATGACAATATTTGTCAGGCAAGTCATATAAGAATAAAACAACTGATATATCAACAATTGACTGTGACAAACATATCAGCACAATTCTCAACCATTTGTCCTAAAATTCTCTTATTTGGAGACTAAGCGCTTTATGAAACATAGATACCCACAAAAGAAGAATTTTTAAGTAACAATATTTAAAATAAAAAAAATTTAGGAAATTAAAAATGTTTGCTAACTTTAACACTCTGGATGCATACATAGCAGTAGTTTATACTAGTTTTTTTTTTTTTTTAATCAAATTATTAATAATAAAAAATGCAAATCCCAATATTATTCTAGTCGTTTATTAAAATCATTCGCTTTGATGAATAAAAGTTTGATGCGCAAATGTGACTCTTACTGCCATAAAATATAAAAAAGTTGTTTTCTCCGCATGAATGGCCTCGTTGACATAAGGCTGCGGAGTCGGAGTCGGGCCCATTTTTGAGCAAAAGAGTCGGAGTCGGATCTGTTAAAATTCCCGGAGTCGGAGTCGTCCATTTTTTCCCCCGACTCCGTAGCCCTGCTCGTTGCTAAAACAGTTTTATACAGGGCTGTGGAGTCGGAGTCGAAGCCAGACCCATTTTTGAGCAAAAGAGTCGGAGTCGCTAAAAAACAAACAAACTCCGACTCTAGATTTTTTTGTTAGACCTTTTAAAGGGAAATTAAACTAATTATATGTAATTTTAAACCTATAAAATGAATTATTATTGTTATGCGGAAGATATCTATATATATAAAAGCCGTTCTCTGTGTGTATGTCCTTTATACAAATCTTCAATTTTTGACGGATTTGCACGAAACTTCATATACATAGGCTTTAGAACGTGGAAAAGAGCACTGTCTACTTTAAAAAATCATCAGAACACTATTTATCCCTTTTTCTACCATGTTCCGTAATTTAACATTATAGAAATATATCTTTTTAATCTATATATATAAAAGCCGTTCTCTGTGTGTATGTCCTTTATACAAATCTTCAATTTTTGACGGATTTGCACGAAACTTCATATACATAGGCTTTAGAACGTGGAAAAGAGCACTGTCTACTTTAAAAAATCATCAAAACACTATTTATCCCTTTTTCTACCATGTTCCGTAATTTAACATTATAGAAATATATCTTTTTAATCTATATATATAAAAGCCGTTCTCTGTGTGTATGTCCTTTATACAAATCTTCAATTTTTGACGGATTTGCACGAAACTTCATATACATAGGCTTTAGAACGTGGAAAAGAGCACTGTCTACTTTAAAAAATCATCAGAACACTATTTATCCCTTTTTCTACCATGTTCCGTAATTTAACATTATAGAAATATATCTTTTTAATTTTCTAATTAAATCGTTTCTTTCCCGTTGCCACACCCTAAAAAATGACACAATAATGTGAAAAAAGTAACGATAACGCGTTGCTATATTTTTGGATTTTTGAAATTGACGTCATTCTAAACAGAAAACGCACATTATTTATATATAAAATAAAAACTTCAGCTATAAGAGCGGTAAAATGACGTAGCACCTTAATTTAATTGTTTTTTAAAATTAAAATATCTACTTTAATACAAACTGTCAAATTTTATGAAAACAATTTAGGAACAAGAAAAAAAAGGCTAGATATGACCTCACTTTCCATCAAATCTTTTCAACTGTAGTCAACTCACCGTAAATAAATGGCTCCTATATTTTGTTTACTTCTTCTATTGTATACTACAGCCATAATCTATTAAGTTCGTGTTTTATTTTGTTATTTTTGGCGTTTTAATTTCATTTGCCAATTTAGTTATTGAATATTACACGAAAACAAATAAATTCTAAATTAGTTACAATGTTTTTGAACAATTGAGTTAATAATTTGTAATTGGATTGCAAGCATATTTAAAAAATATGCATGCTTGAAAATTACTTTAAAATACATAAAAAAATCTGTAAATTGAGATAAACATTACAAACAAATCTTTACTGAAAGTACTTTTGTTTTCTATAAGACGTTGAAACAATCGAATGTTCGAGGTTTAGAGGTTAAATTGCAGTAAAAGGGAAATTAATTATTGTGTTAGGTTGTTGCCACAGAAAATATGACACCAGGTTACTCATAGACATGTCTTTTCTTTATACTATTGCATTAAGAGTAAACGGGTTCATTTTTCGTAATTGGGTTGCACGTAACTTTAAAAATATCCATGCTTGAAAATTACTTTAAAATCCATTAAAATCAGAAAATTGAGATACAATGTCGAAACAAATTTCATTTGAAAGAACTTTTTTCTATTCGACATTGTAAAAAATGAAATTGTGTGATGTTTAGAAGTTCAAAAAAATTGCAGTAAAGGCGCAATTTATGGGGCACAATTTATGGGCACTGACATAGTGTTTGTACATTATATATATGCCATGCAAACGAGAATTTCACTAAATGCTGCGCGATTTGGTGGATTTTTTTTTTTTTTTTTTTTTTTTTTCGTATTCTAAGGAAAATCACACATTTTTCTCTTACATCCAGCAAAGATAACGCGCATTCTGTTATTAAAGCTCAGGGATTTAACGATGGTTGCGAGACAATAACGTCATGTTTTCTGATTGCCTTTTTAACGTTTTGTGGATGGGAATGAATGCACAAGTTTCAGTTATTGTGATTGCCGTATTATTTCGTTTTAATATATTTTATCTGGAAGGCTCCTTATAATTGACACGGGCGAAGCCGGGTAATTCTGCTAGTATATATATATATTTTTTTTTTTTTTTGAAGCCCTAAAAAGATAATCAATGCCGAAATAGTGAGTAGCTTCATTTTTAGGGTTCCGTACTTAAAAAGTAAAAACGGAACCGTTATAGGATCACTCTTGTGTCTGTCCGTCTGTCTGTCTGTTTGTCACAGCCATTTTACTCGTAAACTATGGAACGTGGAAAGTTCAAATTCGGGGAAGTAATAAAGACTGTTGACCCACATATTTTTAGATTATTAAACATTTATAAATATATTTAGTAAAAATGTATAGGAGCAAATTCAGTTGCTTGAAAAAAAAATATTTTCTTTGTATATCGTGTGGGGGTATCGTGTGAAAGCTTTCGTAACGTTGAATTCAAAAATATATTTCTTTTAATTTTAGGTATTACATTTTCGAACATATAGTCGAAAATGTAGCGCAAAAATGTGTCCCCCCCCCCCCCTCTAATTCCGAATCTACTGAAGCTAAAATTATGAAAAAATTAGAAGGAGTAGACGTTAATTTAAACCTTGCAGGAAAATTATAGCGATTACCCTAGGTCACATAGTTTTTGAGAAAATCGCATTTTTCCATTACACACAAATTTCGATTTACGGGCATTCAACAAAACTGTTGAGCAGCACTGGAGGTATCTATCGTAGCAGAAGTATAAAAGCATTGTTGATCATGATTTTCGAAAAAAATCGTTAGTAATTAGCCGAGATATAAACCCTTAAAGATATGGACGGTTTCGACACACATAATGACAGGGGTGACGTACTCTATGTACCATTGGCTTTTAAAGCCAACATAACAACTTTTAATGATATATGTGTGTAATGCAATGGCCAGTAACAGTATAAAAGCAATAAACGTCAAATTGTTAAAAACAGACTAATTCAAGGGGTCTCAGGACTCTTAAAGCTTCAAAAAAATGTTGTTTTTTTTTTTAGATGTTAATTGTCCATCTTTTCTGAACATTTTAATATAATTGTTTCCTTCAAATTCTCATTAGAACAGAATTTATGGCTTTTAGACTTATACCCGCTCAATAGCTTAAGCGGCCTTTTCGAAACTTTTAAGTCATTTTTCTCCAATTGACTTTTTTTGGCATAACGCTCACGATATCTCAAAAACTTTTGAATATTTTTTCACGAAATTTTCAAAACATACGTTTTATATTAATCTGTATAAACTGAATCTAAAATTTCCTTTTTATTGTTCAAAAAAATATTTTTTAAGTAATTATATTGTTCAAATTTTCAAAATTTTCTATTAGCTAAATACAACTTTGTATTAAAAATATAAAAATGCTTTAAATACAAAGTTATTTAAGTTTGGGGTAATTATTATAATCTGAAGTATAAGTAGGCGCCAAAATTTTTATTCTAGTTACAATATTTATTTTCTAATCGTGCGCGTAAGCTGTTATACCAATATTCTGCTTATCAAATGTCTGACTGTTTGGAGCATCCTGTAAATGCTAATTCTTGATCTTGCAAATTTTTAAATACATAAAATGAAAGAACGTATACTTATATCTTTCGTCTCAATAAAAATTGTGTTTTAAAATCATATACATTTTAAGTTATTAAATGTTGAATATGGTCTCTTTTTTTTCATTTTTTTTCCAATTTTTGAGATCTCTGAGATTCCTTAATTAGAATGAATTACATAAATACATATGGGATTCACGACAATTTGCATTGAATGGCTCTTTCAATACGCCTCGAGTGGCTTTAAAAGTTAATTAAAAAGCTATTTGGGAAACGCGGCAACGACCAAGGCGGCGTTGCAAATTTGTGACCTCCTTTCGAAGCGCGCTTAGCACAATGCCAAATGGGAACTTTGAACAAATGTTTTGTTTTTGCTGCACTTTAGAAAGGGGTTATTAGTAGAGATGTAAATTTTCCGGAAAAGTTGAAGTGGCGGAAAAAAAACTGGTTTTTTTCCAGTTTTTTTTCTGGAAAAATTGGAAAAATGGGAAAAATTGATTTCCTATAAATGTTTCTCAAAAATAAGTTATATTTTCTTAAAAAGTATACAATAATAAACTTTCTCAATATTTTTGCACGCTAAAAAAATTTATTTTCCCTTTATATGTGAATATGTTATTAAAAAAAAGAGAGAGAGAGAGAGAAAGCCAGCTTTTAAAAGTTTATCCTTTCAGTCTCAAAATTCTGAGAGTAGCTTTTCTTGCTTAATTTAACACCAGTGTTTGTATAATAATATATCATGTGTCTGTTGAAATGATTTTTCAGTAGCACTTGTTTAATTATATCAGTAGAGCTAATTTAAAAAACAAACAAACAAAAAAATCTTTAGTTTCAACCAACATCACTGTAGTTTTAAAGCAGTTTCAAACTGTATTGTATATCTCATCTACATAGTACTCATAAAGGATGCCAGTGCAAAAGAAACAAATTATAGTAGTTTTGGTATTATTATAAATACTATTATCCTTTTCAAATCTTCCGTTGTTTAAAAATTGGTATTATTTTACAATATTACTCCCCCCCTCCCCCGTTACAGTTATAATTTTCATATCCTGTATGTGTAGTTTTGGTACAGCTTTCCAGATTTAATCCAAACTGTGTTTTAGTAAGATTTAGATCCTTAACCTTTAACTGATGTCACAGAAATTGTCACATAACTAATGTGAAGCGGTCTGTGAGACCGCTCTATCGAAAGATGAATAAAAACCGCGATTAACTCATAGGATGTTGTTTTTGTACTAAACTTTTTGTATATGAGTGTTATAATTAAAATTCACCTATTCAAAAGTCTCTGGTGATAGTCATAGTACTAAAGTTCCAAACGAAACAAAATTTCAGTAGTGTTTGCAGATAAACTGAAATTCGCAAGTTAAACTATGAAAATTGAAAAAAGCATTGGTCTGTGAGACCGGTAACATCAGTTAAAGGTTAATATTGAAAGTGGTATTTTTTTTTATGAAACTTTTAAAACGGGTGGATTTTTCCATATGTTTAAAAACTGTTTTCAAATACATTTCTCACAGAGATTTGCTTACATTTTCTTTGCAAAGTTTGTATGGATTTAGGTTTGTTGAAAATACATTTAGACAACTCTAAGAATCTATATTTCAAGAAAAGAAAGTGAAATAATTTTGTTAAATGTCATATGTTTTAAGGAGAAAAAACTGTGAAGGATCCTTTAAGAGACTCAAGTTCTTTCTAAAGGTTGGTTGGTTGTGTTTATGATGGCCAATTATCAACAGGAGGGATATAGGCCCTAAAGGGGAATGCCCTTTGTCGGGGGTCTTTCTAAGGGAACCTAACCCGTATTAACGCTTGGAAATCCAAGGTTCAAAGAAAACCATGAAAACTACAAACGATTAGGCCGATGGCCGCGATTGGGTTCAAACCCAGCACCTCCCATCTACCAGCTTCGAGAGCAGAACCTCTCGGCCACTGGTGGGGGTTCTTTCTAAAGAGATCCCTGCTTACAGATAAGATTTTCCATGTTAAGGTTTTCATGAGGGACACTAAACATGAAAAAAATATAAATAAAAGTATCAGAATGTAGCAATTATAAAATTTTGACTACATTATTTTATAAAAGAAATTTCAATTTTTCCAATTTGGAAAAATTGAAAAATAGCCCTTCGGAAAAAAACTGAAAAAAACCGGTTTTTTTCCCAACTTTTCTGGTTTTTTTCCGAGCATTCCCATCTCTAGTTATTAGTATGATGAATTAAGTTTTATGAAATGACAAATGAAGTTTAAATATGCATTTCTTTTATTGTCAGTACCGAATTAAGTTCATTATAAAGAGATTAAAATAATATTAAACTAGTCGGATGTGTCAATCCCAAAACTTTCTTCTATCTCATACATGTCAATACTTCCTGATAAATGCAGCACAGCAGCGCCACCGGTTAATCGATTTATACCAAAATCTAATCAGGGACAACTTTCGTGAGCTTCTAATTGAATTTGAAGTTTGGTGAAAATTCGTGCATTAGTTTTTGAGATAGAGCTATTACGGAAATCGTGAAAAGTTCTGAGTTACAGTGGAACCTCTTGGACAATTTACACCAAAAACTTATCAGGATCAGTTCATATCAGGGACTAACTGAATCTAAAGTTTGATGAAAATTCCTGCATTAGTTCTTGAGATACAGCTATTGTGGAAATCGGGAAAATTGCAGCATAGTAGCGCTACCTGTTGGGCGATTTATACCAAAAAGTAATCAGCACCAATTTATATCACGGACTAAATCAATCTAAAGTTTTATTAAATTCCGTTCAATAATTCTTAAGACAGTGCGCCCACAATATTTGCGTCACACACAGATAGACATTTTGTAAAGACATGTTTTTCATTACCTCTATACCCTAAAAAGTATACATCCGTCGAAAACCGGTATTCGAAAATTTTCACGAATCACATTTTTCTAGTATATACTGTTATACCCAACCCTACTTTGCATAATTTTTTACAAAGTGTTAGTATTCTTTTAGCAACGGTTTTTTTTTTTTAATAACTAGGGGGCTCTGCCCCCTACGAGCTACGCTCGCCAACCCCCGTTCACGCACACCAAAATCCAAAAAGCACGCTAATTTGATCGGCTTTAAAAATATTGAATTAAAATTAAAAAAAAAAAAAAAAAACAGTAGCGATCTCTTTGTAAATGGGTTTCTATTCGTTTTCCTTGGATTGGGGATTCTTAAGGCCAAATCTGCTGCTGTTAAGAGATACAATGGCTGTTTTCATATTTAATTAAAAACATTTAGTTAAAAACATTTTAGTTAAACATTTGAAAATAAGCTAATGTAAAATGAATTAAGTAAACAGTGTCATTGTTTCCCGGTATTTTTTAACAGCGCTATAAGATAGTTCTTTTAAATAATTCATTTTAAATGTATCGTTTCAAACTGACGTAATTTACACCAAAGTTTTATTTCTCTTATTAATATTCACGTGAAAATACTTTTGTTGTTAGAAGGAAATATTATTTGCGCTGTCTTCGAATTCACGATAATAGTTGAAAAGATTATCTCAAAATATCTCGCGCAAATATATTTTTCAATTTAAATTGTTTTGCTATATTTTTTGCCATTTTAAATATGACGTAATTTCCTCAAATTACAAATTTTAACGCATAATAATGATTTTTTTTTATTTTAAGATTTTGTTTCTCTTATTTTAAGATTTTGTGTAAATATGGTTTGGCACAGATGTCATTGGCGCAATTTTTTTCTGACGCCAATATCATATACGTAACGGGTACTTAACTGGTGCTAAAGTGTCGTTATTTTGCTTGATATGGTAACCCGGATGTTGTTGTTTATGTTATTGATGTTTTCGCCAAATTGGCGTCGGAAAAAAATTGCGCCAATATGTATATGACGTATATGACATCGTATATATGGTTCTTATGACGTAATTTTCCTGCTTTTAACATGTAATCATTTAATTCTAATTTTAAAGTTTTTCTTTCTTTTTGTAATAGTCACGTGTAAATAACTTTTTAATTTGAAGTAAACATTATTGTTCGCGCTATTTATACAACTGGCAACAGTTTAAATTAATAACATTTTCTAAAATTTGTAAAATACTAGGGGGCTCGGCCCCCTACGAGCTACGCTCGCCAACCCCCGCCCAGACACCGCAGGCTCTAAATGCACGCTAATTTGATCGGCTTTAAAAATATTTCGAAAGATTGAATTATAATTTAAAAAACAGTGGCGACCTCCCTATAAACGAATTTCTATTCATTTCTCTTTGATTGGAGAATTTTAACGCCAAATCCGCTGCGGTACTACGTGATTATCCCGTCGACCCATTTCGCCAAATTATGTAAATCGCCAAACCACTCGCCAAATTATACAAATTGACATAATTTTTATTTTAAATAACGAAAGAACAAATAAATTCGTACAACATTAATAAAAATACAAATAAAACGTCGAAATAAAAATAACTTGATGACTTAGACACGTGTAACAACATTTCAAAATCAGCTAATATAAAAGGAATTAAGTAAACAGAGTCTTTGTCTCCTGGTATTTCTTAACAAAGCGAAAAGAAAGTTCTTTTAAATGAGACATTTTAAATTAATCGTTTTTAATCTGACGTAATTTTTACCAAGCTATTCTTTCTCTTTTAAATAATCGCGTGAAAGTACTTTTGTTAGCAATGAAATATTATTTACGCTTTCCTAACAAAAATAGTTGAAAATATTTTCTCAAAATATTAAATAAATGTCTAGCGCAATTTCTAAATTTAAACTTTTTTGCAATATTATTTTGTGTTCATTTTATGTAATAACTATAATGTGCCGTAAATATGACGTAATTTCTCCTAAGACTTCTAACGCATTTAATGAATTTATTATTTTACAATATCCTTTCTCATTTAAAATTCACGTGTATACTTTTTATGACGTAATTTTTAACAAGTTCCTGCTTTTTATACATAATTATTTCATTGTAATTTGAAAGTTTTTTTCCTGTTCATAGTAGTCACGTGTAAATAAATTTTTAATTTGAAGCAAACATTATTGCTTTCGCTTTTTATACAGTTGACAACAGTTTAAATTAGTACAATTTTCTGAAATCTATAAAAAATATCTCTAGAAATGCTGAAAATTTGAATTTAAAATAGAAATAAAACCTGAAAAAATGAGTCAAAATAAAAAAAATTAATGCAATCTGCACTCCGGCAAATTCTAACGCATAAAATGATCTAAAAATGATTACACTGCCATGTATAGTTTTTACTGCTATAAAACTTTTTTAGTGGAACGATTTTGTCCAACTTTAGCATTAAATAACTCTTAAAATAATTCTTCGATTTGAAAACTGTCTGCATCAGCCGGTTTATCAAACATTTCTGTATAAAACCACTGATTTTCATATTTTTGTATGCATTATTTTTCTCAATATTAACGAAGAAAGACCTCCGGTCACAAAAAATGCAAAACCGGCGGCGGCGGCGGCGGCGGTGACAGCAGTAGTTACTTTTTTTTAGAATAGAGAGATATCTCTCGAAATGCTGAAAATTGGAATTTAAAATTGAAATAAAACCTCAAAAAATGAGTCAAATAAGAAAAATAAATACAATCTGCACACCGGGAACTTATAAAGTATAAAATGATCAAAAAATTATTAAATTCTCATGTATAGTTTTTGTTCCAATAAAACTTATTTAATGGAACGATTTTTTCCAAATTTAGCATTAAATATCTCTTAAAATAATTCTTCGATGTGAAAACTGTTTGCATCAGTGTGTTTATCAAACATTTCCCTATAATACCACCGATTTTCATGTTTTTGTATGCAACAGTTTTAGGTAGCTTTCTTTACAAAAAAGCTACCTATTGCAGCCGTTCGGAGGAAAGCGATTTCAAAAAATTTTGGTATATTTTCATCGATCATGACCCCCAGACCCCGAAACCACCCTCCGTTCAAAATTGATATATATATATATATATATATATATATATATATATATATATATATATATATATATATCTGACCTATGTCACACTGTAACTCCCGTAATTATGAACCGATTTCGATGTAATTCGGTGTGTACATAGTACATACCAATGTCACGACCGAGTTCGTTGGCCAGCTTCATCCGTCGTTTTGTTTCAAAATGACGGCCATTTAAAAATTTTAAAAAAATTTAAAACTTGAAATGTGGTACCGAAAAATTAAAAATGGAAAAATATTTTTTTCTTATGTATTTGACCTTTATACAAAGATTCCGGAGCAGTTTTTGTTTCGTCTATATCTTAAAAAATGGCTGAGTTATAGCATTTTGAATTTCTAGCGTGGCTGACATTTTGAAACGTCCTGAATTTTGTCACGCGATAAAAGGCGTATTTATGAACCGATTTGGATGTAATTCGGTGTGTACATAGTACATACCAATCTCTCGACCGAGTTCGTTGGCCAGCTTCATCCGCCATTTTGTTTCAAAATGGCGGCCATTTAAAAAAATTTTAAAAATTTAAAATTTGAAATGTGGTACCAAAAAATTGAAAATGGAAAAATAATTTTTCTTATGTATTTGACCTTTATACAAAGATTTCGGAGCTGTTTTTGTTTCGTCTATATCTTAAAAAATGGCTGAGTTATAGCATTTTGAATTTCTAGCGTGGCTGACATTTTGAAACGTCCTGAATTTTGTCACGCGATAAAAGGCGTATTTATGAACCGATTTGGATGTAACTTCGTTTATACATAGTTCATACCAATGTCTCGACCGGGTTCGTTGGCCAGCTTCACCCGCCATCTTATTTAAAAATGGCGGCCATTTAAATTTTTAAGAAAAATTTAAATTTGAAATGTGGTACCAAAAATTGAAAATTGAAAAAATATTTTCTTCTTATGTGTTTGACCTTGATAAAAACATTCGGGAGCAGTTTTTGTTTCGTCTATATCTTAAGAAATGGCTGAGTTATAGCATTTTGAATTTCTAGGGTGGCTGACATTTTGAAACGTCCTGATTTTTCTCACGTAATAACAGGCGTATTTATGAACCGACTTGGATGTACCTTGGTGTGTACATAGTACATACAAATATCTCGACCGAGTTCGTTGGCCAGCTTCATCCGCCATCTTGTTTCAAAATGGCGGCCATTTAAAAAAATTAAAAAATAAAAAAATTTAAATGAGATACCAAAAAATTGGAAAATGAAAAAGATTTTTTTTGTATGTGTTTGACCTTAATACAAAGATTCCGGAACAGTTTTTCTTTCGTCTATATCTAAAAAAAAATGGCTGAGTAATAGCATTTTGAATTTCTCTTGTGGCTGACATTTTAAAACGACCTGATTTTTGTCACGCGATAACAGGCGTATTTATGAACCTATTTGGATGTAACTTGGTCTGTACATAGTACATACCAATGTCTCGACCGAGTTCGTTGGCCAGCTTCATTCGCCATCTTGTTTCAAAAGGGTTTCCATTTAAAAAAATTAAATTTTAAATTCAAAATGAGGTATTAAAAAATTGGAAAATGAAAAAGATTTTTTTTATGTGTTTGGCCTTGATACAAAGATTCCGGAGCAGTTTTTGTTTCTGAAAATTTGTTCTTTTGTTGATATCTTAAAAAATGGTTGATTTATAGCACTTTGAATTTCTAGCATGGCTAACATTTTGAAACGATCTTGTATTTGTCACGCGATAACACACGTATTCGCCTATTTCGATGTAAGAAGGCATGTGGATAGTATACATCAACACCTCGACCAAGTTCGCTGGCCAGATTCATCAGCCATCTTGTTTCAAAATGGCGGCCATTAATTTTAAAAATATATATATATTTAAAGTGAGGTGCAAAAAAAATTAGAAATTGAAAAAGGTTTTTTTCTTAAGTATTTGATCTTGATATAAGGATTCAGGAGCATTTTTTGTTTGTCTTTACTTTAAAAAATGGCTCAGATATAGCAGTTTCAATTTCTATTGTGGGTTACATTTTGAAAAATCTGATTTTTTGCCTGCGACAGCACTCCTATATATTAACCGATTCCGATGTGAGTGAGCATGTGCACAGCAATTACTAAGATCTCGACCAAGTTCACTGCTTAAGCTCATCTACCATGTTGTCTTAAAATGACAGGCACTTTAAGAAATTGCCGAATTTGGCAGCCAAATATAAGTTACTTTAAAGAAAAGCAGCTTGGATAAAGCTGACTAATTTCGCGAAATTCTCATTCATTATATTGATAAAAATTAGTATTGAATCTCCTATATTCGGTTTCCACTAAATTGAGCTTCGTGTGTTTGCATGATATAAGTTGGCTTTTTTAAAATAAGGATTATGAAAGCTACCTCTTCCTCCCGGCACTGGCCGGAAGGACTTTTTTTTTAATATTAACGATGAAAGGCCATGCTTAAGCATTCAAATTGGATGCCGATCTACCCGGAATATCTACGCAGATTTTCATTGGTCCATTTCTAAATCAAAACTTTTGTTTATATATAGAAGGATGTAATTACTAATTCATATATTTATTGAACGGAACCCTCTGTCCGCGAGTAATACTCGCACTTGACCGTTTATTCTTATATTCCATCATCATTTTAACCAACGGGCAACACTAGTACCCCAGCAAGAGTATACTAGTGTTGCTACACCGGAGTCGGAATAGGAGTAGGAGTCGTTAAAATATCCCGGAGTCGGAGTCGGCCATTTTCCCACCGACTCCGCAGCCCTGGTTTTATAGGCACAGTTTGCTATTGTGCCCAGAGTTGCTAACATATAAAGAGGAGGCGTGGGGGGGGGGGAGTATTATTGAGTTCATAACGTCGAAAATCACTTGAAATTAGTAACTTTGACATGAAAGATACTTTCTTCTCATAAAAAATTTAACCGGACTAAAGTATAAACATAATATAATGATAGTTTTACTATTTTACTTGTCAGAGCATGGGGAATTTTTTTCTACATTTAACTTATAGGAACCAAGGGCCGAATAAAATTTTTAAAAGTGTCATTTTATGAAAAATAATGGCAGACATTTTATATACATAATCGTAATTCCTATACCTTATTTTGAACACTCTTTCAATTACATTTTCCCACATATCTCCAACAGGTATAAACTTAAGCGCGTTTTAATATTTTTAGGACAACCTGTATATATGCTTATTTTTCAGCGTAAAAGATGAAATTGATATTAGAAGTATAATTATAGAGTATTTTTTCATAATTTCAGAAAAATTTAGATTAATGCATTCAGATCGTGTTGCGGTTCGTCTTCAAATAGAATTTTCGGTTTCGGGTTGTAATATCCTGAACCAAACTCAGGCTCAAACGTGGATAACAATACAGGATTGTCATAAAAACACGAAGTTGAAAAACAATCCCCTGAAGTCGATTTTTATTTTTGTCAAAAGTTATGTGTGTTTAAGTATTCTGAAAGATGCTTTTTTTCATAGCAAAAATAAAACAAAAACGTTATTCGGTTTTTCAATAAGAATTACATGCAAATTTTTAAACATGAAATAGATAAATGTGTCAAAAAGTAGCGAGTGTGGATTTGGGTACAGCCGTGAAGTCGTAATTTCCAAAGCTGGAGAATTTATTGTTGTTTTAAGTGTATTATGTGTCCATATAATTTGTTTACATACTAATAGGTTTTGCTGTTATTTGTGTTAAAATTCATTAAGTTGCGATTATTTTTTTATTAACCGTGAAAAGAAAATACAATGTGAGTTTTACTCCCATTCTTTGAAGTATTTTTCCTTGAAAGATTTAATTTCAAACAATTACTCGCTCAAGTATTTCTTATAATTTTCCTTGTAATTAACACTTTTTTTTATTTAACCTAATATTAATTATATATTCCATGATTTATCCATTAAACTTCTAACGAATTCTTCACTCGTGACCAAACATGGGAGACATTCCGTAACCTTGCTTTTTTGCAAGAAGGCGTTATCGTATACCGCGCTCTTTTTTTTTCTTTTCTTTCAATAATTTTACTTTATTTTTTTTAGAATCTTCAGACCATTATGTTTTTAAATGAGTATGCGAAATTCTCTGATCGCACCGCCGCGTAGTGTGTATTCTTCAAGTTTCACGGAGGGCCTAAGGGTCAAATGAATTAAAAGCACAGGAGGCCAGAGGGCATCGAAATGGGGGGTGGTCATTAGTTTTAGCAGGGAAGGGTGCGCAAAGCGTGACACACTGCCGTGAAACTTGAGTCAGTTCCGGCCGATTGGTTGGTTTGAGAAGCACGAAAGTAATTAACTAAGGCTTAAACTTAATGAATTTTGAAAGGTATTTTTTTACGTTCATCATCGTGTGTTATGTTTCTTACGCGATGTCAGAGTTCAAATCTGAGCTAGTCGGAGTTCCATTTCCATGATTAAAATACCTCGAAAGTGAGTTTTTCATTTCGAACGCTTTGAAGTTGCACAGTAATGGTGCTTGTTTAATTAAGTTAGGCTTTCGTTTTATTTACTTAGGTTGGTTTCAGTAATTCAGAAAAGAGACAGTATCCATCTCAATTTGGCTTCTTATTTAGTTAGGGTTATGAGAAGGGAAAGAAATTGATGTCTCTTCTCTAATGTATATAGTGTATGGGTATATTGAATCGAAAGCTAAATTGAGTTGTTTACATTTGAACCTTAGTTCATTAATTTTAAAAGATGTAACTACTATCTTTCTTTTTCCTTTTTTCTCACCCATACGCAAGTCCGAAGTGATAAATTAAATTGTGTTTCAATTTTTTGTGATAAATTTGAATACATTAGAAGCGTTATTTAATTACTTCTGGTTCCTGATTTATATTAACACGCAACAGTGATAATTAATAAACATGTATAACGCATTTACATAATAAATTAACTCTATTTACAATTTAAATTTAAACGAAAAATTTAACTGCGTGCAAAGAATTACATGCGAACATATTCATGAAAAGTTTTCAATTGTTCTGCCAAACTGATGTTGACATCTTGGACAACTAAATGCCAACAGGGAAAGAAAATTTATAGTTCTTTAGTGGAGTTGAGTTTTGTTGCTTGGATATGTCGCATATTTATTACAATTTAGAGACTGATAATTGGACAAGTTAAAATAATTAAAAGGCACCCATATGAAACATATTGCTTACAGGAATAGAATCACATATTTGGTCAACATTTTCTGGTTGTTACACAAAATATCCCCAAATTACGTGATAAATTTATTTTTGGTAAAATCCTTGTCAATTGGCATTGTGTAATTTGATTCAGTTCTTATCAGATTCAACTCCTTTTTCAATCACCCTAACCAGGATTTTTAAAACAAAACTCTTAATTTATCCAAACTCTCATGTTTACTTCTAACATAATTTCTGAAAGACTACATTTCTAAATCAGTCTTCAAATATCTGGATTCTCTCTTAATTGCAGGGCTGAAACTAAGGGGGGCGGAGGGGGCATGTGCCCCGGGCGCCAGAACGAAGGGGCGCCAAATGAAGGATTATACCTTTGGAATGGATCATTTTCTTCTGACGGAGTGATGGCTTCCATTATTATGAAACAGCCATTATAAATGAAGGGTTAGATGAAGCTGGAAAGAGCAGCCGTAAAAAGTTAGAACTCTAATTTTCTGGTCAGAATGGGGGGAAAATGGCCATACTTTTTTTTCATTTTTTTCCCTCTATTCTGACCAGAAAATCAGAGTTCTAACATTTTACGACTGCTCTTTCAGCTTCATTCATTTATAATGGCTGTTTCATAATAATGGAAGCCATCACTCCATCAGAAGAAAATAACTCGGTGAAAGCGAGACTCGGATAATCGAGACTCTACTGTATATTTCATTTTAAAAATGATCTTTAGAATATTTTTGTTGGTGTTCAGAGGGGAGTCATGACCCCCGTGACCTCCCCCTTAGATCCGCCATTGTAGATTACGTAGTTCAGTATTACATATTTTACGATTACATATTTTAAAATTTTGAATAAATCGGCTATTAGAAAATTAGTAAAATTCTCTTTGTAAATATATTTTGCGGAAGAGGGGGGGAGGACGCCAAAATCCATGTTTGCCCCGGGTGCAAAAAAGGCTAGTTTCGGCCCTGCTTAACTGCAATCTTCGTCGATGGCATTTTGATTACCAGGTTTCGCTTTCCAAATTACATTAAATATCCCTTATATATTGTGACATCAGTGCGGGTGGGCATTTATTATCCGTGGCACTTTTTTTGCTGTCACTTTGAACAGAACAAAGTGTCCACTATTTTTGTTCTGCCGAGCGAAGTGTGGTGCCCACGTGGATTGTCGCATGGCATCTTGAAATCAAATCCGAAGACAAGGCACGATTTGTCCATCACACATTTTTGATGGGCAGGGATACAGCATAAAGAAAGGAACAACTGGTTTTTGTAAATGGTTAATAAGAGGGAAAATTTTGATAAAAAACTGCTTTCTGGAACACTTATTTCCATATAATTTGGTATGAAATAGCGTGTATTTGTATTTCATGTTTCAAATTCAATGTTTAATTCATATGTCAGAGGCAGTTTTAAATCGCATTTGTTTGTAAGACTCTAATTATTCCCAATAAAAACGGAAATAAAAATAATAATCGAACATAAATCAACTCTGAAGATAAGGAAAGTGTTATTTTGGGGCCCTTTTAATTCCCAGATTATTTTCTAAATTCTATACCCACACAGAAAGACAATATTTACAGGTGTAACTTATAGCAGAATTCAGATTTCATTAAAAAGATTTTATATTATGTTTCCTGTATAAAAACACTCTAATTTGGCTTCTGCCAAAATTTCACAGTTTTTAGCTGTGGAGTCAAATTTTTAATGGGAATACAAAGTTCAAGAAATTAGATATTAAGTTAAGAATATATTTTGAAACTAACTTGAATTAAATCGTCCTTTGCAATTTTTTACATTCATAACTGAAATCCTATTAATAACTAGTAATAAATAATATGCGTAGATACATTCTGACAGATTCAGGAAGTCATTTTTATTGTTACAAGCACGAAATTTAGTGTTCTTATTCATGCGCTAAAAAAATTCTCAAAGCTGGTAGACGCGGGAGGTGCTGGTTTCAAACCCAATGGAATCGTGTCCGTATGGCCTAATCGTGTTTTTCTTCGAAACTTGCGTAAATGCGTGTTAAGTTTCATTAGAAAGACCCCCACGGAGGGCATCAATTTAAAGGAAAATGTAAACTTGCAACCAGAAATGTCCTTTCTTAAAGTTACACACAAAATCAAGATATCAATAGTATTTCGCGAAAAAAAAAAAAAAAAAATCGTATTTCTCAAGAAAAATGTATGAAAATTAAATTTTAAAAAGATCAAGTAGATTTTGATTAAAAATTAGCGGAACTAGATTGTCCACCGGTTTTCAACATGCTAGTCTGAAATAAAAATGCACTCAAAGTTTTCGTTGCATTTATTCGCTGTAACTCTCACTTTTATAGCCCCAAAATTGGCCTTTCTCTTTCGATATGGATTTCTAACTAAAAATACGATTTTAGTGTTACAGAGTGTCCAAGTTTCCATGGTATATTACAACAGTTTAACTTAGACTATTTACAACACATCATACATCTAATTGAAGATAAACTAATCTAGTTTTTCTTACAAATGTTCACCTTTATCAATATGGTGTTGGTGTTATTTATAACGGCCAATTATCTGCACGAGGGATATAGGACCGAGGGGGAGTGCCCTCCATGGGGGTCTTTCAGGGGGAACCTAGCCGCTATTTGTGCAAGGTTAACCAAGGTCCGAAGAAAACCACGGAAAGCTCCGAACGATTAGGCCGACGGGCGCGACTGGATTCGAACCCAACACCTCCCGTCTACCAGCTTTGACAGAAGAACCTCTCGGCCACTGGTGGGCCCTTTATCAATATGTGCACCTTCAGTTATACGGCACACATCCAACTTAAAGTCCAATTCTTCCCACACTTCTGTTAATAAGTCCGGAGTAATGGAAGCAATAGCCTCTTCAATTCTGTGTCTCAACTCTGGCAAATTCTTAGGCAGCGGCGGAACGTAAGACAAAATCTTTCATAAAGTCCCAAAGGAAAAAATTGCATGACTCTAACGGCTTTTAAGGCTGTTCTGAAATCCAAAAGAGCAACTTTCTGACATAAGTTTGAATTTATTTTTGTTCGAAAATGCATGAAACTAGCTGGTGTTGTTGATCAGAAACTATGTAATTGAGCTGTTTTTTCCATTTTTTTGCAAACGCAATAGATCTTTCAGAAAATAGTGTCAAAGTCGGCGTTTTGAAGCCCACTTCTACACAATTTTCTGAAAGATCTATTGCGTTTGCAAAAAAATGGAAAAGACAGCTCAATTACATAGTTTCTGAACAACAACACCAGCTAGTTTCATGCATTTTCGAACAAAAATAAATTAAAACTTATGTCAGAAAGTTGTTCTTTTCGATTTGAGAACAGCCTTAAATCTTCAGCCCAGCAATAACGCTTTACATGCACCCGAGTCACCATTTTGCGTATGTGGGATCTGCAAGTGAGTCAATAACAAAGCAGTACTCGCGCATGCGCTTATCTAAAACTGAGTTACTCTTTATTTGTGACCTTGAACCAACACTGTACAACGCTTACAGTTGATAATATTAAAATTTATAACTGGGACATTCTTTTACGGGTATCTTGTATAAAGAGTACTTTAAGCACGACAAAAGAAACAAAATCGAAATTTTGAATCGATTAAAATGGTTTTACTCCTTCAAACAAATAAAATCCCATCGAATCTATTGACCAATTCAAAATTATCCGTAAACATATCCTACCCACGAAAAAACTTTATTTTTCTATTAGATCAGTTATTAAAACATAAACTCATTTCCTCATTAGAATTCGGCTATTCTTGGAGATTCCGATTTAAAAATAAACAGCTCATTTAAGGCCTCAAGATATCGTTCTACATCCATATTTATTATTAACGAGAAAATGCTCAAAAACGTGTCTAAGATTAAAAGATTAATCACTTAAGACGTCCCTCCCCCCACCCCACCCCAAACCTCTTTTCGCAGTTTTTTGTAAAATAGGTCTTTATTTATTTTCAGTGAGCTATAAACATTCGAGACCTCGTGGGTTTCAGCTCACGCTTGGAGAACAGTGTAATGAAGACAAGGCGCGATTTAACCACCTCTCATAGCGTTGGAGCTGTAAAAAGACACCAACATACAGTGTTTCATTGTTAATTACAGCTGAAGTGATAAAAAAGATTGTGTTACCTCGGTAACGCAATAGCGTGAATGCATGGAAAGACTCGCGCATTCCCAGTTAACACATCACTCGAAAATTAACGGATGTTTTCCAAGAAACATGTATAAGTATTATATTCAAACTGTGCATCCAAATCCATTAGATGCGGTTTATAATATTTGTTTATCTGAGTAAACACACTAAACGGCGATAGAAATATGAGAACACTTCATTTGTCTCAATGTGTCTTTATTAAATTCCTTAGAATAAAACGGAAGGGCTGCGAGACATTTATGGACATCTTAAAAACTAAAATGAGAAATAATTATTTGAAATTTATTGTTTTGGAAATCTTTAGATAAACATACATACTTAAGTTTTATAACAAATTGACACATATTTTACCGCATATTAAAAAAATAATAATGTTTTTATAAAAATTTCTATTAAAGACTAGCGATACAACAGTTATAAATACAAAATTTAAAATCATTACCAAAACATCGTTACTTTCTTTTTTTATAAACTTTTCTATATATAGGAGGAGCGTAAACTATTTTAAATTATGTATATCTATTTTGCAATTAGGGGAGATGGGGGATGAATGGGACATTTTAACAAAAATATTTATTTTAAATTCTTTTTAAAAGTTATTATTAATATTTTGTATCACATTTCATGCATTAGGTTTTTGGCTACATCTATGCACAATATTTATTCTAGATTATCATTATACAATAAAATATTATAAAATTAAAAAAAAGTTCCTCTCTGTCCCAATCATCCTCATAGCAGGGATGAATGGGACACTAATAGGGATGGATGGAACTTAAATATTTTTCTCCCCGTATTCAATGTTACCTAATTAAAATTTATAATTATGAACTTGTATGTATTTATATTTGTAATATATGATCTTATGACTGTTATATCTCAGCGTTGGTAATCATTTCTTTTAATATAATTTTAACTTGTAGCCCAAACTTGGACTGTCTATCTGTTCCTTTTTCCAACTTACGAGACATTTTAGATATGAAATGAAAGTGAAAAGTTTCTTTGAAATACGACATACCTAATAATTTCCATTCACAACTTTTTTAATATTAATTAAATGCATCTAAAGTTCAAAATTCAATATAATTTCCCCCATTTTATCAATAAAGATGTACTATTTTTAACATTTTTGCCTACTTAGATAAAATTTCAATAGCAATTTTTTTTATAAACTATTTTACCTTTATTACAATACAATAATTAAGATTCAATATAATTCTTAATAATAAACAACCTATATAATACGAGCACTGTTTAATACTAATAATTAACATAAAATATTAATTTATCCATCTATATAATATTATTCACTTAATAAATAAATTTTTCAACATCTCTAGGGATGAATGAGACAGTCCTATTCCGCCCCATTTGAAATGTCCCAATCATCTCCATGAGGCATATATTCAACTATCGGCCGAAGCTGGTAGACGGGAAGTGCTGGGTTCGATTCCAATCGCGCCCGTCGGCCTAATCGTTCGGAGTTTTCGTGGTTTTCTTCGAACCTTGGTTCTCCAAGCGTTAATACGGGTTAGGTTCCCTTAGAAAGACCTCCACGGAAGGCACACCCCCCTTAGGGCCTATATCCCACGTGCAGATAATTGGCCGACATAAATACAACCAATCAACTATCAGCCATTTTGCCTAGGAAATTATTTTATCACAACGGTAAATATTCATTAATTTTAATTACCAATATTGAACCTTCAAATAAATAACTACAACGTACCTAAATTGTTTGTATTGTATAAAATATTTGACAATTTCAAATGTAAAAAAAAAAAAAAAAAAAAAAAAAAAAAAAAAAAATTACTTTTTTTAAACAGAGTTTCAGGAAATGCAACTTTGAAGAAAAATGGAAACAGCCATGTGGTTTTGCTTTTGCTATTAAAGCACACTATGATAGTGCCATATATAAGAATAGAAAGCAACTAAAAAAAAGTTTATTGCCTGAAATATTGAGAATGTCCCATCCATCCCTTGTCCCATTCATCCCTTAGTTCCCCTACTACTCAGCAATACTTGGTTTTACCAAGTTTTAATATATAAGACGTCATTATTAAATTTGAAATAAAAAAAAATTCACACAATTATCTAAATTATGAAGTAAAAGCAAATCCGTGAATAAAGATTTGTCGACTGGAGCATTGTATTTCGTTTCATCGCAAATTTTGTAACTTCTGAACGCACAATTCTACTGCTTACACCATCGAATAAGGTAGAAAATTCACTTTAAAGTGAAATTTGTTTGAAAAGTATATCTCAATTTACTGATTTTTTATGGTTTTTAAAATAATTTTTAAGCATGGATTTTTTTTTTTTTAACTATATCGTGTACAGCTTTATTGTGGAAGATTAACCCCATTTACCACTTAAAACAATACAAGTAGTTCAGCATTTGCTTCCGGCTAATGTTGCATAATAAAATTAACGCTTCATCAATCAATGAATAAAATAATATAAATAAAACACAGCTTTAATAGATATGTAATCGAACTATGTTCTTAATCACTGAAATAAGGTTGCTGTAACTGTAAGTAGCAAAATCCTCTGTGATTTCTTCGGTTATTACGCTTTGGCATGCGGTTAACATGAAGGTATCGCTTTTAATAAATTTCAAATCTTTATTTGCATACGTAATTGATATTTTTCACGCAAAAAATTATTTTTCGTGTTTTTAGTGGGTAATCTAAACTACCGTATTTTATGGAAGAAATGCCGCGGCGTTTACGAATTTAAAAGTTAATTTTTTTCCAAGTGCGGTGTTTACGCCATGTGCGGCGTTTACGATTTTTTTTTTTTTAAATACCAACTGTTCCTTATATCCAAATATCAATTAAGTTCCTTAATTTAAAAATTCATAAAAATATTTAAAATCGGATTTAAATATTTTAAATAAAACTTCAGACATCTTAAGATATTAAAAACGAGGCATCCTACACTGCTCAGAAAACTTTGATTAAAGTTTGGTCAATGTGAGGCTGTCGACAAAAGTAGCGTTCCGACGGATGCGGCGTTTACAACGGGTGAGGCGATTGCAATATTTTTAAGTTTATTTGGGCCAATTTGAGGAGTGCGGCGTTTACGACGGGTGCGGCGTTTCTTCCATAAAATACGGTATATATATTAAATGTATAAAATCTAATGGAATTTTAAATTTTAAAAAATAGTTTTCACATAATATGTTCTGTAAATTGGACTGCATTTTCTGTAACACAAGAAACCCAGGTTAGATTAAACACGGCTTCCCGAGACCGCAGATCCCCTTGTTTTACTTTTACACCTACTACTATGTTTTATCCCCGTTTTGAGTAGCAGGTATTACTGTTTTCTCATTTCAAAATGGACAGAGTTAATGACGCGATTTGATTAAAACTATTATCATCTAGTTATCTAGTTCAGTGGTTCCAACGGGAGGCAATTTGACTTTCTAGGGGGGCAATTCCAAATTTCTTACTCACTCATTCCTCATCAGTTTCTTTTGTTTTTTTTGGAGAAAAGTAATGTTGTAGACTAAAAATAAATGAAATACAAGTAAAATTTAAAAAATCAGTTTTTTATTGAATTTTTTAAAATATTCCCTATCGAAATTTTAAAATAGATTTAACACCAGAATAATTATGAAAATGATCTTTTAAAATATTTTGATATCTTTTAAAGTTTTAAAATTCTTTATAATTTTTCTGGTGGTGAATTTTAAAATCTTTCGTAAAGTTTTTGATTGTTTATTGAATGAGTTTTCTACTTCTATTCGCGAAGACACTGATATTGGAAAAAGGGAACAGAGAGAATGTGTTATGCGGAATAATGGCTACTTAAATTTGAAAGAGATAATCTAAATACGTCTTGTGTATTGTATTATCCATAGAAAGAAAAGTCAGTGTTCAAAGTTTTTCCACCAACTCTTAATGAGTTACAAGAATACATTATAAAATGTATGAATTTATCAATTTTAACGTTAATGTAAAGTGTCTGTTCTGTTTAAGATATTTTGTGAGGATAAAAATGCAGACCGTATAACACTTTTCTTTAACATTGAGTTAAGTTAGAAAAGTACTACAAAAGTCGCTTTGGCACAAAAGCAAAGATGTAATAACCTCCTTGCATTTATAAAATTGTGTTAAAAACACATTTGGGGTAGACGATTCACCTGTTTGATAAGTTAAAAAATGTGAAACATATAATTTACACTTCCACCGTGTGAATAGAGTTCACTTTTTAACTAATGAGAGACATAATCAATAGATTAGGCGGGGGCGGGGGGGGGGGGGACATAGTGACTTTACTGATGCTTTGGTGGGGCTTGACCAATAATAGTCCAAGAGCTGTTAAGCATTTTAGGGAAGGTATTTGAGGCACTCTGAAAATTTGTGCAACACTTCTTTTGAAATGGCTGATTACAAAATCGAATGTCTGGCTGAAGGATCGTGGCCCAAAAAGTGTGCCAGACACGTGACAAGTGCCTTTTTTTTTTTTTTTTTTTTTTTTTTTTTTTTTTTTTTTACTACCCAAAAAAGGTATTTGAGGCACGCTGAGATTGAGACAGAATAATATTTATACTTAGAAAAAAATATTTTGAAAACGACAGACACTTTAGTCGGCCCAAAAACTGTGCCAGACACGTGTCAAGTGCCATTTTTTGACTACCCAAAAAAAGTATTTGAGGCACGCTGAGATTGAGACAGAATAATATTTATGCTTAGAAAAAAATATTTTAAAAATGACAGACACTTTAGTCGGCACAAAAACTGTGCCAGACACGTGTCAAGTGCCATTTTTTGTCTGGCACAGTTTTTGGGCCACGGTCCTTCAGCCAGACATTCGATTTTGTATTCAGGCATTACAAAAGAAGTGTTGCACAAATTTTCAGGGTGCCTCAAATACCTACTCAAAAATGTTCAACAGCTCTCCTACTATAAAATGTTGGGAACCACTGATCTAGTTGCAATGGAACAACAGCGAGCTTTGCCTGTAAAACCATTTTCCTAGCAGTGAAACTATTGATGCGGAAAAAATGCTTTTTGATATTTTTTTTACTTCAGGAATGGCTTTTGAGTATAACATAATTAAAATAGCAAAAGCAATATTGTGTTTCTCGTTTTGATCACAATAATTTCATAAAGTTTTTTTAAAAAAAGGGGGGGGGGGGAATAAAGCTGCTGATTCAATTCACCAGTGATTTGGGTAAATGTTGCCTGTTCTAATTTAACTCAAATTTGTCATAATTTGATTAGATATATATGTGTATACGCAGATATATGCCAATATTCTTACATTAACAATATTAAGCATATGCATGTTATAATGAAATTATAAAAGTTACGAAGAACATTTAGTTTCACTTTTTACAACCCATGCAACAATGGGGATAAAGAGGTAATAAAACGTTGGATGCTTTATGGTTTTTTTTTTTTTTTTTTTTTTTTTTTTTTTTCTTCCGGAGTATATTTGGAAAAAAAATATTGGCCTTTTTTTTTTTTTTTTTTTTTTTTTTTTTTTTTTTTTGTAGTTGTTGTTTGTTTGTTTAATTTTCTTTTTTGTTGAGTCATTATTGATTATATCATGTATTTAATTAGAGTAACAAATAATTTTGACATTCTCAATTAATGCGATAAAACTGCTTGGAAACAAGCGTAAACGTTTGTATGAAATTTTACTACATCCAGAAAATTAAAAACATAAAATATACATGTCGGATATTTAAAAAAATTAAAAGAATTTATTTAACATTTGAAACAAATTTATAAATTCTAAATTAACCTTGATTTTTTTTTTTTTTTTTATTATAATACATTTGAAAGTTCTGAAATTATTTTCTCTGTAAACATTATAGGTTTTCTTTTTTTAATTTAACTTTATTATATACAGAAATTTTATATTTTTTCATCCGTCTGTTCTTGGCAGGTTCTAATTTCGAATAAAAATATGAAAAACTTTTTATTAAAACTGAGCTTTTTGTATTTGAAATAAGAATGAAAATTATATTTCTATAACTTAATATATATTTTATCCTATTTTAAATTTTTTACATTTATTTTTCCATTAGCACGAGAAAGCAGTGCTGATGAATGTGGAACAGCTTCAGATTGCGACTCGGAACCGGGCCTGACGCTGAAACGCAAACAGAGGCGGTCTCGGACCACGTTCACTGCTGCACAACTGGACGAGCTGGAAAGGGCATTCGAAAAATCACAGTACCCGGACATTTACGTCAGGGAGGAACTGGCACAGAGAACGAAACTCACCGAAGCCAGAGTTCAGGTACTTTATTTTCCATTTTACATGATAGCCATATAACATTGAATATGCAAGGATATTTATTTATTTATTTATTTATATATATATATATATATATTTTTTTTTTAAAGGATAGGCTGTTATTAAGATCAGGGTCCGACTTAGACAGTGTGGGGGGGGGGAAACATTATTCGGGGGGCCCCCTTCGATCTTTTGAAATTTTTCGTGAATTATGTTGAAATGACTAAAACTAAATTTCATACCTATTGTATGTAGACTTAAATTTCATACCAAGTACTATTCACATCTGTATACAATATAGTATACAAGAAAGATAACTTTAAAAAACTATAGAGTACATTTTTTTTTTTCGTTATAGGAATATAAGGATAAATGTGAGCCGTTAAAATGTAATTACAGTTCTCTCAGGCATTATTGGCTGTTTGTGTTAATCTCTGTATTCAATCAACATGCATTTGGGTGATTCCATCCTATAGAGAGGCAAGTGGTGGCATGCATTTAAGGGTGTGTTCGATCCTAACTGCTTATTTTCTGATTCATTTTAAAATTCATTTTTGCTCTCAAACGCATCAAACTGGGAAATTCTCTTATTTACAAACTATATAATGTGCCGTGCTTCTTAATTTTTTGATAAATGCAGAAAATACTGTAAAAGACGCTGTCAAAGTTGACGTTTTGAACCGAATTTTCCGAAGCGGGCGATCTGGGAATGAAAAAAATTGTCATACTGAGAAAATAATTGTTTAAAAATCAAATTCTAATTAATTGAGCTGAAAATGAAATCACACGGCATGTTAAACATGTCTTCAGAAATCACCCCAGCAAGTTTCATGTTTTTACTTTAAAAAATGAGTCCGAAAATGTCTCAGAAAATTTCGAGCTGTTGAGGGTGGGAAAATATTTTTTCGAATACACTCTTAATAATAATAGCAACAAATTTTAATACTTGTTATGTTGTTACTGCATTCCCCATAATGCCTTGAAGTACTTTGGTATAAAGTTTCATAATATGAAAACAGAAAGCAACAGATAGCAAATATGTGATATTACTGTAATATTTTAATTAAAAATATGTATTTAAAAAAAATTATGAAATCAGTAAGGAAGAAATTAAATATCACAAAATGAAAAATACTTTAAATTTTAATCTGGTCACTTTTAGATATTTTTTATCATTTGGCTCTCCTTTAATTAAAACTTATATCTGCCCTTAGGGGGCCCCTCAAATCGGGGGCAGCTGCCCCGCATACCCCTGCATTAGTCGGGCTCTGATTAAGATGTCTTGTAATAAATCTTTGTGATTGGGCGTAAAGTCACGCATAATTGAATGCAAGCGTAAACAGTGTAAATGTTCCTAAGAAAAAGATATTTATATGCTGTAAATAATAATTGTTGATTTTATAGTATAATACTGCCAGTTAGAACGCTAGTATCATACTGTAAAATTAGCAGTAATAAACTGTAAATAAACAATAGTATACCGTTTTATAAATGAAAATGCAGAAATATACCATATATTACTACTTAGCGATATATTACTGTTTATTTTAGGTGTTTAACGGTATAAATGTTGATTTTAAAGTTTTATACCGACACCCCCAGCTGCTAGTATAATACTGTAAAACCAACAATTTATTTTTTGCAGTGTACCTTTATTAGATAAAATGCGAATAATGAAATATTTGGAAAATAGCTCCATTCTCTTTTCGTATATAACTGGTCCGACTTTAGAGGGGAGATTGACTTATTGATATTGATTTCAGTGGTCATTATTTTCCACATGTAACAGAATCGTAATCATATGACAAAAAAGCAAAGTTCTAACTCTTAACTTTGACCCAAGTTACGAAAACATTTGATTGAACCAAACTTGCAAACGTTTTTATTCACATTCTAAGAAACAGAACAGCATTTTTATTTTTTATATAAAAGTAACGAATCTTTCAGAAACGCTTTCAAAGTTGGTGTTTTAAGGTTCCTCATCATAGTTGGACCTCAAATTCCCATTACTAATGTTAAACCTATGAACTTGGAAGGCAACCGTATTTTTAACATTTCTCCTGTGAAAATTCAAATGTTCAACTTCTTTTTTCTGTAAGCACTTCTTGAAGAATATTTCTTTCTGTTTAATTTCACAAAATTTTCTAAAATATATACTTAATTTTATATTTCAAGTTTTCAGACGAGTTGTACATAAGATTTTAACACTTTAAAAAAAGAAAAAATAATAATAACTATGTATTTTAGAAATATTTTGTCAAATAAAAACGAAGAAAAATTCTTAAAGAAGAGCATGCAAAAAAGGTGAAAATTTTAATTTTCGGAGAAGAAAATTGACACCCCAAGCCCTTAGATTTAACATAGAGAAGGATTAGAGGTAAGCATAAGAGGATTTTCGAGAATCGCCAGACATGCGAATTTGATCATGAGATAGCACTCGGCTGTTATTATAGAAATGCCATATTTATAGAAAATTAGATAACTCTGTTCTATTCTTTAGCACTTGGATGGGAGTATCTGAAATTTTCACTCATATAGTAATGAAATTGTTCATGCAAATGTGTCAGAAAGATTCTCGTAGTCGAATGAGGAAAATGGAAAAATTTGAGAACTCTTATAAACTCACGCTGATGTAGAGTATAAGAGCATGAACTTTTTTTGATTAATTTTATTCGATAATTGACAGCTTTTTAGCTGCTCAAAATTCTCATTCGAATATTATATAGTCTAACTCAGTTGTCGCGAGGGTGAAGGGACCAATACTTTTGCTCGTTATTACCAAGTTCTCGGAATAAAGAAGTTCAGGCTCTGTTCATTTGTTCCCTTGTGGAATTAAGATAATATATGAAGGTTTAATTAAATCAGTAAAACGACTGAATTATCACATTCGTAGAGTTGAATTTATTGCTTTAATTAAAAGCATAAAATTAAATTATTAATTATATGCAGAGTTTAGTTTTATTTTTATATTACACATGCTTCAACAAACAATAAGAAAAACTGCAGTAAAAGAAGAAGAAAAAACTTTTACTTATTTAATTAATTTTAGTGTTATTTGCATATGAAAAAAATTGCCTTTTTCTAAACCTTTTTTTATAATCCTTTACATCATATACTTGCATTTTCGTCTAAATCATCTCATTACATAGAAAATACAGTGTTTCCATGCATTATTCCTTACCTCATAATTTTTTTATCTAAGAGCATGACAAAAAATATTATTATATATTCATAGAGTACGACTCAATAAATAAATAAATAAATAAATAATAATAACAACATAAACAAAGTTATATATTTGCAAAGTTATATAACGTTGCAATTCAAAATGTTATTAATCAAATAAAGATTATAATTAGATAATAATTAACATTAAAACTTTTTGCGCTGTACTTTAGGAATATATAATAATGCAAGGTCTGTCTGAAAAGTATCCGACCTTTGGCCGAAAAAAAAAATGACCTGACGGAATTGGGGCCCTAATCCCTTTCAAACCAGGTCTCTTGCGCCTCCACACACTTAGCCTACCGTTCTTTCCACAACCAAAAACATTTCTGGAAGGCTTGGAATGATGTTCAACTCCACTGTCGCGTTCTGCATTATCTCATCTCTATTCTCAAAACGGAATCCTTTCAATGGCGCCTTTAATTAGGAAACAGCCAGAAGTCGCATGGAGCCATGTCTGGAGAGTAGGGAGGTTGGCGAAAGACTAGAATTCCATGTTTCGCCAAGAAAGTCTAAATCATGTGCGATGAATGAGCTGGGGGCATTGTCATGATGCAACCCCCATAGCATCGTCTGCAAACGTCTGATGAATCTTACGAATTGTTTCGCCTTGAGAATCAGCAAGCTTTTGACAAAATTTGATGCAGCACCTTTGCTCAACTCGTTCAGAACCCGCAGAACCTCACTCGGTGGCCAGCACGCAACGACTGGGTCACTGGAACGCGAAGAAAAAATTCAAGCATGCGCATTGAGCTGTCACCTTCCACTGTGCACATTGGCGCCGCCTTAGGCGCGCCACACACCAGGGAGACATGACTTCTCATTATATCCGAGATTTACTCGTAATGTATTTTTTTTATATCGACCAAACATTTTCTTGCAAATTCCTCATTAAAACCGATTTCATATTACATCCGAACTCGCTATAACAGAATTCGATTGTACCTTCGTTGAATTAACAACATATTTTCATAAATAAAACCCTCTTGGAATATCTGTATTAATACTATTGTCCTTTTCCGCTACTTTTTCGCACCTTCAGATTACTTTTTTTCCCCCTTGTCTTTTTATTATGTGCGTAAAAAAGAAAAAATATATACTAAACTGCATGAAGTGAAACACGAGCATCCATTTTTCTTTCCTCGATCTTTTAGAGTGTTTGAGACCTGCGCTATAAAACATCTGAAATCCGCTTAGAAAGCAAATCCCTCCTGCAGCTTTATTTCCCGATTTCACGAAGGCGCGAACATTTCCAATGAGATTACAAGAAGTGTGAATCATATTTCATTTTTTTCGCCGACACCGCCCATCTAGTTGGATTTGAGCTAGAGAAAGTATGTAAAAAAAAAAAAAAAAGGATAAAATCAAACCATAATCGCAAAAGTTTAGACATAATTATTATAACAATAATAATAGCTATAATAATGATAATAATAAAAATAACTATAAAGTTAATTATTATTATTATTATCTTTACGTTACTTTTGTAATCAATTAGATCTTCAGATTTCTGACGAAATATCTCTTTTCTTCTCTCTGCAAATATATATATATATATATATATATATATTTGATAAAAGAGATAATAAGTTAACTGATTTTTAATTTTTCACTTACATTTCAACATTGAAGTTTTATTTACATTTCGCTAAACTTATTTCCAATAAGAAAATCTGTATAGCAGTGTGTGCATTGTGTTGTTTATGACGGCCAGTTATCTACACGAGGGATGTGGGACCGAGACGGGGGTGCCCTCCTTGGGGGTCTTTCTAAGGGAACCTAACACATATGTACGAAAGGAACGCCAAGGTTCAAAGAAAGCCACGGAAAACTCCGAACGATTAGGCCGACGGGCGCGATTGGTTTCGAACCCAGCACTTCCCGTCTACCAGCTTTGAGATCAGAACCTCTCGGGCCCGAGGTTCTGAGTGGCCGAGAGGTTCTGCTCTCGAAGCTGGTAGACGGGAGGTGCTGGGTTCGAACACAATCGCGCCCGTCGGCCTAATCGTTCGGAGTTTTCGTGGTTTTCTTCGAACCTTGGACTTCCAAGCGTTAATACGGGTTAGGTTCCCTTAGAAAGACCCCCACGAAGGGCACCCCCCCCCTTAGGGCCTATATCCCTCGTGTTGATAATTGGCCGTCATAAACACAACCAACCAACTGGAACTTCTCGGCCACTGGTGGGGTTGTGGAGCAGTGAATAAAAGGTTGTGGTCTTTCGTTTAAGCTAACAGAAAACTTTAAAAGAGATTGTTCTAAATTCAGCGATTCTAAGCTGTTGATTTCTTATCAAAATCCAAGACTTGATATGGTTTTGCATTTGGAGATTTGCTGCTTGCGAGCGGGCTACTATAAATTTTTGTGACACATTTGGAAATTTAAAAAAAAAAAAAAAAAAAAAAAAAAAATGTTTCTAGCCGGGTTGAAAATCATATGAAGGGTCAAGAGGAAAACATTTGATTTCCATTTTGTGAAATTTTAGAGAACAGTGTCACCAGTGTTAGCTTGAGCTTGAGATACGCACCATAAGTAGAAAAGGTTGGATCGAAAGAAAAATGAAGGTAATGCTTTGAAAAGCACAATTGAAGACAGGCATAAAAAGGTTAAGAAAGATGAAAGACCTTTGAAAAAACATAGATGAAGTTTGGTATAAAGGGGGAAGAACGATGATGAAAGTTGGCGCTTGCAATAGAAAGAACAACGAATAACTGTAATTAGACTACTTATGTTTATACTTATATATCCCCACCCCCTCTTTTAGATTCTTCATATATATAGCTATTAATCCAGATAGATAGTTTTTCGAAACTGACATTTGTAATAAGTTGGAGAACAGCCATAATAGTTTATAAGTTTACAACAAAGTTTCTTTCATTTGATACTGAAAAGAATCTGAATTAAATGTAGTGGATGCAAATCATTTTTGATTCCTCACAATGAGATAGTTTGTTGCAGAACCGCCTCCAACAGCTCGCCGGGCGACCGCAAAAGTGTCGGTCACAGCAGGCATTAGAAGCGCGTATAAATCCGAATTACGAGAAAGTGGCCGACTATAAAAAAGAAACAATCTATTAACTCGCCCCCTCCATCCTCCCCCGTGTCGTTGACGGGCAGGGGGCCGTCTAATTACAGGTTACCCCCGGGGCGGACCCTCTTTATAAGCTCATTTTTTCTCTCCTTTTCCCTGTATGCGCACTGTGAAACCTACCGCATCGTCGCGCCTATGCGGTAATGATCTACACTTTTTTTTTTCATCTATGACATCGCTCATCTTCGCACCTTTGACTAATCCTCGAGCACACCTGGGGGTCCGCCAAGTGTCGGAACTCCCGCCTGTTGAATAAAAATGAAAATAAAAAGATGAAACTGGTTTGATATTCTTTTATCATTCCTTTTTTTGTTGTTCTTGTTGTTGAGGAATTATTATTCGAGAGCCGGCTCGCGTCATTATTTCTTTAATTTTGTTTTCATTTTCCTCTTTTTTTTTTTTTTTTTTTTTTTTTTTTTTTTTTTTTACAGTACATTTTTATTATTTTTCATGCCCTTTTTATGTATTGTTTATGTATAAAGGTTTTCTGATCTAAGAATGGACGGCCCGTGATCACTCATTGAGACGGCGGATTTGTATTTGAACTTGAGAAATTAAGAGCCCGTACTTTTATAATGAGAGAAATTAACTAGGAAGACTAAAAGACGGTATAGTCAAAGTTCACTAGAAATGAAGTTTTGGCAGTATATTTTGGCACTAGAAATGAAGATCCGATGAGTCCCGTAAAAAAAAAAAAAAAAAATGTTTTACCCTGTTTTTAGGGGAACAAAAGGAAGGAATTGACTAGAAAGACTAAAATATAGTTATAGTCAAAGTTCATTCTGAATCATTATTCTTAGACCCTTTATGAGCTAATATATTGTAGTTACCTCAGGAGGTGGGGGGGGGGGGAGATCAAAATTTTTTAAGTAGGTGAAGTGGGGTACCGTTTATTATGCATTTTTTAAATTCTGAATCGAATGAAACCATCCGCAAATCGATACGACCACTTTTTACAATGATATGACAGGTTTTATGAATACAAAGTCGACAATTATACTTTATGTAGGCAAAATGGGCTTTTACAGTAACAACTGATGGCCATTCACGAAAATTTGGGAAGAACATCGTTTTGGCATTATAGATGAAAATCCCCCCCCCCCCCCCAAAAAAAAAAAAGTTGTTTTACCGTGTTTTTGAAGGGGGGGGGGGGTGCATTTAAACGCGGGGAGGGGATTCAATTTTTTTAAATTGGGTCAAGTGGGGAATCGTTAATTATGCATATTTTAAATTCTAAATTGAATGACACCATCCGCAAGTCGATACAATCATTCGTTGCAAAGTTAGGCAGGTTTTATAAATACGAAGTCATGAAGGATTTTAGGAATACACGGATTTTGATAACTTTAATGACCTTGAAGAAGACTCAGATGATCCTGATTTTGATATTGCTATGTTGAGGACATTTAATAAGTTTGAGATTTTTTTTAACTTAAAATAAATGTGACAAAGTTGTTCTCAATAATACAGTATAATTTTCGACTTTGTATTCATAAAACCTACCGTATTTTATGGAAGAAACGCCGCGGCGGTTACGATTTTTTTGAAATATCCACTGAGTTTCCTTAATTTAAAAATTCATAAAAATATTTAAAATCGGATTTAAATATTTTAAATAAAACTTCAGGCATCTTATGATATTAAAAACGAGGCATCCTACGCTGCTCAGAAAACTTTGATTAAAGTTATGTCGATGTGAGGCTGTCGACAAAAGTAGCGTTCCGACGGATGCGGCGTTTACAACAGGTGCAGCGATTACGATATTTTTAAGCTTATTCAGGCCAATTTGATGAGTGCGGCGTTTACGACGGGTGCGGCGTTTCTTCCATAAAATACGGTACCATAACTTTGAAAAGAATTATCGTATCCACTTTCGGACGGTGTCATTCGATTCAGAAGTAAAACAGATTTCCATTTCTAGTGCCAAAACGATATTTTCCCCAAATTTTTGTGAATGGCCATCAGTTGTTACTGTAGAAACCTATTTTACCATGCATAAAGTATAATTTTCGAGTTTGTAATCATAAAACCTGCTGTACCTTTGTAAAAAAGGATCGTATCGACTTGCGGAGGATGTCATTCGATTCAGAATTTAAACAATATAATTAAGAAACGATACCCCAATTGACCTACTTAAGAAAAAATCATTTACCCCCTCCCTGAGTTAAAAATTGCCCCCCTTTACCTTTCAAAAAAGGTAAAGCAACCTTCATTTTTGGGGGGGCTCATCGGATCTTCATATTTGTAGTGCCAAAACGAAGTTCTTCCCAAATTTTGGTCAATGTCCATCAGTTGTTTAAACAAAACCTTATTTTACCTGTATACTATGTCCGTATAATGTAACATTCTGAATCTCTAAAGTCTTGACCTTTACTCTGTAAAAATTATGTAATTTTAAAATAGGAATCTGTTTTCTAGCGCTAATTCCTTAGTTTATATTTGTCATTATAATATCATAATATAACTTGAAATTTACTCACCTAACAAGTGCTGGTCCTAATGAAGAAAAAAAATCTATAAAGATTACGAATCAAGATTTTCAGAATATAATAATATAAGAGACACACAGCAACATTGCATTGTTCTAATGTTGGATTTAATACATTTCCCTTTTAAACTAAGCATTTTTTATGAAAAAAATTCTGAATCTAATTTTTTTTTTCAATTACAGTAAAGCACTGTTTATACGTTTCTCATTTATACGTCTTTTACATTTATACGTCGTTTCAGTTGGGTCCCGATTTATCCTATGTATTTTAATGATTTAATTTTTCGTTTAAACGACGCATAACGTCGATTATACGTCGTTTCTTTCCTGCCTTAACCGATTTTCGCAGAATTTTTTTTCTCAGCATCGCTCTTTTTTCTTTTCTGCTATCAACATTTTGGGAAAGATAAAAGACAAAGACCGCGTGTGACTGCTACAGGGGCTATTTCAAATGAGAAAACTTTCCAGGCACTTAACTCCATACACAATGCTTTGCCTAAGTAACAAGGTAAATCGGCACTTCAGACGACGATTAAAGATTAGTTTGATTAAAATATGTTTATATGTTTAATAATGGAAAAAAAAAATGCAATTCATGCTGTGCAACTGATATATAAGATTAGATAAATCTCACTTTTATTTTTTTCATTTTAGAAATGATTACTTAATGATTTTTTTTTCAATGTTTTAACTCTTTTTTTAATATAATTTGCAACCGAAAATGTAGAAAAATTAATTTTGTATGATTGCAGCATTATATTTCTACAGTCAAACATTTTACACATTAGGCAACTATACAGTTTCGATTGTACGTTTTTCTCAGTTATACATCGTTTTAAGATGGTCTCCTGAAGGACGTATAATCGGTGATTCATTGTACTTTTGAAAATTGAATTGATATTTAACTATGTTTAATGCAAACAAAACTAAACAAAAAACCTTGAAAACACTTAGTTAAACGTAGTTTAATTATTTGATATAGTTAATTATTAATATATTGTTAATATAATTTGATATTTAATTAATTGGTATAAAATTATTAATATTATATTAAGACAATGCCATTATTTTAAAACAGTATAATTTTTTTAATTCTTTATGGAAAAAAAATTAAATAGCACAGAAATACGAAATTGAAATTAATTTTTAAACTCCATCAAAATACCTGATCTGAATTGCAGAGCTTTTACATCAAATTATATCGGAAATGTTGCCTGATGGATTCCATCGTTTGTCTTTGTCTCTCTCGGTTTTTCTCAGCAGTGCGTATAATTTAGTCAGCCTCATAAATTAAATACTAAATAAATTAAAGAATTGTAGCACTAGTTCTCAGTACGTAACACTCCATTTAGTGTTCAACTATGTGTATCTTCAGCCTGCCTATTTTGTGTCACATGCTTTGTACCGCTTGGCCGTAAACAGGGCCACACACGCGGGACGAGCCAATTAATGCTGCCCAGTAGTTCTCTAGATGTTGCATAACTGCATCCAATGATTTATGTCTGAATTATGCATCACTATATCAATAACGTTTTTTATTGTTTTGTAGGTGTGGTTCAGCAATCGACGAGCCCGGTGGCGCAAACAGCTGGGCAGTCAGCACAGCTACAGTTCGCTGAATTTCGGGTATCAGCACACTCATCCCTATCTAGTCTCCGATGCTGCCTCTTACAGCACTCACACAGGTTAGTCACGTGATTATTTCATATACCAACCCACCCCCCTCTTTTATTTATTTATTTTTTTTTAATCCTATCATGTAATGTTAAAAATGCATCTCATTCCCATGGAGATAATCTCGAAGCTGGTAGACGGGAGGTGCTGGGTTCGATCCCAATCGCGCCCGTCGGCCTAATCGTTCGGAGATTTCTTCGAGCCATGGATTTCCATGCGTAAATACGGGTTAGGTTCCCTTAGAAAGACCCCCACGAAGGGCACTCCCCCTCGGGCCTATATCCCTAGTGTAGATAATCGGCCGTCAAAAATCAATCAACCAACCAACCAACCAACCCATGGAGATAATGGGCCCCACCAGTGGCCAGGTTCTGCTCTCGAAGCTGTTAGACGCGAGGTGCTAGGTTTGAACCCAATTGCACCCGTCGGCCTAATCGTTCGGAGTTTTTCGTGGTTTTCTTCGAACCTTGGATTTCCTTGCGTAAATACGTGTTAGGTTCCCTCGAAGAGACCCCCACTGAGGTCACTCCCCCCCCCCCCCTATATGCCCCGCGTTGATAATTGGCCGTCATAAAACAACGCCAACACCCATGGAGGCAATAATTATTCAAAGAAAAAAACTTATATATAAACTTAGAGAGTTTATAATACAGTATAATTCAGTATAAAGTCTTTCGAGGGATAGTTGAAAAATGATGTATAAATAAAAAAAAACATTTTGAATTTTTCATCTAACTTATCAAAATTCAAAAAAAGAAATAACATTGGGGGACATTAAAAAAAAAAAAAAGAATAAAGAAAAGTGATCATCCCTACTAATTCACACACACACACACACACACACACACAAAAAAAAAAAAAAAAAAAAAAAAAAGATGTAGATACAAATCGTCCGAAAATAATGTCTAATTTTAAGTGCTGTTCATAAATTATGCTCCTACTTATGACTACATATTGAAAATTGTATCAATCAAATTTCATTTTTCAAATGGTAACACCCACTTTTGACACTTTATTTGAGTTCGTTAGAGCAGTCTTGGAAAGTGCATAGTTTATGGACTTTTTCATAATCACTTTTTATATCTTCATAAAGTTAAAAGGGATCAAAATTTGAGGATGATAATAATAAATCCACTTGACGAATTTTAATTTATAATTTATTTATTTTCAAAAAAGTTATCCTATTGATTTTTATTATTATTATGAAATACAATGAATCGATCTTCATAGAGGTATAAAAGAAATATGTTAAGCACAAATCCATAAATTTTGAAAAATAAAATTAAGATCATGCAGAGAAAAGTTACCAGTGATCATTCGATTTATAACTGGAAAGTTTTTATGAAAGATCTAAATCTAAAATAATCTCTTTATTTATTTATTTATATTTTTTCCCAAACTTGCTGGTTAGTTTCCCTGATTTTCTTTCAAGAGCGGATCCAGCTCACCATTTAGAGGGGCTCATGTATTTCCTTTCTTGGGGGTGGGAGGGGATCAGATCTCTTTATGAGAATTTTTTATATTGAAAGCTATATTCCCAAATCCAAACTAACTACTTTTCTGATACTTTCGCGAAATCATTTTCATTCGTAAATACGAAAAAAAAAAAAAAAAAAAAAAAAAAAAAAAAGCATTAATATTCGTAAAAATACAAAATTTACCGATTTTGTTCAGATATCAAGAAATTAAAGAGTTTTCCATTTTAAAAATAAAGGTAAAGATTCATTCAGGAAATTTTGTCAAAGTTAGCATTTTTAGCCAAGTTTTACGAGTTGACAGTCACAAAAATGTCGTCACAAGGGAACAATTGGCTGTCACTTCCGGAAATTCAGTTTCAAAAGTTTAACAATTGTCAACGATTAAATATGGCTAAAATTTGTATTCAATTTTAGAGCTAACAAAACCGCACAAATTGGCAGCTATATGATTCTATTAGTGTCATGAAAATTGAAGTTGTAACCTCTTCATTCAGCTTAAAGTATTAAATAGTTTTTTTCAATCGAACTTTATACCTTTGGAATGGATCATTTTCTTTTGATGGACTGATGGCTTCCATTATTATGAAACAGCCATTATAAATAAAGTGTTAGGTGAAGATGAAAGAGCAGCCGTAAAACGTTAGAACTGTGATTTTCTAGTTAGAATGGGGAAAAAATGGCCATATATATATTTTTTTTTTTTTTCATCTTCACCTAACACTTCATTTATAATGGCTGTTAAAAAACTATGGCCATTTTATTTTCATTCTGACCAGAAAATCAGAGTTCTAACTTTTTACCGCTGCTCTTTCATCTTCGCCTAACACTTCATTTATAATGGCTGTTTCGTATGGGCTGTTTCATAATAATGGAAGCCATCAGTCCATCAGAAGAAAATAACTCAGTGAAAGCGGAAACTCGGGTAAGCGGGACTCGGATATTCGGGACTCAACTGTATATGTCATTTTTAAAATGATCTTTAGAATATTTTTGTTGATGTTCAGAGGGGGGTCATGACCTCTCCCTTGGATCCTCCATTGTTTTCTTTTCTATGGGTCAAACGATTATAGGAGGAGGGCTCGCCTTCACAATCATAAAGTAATATTTCTCTATCTCGAAAACTAATTATAAGAATGAGTTTTAAATTTTCATGGCCATGCTTTTACTATAGTGTTCTTTTTATATAGAAATTTATGTAGGTCATAATTCCTATTTTTATATGACTTTATTAATAATTTTCATAATTAAAAATATGTTTTGAATGCTTAGAGGGTTCATGCATTGCATCTCATTTAAAAAAGTCGGAAATCGTACATCAAACATGGCAAATGAGATGCGTTCGTACTATAACTAGTTTTATAAATATTCAGATCTTGGTGCAATAGTTGTTGCACTCTTATGCAAAAATGCATGTATACAAAATTTATTACGATATTTATATTAATTATTAATGAATTTATTCTGTTTTATAGCATATAGCTATATGCTATATTTTATCGATGTTCTAGAATTATTTAAATTCTTAGTGTAGATTAAATAAATTTGCTAATAGAATATTTTGTATGCTTTTTAAATTTTATTAACAATAGTTTTTTTTTTTTTTTTTTTTTTTTTTTTTTTTTTTTTTAAATACATTGTGTGGTTTATATTCAGTTTATAATTATCTATATATAAGGATATTTTTGGTTTTGCTGTTAATAAAACAATTGTTACATTCAATTGCGTATAACTGAAGCAAGTCTTTTGACAATTAAATCATAAATGTAATACTAGATGGCAGCACCACAATTTGTGTTTTTTTTTTTTTTTCGATAAGTTCTAGATTTACTTCTTCCAGCTACATTTCAGTTATAATTTACTACACCAGGGGGAATTTTTAGCTTAATTTTGACGATATTGTTTAACGGTTTTTAATTAATTTAATAGTGCATTTTAATTATGTAATTACTTTCTATTTATATTATTTTATATTATATTAAAAGTTATTTAACATTTATTTCAATATGTATTAACTGTGTCCTATGGTATCAATTACTGTGATTTCTTAACTGTTTTATTAACCTTAATCTTTACGTTATGGGTGCCATGTGAGCGTGGATTTATTCTAAAATATTAATCGGTATGGTGTTTATTATTTCATTTTATATCCTATAAATATTTAAACAGGTTTTATTGATTTTTCCATTTCATATTATTTGTTTCTATTCTGTTTTCATTTTTAATCTATTCACTTGATTATAATGGTTGTTCGGGCACAGGGGAAAATAACTTTTAGCTTTAGCTTATATTTCCCACAGAAAACAACCTTTTTGCTTATATCATTGAATTCTGTGCCCTTGAAAACGTAATTCAATATATAAGCATTTCCATTATTTGTCGGTGTCCACTTTCTTATTTTTCTTCCATAATATTCTTATAAATATTTTATCTTTTTTTTATATATATACTTACAGCTTTAATTCATAATATTATGGTTTTTGATGGTGGTAGGTTATGTTTAATTATTGGTTATATATTAGCATTCAAATTACTATGATGCATTTGCGCAAGTAATTATGAATGTATGCTTTTTACGATGTTTTTAAATATCTTTTCATTTTGAATGTCAATAATTCATTTTGAAGTATTTTTTCCTTTTGGTATCTTATATATATTCATATATATTCCCAGGTCGCTAAAAGATTTAGCAATCTTTTAAATTTATTACGATTATATATATCAAATTCAGTAAGACGGAAATAATAGGACTCCATCTTAAATAGGAGTAATCACCATAGCAGCCTAGAATAATTACCCATCATGGAATACCATAGAATTAATTACCTATGATAGGATTTAATAGCTTGGAGAAAACTTTTATTAATATCTTTTTAAGTTTAGATCCGATTTTCATGAAAGTTGAAATGACTTGAAAAAAATTCTGCAACGATTGTATGTATACATATTAAATTTCAAACCATTCGGTTGTGTATAGTTTTTGCGCTGTTATATGCAGACAGACAGACAGACCAGAAGACGACTATAGGTGCTAGGTATTTATATAATTATGAACGCACCTAAAAAGAAACCTTTCTATACGATATCTTTTTGGGAAGATATAAATTAAAATATGTCAAATGGATTTAATATTAGCATCCTCAAATTCTGGCCTCTTCTAACTTTATGACGATTTAACAAAAAATCCATAAACTATGCACTTTCCTGGTCTGAACAAACTGTTTTTACCATTTTTGGTAAAGGTAGAAGATCTCTTAAAAATGCTGTCAAAGTTGGCGTTTTGAATAGGCGCGACAGCTCTGGAAAAAACTGATGTGCTGAGACAATAACGCTTACAACTCAAGATGCGTGATTCATGTGTTTAAAAATGAGTCATAAAATATGTCAAAAAATTTCGCATTGTTTAAATGGTTTTTTTTTTTTTTTTTCAACAGCTTTAAAATAAAACTCACGCACACGCTCCAATTCGGATTCTACGCTATAGGATTTTAAACCCATTGTAAAAAGAAAAAAATATCTAATTTTCTAAGTTTACTTTTATGAAATAGTAATGAACTTCAATATTTTATACACCATGCCAAATTATTAGTGGAAATACGTTAAATGTTTGTTTTGAATCCTTTTTGTTTTTGCATGTGTACGTTGTTTTTTTCCAAACTTGATGTACTTCTTCAACCTTTTAGATTCCACATCCCTGCAAGCCGGCTCAACAGTGCCTCTGCATCATCACCACCACTTACATCCACATCCGAATCCGGTCGATTCTCGAACTTCACTCGCCACCTATGCAAATCCTCTCGCCGAATGCGCATATAACAACGCCGCAATTCAGACACAGGTATGTAAAATACATAAACGTTTCAAGCAATGTTTTTCTTTTCGTCAAATAAATATTTAAGGAGTCTTGAGATTCTTAAAGCTTCAAAATTTTCGAAATTTTAATTTTTTTAGATATTAAACTCCTATCCTTTCTGAACATTTTGATATAATTGTTTACTTGAAATTCCCATTAGAACAGAAATTATGGCTTTTAGAATTATACCCGTTCATTAGTTTCAGAAACTTTGAAGTAATTTTTCTCCAAATAATGTTTCTGGACATAACGCGCACGGTATCTCAAAAACTTATGAATATTTTTTCATAAATTTGCAAAACATATGTTTCATGTTAGTCTGTATAAACTGAGCCTAAAATTTCCTTTTTATTGCTAAAAAATATCTTTTTAGGTAATTTACTGTTGAAATTTTCAAAGTTTTGTAATAGTTAAATAGAACTTTGCATTAAAATATAGAAATGCTTTAAATACAAATTTATTTAGGTTCAGGGTAATTATTACAGTCTGAAGTATAAGTAGACAGCAAAATTTTGATTCTAGTTTCAAAATGTATTTTGTAATCCTGCGCGTAAAGTGTTATAGCAATTTTCCGCTCGTCAAATGTCTGACACTCTGGAGGGCCTCGCTAAGGGGGGGGGAGCCTCCCCCCCCCCAAACATTTGCGAATGTTATGACACTTGGCAAATTTACAAACTTAATTGGCAAATTTGTTTAAAACTTTAATATATTTTCTATTTCTGATAGACTTGGTAAAAATTACAAAACCAATTGGAAATATTATTAAACTTTTAACAAATAAGAGCTATATTGCATTTTCTAACTGTGGTAAGTTGGCAAAATTATAAAACGAGTTGGCAAATATTGAAATTTGACTTGGCAATTTAAGGTTCTCTCCCCCACCAATAAAAAGTCTTAGCGATGGCACTGCATCCTATGAATGTTAATACTGCATCTTGCTATTTTTGAAATACATGAAATGAAAGAATTTACTTATATCTTTCATTTCCAGTAAAAATTGTGTTTTAAAATCATATACATTTTAAGATATTAAATGTTGAAAATGGTCTCCTTTTTTTTTTTTTTTCTTTTTTTCCAGTTTTAAGAGTCCTGAGACCACTTAATTAAAAGTATATATATATATATTAATAAGATTATTTATGTTACTTAAAATAGCGGATTTATTTATTTATTTAGTTCTTTGCTTTTAATATATTGAAAAATACATTTTTTAAGTTGTGCACTTTACGAATGTCGCGAGATATATTTGAAATTTTTGTCTCCTCTCCCCGAAAAATAAATAAATCCAAATAAAATAAATAAACACAGTGACTATTTCTACGACAGTAAGTAATGCGCTCCCATTGCTGCGAATTCAAATACAGTGCTTCCACACGGTACGTTTTTGAATGAGTCTTTTTTCAAACGGAAACATTCTTTTTAGATTTTCCTTGAAAATTTTGTGGAAAACTAACTCGAAAGTTATTTCTTCTGCAAATGCTGTAAAAACTACCTCGAAAAATATTCTCCGCCATTACTAATATTTAAAAAAAAGTGGGGGGGGGGGGGGGGTTAGTGGGAGTTCTGCAAAAACCACGGGAAAAAAAATCATCATGATATATGTCGAAATGTCACCAATTCGAATTACGTCAAAAATAAAAACACATATATGAAGACGTATGTATAAGCGTATTATCTTTGAATAATAATAAAATTTACCATATCATAATTGAGCTATTTCAATATTAATAATAATATGATGATGATGATAATAATAATAATAAAACGGTCAGCTTAATCTAAAATGAATAAGTAAACAATTAACGGATCTTTCCTTGGATGGCTAAAAGAAAAGATAAATGAAAGATAAAACATACTATGTCATAAATAATGATGGGAAAAAAGTAGATTATAACGAAAGCATACACTACACTTTCTCAGCGGAATATTCTCGCATACCTGTCAAAATCAACTACCAAAGAAAAAGCGATCTGCGATTCGACAGTTTGGATCAATAACATGTATCTTTAGATCCATCCTTCAACTTTCGTCAGTCGATCTGCTCTATAAATTGCCCACTATGTCCGTCAAACTTCCCGCCGTTGCTGAAAAATGTCAATAAAATTTGACGTCGGCCTGCACAAAAAGAACAGAACACGCCATTCTGAAAGCTCGGTTTGATTTCACGCTGAGAGATAGATGGTTTTTGAAATGAGCGTACCAAAAATAAAATGATTGGGTGTACCAAGGAGTTTTAGTGCTGCCACCTAGAGGATTACATATTAAATATCTTAATAAATTGGATAACATGGATAATTGAAGACATTTTTGTATTTTCATTTGCAGATTTATTCTGAATTTAATAATAGCATTAGTATTATGACTCTGATAAATATATAGCATAGTTAATAAAGTTCTTTGATCTGGTAAAGGGGGGAAATGTACTAATATGTTCATTTTAACCCCTTCGCGACGAGCGTCCTGTACACATTTTTTTTTTTTTAATCTTTTAGCACCAATAAATAAAAATAATATTTAAATAAGTTATTCACAAAACTTCAGTAATTAAAAGGTGAAAATTACTATTTAAAATAACTATTAGAAAATTTGAGAATGTTACGCAACTTATACGTCACACGATGCTCGTGACGAAAGGCTAAAAGTTAAGAGTAATTGCTGTTGTCTAATTTAAAACTTGATAATAAAAATGTTTAGTTAATATGAACCTTATTGATATAAACAATTTCACTATGTATGTACAAGCACTACGCTATTTTGCAACAAAGGTATATTCTCCATCTCCAACAAAAAGTTTGCTTGAAATCTCTTTTTATCTACAATATAAATCTCTAGATGGCAGCACCATAAAATTGAAATTGGTGTGTTGTGTTTATTTTTTAGTTCCCATTTATTGAAATATCAGTGATTTCATTAATTAGATCTAATTACATTAAATTGTAAAATATTAGGCAAGCTAGATTTAATTATTAGCCATTAATTTTCATTTCTGTCGAATTAATTTTAATTATTTCGTCCCTGAATATAAATAATAATGTTTCAGACCACAAATCCATAATTATTTCAGTATAAAGAGTTTTACTATTAAAAATTATGTTTTTCTCTAAAGAGGATTGCGGTATTTAGTTACATATTTCTGTTTGTACAAGGAACCCTTCTACTAACAGGGTTTGTTTCTTACCAAAAACTGTTCTAAGAAACGGTCAATTTCACGAAAAACGAAACAATTACAATGCTGTTTTGTTATTGCACGACGTAAAAAAGTCTATTCATAGTGGTATGTTGCATTCTAGAAAATTATTATTATTATTATTATTTAAAGGCAATTCAAGATTGTTATCATCTGACAGATCCACAAAGTCCGCTTTATTTTTAAATGCACTAAATTTTCGAAAATTCTAAGAAATTAAATAGCGTTTTATTTATTTTCTATAAAGGGAAAGAACTTTTTAGAAAACGTTGTCATTTTAAACTTTGATTTGTCGAAAAAAAAGGGCTGTTATATCAATGTTTTAATTGACCCATTTTTTTTTTTTTTTTTAGTAACAATACTTCCCAACAACTTTTTGATAGTTTTTTACAATATTTGCAATAGAAATAAACCACGAAGATTATTATTCGGAAATACTGGTATTCAAAACTGGGGCCAGTGTGAGCCTATATTTTATGTATCAAATCTCGATCATGGAAAGGGAACTTACCAACGGATTTCGAAGATAACGTCACTGCTAATGCTACATCGATTCAGGTTTTCTTCTTTCTGATAGTGAACTACCATGTAAGCCTAAGGGAAAATTTAATTAGATAATTACTCCTTGCTTAATATAATTGTCGAAATATGGTTTTCACCAGAAAGCAGACATCCCATGTTGACACAGCGCAACTTTATGAAATGGCTTTTTAAAGTTTAAGTATTTTAAAAATATAAAAAGCTTTGAAATGTCAACTTGAGGGAAAATTTCAGATTTCATTGTCTTTTAAAATCATCATCTCCTCTGAGTATTACTTAAAATTTAAGAAGCCATTTCTTAAAAACACACTGCGTTGGCATCGTATGTCTGCTTTCTGATGATGAAAATCATATTTCTATAATTATATTAAGTAATGAGAAATTACTTAATTAAAATTTCCCATAGGTTAACATGGGATTTAACGTGGAGAAGAAAGCTGACCTGAACGTCTGAATTCCCATATAAAAGCATTATGGCGTAAAAAAAAAAAAAAATGCTCTGTATTTTTCGACCGAATGAACTAAATTTGAACAAAAACTATACAGCTAATTCCGGATACCTCGCCAACATTACCTACCTAATTACAGACTAATCAGATGCTTTTTTGTGGCGTTTATTGCGAGGCATATACACAGACGCCAGAAAATGTGGGGTCTCCACCAGAAAGCCTCATTTGACATTTCAGCAATTATATGATAATTTTTTGTGCGCTTTGTTTTAAAATTTTCAGAAAGCATTGTTCTTTCATGTATACTTTTTCAAAATTTCAGATTTTTTGATTAACACTCGTATGGTCTCCCATGCCGAGAAAAATAATACAAAGAAAAGATAAAAAGATGGTCAAAAGAAAAGAGTGTTGTCGTGTTTTATAATTACTCCAAACTATTTACCAGAGTCTGATTCCAAAGCCACGTTACTTGGCAATTTTGAGGTCTAATTATTATGTAAAAAAGAAAAAGGATCGACCGTTGCATTAGAGGAGAATTCTTTGCATTGATTACGAATACGACCTTAGCACGCCGCGCTTGGCATATTTTACTTCTGTCTTTAGACAAAGAAATTTAAAACACTAGTAAAATTTGAGTAATATTAATATGAAATACTTTATTTCATTATATATGTAATACTAAAGTTCTATCATCTACTTATATATATATATATATATATATTATAATGCAAATGGGAATTTCGTTCCGGGATCTTATAACTCGAGTTCTGGTGAATAGATTTTGGTGGGACTTGCATTGTTAGTTAGATAATTTTTCAGGAAAGGTATTTAGTACGTAACATATTGTTTTACGTTGCTTAGTTATAGAATTATGGGCGAAAGTTCTACAATCAGATGAACACAATTATGAAAGATTACCTTTTGCAAAAGATTCTGCTGAATGAATTTCGATGAAAGTTGCACTGATAGTTAGATAAGTTTTCTGGGAAGGTGTTAGAATACAACATATACCCTTCTAAATTTATTGGTGATATAATTACTGGTAAAATTTCTATAAGCCGGTGAACGATTAGCCTCTTTAAATAGTTGTCCTTTAAAATTCACCGATATATTTCGTTTGATTCAAGGCTTATTCGGAGAAGCCGACCAGCCTATATAGCGGGCGAAACCCAGTGGTGTAGTCGTAAAAAAAGCAGAGGGCATACGCTCTAAGCAGAGGGAATACGCTCAAGGCAGAGGGTATACCCTACAGTGTATATACTACAGCTTTTTTAAGAAACAGAGGGTATACGGTGTTCCTTAAAAAAATCCAGAAGGTATACGGCGTATACCACCGTATATACCCTCCACTACATCCCTGGCGAAACCTATTAGTAAAATAATAAAATATCATTAAAGTAAAGCCACATTTCAATAACTGTACTTCCCCCGCCCCTTCCTAACCTTGCAGAAAATAAAAAAATAAATTACAGGTTTAATTTTTTTAACTCGACTTCTATAAGAAGAAAAACTTCAAAAAATGGAATACATATTTTATCCGTGTCTTATGTCGGCCAAATCATTTTCAATTAAAAGTAAATTTTAATAAACATCCTGTGCAGTCACGAATGAGCTGGAATCCATCACGATCTCACAAAATCGAAACGAAAAAAAAAAAAAAAAAAAAAGATAGAAAAAGGTAGAAAAAAAAGAAGAAAATCCTAGGTGAAAGACTTGATGGGACGTTTACCAGAAGTGTTTGACATCGTAAAAATTATGGAGTTTTAGGAGTGACGACTTCGTGTACCACACATCATTAACTCCAGTCATGAAAATTAATGATATTTATGCCTAAGACTGTTTATCATAATTAACCAGTCACAATTCATCGCGGGTAGGAACACTAAAAAGACCGCGATGACTTCATGTGTAAATCACTTATTAAATTAATCATTATTAAAAATAAACTGATGGTCTAGCTTTCTTCACAACGAAACTGGAAAAACAAAAATCTCAAATTCTTCCTACATTAGTTGAAAAACGTTTATTTTTCTATTTCCCTTCTTGTCGGTATGCGTGATGGCTTATCCAGTAACATCATTTCAAGTTGGGCAGTGGAGTCCGGAATCAGTGCCCTGGATGAGGAGAGTTTTAGGGTTGTTACATATTTTATTTTATTTTTTAAACATTTCATTAAAAATATATGCATTTATAATGCAAGGGAATTTCAATCAATATTAATAACTAAAACTTCTTTTTACATTTATTATTATCATCACTATAAAAATAATAATATAAAAACCAATAGGCATATTTTTATCGAACTTTTCAGTTTTGATTTGTCCATTTTGTTTCAAATTACGGAAAATTCAGTAATCTAAGCTATAAGGGAACTAAAATTCTCAAATCTAAGCAGTGCTTCAATGAAATTGTATTGCCAGTAGAGTCCTGCATAGGTTCGGATTATCCGCTTTCAACCGCACCCGGTTAGGGTCGGCGCTAGAGTCCTGCGCGGGTCGGGTTCTACCCGACCCGAACACGCAAATTCCATTTTAAGTCAAACCGCAACCCGACCCGAACCCGCAAAAATAATTTTCGGCAATCCGCACCCCGACCCGAACCCGCAAAAATAATTTCAGGCAACCCGCAACCCGACCCGAACCCGAGGTATATCAACCCGCACCCGACCCGACCCCGCAATATTTCAACCCGCAACCCGACCCGAACCCGCAATGTAAGGAAAGCAAATCATGTTTTAATACCATTATGAAAAATAATCCAAATTTGTAATCTCTAATAGAGGTCTGCACCGTTACGGCCCGCGGGTCGCGGAGGGACGGCAAAATTTCAAACTGGCCAGGCCGCTTTATTAGAGCAGTTTTTTCAACGGGCCGGGCTGATAAACAAAATAAACGGGCTGAGCTGGCATAAAAATTGAACGGCCGATAACTACAATTAAGCGGTTCTACCGGCCCGATATAAATATTTAGATGAAGCCGATAAAATTATAAACGGCCGTGCCGGGCCAGGGCCGAACTTTTAAGTTTTACACGGGGCGGGCTGGGCCTGTAAATTCCGGCCCGTGCAGACCTCTAATTCTCTAATACCATTTTTGTGTTTTACATAGAAGAATGAACAAATCTATATTCTTTAATATTCAACTATAGTAAAACCTCTGACCCGACCCCATGCAGGTTTCTAAATGGTATAAAACTAAAAGTCTAATCTTTAAATATGCTTTAAAATTAGTTGCGGTTTTAAAAGTTCCACTTATAACGATACACCTTGTTTTACACAAGTAGCCATCTGCCTTTAGTTTATCAGCAGTTATTATTTCGAAAATTTTCCCGTCTAACATAGTGCATCGCATATGAGACACAATTAGTAAATGATTCACTCTATAAGTTAAACAGGAAGGACCATTTAGAGTTTTGCTGCGTATTGTATTTTTAAGATGCGGTAAAAATATTATGCAGTTTGTTATTTCGAAGACTCCTGAAAGGATGACTAAAGACAAAACAGACAGGTTTTGCTTTTGTGAAACTTTTATCAGCGGTTTATACAGGCTTTTAACAGGAAAAAATATTTTCCACATTCTTTTAAAAAAGCGGGTCAACCCGAACCCGACCCGCAAGAGACCATACCAACCCGAAACCGACCCGAACCCGAAACAATAAAAGCCAACCCGACCCGCACCAAAAGAAATTAGAGTCAACCCGACCCTCAACGGGAAAATATAGCTCCAACCCGACCCGATGCAGGACTCTAGTCGGCGCTATATTTTTCCGTTGCGGGTCGGTTTGATTTGCATTGTTTCGAGTTCGGGTTGGGTTTTGACTCTTGCAGGTCGGATTCAAGTTGACCCGATTTTTCAAAAGAATGTCCAAAATATTTTTTTATACGTTAAAAATCTATATACAGTAAGTAAGACCTCCATAATGGGCTCTCCCGGAAAACAGACACTTCTGTTCAGCGAACACTTTTCAATTCATGAATCGATTATATATTTGTACGCTTTTACCTCTGAATAGTGGACCCTCACAATCTACACACACGTAATATGTGTATGTGTGGCATAAACTATCACAAATACAATATATGTGTTTTTGTGTCTATCAAAAATGAAATGTTGGTAATATTTTTATAATTCTGAGCGAAGAAAAAAAATTTCTTAACTTTACCGTAGAAAGAATAATCTGTGATTATATTTCTTATATAAATTTTATTTTTCAAGCAGTAAATTGAATACATATTTAAAAATTTTCCGCCATATCTTTAAGGGTGGGTATTTGAAAGGCATGTTTTAATGCACAACATCATTCTACTCTACACTCTAAATAAAACGGAGTGACTATTCACCCCGGAGGAGTAAATATAGTCACTCTATCGCAGAGTCAAAATACAGTGAAACATCCCTGTGCGACCACCTCCCTGAACGACCATTTTTTTCATGGAACGAAATTTATTCCCATGGGCTCAATACTAATTTTACCTCCATTCAGAGGCCATCTCAATTGAACTCCTCCCTCCATAAGCGAACCATTTCTTTGAGGAAAGTTAAACAATTTCTGTTTTATCCTGATCGCTTCACGAAGGTTTTATTAGAAAAATAATTCCGGAGAGCGCATTATTCATCAAACTTCTAAACTAAGTTTAGGTTTTTTTTTTATTATTTTATTATTATTCCGGTATCTTGTAAGTGTTTAAGCCCCTTTGTGTCTTTTTAGGTAATGACTTTAACTCTGATGACCAATTAAGAATGACGGTCAATAAACTCCCCTGCCCTATTCTGTCAGGAAACTCTTAAAGAAATAGATAAATTAATGAAATCGTCATTATTAGTTTCTGTCCAAAAAATTGCATTTATTTACTGAACTTCGAAAGGACTTGGAAATAAAAGTTATAAAAGAAAAAAACGTAAAATCAAAGCAAACGTCAATGCATTCATTTTTTATACTCTGCAGTAATTATGCAATTAACTTTTGTTTTGACACTTAAATTTTTATATTTTTTCCTAATGGGAAAAATAAATTTTAGTAACATTAATTGTTGCCTTTTTTTAACAATTAAAATCTAGATTTAAACATGACCTCCATTAAGAGACTACCTCTCGGTGATACGGAGCGACCAATTTTTATTGGAACGGAACGCGGTCGCTTTAGGGAGGTTTTACTGTATGTCCAACCTCTTTAGAGTGACTATTCACTCTGAGCAAAAGTGAAATCTTGACTCTCTCAAAGAGTGAATATTCCCTCTAAACAGGGGGTGCATAGTCACTCTTTCAGAGGAGTGACTATTGAGAATTAAAACGGCCTATAGAGACGCTGCTCGCAGCCTTTGGTACAGGAAAATTGTCCCTTTAATTTCCCTTTAAGTAATGGTAAAGTGCCATTGAAATAATTCTTTATTGTAAATGCATTTGAAAGTTTTAGATATTCAAATTCGAATAACTTTTACTTTGTCATATAAGACAGAACACAAATGTCACAGGAAATCTGAAATTGTGCAAAAGAATAATCATTCTGAACAAATTTAAAATACATGTACTGCAATGCGCTTGCATTACACTATCCTGAAGCGAGAAGTTACATCTTTTCTCCACCAGATGGTGTATTCGAGCGCTTGAATCCACAATTCACTCTTGCTAAAGGAGTGAGTTTTTCACTCCTGGTAGGAGTGAATAGTCACTTTTCCATAGGACTGAATTCTTTTTTTAATGTTGCTTTTATGGGCATTTTAAAAGGGTCATATCTGTTAGAGCATGCAATGAAAATAGATATAAGCGTGGTAAAGATTGGAATAAAAAACTTTATTAGCAATATTTATTTAATTCATATTTTGTAACACTAATTGAACTTTTAAGGATAAATTCAATTAAAGTTACATATGAATTAAATTAGATTACTAACAGAAATAAACTAAAATATTTTATTCCAATCTTATCCCTTGTTTGCTTTCATTGCATCAGGCCTAATAATGCATCAGGCCTAAATATATGATAGTTTTGAAATGCTCATAAGGACAAGTAATTAACCGAAATCTTAATCAGTTAATATTATTTCTTTCTTTTTATATTATTTCTTTAGATACCCATTAAGTTGTATTTAGTATTTTAATTATTCCCGTGGTGTACGTTAACTGTGTTCTTTTTCTCATCTGTAATACAAGTTTTAAATATTTAGATCTCAGTACGTATATATTCATTGCTAATGAATTTAAATCTAATCAAACGTTATTGTTTACTATATTTTAGTTACTTTTAAAGTTTTATTAATAACTGTATAATTGTCTGAGCGAAGCGAAGGCTAATACTCAGCGAAATATTACTGTCCGGACACATTACAGCTACGATGGATATTAACGTCATGTCCTACTAAAAAAAAAGCCTAATAAAAACCTTTCGTCAAGCATAACTCAAAAAATATTTGTCGGATTTCGTTTCTGATTGCACCAGAACGTACCTATGAGGGCCACCTACTGAATGCACCTATTATGAAAAATAAGTTCCAAACTGTTTAAAAATTATATTAAAAAAACTGATAAAAAAGCACAATTTATCTGCATACGTCACAGAAATTTGGTGTGCGTCACTTTCACCTGTGGATGTTTTCGTGGACAACTGGTTTAAACACATAGAGCAAATAAAAAAAAAATACGCATGCAGTAATATTGAATAGATCAGTTTCAACCACGTAATCACAAACCTTGCAACAACCCGTGGCAACCAGTTTTGGTGGGCAAACAAATAATAATACAGTACTCCGTACCACGGCGACCGTTTTTAGCCTGTTGTATGACATACAATTGTGGATGATTAAAACAAAAGACACGAGTGTTTATTGCTCCGGGAGGTTATCTTTCTCTGGATGTCTGTCTGTCTATCATACAGCATGCAATTTTCTTGTAAAGGATGATATTATTATGCAGTAAAACCTCCATAACGGACACACCGATTAGTGGACACCTCTATTTAGCGGGCATTTTTTCGATTACCGACCCTTAAATAACTGTACATTTTTTATTCTCAGTAGCGGACACCTCCAAATAGAGGAAAAATTCTGCATTCTCGAGGTGTCCGCTATTCAGAGGTTTTACTGTATATATTATTGATAGTTATTTTACAGTGCCGCACAAAAAAATAAGAACGAATGAAACGAATATAAACTAAATTCGGGATTGGTAGATCGCTGATGGTAATGTAATTTTAGGATGTTGTTACAGTCATCCGCAGCATGTTTTTTAGAGTTTCGTTCATCTAACAAAACCCTACCTGTCTCACTTCTTTGTCTGTCTGTCCGTCTGTCACAGAGCCCGTTCTCAGAAACTATATATGTCGGATACTTGAAAATTTGCATACTTATAGTTGAACACCACACATCAAACGGCAAATAATAAAATTTTGTAAAAGTCTTAATAGTTAACCCTCTGGGCTCTAACTTGTGTATTTTAAGCAATTTTTCTAACTCAGCCCCTAATTAAGTTAGAGACATGAAATTTTGCATACTTATAGCTAAACACCTCACATCAAACGACAAATAATAAAATTTTGAAAAAGGTCTAATATTTAACCCTCTGGGCTCTAACTTGTGTATTTTAAACAATTTTTCTAACTCAGCCTCTAATTAAGTTGGAGACATGAAATTTTGCATACTTATAGCTGAACACCTCACATCAAACGACAAATAATAAAATTTTGAAAAAGGTCTAATACTTAACCCTCTCGGCTCTAACTTGTGTATCTTAAACAATTTTTCTAACTCAGCTCCCAATTAAGTTGGAGACATGAAATTTTGCATACTTATAGTTGAACACCTCACATCAAACGACAAATAAGAAAATTTTGAAAAAATTTAATATTTAACCTCTAATATTTTGTCTCGCGCAATTTTTAAATTTAAACTTTTTTGCAATATTATTTTTTGTTCATTTTGCATAATAAGTGTAACGTAACGTAATTTCTTCTATTTCAGACTTCTAACGCATGTTAATGAATTTATTTTACAATATCCTTTCTCTTTTAAAATTCACATGTAAATATAGTTTTTATGGTGTAATTTCCAATAAGTGAATGCTTTTTATACCTAATTATTTAATTCTAATTTGAAGGGGTTTTTTCTGTTTATAATAGTAACGTGTAAATATTTTTTTTTATTTGAAGCAAACATTATTGTTTGCGCTTTTTATACAGTTGGCAACAGTCTAAATTAATACCATTTTCTAAAATATGTAAAAAATATCTGTCGAAATGCTGAATATTTGAATTTAAAATCGAAATAAAACCTCAAAAAATGAGTCAAATTAAAAAAATTAATAAAATCTGCACACAGGGATCTTCTATTGAATAAAATGATCTAAAAATGATTTAAATTCACATGTATAGTTTTTGCTCCTATAAAACTTTTTTAATGGAACGATTTTGTCCAACTTTAGCATTAAATATCTCTTAAAATAATTCTTCGATTTTAAAACTGTAGCATCATAAAACATCAGCGTGTTGATCAAACATTTCGCTATAATACCACTGATTTTCATGTTTTTGTATGCAATAATTTTCTTAATATTAACAAAGAAAGACCTCTGGTCACAAAAAATTCAAAACCGGCGGCGGCGGCGGTGAGAGCGTTAGTTACTTTTTTTAGAATAGAGAGATATGTAAAATTGAAAACTTGTCTATCTGTCTGTTTGTAATTCTATATAAATCCACAATTTGGAAGCCAAAATTGTGAAAAGATACGTACATGTGTATTAAAACATGGCCGAGGCAACTAAAGTAATCCGGAATCGAAATAATTTATAGTTAAATTTTAATTAATAAAAAACCACCAATTTAACAGCAATTTCTTATCAAATTTAAACATCTTTCGTTATAGCAGTTGCCGACAATTAAAAAACACAGTAAAATTATTAATACAACAATTAATTTTCTACTGTAAGATTTACACGTGAAAAATGAAAATGAAATAAATAGTTTTCCGAATTTAAAAAAAGGAGAATATTACGTCATAAATTTTCTATTGCAAGATATTCACGTGAAAAATGAAAATGAAATAAATAGTTTGACGAATTTAAATGAAAGTGAATATAACTTCATAACTTTTCTATTTCAAGGTTTCCACGTGAAAGAGGAAAATATTACGTCATATTGGAAATATGAAGGACGTGGTGGATATAGTATAACGTCATATGAGTGTGAAAAATGTATTGAAGCATGATAAAAACCCGATTAGGGAAATATTGGAGTATTTTAACATTATTGCTCTAATTATAAATTGAAATAAGTTCATTTATAGCTGTTATGTACATGTCTGTTATATACTTTTTTATATAGCGTTTTCATATGATTCATTCATACAACATTTCGACTGCTTTTTTTACTGTTTGTTTTGTGTTGTATGTTAAATTTTGATATTGATTTTTCAGAACAAACATCCTCCAAATTCTAAGCAACGCCGGGCACTTTAGCTTGTAACAGATAAATGGCTTTTGTATCTGTACATCTAATGCTAATATTATAAAGCGTTATAATATTATAAAGTGTATAATATTATTAATGCTTGTACGTTTGTGAGGTGTTATCTCTGAAACTACATAGCCAACTTGAAAAAATGTTGGTGGCCATCTCTGCTCCGAAAAAAGACTATTTTATGTCAGTGCAACAAACCTATACATCGCTGCAGGAGCAAAAAAAGTTCTAAAATTGCGATTTCTGCGATATTGATTGGGTTAGAAACTTTAAATTTGTTGCGGTTGTTACTTTTAAGATGTAAATACTCGTAATGAACGCTCACTAAAAGGTTCAATTTGACGTTTAAACGTAAAAATTTCTAGAAAGGTTCTAAACTATGATTTATTTGGAATACTGAAATTTTTGGGATACTGTTGGGGTTAGAAACTAGAACTTTGGCATGGTAGTAATTAATAAGATGTAAATGCTCGTTGTAGAACGAATTCTAAAAAATCGAAAGACTAAACAAAGCGGGAAAATATCTAAAGATGATCTAATTAACGAAGTACATGGAATTGTTAGGAATATAAACATGAAAATTGACATGGCTGTATTTATCATGACGTAAATTCTCGCAATAGAACAATTTCTAAAAATGTCGCTATATAAAACAGTGCAGAAACATAAAACTTTTGAAAATTTTCTATTTCTGTGTTACTGCTGAGCCCAAAATCTTGAAATTTTGCTTCGGGTTAGTTTTAAAATATACAATTGTCTCTATGAATGGTTTCTAAAAAATTTAAAATTTAAAAAGATGAAATTAACGGAAAGCGATCTCAATTACCATTAATTTGGAATTATTAGGAACAGCAACTTTAAATATTTCATAATGCTGCATTTCCTCCGCAAAACATGCAATTTAAATGCAACAAAACTGATAGATACCCACCTAGCATAAAATAAATTGTGTAAATATTGAATAAAGACCTTTATGAAACAGTGAGTAGTTTGCTCGAAAGTACTTGTTAAAGTGTTCCTTCTCTAGGCTTTTCTCTCTCTCGCCAAGGCCTCTAACAGTGCCGTTTTAAATGTGATATGAATTTTTTATCCGATTCATTTTTCTAGACATTTTATCATAAGGTCATATTCTCAATTATCATTAGCAGATTTTTTATATATTAACTTATTCTGATGAAATTTCATAATCGGGTTCATATTGGCGTATGTTAACTTGCATGATTTGCTGAATAAATATGTATGGATTTGTAAATTACTTCAAATAACACTTTGACAGCTCAAATGTTATGCAGACGATATATTCAGATCTTGTGTCATACTTTATGTTGTAATCATTGCCGATTTCTTTTATTTAATACATGCTAAATACAGCTCAACTTGTGCAGAATATGTTTGAAAACAAAACAATACAGCGTATGTAGTGGAGTGGCCAGCATACACTCATCATCAAAATCCAATCGAGCATATCTAAAACACACTCTAACGAAGCATTGCATGCCGCTGTTGATGTATTCGGTACTTTGATACTATATCAAATTTTGAGGAGAGCATTCCTTAAATGTTATCGACAACCTCATTGCATCCGTGGAAAACAGATATTGTACAATATTAACTATTCCGGGGGAGCACACACCATATAAAGTACAGTCCATTCATTTTAAACATTATTTAAAGTTACTGCAAATTGGTGCGGAGCGTCTGATTATGCTCTTGACATCATTTTATACATTTAAAATTCCGATATAAGTAATTTAGTGTTTCATTTTCTATAATACTTTTAATATATTGCGTACTTTCAATGTTATATCCATGCATGGCTGTCTTGAATGGTTTGATTTCCCATTTTTTTAAACAGTGTATACGAATTTATATATAAGATTTTGTAATTCTACGATTCGTTTATTTTCATCATTTCAATATATCGCAGTATATGGGCAATTAAAGATAACATCTCATTTTCTTTTCTTCCACATCATGTTATTATTAAATCTATGTTCTCAGCAATATCGCTCAGACTAATCCCTCTGAGGGAAGTCCTAGTAGGTGGATGTTATATGAACAACGTGTGATTTCATTTTAATTTTTGTTTTAAACATAAAATCTTATCTTCTTATAAGCAGACGATTTTAATCACTGATTACAAATTGCCAACTGAAAAAGTAAATAAATAAAAAAATGTCACAAAATCATTCAGAAGAAAAATGTACCCCATCTTCTAGCATGAAAGAAAAGAAAATAAGATTCTATTTAATTTTATTCATGTTAGATTAAAAGAAAATCTGCATTCTGGTTCATGATAAATGTTTTAGTTTGAGATTTTTTTTTAAAGAGATCATTATAAGTTAACTAAAAGGACAGGATATAGCTAATACACTTTGAAAATCATATTCATTGTAATTTTTAACTTTTCAAAACGACAAAGGAAATTACCATTTCTTTTTGTGTTATTAATTATGCATATGTGATATATTTATATATGAGTAAAACTCATATATTTTATTCCGTCTTATATGCATTCCAACCATATGACTCAATTTTGGGTGAGTGTTATTTTGTCATGAATTTTATTATTATTATAATTTAATTCACTAAGATGTTTGGGGGAAAGAAAATCTGTACTCAATATACATCTGGAATAATTTTTAAATATGTTTGACAATTAGCTAGCTTTAAACGTACTACAAGAAAACACCTTCGACACAGGTGTTGACCTATTACCAGAAAAGAACCTTATATTTTAGTGAAAATATATGCAAAAGAGTAGTTTGTGTTGGTGTATATGGTGGAGACAGTACATCAGTCTTGTTTAAAGCTACAAGAGGAGGATGCGTTCTCTTTTTAAATAATACACATATCCAGTATCATTATGCTAAATGAGTCTTTCATAAACTCTTGGGTGGCCCAAAGGTCGTCTAGGCGTGTTAAATGCTTTTGTGCGAAAATTAATTAATCTAACAGGAATGTTCATTAGCGTTGTTTTATTTTCAGATGATGTCAATGCTACATTCGACCGTTCCTACAGCAGGTACCGCTGTCGATTACACCCACCACCAGCATGCCCCGGCGGCCGTGGGGGTCACGGCACCCTCCGGTGACGAAAGCGCCTGGAATACAGCCGCCCGCGCTAACTTCAACGGCTGGACTGCCACGACCCAGCCGACAACCAATGCCGCCGGACCGACAGGATTAGCCGGGGATGGGACGTCTGCTTTCGCGGCAGCGGCCTCCGAACACCTGCCGCACGGCACTGGCGGTGATCCGTACGCTGCCTTCAACGGTATGGCCCACCATCAGTATCCGGACATCAAGCCACCATTTTATTACACTGGACAGTACCCGACGGGCATTAGAGGTTTGGCTCTATAGCCACACATTCGTTATATGAAAATCTGCAAAAGATTTTCGAGTTGATTGTTGAATTGTAAAAAAAAAAAGGCATAAGTTAAAATATGTGCTTTTGTTGTTTATAAAATGTTGTATTTATATGTATGATAAAACGGTATTTTCTCATTAGCCGCACACTTTGCAAACTTTGGGGCTTTTTTATCAACAAATTCTTTTTGTTTCTGGCGGAAAGAGTTTAGCATTACTGCAGATTAATCTTCTAAATTGAATTAATTTTTACCATTAGTAATAGTTATTCTAAATTGTTTGTATTATTGCAGATTAATCTTCTGTATCGGGTTGTAAACGTCAAACGTAAGGGAGACTGGCAAAAATTATATTATTTAAAACAAACGTGGAATGCCATTAAAGATGCAAGTTGCATTCGCTAAAATATGCCAACTACCGTGCAACTTGATTAAGGAAGATTAACCCATTTTCGGTTAAAACAGTAAATACAGTTTAGAATTTGTTTGTTTCCAACAAATACTCCGTAACGGAATTTCTAAACGAAATTAAAACTTAATCAGAATATAAAATAAAATGAATAAAACACGAGTTTAATATAGATATGTAATTGAACTGCGTGCTTAAACATAATACTGAACCATAGTCCGAGAAGCAGCGTCACATTTTTTCAACCAATTTTAGCGTCGATGATTTTGATAAGTATGGCGCAGATTAGATATTCAACTGCCAGCAAGTTGGCGCAACACCGGAGAAACGTTGCTATAGCAACATTGCACAGTTCAATACCCCGTTAAACGTATGGCAAACCTATTACTGCTTTTACCATGACTTGAAAGTATCACCAGTAATCGAGTTGCAATTTATTTAACATTCAGGCTATGCAATGTTGCCATGGCTACCCCTCCGCCATCGTTGATGTGCCAGATGACTGATAGCTACGTTATCTGCATCATCTAATCTGTCATATAGTATACCAAATTCATCGACACTAAAATTGGGTACGAAAATATATGACGCTTCCTCCCGCATTACCAGAATTAAAAAAAAAAAAAATGCGTTGCTATAAATTGGCGATTAACCGCTCGCGTGCGGTTAATGTGAAAATACCTATGTAAAACATGCTGGAAAATGTTTAGAAGCACGGAACCACGAAACGAAAGCGAGCCAAATAGCTGCCAAAATGTAATTTTAAGTATGATGTCTCGCTTACATTTAAGTTAAGATGATGCTAAAATATTCTTTAGTTCATAAAATTCACGAATTAGTGCTTCAGTTATTTGGCTTTAACTAAAATCAATTAAACACATATTTAATACATTTTGATTTAAATGAGTCCCCGAATAGTTTTGATAGCATATAAAAGTACAGTAAGGAATTCCACATATGCAGATAACATATAGCTATAATAACAAAAAATACACCTTTGATTTTTTTTTTTTTTTTAATGATTATATCGGGCGTTGTATCTTTAGTGTTTACATAAAAGTTGTTCACTCTTTATGGTCTTATTTAAAAGCTTTATCATAAAAAAAAATATATATATTTCATGCAATTAACTTAAGATTAGAAATATAATCTCTTTAGTTCATAAAATTCGCGAATTAGTGCTTCAGTTAGTTGACTTTAACAATACATCAATAAAACATATATACTTAATACATTTTGATTTAAACAAGTCTCCGAAAAGTTTTGATAGTAATATAAAAGTACAGTATAAAATTTTCAGAAATTTCACACATAACATAGCTATAACAAAAAATAGACCTTTGATTTTTTTTTTTTTTTTTTTTTAAGTGATTATTGAACGTTAAGTTTTTAGTGCTATACATAAAAGTTGCATTAAACACAACGTTAGTAACACAACTATAATTCTTTATGCCTTTGATGCATTTAAAAGTTATCATTAAAAAAAATCCTGATAAAATTAATTTAACTCATCCGTAAGCAGAAATATAATTTGGGATGGGTTGTAGATACTTTATCATGTTCCGAAAGCTTTATTTGTTGTACAAAACAAAAACATTTTTAAACAAATAATTTCCTTTCCAGTTTAAACTGTTCAGCTTTCCTGATGTTGAAAGGTACTGCAGTGGAAGATTTTAGTTCTTAAAAAATTCTACATTTATTTATGAGAGAAATTATATTGCCTTTGACGACATATTTAAAAGTTATATCGTGAAAAACAAAAAAATCCTAATAAAATTCATTTAACACATCGATAAGCAGAAATATAATTTGGGATGGGTTATGGATACTTTATCATCTTCCGAAGGCTTTATTTGTTGTACAAAATAAAAAAAAATTTAAACAAATAAATTATTTTCCAATTTGAACTGTTCAGCTTTCCTGATGGTGAAAGATACTGGAGTGGAAGATTTCAGTTCTTAAAAATTTCTATATTTATTTATGAGGCAAAATATATTGCCTTTGACGATGTATTTAAAAGTTATATCGTAAAAAACAAAAAATCCTAATAAAATTAATTTAACACATCGATAAGCAGAAATATAATTTGGGATGGGTTATGGATACTTTATCATCTTCCGAAGGCTTTATTTGTTGTACAAAATAAAAATATTTTTAAACATATAAATTCTTTTCCAATTTAAACTGTTCAGATTTCCTGATATTGAAATATACTGGAGCGGAAGATTTCAGTTCTTAAAAATTTCTATATTTATTTATGCAGCAAATTATATTGCTTTTGACGATATATTTAAGAGTTATATCGTGAAAAACAAAAAATTCCTAATAAAATTCATTTAACACATCGATAAGCAGAAATGTAATTTGGGATGGGTTATAGATACTTTAGCATCTTCCGAAAGCTTTGTTGTACAAAACAAAAATATTTTTAACAAATAAATTCTTTTCCAATTCAAACTGTTCAGCTTTCCTGATATTGAAAGACACTGTGAAGTGGAAGATTTCAATTCTTAAAAATTTCTATATTTATTTGTAAGGCAAATTATATTGCCTTTAACGGTATTTAAAATAAAAGTTATATCATAAAAATAAAATCCTAATAAAATTCATTTAATACATCGATAAGCATAAATATAATTTGGGATGTGTTATAGATACTTTATCTTCCGAAAACTTTATTTGTTGTGCAAAACAAAAATATTTTAAACAAATAAATTCTTTTCCAATTTAAACTGTTCAGCTTTCATGATGTTGAATAAGACATGCAGTGGAAGATTTCAATTTTTAAAAATTTCTATCTTTATCTGTGAGGCAAATTATATTTATACGTTTTCTAACTCCATAAAATATAATAAAAAGAATATTTTAAATGATTTGAATATAGTTGCAAATATTCAGCAAAAACCTTTATAAATACCATCAAGTGGGGTAACTTTGACCCAAATTTCTCTGTTTCATAGCATGTTCGGCATCTCCATTCTTTTATTTTATTTTAAAAATGAATATCATGTTAATTTTTTGCTTGCTAAGAACGTATGGAACCATACCATTATCATAAATTTGTCGATATTATTATTATTTTTATTATTTTCTTACCAAAAAGTGTTTTTGAAATTTTTGGACCAATGTCCTTTTGAATTGGGATAACATTGGTCTATGTGTTAAAACGAATGTTATAGGGCCTACAACAATTTTACCCTTTTGAAAAAGATGGGGGAGAGAGGGTAAGAAGTGTATACATGTAAAAAGACAGTAAATTAGCATATCTTTTAATAAAAAATTATTACAAAAGTCATAAATATTGAGTTACGTGGATTATCCAGGTCTGGGACTGAATACTGGTTTCTCTCAGACAGTAGTTTAGGTGGACTAATTTTTGCAACAATATTGTTCCATTCATACACTATGGAGTCCGGTCGCTGTGGACAACGCCAGCACTTTAACTTCTTTTCCATGCAGTCAACAACACAACTCTCCTTTGATTTTAAAGTAATCTTTTGGGATAGATAACATATACTTGTGCTACAGCGCCTAGAATACCTAGTGTGGAAATATGCTATCCAAACAGTGTTAAAAATTTGTATTCCTTAAATGTGCGTGTCACTACTGCTAAAATTTCAAGTGTCGATCGCAGCGACATCTGCGGAATTTTCATATTACTAGTATTACATTGTATATACTAGCAATTTCTTGCAGCTGTAGAAAATATCCTGCAGATGTCGCTGCGATCTCTATATTGCAGCAGAAAAAATTGCCAACGTTACAGTCATGTTTGTCAATAGCTTTCTTGTTTGGTTCAGTTGGAACCAATACACTGATTGAATCTTCAGCAAAATATTTGTTTGTATAAGCACAAGTCTATTTTCATAAGTATAACCCCCCCCCCCCCCCCAACCAAAAAAAAAAAAAAAAAACCCTCAAAAACACAAAATAAGAAAAAGCCCCCCTTTAAATATAACATTTTTATGCATCGACAGGAAGTATATACAGAAACTTAAATGATAATTAGTTGGGCCAAAGTTACTCCAACTAGAAAAAACACTTTTCGTTTTTTATCTCAGGAAAGACAACGCATAACCCCACATTAGGCCTTGATCTACACTAATGAGGTTATAACACGTATACTTACCAATGTCCAAATGAATTAATTTACAGCTTGATAGAGAAAAGTTGTAAGAGCAAAATTCTCACATTCTTCACACGTTTTTGATTGACTGGTGCTGCCACGGTGGAACCTGGGCGAATTACTTACAGCCTCTACCTAGTGCTGCCACCTATATTTTGAGATCAAAACTTTGTCGATAACTCATACGATGTAGAAAATATAGCAGATTTAATCTTTTTTTTTTCTTTTTTTTTGGGGGGGGGGGGGGGGGGTGCAAGGCCAAAGTTACCCCAATTGACGGTTGTGATTTTGTTCATTAATTTTAATAGACGAAATTTTTCTAGCACTTATTTAATGAATGTATACAACTCGCCTAATGTAATTTCAAAATTTCACAAAAATACTTTGAAAGGTTGTTTCATTAATTCCTAATTTAGTTTATAACGAATTAAACTTTGATAGCACATTGAAAAAAAATATATATAGAGAGAGAGAAACTGTTTCTCAATCCCGGAAAATATATTAGTTATATTTTCGTTCATGTGGCTTCTGATAGTTATATTATAACTTCTTCCGAGTTATTGTTATGCTCGTAAGGGGCAGAGCTAGTTTAAATGTAAAACAATATAAATAACTAAAAATAAAAGTTAAAGTAAAAATTTGAGACAAATAATCCTTTTAAAAACTTTATTCAATTAAGACATAAGCAATTGTGTATGTAAGAAACATCTATATAACTAGTGTTTTATAGCTGTTTTCAAATCTACTTTCTGTTACATTCACGCTGCCACTTTAATACGTAAATTCATAAATCTTGCACATATTCTTGTTCGGAAAAATAATTTTGGATAGCGTTTCTCATTTTTCTGTAAAGGACAATATGATCTTTCAGAAAATGTTGTCAAAGTTGGCATTTTGAGCCGCTTTTGGGAATAACGACAGTCATTTGTAAAGAAAACATATAATTGAGAAGCATTTAATTATAACTTGAGAAGAACTGCGTTTATAGGAAAATTAAAAACGCTATCCGATTCTTTAATTTGAAAAACTAATAAATTACATCTTTTTGCACAGAAAAAGTACTTTATGGATGCGTCAGAAAATCTTGCGTTGTATTATCAAATTCGATATCAGCTTTAAATTTCGATATTTCAGGGACAAACGTTCTCTCTAAAGAACAGCTTTATAATGCCTTATTCCATGAGAAATGATGTATAAAAAAAACACAAGTATTTTCATAAATTCTAGAATATAGCAATATAAATATTATATATATATATATATATATATATATATATATATATATATATATATATATATATATTCTGCTTATAAAACAGAAAACAACGAAACAATGTCAGTGTATCGAATTTAAATATTTCAACAAAACAGAATTTGAGATTTGTGAATGTTATTTAGATAATATGCATTTTTTTAAAAAATAAGAGAATAGTATATTTAATAAGGAATTCCCAAGTGGTAGGAATTTGTTAAATAGGTGAATTAAAATGTAGTGTTATTCATCTATTTTAAAAATCATAGTAACAAAGCCTTATTTATTCATTTCCGTGTTCAATCTTTTGAAAGGAAAATGACATAGTGCCTGAATGTTATGCCTTAATATACAGGATGTACACTCTCAACGATGTCCAATGGCTAATTCCTAAACCGTTAGGCATATAGACGTATAGTTCTAATTGCAAAAATGTTTTAAATGAGATAAAGAAGTATTTTAAAAGCGATTTTTGTCAATAAAAACATTTCTTAAAAAATTACGAAATTAAAATTTTTATACGGTCCCCCGATCCTATAAGTTATACTTAGTAAAAATATCCTATTACACTAAGAAGAAAAAAAAAGTCCCAATCTTCTACGATTGAAACTGACCGAATAATAACTGTTTAAAATTGAAGCACCTTTTTTGCTGCAAAATAGGAGTTATTCACAAATTTACTAGAAATATAAATAGTTTAGAGTAAAATTAACATTACAATATAAATTTGAAATCCATTTTCCTTCTGACATATTAAAGAAAAATATACAACTTGTACTAGAAATATAAGCTAAAAAACAATTGAATTTTTGTTAAATGAAATGATGAAAAGCAACAGTCGCAATTCGTTACAAAATGATACATATTTTAAAATGTATCATTTTGTATTATCTAATCTAAAACTCAATTGATAAAAATGAAAGTTATAACGAATCCCTTCGGTTGCATGCAGAAATGTACACGTGAAATAAATCCTTCTAATACGTTATGTATACTTTGTGTACGACCGCAACTCATCTGTGTTCATATGCAGAAAATTGGCATACGTCATACAATTCAAAGTTTCATGACTCGGCCAATTTTAGTGTTACATGAATGGGACTTTTTTTTTGCTTTTGTCTTACCTGTCAGTGTAATAGAAAATTTTTACTAAATATCACTTACAAGGTCGGGGGACTGTATAATAATTTAAATTTCGTAACTTTTAAAGTAATGTTTAAAGCGATCAAAACGACTTTTAAAAGGATTTTTTTACCTCATTTTTGTAAATAGAACTATATGTCTATGGCTTACAGTTTAAAAATTAGCCGTTGAACTCCCTTGAGAGTGGACATCCTGTATATGTGAAACTCATGTTGTTTAATCATACATTTTCTAAAAGTAAAAACCAAATGGGATATAAAAAATGCAATATATAAAAAAATTCCGTTATTTTACCCATATCATTTCAGTATTTTCACTGTTTTTTTAACAATGTAAAACATTAAGAATAAGAAAAACTTATATTTTTTATGATTGCTTACAAAGAAACTCCAGAGAATAAATGCATAATTTCTAAGATTTACCTGGAAAAAGGGAAAGGTTCCGTCCAAAACTAATAAAACTTTGATAGACATTTATCTAAGGAACAATAGACAATCGAACCTGCATAAGAGCGAACTCAAACAGCCTCGATCAAAGAAAGTTTCTTATTCATATGGTTTTCTCAGTTATCCAGGATCAACGAATGCTTGTCTCATAGACTGGAGGCGGCGGCACAGACAATCGTCCCATCGAGTTGGAAGCTGAAATTCCAGGATTAGACAGAACTCGATTAGCATTCTCGAACTCGATTTCAGTGGTTCACTCGTAGGTTTATCAATGTGTTTTCCAGCACCCAAAGGTATGAAAACATGGAGGACTGGGGGCCGGAAAACATAATGGTAAACCTACGAGTCAACCACTAAAATCATATTTGCAGGTGTTTTCCACCGATCTATGACTTGGTAGACCAGTTGCATTTTAATATGCGAATCGAGTTTTAACTAATTCTGGAATTTCAGCCTCCAACTCGATGAGGCGATTGTCTGTGTCGACGGTCTATCACTAACAGAGGTTTTCAAATGACGCATATTAAGCCATCCAAACTGGCTGCTTTCTGACACATTTTTTATTTCCTTTTTGTTCACAAACGTATCGAATTGGCAGGTGCACTTATTAAGAAACTGTGTTATAGAACTGTTTTTTACGTGGATTTTTTTGGCACAGGCACGCAATTTTTCAGAAAATGCTGTCGAAGTTAACATTTTGAACCGAATTTCTTGACGCGGCAGAGCAAGAAAGGGGAAAACTAATCACTGAGAAAATAATAGCTTACAACTCCAAGATGTAATTCATTTATCGTAAAATTTCAAAAACTGTTCGATTACAAATCATTTCAGTAATCATTCCTGCAAGTATTATGGTGCTTTTATGTTTAAAAAAGTTATAAAATATGTCAGAAAGTTCTGCGTTAAAGCGGAATTTTTTTTTTCTATTTTGAGAACCTTCTTAAGGATGTATAATGTCCCGCCATGACATTGCCCACCTTTAAAAGTAAACGTCTTATCCCGAAGGCATTTGAAGAATAATCCAGTCCCGTCGACATTAAAAATGTTATGTGCAGAGTAATCACATAATATTATTGGTAAAAGCCTTCAATCCACTGAGAACATATATTGATGTCTACAGCATTATTTTCGCCGAAGATTTTTTTTTCTCCCTTAAACCCACCAACCATGCAACCGTTATTTCAACAAAAATTATTAATCTTTAGCCTATTTGTAAAATCTTGGGCCCTTTGATTGACAACATCTCCTTGTTTTTGATTATTCTATGAAAACATGATTATTCCATATCGGCACATTAAACTTTAAGCAAAGTTCTTCACATGTCTTGAGTCTTGACACTATCAAAGTCGCGAATTACCTTCAAGAATTAACTTTATCTTTTCTTTCTCACTAATTTTTAAAGACTTCTTACTATTAGGCATTTTGATCAATATACGACATAAACTTAAGTTCCAGTGCTAATGGAACTATATAACTTACGCGGGACTGTCAGAGAGACGCGGGCTAATTTTCTTCAGTTTTCAGGTTGTGGTTGCTAGTTTCTGTTCACTCTGTAACGTGTAAAGGGTTTCTACAAGATTTATTGATAAAGTTTTGTAAAATTTTCCTTCACCCGGAAGTTTTCCAGTGCTTCTAAGTAACGTAGTTGTATCGGTTTGGTCTCAGTTACAGAGGTTATATATGTAGTTACCTCAGTTATGGAGATAATGAACGATCTGTAGGGGAAAAGATGTCATGTAAACAAAGAGTTTTTTTTTGTAATTTATTTATTTATTTAATTCTTTCTTAGTGGCATAATGTTTGAATGTTAATAGGTGATACTAGACTGTACCAGAAAAGAATATTAACATTTCATTATTAAATATTAGAAATTATTTTCATCATTAAAACAATTAAATATAAAATATACTGTCTCATATCTTCAATACTAAATAGAATATTAGTATTTTAGTTTTACCATACGATACACCTCATAATACTTTCATCCATAAAATAAAAACAATTTTCGAGAAAACGTATCATAATATGTTCTTAAGGTCTTCAATTCTCACTTAATACAAAGGGAAATAATCTCAATTAAAGATGCTTGAAGTATCACTAACAGAGATTTTTTGCGGTAAAAATGCAAGGACGGAAGTTGTAGTCACCGTAATAGAAGTTTCTCCCTTATCTAGGTTCGACTGTATGTGTATTAAAACTTAACGTTTTTGGAGTATGGGTGAAAATTTATTTTATTAGTGCAGTATTTCCTCTGAAGTTAATCCTCATTGAAAGCAAATAAATAAATAAAACTAATAATCCAGAGACATGAAAATATATTGTATTTTTATAAACTTGGCCTAAAATCCAATGCTTTTTTTAAGACTACATTAAATAAATTAATAAAGCAACGAATACAATTCCGTCCAATTTTAACACAGCCGAAGATTTTGAATAAAATAGATTTATATTCAAACTATGATACCTGTTTGGAAAACCTGAATTGGAAATCAATAATAAATAAAAAGAGTTCTATTTTTATAATAAGTGGACATTGTATGTTTTTTATTTTTTTTTTCTGCACAGTAAACTCTGTTTAAGGCGAACTCTGTGTAAGACGGAAATCTGCCTAACTCAAAAATATTTTCAAGTCCCAACGAATCCATAGAAATACAACAAGGGAGCGAAATGCTATCTATGACGGAAAGTTTTCTCGGTCTTGATCGATTCCGCCTTAGACGGAGTTTACTGCTTATCTCAAACACAGTACAGATTTTAAATTTTTGAATGTTTAAAGTTCACCGTATTCATTATCAAATGATCTAAATTATTTTTTTTCCGATTTCACAGATTTTTTTTTTTTAAACAAATTTTCTTTGAAATTGTCTAGTTTTTAAAAATTGTACTGCATGCCTTAATATTAAGATTTGAGTATGTTTTAATAAAAACACATTTTACCCGTTTCAAAATATTGATGTGTCAGTTTTATGAATATTTAAAAGTTTGTATTGATTTATAGAAATTTTAGTTGATCATGTGTTTTAGATTTTTTGTGCAATTTGTATATAAATTGAAATAAAATTTGATTTTATTGATTTTATTAGCTTGTTCTTCATTAATAACCATACATAGCAATCATGCTATTAACTGAGGATTATTACAAGAATATAAATAATTTACTCCTATAGTTATGCGTAACTTGAAAGGCCAAACAAACAAGAAAAAAATATTTATAGAGTGATTTACAGAATCTATGCATAATATATGTTGTAAATAACAACAGGAAAGAAAAATAATGTACCATGCATAGATTATGAAACACTTTACAACATTCATCAGATCAGAATTTTAGATCAGGCAGTGGACTTTCAAAAAATATTTATCATTATTTATTTTATCCGAACTGAACAAAAAATTCCTCAAAGAAGTGCTCTGTACCATGATTTGGATAAATATCTGTGGGAAACTTACTAAAAAAAAAAAAAAAAAAAAAAAAGCTTTAAAATTAATTAGGGAGGGGGGGGGGGGGGGGAGGATATTAAAGTGATCTACTAAAAAAAAAAACTTTTTATAAGTAAAAAAAAAAAAAAGTTGAAAGTTGTGGCTAAAAAATAGTGTGATATCAAATTTCCAAGCTTATATTATGGTACTTATTTAACATTTTCCATTAAAAATTTACCATATGTAAGTCGAGTAACTAAGTATGCGTTGATAGAAAGCCTTTTCTTCTTTACTAAATACATCATAACGTGTTTCTGAAAATTAATTTTTTTTTAAATTATGCATGATGGGCTTGGCGGCCATCTTTCCATATTTTACACAAATTTCTAAGCACACAAGTTCGTTGTTAAGATCGGAAGTTCGAAATTGTTGCTAAAGTAAACATTTTATTCTTTTAATTTATGGAAATGAGTACCTAGAAGTTTGTATCTTAAAATAAAGCTAGTTTCATCTTATGATTCTTTTTTTTCGGAGGGGGGTTAATTAACTAGTTAAAGCAGTAAAAATCAATTCGTTTTTTCAAAATAAAAAACTTTCTTAATTTATCTGTCTGTAGCTAAAACTAGAAGTTCGAAATTCTTAATAATGCAAACATATTACGAGCTTGAGTGCTTAAAAATTTGTGTAAAATATGGAAAGATGGCCGCCAAGCCCATCATGCATAATCTAAAAAAAATTAATTTTCAGAAACACGTTATGATGTATTTAGTAAAGAAGAAAAGTCTTTCTATCAACGCATACTTAGGTACTCGACTTGCATATGGTACATTTTTAATGGAAAATGTTAAATAAGTACCATAATACAGGGTGTCCGGTCTCAACGGTGTCCAATGGCTAATTCCTAAACCGTTAGTCATAGACATATAGTTCCAATTACAAAAATGTTTAAAATCAGGTAAAGAAATATTTTAAAAGCGATTTGGTTTAATAAAAACATTTCTTAAAAAATTACGAAATTAAAATTTTTATACGGTCCCCCGGTCCTATAAGTTATATTTAGTAAAATTTTCCTATTACACAGACAAGTAAGACAAAAAAAGTCCCATTCATATAATGCTAAAATCGAGTGAGTTATGAAACTTTAAAAATGCACGACTTATGCCACTTTTCTGCTCTGAAAACAAATGAGTTCGGCTTGGCTTTGAGAGACCACATACCAAGTGCGAAGATCTTATTTCATGTGTATCTGCGCTTTGAAAATATCGTACAAGTATTACGATTAAGATAAAATTTATTAAGTTTCAGATTAGCTAAAATGACATATGATTTATTGTGTCAGGATTTGAGGCTGTTCCTTTTATGATTTCTTTTAACAAATATGCTATTTTTTTAAGTTTTTATGTTACTTCAACGATCTTATGTATGCTTTTCCGGTTCAAAATTTTGTACTCGGACTTTAACTCACTTTTAAATATCGATCGAGATTACATTTTACATACTGGCGCAAATCCAATAACAATCTAATATTATTATGATTTTCCGTGGTTACCATTTATACTTATTTTACAGGATAACACAAAAAATTTTGGATAGATTACCGCCAAGAAGTTTAAGAAAAAGTTTTAGATTAGATAATACAAGACCGCGATTGTTGATTTTTTTTAACTTTTATGTATTTTATAGCACTGAATCCGAAAATTACATTAATTTTTAATTATCATGTCATGATATTTTGCAAATCATAAATTGTCAAATTTAAAGAATAACAAAAATCAGATTCTATAAAGTAAAGGAGATGGTTGTGTTTTTTTTAACTTTTGATAATTGATTTTTACGTACTTTTAAGCACTGAATCTGAAAATGACCTTCATTTTTAACTATCATGTTAGAATTTTTATGCAAATCGTAAATGTGTAAGTTAAAATATAGCGAAATTCACATACTATAAAACGTACGTAAAACTTTTTTTGTTTTATTTTATTCAATAATTTATTCGATATTTTTGCCTATTCTGGGATTCTTACAGCTCTTAAATAGCTGAGTGGTCCGATGAGATGAGGGAGGAGATTCAATTTTAAATTTGAATTTTTTTACTTTGAAATTTGAGAAAAATCCTGATGTGATGGTTAAAAATGAAGGTCAATTTCGGATTCAGCGGTACAGAATACATAAGAATCAATTATCAAAAGCTAAAAACATGACATAACCCAACTTTTGCAGGCTAGTGTAATCTAATAATATTTTAAAATACGTATCATTTTGTAAGGAATTAAGGCTGTTAATTTAGCATCATTTTATTTAACAAAAATTCTGTTTTTTCTTTCTTCTTAAATGTTTATTACAAATTGTATATTTTGCATTAATATGTCAGAATGATTAAAGATTTCAAATTTATATTGCAATGTTAATTTTACTCTCAAGCATTTTCTAATATATCTGATGAAATTATATTTCGACTAAATTTGTGAATGACCCCCAATTTGCAGCAAAAAATGTGCTCCAACTTTAAACAGCTATTACTCGGTCAATTTTAATCGTAGAATAACGGGACTTTTTGTGTATTACTGGTCAGTGTAAAAGGTAAATTTTACTAAATATAATTTATAGGACCGGGGGACCGTATAAAAATTTAAATTTCTTAATTTTTTAAGAAATGTTTTTATTGACCCAAATCGCTTTTAAAATATTTCTTTACCTGATTTTAAACATTTTTGTAATTGGAACTATATGTCTATGACTAACGGTTTAGGAATTAGCCATTGGACACCGTTGAGACAGGACACCCTGTATAAGCTTGGAAATTTGATATCACACTATTTTTTAGCCACAACTTTCACCTTTTTTTTTTTTTTTTTGCTTGGCTTTTTTTTTTTACTTTTGAAAAGTTGTTTTTTCGTAGATATCAGTTCTTTTTTTTAAAACAGATTATATATAATTGAAATAATTCTACTATCTCAAATTAAAATTAGTCCTTGTATCTTGTATAGCCTTTATAGGCAGGGAGCAAACACAATAGTATACATTTTGTTTACCTATCATTCAATTTTTAGTGTAATTAATAATTTAAAAGTAAGGAAAATCAATTTCTTCTTTCAAAGTATCAGTCTTTCTCGATTTATATCTCCTTAAAATTTTCTATGAAGGATGAAAATTTAGTAAAAAACAGATAGAGTTGAAATAAAATATATATTTACAGTTAGTCTGTCAGTTAATTGTTTGTTCTAACTTTTTTTTGCTGACGGTTTTGCAAAATAAATGTACCTTTACATATACCTACGGCTAATCCGAGAATGAAGCCCCGCAGGCATCTAAAGAATCGAAGATCTGTTTAAAGATCTGTAAATCTAGCAATTCTGGGCATAATGAAGGAACATTTTTGATTAAAAAAAATCTAAAAATTTAAAGATATAAACTGTACATATAACTTCATCTTCATTTAGATCGTGTTATAGAGAAGAAAGAATAAATATGTAATTTTACTCAAGTCTGTTTATCCATACCTATTTGCATAAATGTGAGGATATTAAATTCCTATAAAATTTCCCCTAAATTGATTATCTTTAATAGTCTATTATTAAAGCCGCATATACATTAGAATTAAATTTTTTTCCGGTTAAAAATTGTCTGAAATCTATAGTCTTATCATTCATCAAATTTGTTTTATGGGTTTTTTTTAATTCCCAGACTCCTTTTCTAAACTCTTACAAAAGATCACAGACATAATAAAGTTATCCAAATACTTATATCTTTCTATCGTATTTCCTTTTTGAGAGGGGGGGGGGAGGGGGAAGGAAGAGCCCTTAAGAACTTCGTTTTGTTCTTGAATTCTGAATTAATCATTCAAAAGATCTACCTACATAAGACTTGTTGCAGAATTTTCATTAGCTAAGAGTTGCATCAAGTTATACATCATGTGAATCGATTAAATTACTTTTGTAAAATACTAGATGGGAGCCATTGATATTTCCAGACCATTTGCCTACATTTTAAACTTCGATCATTTACAACTATTCATTAATTTTCTATACGAATTAAAGAAGTCGTTATTTCCATGGCAACTGTACCTTTCATTAGTGCTTGCTTGTTTGTTTGTTTTATTGAACACATACATCAGATCACGTGCAGATCACGGCGGGATTCGAATCCGTCCCCACCTACGCTCTCAAGCGATTAGCAGCGTGGTGTCTTATCCACTCAGCCATGGTGGGCCACTATTGCTTTCTCTAATATGCAGATACTCAAATTTAACCAACTGTGCTTAGAATCATGCTCATAACAGAGAACTTGTATATGTTAGAATGGTGACATATGCACAAGTCGTGTACTCATATTCAATTTTTTGTCCAAAGTACGGTAACTCAGTTTTCAGTACTAGACGTGGAAGATTTCGATTAAACTAACCAGAAAAGTTAACAAACATTGGTTTCCTGATTTGATTTTATTCAAAATCGTCTTAACCAACCAAAGTTAATCTCCGGGATCCAGTTAAATTTTTCTCTGTTAGTAAAATTAGATTGACCAATCAGCAGCCTCCATCCTTGCAAGCTTTTCGGTGTTTACTGCAAACATCAAAAAGTTCGCAAAAATGCAGGTGTCTGATTGATCAATCTCATCTCGCTAATAGCGAAAAATGTACCTTGATCCCGGCCTATTCAACGCCGTTTAAATATCCGAGAAAGCCTTGACACGCTTCAGGAAAACGTCACACAAAGCAGGCAAACCAAAGAAGAAAAATCATTCATTGGATCGTCATATCCATGAACCAATGAATGATTTTGTTTCTTTGCTTTGTGTGATGTTTTCGTGATGCGTGTCAAGACTTTCTCAAATATCTAGGGGGCGTTGGCTTATTTCACCACCATGAAGCTATGAAAGGAGAAGAGCAGATATGCCAATCTTCCCGTGTGAAAAACTAGATACCAAAAAAACGAGTTCTTTCCCCCTCTTCTGCTCTTTTCTCTCTTGATTTTGACCGATGCAGCCCATTTAGCAATCTCCAGTGCAAGATGCTGCTATATATGGTGGACGCAGGAGGGAGGGTGTTAGCACGACCAATGACATAATAGGCCAGTTCATGACGTTTAAAAGTCACACGGAGTTGGATCATCTTTACACGATGATTAGTACAAAGCGGCGCACCGATTTTTTGTATCCATTGCCGTGTACAGATAATCGATTCCGAGGCTAACGAGAAAGACAGGTTACCGCGGTGGGTCCAATTCTTCATTTTTTACAGACCACTGGAGCCACATGATGCTCTCTTCGCACACCTTCAATGGTGCATTCGAGCATCCGTGTGATGTTATGAACTGGCCTTGTATATCGTTGGTCATAGTTTAGGAACAGCTTCAAATGACATCATCTATATCTACTCCGAGGCAAACGAAAAAGACAGACTACCGCGATGCAACAGCGTCTAGAATATATAGTGTGGAAATCGGCTATCCCAGTAATACTTAAAAAAGTGTTAAAAGATTGGATCTCTTAAATTTCAAACGATGCTCAAATCCAATGAGTCGATCACAGCGATATCTGCAGGATATTTCCTAAAACTCCATGACAATTTGGTCTAGACACTAACATTATTTTTTTTTTTTTTTGCATTTTATTAACATACATCTGACCTGTGTGCTTGGCGTGAAGCCTGCTGTAATAATACGATGTTTACTTTGAAATTTGAAAATACATCGCAGATGTCGCTGCGATCAGCTCCCTGGATTTCGGCGTCGTCAGCGTCAGTGCACATTTGAGGGATACAACTTTTTAGCACTGCTTGGATAGCAAATTTCCACATTATGTATTCTAGACGCTGTAGCGGTGCATTACATGTCTCTCTTTCTTCTTTAAAAAATATCCTGAAGATGTCGCTGCAAATGACTGTTTGGAATTCAACATCGTTGTATATTTAAGGGATTCAATATTTCCACACTTTTTTAAGTATTGCTGGGATAGTCGATTTCTACAACATATAATCTAGATGCTATAATGGAACTATAGTGTCTAGAACACATAGTTTAAAAATCGGCTTATTAAAAGGTGCTAAAAAATTGTATCCCATAAATGTTGAACGAGGCTCAACGGTGAATGTCGATTACAGCGACATATGGTAATTCCAACATAACTATTTCAAAAGAAATCAAATGAGAAAACGTTTCGCTCAGAGAAGATCTAGAAAATGTTGCTGATATCGACATTTGTCATTCAGTATTTTTCAATATTTATGGGATTCAATTTTTAGCACTTTTTAAAGCATTACTGGGATAGCCGGTTTCCACACCATGACCGTGATCTAGTTAGATTTTTCTCTGTTATCGTAACGAGATTGACCAATCAGAAGCCAGAATTTTTGCTAACTTTTTACGGTTTGCAAAAATGTACCTGGATCCCGTCCTATATTTCTAGACGCTATAACTGAGCTCAGGAATAGTACAAAAAAGCAAACTCCGTATTTTGATACATTAAGGCCGGGATCGAATGGAGGATATTCCAAATCTGGGTTTGAGGCTGAAAAAGTCACGTGATACCGGTAATGGAGAATATTCCATATCTGGGTTCGAGGCTGAAAAAAGTCACGTGATACCGGTAATTTACCCAAAGAACTTATAACTGATAATAAGGGAAGATACTACTGCTTTGCCTCATGAACTGTTTCATTGGCTAGCGGGGATTTATATTACACAACTACAGAGCCTTCCCTTCTTTAAGCTAGAAGTTTTTACCTTGACCACATGATCAAAACGTAAATGGAATATCCTCCATTAGGAACAAGTGTGTCTCTATAACTAAGTAGCGACATACGGCCAATAAAAGTTTATTGGTAGAAGTGATAAAAACAAATCGTTATAGGTCTTTGCGAACGTGTCATTATCGTCATGCTAATGCATGTTGAATTATTTCCCTAGTCTAATAAAGTTCGTCCATGCACGTATCGTCTAATGGAGGATATTCCAAATATGGGTTCAAGGCCGAAAAAGTCACGTGGTACCAGTAATTTACCTAAAGAACTTCTAATTGATAAGAAGGGAAACAGGAAACTACTACTGCTTTCTCCCGTGAACTGTTTCATGGGCTAGCGGGGATTTACATTACATCGACGGAGCCTTCCCTTCTTTACGTTAGACGTTTTTGCCTTGACCACGTGATAATAACGTACATTGTTAAAAATATCCTGAAAAATTACCTCTGTTTTTAAAGGCTATCTATTTTCTGACCAATGAGAATGCTGCATAAACACCTATGAAGCGTTTTCATTGGTCAGAAAGTAGCCTTTAAAAACAGAGGTAATTTTTCACAATATTTTTAACAGTGTAGATAGAATATCCTCTGTTCAAGAAAGTGGATTGTCATATTATAGCGCTTAGAACATATAGTGTGGAAATGGAGGATATTCCATCTGCGTTTTGATCACATAATCAAGGTAAAAATGTCTAGCGTAAAGAAGGGAAGGCTCCGCAGACATGTAATGTAAATCCCCGCTAGCCAATGAAACAGTTCATCAGGCAAAGCAGTAGCATCTTCCCTTCATATCAATTAGAAGTTCCTTGGGTAAATTACCGGTATCACGTGACTTTTTTCAGCCTCGAACCCATATTTGGAATATCCTCCATTCGCTATCCCTGTAATACTTTAAAAAGTGCTAAAATACTGTATTACTTAAATGTGCAACGAAGCTGCTGAAATATACAGATCGCAGCGACATCTGCAGGATATTTTCTACAACTTCAAGATATTGCTAGTCTATACAATGTAATACGAAAATCCCTCAGATATCGTTGCAATCGACACTTCGGATTTTAGCAGTATCGTCACACATTTAAGGAATACAAATTTTTAGCGTTGTTTGGATAGCATATTTCCACACAAGGTATTCTAGACGCTGTAGCCGTACTTTCGGCAAAAAATTGAAATGAGCATGCCTCCTGTGCATATATCACCACTCTTATGTATAAAGGTTCTCTGTTATCGTATTGATACTGAACGCTGTTGATTAAATTTTGATATTTGGGTTTTAGAGAAAGCAAGAGAAAAGTACTGTTACTATGGAAACAACAAATTCTTTAATATCAAAATGTATAGCAAAGGAGTTCAGAATCAATGCCTTAAATAGTTTCGAATATGTACTGTTGTTATGGCAATCAATAACCCTTCTGAATGTGGAAATGCAAAATTGTGTTCAACATAATTGGCCGCAATCTAGACAGATTTTTCGCTTTTAGAAACGAGATTCATCAATCAGAATGCAGAAATGCAGGCTATTGATTGGTGAATCTCGTTTCGCTAACAGCGAAAAATCTACCTGGATCCCAGCCTAGATTTCTACAAACATTGCACTTCATCCATGGCACTAAGAAAATGACTCAAAACTTTCATGACATAGGCCGGGATCTAGAAACAGCAAAAAATTCTCAAACATGCAGACTTCTGATTGGTCAAACTCATTTCGCTAACAGCGAAAAATCTATCTGGATCTCGGCCATAGTTTTCTTCGATGAAATCACTGCAAAAGGATAATATTAAAGAATAGTATAAAACTTCTAAAATGTTTTGGCAGGTTTAACACTGTTTGGCATAATTTGTATACTTTAAAATTAATTAACAGTTTTTCACTAATTAAGAATAGAAAATTTGTGCTTTTAAAGCTGCATTTTACAAAAGCACGTAGATTGAGTAAATATCTGTCCAAAAATGCAATCTGTACTTTTTTCTGTCCATTATTTAAGTCTCTACCTCGATTTAAACATAAGGTGTGACGAAGAAAAAAAATCGGTCATTTTCAGTATCTCAACGTTATTTTAAAAAATCTATATCTCTGTTTATAATTAATTTATGAGGATGCATTTGATCTCAAATTAAAGATTTCTTTATTAGGTCCTTCTGGGTTTAATTTTATTTTTCTGCGATGATTGGTTCTTTTGATATGGGAAATTTTATGCTGGCATGTTTGGTCGATTTAACATGGAGAAGTTGGCTTCAGTATATTAAGCAGTTATGGTGTCTTGCCGTTTTATTCTTGGCGATGGTTTGTTTGGCGGGGTTAGCATTTTTTTTTATAGCTTGGCTTGGCAGAACGACCGTCTGCTTGATCCAAGCGTTCTAATTTTCAAAATATTTCATTCATTAAAAAATGCAAATTGAAATGGCAATGAAAATTATCCAATGAAAAAATTTAAGAATTTTGTGATTGAATCAAAGTGGAATATTGCATTTCGTCTTATGATTTTATTTAATAAAAGACTATTTAAAAATAATAATAATTTAAAAGAATTTAATTAACACAAACATATCAAACTATTTTTACATTTGATGGCCAGTTATTCAAAATAAATAAATAAATAACACGAAAGAAAAAAAAACGTGCATCAAGAATACATTACAAACACTTTCCTATACATTCAAAATGCTGTAACAGAACTTCACCGTTTAATAAAGTGAAAGATATTTGAGAAAACAATTTGGAAAGTGCATACATTTGAAAACCCCAAATCAGCAATTACCATCTACAGTCGAAAATATATCTTAATTATTTTGCGCAGCCCTGTATATGATCTATAGCAGGCATGTCAAACTAAGCTCTATATACAAAGCCACGGGCCACATAAAAAAGAGTAGATATTAGTATTACCATTACACAGAATAAAATTTGTTCCCAAAAACACAGCCATGTTAAAGAAATTTTAACTCAAAGTTCCAATAACTTAGTTTATTTTATCTCATTTTTTCGAAAAATTACTCAAAATTGCTTTTTATAAAAAAAACCTATAAAATTCAATTGAATTTTCTAAATTGTATTTATTTTAAAAATTCATTTTACACGCTAATCTTGATCCAGCAAAGGTAAAGCTGCCAATCTTCCGTGTTTTCTCTAAATAAAAAAATAAATATTTATTTTTAATCGGAAAATTTATTTAATAAAATGTGTTTTGTATCTATGCACTAATTATTTTATTTCATTTATTAAATGCATTTTCTGGTTCAACTTATGTTTACGTGTTTTGAAAAATAACAAAAAGGTTGCATAATATACTTCAAAAGATTGGTCAAATGAGGAAGATAAAGAAATTTTTAAACCCCCATCCATACATTTTCGCGCTGAATTTTGATTATTCACAGTATTAAATTATGAACAATAATTTCAAATCAATCATTGAAGTTTAATTGAGTGCTTTGTAATTTCAAATTAAAATTTCAAGTACTTTGTCTATTGGTAGTCTTTTAAAAATACCCATTCATAATTTGTCGATATAAAAAGAAAGTTGTAACTTGTATTTCAGACGAATATTTGAAATGTTCGAATATTCCTCGAATATATTTCGAATATTTTGATAGAAATATTCGAATAGATATCTTTCGGATGTTTGACATTTCGAAAACTACGATTGGTGCAAGTGTATTCATGCAAGGTGTATTTTCAGCATTCTAACAAATTAACTACAGTTAAAATGACAAAGGCTTCGCGGGCAACGAATAAGCTGTTGGCGGGCCAGTTGTGGCCCGCGGGCCACGTGTTTGACATGCCTGATCTATAGATTTGTATATATACTATGGAAAACTTTAGTTCAGTTAGGAAACGCACAACGCAATTGAAAATTACCCTATCAATTTTCGACAACACGAGGATATGTACTTGAATTCTTTTGTGCAGCCTTGTATATGATCTATAAAATGTATAAACATCAATATACAAAAAATTAGTTACATTTAAAAACGCACTTCCAGCAATTATTGCACACAAGCAATACTTTAACCAAATTATTTTGTATGTCACTGCAAATAAACGTCAAATGCTATGTTGAACATATAGTACAATAAGCATCCTATGGTGCAATGATTATCAATTTCAATATGTTTGAAATAGTGTAATAACATTAAAATGCACTGGAAACGATTCTTCCTCATAGCATCATGTAACGGAATTATTTTGAGTGCCCCTGTAAACGAACTATAAATGTTACACACGTCATTTTCAATACTGAACATGCCATGGTAAATCTAAATAACATGTATATTCATTACATGACAATCCGAGTATATTATCGCGAGCCAAAATAACAGACACACAAACCGAATTTATAAACACTTTTTAGCTATGTTGGAAAATGTTGAACAAGAAAGAAAAATCATGCATCAAGCATAGATTATGAAGCACATTCCAAACATGCAGTACTGTAACAAAGCTGCACCATTTAATAAAATGAAAGATGTATAAGAAGACAATTTAGAATACTCATAACACATTTCAAAACCCAATTTCAGCAATTACTATATTACAGAAAAATATCCGAATTCTCTTGTGCAGCTGTGTATATGATTTATGCATATGCTATATAGTATGCCAACATTTAGTTCAGTTAGGAAACTCATAATAACTGAAAATTTTCCTTCAGCAATTTCCATCAGAAAGTGTAAATATACTCTAATTCTTTTGTGCAGCCCTGAACATGATATATATAGAATGTATGCACACATAATATGCAGAAAATCAGTTAAATTTTAAAACTCGTATACCACAATTGAAAACGCACTTCCAGCAATTATTGCTCATAGACAGTGCTGTAAGAGATTTTTTTTTATGTGTGTATCCTGTAAATCGGGCATATGAAACTCATTGATCATTGAGGGCCAAATTTAGCATTGTATACAAAGCCGTGGGACACATAACCAAAAAAAAAATAATAATAATTTTATTTCTACTGCACCGAATTAAACTGAACTAAAAAGAAAACCTAAAGCGAAAGACTAGAAAAATTGATAAAATTTACCGTAAAAATTTAAATACAATATTTAATCAGTAAAATCATAATGTTACAAAAATGTAATATTAAGTGCATTACATTAATCTTTGCTTTTCTTCTTTTTAATTTTGTGATTGAATCTTTTTACAAAATCAAACCTCGCAGGAGAACTACTTGCATTGTAAACATACTTTTAAAAGTAAAATTTTATTCAGTCGAGCTTTGCAGAATTAAGTAAACAAATATAAGCTATGCTGACAGTACTGAGAATATGCAACTTTAGTAGGAGCTATGTCAATATACACGTAGACAAAAACAGCTCCAGAAATAAATACTAAAATTAAGTAAATGCATGGCGCTATGTAATGGGAAAATCAAACACACTTAAATAATTATTTAAATACTAAGCAGAATGATACCCTTTAAAGCAGTGGTTCCCAACCTGTGTTTCAAGGAGTCCTAAAGGCTCCAATTTGCACTTCCCAATGGATTCACAAATTCCGCAGAAAATAAAAATTTAATGAAATGAAAAATCAAGACGTAAGAAACATTGATAAACTGAGCTGAATATAAGAACACTGTGTGTGTGTGTGGGGGGGGGGGGGGGGAATGCAATTTAGTCACTTTAAAAAAGTATTTGATGGATCTTTTTGCAGAGCTGTGAACATTTAAAAGTTCTTTTAAAAATAAGAGCCATGACTTCAATTATAATCCTCTGACTTTTCAGGAATTTTATCAGCAATGTAAGCTAATTATATTTTTCAGACACAAATGGAAACATACTTCACATCTAAGTTATCGATGCTTTCCCCAATAATCTATTGCAGCTTTCAGTACAATTATTTTGATTTTTTAAGTTTAAAAAAAGCTTTATGTACAACCAAATTTTGAAAAAGGATATTATGCAATTGTTTAGACATAACTTTACTCAGGCATGAAAGCGAGAAATAGAAAAAAAAGGCGTAAATTTTTTTTCCATCTACACAATGGCAGCAAATGTTTGTAATTTAGATATTTTAACAGGAATTTATACAATAAAATGAAATATAACTGTACGTATGATTGTTATTTTCTTTTTGTAACTATTTAAAAATAAACTAATGAAAAATGTATAGGTTCATTGAATCAAAAAAAGAGAAATGAAGGCAGATTGCTAAAATTATAAATCCAAATATATATCTGATGAATTTATATGAAGTGCAGCGATTCATTTTTAAAACATATATTCTGGGTGGTTTGGTTGCTTAAAATTTTCTCTCTCTTTTCTAAGGGAAAAAAAAAAATTCTTCATGCTAAATATACGCACATCAAAGTAATCGTTGCTCCAGAAATACATCACTGAAAGTACCCAGAAAAGTTGTATAAATGGGATAAAATATTTTATTTAAAAAAGAACCTTATGTAAACTTCCTTAGTCCTTTCCCCTTTAAAGTCTAAAGAAACTTCATTTACATAATTTTCAAATGGTCATAGCATAAGCTGACCTTTGATTTAATAGCTCTTCTACACAGCAGTTCAGAACTTCAAACAAGGAAGGTCTCCATATGGGCATACTCTGAAAAATATGAAAAAATTTACAGAATATTCTTCTCATGAGGATAGATATGTTTATTAAAAAAATTTTGGCGGAAACTCGACAGCATCTCCACAAAAAAATAATGAAAATTTCATTATTTGGCGATGGAATAAAATTTCAAAAAATACTTTATGTCAAATACACTTTAAGGTAAAAATGTTTCATGTTGAACTTGTTTAAATAAATTTAATTTAAACATCTTTAGTTTTGTCAGTTTTAGCTTGTTTTAACTCTAATTTTGTCATATATATATATATATATATATATATATATTTATAATGAAACCTAACTGTGAAATTTTATGAATTAAAACAAAATTTAAATTAATTAAAATTGTTTCAATCTCAAAATTAAGTCGAATGGAGTGCTGTCGATTCAATTTTGCTGCTATGGAAACAAAAACTTCTCTGATATTGAAATTTATAACTACATAATTCTTTATCTGGCCTTTATTTTGGAATAGGCTTAAATATATAAAAATACATTTTTCAATATGAAAATATTTTTACAGTTATAAAATTAAATAACTATAGCAACAAACAACATAAATACGTAATACAAACAAATCTATGCATTAAACTCTCACATTGTTTAAGTTTAAATTCATTGAATACTATTTACAAGCATTCTAAAAATCAATTACTAAAAAGCACGTTTCAGATTCATTAAAATCGTTTGCTTATGGCAAAGAAAAATGGAGCTCGCCAAATCGCTTGATGCTTTCGTCTTTTCGTGCCAAATACTCGAAATTATTTTATTTTCTTACAGACTTTCTACTGTAATTCTGCCGCTAAATTTGACTGATCCTTTATTACATACATAAGTAGTTTAATTAGTATTTTTTTTCATAATATTCCAAGTATGCCCATTAAGGAGACCTTCCTTGTAAAGGTTTAAATAGACATAATGTCTGAAGAGTAAAGTTACCAGACCCCCCTATATGCGTTCAGAATTTTCTTTGCATTTTTGTATTAATCCAGAAAATGCCCAAAATTGTATTCAATAAGATGGAATTCCTCCATTAGGAGGAACTCTTTCATCCCTGTTTACCTCATATTCCTTTACAATATAACCCTATTTTTCCCCACTCCATACTAATATTTCTAAATACCATTAAATTGTGAGATATAGAATATGAAAGGCCCAAGGAATCCCCCATCATAGAAATCAATTGTACAAAAGGCTTCACAATAAAAAAAGGTTGAGATGCATGGGTAATGTGTAATTAAAATCTTAAATATCAGTTTGTTTTCTTTTCTGAATTTATGAATTCATTTGCAAATAAAATTATACAGTGAAACCCCGATTTAACGTTATTCAGGGGACCATAAAGAAATAACGCTAAATGCGGGAAAATGTTAAATTGGGGTAAGATGAAAACAAGACACTGATCATAAAATAAAGACTAATTTAAGTAAGATATGTTTCATTTCTTGCTTTACAATGATTTAGACATCAGGTTTCTAAATTATGTTTTAAAGAAATATTTTATTTTACTTTGCGTCCTGTTTTTAGCAGCTATATCACAAATCGCTTTTTCAACGTATATGAGCTTGTGTAAGCTTTTCTTTTGGTCTTCAGTATTTCAAAAGAATGCTTTCAGTGGTACGAAAGTTCTAATGGCTCCCAATTTTCAAATTCCTTAAACGGTGACGATTTCAAGTTTTTTCTTTTTTTAGCCTGTTTTTCCATTTTTTACAATTTTGCACCAATCTACTTACCGTAAAATTGTTTACAAATTTGAATGTGGAATTCAAATTAAACATATTAATTGTAATAATAAAGGACTTTACGTTGTAATATCGATACAAAACAAATAGGTGTTGCTATCCAACGTACAATTTATTCACAAGTTTAACATAAAACTCTACGTTTCGGTTTAATCTTTAAAACCTTCATCAGGAGAAAAATTTTCTAAAATATAAATCGACAACAAACTCTTTACATGCTACATTTTGAAATCAATTCAAAATACAAAACTTTCTAACGGAAACCTCTTATTCCCAAATAAACAGTTCAGTGGCGCCATCTTTTAACCAAAGATGCAAACGAAAAAAGAAATGCTGAAAAAAGTGGAATTTTCATTGACTTTTCAAAATTGAAAGCCATATTTCTGGGATGTGAAAGGAAACATTATCATTACACACTTCATGGTTTCTTAGACGAATTTCTAAAGATTCACGAATAATAGCATTGCGCGGAATAACTTGCTTGGAAATAACTTTAGCATGGTCAAAGTCTATAAATGAAATGAGTCCTTTATGGAAGCTTCTTGAGAGTGCTGTAGAAAATTTACGAAACTTCAAATCGTTTTTATGTTCTTGCAATCTTTCGAAAAATCGACGTTTAGTCATACCAATATATGAAGAGGTGGTCCCATCTGTAAATTTAAAGGGAATTTCATACACCCCAGAAAAAGATGAAAAAGGAATTGGATCTATTTTTTTACACATTAGATTAAACAATGTCATAGAATTAGAGGCAACAAGTTGAATGTTGAATTTCATGAAAGACTTTTTTAACTTTTCAAATAAGATAGGAAAATATGGAACCTTTCGGTAAACTTGATTAAATTTGGGGGAGGGGGGATTAACGGAAACTTTATACTTATCAACCAATTTATAGATAAGGCTTGAATTAAAACCATGACATAATCCAATATTAACGATGAAATTGATTTCATCATCCAAAAATTCATCGGAACAAACAAGTAATGCACGCTAGATAAATGACCTAAATGCTGCAATCTTATAAGATTGCAGCATTTAGGTCATTTATCCAGCGTGCATTACTTGTTTGTTCCGATGAATTTTTGGATGATGAAATCAATTTCATCGTTAATATTGGATTATGTCATGGTTTTAATTCAAGCCTTATCTATAAATTGGTTGATAAGTATAAAGTTTCCGTTAATCCCCCCTCCCCCAAATTTAATCAAGTTTACCGAAAGGTTCCATATTTTCCTATCTTATTTGAAAAGTTAAAAAAGTCTTTCATGAAATTCAACATTCAACTTGTTGCCTCTAATTCTATGACATTGTTTAATCTAATGTGTAAAAAAATAGATCCAATTCCTTTTTCATCTTTTTCTGGGGTGTATGAAATTCCCTTTAAATTTACAGATGGGACCACCTCTTCATATATTGGTATGACTAAACGTCGATTTTTCGAAAGATTGCAAGAACATAAAAACGATTTGAAGTTTCGTAAATTTTCTACAGCACTCTCAAGAAGCTTCCATAAAGGACTCATTTCATTTATAGACTTTGACCATGCTAAAGTTATTTCCAAGCAAGTTATTCCGCGCAATGCTATTATTCGTGAATCTTTAGAAATTCGTCTAAGAAACCATGAAGTGTGTAATGATAATGTTTCCTTTCACATCCCAGAAATATGGCTTTCAATTTTGAAAAGTCAATGAAAATTCCACTTTTTTCAGCATTTCTTTTTTCGTTTGCATCTTTGGTTAAAAGATGGCGCCACTGAACTGTTTATTTGGGAATAAGAGGTTTCCGTTAGAAAGTTTTGTATTTTGAATTGATTTCAAAATGTAGCATGTAAAGAGTTTGTTGTCGATTTATATTTTAGAAAATTTTTCTCCTGATGAAGGTTTTAAAGATTAAACCGAAACGTAGAGTTTTATGTTAAACTTGTGAATAAATTGTACGTTGGATAGCAACACCTATTTGTTTCATATTAATTGTAGTTTTGGGCTTTCGCGATAACTTCCAATTTTTCAAGGGAAAAAATTGCTTTCTTTTTGACGCCATACAATCTAAAGCTAATGAAAATTTCTGATTAATGCCATCAACTCTGTTGTAAGTAACCTTGCGTTGTAGTACAGAAAGCACAATCGAATAAAATAAAAAAGTGCGGGTGAAAAAGATGAGGGCTTTTTAATATCGCACCTGCAATTGGTAAGAAAAGACGAAAAAAAAAAAAAAAAAAAAAAAAAAAAAAAAAAAAAAAAAAGAGAGAGAGAGAGATTCCGAATTTTTAACCTTTTGATAAGAAAGAGTTTTTTTAATCACAAATTCTGACTAATTTGGAAAAATTGCATTGAGATTTTACTGCTCAAAAAAAACGTTAAATGGGGGAAATAATTCAAACGATAACGTTAAATCTGGGATTTTTTTAATATTACAAGTATAGGAAATTAATTGGGACTAGCTAAAATTACGTTATATGCAGGAAATCGTTAAATACGGGTTACGTTAAATCGGGGTTTCACTGTATACATATATCTGAATTACCTCCACCATTAAAGTTTATTTCCCTTGTTATGAGAATATTTATGAAATATAAGATACATACTTTGCAATTTATTATTTTGATGCAGATATCCTAAAAGTTCATTAAGAAGGTCATCTATATATTAATCCTATCAAAACGATGATCAATTCACAATGTTAAAAGAAATATCACACTAAGACGATAAATATAAGTAATGCTGAATTTTAATCATATGAATAAAAATTTTAAAGTACAGTAATTAGTACAGAATAAATTTACACTTTAAATGAAAAGGAAAACAGAAACATAAATCACACATATAGAATATTATATATACAATTCTCTTTTCAATTAGTTTGTTTTATTTACATTATTGATGATTTTTCTTATTTCTTGCAGAATATACATACAAACATAAATTCGTCTTTTTTTTAAAAAAAGCAGAAATTTATATCAACAAATGAGTTTTCTGTCAAATAGAAAATCTACCAAAACATGTATATTTATTTCGATGATGTATTTGTCGTAATTTCTTTTTTGTTATAGATAAACATAACGATTAATTTACAAGAAAAAATGTTCGTCAAAACTATTTTTTTTTTTTTTTTTTTTTTTTTTTTTTTTAATATTGAGAACTTTTATACTAATTGACAGTGAAAAATTGTATTGTATAATAAAATTATACAATAAAAACTGCAGATTTATTTTGAAAATGATTTATAAATATATAAATTTGTTAGTCAGAATTAAAAATAAAAATCAATAATATCAAATGCACAATTTTTTTTTGCAAAATATTTGTATTAAATTTACTAGATTTTCTTTAAATTTTGAAATAAACATATCAATTAAGAATTAAAATATGAAAAAAATACAATTAAAAAAAATTATATGACTGAAATAGAAGTGATGCATCTGTAACTAGTACACTAAATTAAAAAGACAGATGATTAATTTTGGATGATATCATCGACTATCTAATTTAAATAAATTTGATCAACTCAACCTAACAATGTTCCCAAATAAATAAAAATTAATATATGAAGTACCTATTAAATGTTTATCAGAAATTGAAAAATCAAGTCTTTCATGTTTTGCTGAAGAAAATTCAATGAAAATAAGAAATTTTTGGAACATCTATAGCGAAATTTTCTTAATCACTTAATAAAAATTTTAATTTTGTTTTTCTTTTCTTTTAAAATTTTTAGATTTATTTGTTAAACATCCAAAGTACATAATCCATAAGCATTTTTAATACAGACATTTAAAAAGTATCTTAATTTCTTAAAATACTTTTGATTCATAATCTACAATATAAACTCTAAAATATTCTTTACAACCCTTAACAAAATAAAAGCATTGCAAAAAGTGTCAATTTGTCAGTCATTTATGACAAATTTAACGCAGATTGCTATAGAAATAATGATAATGAATAAATTAAATAGTAAAACTACACATTATAGTATTATATTATATTTGAACACACATTATATTTGAAAGTGATACCATTTTGAAAGTGATGTTAAAATGATGAAAGTGTTCTCAAATAAAAATCTACAATACAACTTAACATAAATTATTACAGTAGAATTCAATTCATCCTACTGAAAATCATTTTTCTGCATTCTTCATATAAATGTCACATATTTTGAATTAATCTATTAAGGATTAGGTTAATTATATAGCAAGAAAATCAATTTATTATTTACAAGTAAAAAAAGAACGATTTTTTTTTTTTTTTTTTTTTTTTTTTGCCATTTAAGAAAATTTTAGACAAAACAGACAGACAAAAGATTTTAGACAAGACAAAAAAATAAATAAATAACAGAAAGAAAATAAAAGAACTATTTGTCATAATTAATGAAGCTTTCAAATTTTGGACATAGATGCATACAGAACATATTAAGAATTATATTGTCTATATTTATATTTCTTCTTGGTTGAAACAAATAAAGTAAAACTATGCTAAATATCAAAACTATTTTGAGAATGGTATTAATTTTATGATAACAAAAATCAGTAAAGTGACCAAAATCTAATTTAATTAATAGGGGGAAAACGGCAGTTTATAATGGTATTTTTAAATTTTGCATTTACAATATCCTAAGAATTTAAATATTTCAATCAAAATTACTAATTTAAACAAAAGGAAAGATTAATTTCACATTTAGTTACTTTTTACAGTATTACACATAAGCAACAATTTCAATGCAATCTAATTGTGCAATAACTGAATGCAATTAGTACCACGCATATTTCAGTATAAATGAAAAAATAAGTAAATGGAATTCTCTGTTAATTTGCTGTTATTACTTTATCTTACATTAAAACCTTCTTATATACTTGATCAGTCAACACAAAACAATAAAATGAAGCTTAACTGCACATAAAGTTAGCATTTTACAAAATCAAAGAAAAGCAATACAAAATTTAAACTACATAAACTAATTAGTGATCAAAAGTATTTTTCATAAAATGTTATAACACTTTTAACCTGCTAAGTTTTATGATCAGGAAGTAAAAAAATAACAATAAATTACTACAAAAGGCTAAAATAAAAGCTGATTTTAAAATATTGTGGAAACTACAGATAACTTAGACCTTTGCATTAATTAATGCTGCCTCCCCTTAAGTTCAAATGAAGTATTTACATGAACAATAATGCATAACACTCCTGCTGTTCAATAGCTATTTCAGATCCCTAGTTCTTTCCTGAAAGCCTCGAGTTCAGCAGCAGTTTTAGCATCATTCTTCTTTGCATTCGCTGTAATGTTTGTGATGTATCTCATGACAACAGGGTCACTCATTCTTTCTTTCAAAAGATTCTTGAATTCCATTAATTTGCTGTAACATTTGTCATTTAATGTGAGGATGCTCAAACAAAAGGTCAATTCATGTATCTGGACATCAGTGCTGGAAGGGAAAAAAATTAGTTTGCAAGAAAGTATATATACGAAAACATTAGTAAGAAGTGAAACTCAAAAACTAATGTGAGATAAGGTTTAAGTTACTGTTGGTAATACAGAAAACAAAAAAATATAAAGAAAAGATGGCTGTAAATAATAGTCAATTTGGCATAAACCCAAATTACTGAAGATTTCTCTAGAGAATGAGGGACAAAACTTTCAGGGTTTTCTTTCTTGGATCTCATTTTGTAATGGAAGATAAAATCCAGTTTCTCAAATTCGAACCAAGTATTTATTAATTCCATTCTGTTAAAGTTTCTCTTTCTCATGAAGTTGTTGTGTTTGCAAATATTTTAAAACCTAACAAATAAAAATAATTAATAATGAAGTGCATTCTTTTATGGAATGGAATTTTGTGAAGAGGCCCATTTTATTAAGAGGAATTTTGTGAAGGGGTCTGTTTCATTGAGAGAAATTCTGCGAAGGGGCTTTTTTTTTATTAAGTAGATTTTTGTAAAGGGGCCTAATCTAGGTCCCAAATTTTGCCTATATCAATCCATAAATTCCGAGCATATTCTGATGCAATGCATATTTTAACCAGTTTACTTAACTTTATATTAATTTTGTGTTCAACATAGAAATGAAAGTCTGTCTTTTGGTTGACAGATTTCAGTTTAGTGCCAAAGTATGGTACCTCATGGTTAATCTGATTATTGATAATATGATTAATCTGCTATATTTTTCTTTACACTTCTTTTCTGGGCAATCAATTACCAAATGTAATAACTTTGCCGCAAATGTTCACTGTTGAGACGTTAAAAAAGTTAAACTTGAAAATTATTTTTAAAAGTTCATAAAATATCTCTAAATTGAGCCACTTGTACTTTTAAAGAAATTTCAAAAGTACAATTTTTTCTTATTCGATGATTATGCAATGTTTTGAAGTTGTGTAAGATCAATTAAAATAAAAGCAAAAGCACAAGTCGTTATCACTAGTATTCCCATTTGATGTCTTTCAAAGGGCGTTGCGTAACGCCCCGTTTCCCAGTAGCTTCTTTGTGTCCTCTATTTTTTTCTTCAAAATATTTGGCTTTTTTCTCCCCTCCGCCACCCATTCTCTCCTCCCTGACTTTTGAAAACACAAGTTCTGTGTTGCTCCGATTGACTCATGTGTTGTAAGTTCTAAATCAATGTGAAAAAACATGCAGCAGCTGCATATTGTATTGTGTTTTTAAATAATAATGCATTTTCCATTTCAAAATTGTCAGAACGGCACATGTTTCCATAAGTGGAATATTCAAAAAATGGAGTTATTTTAATAAGATTTTTTTCATGATATTCTTAAAAATACAGCACGATTTCAGTTTACCTTGATAATACATGCAGTGAATCCAGAGTGTGCCTCCTCTACTACCCCCCTCCCCCCCTCCTTGAAATGTCCGCAGGAAATTTAGGACTTAATACTAATTAAAGGTTTAGAGTTGAAATTCCTACTCCTCAGAACTGACAAATGATAATCCAATGAGTGTCCTTTCACTCAACAAAATGTGCCCCTTTACTCGATATAAGCGCCCTTTTCAGCAAATCCGCCCTGCCCTTTTTAAAAGAAATGTGAACATTAGTTATCACCATAGTTATACATTTCTAAAAATAGCAACCATATTTGACAGTCATCCAAAAGTGAGCTATGAAATAATTTTAGAGAAGAAAAAAAGTCCATAGCAACGAAATAGGACTTTTCCACTAATTAGTCTTACAGCAAAGTATACAATATGAAACACAACAATGAAATATGGTGCAAAACACATTACTAAATTCTATAATAATGAAGATAGAAGTTTGTGTCTGTGTTGTTTTCTAAAGAGACTGCTGTAGGCAAAAGTAGAAGATTTGGCAGAAAGGTAATTGTATATCTAAAGTTATGCACTTCAAAGTCAAGATTTTTCAAGCAGATGAAGGGGAAAAGATTCTGTTTTTTATGTATTTTGAAACTGCAATCGCTTGGCATCCTATGGAATTACAAAAGTAAATAAATATATGAATAAAATAAATTTACAACCATTTTTGCAGTACTTTCCCAGTTGTAATAGTATCTTTCATTTAAAAAAGTATTAACTGTCTATACAAAGAAAAGCTCTGATGCATAGACTCCAATGGTATCTTATAACCAGGAGTTAGTGGAGGGTATACGGAGGTATAAGCTGTATACCTTCTGGATTTTCTTAAGCTCTGTATACCATCTGTTTCTCAAATAAAGCTACAGTGTATACTTTAGTCATGAAGGTTTATGACTCTAGAGTATATCTTCTGGTTTTTTTAATGACTAAACACTGTTTGTGACTCTACTCCTTTTAATCTGTTCGGCCGATGACCATTTAAATAAACACAGTGATGGATGCCATAGTTGGCGTTAAAAAAAAATCATGTCTCCAAAGAATTATTATAGAACAAAAAAACAACTAGTTGGATCTGCCTATCCCAAAACTTTCTTCTATTTCATACATCTTAATATTTCAAAAAGTAGTTACAAATGTTAATATGGCACATCCAACTAGTTAATTCAATACCATACCAACTTTGACTTTCATCTTAAATTTCTGCTTCAGTCAATTAATCGGAGCAAAAACGAGTTAATCTTGATCATGATATTTAATAAAATCAATAGTTTTTCGTTATTCTGTTGTACATCAGCTGTTTGCAAATAGCCGGCTTAGCAGGACGCAGAGTTCCTGTTGCTGCACCAGCCGCTGACGGACAATCAAAAGTAGCTATCACAGTGCTCCTTTCCGACAGAATATTTCCACATTCAAGGAAGACCTGCTGGCCATAGACGAAAACATATGCAAAACATTTTACTCAATTCTATGCAAAACTTCATACACTTTTCGATGGTAAAAGAAGGAAAATGGCACAAAAATTGCTATTACAGCAACCCCTTCTGGGGAATATTTTCAAATTCAAAGAGAAACTGCTAGTCATAGTCGAAAACACACACAAAAAATTTGGTTCAATTCTATGCATAACTTTATACACTTTTCGATGGTACAATAATGAAAATGGCACAAAAATCTCTATTACAACGTATTTTTTACATGTATACATGTACTTTTTTTTCAAATTCAGGGAGAACCTGCTTGTCACAGCCAAAAATATAGACACAAAATTTGGTTATTCTATGCATAACTTCATACAATTTTCGATGATACAATAATGAAAATGGCACAAAAATAGCTATTACAGCACCCCCTTCTTGCAGTTTTTTTTTTTTTTTCAAATTCAGGGAGGAACTGCAGGCCATAGACAAAAGCATACACAAAAATTTGGTTCAATTCCATGCATAACTTTATACACTTTTCAATTGTACAATAATTAAAATGGCACAGACATTGCTATTAAAGTGGCGCCTCCTGGAGAAATATTTACAAATTGAAGGAGGATCTGCTGACCATAGCCAAAACCATACACAAAAAATTTGGTTTAATCCTATGCATAACTTCATACACTTGTCAATGATAATGGCGACACACGGACAGACAGACATTTTGTATAAACATGTTTTTTGGAATATCTGACCCTTAAAACATGTAAATTCATCGATTTTTTTTTTTTTTTTTTTTTTATTACAATAATTTCTTCTATTGAAGATAAAAAAAGTAATATATATATATATATATACACATACTGAAAGATAAATTATTTTTACTATAAAGCTAGGCAGACAGAATATTTATTTAGAAGTGAGATAAAAACACAAAACTCTTACATAAGCATGAATGTTACTATATGATTATGGAAGAAAATAAGTTTTAAATTAACAGGAACAAAAAATCATGCATAAATTATGAAGGAAAAGCATGAGAAAGTATGTTGAGTTCTCTTCAGTAAATCTCATTATATTTTAAATATTGTAGTATCAATAAAATGCACCACAAATAATTTTTTTTACCATAGACCACAATATATTGGACACTTCATTTTCAATGCCGAACATTCTATGGTAAACCTCAATAACATATGAAAATTACATGGGAATCCAAGCATATTGCGACAGTTAGATTATGGTCAGACAGACAAACCAAATTCATAAATGCTTTTCAACTGTGTTGGAAAATGTTATTATTCAAGCTCAGTATTATACAAAATAAACATGGAAATATCCATGTTTATTTATTTTATTATCCTCTCTCTTTAATTCTCATGATACTTTTTGTATATGATGTGCACATGAATGAAAAATTGTATTTTTTTATGTTTTGAATATTTTTTATGAAAAAAAGGTAGAAAGTTTAATTGTTAAATAAATTATTTGTGTTTAAGAGATCAATTGACTTCTCTTTGTACATTTTAAGTTGATAATTAGCATCTGCACTATATTTTAAAAGCTGTGTTAAAATAACATCTTTTTGAACGCTTTAAGTAACATTGTGACAAACATACATGACAGGATATTTTACAAGATTTGTTAAAGGAAAATGTTGCAAGCCGTGAAAAATTAAAAAAAGGCTGATTTAAAGTTCGTAGTAGAGGAGCTTGGGGAAACAATTCCGCAAGATTATACGATCGGAACACTACAGGAAATTATTTTGAATAGTAAAGAATATGAACAATATCCTGATTTTGTACAAGAAATTTTATCCAACACTGTTGCTGAGAGAAAGGAAAATGATGGTAAGAAGTTAGAAAAGAAGTCGTATCAAGATTTAAAAAAGGCTAGAATTAAAGGAAGAGTTGGATCAAAAAGTAGAGTTAAGAAAGCAGGAATTAAAACACGAATTAGAATTAGCAAAAATCCAGTCACAGGGACAATTTCAAGGTTAGTACATTTCAAATGATTATGAAACTAGTAATTCTAAACAGAAATTTACATTACCCAAGTTGGAATTTCATGAATTCGATGGTGTTTTAAAAGAATGGTTGCCATTTTGGAGTCAATTTGAACAGATTCATAATGACCAAGATATTGTGACAGAAAATAAATTCCAGTATTTGATAAAAACAACAGTCACTGGATCTAGAACGTGAGAAGTTATTGATAGTTTTCTGCCAGCTGGCACTAATTATGCCAAAGCTATAGAGAGTCTTAAGGATCGTTTTGGTAGGGAAGATCTTTTGGTTGAAGTATATGTTAGGGAATTATAAAAATTAATTATACCTGCGCAATCAAAAGGAAAATTTTCTATTACATCCTCATATGATAAACTTGAGTTGTATTTAAGAGTTCTTGAGACATTAGGAGACACAACAGATAAATGCACTTCAATACTATATTAAATGGTAGAATCTTGTTTTACAGCTGAATTTTTGAAAGCATAATATAGAATACACATGGCTTCTGTTAGTTCTGATGTAAAAGAACGCCTGGATAATTTAATGACGTTTCTGTAATCTGAAGTTGAAGGAGATGAAAGAATTAATTTGGCAGTGACAGGTTTTGGTTTGGAGAAAAAAGATTATGCGAGCTTTAGAAAAAAGGGTTACAATGATGTTACTAAACAATTATTACCAACTGCTGCTACTCTATTAACAACTTCTTGTAAGCCAGATTTAAGAAAAAATTGTCTTTTTCGCAATGGTAGACATCTGAGTTCAGACTGCTTTTCAGCACGGAAGATGAGTTTTAATGAGAAGCAGAATATATTGAAGGACAAAAGATGTTGTTTTCTATGTTTGGCAACAGGTCACACAATGAAACATTGTAAAGCTATCCTGACGTATTTCTTTTGTGATAAAAGACAGACATCCCTGTGATGTGTCAAATGCTTGATAAAAACAAGGTGAATGAAAAGAAAGAGGAAGAAAAGTCGCCTGGAAAAGAAGTAAATATAGCAAATTTCAATAGAAATCCAAAAGTATTTCTTCAGGCACTTAAGACAAAAATCATTTCCAGCAACAACAACAAAAAAGATATTCAACTGATTTTAGACTCAAGTTCTCAGAGGTTGTATACTTTAAAATATTTAGCCAAAGAAATGAAGTATTTACCTCTTCGAGAAGAAAAAGGTTGTTCATTCTCTTTTTGGCAGAGTCATAACAAAGGATAAGCATCATCAAATCATCATTACTAAAAGGTAAGATCACGTGATTTGAAAGGAATATTTATATGTAATTTTGAAGTTTTGAATCAACACATTATATGTGAAAATGTCATGCCTGTAGGAAAAGGATCCTGTTTAAAAAATTATCGGAAAAAGTCATAACTTTGACGGATGTTGGTGAGACTACTGAATCTATTTAAGTATTTTTTGGAGCTGATGTAATGGAAAAATTACTGACAGGTTGTAGAGAAATACTCTCGTCTTGGTGGATTAGTAAAACTGGAAATATATTTAGGTTGGACCTTAATAGGAAAAGTACCTCAAGATAATATTCCTAAAGAAAATTTAGCTTTATCAGTTACACCAATGTTCGTGAAGGAAGCAGAGATTACCGATTTATGAAAATTAGATTTACTCGGAATAAATGATCCAATTGAAAAACAATCTAAAATGGAGATTGATCGTTAGGTACAGACAGTAAAAATGAATGAAGATAATCGTTATGAAGTTTCTTTGCCATGGGTGGAAAATACACCACTTTTACTTGATAATTTAAGTTTAGCCAACAAAAGATTAATGTTACAAACATGCTGCTTGCCAATAATATTTATCAAAAGTATGAAAAAGTGCTTGGAAAACCATGGATAAAAGTTTGGCAAAGCTATTAAGTTAGAAATCATACAATCATGAATTTATCAAAAAAATAACATAGTAAAATATAAAATAATAATAATACCTGGAAACAGTAAATTTGTAACAAAGTTTTTCAACAAGACCTTCAACAAGCTTTTCTTTCTCAATGTATTGTAGCATATGTCTGGAAAGAAAATATTTATAGTTCAATAACAGCATAAATTATTATGATTGCATTGCTGTATTCATAGTTAAACATTAATAACAATTTAACACACAAGTATATACAGAGTTCACTCTTAAGGGCTCTGATCAGTAACATTTGAGATTTCCCTCTCCCATGTTAATGGCCGTGGAATGCATTCATATTTATCAGATAACTCGTCAGAAAATTAATATTTTTAACTCATTTTTTCTCTGTGCTCTTCTTAAAGGGTGTCGCTTTCTGTTTAACTTGACAGAATAATTTTAAAATATATACTTATTTTTTAATTTAATGCTGAAGTCTTAAGAAGTAAGCGAAATGTGTTTAACATTATATAACTTCAAAACTATTTGGAGTTTTAAAATTTTGAAAAGAGCGTAAGAAAGTGTACGTTCTGATCTCTTGATACAAATAAAAAAAATTCGCGTAAGTTTATTTAAACTTCTGATATTTGAAAAACATTGGAAAATTTACTCCCCCCCCCCCGATCCATTTATCAAAACACGAGGAAAAGAAGAGCTTGACCTTTGACACAGCGGGTGATTATTTACGCTCTATCAAACAAGTGGGGGGTGGAAATGACGGACAACTGAAGTGGTATATTGGGGTAAAATTTGTCGTTCTGATTATTTTTAAAAAGAGAAAAAGGTTATTTGGAAAACTGACAAAATGAATTTTATAAAATAAATAAATAAAACGCATAAATGTTACTTTCAAGGAGAATTGCATATTTTAAAAAAAGGAATGCTAACTTTTTGTCTTTTGAACACCAAAATGAATAAAGATTGAATAAATTGACACTTTTTGGGAGACAGAAATTAAAAAAGATTTTTATTTTGAGTATCTTTAACCGGTAATATTTTATCCATGCCATACAATATCTATGCTTATAAGAGATTCATCCTATATTTTAAAAGCACTTGAAGTTCACAATGAAAAAAAGGGAAGGGGTGAACGGCCAACTGAATCAATTAGAAGAATAAACAAACAACTAAAATATTTGCATTTGTTTTTTTATTTATTTATTTTAAAAGAATTACATGCACCTTTTCACTTTTCATTCATAGCATAAAGTAGGATTTACGAGTAATGTCGTGTATATTTTGTAATTTAAAGTTTTCTTTTCTCATAAATGTAAATTTAAGATAGTTGTAGAAATTAAACGAACTATCTTAAATAAATCTTATGTTATTTATTCATTACATTCTCCAATTTTATTTTATTTTTTTCCAAATTATAAAGGTAGAAGATGTTTCATTAAAATGAGTAAAATATATTTTTTTCAGATTATGCTTTTCTGGACATAATAGAGGCCCTTAAACCTCCATTTTAACGTTTTTTCTCATAATTTAAAAAATTTGGAAGAAAAATTTGAATATGAGAATTTTCATAAAGCAGGACATAATAAATATAAATCCATCAAAAAATTGTAGGTTGCTCAATACATATTTTTCTGGTTTTGGTCTGGTTTTGATTTGTAGATGGCCCAAGGAAATTTTATACACATCATTTAAAGCAAACTTTATTTACAATCGTTTGGTACCTGTAATTTTTTTCCATTATAAATAATTGCAGAGTTAGTAGGGGGTGTTTACTTTTTTTTTTTTCTTTTTTTTCACGGCTGCTTTGTTGAATCCTTCAGCACTATTTTCCATTCTCGAAAGAAATTGTAAAATATTTCATTTGGCATGAAATTGTAAAGTTCATATTATAAATTCTTTGTGGAATTTTCAATCGCGTAAAATGTCTAAATTGCAAGGTATCGTGTTTATATGAAAACGACTGTTCTGTTGAATCCTTTATCATTTTTCTTCCATTTCCGAAAGAAACTATAAAATATTTAATTTGTATGAAATTGTAAATTTCAAACTGTAAATTCTTTGTAGATTTTTCAGTCGCGTAAAATGTGTAAATTGCATCGTATCGTGTTTATATGAAAACAACTGTTCTGTTGAATCCTTTATCTTTTTTTTTTTTTTTCTTCCCTTCCATTTCCAAAAGCAACTATAAAATATTTAATTTTGTATGAAATCGTAAATTTCAAGCTATAAATTTTTTGTGGATTGTTCAACCACGTAAAATGTGTAAGTTGCATCATGTCTTATTTATATGTCAACGGTTGCTCTGTTGAATCCTTCAGCACTTTTTTCATTCCTGAAAGAAATTGTAAAATATTTAATTTGGTATAAAATTATAAATTTCAAGGTATAAATTTCTTTGCAGAATTTTCAATCGTGTAAAATGTGTAAATTGAATTATGTCTTATTTATATGAAAACGGCAGCTCTGTTGAATCCTTCGGCAATTTTTCCATTCCAGAAAGCAATTGTAAAATATTTAATTTGGTATGAAATTGCAAAGTTCAAACTATAAATTTCTTTACGGAATTTTCAATCGTGTACACTCTAAGTAAAAAGGAGTAACTATTCACTCTGGAGAAGTGAATAGTCACTCTATCGCAGAGTCAAAATATGCCCAACCTCTTTAGAGTGACTATTCACTCTGAGGAAAAGTGAAATTTTTGACTATCTGGAAGAGTGAATAGTCGCTCCTGGGAAGTGAATATTCACTCTAAACAGGGGTGGATAATCACTTGTTCGGAGGAGTGACTATTCACTCTTGCTAAAGGAGTGCGGTTTTTCACCACTGGTAAAAGTGATTAGTCTCTCTTTCATGGGAGTGAATGTTCATTTTTTATGTAGTCGATTCTTTTTTTTTTTTTTTTCTCTTTTTTTTTTACAGCATACAATGAAAATAGACACAAACATGGTAAAGATTGGAATAAAATACTTTATTAGCAATGTTTATTTAATTCATATTTTGTAACACTAATTGAACTTTTAAGGAAAAATTCAGTTAAAGTTACATACGAATTTTAATTAGATTAGTGATAGAAATAAACTAAAATATTTTATTCCAATCTTATCCTTTGTGTTTGCTTTTATTGCATGCCCTATAAAGATATTACTTTTAAAATTTTATTAATAACTTTTTAATAGGTGGATGTTATATGTTTAACAATGTTTGATTTGATTTAAATTTTTGTTTGAAATATAAAACCGTACTTTTTCCTTAAATTATTGCTATTTTTGAAAAGTCCTATTGTTCTAAAATATTTTTAATTTTTCCATTTAAAAAACAATGCTTATAAACTCACATCTTTTTAAAATAAGTTCTAAGCATGATTTAAATATTAAGAATGTATATATACTTTTTATCCGCTGTCACATGCTTTTGTTTTATTTAATATGAACATGGAGTCTAAATTTTAAGTTCTGTGGAATATGTATATATTTTTCTTTTAAACATATTCCTTAACTTAATCATGATTTCTAATTTTCGTCCGTTATTGCTGAAAAATGGAATTAATACAATACTTATTAATGCAATAACACGATAAGCCATATTTAATTTAAATTTTTTATTCGCGTAGATATTGTATTTTGTGAATATGAGCAAAATAGATTTTATATGTTTTATAGGAAAAGATTGACCTCAGAAATAGAAACAAGTTGGAAATTGCTCGTCAAACATGGCAAATGAGGTGCGTTCGTACTATAACTAATTTTATAAATATTTTTTGCACCGCATACTGTACTGAATGTATATTTTAGTGAACTTTATAAGTGCACATCAATTTCATCCTGTTCGAAAGACTGTAACATCATTAAAATACACTTGAAATAATTTTTTCCCATTGACCTTAATGTAGCGGAAAGCTTTTGACTGTCCCTGTAATTAAACAGTACATCCGATTTTCATAAAATTTGAAACAACTCGACAAAATTTTGCAGCAATTATATAGGATAGATGTGCCAGTGATGGACACCCTTAAGGAATTTCTTTTAAAATTATTTTTTTATTAATAGTTATAATTATTATATTCCAGTTTTTTCAATATTATATTAATCTATCAACAATATTTAACCATTCTTATAGTCTCATTTCCCAATATGAATCTAAATTTAATTTTAAATAACAGAAATATATCAAAACACTCAAAAGCCCAGTAATGGACACCCTCTGGCCCAGTAATGGACACCCCATAAAAAGTAATAAATATAATTGTTTTTATGACTGTATTTAGAACCAGAATTTAATGAATACACACTAATGAAACCAAATAGTTATTTTCAAATAAATTTAACAATAAGGATACCAGTAATTAATAAAATATTTGTGATAATCATTTACTGTTTGCATCAATTATTGTAATTATCAGAAGATCTGTTTTAATTATTTTAGATGGCTAGTTTAAAATACTAAATATCAGTCAATCACAACTATCAAAATATTGAAACAGTGGGGGATTTAAAAGGTAATAATAATAAAAAAAAAGTTTTGGAATATTAGTGTTTAGTTTTGTCTTGCTATTTTTAACAATTAATCTTTCAGGGACTACTTGATATATCATTTATAATAATTAATATTACAAATATGAAAGAAATGATATTGAGAGTTGAATATTTTAAATGCTAAGTAAAATAATTTTTAAATAAAACTGTAGAACTGATGTTTGAGGCCACTGATCTGCAGATTTACTAGTTTCATGAATATTGCCTATAAATTAATGACTATTACTTTTTTTTTTCTTCAGAGGTGAATAAGGAAAATTTAAGACAGAAAATAGATTTTTAATAGCTTCTGAATATTTACTTCTTCCTAGCTGGTTTGATTGCCAGATTTTAAAATAGCGAGGTATATATACACAAAAAAAAGAATAAAATATTGAAATTTTATTAATCACATAAAATAACTCAAAAGCAGCTATTTATAAAAGTTTTGGTGGAAAATTACTAATGAACTATTCCAGTAATGGACGTCGGACCTCTCCCCGGACATCTTAAAACCTTAAAAATAAATGAAATTTCGTAAATGACCGTTAGTATATCAAAGTCAAAGTTTTCTATTGCTACTCAAACAAAAGCATTCAAATTTTTCAAGAAAATAAATGATATATAAATTAATTAAATGAAGTCAGCCTCTTCATTAATACTTTCATAGAAAAACAGCAAAACTTTGAAACATTATTTTCTGCTTCCTAAATGGTTTGATTAAAAGTGTCAACAATTACCCAGTTTTATAAAACATGCAAGGAGAAATTATAAAAAAAATAATTAAAGTTAAATATTTATTAGTTTTTTTTATGAACCAAAAACATCAAGGAGTGTCCATTACTGGAAGGGTGTCCACATTACTGGCACATCTACCCTATTTAAAATTTCAGACAATTCGGAAGGCCGTAACATCATTAAAATGCACTTGAAATATTTTTTCCCCCATTGGCCGTCATGTTACGGAAAACTTTTGACTGTCCCTGTAATTAAACTATACATCCGATTTTCATAAAATTTGAAATGACGCGATAGAATTATGCAACAATTATATATTTTAAATTTCAAACGATTCGGGTGGGTAGTTTTTGCACTGTTACATGCGGGCAGACGGACAGACAGACGGACTGAACGACGACTATAGGTGCTACGTATTTATATAACTACGAACGCATCTAAAAATGGATTTTTACTTTTTTTATATCATTAAATAGTTTAAACTTTTGTCTTTCCAACGACATGTCACATATGTTTATATATATAAAAAAATAAGTGTTGAAATTATTCATTCTTTCTAAGAGTACTTCACAGCTTAATGGCCATTTAAATCTTTAATTGACTTTTTCTCAAAACTTGGATTTTTCCTGTTTATATTCCTTTTTTAGGTGCGTTCGTAATTATATAAATACATAGTACCTATATTCGTCGTTCAGTACCTATATTCGTCGTCAGTTAAATATTTTAGGAAATATGAGTTGTTGTTGATAGAGATACAAACACTGTATTTCTCATTGCCTCTTATCATCTCCTGTCATAAAACCTCATTTCACAAACTTCATTTTATTTCTAAGTTCATTGTCATTCATTCACTTTATTTACATTTATTTATTTCTTAAATAAAGACAGTAATAAATATTTCTTAAACTTTTACTTACCCTCTCTATTGATTCTAGACAATATCCAGCTGTAATAAAAGTTTCCTGACTCTTTTAACATCCATAGTAATTCATACCATTTTGCCGTTTTTAATTTCATTTCATTACCGTACTTCACCGGCAAAAACTTTCTTTCAACTACGTTTCAACTTCCGTGACGATATTTCTCCCGCCAGATGGCGACTTAGAATATCGTTTTCAAATCGAATCTTTTCATCGAATCTTGCTTTGCATCGATTCGATGCCGTTCTCTGATTGGTTCGTTCATCTGAAACGACGTTTTCAATCCGACCATTTTTATATAAATACGCGATTCCAATCTTAATAAAGTGCACTTTTATCTTCCTCTAATGGAAGAAATATTTCAAGTTACTGAACGTGGCTGGACCACGTTCTGGATGTTATATATTAGCTTTTATCTGTTTAATTATGTTTTATCTTAAAGTTCAAAGTCTGTGATATTTACAAATAACAATGTCGGTTCTGATATGTGAAACGTCGTCATCAAGGCCTACAAAATGTCTGTTTAAAATGAATGCTGCTTTTACTATTGATGTCAAGTCTGTGTTTGGAATCAAGGAAAAATAAACTGTCTTTATTTTGTTTAATCTGCATACGTTTTACTTTGCCTTCATAGAGATCACAATACCATTTCTACATATTCACTTCCAGGATAATCCTTTTCCCCAGCCAAAAGTTTCCACACGCGCTATCTGCTTCATTTAATTACATTTTTAACGTGCATAATCATCATATATTTTAAAGTGTTATGATTAAAGCACATTAAAGGGTTATGGTGGAAAGAAAAGGAAAGCCTGAAGAAGTTTGAAAAAGTGTAGTTTTCAGTCAAGTGAGCGATCTTTACGTTTTGTTTACATTTTTAAGTTGCAGTTTAATTACGAAATATGTTGGTTTTCAGTTATTATTTGCAATAATCAAGAAAAATTATGCAGTTTTATGAAGATTTAATTTAGTTTAATGAATAATTGGTTTATTTTTACGAACTTTTACTTTCCTGATTTACGAACTTTGCCGTTTTGATTTTGTCGACTTGTGATTCAGTTTGTTTTGAAATAACTTTAATTTGCAGTTTTTATAGAAGATACCAAGAAGATTTATTTTAGTTTACTGAAATTTTGAGTTAATTCTGCTGACCTTTCACCTGTTAAAGCTGAACTTTAATTTTTGATTGCTGAACTCTGTATTATTTATCAAATAGTTTTGCTGATTTCCGAAATTTTTTTTGCGTTTTTCATTATAATTTATTATGACAATAGACTGTTATTTTTATGATTTGACATTATGAAACTTTTATGTTAAAATTAGTAATTTTTTTTTTCAAACAAGTGCTTGACAGAGGAAGAAGAGCTGATCATTAAGTGGGGGGGGGGGGGGGCAGTCATACTGTGGTTACTAAAAGTTTTTTTTCTTATTAAATTTTAAAAATTTTTTTCCTCTTTTCCTAAAAATGGCCACTAACATAATTGATAAGCTGAGCTCCAGAAATTACTCCATATGGAGCTGTGATATGAAATATCTACTACTTGAAAAGGGCCTATGGGAAATTGTTGAGAAAAAACAGAGTATCCCTGAAGTAAGTACCACAGTCACTGCTGAAGACGTCGAAAAATTTAAAACCCGTGCAAATAAGGTTCTATCGCTGATTTACCTTAACATTGAACCTGAGTTCAAGCGATTAATAGCAGATTGTTCTGAACCAGTAGATGCATGGGAACGCCTTCACAAAAATTTTCATCCAGACTCCCGCACCCACCATATGACAGTCTTCAATAGTTTGATGGAGGAAAGGATACGACATGGGGAAACAATGAATTTATTTGCAACAAGGCTGAAGAAAATATTCATGGAAATTAAACAAATTGATAAAAATTTTTCCGAGAATTATCTGAGCTATCAGTTTCTACGTTTCCTTCCATCAAAATATGACACATTAGTACAGCAAGTTTTGGCCAGGCCAGATGATAGTTTTAAATTTGACCTCATTGTCGACGAATTAGTAGCTGAAGAGACCCGTCAAAAATTACGTGACAAAGATGGTGCAACATATGTTAACATTTCCAATACTTATAAAACGGCTGAAAAGCAATCTTCCGTGAAACAAAAATCTACTTTTCGTAAGATTCAACGTAGAAGATGCTGGAGGTGCGGCAAACCAGGGCATCTACAAATAAATTGTTATGCCAGAGTCCCAGGTAGCCCTCAGCGTTCAAGAAATGTTTCTCCTGTGCCTTATAGACGTCGCAGTTCTACAGAAAGATCGGGTTCTCGCCATCGTCATCGTCACCGGTATTGCTCATCAGAAAGACGTTGCACTGATTCATCTGACCCATCTGCTGATTCCTTCACCGACTCCTATGCTGATTCCTGTGATGACTCTCCTGACATATCACCTGTTGCTCCTAGACGATCCAGAGGCTCCAGAGACCAGTTCAAGTCCCGCAGACATTTCCGTTCTCCTACTTTCTGTCAAGGCAGGAATGGTGGCTCTCGTGCAAAACTATCAGATTCCTCACGTAAGTCTGTTTTCTTTATCTCTCACTCAAGTTTGAGTAAAGTTAATAGTGACTGTGACTGGATTTTCGATAGTGGCGCTAGCCATCATTTTTGTTCTAATAAAGCTTTATTTTCTAAATTTGAAGAGCTTAACGATGAAATGTCTGTAGCGGTGAAAAATGTCTTATTTCCTATAAAGGGGAAGGGGGAAGTAAAACTACGATTTGGTCAAAGAGTTTTTACTCTATGTAATGTAATGTATAGTGACCAACTTCGTAGAAATTTGATCTCTGGCCCACAACTCGACCTAAATGGTCTAACCTTTCATGGTTTTAATGGTGAGGTAAGGTTCCGTCGGGGGGGCGAGTATTTATTTAGTGCCTATTTGAAAGACCGTATCTATCGTCTTTACCCTAAAATTCCAGTTTCCAAGTCTAGATCTGTTAAATTTGAGACTTCCTCAGTAAATAATGAAAAAATGCTTAATTGGCACCGGAAGTATGGACATATTAGTCCTTCATTAATTGCTCATACTAGTCGTAAAAATGGTGTTCGGGGTTTACCAGGTCTGAAGGAATCAAACTTGTTCTGTGAATCATGTAAATTGGGGAAATTAAGAAGTATCTCCCATAAATATAATAAAAATATTCGTTCCAATCATCCCTTGGAATTGCTGTATGCCGATTTATGGGGACCCTGTAGAGTTGAAGGCAGAAATGGTGAAAGATATTTTCTTTCTATCATTGATGATTTTTCTCGCCGTGTGTCAGTTTACCCTTTGCGATTAAAGTCAGATACTTTTGACGTGGTAAAAAGGCACATTACTAGAGCTGAAACTTACCTGAATCGTAAAGTTAAGAGCTTTAGAACTGACAACGGTGGGGAATTCGACAATGCTTCTTTTAAAAATTTTTTTGAGGAGAAGGGGATCCGCCACGAATTTACCAACTGCTACACACCGCAACAAAACGGCGTTGCTGAGCGTTTTATGTCCACAGCAGCCGATGGGATGCGGATGTTATTGATTGACAGCAATTTGGATTTGACCTTTTGGCCCGAGGCTTTAAAATTCTTTGTTTACTCATGGAACAGAGTATGTCCTAAACTTTTAGGAAGGACACCGTTTGAATTATACGGTGGCAGGAAGCCCTCTGTTAGGCACTTAAAACCATTTGGCACAACAGCCTATGTGAAAATTCCCAAACAGAGAAGTGGGAAATTGGATGCCAGAGCCAAGAAGGGATTCCTGGTCGGGTACGCTTTCCGTACAAAAGGATACCGTATATGGTTGCCAGATACTGACGAAATAGTAGAATCCTCGAATGTCTCTTTCAATGAGAACTCTGACGGTTTGAAGCGCAATGGAGCAAGGCTGGGCTCTGATGAATATGCCCTCTTCTCTCCCAAATCGGAGAGAAATCGAGATAATGTTGTCGAAGATGAACCTGAGGACATCCCAGGTCCTTCCAACACTTCTCAAGATTCCCCGATTGGGAGGGAGGAGCACATGGATTCAGGGCCCAATCAAATCAATCAACCAGTTATTCCCTCACTTAGAGAAGTTAGTTGGTTGAGGAAAGCAGTCAAGCGCAGAAATGAGAACCGTTATGATATATATTATTATGAAACGGGAAAAACCAACAGATTACGTTCATTGAATGAGGTACAGAAATACTGTAAGGAAAACAAGATATTGTTTAAACCAGAGATTTTCGATTTTCAGGGTTCAAATCACTATTCAGGTCAAATCCCAAAACCAAATAATTCAAATTCAGATAGTGATTCAAATACTGAAGATGAATCCTGTTCCAGTGAATCCAGTTATGTAAATCCTACAGCATGACTAGTTGGTGAAAATTATACTCCCCGCACTTTTAAACAAGCATGCAAATCCGAGCAGAGTGCGATCTGGTGGGAAGCGATGAAGCTTGAGATGCAGGTCATGCATAACCGTGGGGTTTGGCACTTGGCAGAATTGCCAGTGCATGTCTCTCCAGTCAGTTGCAGGTGGGTGTATACGACAAAAAGAGATGAAAATGGACGGATCGCCAGGCACAAGGCTCGCCTTGTTGCCCAAGGTTTTAAACAAATTAAGGGCCAGTCCTACGAAGAGACTTTTAGCCCCGTTGTTAATTTTGGCGTCATCCGGTTCTTCTTCTCTCTTCTTGTGTCGTACAGCGGGTGGTCACACACTCAGTGTGACGTAACCTGCGCCTACTTATATGCACCACTGAGTGAAGACGTATACATGAGTCAACCTCCCGGTTTTGTAGAGCCAGGCAAAGAGCATCTGTATTGCAAATTGGATCGCGCCCTGTACGGTTTGCATCAAAGCGGGAGAGAATGGTTTTTGGAAATACACAAAGTCCTACTAGAACTTGGTTTTAAAAAGTTTACAAGTTGCAACTGTGTTTATATTTTTAACTCTGATATTTTACTTTTACTCTATGTCGATGATATCGTGATTTTCGGGAAGACTCAGAAGCTAATCGACAAGACTTTAAGTAAACTGAGGTCTAAATTTGACATTAAGGTACTTGGGAAGACAAGAAAGCTTTTGGGTGTACAATTTGAAGATACTCCAACCGGAGTTATAATTCACCAAAAGAACTACATCGAAGATGTATGTGATCGTTTTCAAAAATTCAAGATACCTTTTTCATCTTTACCAATTAGTAAAGGTGTAGTCTTCTCGAGGTCGCAGTGTCCTGTTTCTGATCAAGATATAGAGGAAATGTCACATATTCCTTATCGCAGCCTTTTAGGTTGTCTCTCTTTTATTGCTAATCGCACTCGCCCTGACTTGTCTTACGCCGTGAATGTTTTAAGTCAATTCCAGTCAAACCCAGGGATTGCGCACTGGGACGGATTATTGAGGTTGCTAGGGTACCTGAGATCCACTAAACATTTCCGGCTTAAACTCTCGTGCAAATCTAATGATCTAGTGATCTTCACTGACGCCGACTTTGCGGCTAACCGCGATGACCGAACCTCGATCGGCGGCCAAATAGTCATGATTGACGAAGCTCCTGTCGATTGGCGCACTTTCAAGGAGAAGTGCGTCTCGTTATCGACTATGGAGTCTGAATTCGTGGCAATGACTGAGGCCGTCAAGAACCTGGTCTGGTTTGACCGGATACGTCGCGAGTGTGCGCAGGAAGGGATCATTCATGTACTTGGGAGGAAAGCCGAAATGAAAGCGGATAATCAGGCTGCAATCGACTTCGTTAAATATCTCCTGTTGAGAATTATAAGTCCAAGCATATTGATATTAAGTTATTTTTTATAAGGGATCTTTTCAACAGGGGGGAATTTTTGCTTTCTCACGTGCGGAGCAAGTCTAACCTGGCGGATACCTTTACCAAACCTCTATCTAAGAGTGAGATCATGAGCTTCTTAAAGTTAATTTTTCTGATGTAATGTTAATTTTAAGCTAAATATGTTTTAAGTTTAAAGTATCTCATTCATATATAAATTTTTCATAAATCGTACCTCATTAAATGCTATTATGGTGAATTGAATTGTAAAAATTGTTTTTTTAAGCTTTCTGTCGCTACACTGTACCTTCTGAAATTGTTATTCACAAGTGTTAAGGGATTAGTGTAGACGCTTGCTACTTAACTTTGTTAATTTGCCTATATGCATTTTTTATATCATCAGCGTCACTTGATCATGCCATAAGTTTTAAAGAATTCTTTTTAAAGAGGTTAATTTTACATAACAGTTTTTAATATTTGAAAGACCTCCATTATTGTGATTAACTGTGCTTATATATTGAAATTTATTTTATGCATATCATTAATTCTTGCTTTGTTCATCCTAGGCATCTAGAGCGCCATCCTTTTTATGTGGTTTAATTGATTCTGGTGCACCAGAAGACTGCAAGTTGTATGAATGAGCCATTTATTCATTTATGAATACGTAAGCTAGTTAGTTTGTAAGAGCAGTTAGTTCCTGTCTCTCGAGCCTAGATGTCTGGAATATGAATCATCAATAACTGTTTAATTATCTACATAATTTTTTTTATATAATTGTAATAAAGAATTATATTTAATTATATTTAATGTAACATAATGATCAAGTTGTCATATTGAGCTGATGCTGACATTTCCAAATTGGAAATTGTTCGATTTTCGAATTGGTACGTATTCATCTTTTTCTTTAAGTAACTGTGTGAGAATTTTGCATTTAACATTGTTGGACCTTTTTAAACCTTCTGTCTGGATTATGTCGACCTCTGGTCTTGGACTTAGAAGGTGTACCTTATAGCCAACAAGCTTTCATTAAATTGGATCATTTTCTTTTATCCAGCAAGTTCTCCATGCATTACTACTTCATTTTTCAATTTAAATTGTTGAGATCATCAATTGTTAAACCTTTCTAGTTAAATTGTTAAAATTTGTTAAATTTTTCCTAGTTAATCTTTTTGAAGTATTTAAAACTTCTCTTTAAACTTGTTAATGAAGTTCAAACTTCACTTTTTCAACCATTTAGGTTGTTTCAATTTTTGAGGTTCAAAATTGAACCATTTTTCAAGTCCTCATATTGGGGGGGCAGTTAAATTTTTTTTAGGTGTAGTGTTTCAGGTTTGCACTTTAAAGTTATAAATTTTCAAGTTTAAAAAAACCCTTCCAGTTTATTGTCCTTTATTATGATCCAGTTTTTTTTAGTTTTATGTTGTTAAACTTAAAATTTTGTGAAGATGCTGTTTGGTGATAGTCTTAGGATTTTTTTTAAAATCCTTCGTCTTTGAGTTTACTTGTTTTCACAAGCTATCTCTTTTTAAGAGACAATGAGAGGGGGGGGCATTTGATAGAGATACAAACACTGTATTTCTCATTGCCTCTTATCATCTCCTGTCATAAAACCTCATTTCACAAACTTCATTTTATTTCTAAGTTCATTGTCATTCATTCACTTTATTTACATTTATTTATTTCTTAAATAAAGACAGTAATAAATATTTCTTAAACTTTTACTTACCCTCTCTATTGATTCTAGACAATATCCAGCTGTAATAAAAGTTTCCTGACTCTTTTAACATCCATAGTAATTCATACCATTTTGCCGTTTTTAATTTCATTTCATTACCGTACTTCACCGGCAAAAACTTTCTTTCAACTACGTTTCAACTTCCGTGACGATATTTCTCCCGCCAGATGGCGACTTAGAATATCGTTTTCAAATCGAATCTTTTCATCGAATCTTGCTTTGCATCGATTCGATGCCGTTCTCTGATTGGTTCGTTCATCTGAAACGACGTTTTCAATCCGACCATTTTTATATAAATACGCGATTCCAATCTTAATAAAGTGCACTTTTATCTTCCTCTAATGGAAGAAATATTTCAAGTTACTGAACGTGGCTGGACCACGTTCTGGATGTTATATATTAGCTTTTATCTGTTTAATTATGTTTTATCTTAAAGTTCAAAGTCTGTGATATTTACAAATAACAATGTCGGTTCTGATATGTGAAACGTCGTCATCAAGGCCTACAAAATGTCTGTTTAAAATGAATGCTGCTTTTACTATTGATGTCAAGTCTGTGTTTGGAATCAAGGAAAAATAAACTGTCTTTATTTTGTTTAATCTGCATACGTTTTACTTTGCCTTCATAGAGATCACAATACCATTTCTACATATTCACTTCCAGGATAATCCTTTTCCCCAGCCAAAAGTTTCCACACGCGCTATCTGCTTCATTTAATTACATTTTTAACGTGCATAATCATCATATATTTTAAAGTGTTATGATTAAAGCACATTAGTTGTATGGAATAATTTTTATCTGCGCATGCGCGATCGATAACAAGGATAATTTTACATAATATAATAGTCAACTCTATGGAGCAACTCATTAAAAAAAATCTAGTCAAATATCGTAAAAATTCAGAAAGATATCGGTGTTAGAGTGAGCAAATTTTTAATTGTTTTCTAAAAGCAGCTGAATGATAAGGGATTTTCCACAAATTGTCATTTTTAATTTAATTTTTTTTTCTTTTTTTATTGATGCTTTAGTTCTTCTTGGATAACCTCCAGAACGAGCCTATACCATGATCAAAAGGAGTATCAAAATCAAAGTATTTTTTCCAAATCTACTCGTTGATAGTCACTAAATACTAACTTTTTTCTGAAAGTCAGTTAATAAAAAATGAGAATTTGTGTAAAATCCCTTATCATTCAGCTGCTTTTAGAGAACAACTAAAAATTTGCTCACTCTAACGCCGATATCTTTCTGAATTTTTACGATATTTGACTAGATTTTTTTTATTAAGTTGCTCCATAGAGTTGACTATTAAATTATGTAAAATGATCCTTCTTATAGTTCGCGCATGCGCATATAAAAATTATTTCATACAACTGCTCTCATTTCCTAAAATATTTAATATATTTATATTCCATTTGCACTATATTGTTTCTACTATAGTTTGAAAATTTTCCTGAAACCGGAGTTAAATTTGGTTGAAAACCCTACATGTTATAAACAAAAAACATCCAAGAATTTTTTAATTTTTTTAAATAAATCGCTATATCTCTATTAATATACATGCTATTCTTACACAAAAGAATACACATATTGCACAATGTCTGTTTATTTATATTCGGCAGCGATAGATAATTTCGTTCATTTTATTTTACAGGGTGATCCCAAGTATTATTTTTTCTTCGATTTTTTGTTGGCCCCCTAATTACCCCACTTAACAAATCGACATTGCTAAATATGAGGTCATACCTGTTTTTTTTTAATCCTGAAATTCCAGCAGAGTCTGCCAAATATATTTCCAAATATTCGGCAAAATGTCTAAAATTGAAAGTTGCCGGTCATTAATGGCTAGATAGTGTGTATATATATATATTTCTTTTTTTATTCTTCCTTATTAATTCTTGTAATTAAGTATAAGGTACTTTATTTTATACATACAGTTTTATATCATAGGTTTGTGGCATCCATTCATTCACAATAATGCAGTTTTTGATGATGGTCGGTAACGTTTAATTAATGGATATATATATATATATAAATTTTTTTACTGGGGGCTGGTTTTGAGTTCTAGGGGTCATGATCGGTGTAGATCTGCAAAAAGTTTTCCGAAATTTCAACATAGGTTAGTGTCAAATAGGTAGTATTTCATACGAAATCTACCTAAAAAAATAAAATAAAGTTTGCTTATCGAAGGGTTTTAGTCAGCAAAATTTTATAAAAGTGCCAGGATAACAACCATTAAAAAAAAAGTAGCACATGAGAAAAGCATATGCGAATATTTTTTAAATAAAATCTTGCTTATAAAAGAAAATGCTTAAAATTTCATCATATAGGTTTAACCCAATTGTATGGTATTAGAATTATTATTAATATTACTTTGAAAATACATATAAAGAGGTTGTTAGTTTGCAAATAATATACACTAGTTTATTACTGTGTATTAATTAGGTCTAAAACTTATAAATCCGTCGAAAACCGGGAGTCGATTTTTTTCACGAATGCAAGGCTTTTTTCTTCTAAAGATAGAAGAAAGAAAAAAATATATAATTTGAAATAGGTATTTTAAAAAAATAGGGAGTGTGACCATCTATGAGTTTTCATGTTACTTCATTTTATTCTACTGACATGTCGAGATTAAATAATTTCAACAAATATTACATATACCTCAATTGTCTTTATAGTCATTTCCGAATTATGACATGCAATAATTATACGTTTTAATTGAAAGACAGAAAGAAAAGAAAAAAAGAAAAGATCTGAGCCTGGCGTTTGACTTTTATTTATTTAAAATAACTTATATATGTATGCTTTCATTTTTAAGATGTAGCATAAGGTAGAATTCAATTTCGTGTATATTTTGGAATTTAAAATTTTCTTTTCTCATAAATTTAAAATAGTTGTAGAAGTTGAAAGAAATTACTTTAAATTAATATTATAAATTGTGCTACTCAACATTGCCCAATTTCTTTTAAATTCCAAAGGTAGAAGTAGCAATTTCTGGCTAATAGTTACTTTTTATTTACTGCATTTTATGGAATAAACGCCGCGGCGTTTACCAGTTTAAAAGTTAATTTTTTTCCAAGTGCAGCGTTTACGATTTTTTTTAAAATACCAATTGAGTTTCCTTAATTTAAAAATTCATAAAAATATTTAAAATCGGATTTAAATATTTTAAATAAAACTTCAGGCATCTTAAGATATTAAAACCGAAGCATCCTACACTGCTCAGAAAACTTTGATTAAAGTTAGGTCAATGTGACGCTGTCGACAAAAGTAGCGTTCCTACGGATGCGGCGTTTACAACGGGTGCGGCGATTACGATATTTTTAAGCTTATTCAGGCCAATTTGAGGAGTGCGGCGTTTCTTCCATAAAATACGGTAGTAGCCATGTACTATTCGAATATTTCTATTGATAAGCCAAATATATATAATAACATTTAAAAGCTGAAGACAGCGATGTGTAGAAATTACTTAAAAGTGTTTTTTATATAATCTAACAAAAGGGAAAAAATTTTTGCGTGGAAAAAAAAATGTTTAAAGAAAAATTATTTGTTCGGAATTTTTTTTTTTTTTTTTTATAATTCGGCATATATCAAAGTTTAATCTACTAACAGAATCTGAAAAAAAGAGGGTTTTGTTAGTTTTTTTTTTTTTTTTTTTTTTTTTTTTTTTTTTTTTATAAGGAGGAGGGGTGTAACAGGATGTAAATAAAATGATTAAAAAAAATAATAAATGCTAATGCTTTAGAAATATCAAAAGATTTTTTTAAAATCAGTTTTCAAATTTGTAATGTTTTTAAAGGCATTTTATAACTGGGTTGAAAGAAAATTTTTAAAAGTTAAAATAATTAATATTGTAAGATTTTGTTTCTATGTCTTAAAAAATTTAAACTAAAAATGGATTTAAATAGTCAAATATATAGTTCTGCTTTATTAGATTTTTCTTATTCAATAGAATTACATAATATGTTTGGAATTATTATCCTAGAACTAATTAGTGTTTTGTTGTTACATTATTGATAGTTTCGCATTTGATTTTTTAGTTATATATGAATGTGATGACTAATAGTATTGTTCATATAAATTAAAGTTTTTCTCATCTCATAATCGTGTTCGTAATTTTTTTTTCTTAATAAATATTTTAAAAATGCATGCAAATATAGTTTTAAAATGTATCCATTGCAAGAAAACTTTAAAATAATTAAATTTTCGCTAATCTCCCTGCATCTTCCTCACACTCTCTCTCTCAAAAACAGGGATGAATTTCATTCCAAAGATAGTTTCGCATATTGGAAGAATGAATAAAAAGCCTTGTTTTGGGGAAAGGGAAAATAGCTAATTTATTTAATCAGTTTATTTTTAGTGTGGTTCAGTTGTTAAAATCAAAACGTTCCCTAAAGAATACATATAATATAATAATATTACATATAATATAATACATACATATAATATAATAATTACATACATATAATATAGTAATATCTCCCTTGTTTATCCTGTCCTTGTTTTGACTCTCCTATATTAATTGATATTTTATGATATAAAGGTCTTCGATCGTAAGTGAAAATCATTGTAAAAAATTAAATAAAAAAAAAAAAAAATGCAATCATTTATACATGATGTAATTACTTGTATCAAATATTTATTAAATCATATAAAATGAAAATCAATATAGGTTTTACCATAACTCATTTTGCAAATCTACATATATCTACAGAAAATTTTGTGAATGCTGTGTAAGTTTTCATGCTTTTCTTTGGAGTCTGTGTAAACGCACAAACTTTTAAATTATAATCAAATAAAACTAGTCAGGAAAAAAATCATTCCATGTCTTCTTTCAGAAACTGAAAAAGAATTCAGAAATATTTTTCCTATACTGTCCAAATCACCATTGGGGTCATAAATTTTTATCTACTAACCGGGGTGGACTTCACGGTAATTAAACAGTACCCGCTTACTTGACAGCTTGACAGGAGTTGGGGGGGTTGGCATCAAGCTGCTGTCTCGTAGAAAAGCGAAACCTTTTCTTACTGATTAGGGCTCTTAAAGAAACATTACAGAGAATTAACAAATGTTTATTAATTTAAAAGTAAAAAAAATGTTTTAATACCAGATATAAATAAGAATTAATGACTCATAATTAAAGTGCAGCAGGTTTACTTGTGTGGGTGATTCTGAGTAAAAAAAAAATTCTGAAATTCACAGCATATTTTCTGAAAGGTTAGAGCAGAGGAGAAGGAGGGGGGGAATCCTCTCCCAGCGATAATTATTTTTGTTGCAGGTTGTATTAACCCTGTTTTTGTATTGGGTTGATTTGAAGCTGAGTGTAGATTCCTGCAAGAGTTCGGGTTAACCCAATTTTTCAAAAGTTAGTTCAGTATATTGTTTCTGATTAAAAACTATACCTATAATAATAAACAGATGTTTGTGTGTGTGTGTGTTGTTTTCTAAAGAAATCGTAGCGTTTTTTTCTGCGACTGTTTGATCAAATTTGTGTCTTTTTCCATGATCATTTGACAAAATTAGCATTTTTCTGTGGCTCTTTGACAAAATTCCCATTTCTTCTGCAGCCGTTTAATGAAATTCGCATTTTTTCATTGATCCTTTGACAAAATTCGTGCTTTTTCTGTAATCCTTTGATGAAATTTGCCTTTTCCCCCCGATTCTTTGATGAAATTTACGTTTTGTCTGCGATTTGACAAAATTCACCTTTTCCTGCGATTTGACAAAATTCACCCTTTTTTGAGATTGTTTGACAAAATTCACCTTTTTCATGCAATCCTTTGACAAAATTTGTGGGGGTTTTTCATGATCGTTTGATGAAATTCACATTTTTTATGCAATCTTTTGATAAAATTCTCACTTTTTCTGCAATCTTTTGACAAAATTGGTGATTTTTTCTGCGAATGATTTGCAATGTGTATTCTTTTAAGGCTACAATTCGTCAAAATTCACGATATTATTTTATGTCCGAATTTTCGGGCTGATGATTGATTTTTTAAAATTTTCGTTTTTAAAAGAATACTGAATTCAAAAGAAAATACTGTATTAAAAAAAGTAAAAAATAAAATCACACAGAACTTTGACAAATTGTGTGTCAAATTGAAATATGTGAAATTTTTTGGAATCAATAACTTCTTAATTTAGTTAATTTTCAGCAAATGATCAACGCTGAAGGATGGGTCAAAAAAACAGATCAGTTAGTTTTCTTACATGTAAACAGACGACATGTGTTAGTCTAAGTGAGAAATAATTTCTAGCAAAATCCACAACAACTTTATCAAGTGTAAGTCTCAGTGATCATTGGCTACTTATGCCATGTGCCAGAGTCACAGGATTTCCATTAAAACTTTGATATTTAATTACTCAGATCACAAATCAAATTTTAAAAATAATGTTATTGCTTTTGTCTTACTAAAATCTGTGGTTGTGGTAAGGTACATTGTGATTGGCTAAAAATCATGTTCACTTCATTGTCATATTGGAATAAATAGATAGCAATTTTCGCTTGCCTTCAACTTGCTGCATTTCAATAAGAAAATCATTGAGTTCATTGCCAAATAATGAATTTCTAGTTTTTCAAACCATTCTTTTAGCTTATAAAATGATTCAGTACATTTCCCTTAATCTAGCATAAATGTCGCCATTTATATATGTTTTTATTGGGTATGGAAATAAATTTTGAGGGATTTCCATTAGATGGTGTGCTAGTACTGCATGCAGATATTTGAATGTGGCAACAGTGTAATATAGTGGCACGACATGCGAGCTGTCAGAAGTAGTATATAAAGTTAGATTGCAGTGTGCAGACGTTTGTATGCTACTTGATTGAAAATGGAAACTTTCATACAGACAAAACAGCATTTGCAGGAAATTTTGCGCCATTACTTTATTGTAAAAAAGAGTGCTGCCGAAAGCTATTGCATAATGTCTGATATCTATGCTGAACATTCCCCATCCTTGAAAACATGTGAGTATTGGTTTTGGTGATTCAAACAAGACAATTTTTATGCCTGTGATATACAATGTTTTGGAGCACAAAAGATTGTTGATGCAGAATTGGAAATTTTACTCAATGAGGGTCCGTGCTAGACACAAAATGAGTTAGAAGAAGCATTAAATCTGAGTCGTTCATGCATTTCAAAACATTTACATGCCACGGGACTGGTGCAAAACAGAAGAAATCGTGTTCCACATGCATTGGCATTAAAGAGACTTGCAACTTCGCAAAACCATTTGCAACTTACTGCTTCAAAGGCACGAAATAAAGAAAAATGAAATTAAATGTAGTTGTTTACATTAAACTATTATTGGTAACAACAATAATGGATATTTTAGGATAACCTTAAACATCAAAAAGCATGGGTGAAAGCCAGGTCCATCAATGCCAAAAAGTAATATCGAAGTAATATAGGATGCTCGACCGTGGTCTTTTACGATAACTATGCCAAAATCATATTAAAATAACAGATTACTTTCTTGCACTTGCTCTTTTCAAGGGAATAAAAGGAATGTTTAGCAACAACACAATTGTTTGGCGACACTTTGTGGAAAACTTCCCAGTTGGAGTTACATTGTGACCGAGATCACACTCTCATATTGCCCGTCCCTCTGTACTTGATTCCTTCTTGCAGCGTGCCTCGACATACATTTTTATGTTTTTGGTATGTCTGCATGCCTTACTTTATCTAATATCATTATGTAATGCCTGGCACATGTTTGGGTTAACTCTCTAAAAAATTATTCTGCTACCTGTACACAATCACAGATAATTCAATAAATTTTGTAGTTACTTTTCTGATCCAGAGAATTTTTCACTTGGAGTTATTTGCTTTTCCACAACATAATGTCTCATGGCCGACCATGGTCTTTTGCAATAACTATGCCAAAATCATATTAAAATAACAAATTACTTTCTTGGACATGCTCTTTTCAAGGGAATAAAAGAAATGCTTAGCGACAACATAATTGTTTGGAGACACTTTGTGGCAAATTTCCCGTTGAAGTTGCACTGTGACTGAGATCACACACTCATTCTGCCTGATCCTCTGCACTTTCTTCCTTCTTGCAGCCTCCTTTGGCATACATTTTTATGTTTTTGGTATATCTACATGCCTTACTTTATCTAATATCATTTTGAAATGCCCGGCACATGTTTGGATTAACTCTCTAAAAAATTGTTCCACCATTTGTACACAATCATGGATAATTCAATAAATTATGTATAGTTACTTTTCTGATCAAGATAATCAAAAACCAGATTCCTGAAAAATCCTCTATAATTCTACAGTGCTTAAAATAATACTTTGAATTAAAAACCTTTTGCTTCGGCATGTTTATCATTTATTTTCTATAAGACTCCAAGTTTTCATGCTTTTATATGCAACAGTTTTTGAAATATAAGCTGAGAAAGTGAAAAGGACACAGTGAATTAAAAAACAGCAGCAGCCAGGGACCCGGAGCTGGAGCTGGAGCTGGAGCCCGGGCGCTCCGGAGCTGTGTTTTCCCTGGAGCTGGAGCTCTAAAATTTCCCTTGCTCCAGGGCTCCTTTAATTTTCCATATTTTTTTTTTATTTTTTTTCCAGTCTTTTAAATTTCTAGGCTTAAAATATTTTAATTACAACATTATTCAGTATTTAAATTATATCATTTTTTAGGGGTTTTTTAATATTAGAAATGGAAAACTTTTCAAAACATGGTAACACTACTTTTCTTCTACTTTCTACTTGAACTAAGTGACAACACTATTTGAAAAATATGGCCGCGTGTTGTTTACATGTGTAGTTGTACAATTTTGGTTGTTTGAAAAGTGTAGAAGAAATTTAAGATTTTTGTGTTTTAAATTTCACCAAACTTTCTATTTTAAAAGCAAAAGCTAAAAGATGTCATATTTTCTGAATGAGCATTTCGAGTTTCATGAGAAGAAAAATGCATCTTGTCAGATCTTTAATGAAGGTAAAGGAAGAAAGAATTTGTGAGCAAAAAATTAAATGTGCAAATTAAAATCTGCAACTCAAAAGCGCGAAGCTGGAGCCGAGTTGGAGCCGGAGCTACAGCATTTTATCTAGGAGCGGAGCTGGAGCTGGAGCTGGAGCTGGAGCATCAAAAATTGTTCGGCTCCGGGTCACTGGCAGCAGCAGAATTAAACTAGTATGTTGTGGCCATCACAAAACTTTCTTCTATCTCATACATGTCAATACTTCAAAATTCACTATCTCAGTGCCAAATTAAATGGCAATCAGTGTTCATCATGAGAATTCTAAAAATATGAAATTACGTGCATTAGTTCTCGAGGTATGACTGTCGCTGAAATCGTGTAAATCCAGCCAAAATGCAGCATAGCAGCGCCACCTATTGGGTTATTTGCACTAGAACCTAATTATCACCAACTTATGTCAACGTCTAACTGAATATGAAGTTTGAGGAAAATTCGTGCATTAGTCCTTGAGATAGAGGTATTGCGCAAATCATCACAAATGCAGCATAGAAGCGCCACCTGTTGAGCGATTTGCAACAACACATAATCAGCAGCAATATTAATGAAGTTATGCTTAAATCTGAAATTTGATGAAAATTCGTGCATTAGTTCTTGGGATGAGCTATTGAGGAAATAGTTCAAAATGCAGCACAGCAGCGCCGCCTATTGGGCGATTGACACCAACATGCAGTCAGCATCATTTCATATGAAGGACTAACTAAATCCGAAGTTTGATGAAAATGAGTTCATTAGTTCTTGAGATAGAGCTACTGCAAAAATAGTGTAAATTCTGCAACACGCAGCATAGCAGCGTCACCTGTAGGGCGATTTACACCAAAACGTAAACAGCATCCATTCATGTCAAGAAGTAATGGAATCTGAAATTTTATAAAAATCCGTGCATTAGTTCTTGAGATAGAGCTTTTGCGGAAATCCTGCAAAATGCTACATAGCAGCGCCACCTGCACGGCGATTTACACCAAAAACTAATCAGCACCAGTCTATATCAGGGACTACCTGAATATAAATTTTTATTAAATTCAGTGTATTAGTTCTTGAGATAGAGCGCCCACAAAATTTGTGTCACATACAGACAGACAGACAGACATTTTGTAAAAACATGTTTTTTGGAATCTCCGACCCATAAAACGTGTAAATCCGTCGAAAACTGGAATTCGAAAATTTTCATGAAACCAATACTTTCTTCTTGTAAAGATAGAAGAAAGTAAAAACAAAGAAAAAAGAGCAATTTTATGCCCTTAACAAATTGCAACTTAACAAATGCTTTTTCAAAAGAGAGAAAAAATGACAAGAGTTTTTAAGTTTAATTATCAATTTCTTAAAAAAAAAAAAAAAAGATTAGGTGAAATTCTACGTTAGTTTGAACATAAATGGATTAATAATTAAACCTTAAAGTTTTTCTTAAAAAAAAAAAAAAAAACTTTTAAACACAATAAATAAAGTAATAGTAAATAAAACTCTAAATATGAAATCTACATACAAAATTTACTACAACTAAACTTACTTCATAACTGTTTGGAAGTTTTCTTCATCTACACCTGATGCTGGATCACTCAATGAACTTATAATGTCAGGTATTATGTTATAAATAACATTTCCCTAAGAAGACAAAAAAATAATATAACTGTGCATAGGTGGTATAAAAGTAATTTACTGTCAATACAGTCATTAATTTAAAATGGAGTATTATATAGAATTTTATTTCTGGTACTCAAATTGGTGCAAATTAATGTTGATTATAATAGAGAAAAATATTCATAAAGAAAGCTAAATCTGAAAAATTATAATAAAACTTTAGTTCAGTAATGTCAAAATGTATAAATTATGCAAAAAATCAGTTAAGAGAAGGGATGAAAAAATAAAGGAAAAAAAAATAATGCATCCTTTGGAATGCATATTTTTTATTTAAAAATAATAAAATTTTTGGTAAATATCTAACAAGCGACATACCCGATATTAAATATGCTAATTTAAGTTCTGTGTGGCAGCGCAATTCTTATTTATTTCCAGTGTGACTCCTCAATGTGAAGGTGGCAGATCACCCAGATTCTCTATTCTTCCCTATCCCATGTTAAGCCAATGGTAATAAAGTTCCTTGGTTTGGCAAAAATATCTCATCAAATAATTAAGTTTTTCTAATTTTGTTTTTTGTGCACAATTTTTTAGACAAATCATTGTGTTGTTGCAAATTTCATTTTTCTCTTAAATAAATTTAATTTAAATGTTTGATTAAAGGTTTAAAAGACAACATATGCTGAAAGAATCTATTGAGCCACCTATAAATCTGCTTATACATAGTGCTGTTGCATACTTTTGAAATAAAACAAAATAAAGTGTACACATTGTTGCTTAGCTATTTATAGATATAAAAATATTTTAATTTGGTTCGTAAACAAAGCAGATATTTTAATTTAAAAAAAAAAGAGTGCTCTTTATTTTATAAGTTTCATTTCCTTTCTCCCTACAACTATAATAATAAATCTCTCATCCTTGCAATCTACCACCGACTGTGAACGGTTCCGCCTCCAAGATAAGATTTCACATCCTCTTATCTCGAAATAAAAATTGGTATCCCTGTCATTTTAATGCATAACCTCAATCCTCCCAATCTGTGCAATGGGATGAGATTGCAAGTTAAAGCACACAAAAACAATATAATTAAGACCACCATCCTTATAGGCCCAGCAGTTAGGCAAATGGCATACATTCTTCGTATTCCCATGATCCCTACCGACTTATTCCCTTTTAAAAGACTGCAATGCCTTGTTTCATTTGTGATCGCCATCAACAAATCTCAAGGTCAAACATAAATATATTTTGGGATTGATCTGCAACAAGAATTGCTTTTCTCATGGGCAACTGTATGTTGGCCTATCAAGATCAGGGAATGCAGACAATCAATACATTTTGAATGACTCAAGAAATAATACAAAAAAAGTAGCATACTCAGAAATATTAAAATGAAGTTTTGTCTCACTTCCATATTTATTCGATTAAAAACAATTTTTTTAAGTACCTACCCATCCCTATCTTACACTGTAGTCGACAGATTGCCCACCTTGTGCAAAGACGAGAAGGGCCGCTAGTATTTATATAAAAAGATTAGAGATTCTGGAGATAGCTTGAAGATATTTTGTTCATAATTGTGAAGTAATGAAAAACATATAATTTTAATTCAGTCGTGTAAAAGAAACATATATTATAACAAAGCTTAGTAAAAGAGCCCATTTATTCAACCTGGTGGCTGTTTAAATCTTTTAACAGATAGCAACTGTTTGTAAAGCTACTGTATATTTTAAGATCAATATTTTCAGTATAGTTATTAGTTCAGTATAATTATTCAGTAGTCTAAAAAGCTGGTAAGGTTTTTCTGCTTATTTTACATCAAAATATTTATTTTTTTATTATTAACCAAAATATTCCTGAGTACGATTTTCAAGTTATCAGTGTTTCACTGTGTAGAGCAGTTTATTCTTTGAATTTTTTACATAACTGACAGTAATTATTTAATTTAAATTATTTTCAAAGAAGTTACATTACTTATGTGATATCCAACAATGTTTATTTTTATCAACAAATATGCATGTATATGTATATGTAATAGAACATATTTTTAAAATGAATAAAATTGGGGTAAACTGAAAAAACCTATTTTAAACAAAATAAACTGCGAAAAAAAAAAACAACAACAACAACAAAAAAATTTTGTACACTCTTTTATCTGGAAGCAAGCTAGATTCGTTTTGACTGGGTGTTCTGTCTCATATTAGTTATTAAGGAGTTTTTAAATACACAAATTTTCAAATTTACAGCAAACTTATTTTGCATGTTCATATTTTATTTATTTTTAATGCAACATAAATTTTAATTGAATATTATTGCATTTTTAAGTAAACCCCCTAACTGCTTTCGTTTCGGTTTGCTGAATTACTTATTTCAATTATTCAAATTTGGAATTTTGTTTTTCATAAGTTTTCAGTTATTTATTTCGAAATTTTGTTGTTTTATTTAAAATTTAAATTTGTTACACATTTGGATTATGCAGGTTTGCTATATCTTGCAAAACCTGTGAGGCTAGATATATTTTTTATACTTCTTTGCTCTTTCCACCTTCCAATTAGCTAGGAGCTGTTTTTTCTGAGTTGTGTTTATAGTTCTTAATTCCAATGTTTGGTGCTTTTTATAAGAATTTTTAAAATATTGTTTTCTTATTAATGCACCTACTTTTAATTAAATTTCATACCTTTTTTACTTAAATCCTAATATATATACATATATACAGGGTGTGTCACGTGTCAGGTATTTGAGAACAAATCAACGGCTGCTTTCAAACAAAAATATACATTAGAGGTGGATTATTTTTTTATTTTAACATTCTGTAGAAGTGACCACATACACACTGGATGACATCACTCATTGAAACACATACACACTGGATGACATCACTCATTGAAACCACTGCCAGCCACAATAACAGCCTCTACAGGCTGATAAAACTGTCTGCGGGTAATGGCTCAGATGAGTGTTGGGAACATTTGCCACTGCATACACAATGGCTGCTTTGAGAGCCGCAACATTGTTGTGAGGATGACTACTAGAGTTCCTCTTAGCTATGCCACATACATAAAAGGCCATTTGGCTAATATCTGGGTAGCTGGGGTGGGGGGGGGGGGGGCAACAAATTGAAGACAACATTGTCATGAATGCTTTGGCCATCCATTTTTGGTTTGTATGGGCTGTTTGGGATAGTGCAGAGTCTTTTTAAAATTACGAAAATTTACAAAACGCCGATGTCATATACGCAACGGGTACTAAACTGGTGCCAAATTGTCGTTATTTTGCTTGATGTGGTAACACGGATTATGTTGTTTATGCTGATGATATTTTTGCCAAATTGGCAACCGGAAAAAAATCGCGCCAATATGGGACGAATATGACACCTGTGCCAATTATAGAAGTAGATGAAAGTCTTGGGTACTTGTTAGTTATCCCGTCGACCAATTTCGCCAAATTATATAAATCGCCACCACTCGCCAAATTATACAAATTGACATAATTTTTATTTTAAATAACGAAAAAACAAATAAATTAGTATAACATTAATAAAAATACAAATAAAACGTCGAAATAAAAATCATTTGATGACATAAACACGTATTGTCAAGTGAATGTGACATTTATAATCAACTATTATTGGCATTTAATCTTACAATTTGGCGACAGTAATTTGGTTGACGGTATAACTAACAAGTACCGGAAAGGATATAAAACAGCTGAACTGTGAAGTGCTGGTTATGATCATTTCACAGTAAATACAATTTTGTTGACCCTAATACTGGATGTCATACTCAAAATGTTGAGAGATTATGGGGCATTGCAAAATGGCGCAACAAAAGACATTGGGGAACTTTTCGTCATCATTTAGAGTCGTATCTCATAGAGTTTATGTGGCGATGTCTTCATTCAAAAAATGAAATGTTTACTGCAATGCTAAAAGATATTTGTAATTTTATGGCAGCAGTAATATGATTTTTTATTTTATTACTTTATTGGGCACAGATGTCATATACCCCCCATATTGGCGCGATTTTTTTCTGACGCCAATGTCATATACTCACCGGGTACCTAGCTGGCGCAAAGTGTCGTAATTTTGCTTGATATGGTAACCCGGATGTTGTTGTTTATTTATTAATAAATTGTTTATTTACATTTATTTTATTTTTTAAAACGATATAAATGTTTTGTTCCATATTTATTAATCAAACTTTTTTTTATTTATTGTTATTCCCCTTTTTAAAAATATATCCCAACAAAAAGTTTTCGGTAAAAAAGAAAGCGCCAAGTTCTTAATGTTTCGGCCAGAAAAAGTAGTGATATCTGAAGTTCGCACAAGTTAAAAGCCAAACATCCCAAATCTTTCATTGAAAGTGGCTTCCTGAGACTTGGCCGTTAATACCTTATACAGCATTTACAAATTAATTATTGGAAATTATGCATTTATGAATTATTTAAATATTAAAAGTAATATTAGAATACAAAGAGACAACTTCACATGAAGACATTATAAGTAAAAGATTTCTGATAAATTCCATTCAGTTTCAACAAACATTAGAGATCATTTGGTCCACTGGGGATTTAATTGCCAAATTGTATGGTCTAAAGCTAAAGTCATTAACATAAAACCCAAAAAATAAAACAAAACTTACTTACTTCAAATCTCACAATATGTGACATTATATTTTAATGTATTGTTATTCCCCTTTTTAAAAATATGTATGTAACTGGTATTCAAAAACGAGGTTATCGCCAAAATGGCATCAGAAAAAAATCGCGCCAATATGGGGCGTATATGACATCTGTGCCAATGTACAGCTTCCCACTAGTTACAGAAGTAATTTAGTGTTTTAACACCTCAATATAAGCAACGGTGTTGGAGACATCAGATTGTCTTCGCTTCTCAGGACCCCCCCAGAATCATCAGTGAGGCTGGAAATTTTCTGGACATGTCTGTCAGATTCTCGTTGAGGATTTTAGACAATCACCGATCTTTTTGCAGTTCACTTTCTCGACCTGAGCAAAGTTTTTTTCATTGGAAAGAAACAAGAGCATTCCTGGCTCCTCTTGATGTTTCAGCTTGTTATGGGGGCACTTGTCTCTGGTCAGGTGGTTATCCCTGGTTCTCTCGGGCAAGAACTGCACGAAAATCACGCTTTTTTCATGGCGTTTTGATGAAATTCGTGTTTTTTAACAAAATTCGTGCTTTTTCCGCTACCCTTTTACGAAATGGGTTTTGTTCCTGCTCTTTTTGGATGAAATTTGCTTTTCTATGGCCTTTTGACAAAATTCATGTTTTTTTTTTTTTTTTTTTTTTGCGATCCTTTGACGAAATGCACGCTCTTTTTTGCGACCCTTTGACGAAATGCGCGCTTTTTTTCGCGATCCTTTTGCAAAATGAACTTTTTTCTCCTATCCTTTGCCGAAATTTGCATTTTTTCGTGATCTTTTAACGAAAATCACGCTTTTTTCGCGGCATTTTGACAAAATTCACGTATTTTCGCGATCCTTTGATGAAATTAGTTTTTTTTATGGTTCTTTGACAAAATTTGCAATTTTTTTTTTGTGATTTTTTGACAAAATTCGTACTTTTTCCGTTATGCTTTTACGAAATTCGTTTTTTTCCTGCTCTTTTGGGGCAAAGTTTGCTTTTTCTGCGATTCTTTGATTAAATTCGCTTTCTTTTCGTGATCCTTTGACGTTATTCGCGTTTTTTCTGTGGCCTTTTGACAAAATTCGTGTTTTTTTCACGATCCTTTGAAGAAATGCGCGCTTTTTCCACGGCCTTTTATGAAATCTGTGTTTCCCTGCGGGAAATTTGCGGGTTTTTTTTAGATCCTTTGACAAAATTTGCACTTTTTTCCCGCTATGTTTTTACGAAAATAGTTTTTTTCCTGCGCTTCTTTGATGTAATTTGCGTTTTTTCTGCGATTCTTTGTCAAAATTATTTTTTTCCATTGTTCTATATAGAAATTCGCGTTTTTTCCGCGGTCGTTTGACGAAATTCACGTTTTTTCCGCAATGTTTTGACAAAATTGGTTATTTTTTCTGCGAACGATTGATGGAATTGGTTTATTTTCGGCGACCATTTGTTGAATTCCGCAATATATTTCAGGGATATTTTTTTGTCTGAATTTTTGGACCGATGGCCGATTTTTTTAAAATTTTCGGAAAATTCGGAGCAGAATCACCCTGGCAAACAATAAATAAATCGTACATAAAATTGGGAAACATTTTTAATTTTTCGGTAAAAAGCAGAAAAAAGAAAAGAAAAAATACAAGAACAAAAATTACGTTTTTTTTTTCTGAGAAATTTTCCGCAAACTTCAGAATTTTGCGGAAAATTTTCCGTGCACGGCGTGCGCGTCTATATTATATAACTCTGGATATAAAGGGTGATATTTCACCTCTAACGTGTGTTCTCAAATACCTGAGGCATCCTGTACATACATTAAAATTATGTGACACTCTAAGCATTTTTAGGGATATTTAAGAGCACGCATCTGTAGGCAGATAGGTTGGCAGGCCATAATCAAATACAAAGAAAATATATAGAGAATAAAAGCATGAGCAGTCTGCCACTTATACGAAAAAGGCTGATTAATAATGAAAAAAAAAATATATATATATATCCACAATTCTTTGCTGTTAGCTAATGTTTGGTGAAAAGATTCTGAGCATTCGGAAATTATATTTCATTTGGAACAAAAGCAACAACAACAATAAAAAAAACAACAACTATAAAGCATTTTATCTCATTGTAGCAAACTATTGGAGCACTTACCCTATAGGACGAACAAGACATGTATTTTTTAGTTTGATTAATTTGAATATTAAAATTCACATTTCATTTTTTAATATTCAGAAAATTATACACAAGTAACCAACCTTTCGAGAAAGTTCAGCAAACAGGTATTGGGCTACTGAAGATATTTTAACGTTGGAGTCTGCAATACACTTGGCAGCTTCACTAATTAAACCTTTGATTCTGACAAAATCATGCAAAATAAGGTGAGTCAGTATAATAATAGCATTTTCTCGAACTAATGAATTAGTGTCATTCAACCTGGAAATAGAGGTTAGAAAATTAGTTTTGATAAAAGCACTTCTTAGCACAAGCAATAACAAAGCAAAGTTCAGTAATAAAAATTTAGTTTGTAAGGTCCATACGAAGAACCAAAAGAAATAAATGATTAAAGCACAAAAAGTATCATGGTACTCTTTATTTGCATTATTCTTCATTCCTGAAAGTATTTTTTATAAACTAATATATAACAGCACTAATTTTTACTTAAAACAAAAAATGTATTCAGGGATGGATTGTGTCCTCAATTTAGAGGGAAGGAAAGTGGGTTTCCCATCTATTAATGAGCCAGTTTTATAAATTAATGTACATTTATATACATATATACATAAAATGTGTTGTTTTCAGAAACATTCTTCCTTCAGGAAAAAGCTGGTCATGGTCTGATTGTATGTTTTCTTTAACCATAAACCATAAAAACCAAATACCATAAAAAAAAAAATCCACCACTAAATAATGCAATTTATATCCAATTATGTATAAGCATAACATCTAAACATACTCTTAAGATGTTTCCTTGGTTTTTTGTAAAAAAATTCATTTTTGACAAGTGAATTTGTAAGAGTTTCAGATATATAAATGCAAATATTAAACAAATTTGTCACCAAACATTTAGATTTAATTTTTAGTAAAAAAAGTTTGAATGGAAAAGCAAATTGTTCTTTATTTCATCAGAAAATGAACAAATGCAAACAATACGTAAGATTAAAAATAATAAATATATTACAAATCATCAGACATACAAGTAAAATTACATAAATACATTTAATACAATTAAAAAGCAAACGTTTCAAGCTAAATTTTAGCTCCTCATCAGTGCAACAAAACATTCAAATGACAGAAAACTATATATCATGTTTACAGAATATATTTATTATTTTTAACTCGTATATCAGACGTTAAACAATGATTATTTATTTTAATACGTAAGATGTTCTTTTTTTCTATTTTATTGATGCTAATTGTTATAGCTGTAAATAACCCTTAGAGCAGTCTCAAATACAATTTTGGAGCCGTCAAACCATGTTTCTTTTCTAAGATTGTCACAATTTAACACTGCATTGCCATTGTTTATCAAATTTTATATATGACATGAAATGCCACAAGTGACAACAACGAACTTGTCATCCCACTTATGAATTACAGACTTAATCACATTGTTTGGCAACAGATATTGTTTTAAAAATGGGTAAAGTAAATATATTTTTTAGGTTTAAATGATTACATTGGTAACCTTTTAAATTTTTCAGATTTCAAAGCATGTGACCGATGAAAAAGAGAAATATTTTTTTTAAAATAAAATTTTTGCCTATTTGTCAAAAGAGAAAATAAAAAAGAAAAGTGCCCAGCGAAACTGATGGCATTGAGCTCACAGGCTATTCACACTAATTGTATATTATACTCTTATTTTAAAGAATAATGCCCCTCAAAAAAATAAGTGAAGGGGAATTAGCCCCCGTTTCCCCCTTTATACTTAACCAGTGAATCTCCAAATCTAGTCAGGGAAGCTCCTTATCATAATAAACCGGTATACCAAATTTGGAGCAAATCGAATAATCCTGCAAAAAAAAAAAAAAAAAAAAAAAACATTTATCTAAATTAAGGGGGTGGACTAGCCCTCCTTTATCCTTAACCAATGAATCGCCAAAACGAATCAGGGAAGCTCCTTAACATAATAAACCGGTATACCAAATTTGGAGCAAAGCGAATAATTCTGCATGAAAAACCCGTTTATATAAATTAAGGGGGGCGGGCTAACCTCCTTTTTCCCCCTTTATACTTAACCAATGAACCCCCAAAACTAATCAGGGAAGATCCTTAACATAAAAAACCGGTATACCAAATTCGGAGCAAATCGAATCATTCTGCATGAAAAACCATTTATCTTAATTAAGGGGGTGGACTAGCCCCCTTTTCCCCCTTTATTCTTAACCAATGAACCCCCAAAACTAATCAGGGAAGTTCCTTAACATAATAAACCAGTATAACAAATTCGGAGCAAATCGAATCATTCAGCATGAAAAACCCATTTCTCTGAATTAAAAGGGGTGAACTAACCCTCCTTTTCCCCCTTTATCCTTAACCAATGAGCCCCCAAAACTAATCAGGGAAGTTCCTTAACATAATAAACCGGTATACCAAATCGAATGATTCTGCATGAAAAACCCATTTATCTGAATTAAGGGGGGTGTACTAACCCCGTTTTTCCCCCTTTATCCTTAACCAATGAACCCCCAAAACTAATCAGGAAAGTTCCTTAACATAATAAACCGGTATACCAAATTCGGAGCAAATCGAATCATTCTGCATGAAAAACCCATTTATCTGAATTAAGGGGATGAACTAGCCCCCCTTTATCCTTAACCAATGAACTCCCAAAACTAATCAGGGAAGTTCCTTAACATAATAAACCGGTATACCAAATTCGGAGCAAATCGAATGATTCTGCATGAAAAACCCATTTATCTGAATTAAGGGGTGGACTAACCCCCCTTTATCCTTAACCAATGAACCCCCAAAACTAATAAGGGAAGTTTCTTAACATAATAAACCGGTATACCAAATTCGGAGCAAATCGAATAATTCTGCATTGAAAAACCCATTTATCTGAATTAAGGGGGGTGGACTAACCCTGTTTTTCCCCCTTTATCCTTAACCAATGAACTCCCAAAACTAATCAGGGAAGCGCCTTATCACAATGAACCTAGGAAAAAATTTTGAAGCAAATCAGATGTTTCTATCAAGAGTTATCGTGTTACGTACATACATACGTACGTACATACATACATACAGAACGGGCGGGCACATTAGTTCTCAGGCTTTGATAGCCTGTGAGCTAAAAATAAACATTTGACTTTCCCTATCTTCACCAATTACTGTGAATAAAATTAAATCATGGATTTTCAAAACACGAGAGCTATACAGCATTGAAAATTAATTAATACTCAATAGTTGAAAAATATATTTAATGATTTATGGGGGAGGGGGGGGGGGCTAAAGAATTTATTTATAAAAAGAAAAGAGAATAATATTTATCCAAATTTTGTACAAAAGAAAAGAAAAACACACAAAAAGAAGAAATCATACGGGATGGTGGGAAGGGGTGAAAATTGTAAAAAACAGTGCAAAGTGTTAAAAAAAAAAAAGTTTAAGCCATTAGATGTTAAGCCTCCCATTACAGGAACAGCTATACTTTTTTCTCAAGCTATTTTAAAACTATTTTTTAAAAATACTTTTTATTTAAAAGTTAATAATATGGATATATATATATAGTCTAGTACGTATATATATGGGAGATTCTCAAAAGGTGGGATCATTAAACGTTAACTATATGTAATTTTTAAAATTTTCAAATTTAAGGCCATTTTTTTTTAATTTTGCCTATAAATATATAATAAACATTAAAAGACAGCAACTATTCTAGAAAATTAATGATTAAAGCGTTTAATTAGCAGTTGTGTACGTTACAGATTTTGGACATTTTTTTCGCACGTACGTTACAGATTTTGGACGTTGCTCTTAATATTTAAAAAATTCTTAAGACTAAGAATGTAGTAAATGTGTCTGTATACATATATATATGTATAATTAACTTTTTGTTATCCAGTAATAATAATAATAAAATCAAATGCTTTGTTACGTACGTTCCCGGGCGCAGAATCGGCGCAACGCTGCGACGCACATCGCAGACTCTTAAGAAAGTCTGCAGACTATTTTTCAACTATTAAAATTTAGAAAAAAAAGTTTTCATGAAATTATTTGCCATGTGCCACAATAATACGATCCGCGCCACATGTGATTGGCGATTCGCTCCGATTCCCTTTAAAATATAAATGATTCACGGAGTAAATTCTAGACACACGATCGTGAGCCGCCGATTATTAATTCAGCCAATCCTCGTAGGGGTGATTTCTTACGAAATTAAAAAAAAATCGGTCATTAGTCCGAAAATTCGGACGTAAATATCACGAATTTCGACAAATGTTCGCCGAAAAAACAATTTCGTCAATCATTTGCAGTTAAAATAGCAAATTTCGTCAAAGGGTAGCGAAAAAAACCCGTTGAATTTCATCAAAAGATTGCGAAGAAAAAAGAAAATGTTGCATAAGATCGTGAAAGAAACGTCAATTTCGTAAAAGGGTTGCGGAAAAATAACAACTTTCGTCAAAGGATGGCGGAAAAACGCGAAATTTCGTCAAAGGATCGCAAAAAATACACAAATTTCGTCAAAGGATCACCGAAAGAACGCGAATTTTATCGAAGGATCGCTAAAAGAAATGAGAATTTCGTCAAAAGATCGTGGGATTTCGAAATTTTCGTGTGAAAAAACGCAAATTCAAATTTCGTCAAAAGATGGTGAAAATTTTGTCACCAGATAAAAAAAAAAAAAAAACACGCTATTTTCGTTAAAAGGCTGCGAATAAATATTAACTTTCCCCAAAGGATGGAGGAAAAACACGAGTTTCGTCAAATGATCGGAGAAAAAATATCGTGAATTATGACAAATGATCGCGGAAAAAGCGGAAATTCTGTCAAAGGATCGCGGAAGGAACGTGAATTTCGTCAAAAGACTGCGAAAAACAGCAAATTTTGCGCAAAGATCGCGAAAAACACGGATTTCGCTAAAATATCGCGAATAAACACACATATCGTCAAAAGATCGCGGAGAAAATGTGAATTTTTTCGAAGTGATGGCAGAATGAATTTTGTTCTCCTTGCTTCGTCTCTTATCGCTTATCTTAAAGTACCGGTCTTTTGTTTACTTTTTATATATATTTTCTTTATTACAGTTTCATTTATAGTTAACATTTATTCATCTTTATTTACTTAAATATATTACTTACTTATCTCTTCTGTAATGGTCCTTAATTGGAAATCCTTTTGATTTGTTTTCTATGCGATGTTTACTTTGTGAACATCGTTGAATTTTTGCCGTTCTCCATGCTGTGAATTAGCCACGTCGTGCATAGAACGTTTCATGATCGATAAGACGTATCAATATCACTTTCACTTTGTTGCCAGATGGCAGCACAGAATCTTTTAGAATCGAATAAATCGATTCATCGTTTCTGGTTTTTGCATATCCATAATGATATCGGCTGCTCATTGGTTGCTGTGGTTCTTCTTGAAATCACGTGCTTTTTCTTTGATCGTATATAGCCTTGGCATGTTGTGATATCGTGGCCTTTCGTTTTGCTTCTCCCATGAGGGGAAGTATTTTCAAGAATCTTGAACGTTCGTTTGACGGCGTTCATGGAGTTTATTAATTTGAAAGTATTGAATGAGTTTTATTTTTAATGTGGTTTTAATCAAGCTTTAATCAACTGTGATATTTTTATTAATGTTAATTAATGTGCAATTAAACATCTGTTCCTGCTGTTATGAATTTCATCAGCCTTGCTCTCGTCTGTGAATATTATCAGCTGTAATCTCGATCTGTGATATTTTTAAATAAACTGTGTGTACCAAAGTTCAATCAAGCCTCAGCCATTTTATTTATACAGTTAGAGGAATGTCTTTCATATTTCACTGACGTTACGATGCACTCTTCAGCTCACTCTTGCCAGCTAGACTTTCATGGCGTTGATCTGCTCTTTTAATAATTTCCCTTTCTTTAATGGCATATCAGCACAAGTTATATGCCCTAAATTATTAAGGGTTATGGGATATAGGAGTGTCCATAACTGAAGAGGAGTTTTTGAAATATAGATCGTAATCTGACTGATGATTGGACTTATGTTTTTCCGAAGTTACGCCAATGAGTTTATGCTTACGTTTTTGAATTATGAGTTTGTGTTTTTGAAATGATATTTTTTGAGATAAAACTGGATTAATTTAGAATTTTTTTTTGAAATAGAACTTTTTTCTTGAGCCTTTTTCGTTAATTCTGAACTTTATTTTTGTTAAAGTATGAACTTATTATTTCAAGTTTGAACTTTATTTTGCCGATAATCTTGAACATTTTATGTTGAACTGAACTTATTTCAAGATTAGAATTTTTTTTAGTTACAGATATTGAACTTTTATTTTGAATCATGACTTTTTTTTATTTCAAGTTTGAACGATTTGCATTTTTTTTTTTTTTTTTTTTTTTTTTGAAAGACAGGAGTTCGAAATCCAGATCAGTTAGATCTATGTGAATGCTCATAAAAATACAATTTTTTTTTTAAGATCGGCATTATCTTGAAAACGTAGGGGGGGCAAGTGAAATTTTTTTTTTTAATACCCATACTCTTTTGTGAAGATGACGTCGAATACGATACAGAAACTGAATGTTAGTAATTATGCAGTTTGGTCTTCTGATGTCAAGTATCTTATGCTGGATAAAGGGATGTGGGATATCATAGACAAGAAATTAGAAATTCCAGAGCTAAGTACTACAGTTACTCAAGCGAATATTGATGCTTTTATGGTGAGGAGAAACCAAGCCCTGTCCCTCATTTACTTAAATATAGAGCCGGAATTTAAGCGTATCGTAGATGATTGTGGCGATAACCCGGTGGTGGCATGGAAGAGATTGAGAGATAACTTCCATCCAGACACGAGAGCACATCATATGGCCTTGTTTTCGGAGTTAGTGAATGAGAGAATAAAATCAAGTGAGAGCATCAATTTATTTGCTACTAGGTTGAAGAAGATTTATTTGAATATAAAGGCAATCGATAAAGATTTCTCTGAGAGATACCTTTCGTATCAACTATTAAGATATTTATCTTCCTGTTATGATAGTTGTGTCCAGAGTTTGTTGAGAAAAGATGATTCTTCATTTAAATTTGACTTGATAGTGACTGAATTGGTTGCAGAAGAGGCGCGGCTGAAATTACGAGATGCAGATTCTGATAAGAAGATGGCTGCCTTAAGTATACAGCCTAGTGTTGAGAATGCTGTTTCGTCCCCTCCTACAAGAAGAGCTGGTGTCCAGGGATATAGAGGTAGAAGATGTTGGAATTGCGGCCGTGTTGGTCATGTGTACGCAAGGTGTTTTAGTAGAAGAAATCCAGGCGGAGGTCGTAGGCCCTATCACAGTCCACCTAGAGATAGATTCTCGTCTTCTCGATCAAGTAGCCCTTCGTCATCAAGGTCTTTTGAGAATAATGCTCGTTATACTCCAGAACAGCGTGGCGGCAAGACTGATAGATCTGACCAAGGTACATCCACGACAAGGCGGTCTCGGAGATGCCGGAAAAATGATTTCAGACGTTCTCCTTCGACTGGTAGCCGGTTTGATGATGACTATGAACATGATGATTCTTCACGTAAGTTATATTTTGTCTCACCAGCTTGTTTTAGTACTTGTGTAAGTGATGGTTCCTGGGTTTTTGATACTGGGGCCAGTCACCATTTTTGTAATAATCGTGATATGTTTGTCAAATTTGAACCTTTAAAAGATAATTTGTCTGTAGCTGTTAAAGATGTTATTTTTCCAATTACTGGTCGGGGGCAGGTCAAATTAAGATTTGGTCAAAGGGTTTTTACCTTGACAAACGTCATGTATTCAAGCCAGCTTCGTCATAACTTAATTTCAGGTCCTCAATTGGACTTATGTGGCTTATCCTTTTATGGTGGTAGAAATGGCGTGGACATCTGTCGGGGTAATGATTTCCTTTTTAAAGCTACACTTAAAATAGAATTTACAAATTCTTCCCTAAGATTCCTAAGCCAGATAGTTGTTCTGGTCGTTTTGAATCATTGACAACTAATAGAGATGATCCAATAATGCAATGGCATCGTCGATGTGGGCATGTGAATCAATCTATTTTAGTTAATACAAGTCGTAAAAATTGTGTTAGAGGCTTACCGGGGTTAAAAGAGTCAACTCATATTTGTGAACCATGTAAGCTTGGGAAATTTCGTAGTGTATCTCACAAACCTTTGAAAAGTATACGTTCGGTTCGCCCTTTGGAGTTATTGTACGCGGATTTGTGGGGGCCTTGTCATATAGTGGGTCGTAATGGCGAGCGCTATTTCCTTTCAATAATTGATGACTATTCTAGACGTGTTTCAGTGTATCCTCTAAAACTTAAATCTGAGGCGTTTGATATTGTTAAAACTCATATATTGAGGGCTGAAAATTTCTTAAACAAAAAAGTTAAAAGTTTTAGAACTGATAACGGTAAAGAATTTGATAATCAATGTTTTCATGATTTCTTTGAAAGCAAAGGTATTCGCCAGGAGTTCACAAATGTCTATACCCCCCAGCAAAATGGGATTGCGGAAAGATTTATGGCAACTGCCGCTAATGGGATGAGAACATTGCTTATTGAGAGTGGTCTTGATGCTTGTTTTTGGCCAGAGGCTTTGAAATTTTTCGTTTACACGTGGAATTGGATGTGTCCCCAGTCTTTAAACAAATCCCCTTTTGAGTTGTATGGCGGACGGAAGCCGTCAATTCGACATCTGCGGCCTTTTGGTACAGTGTCCTATGTGGGCATGCCTAGCCAAAAACGATTAAAACTTGAGCCAAAGGCTAGTCGTGGTTACCTGGTGGGCTATGCTTTTAAGACTCGTGGATATAGAATATGGCTTCCGGAAACCAATCAAATTATAGAGTCCTCTAATGTGTCTTTTGACGAGTCTCGTTGTGGTCCGGGGCGCAGTGGAGCTGCACTGGGCGCCGAAGATTACAACCTCTTCCCACACGAAGGTGGATTAAATCCAGAAAGCGCTGGGGAAGTTGTATCTGGAATACTGCCAGATCCTCCCGGTGAACTACCACGTGATGGAGATGAGGTTGTGGATTCAGGTTCAAATGTTTTAGTTCAGCCTTCCACTGATTCCCAGTTGAGAGAGGTTAAATGGTTGAGGAAGCCTTCTGTTCGTAAAAGGGGTGACAGAACGGATATTTATTATTTTGAAGAGGGCAGTCCTCATCGTCTCCGGTCTCTTAATGAAGTTGAGAAATATTGTAAAGATAATAGTATAATTTTTAAACATGACTTATTTGATTTTTCGGCCTCAAATAAGTATACAGGCATTGTTCCTATTCAATCTATTCCTTCTGACTCTGACTCTGACTCTGTGACTTCAAATTGTATTCAGCCTATAGCATGACTAGGCGGTTTGGGTGATATTCCGAGAACTTATAAACAAGCTTGTAGATCCGTAAATGGTGCGATCTGGCGGAAAGCAATGGAGCAAGAGATCAAGGTGATGAAAAACAGGAAGGTTTGGCATTTGACAGATTTGCCGGTCCATGTCACTCCGGTAGGGTGCCGGTGGGTCTACACAGTGAAAAGGGATGAAGTCGGAAGAATTGTTCGATACAAAGCCCGGCTTGTTGCCCAGGGATTTAAAGAGGTGAAGGGAGTCTCGTATGATGACACCTTCAGCCCTGTGGTCAATTTTGGAGTAATCGCTTCTTCTTCTCCCTTCTCGTTTCGTGTTGCGGGTGGTCGCACACTCAGTGCGACGTCACCTGCGCCTATCTGTATGCGCCTTTAAGAGATGATGTGTATATGCTTCAACCTCCCGGTTTTGCAATCCCTGGAAAAGGGCACCTGGTTTGCAAGCTGGATCGCGCCCTTTATGGTCTGCACCAGAGCGGCAGGGAATGGTTCTACGAGATCCATGAGGTACTTTTAAGGCTTGGCTTTAGGAAAATTTCTTCTTGCAATTGTGTATATTTGCTTGGATCTAGGGTGGTCCTGTTATTATATGTGGATGACATTGTTATCTTTGGTTTTAATCAGGATTTCATTGATAAAGCTTTATCTTTGTTAAAGGGAGAATTTGATATAAAGGTTCTTGGCAGAACTCGTAAACTTTTAGGTGTAGAGTTTGAGGAAACTGAACGTGGTCTTGTTCTGCATCAGAGTAACTATATTGAAGAGGTCTGTCAGAGGTTTAGTAAATTTAAGATTCCATTTTCCTCCTTGCCTATCAGTAAAGGTGCTGTCTTCTCAAGGTCTAACTGTCCCACCTCTGATTCTGAAGTTGAATATATGTCTCATTTTCCTTATAGAAGTGTTTTGGGTTGTCTCTCGTTTATAGCAAATAGAACTCGCCCTGATTTATGTTATGCCGTAAATATTTTTTCCCAATTTCAGTCTAGCCCTGGTCTTTTTCATTGGGATGGACTTCTTAGACTTTTAGGTTATGTGAGATCTACCTCTAATTATAAATTGAAATTATCTTGTGGGTCAAATTTTCTTTCTGTATTTTCTGATGCTGATTTCGCGGCTAATCAAGACGACCGAACCTCGATCGGCGGCCAGATTGTCCTGCTTGATAAATCTCCAGTCGACTGGCGCACTTTTAAGGAAAAGTGTGTTAGTTTGTCGACCATGGAGTCGGAATTTGTTGCGATGACAGAGGCCGTTAAGAACCTGGTTTGGTTTGATCGAATACGCCGCGAATGTAAGATGTTTTCTGAATGCCAGGGTAGGGCCGTTATGTTGGTTGACAATCAGGCGGCAATAGATTTCGTGAAGTCCCCTGTGGAAAATTATAAATCGAAGCACATTGATGTAAAATTATTTTTCATTAGAGATCTTTTCTATAAGGGGGATTTTGTGTTAAGGCATGTGCGTAGTAAATCTAACCTCGCTGATGTCTTCACGAAACCTTTGACCAAGTTTGACCTTCAAAATTTTGTTAAAGCTGTTTTTATAACTTAGCATGTTTATTTTTGTCAGTTATACGTACCTTTTTTTAATCTTTTCTTGCTATGTTGTTAGACTTTTTTTTTCTGGAAATTGTTAGCACATTGTTTTATCTGTCATGTCAAGTTCTTGAAGTACTTGTTAACATAGGAGTTTACTAGTTAATTTTTTTGTAATTGACATGAACATATCGTTGTGTAATTTTTCCTTCTTGTCGTGCCAACATACTTAACATTCTATCTTTCTCCCTTGAACTTGTATCTTGACCATTTTTTTTTTTTCTTGAATGATGAGCATTTAATTCCCATCTGATTACGGAAATGGTGTTTCTTGGAGGCTATTTCCGGGTGGCTCGATCAGCCTACGGTACCGTTTCGGGTAGGTGACCCTTGTCCGGTAAATGACAGAGTCACTTTGGGGTAGTCCTCCGGAAATTACCGCTGTATGAGGTTCTGTGCACAGGCACTTTAATTTTTCTTTCGTAAGTCCTTCATTATAAAGTTTGGCAGTGTCTATAGTCCCTGCTCGTTATCAGGAATTTAAATTTTTTTTTTGTTTTATTTTATTTAACTTTGTTTCTGGTTTAGTTTAATATAGCTTTGTTTAAATCTTAATTTTTTTTTAATTCTATTTTTATGTCATATTGTGGTTTTTAACTTTTTTAATTTTGAAATATTTAAATTTTTAATTTTTAACTTTAAATTTTTCAGTAAATGTTTCTTTGGTAAACTTTTCTTGAATTATTTGGTCTTCTTGATTAATGGTTAATTATTGTGTTTTTGGATGATTATATATTTCTAATGTTTTCCTCTTTACTTCTAGGCATCTAGAAGCACATTTCTTGTGTAAATGGTTCTGTTCATCAGAAGTCTATTTGAAGAATGTGTAAACACTTTTTTTTGAATATATGTGTTAGTAGGGCCTTAATTTACGTCCTCTTTTCCTGTTTTTTTGGATGTTTTTTTTAGAAGTATTTGAGGCCTTTGGAAGTAGTATTTAGAAGTATTAGCCTTCATCATTAACTAGTTTTTTTTGTTTAAATTTTTCTGCTGAAATAACAGGTTTTTTTTAGAACTTTCAGGTTTTTTTTGGTCAAGGAGTTCATTGATGGAGAAAATTATGAACTATCGTTATGTAATTTATCCAAATTGGGTAAATACCTTTGATATGTTGTGGTACGTATATTTAAAATTATTGTACTTATTGAATTGTGTATTTATTTATAATATGTAAGTTTTCTATATACTGAATGATAGATAAGAATTGTGAGTAATTGTGACTCTTAAAGTTTTTAGTTCCGGTTCATTTTGATAATGTTTAGTGACTTTCTTTCGTCATTTCTGAATACTAATCTGTTTATTTATTTTGGCTTCTTTTAAAAGGCTTTTAAACTCTTAGTTCAATTTTTTTTTTTTTTTTTGGATTTTGGATATTCTTACGGTTTTTCTTGATCTGTTTACAGATTGTCTTTGCAGATTTCCGAAGCAATGAGAGGGGGGGCATTGATGGCAGAATGAATTTTGTTCTCCTTGCTTCGTCTCTTATCGCTTATCTTAAAGTACCGGTCTTTTGTTTACTTTATATATATTTTCTTTATTACAGATTCATTAATAGTTAACATTTATTCATCTTTATTTACTTAAATATATTACTTACTTATCTCTTCTGTAATGGTCCTTAATTGGAAATCCTTTTGATTTGTTTTCTATGCGATGTTTACTTTGTGAACATCGTTGAATTTTTGCCGTTCTCCATGCTGTGAATTAGCCACGTCGTGCATAGAACGTTTCATGATCGATAAGACGTATCGATATCACTTTCACTTTGTCGCCAGATGGCAGCATCACTTTCACTTTGTCGCCAGATGGCAGCACAGAATCTTTTAGAATCGAATAAATCGATTCATCGTTTCTGGTTTTTGCATATCCATAATGATATCGGCTGCTCATTGGTTGCTGTGGTTCTTCTTGAAATCACGTGCTTTTTCTTTGATCGTATATAGCCTTGGCGTGTTATGATATCGTGGCCTTTCGTTTTGCTTCTCCCATGAGGGGAAGTATTTTCAAGAATCTTGAACGTTCGTTTGACGGCGTTCATGGAGTTTATTAATTTGAAAGTATTGAATGAGTTTTATTTTTAATGTGGTTTTAATCAAGCTTTAATCAACTGTGATATTTTTATTAATGTTAATTAATGTGCAATTAAACATCTGTTCCTGCTGTTATGAATTTCATCAGCCTTGCTCTCGTCTGTGAATATTATCAGCTGTAATCTCGATCTGTGATATTTTTAAATAAACTGTGTGTACCAAAGTTCAATCAAGCCTCAGCCATTTTATTTATACAGTTAGAGGAATGTCTTTCATATTTCACTGACGTTACGATGCACTCTTCAGCTCACTCTTGCCAGCTAGACTTTCATGGCGTTGATCTGCTCTTTTAATAATTTTCCTTTCTTTAATGGCATATCAGCACAAGTTATATGCCCTAAATTATTACAAAGGATTGCGGAAAAAATGCGAATTCCTTCAAAAAATCGGGAGAAAAAACGCGAATTTCGTCAAAAGATCGCGAAGAAAAGCAAACATCGTCGAAAGATCGTGAAAAAATGGGAACATCTTCGAAAGATCGCGAAAAAAACGGGAACATCGTCGAAAGATCGCGAAAAAACGGAAACATCGTCGAAAGATCGCGAAAAAAACGGAAGCATCGTCGAAAGATCGTGAAAAAAACGAAAACTTCGTCGAAAGATCGCGAAAAAAACGGAAGCATCGTCGAAAGATCGTGAAAAAAACGAAAACTTCGTCGAAAGATCGCGAAAAAACGGAACATCATCAAAAGATCGTGTAAAAAACGGGAACATCGTCGAAAGATCGCGAAAAAATGCGCATTTCGTCAACGATCGCGGAAAAAAAGGTGAATTCCGTCAAATAATCGCGGAAAAATTCGCTGCAACATTAATGTTTTCACGAGATCTTTTACAGCTGAATGGCAGGTTAAATATTAGTTAGCCATGTTTGGAGTGAAAGCATATTAAATTTTGAATTGCACAACTAGCTAAGATTGCTAGGTTAAAACATTACAATAGAATTACTTATAGTATTTGCATGAATTACTCAAATTTGATTCTCTCAGAATTTCAATCTGCTCCAAAAAACTTTTATTGCTACAAAATTAGATTTTTGCTGCTACAAAAATGGATTTTATTGCTAAAAAATTAGATTTTTGCTTCTCGAAAGTGGCATTAGTGCACTATCATTCCTGTATTATCACATCTCTATATAATTTTTTATATTATCCCATTGTATCAATTTTTTCAAAAATTTTAGAAATTGGTGTTCATATGTTATTTTTACTGTTATTCTGTTTTCTAACTTCACAGAAATTTTGACAAATTTTATGAAAGATTTTTTTAGACAATGGTGTTAAAAATTTTGAGGACAAGGGTAAATTATTTTAAAAAGTACTTTCCTTTTATGTTAATCACAAATACTTGGTGTTTAAGTGCATGGGAGATTGGAAAGAGGACGTTTGTTCTTAAGTTCTGCAGACTGTTTTTGAAGTTTCTACTTGTGTTGCAGACTGCAGAAAAAAATTCTGCTGCTGGGCGTACGTTACTTTCAGACATAACAAAATACAGAAAAATTCTTTATAGAAAAGTCCTATCTTCAAAAAAGCAATAAATCAGACTGCCATCTCTTAACGAAATTATCAAAAAATCATCCGTTTCCTTTATACATTCGTTGTTTACCATTAGAACCACCTGGAAAAAAGTTAAAACTCTTTTTCTTGGTGGTACATTAAAGCAGTTAACATTATGAATGTCCGAAATTGGCCTCTTTAGCATATAATAATAAAATTTTAAGATATTTATACAAAGCTTTTACAATAAATTATGTCCTTTTCTGTCTCTGAATAGAATTAAAAACTCAATGTAAAAAAAAAAAATAAAATAAAGTCAATGATAATTAAAGTTATGTTTGAAAGGCTTAAAGTTATGACTTGTGTCCAGTGCCCACCTTTTGAGAATCACCCATATATACAATGTCTTCTGATTTTCAAAAGGTATTATATTTACCAACATTTCAAAAAACAACATATTCCAAACCCAGAGTAAATAGATCCATTTAAAGCAACTATAGAAAGATTTTTGGAATGTGCCCACAGAAGAAGTGTTGGCAGCTTCTGGTAGCATTTCCTGTTAGGAATGTATATTTGTATATCCTCGTGATATGTCATGGATATGTTATCTTATCACTTTATGTCAACCAGTCAATTTGTTTCATTTGTGTATCTTTATTTTGACTTTATTATTAATATTTACAAGTTTAAATATTAATAATATCTTTACTGTTTCTACTTATGATTTCAGTTGTTTAGGTTTCCATTAGTTTTCCAAGTATCTGTTTTCTTTCTGGCCTTTAGTATCATGTTTCGGACTTAAACCATGTATACTTTTCTCTGGCTGCCCATCCCTATGCTTTTGGTCTTGATGTCACACATTCATTTGAGGAGAGTTACGACAGCTAATGGCAGAAGGCATTGCCTATCTGTCTTATATTTTCTCTCAGGACAGATCACCAAGTTCATGTGCTCCCAAATCATTCTAGCTATCAGCAGTGATATTTGAACTATGCGATGGAGAGTTGCATAGTAGATGAGTTTGTGTTAAGCCTAGTGTATTTACATCACAGCCATCCCATGTTCTTCAGCTTAATTTATTATTTCAATCATGTATGAGGGCTGAGAATAGAACATTGACTTGTCAGCAAAAGTTGTGTTTTCCAGTGATGCAAGAATGGATAAGCTGGTTTCCTGTGTTTTGCATGCTTTTGTTATTTTAAGAGGAATGGTCGTGATACTTTTAGACTTGCATTTTTAATTTATGTTTTTCAAGTTAAGGATGTGGTTGTAAGAACGACATTAAGCATGTTGCTAATGGAGAATGCTTCACTAATGCAGAGAAGATGTTTTCTGCTGAAAGAGAAAAGAGACTTTAAAGTATGTTTCATATTCTTTCATTTATGAAGATTTTTGAAATCTAAAAACACAATTTTTCATGCTTTTCTTTAGAATTACAGTTTACATTTTATATATTTATATTGGCAGTTATTTTTCTCTGTTTCATTGAAATCATAAGTTTTATTCCAACTTGCGTTTTTAATTTATAAGGTCATGCAAATTGTGCCATTGTTTTAGGTGATATGGGTCTTCGCTTTCAGACAGTTGGTGTGAAGTTCCTGCATGTAGTTTGAGATTTAAAAGATATGATCTGAATCTTGGTGACTGGCTTTCTGGTTGCCTTTGCAAAGTTTCCAAGATAGTCATGATTTATAACAATGATTTAGAATGCTTTTGTTTTAGATACTAACTGGTTTCCAAAATCGTTGTCATTTTGTACAAACAAGGTGTGTTTATCCTGATTTGTATGCCATTTGCTTTGACACTGACAATATAAAATACTTTCTGATTGCCCATGTGTGATATCGAAGGTTTCATGAGATGGGGTATAAATACAGCTGGGTTGAATACCTTTTTTGAGAATGGATTTGCGTTTTGGAAGAGGGGTGAAGTAAAAGTCAGTTAGCCAATTTTTCTTGAAATATTTCCTCAGCATAATTTATCAGATGGTTTAAACTAAAATTCCTGTTGTGTTGGTTTGAGGAATGAGTTACTTATTTGAAATAATTAAATATTAACCCAATCAAAGTCGAGTACAATTAAAGTTTATAAAGTTAAAAGGTTAATTGAAAGTTAATATGATCTGATGTTAAAGTTAATTTAAATAATGTTTAAGAGTTCATGTTGGTTTCAATATTTGATCTCATTAAAAGCTAAAGTGTTTCAGTGATTAAATGTATTTAAAGTCAATATTGTTAAAATATGTTTAAAGTTAAGTTCTTGTTTAAGTTTTTATGTATTTAATTTTTCAGAAGTTTCTTTGATACTTTAGTTCTTGTTTAACTGTATGTTGATGTAGAGGTTGTTTCAAATCTTTTGTGTTAGAAAAAACACCTTTGGTAATTATAATGGAACTTCACTTTGAGACACATTGAGCACTTTCTTTTTCCAGCTGTCTGATTGATTTATCTTATTAGACCTTAATGATATTTTGATCCCTTATTAATAAGGTTGGGCAGACTCGACAGCATATACGCTCCATATGGATAATTACTCATCTCATTTTTACTGAGATTACCTATGGTAATTCCATTCAAGGTTATGGACCTCCTGTTAGCCCAATTTTTTTTCCCCCTTAGCTTACTGTAGTGATGTTCCCAATTTTTTGGGCTAAAATGCAGGGTTCTCACGGGCTTTTGCTAAACTTGAGCAATTTGGCTAATCATCAAAGAAAACTACAAGTCAAATGCAAATAATGTTAGGAATACATTCGTCCTCAAACACTTATTGTAAAACCATTTTTTAAACTTCTTAAACATCAAGGTTGTATCGATTTTAACAATGGGGGTTTAAACCAGTGGTTTTAACCATCCTGGTCATTATCAATTTTGACCAATCTGACCACTGAAATTTGCTATTCAATTTATTTAATACTAATCAAATATATTTTACAAGCATATGTTAAAACTAAGTTTACATTTGTTAAAAATGTCATGATATAAATAACATTACACCAGCAATCACCAAATAAAAAAAAAAGTCATAATATAAATAACATAACACCAAGATACAACACTATGTTTTAATTATTTTTTTACACAAGCTCTTTTATGTTTTTATGTAATTTTTGTGTTGAATTAAAAAACCGATTACAAGTAACAAGTTTTGCAGTTGTCTCTAAACTGCAGTTGTTTCGTAATTTATTTTGGATAATTCGAAATTAAGAAAATAATCTTTCTATTTATGAAACAGTTCATTAGCTGTAATGTGAATTCAGCAAATTTTATATCAATGCGTTTCATCTTCTTCATTGCTGCCCACAATACATCAGGTCCAACTGTATCTTTCATACTTTCAGAAAAATAAGATTTTGAATATGGTGAGGAGTCTGCTTGAAATGCAATCACAAGAGGCAAAAAGGTTGGATCAATATTATCATGTAATGACTGCCTTGTTATTTCTTGCTTCTCTTGATCAATACCTTTACTCATGTAGACAGGATTCAGCATATGTGCAAGAAAATGAACTGCGGTAACATTTTCATTAAATTAAAACTACCACTTACTAATAAGTTTCAAGATCTTTCTCCTTTAACAATCTTAACCAGTCGTTACGTGCATCAGATATAGTAGTATCTTCTTTTTGAAGTTTATCTAAAACAAGGACTTAAGCTGATTGTGTAAATGTTTTATTTCTTTGTATATGCCTATGTTGTTAATGATTTTAACAATGTTGTCATCAATATCATCTTCATGCTCATCTGCTATTTTCATGTAGAAATCTCTGTTTTTAATAAAAGTCACTAAACATTCAATCTGGCTGTTCCACCGTATTTCCCCTGGAAGTTGGGGCTTAACAGATGCTTCATATTCAGACAGATAACCTGGAGGATGGTGGTTGTTTTGGAAGTATTTCTGGATTTCAATAACATGTTGCATTATTGAACTAACTTTGTTAGTGTTTGTAATATTTTGGTTCTACAAGATTGAAATAATGTGCCCCACATCCATAAACTGTTCACCTCCATATGCATTTTGAAAATCTTCTCTCATGCCTTTCATCTTGTTTTCATTGTCACTTACAAAACTTCTTACTTTACAAGCAAACTTGTTTTCTACCTCTTCTTTAGCATCAACTGCTAGTTTTAAACAATACTGGGCAGTTTTTTTAGATGCCGCTGTATCAACAGCTGAAAGGAAGAATGATTTTTTTCTTGTTGATACACAATTAACAATGATAGCACAATAAAGGACATTACTCCACCTATCTTGCATTAAAGTTACAGTTTTACCATGAAACTCATTTTGCATTGCAAATATTGCAAACCACCATCTTGTTTGTTTTAATTTTAAGATTTATGTTTTAAACTACAACTCATATTTTATTTATTTAACTGCACCTCATGTTTTATGTTTTTATGCAATTGGTTTATATTTTTACAATTGCATGGTTCATTTTTAAATTTCTAACATTCTTATTCAGGGTTCATACAGAGTTGTATAATATAGACGCATACGCGCACGCAGAAAATTTTCTGCAAAATTCGGAACTTTGCGGAAAATTTTTAGGAAAAAAAACGTAATTTTTGTTCTTGTAATTTTTTTTTTTTTTTTTTTTTTTAAATACCGAAAAATTAAAAATATTCCCCAATTTTATGTACGATATATTTATTGTTTGCCAGGGGGGATTCTGTTCCGAATTTTCCGAAAATTTAAGGCATTCGCTTCCGAAAAATAAAAAAAAAATCGGCCTTTAGTCCGAAAATTCAGACATAAAAAAAAGTATGACTGAAATATATTGCGGACTTCAACAAATGGTCACCGAAAATAAGCTAATTTTGTCAATCGTTCGCAGAAAAAAGTCACCAAATTTGTCAAAACATCGCGGGAAAAACGCAAATTTTTCTAAGAGGAACGTGGAAAAAGCACACATTTGGTCAAAGGAGCGCAGGTAAAAAACAAAATTTCGTAAAAGCATAGCAGGAAAAGCACAAACTTTGTCAAAAAATCAAGAAAAACACGCAAATTTTGTAAAAGAATCGCGGAAAAAATCGAATTTCGTCAAAGGGCTGCGGAAAAAGCGCAAATTTCGTCAAAGGATCGCGAAAAAAACACATTTCGTCAAAAGATCACAGAAAAAAAGAGAATTTCATCAAAAAATCGCAGAAAAAAAGCAAATTTAGTCCAAGGAGTGCAGGAAAAAACGAATTTTGTAAAAGCATAGCAGAAAACGCGCGGATTTTGTCAAAAGATCACGAAAAAAATGCAGATTTCGTCAAAGAATCGTGGAAAAAACTAATTTCGTCAAAGGATGGCAAAAAAAAAAAAAAAAAGAAAAAGAAAAAAAAAGAAAAAAAAAAGAAAAAAAAAAAGAAAATTTCGTCAAAGCGTCGCCGAAAAAGCGCAGATTTCGTCAAAATATCGCGAAAAAATGCAAATTTTGTCAAGGGATCGCGAAAAAAACACTAACTTCGGCAAACGATCGCGAATAAACGCAAATTTCGTCAAACAATCGAGAAAAAACGCAAATTTCGTCAAAGGAGCGCGAAATAAAACGCGAATTTTGTTAGGGAAATTTTCCCTTATAAAGGAAAATCCCCACTAAATCTAAGACAATAAAATTAAACAGCTACGCAGTATGAAGCGTGAAGAGATCTAGCTATGCAAATTAAGTAGATGGAGTTAAAAGGTAAAAATGGTTGAAAAGAAATCGCAAGGAATGTGTGTGTGCTCTAAAAGTATGGAAAAGTTCAATGAATACAAAGTGGTTAAAAACAAATAAACTTTATTAAAACATAACATTTGTAAAAATAAATGAACTTTAAGTATCACAGTCTATTGGATATTAACTAATCCATATTTCTAAACTTTACAGATTATGTAAATCACTGGAACTCATTGGGTGAAGGTAAATTTAGACTGGCATTTAAAGTTAAGCTTCAAATACATAATTAGAGCATTTACCTTTAAACTTTACATTTTTATAAGCTATAACAAACCTCGCTAATATTATTGTTATTCAATTTAAACATCGTTAAACATGAGGTTGTTAACATTTAAACATACCTCTTAAAAAAAACTTTTACCAATTAAATAGCTTTTAACAATTTCCAAAATACTTAACTTTACATTTACAAGTTGCTAATACTTTATAATCTCTTAAATTTTAATATAATATAAAACATGAAACGATTAAATGTAAACTTGAAAAAAGAGATATTATCAAATTACGTTTCATACAAGAACAATAAAGAAGTTAAGTTTATATTGGAAGCAAAGAAAAAGTAGAAGAGATGCAACTCCAGTCTAACGTCATTAACCATCATGGCCTGTCCCGCTACGTGAATGCCATAAAACTTTTATTAAACAAAACCTGTTGCACTATTCACTTCCGAGGAGACAACTCAGGGACTAACTCTACCTGATAACAACTCATTCCTCAAAAAAACACTTTCGTCAATTAACCGCAGCAACTATCACATTCACGGAAACTCAAAAGAATTTTATAAATCTTACTTTAAACCAGGGACAGTAATTCCAGAAAAAACAACAAACCGACCCCGCACATCCATCACGCCGAAAAAGTTCAAACTCCGTCCATTGCTTTTGAAGCAGGTATTACTCCGGCCTTTAAACAAATAGAACTATTATTTTAAAAATGTCGCCTCCATGATGGAACTACTGAGCATGTATGCCCAGCATACAAACTGGTTCTAAAAGAACCACCGTTTTATAATGCTACACCATCACAGCACAAGGCAAGACAAAAACAAGAGAAAAGCCAAGAGCAAACGAAGTCACCAGCTATATATCCTTCGCCTCCTCATTGATATTCCGACGGCAGCCCCGCAGAAACGATCTCTGCTGCATTTCGTTCTCAGTGACGTCGTAATGACGGCTGTCTGGACACCTCACGCCATCTGATGGCAGGTTCGAGTAAAACGCCGATAATACGAATGAAACTAGTAAAAGAAAAGAGATTGCCGGCCGATATGAACAGGAAATGATAAGTAAATAAAAAACGTCTTAAAAGATATTAGCAGGTGATGATTAAAAATAGATAATGCAGGTCAGAATGAATTAAACTTTAAAAGATTTTGATGTAAAGCCATAAGAAACTAACGAAGTTTTAAAATTTGGGACAACATGGCCCCCCCCCCCTCTTATGGACTTTACACAAAAGAACATTAAATCCCATACTACGTATGATCCTCAAACTAGCACCAACAAAACTATTACCAGATCTTATACCATAGCAACTGCTGAAACACCAATCAAGAAAGGACGAAGACTGGAGGCAAAAAAAATAAATAAAACCAACACCCATGAGCTCCAGATTCAGTATTCTTCTAACTGAAAAACAAATATATATGCACACACAGTTCCATACATAACTATATATATAAAAAAACAGACTTATTTAATATGCATATATATATCTTTACTAAAAAATGACAACTTTGTCAATATATGTTATATGTTCTCAAACAATGTGCCCCTCCATTCAGTCTTTGAATATCGATGTTTATATATTGAAACACTTATAATAATACAAAGATACACTGTCAATAGTAAAAGATAAAAAGAAAAACAGTTTTCATGTGGCATTTACAAAGCTTAACAATAAGGGTCTTATATCATGTACTTTAAACTTTAATACAATTCATTATATAACATCCATTAAATTCATGCTCAACTGAATTATATTATAATCTGAAAAACCTCAACTTTAAACATTTACTTTAAGAAAAATAAATTAACTTGCCCTCAAGATTAATATGAATCAAGGTTCAACTTCAGGGATCATTTCAACCTGACACTTGATTCCCATATAATCCCAAACATCTCATTAACACTACTTCTGTTTCTAAACAGAGCTTGACAACTATAGAAAAGATACTTGACTAAAACACATTTTAATTTTATACAAAAATAACGTTCTTAGCCCTTAGTGCTTTAAATATAATATTCTATTATATAACTAAATGCTCCTTATATTATCAATGCTATTTTAGACAAGATAAAAGTAGTATAATTACAAAATACTTAAACTGCCAAGGCCTTGGACTTCTTTAGAATAATCGTATTTGTAACCACTACTAATTAAAAGATCCATACATGCATGATTAATCAGAAAATGCAATGCATAGGAAAGGATAACTGCTAAAAATTGAACGAAAACAGTTATCAAACGAGCACAAGCACAAGAAAACATTAAAAACTATGTTTTTATTTTAACAAGCCGTACAGGGTTTCATACTACTTCTTTAAAACTAATTCTATCCCTATGGCTACTGCTAAGAACTTGGAGAGTAACAAAAAATTTACATTCTAACTCATCCTCCTTTGTAAACAAACGCTTGTAACTTAGGAAAGGAGACATAATTAACTTAACCTACATTTAACCTACACTTAACCTACCCTCTACATCTTTCCTACAAGCCTTACATTTAATTTTACCAGTCTACACCATAATTAACTAGGGTGAGTAACCTCTCTCCATACTTGACATCAAGATCTACTATAACATGGGATCTACAATTTATAAATATAACTAATTTGAATCATGGGACAAGCAAACACGTTGAGATTTCAGAAAGCCCCCCTTTTTTTTTCTTAAACCCTTTAATTGCAAAAAAACACCAAGTCCTTTTTTTTTTTTTTTTTAACGATTGGTCAACAATTCTAAATTACTACATTAATTAACCAACCTAATTTTAAAAATTACCTAACCATGTGGCGATAATAAAATGATCGTTTAAGTGGTTTAGAACAAATTGCGAAGGTCTTTTAATAAATTACTATTGATCGTTAAAGAAATAATAAAACTGGAGAGTTCTTACTTGAAATGTAGACAGTGAAGAGGCAAAGTGGTGAAAACAAATATTCTTTATTTCTTTCGTTAGTAGCAGTAGAAGGTTAAGAAAATACTTGCTTCTGGTCACCATTTTAAATAAAGGGACTGAATCTTTTAAGAGGAGAAAAATAACGGCCAACATGGAATAAATCCATGGGATTCCTTTTAATGAGAGCAGCACAACTTTTAAGGATTAAACTTTGAGAAAGAACATATCCACATAATAAAAATATGACCCATAGTACGGCAAACTTTTTCGGTCAAAAAGAGCGGCACGGCATTCGAACGGCCGGCCAGCGGGCTGGCGCTCCGCTAAAACTACGTTAAAAGACTACATCTTTTGCAGACAACATCAAACCAAATTCTGAATTTAAAATTAGCGAGTTTTAGTATTTAAATGACGAATACGGGGTTTACAAAGTAATTAAAAGGCAGACTTTAAATTGATTAGCTAAATTCATCAAAATCGAATTACAAGCTGCAGAATTCAAAATGTTTCACTGATTGGAAAACGAAACCGAACGATTCTCCTGTCAGCGATCGGCGTCAAAAGAGGGCGGCGCATAAATTCAATGACGTCATCATAATGCAAGCTGTCTCCATCGATACGAGAGCTCCAGAAATGTGCTCCTAAAATAACGGAGTGCACATGCGCAAGCTGCCGATCCGCTCCCAACGCAGATATGAATATCGGCGGTGAAAAATGAACTTGCTTTACGGTGAGGGATAAAAGCGTCAACATCGCGGCGTAAAGATTGAGTTTAAATAGACATCGATGCAAAAAAAAAAAAGGCTGAAAGGGAATAAAATTAAACCAAATTTAAATACTGTGAGAAGTATTCTCACATTACCTCCCTTCACCGAGAAAATTTTGTAAGACCAGGAGATGTAAAAGGCAAAATTGATCAAAAACCTTTTACAGAAAATGGGATGACAAAATTTTGAACTGCCAAAGCGAAAAAAAATCACTAAAGTCGAACAATAAAATTTAAAGTTAAGGTGATGGAAAAAAAAATTGGTGATTTAAAAGTTGAAAAAAAAATTGGTGCTGGAAAAAAAATATTGGTGACCAAAAGTAAGAGAGAGAAAAAGAATATACATTGCATAAAGTACATTCATAATCCAAAAGTATACAATACATCAAGTATACGATAAAAATGCCAAAAATACAGTAACATTGGCAAAACCTTCTATTTGATCTCATAAAATTATCATCATAAAAGTGTTAACATATTTTAAGTTAACAAACAAAATTGAGATCATTGACTAGTCAAAACAAATTTTGCTATCTTGGTACCAAATAAAAACAGAATTAACTTCTGATAAAAGTTGCAAATACAAAAGCAACAAAAAAGTCAGGAAACATTTTGTAGTTTGACTTTTACAACATGCCTAGGACTTTTTAATTTTAGAATTATATCTAAAAAAATAAAGAGTTTTCTTTATTACTCTTAACATGAAATGAAATGAAATGGCCATATATAAATAAACTTTCATAAAACATAATGATATCCTTTTAGTGTATCAAACTTTAGTATTTCATTTAAAATAAAACAGACAACCAATTGTATGTGATACCAATTGTGTAATTGAGTCGTGCACTACCCAATCACCCAAACAAGGTATCCCATAAAAACAAGTTGCTATTTCAATCAAAAGACATGTCATAATTAAGTGTCATAAATCCCATCTTAGACACAATTTCTTTGAACTTTATACTTTACTAAATAAAAATTTCAATGTATTAGTCATAAGAATTCTTAATATATATATGAGACTCAAAAGATTAGATAAATATACATTACCATGGTTTTTCTTCAAAATATGATAGACTGGTTGGTGATCACCAAAAAAAATTTTTTTAAGTACTTCCATATTGAATGAAAGAAAAAAATTGACAAAATCATGAGTTTATAAAACTAAAATACCATGTACCAGGAATATAATTTTTAAATAATCATTTAAAATATAATATAGAAATAAAATTATTACAATTCAATGTTAAGCTCACAATGATGATAATGACGAAGATGAAATCATCAGCAACACTGTAAACAAACAACAACAAAAAAAAATAGATATATATATGTAAATATTGAAGTCCACAACCATGCCGATGACCATCATGCCCTAGCCACCAGCATATCTATGAACAAAAATAAACACATATATGAACTCCTACGTAAAATTTTAAGGTGGCTTGGATCTCCTAACAAGGCTCCTAACATCTTAAGTAAAAGAAAATTTTAATTATAAATAAGAATATAATAACACTGTGTAAGTGCAGGAGGTAAAGGCAATGTTCTTGGATTCAAAACAATGTTTATTGAGTCCAGAGCCATATGGAGCAAGGCTATTAAGATAAATAGATGTCACTGAAAGTTTAGTAACAGAGCATGAGGTGGTACACTGGTACTAGCATTACATCCTAAGGTTGTACACAAGCACTAACAAAGGCTGTATACACCAAAACATCTGTAGATGTGAACAGATGCTGTCGAAAAAAAAACTGGAACATTCACTTAATCATCAAAATTAGATGATTTTTACATGATGACATTAGAACATTTTAACATGACGAGAGACTTTGTAGAAAATGAGTATGCATTGCATTCTCTTTGAAGCATTTAACTGACGACATCGTACTCATTACTGCAGAGCAATCATACTTCTGCGACACATACATGAATCACTTTTGTAGAGTTAACAAGGACGAGAAGTCGGTGGTGCACTTATGATGAAATTAGTATGATAGGACATAATCGGTATTTGAGGTCAAGAAGCACTTTTTTTTTTTGTAAAAAAAAATTTCACTAGATGATTTATAGAAAAAAATTCTATATATATATATAAATGCGCTGGTAAAAATTTCCATCTAGAGTTGTGCTTTTCTGTAATCTTCTTGTATTATTTGTAGGTATGAAGAGAAGACATTAATAAATTTCACTTTCTTTATAAAACATTGAAAACTTCAAAATGAAGATCATTTTTACGATTCAATTCTTCATAAAACAAAAAATCTTGAAAATGAATATAATCATTCTTTTTTTTTTTTTAAATCAATGAGGCAAATGGCAAAATAAAAACTTAGAGGCTTTGGGTATGAAATAAGATTAAAGTAAAAGGCACTATGCACATAATAAATAAATAAATATGGGAACTTTTCAAAATAACTTGATCTTGCATAAACACTGTAACAAATATTCACAAACTTCTTATATTAATTGAGAATATACACTTGATTATCAATGAGCAAAAATTTGCAATGTGAGGATGAATTGCTACACACAAGCAAAAATTAACTCTGAATACTTTTAATTGCACCTGCTAGAATATTTGGAGAAAATGCAGCATAATAAAAAAAAGTTGTCGAAGGTAAAATATATCAGTAATTTTCAGGTAATATAAATTTAAACTTCCTTGTTTTGAGAAGACTTACAATAATGATATGGTGTGAGTAACTGAGTTCTAGCACCATACAAGTCAACAATTTCACTTGATGAGGATATTTACTCTCACATGAGAAACGTTAACTGACACACTATCATAATCAGTAATGAAAGTTATTTATTTATTTATTTTTAAGAGAACAAAGTAGTAAACACTATTTGTAGCTTCACAAACTGAAGAACACTACTGAAGTGGTTTCATAAATGGATATTTGCCTATAAATGAACAACATCTTCACCAGGTATCTTATGGCTGAATACGAAGCACACAAAAAATTAAACTATTGTAGATGTAGGAAACTTTTGAAGAAGTAGGTAGGTAATTTTATAATTTTTAGCTTCCATGATAACATGTGCAACAACAGAGAAGAGACCAGAAGAAATGGATGTCACACAAAACCACTGACCACCTTCATCAGGTAAGCAACAAATGAATGGAAGAAAAGTCTGAAGAATGTCATTACAGGTAATTAAAAAAATTTTCTAGCAGCATATACAGGAACAGTCATCATCAAATATGGCAAAAAGCACATCACTTGATAGTTAATATATATATAAAAGTAATCTTCACTATTGGCAAAGAAAAAATATTTTTCTTATGGTGAATGGAATTTTTAAGTAGAACTGTTACAGGATTGAAGAAGCCCCATTTCATTTTAAATGAAAAAAAAAAAAAAATAATGTTGCTCTTTTTATTTTTATAAAGCAACATGAGAATAAGGTATGATGATGTCGATGTGGATATGTCATGCATAGACTTATAAATTTGTGAAAGAATTGAATTTGCCAAAGAGAATTGAAGCAATGAAAATTTTGAACATTTTTAATTTGTTAGCTGAGAGTTCTATAACAACATACAGGTAAATTTAAAAACAGGAACAGTTCTTTAAATATTAGAAATGAAACCAGACTAGTCCACAAGACAACATGCTAACTATACATACAGCATATTTCACAAATCATCTAAGGAGTAAGTCTAAGAACTTTTCAAAGGGGATAACTGTTTATAAATTTTCACATTATATTTTTGTTATTCAGAGAAGCAGGCAATACCTCAAAAATAATCATACAGGATAATTACTACTATAAATTACTTGAAGAATACCAAACTTCAGTTGGAGAAAATAGGCATAATGAGATGAGAACAACTTTAAGTGCAGAACAAAATTTCTCAGTAACAAGAATAAAAAATACTTCAATAAAATTTCAATCTTTTTTTTTTTTTAAATATTGAAATTCAAATTTATAATGATTTAAAGTGCCATTACTAAGTAGAAAATTAAAAAATAACCCAAAAGCCATGCCTCCTAAAATATCATATCATGTTCCTGAGAACAATTTTTGCCAAACTTCAAATTCATTGAAATTATTTGAGAACATAAATTCATTTGTAAAAATATTTCAATTTCAATAATTATTCTTCAAAATTATTTTTAATTCCACAATTTTCAATCAATTAAAAAATATATATAACTGCCTCAGAATTCTATTCTTAAAAACAGAATATTGCTATTATTTGCAACAACATAAAATTCATTTTCAATATTGTAATTATATTAATTCATTTCTTGATTAGAATAATAATATATTCTACAAAATATAGTAAAATTTAAATATGAATTCTTTAGAATATTGTAAAAAAAAAAAAAAAAAAAATGCAACTATTTAACAAAAAAAAAAAAATGGCATAACTCAAGAATTTTTCAGAATGAGAACATCAAATATTTTACAATACTTTCATAAATTATATCCAATAAATCTTGAATTAAATTAACCATTTTCTTTTTTTTTTTAACTAATGAGAACAATTCCTCAAAAAGAATTTACTTGACTTTCTTGCATAACGATCTTAATATTTTTTCAAAAATTAGAACAAGTTTCATGAAAATGTAACTTCTATTAAAATATTTCAACCAAAACTCTCATAATTCTTAAAAAGAGAACAAAAAGTTCTAAAAAAATTATCTTCAAGAATCAGTAATTTGAAAATTGCAATAATCCCAAAGCAACCACGTTGCAATTCGAAAGGTACTACGGCGCCAAATTGTGGCGATAATAATTATCGTTTAAGTGGTTTAGAACAAATTGCGAAGGTCTTTTAATAAATTACTATCGATCGTTAAAGAAATAATAAAAACTGGAAAAGTCTTACTTGAAATGTAGACAATGAAAAGGCAAAGTGATGAAAACAAATATTCTTTATTTCGGTCGTTAGTAGCAGTAGAAGGTTACGAAAATACTTGCTTCTGGTCACCATTTTAAAATAGAAGAACTAATCTTTTAAGAAGAAAAATAGCAGCCAACATGGAATAAATCCATGGGATTCCTTTTAATGAGAGCAGCACAACTTTTAAGGATTAAACTTTGAGAAAGAACATATCCACACAATAAAATTATGACCCATAGTACGGCAAACTTTTTCGGTCAAAAAGAGCGGCACGGCATTCGAACGGCCGGCCAGCGGGCTGGCGCTCCGCTAAAACTACGTTAAAAGACTACATCTTTTGCAGACAACATCAAACCAAATTCTGAATTTAAAATTAGCGAGTTTTAGTATTTAAATGACGAATACGGGGTTTACAAAGTAATTAAAAGGCAGACTTTAAATTGATTAGCTAAATTAACATTTACGGGAAATTAATGAAAATCGAATTACAAGCTGCAGAATTCAAAATGTTTCACTGATTGGAAAACGAAACCAAACGATTCTCCTGTCAGCGATCGGCGTCAAAAGAGGGCGGCGCATAAATTCAATGACGTCATCATAATGCAAGCTGTCTCCATCGATACGAGAGCTCCAGAAATGTGCTCCTAAAATAACGGAGTGCACATGCGCAAGCTGCCGATCCGCTCCCAATGCAGATATGAATATCGGCGGTGAAAAATGAACTTGCTTTACGGTGAGGGATAAAAGCGTCAACATCGCGGCGTAAAGATTGAGTTTAAATAGACATCGATGCAAAAAAAAAAAAGGCTGAAAGGGAATAAAATTAAACCAAATTTAAATACTGTGAGAAGTATTCTCACATTACCTCCCTAGGGGGGGGGGGGGGGGAGAAAAAGCAAGAGGGAAAAAAAAAACCTGAACCCAAAGCCAGAAATTCTTAATACCCTTACTTCTAAAACAACGCTGGCCCATTCAAAAGATTCACAAAAACTTACGGGAATCCAGAACTAACTCTAAACAGCAAAACCAATCCACAGCTTAAAACTTATTCAATGTAACTCTCCCTTTTTTTTTTTCTACATTTCAACACCAACAAAAACCACATACGTATTCATCAGAAAAACCCACTTAATTACTGCTTAAACAACTTCAAACTAAAATGTCGCCCCCCCCCCCCCCCTCTAGGGTTAACTCAGACTCAAAGATGGGGCGACACTAATACTTCGCAGCACATAACGAAAACAACACTTCAAATTCGTACTAACAATCCTGCATTAATAATTCAAGCAATAAAATATCCTCCTTTATTTAAAAACTATTTTCAAACCATTTACTGAAAGATAACTAATTTACATCCATCATAATACAACACACCGGCCATGCCAGAGCTTAAACCTAACAAGGCATAATCTACCGATCTCAACCTACTAGTCCCCCATAATCTAATGTTAGGGAAATAGTCTTTAAAAGGTCCCCATAACCTATTGTTAGGGAAATTTTCCCTTATAAAGGAAAATCCCCACTAAATCTAAGACAATAAAATTAAACAGCTACGCAGTATGAAGCGTGAAGAGATCTAGCTATGCAAATTAAGTAGATGGAGTTAAAAAGTAAAAATGGTTGAAAAGAAATCGCAAGGAATGTGTGTGTGCTCTAAAAGTATGGAAAAGTTCAATGAATACAAAGTGGTTAAAAACAAATAAACTTTATTAAAACATAACATTTGTAAAAATAAATGAACTTTAAGTATCACAGTCTATTGGATAGTAACTAATCCATATTTCTAAACTTTACAGATTATGTAAATCACTGGAACTCATCGGGTGAAGGTAAATTTAGACTGGCATTTAAAGTTAAGCTTCAAATACATAATTAGAGCATTTACCTTTAAACTTTACATTTTTATAAGCTATAACAAACCTCGCTAATATTATTGTTATTCAATTTAAACATCGTTAAACATGAGGTTGTTAACATTTAAACATACCTCTTAAAAAAAAAAACTTTTACCAATTAAATAGCTTTTAACAATTTCCAAAATACTTAACTTTACATTTACAAGTTGCTAATACTTTATAATCTCTTAAATTTTAATATAATATAAAACATGAAACGATTAAATGTAAACTTGAAAAAAGAGATATTATCAAACTATGTTTCATACAAGAACAATAAAGAAGTTAAGTTTATATTGGAAGCAAAGAAAAAATAGATAGGATGCAACTCCAGTCTAACGTCATTAACCATCATGGCCTGTCCCGCTACGTGAATGCCATAAAACTTTTATTAAACAAAACCTGTTGCACTATTGACTTCCGAGGAGACAACTCAGGGACTAACTCTACCTGATAACAACTCATTCCTCAAAAAAACACTTTCGTCAATTAACCGCAGCAACTATCACATTCACGGAAACTCAAAAGAATTTTATAAATCTTACTTTAAGCCAGGGACAGTAATTCCAGAAAAAACAACAAACCGACCCCGCACATCCATCACGCCGAAAAAGTTCAAACTCCGTCCATTGCTTTTGAAGCAGGTATTACTCCGGCCTTTAAACAAATAGAACTATTATTTTAAAAATGTCGCCTCCATGATGGAACTACTGAGCATGTATGCCCAGCATACAAACTGGTTCTAAAAGAACCACCGTTTTATAATGCTACACCATCACAGCACAAGGCAAGACAAAAACAAGAGAAAAGCCAAGAGCAAACGAAGTCACCAGCTATATATCCTTCGCCTCCTCATTGATATTCCGACGGCAGCCCCGCAGAAACGATCTCTGCTGCATTTCGTTCTCAGTGACGTCGTAATGACGGCTGTCTGGACACCTCACGCCATCTGTTGGCAGGTTCGAGTAAAACGCCGATAATACGAATGAAACTAGTAAAAGAAAAGAGATTGCCGGCCGATATGAACAGGAAATGATAAGTAAATAAAAAACGTCTTAAAAGATATTAGCAGGTGATGATTAAAAATAGATAATGCAGGTCGGAATGAATTAAACTTTAAAAGATTTTGATGTAAAGCCATAAGAAACTAACGAATTTTTAAAATTTGGGACAACAAATTTCGTCAATGCGCCGCGGAAAAAGTGTAAATTTCGTCAAAATATCATGCAAAGAAATAAATTTCGTCAAAGGATCGCAAAAAACGCAAATTTCGTCAAATGATCGCGGGGAAAACTCGAATTTCGTCAAAGGATCGAGGAAAAAACGCGAATTTCGTCAAACGATCGCGAAAAAAACGCAAACTTCGCTAAACGATCACGAAAAAACGCAAATTTCGTCAAAGGATCGCGAAATAAAACGCGAATTTCGTCAAAGTGCCACGGAAAAAGCGTGAATTTTGTCAAAGGATTGCGAAAAAATGCAAATTTCGTCAAAGGATCGCGGAAAAAGGCGAATTTCGTCAAACGATTGCAAAAAAAAAAAAAAAAAAACTGCAAACTTCAGCAAAGGATCGCGAAAAAAAAAAACGCAAATTTCGTCAAAGGATCGCGAAATAAAACGCGAATTTCGTCAAAGCGCCATGGAAAAAGCGTGAATATCGTCAAAGGATTGCAAAATAACGCACATTTCGTCAAAGGATTGCGGGAAAAAACAGGAATTTTGTCGGCCGCAATAAAAACTCAACGGTCTCGTTAATGATACCTATGAATGGACCTCTCCTTACAAAAGATGATTCAGTTGTTTCAGAAGCAATGTCATATTATTTCTGTGAAAATTAAGACTGACATTTTGTGCGAAGAGCTCACAATATAAAGGATTGGGCTGTTTCTAAATTTATTGATAGAATAATTGATAAGATCCCCTTCTTATGATGGATTTTTAGCTTTATTATTTGTTTAACTAACATAATTATTCTGTAATTAATATTAATTTTTAATTTAAATGGTAATTATTTTAAAACTATTGTTTTTAATTCATATCGTCAAAATAATATAACACGTAATTTTATTAAACATTAAATTAATTTGCAAAAAATTTTTGACCCAATATTCATGTGCGCAGAAAGTTTTTGGTTTTATACAAGTCTGGGTTCATACTCTATTTGAATAACAAAATTCCCTGACTTTTCCCGGTTTTCCAGACTATATTTCCTACAATTCCCTGACCACAATTCACAACATTTTTAGAAATACAAATTACAATTCTAGATCTTAATGATTAAACTTATACAGCAAAAAAGAATACATTGATACATTAATAAGAACAAAATGTAAATGTTCCTCTGACAATGAAAATAATTTAAATTACAATTCAGATGTATTCAAAGTAACTTTTTACTTATATAACTGAATTTGTACATATTAAACATTCACATTTTTTTAGACAGTTCTGCCATTATATCATTTATTAATACTGTTTCAGAAGTGATTTGTTGTGTAAGTTTCAATTTTTTGTCTTTTAATGTTTTAATTTCAGCTACAGCTTTACTTTTTTCCTTGCTTCACGATTTTCTTTCTTTTTCTTATTTAAATATTAATGATATCTCATCCTAGTTAACATGGCACAACATTTCTTTTGCAGAGGTATTGCCTATTTGGCGACAAATTTGTATAGCTAAAACATCTTTATGTTAAAAATGTGAATTTAGAGAAAATTCTACTTGCAACTGAAAAATCAGAACTTTTTGTGGACAGAACTCGGAATTCTGTAGAATCTTGCCGTATGATAGCACATTAAAAAAAAAAAAAAAAAAAAAAAAAATCCCTGATTTTTTCAGACTTTAGTAAAAAATTTAAATTTTCCCTGACTTTTCCAGCACTCGTTATTTTCCCTGACAAATCCATGTTTTCCAGTTGTGTAGGAACCCTGTATATTGTATAAGCATATTTTACTAATGAGCCTAATAAACTTGTCAGTGTATTCTTTTTTTAACTGCACTGTTACTTTTATTACTTAAGTTACTTTTAATTGAAAAAAAAAATTAAAATTAAGACTATTTAAAACCATTTTTAACAGTTCTGAAAATTTTCTATCAGTTTTGGAAGGTTAAAACCCCTTTTATCCAGTGTCTTGGTCAAAATCAATTTTGACCGGTTAAAATTACAAGCCTGCTCAAACACTTTTTTTTTCTGTTCAGCGTGGGTTCCAATTTTCTGTATTTGCTTTTAGAGCAATTATTGATCTAAATTGAACTATCAATTATAGAAACTAGTAAAACAAGTATATTATAGATGTTTAAAAAGTCGAGGAAAAAATTTCTAGCCTGATTTATTGCTAAATACTTTTATGACACAAAAGTCGAGTTAATTTGAAATTTGGGACAGTATATTAGTGGGTTAGATGAAAACAAATATAATTTTTTATAAAAAATCAAAATACAAGTAATATGTTAAACAGGGTAATTTTCAATCGTTAAAAAATATCATTGAGAGTGTCACTGAAAGGAAGGGGAAAAAATCAACTCTTGTAATTTGTCAATTTCAATTTTTCATTTTCTTGTCAAATGAAACATTTAGTCATGATTTGGCGCAATGGTGAGTGGCAGTGAGAACTCTGCTGAATAATTTTATATGCAGTTTATTCTTCAGCCTGTATCAAGTAGAAAGATCTGTGAAGGGGGCCTGATGAAATTTTTCAGTAACATTTCAGAATTTAACATAAATGTTTTTGCTTATATATATATATATATATTAATAAAAGAACACATCACTCTGTCTGTGTGTGTGTGTGTCTGTCTGCGATGGCTAGCGAAATCTACATTACGTCAAAGCTGAAATGTTTCGTGAAGATAGTCGGAGACCTCTCCTGGTGCACCTGAGTTTCAGAATTTCAAATTTCTAATAATTAGTTGAAAAATTAATTGAAAGATTGGAAAAGTATTCATAATTCATCAAAAGCATAGATTTTTACTAAAGCACAGAATTTTTTTTAGAAAACTGGAAGAGAGGGGGAGGGGTTAATATAATTAAAGCACTGACAGGGCGATAAATGTACTGAGCTTTAATTAAAAAGGGCTGTATCTTAAATTCTTCTAGACCTTAAAACTCAAAAATTGCACAGCCACTGCAAAAAAAAAAAAAAAAAAATCCCTTTTCAGAAATTCTAAAAATTATTCCTCTGCGGTTTCAAGATGTCCAAAAATTTACGAAAAATCGATTTATAAAAAAATCTGTTTATCTCAAAGCTCACTAGGGACAGTGTTTCTGATGAATCCTGCTTTCTGGAAACAATTTGCTATTGTTTTTTGGCTCACTTTGGGGCATGTACTTAAACACATTCTTGATGCATCGAGGAAGGTAATGGGAAGCTTTTGGGAAGATTCAGTAAGGAGGTGTTGAATGACTAGGCATCTGTAGAAATGCTTCAGATTTTTAATGATGCCTTGATCCATCGGTTACATCACTGAGGTCATGTTTGGCAGAAAAGATTCAACTGTGACATTTTCCATAGCAGGTATTGATTTATGAGCCGTGCAGTTATAAAAAAAAAGATTATTTTTCTGTTTTTTCTTTGGTATGTGCGATTGAGATCTAGCAGCCATTCTTCAAAAAGATTCGCCGTTATCCATGCTTTCATGTTAGAACGGTATTTTATAGGCTTTGTTTTGACATTATTAAAAAAACTTGGATTTCTTGATTTTCCAATCATCAGTAAAGGTAACTTCTCAGTACCGGCCATGGTTGCTCCCACAAGTAGGGTTATTCGGTCTTTACTGCGTTTTCCTCCACAACCTTTCTCACCTTTAAAATCCAAAGTCTTTTCAGGGGTACATTTGAAAAAAAAAAATCCAGTTTCGTCGACATTAAAAATGTCTCTGTCCTGTGTATGCTCAATGATTTTAACAATTTTTTCTTTCCACTCATTTGCTGCATCTTGGTCCACACTTGAACTTTCACCACAGACAGACTTAAAGGAAATTTCATTTCTTTACTTAAATCTGTCTAACCATCCGGAGCTTGCTTTGAAGTTGTTGTTTCCTAAGCTGACAGCAAATTCTTCTGCTTTTGCACAAACAAGAGTTCCACTGAGAAGGATGTTTTTGTCCTGCGCTTGCTTAAACCACTTTAAGACACACTCGTCCACATCAGGATTATCAGGTTCTCTAGCTCATTTGCAATTTCGATTAGATTTCAAAATTTTTTCTTTATTTTTCAAAAAAGTCGAAAGAGTGTTAGGTGCTATTCCATACTCTTTTGCGATGATGCATTTCTTCATTACACCGTTTTCTACCTCACGAATCACAGCAATTTTTTCACCGAAAGATAAGGTTTTATACAGGACATGGGGCTTACTCAACAACATGCTTGCACTGAACTCCCACCACAAAAACTAAAAACACAATGAAGAAAACTCAAGTGACTACAGTCATGGTTTCGAAGGAATTGCAACGCGTGTCATCTATGATTTATCACATTGGCGAGAGTACCATGTGTCACTTACAAGGGAAAGGGCAAGGACCACCCTTATCCAAAGACAGGTACAGGTGGTCTACATTCCTCCTTCCTTTATCCCTGCTCTGTTTCCTAGAACAGATAGGAATATTCTCCCACCCCCTTCTCTTCCCTAAACAATTTTCCACAATAGTTGCAAATAACCCGGTCACTTTTCAAATAACTGCATTAAAACTAGATTGTGTCATTTTTGAAAGGGTAAAAACATCGAATTAAAGAAGCTGGACTTCGAAATAACCAAGATTTTTAAGCATTAATTGAATACAAGTTTCAAGAGACAGATTAAAAACTTCGAATTATCCACGACTTCGAATTAAAGACGTTTGAATTATCCAAGTTCGACTGTATATTGATGAAACGTGAATTTCTTAAAATTAAGAAAACTGACAAACTGATCGATTTGGAACTTTCAGATAGTTTATAACACATAATAAAAATTTTAAAGAGTAGAGGGAGGGAGGGCAATAAAAATTTTTTAGGAGGGTGCAATCAAATATTTAAAAATTGTACCGCTTTCTACCATTTTTTACATGCGGATTTTTGACAGAACCCTGGGATAAATATTACTTATTTAATATAAAATTTCAACAAATATTTTAAATTCTTGCTCCCCCCCCCCCCCCTTTGAATAATATATCTACGGGTAGGTTGTTTAACGGAGTTTCATTCAGAAACTGTTTTGTTAAGAATAAGAGTTTGCCCTCTGGTGGTGGAATGTGGAACTAAAAGATTTGAGATTTGGGAGGGGGGGGGGGGGGGGGTTGGAATGGAGAGAGAAGGGTTTGCAAGACTTTGCAGTGCATGAGCAGCACGTCTGCTAAACAGTGCTGTAAGCAGTGGGCACCCGGTTCGAGATTGTTTTTATTTTACAATATATTGCAGGCTGCTATACGGTTCCGTAGGCAGTAGGTAGCCTATTCGAGGTTCGTTCAGTTCGAGATTGGGTCTTTTAATGAGATTTTGCGGTACAGATTTCAGGTTAATTTAAGAATATTATTACTTAAAATGCAGTAATTAAAATGGTAATTTAATGTTGATCATGAAGTGGAAATACTAGAATAAAAGTCAACAAAATGTATCTGTGAGCTTTTTATTGCGAAAAAATAATTATTATGCAAACAAATGCTATTTTTGATGTGTAAAAACTTCAAGGATACTAGTGTTTTTGTTTCATAAAAATGTTACGCATAATTATTAATTTGCACATTAAAAACTCTTCTATGTAGAGATTTTTCTGATGTTTTCTATTAAGAGTAATTTTATAACAATATCAAAATCAAGTAAACTGACTGAATTTGAAAAAGGTGTTTTGAATCTTTTGCACTGTCAAGAATGAGTTGCAGGTCTATTGTAAAAAGATAGTAAGATCTAAAACCATCATCAACTTTTTAGGGTTAAAAGACCAGTATGTGAAAAAACCGCTAGAGACAGACAAAGTCTTATCACCCAGAGATGAAAGGAGAGTTTTAAAGTTAGCATCAACTGAAAAATACTCAAGTAAAGAAATTTTACAAACGACTGGTCTCAAAGAGTGCAAGAAAACAATCTGCAATACAATTACAGTACAGAACCATTTATCCAGAATGGGTAGGGTCAGATGTATTCCAGATAACTGTTTTTTCTGGTTAACTGGTTGAGCATTAAAGCAATTCTAGGAATTTTCAATACACAGCAAAATAGTGTAAACACCCTTTACTGATTAACCACAAAACTCAGCGTTTATAGTTTGGAAGACAAGTGATGACTTGAAACAACAAATGGCTATAGGATATTTTCTCTGATGAAAACGAAATGGAACTTAGAAGGTCCTGATGACTTGAAATGTTATTGCCATGATTTGAGAAAAGAAAGAGTTTTTTTTTTTTTTTTTTTTTTTCAAAACGTCAGTTAGGTATCCGATTCATTATTATGGAACTGCTTTTTATTCAATGACATGGGTTCACTTGCATTTCTTTCAGGAAAAGTTAATTCAAAAGGCATATCTAAAAAAACTTTCTAAACATCTTTCACCTGTTGCAACACTTCTGGCAGAAAAAAAATGGAATTATCAGCAAAATAATGCACCTATCCACACATGCTGTCTCACAAAACTCTAGTTCCAGAAGAGAAATATTGAAGTTTTGCAATGGCCATCCAGAAGTCCTGATCTAAACCCTAACGAGAACTTATGAGGAGACCTAGCAAGATGAGTTTATAAAAGAGAAAGACATTTTACTCAGCTACAGAGCACAGAACTCAGATCTACAATTGAAGATGAATGGTACAAAACCAGTCCTGAACTGTGCCAAAAAATAATAATGTCCATGAAAGATAGAATATTTGCAATCATTAAATGCAATGGTCAATGCATAATATATTATTTGTTTATTAGTTACTGTATTGTTTTTATTTCATTGTCCTTAAAGTTTTTACACAAGCAGAAACGGTACTTTTTTGTATAATTACTTTATTTCCGTAATAAAATACTTACAGATGAGTTTTGTTGACTTTTTTATTAACTTTTCAACTTTATGATGCACATTATAGTAAACTACTTTTCATCTAGTTTCAAATTTATCAAAAAAAAAAAAAAAAAAAAAAAATTTTTTTTTTTTGGCTGTACTAAAAGTTTTTACATGAACTGTATATTATAGCCTTCCATTTTTAAGATGCTCTGAAGAACCTTTAATTTTCTTTTCTTTTTTTTTTTTTTAAACATGTTGTCATTGTGTGCAGATCGACATATGTTGTACTTGTTCTATGAGAAGTTAAAGTTAAATATAAAAGTTTAAATTACATCATTACATCACTTTTTGTGTGAATAGGGCAGGTAAAAAGATGGTGCTCTATAGGGTGTGGGGGGGGGGGGGGGATGATTTACCTCAACTCTAAATAATTTAATCATATAATAAGTTTATGAGCAGTGTAGATCTTCTAGATCGGTTTTTAACAACTTACAATCGATCAAAAGTAAACCAAAGGTTAAAAATAGTGGTGGCCTTTTTTTTTTTTTTACAAATACTTTAAAACATGTCTGTAGTAGCAGCATGGGAAAGGCATAAAGTGGTCAAAGGAGATTTTTGTCCCACCTCACTTTCTTATACATTAATAAAGACAGAAATTGAAAAAAATATGAATCCCAGAATATGACCATATGAACCTGTATGCATTTTGATGGTATAAATCATTTTATTATCAGTGTGGACAAACAATCCATATGTAAAATATGTAAATAATAATAATAATAATATTTGAATGAAGTGTTGAAAATGCAATGTAATGCTACACCAAAACTGTGCCCTGTATTTTGATTAAAAAAAAAAAAAAAAAAAAAAAAAAAAAAAAAAAAAAAAAAAGTAAAAAAGTAAATTTTTCTATGTTTAAAATTTATTTACTAACAGCATTTTTCTCTTAAAATTTCAAATTAAAATTCATTTTACATTTGATTTCAGTATTAAATTATTTATATCTGCATATTTAATAGTTTTAAAACATTTTTTATTTCATAAAAAGAAAAGAAAATTCATTTTACATTTGATTTCAGTATTAAGTTAATTATACCTGCATATTTAATAGTTTAAAAAAAATTTTAATGCATTAAAAGGAAAAAAAAATTAAACAACTTTTTCTAAGAACAAAAGAAACCATTCCAAACTTCAACCAAAGGATAGGTTTTCTCTACCTCTTAGATGCCAACATTCCTGCTATAAGAGCAGGCTGAATTTTCTGAACGGTTACAGTAAAAAAAATAAATAAATAAATAAATTAAAAAAAAATAATAATAATGATAATTCTACATTAGATGCGTAAAATGTGTTTAATTTTTTTATATATATATAACAGCATTTAATGGATTAAGAAAAGTGCAAAAAAGAAAAGCTATTGAATTGCAAACAGGAAAAAAAAAATACAGACATAATTTTTTCTTGAAGTCAGTCAAGAAAATACTACAATATCATAATGAAACTCAACTAAGAGAGTTAAATTATACTATCCAAACATATATATATATTAAATTATAGTACTACAAAATAATTTTAAGTAAAAAAATAAAAAACTCACCTTTGAAATATTTGTTGAGTCCATGGCTCAACAATGTTAGGATAGACAGTTGTTAAATCCCCCATTGCAACTATCATGTCAGCTCTTATATAAGCTTCAGGTGACTTCTCAGCTATTGTAGCAAATAACTGCATATTATCTTGACATACTTGTTCACTATTAGAAAAAAAAAAAAAAATATTTCATCAACCAATTTAAATTTATATACAAAATTAACTTGTATATGTTAAATATGAAAAAATAAATGAGTAATAATAAAATAAAATAAAGTACAATGGAGCAATGTTTATATGACACCGAAGCAGGGTTGCTGGCTTTCAGCCAGGCCAAAAATAGCCCGCTGGCCGGCTTTTTTGGTTTTAACCACTTTAAAAAGCCGGTTTTTGTTTTAAAAAGTTGTTTTACAGCTAATTCGTTTTAAATTTGGATTAATTAATTTTTAATACACTTATAAATATTTTTTACTTAAAAAAAATTATAAATTTCTGATAAATTTTGTCTAATAAATAAGTCTTTATAACTTCTAGAAGACAACTGTGAAGGCAATTATGTCTGAAAAAAAAAAAAAAAAAAAAAGATATAAATATTGAAAAGAATATAAGTTAAGACTCCAAACTGGTGTTTTGAAATTACATAGCTCCACATATACTACAGTTGTAGTATATGTGGATATAGTATCCTCCACATATATATGTGTGTTACAGTTGTGCTAAAACTTCTCAGCTATTGTAGCAAATAACTGCATATTATCTTCACATACTTGTTCACTATTAGAAAAAAAAAAATTATTTCATCAACCAATTTAAATTTATATACAAAATTAACTTGTATATGTTAAATATGAAAAAATAAATAAGTAATAGTAAAATAAAATAAAGTACAATGGAGCAATGTTTATATGACACCGAAGCAGGGTTGCTGGCTTTCAGCCAGGCCAAAAATAGCCTGCTGGCCGGCTTTTTTGGTTTTAACCACTTTAAAAAGCCGGTTTTTGTTTTAAAAAGTTGTTTTACAGCTAATTCGTTTTAAATTTGGATTAATTAATTTTTAATACACTTATAAATATTTTTTACTTAAAAAAAATTATAAATTTCTGATAAATTTTGTCTAATAAATAAGTCTTTATAACTTCTAGAAGACAACTGTGAAGGCAATTATGTCTGAAAAAAAAAAAAAAAAAAAAAAAAAAAAAAGATATAAATATTGAAAAGAATATAAGTTAAGACTCCAAACTCGTGTTTTGAAATTACATAGCTCCACATATACTACACATTTTAAAGATTATACTTAATCAAACAATGACAAAACGCAGCACATCAAAATGGAAACATTCTTATGTGTCCATATGGAGAGATTAAGTTATAAATGTTAAAAGTGAAATTAGAAAGGATATAATATTTGAGGAGTGCTTGGTAGATAAGTGTATAAAAAATAGACCATTTAAACAAGAAAAAAAAAAAATAAAATAAAATAAAATAAAATAAAAATTCTCTAAATAAAATTTTGAAAAGCTTGTTGCTAAGCTTATTCATGAATATGCTATTCATAATGTTTTTAGTAGTGAGAAATGGTGTTTTTGTTATATGACTATGTATAATTTTAAATGTTTACTACAAATAAAATAAGACTTGTATATTAATAGCTCTTAAAATTATGTAATAAAATATGTAACTACGTAACCATTGTCTTCTTTAATTTTATAAAGCAGTAAAAATGAAAAAATTGATGTGGGGCGTTAAAGGTCAGTGTAAACCAGATAAAGCAGTTGGTATGGCCCTTTTAAAATTTAACTGACATATTTGCGATTCGGACTACAAATCACTAGCAAAACCACCTAAGTTTTATTCCAGTATTAATTTCTTCATTATCGAGAAATTGGGTTACTTGTTAAACTCTAAATAAATTAAATGTCATTAAAACTAATTAAAACCACTTTAAAATATGTAGTTTATAATTACAATGTTTCATTGTATGAAAGCCAATTTTAGCCAAAAAAAGCCGGTTAAAACCAATAAAAGCCACTGGCGTGGCTTTTTTTAATTTTAGCCGGCTTTTTTGCAACCCTGCACTGAAGGGACTACCGAAAAATGTCATATAAACGGTTTTCACTTCAAAAACTAGAACTAATTGTTTTCATGTTCAACGTGTTGATTTACATAAATTTATAAATTAAACAAACCACTTACTGGAATGTCCATCGTACGACACTGATTAAAAAACCGGAGCAAAACTTTTTCCCTTTCAGGAAATTTACCCTCTTGCACTCGCATTTTTTTTTTTTTTTTTTTTTTGCCGAAGATCCACAGGCTTTTGCCTTTTTCTCAATTTTTTGGCGATCGTGAATAATAGTCTTTAAGGTAGAAACTGAAATACTCATCATTTTAGCCAAGTCAACTTTTGACCTACCCAGTAAACTTTTACTATCGAATTCTTTCAAAATTTCAATTTTTTCTTTTACTGAGAACGCCTTGTGTTTTCGAGACATGTCTGAAAAGAGCTGTGGCCAAAACAGTACGAAAAGTAAAGAATGAAAAAGAAAAACGATCTGTACTGTTAGTGCACTGATAAGCAAAAAATATGCCGTGTAACAATAAAACATAAAACAAGACAGGAAAGCTGATCATCCCCACAAAAAGAATGACCTCTCCCAGTGTAATCTGTTATGTGTAAACTGGTTTTTGCGACTAATCTCATACCAGCCCATGTTGTTATCATATGGGGTACATTTAAACATGCTCTTTGGTGTCATTCATAGCTGGCAAATTCCACCCATTCTTAATATACACAAGAAAAATAAACAAACAAAAAAAGTGTACAAAATCAAAAAAACGATGTATAAACGATTTTGTGCATAAGGATATTTTTACATTAAAACAAACAGGAATGAATTGGGGCCACACTAAAACATCGTATAAATGTAAACGTCACATAAACAATGCTTTATTGTACAATAAATAAAAATAAATACATGCATCTTTCAAATACAGTAATTTCTCACTTATACGTCGGTGCAAGGGGTGCAAGGGACTGAGGAAAAATGACAGATAAACAAGAGAGATGCATAAATGAAATTCAAGTAAAACTTAAATTTGAAACAAATGTTAAGACAATATTAATATTTAAATGGTTAAATAAAATCTATATAATAATAGCCGAAGTCATGTGACTGTCATCAATAATTCCAGGCTGACCGCTTCACTTTTAAATGCCAAACGGCCATTCCGGTATTTTTATGTTAGTTGGGCTCAGGTGATACACCGCCAAATATTCGTCCATCGCCATCATTTCATTTAAAATACATAACTTTCATTCCAAACACATAAATTTAAAATACATATATCGGATACATTTAAAATACACATATTTCATTCACCTCATTTAACATGCAATAAATAAATAGATAAATAAATAAAGGTATTTTTCCGGTATAGGTCATTGGTGAGAAACAAAAATTTACATCGTATTTTCCGGCTATATCCTATTTCATATACATAAGCAATTTTTTCCATATGTGTACAATTTATTTAATCTAAAGAAGTCAATAATATTTTTATATAGAAACAGAAGTAATTTGGATACTACTTAGGGTACTTCTTAGTTATCCCATCGACCAATTTCGCCAAATTATATAAATCGCCAAACCACTCGCCAAATAATACAAATTGACATAATTTTTAGTTTAAATAACGAAAGAACAAATAAATTAGAATAACATCAAGTAAAATACAAATAAAACGTCAAAATAAAAATCACTTGATGACCTACACACGTCTAACTTGCTTCAAGTCAAGTAAATGTGACATTTACGATCAACCATTATTTTAACGCATTTAATGGTACTACTTAGTTATCCCATCGACCAAATTCGCCAAATTATATAAATTGCCAAACCAATCGCCAAATTATACAAATTGACATAATTGTTATTTTAAGTAATGAAAGAACAACTAAATTAGTATAATATCAATAAAAATACAAATAAAACGTCAAAATAAAAATCACTTGATGACGTAAACACGTGTAACTTGCTTAAAGTCAAATGAATGTTACATTTACGATCAACCATTATTGGCATTTAATCTTGTAGTTTGGTGATAGAGTTTTAAACGACGGGATAAATAAGTAGTACCCATTTAATCTTATAGTTTGGCAATGGATTTTTAGTCGACGGGATAGCCAAGTAGTACCTTAATTTGTATATACACAAATATTGTATGTATATCTATATATATAAAAGAAAGTCTGAATTTTGTATTAATCAACGCGCAGCCAAAACTACTGAACCTAAAATCTTGCAAAATGGGGTAAAAATAGTTCTTATGGCATTGAGTGCCGCTAAGAAAGGATTTTTCAAAATTCCACCCCTAAGGGGGGTAAAAAAGAGAACGAACTTTTAAAAAAATCCTTAAAAATCTGATTTTATAGTTATTTTCCAACCGATAACATATTTTGGTGTGTTTTTTTACGCTGAATCGAATGGTACTAACTAAATTCTTTTAAGCCCAATAGTTCGTGAGATATTTCATATCTTTCAAATTTGGCGATGTCTTTGGTGCCAAAACCTCGAAATATCGAACATTACAAGTGATGATTCATCCATATTCATTCATATTGTATATCCGTTACTGTAGCAACGGAAGAAATTAAATTTAAATCTTTTTGTTAATTCTTTTGGTTAAGAAATTAAAACGGCTATATGAGTTTGAAAAAAAAATAAATACAAACATCTTGAAAAAAATAAAAAGTACATTGATTTTATTTAAAATACAAGGAAGCCATCCACTTAGAAATGAACATTATAAAACGAAAATATTTATAAATGAAAGCAATGTTTGTACGACTTTAAAAATTTTGTGGTACTAATACATCCGGCCATGTCAGATACAACTGCGGCAAGCATGGTAATTACATTAATTACAGCAAACCTTATTTTTGTCCATTTGATAGTTTATTTAGTATAGTTTCAAATTAATTTTATTATTATAATTTTTTTATTATAGTTTATAGTATGTAGATTTATGTTATATATTTTATTTATTTATTTGCTTAAAACAATTTGCCATTTTTAACAAGGTTATGTATTTAAGAATGTTAATAACTTTTTTGAACGTAATTAGCAAACGATAAACAAGATTGGCAATTGTCAACCATTTTTGGCGATCTATCGCAAAGTCTGAATAATGCGTAAGTATTACATTTTTCAATGGAAGAAATTGGAATTGAAATAATACATCGCGATTTATCACTTGCTCCTGGATAAGTAGAAAAAATGGGTACTTTTATGTCAGCCGTATCCGTATGTAAATATCGCCATTAGCATTTTTAAAATTGCCAGTAGCATTAGCTACATTTCGCGTATGTAAATTAAAAACAATTCTTTGTTTTAAGTTATGACGTTGTTTCCTATTGTTTTACTTTTCATCTTTTTCAATGACATTAGTGTAGTGTGTCTATGTATTATAAATGGAATGAGTGAAATGTTTTTATTTTGAATGAAAATAATAAAATAAGAAGAAGATATGGAAACAATCTTTGTTGATTTATTACTTGCGCCCGGTTAACATAAAAGTATCACAAAAGCCATATATTCACCTTTCTTTGGGTAGTTGTTCATGGAATTTCTGGTAAATCTTCCGTAATTGGATACTTCTTCAATCGGTGTATTAATTACAATGTTGAAAGCATCGTTTATGTATGAAGCGAAATCTTCATGATGAATTCTATTACAGGAAATCGTATCACCATCATGTACGACATATTTAATTGGAAATTTGCATTTTATTCCTATTCTTTATAATATTTTAATACGATATACCGCTATTAGTTAGGTAATGTTTTTGGAATGGTTTTTATGTACCCACAGTGTTCTACGTTGATTAGCATTAGTTATAGAGCTATTGGAAAAGCTATACAGAAGGTGAACGCAATTATGAAAGATGCATCTACTGTGATTATATAAAATGCAAATTTGCTTTTCTTTCCACCCGTTTATAATTTCAGTTTTGCTGGATGTATTTTGATGGGACTTACACTGTTAGTTAGATTATTTTTTGTGGATGGTTGGTACTTCTTGCATGGATGGTACTTCCCTGTAGCGAAGTTTTCTTCTGGGTTATTGTTTTTCTGAGGCACAAACTTGGCAACAAATCAGACTACAGAAAAATAGATTAAAAGGAAAGTTCCAAAACTAGGTGAACCCGAATGTGAAAGATTACCTTTTATTTAAAGTTCTACTGAACGTATTTTGATTGTAGTTGCACAGTTAGGTAATATTAGGAATTGTTGCAATATTTGACATGTCATTCTACATTTTTAGTTATGGAACTATGAGGAAAGTTCTCAGTGGTGTAGTTGAAAAAAAAGTAGGATAAAATCTACAGGCAGAGAATATATTAGAGAGTATATATGTTATATCTATGGAGTGCAGAGTTTGTAAAAAAATCCAGAAGATCTACGGCGTATAGTCTATGCTACATTCCTGAAAATTCTACAATCACTCGTTAACTTGATTATGAAAGATATATTTAACAATCAACTTCAAATATAAAATAAAAAGGGCAATTTCGGTCCGACCGCTTATAACTTGAGTTCTTTTCAATGGATTTTGAGAAGATTTGCATTGTTAGATAAATTTTCAAGAAAGTGTTTCATATATAACACACATTATTCTACGTTGCTCAGTTATAGAATTATGTTTGAAAGTTCTTTAATCAGTGAACCCTATTTTGAAAGATTAGCCTTTTTAAAAGGTTCTACTGAGTTAATTAGCACTGTTGTTAGATATTTATTCGGGAAATATTGTAGTATATAACACATATGGTTCTACATTGCTTTGCTATAGAATTATAGCTGAACGTTCTGTTATCTGGTGAACAAGATTATGAAAAATTAGTCTTATTAGAAGGTTTTACTGAATGGATTTTGATGAGATTTGCATTTTTTTAATTTTCAGGGATGATTTTAATATGCTACATATTGTTCTTTCGTTCTTTTTCATACTGAATTATAAATAATCAACTAAAAGATTTGCTTCAGAACAGTCCAAATTTTGTCTGAGACATTAGAAGATATAAAATCGTAATGGCGTTCATATTGTTTTCAGCAACGCGGATGATCATTGGAGATAAATGTATTTATTGCTATAAAACCCAAGATAAAATACAGCGATATATTTCGTTTTGAGAAACCGACCAGCGTAGCGGGCAAAGGCTTCTATTACTATATGTAAAGAGTAAATTCCTATTTCATTCCGATTGATTATAACTCAGATTCTACTGAACATAATTTTACAGACCTTACACTATTAGATAGTAAATTTGGTTTATAAATAGTTTAATGTAGAAACTATCCTTCCAAGTTGCTTAGTAATAGTTACGGGATTTCTAAAATTAGGTGAACTCGATTAGGAAAGATTTCAAGTTTTACTGAATGGATTTTAATGACAGTTGCGCAGTTAGTTAGACTATATTTCAGGGATTTTTCAATATTTATCATATCTTTCAAAATTGTTTAGTTACGAAGCTATGAGGAAAACGTTCTCAGTGGTATAGTAAAGAAAATTGGAGGATAATACGCTATAGACAAAAGATATGTATTAGAATGCTATAGTTATGGAAGTTGTGCAGAGTTTCTTTAAAAATCCAGATATGATGCAACGTATATCTACCCCTACATCCCTGAAAGTTGTATAATCAGGTTAACGTGCTTATGATAGCTATATTTAACTATCTCAGTGGATATAAAATGCAAAGAGAAATTTCATTCCGGTCGCTTTTAAATTTACTTCTACTGAATTGATTTTAATGGGGCTTACATTGTTAGATAATTTACAGAAAAGATGTTAGTACAAAACATAATGTTCTACGTTGCTTAATTAAATAATTATGGGTAAAGTTCTAAATCAGATGAACCCAATTTCGAAAGATTGGCTTTTTTTAAGGTTCCGCTGAATGAATTTGCACGGGATTTAAACTGTTAATTAGATTATTTTTATGAAATGTTTCACTACATTTTCCAGTTTAAAAGATCCTGCTAAGTGGATTTCGATTGAACTTCCTCGGTTAGTTAATTTTTCAGTGAATGTTTTAGTATAAAGCACATATCATTCGCTTGGTGTTGCTTGGTCGTCAGGTTGCTTGATTATAAAATTAAAGCTGAATGTTTTAGAATCAGGCGAACCAAATTATGAACGATTAGCCTTTTCAGTATGTCCAATTAGCAGATTCTGATGAGACTTGCATTGCTAATTTTTCATGAACCCTTTTAGTATATTACATAATTTTCTATCGTTCTTCGCCGAATACTACACTAAATGATCAACGAAAGAAGTTAGTCCTTAACATCCTAAATTTTGTATGGCTCAAAAGATATAATTGCGTAATAACGTTCATATTGTTTTCACCAATTAGATTGGGCATTGCAGATAAATGTCCATATTGCTTTAAAACGCATGATCAAATTCACAGATATAATTCGTTTGATTCAAGGTTTCTTTAGAAAAACTGACCAGCGTAGCGGGCGTTAGGCTGCTAGTGTATAAATAAAATGCTTATATGCAAATAAATACATATAAACAAAAATAAAATTCACCAGATTTGTTTTCATAGGTATTTATATATTTTGCCAACGTGTTTCACTTTTTGAAGCCCGAATTGTGCCAAGATTTAAAAAAAATGCCGGCACAGATGTCATATTCGCCCTATATTGGCACAATTTTTTTCCGACGTCGATATGGCGAAAACATCAACAGCATAAACAACATCCGGGTTACCATATCAAGCAAAATAACGACACTTTGGCACCGGTTAAATATACATTGCGTATATGACATTGGCGTCAGAAAAAAATCACGCCAATATGGGGCAAATATGACATCTGTGCCAAAATGCCAAGCCCCTGTAGTAGAAAAGTACCTAAATAAATAATTAACCGCAATAATAATAACATAAACTAAAATATTTCATTTCAACATCAAAGGGCACAGATGTCATATTCATCCCATATTGGTGCGATTTTTTTCTGATGCCAATGTCATATACACACCGGGTACTTAACTCTCGCCAAAGTGTCGTTATTTTGCTTGATATGGTAACCCGGATGTTGATGTTTTCGCCAAATTGGCGGCGGAAAAAAATCGCACCAATATGGGGCAAATATGACATCTGCGCCCATCAAAATATAGTTCTAATTTACATTCAAATAAATGTATATTCTAAGATAACTTTAATTGAAATTTGGTTGACATCTTAGTATCTCACTTCATAATGTAAACAAACACAGGAGATTCATTCATCATGAACAATAGAAAATATTAAACCATGAAGGTAATCATTCGCAAAGCACGTTCGCCAACAATGAATGGATAATTTTCTTATGACATCGTAGTAGGTAAATTGGCGGCTCTAACGTTTGCTTACGGTTTACATTCACGAGGGTTTTATTTTGCTATTTCTCTTATTTACGTTACTTTAGTGTCATATTTATGAACTCAGAAATCAAATTTATATAAAAAAGTATATCCATTCATTATTTAATTATTAAGTAGTGAAAAAAAAATTATAAATGCATGATTTGAAAAATTTAAATTAATTTATTAATACTAAAAGATAACATTGAAGTAACAGCATGTTTAAGCGAAATAAATTTAATTTAGATAATTTATGAACAAATCTAAGTTTAAACACTTCAATTTTACCCATTTTTCAGCATTTTTACAGCTACAGATATTAAGTTGCATTTGTGAAAAAAGACGAAATACGCATAACAACAACAACAACAAAAATTTATGAAATGTTATCAAGATCACAAAGAATTCTTGATTTCTCTACCAGAATCTTTGGATTTGGGGAAGGATTAAGCAAGTAAATTATTAATTTAAGAATGAAAGTAACATGATGTAATGCTTAGCGTACATTTAAGGGAGACCAAACTGGTCGCCAGAGGCGGCTAGTGCAGAATAATAATAATAAAATCCGATTCCCTTGGATTTTTAATGATCTACTCATTCAAATCTAAAATATGTACATCTCAAAACTTTAATTCCATACCTTATTTTTTTAAATAGTCTAAAATTGAAGTTTCTTTATGAGCTTGATGTCTGTCCCTAACAATAGCTTTTTCAAGTTTCTTGAAACAAGAATATGTAGAACCAGATGCATCAGTTCGTTGAATGTAGTAATGAAGGATTTCCAGGACATCTATTGCCTTTGCAAAGGTCTGATGTGTTTCTACATTTTCTTCATTATCTGATTGATTTGCATTAGCGTCATCTTGAAGTTCTGCGGCTATTTCTTGTATGTCTTTCATTTCTGCCGTTGCTACATTTTCATGGATATCCATGAAATCATCAAAATTAATTATTACCCCAGACACAACATTCCGTTCTTCATCTAATAGTGGCTGATCTTTGGAAGAAGATGAATAATTTTCAACATCCTTCAGAATAAATCCTGCTTTTTTAAAAATAATTTTGCATGCATGTTTCATTGATACTTTCCCATAATGAACAGAGCATATTTATTACATCAAGTACAGACACTTTTTTCAGATTATTTACTGCACTTTTTAATTCAAGTGAAACAAGAATTCTTCAAATCAAAAATTTTCTGTAATTTACTTCCATACAATGAATAATTCCCAAATCCAATGGCTGAAATTTACTTGTGGAGTTTACAGGGAAGAAAACAACTTTTGTAGTGCTGAGCATTGAGAAGGGTGAGCAGGGCACTGGTCAATTGATAAAGTAACTAGGGATTGATCGAAACAGGTTTTTAAGATCGAAACAAAAACCAGAAAACGAAAATGTCCAAAAATTTTTTTTTAGTGATTATTACATACATAAGTATACGTAGTTATTAATTAAATATACGCACAGCCCAAGTTGCCTCTGACCAAAACTTTTTATTTTCATATGACATAAAATGTAATTAATTCATCAACGAGACAAAATGATTTTCTAATTACACAAATTTCAACTAATTAAAAAATGTTTATTACATACCTGGATTTATCTTGTATAATGATTTTTGTAAATGATCATCTGTTATACTAGAACTTCTCAAGGAGTATTCAAAACACTTCTGCGGTTTCAAACTAAAAATTTGTTATTACTGTTAAGTCTGCAGTTTTTAATAAACATGTGAAAAGCATCTTCAAAGTTTAGTCATAATTGTATTACTTTCTTTATAATTTGCACTTATGTCTACGAGGACAGTTTGATAAGTCCGTGACTTTGAAATGAAAAAACTATTATACATACCAAACTGCATTTTGTTTTTCAACATAGTCTCCTTTCATAATAATACAATTTTTCCAGCGAAGTTCTAACATTTTTAATCCCTCCAAAAAATAAGATTTCTCAAACTCTTCAAAATAGGCATTTGTGGCATCAATGATCTCATAATTTGAAGAAGATCTCTTTTCACCAAGATGTTTTTTTAAATATGGAAAAAGAAAAAAGTCACTGGGAATCAAGTCAGGAGAGTAGGGTGGGTGAGGGAGCAATTCGTATCATAATTCAACTAATTTAGCGGCTGCAATTGCAGAAGAGTCCGCTGGTGCATTGTCTTGATGAAAAAGCACTTTTTTCTTGGACAAATGGGGCCGATTTTTTTTTTTTTTTTTTTAATTTTGCATTAAAACAGTGTAATAAATCAGCATAATACTGTCCGGTGATTGTTTTTCCTTCTTCCAGATAGTCAATGAGGATTACACCCTTTAAATCCCAGAAAACTGTGGCCATAATCTTTCCGGCCGATAGAACTGTTTTTGCCTTTTTTGGAGCACGTTCATTAGAAGAAGTCTACTGTTTAGATTGTTCTTTCATTTCTGGTGTGTAGTAATGTAACTATGTTTCATCAACTGTAACATAATGCCCCAAAAATTTGCTTGAATTGCACTCAAACTTGTCCAAACATTGCTTTGAAATAGTTACACGAGTCCGCTTTTTATCCACTGTCAGCAATCGCAGCACCCATCTTGTTGATAACTTTTTCATGCCCAAATTTTCAAGCAAGATATTGAATACATGTTCATTTGAAATGTTTACCTTCTTAGCTAATCTCACGTGCTTTCACACGGCGGTCGTTTCACACGATATCATGGATTTTGCTGACCATTTCTTCAGTCGTGATCTCAATTGGACGTCCAGAATGTTCTGCATCTGTTGTGCTCGTACGGACACAGCGAAATTCCGTAAACCACTTGTGAACCATACCATGTGATGGAGCAGAGTCCCCATAATATTTTTTCAACTTTTCCTTCAGTTTCGGTAATTGTTTTCCGCACAAAAAATAGTGTTTTATCAAAAGACGAAATTTTTTTTTCTCCATAATCAAGACAAACACGCCAATCGTTTGCTTTTGAATCCAATAGAACACAATGTATTTAAAATATCGCCTTCAAATTGCACAAATGTTGCCGCAGATAATAATAAATTGAAAACAATAATAAGAGTGCAATCAGACCGCCACCTTTTTTAAAGTCACGGAGATATCAAACTGCCCTCGTAGAGCCAATCATGACTGATAATTATGAACAGTGAAGTTCATAGCAATAAAAAAAGTGTGTCTCATTTGAGCCAACACAGCTCAAATCAATGAATAATGTTGAACATTTTCGAAAGGAGAAATGAGATTTTTGGAATAAAGACAGTTTCAGTTCAACCGAATTTTCGCTGAAAACGAACTCGAATTTTTGGTCACTCTCAAAAAATAACTTTCCGTTTTTCCTTTCTATGATTGGATCAAATCGCCGAAGAAATTAAAAAAAGATGTTAGCATTCATCCATGCTTAAAAGCTATTATAATATTGACGTGGCAATTTTAACAACAAGGATTTCTTGATTTTCCAATAACCAAAGAGGATAATTTCTCAGAACCATCTGCATTACAGAAAAGTAGAATTGTAAGCCTCTCTTTACTTTATTTACTGCCATCACATGCTTCACCCTTGAAAGATAAATTTTATTGAGCATCATTTAAAAAAAGATTCCTGTTTCATCACAATTAAAGATGTCACAAAGCTTAACCATTGCTCAACATTATCTTCATTAACTCTTGCACATTCACCATGCCTATTTTTAAGTTTCTCTATCCATCCTTGGGATGCAGAGAAATTTTCTATTCCAAAAGTCTGTGCTAGTTCAATTCCCTTTTCTCTAAATAACTGACGATTGACTGGTATATTGGAGGTTCGAGCTTTTCTAAGCCACATCACTAAAGCTTTTTTCAACTGATAAAATTTTCCACTCTCTATTCTACTTTGTTTCTTGGAATGAATTCTACATTCTTTGTTGGCTGCCTTAATTGCATCTTTGTTTTTCAAAATACCGTTTAAAATTGTATCAGGAATTTTGAATTGTTCTGCTAAAAATTTTCTCGTCACATGGGGCATCTCTTCGGACATTTCAATAACCTCCATTTTAAAAGAAATCGGTAATTTTGTTTGCTTACTTATTTTCAATAATGGAAAAAAACACTTCAGTGTTCCTAGCGAGGACAGAAATTTGAGAACAAAAAAGACTTTTAATATGTGCAAGCTAATAAGACAAATTTCAATTGCATCATTTCTGAAGGAAAAAAAAAAAAAGACTCTGACCCTTTTTCCTACTCTCGAAGTAGCAGGTGAGAAAGGGTGGGGCCAATGAATGAAGTTTCCATTTATTATTCAGAAAACAAAAGCAAAAGACAAACAACTGACTATTACAAGCTGGCATGATTTTTTTTTTTTTTTTTTTTTGAAAAGGCACATGTAGAATAGGAAGAAATTTTAATGGAAACTTGAAATTTCTCCAACTCATAAGTGAGAGATGCATTTAATGTTGCGATGCATAAACGAAAAAAAAAATAATAATAACATTTCGTCACTATATGTTTATCCAGGACTATTGAAAATTGATGTGTAACTGAAGGAGATGCATAAAAGAGGTGACGTTTAAGGAGAGATTACTGTAATTAATAAGGGTTTAATAAAAATTGTAATCTCATTTGCATCATCTTAGTAAAATAATTCTAAGATATAGCTGCCTTTCACAGGAACCCAATCAGTTGTATAGTTAACAGAATGAAAGTTCCTATGGTCACGTTATGCCGGTCTCGAGAAAAATAAACAAAGGCAAGGCTAACTAAAAATGCAATAATTGATATCACTGAAATGGAGAAAACTCATCCATAAAATGAAAGTAAAGTAAAAAATAAGTATTGCCATTATTTCCTTATTATTATTATTATTTCCTTATTATTATTATAATCTTGTTACCATATAAGAATAAGGAGTTTAATTTAGATAGATTAAGAAAGGAAGTGGCATCTCTCTCTCTTTCTCTCTCTCACACACACAATGGCAAAAATAATTTTTCTTTTATGCTTCTTCCTGAGTATCTACAGAGAGAAAAACAAGAAAATCATGCAAATTTTGCTAACATTAAAATAATTAGCATGACCAAAGCAAATTCTCTACTAAGCTACACAAATTACATTTTGTCGTACACTTTACAAAAAAATTATTCAGTATTTTGACTTGAAATTAAACATAAAAATAAATTATGATCTGCAGATTACACAATATATATATATATTTTATTTTATTTTTTATTTATTTTTTATTTTTTTACACAATGTTAAAAAAATTATTATTTTAATTAATTTATTTTACATGTTTTACCATTAAGGATGCATTTTTGCACATAAAAAATGAAACCCGTATATTTTCAGAAGAAAAAATAAATCGTGGAGTTACGATTTCTTTTATGAAACTTTTAAATACCCTTTTTATGAAAATAATAGCACATTTTCAATGAATTAAAATTTGTGAAAATTCAATTTTTTACATTCAATTATAAAAGTATTTTTCAGTGTTAAAAATTCAAATACACAATTTATTCACGCAGACGATACTGACACATTTTAAAAGAATTATATTATGATTTTTTTTTTTTTTTTTTTTTGTAAAGTGGCAATAAAAGAACTGTAAATAAATAAAATTAATTGTTAAATTTATTATATAAATATTTTGTAAAATTTTGCTCTAAAAATATTTTTATTTATACCAGTCTTATACCATAAATAAAAAATTCTGAGTTATTTGGCTGAAATACATTTCTAAAATTAAAATGTGCCAAAACATAAAATAACGTTTTTGCTTAAGAAAAATGCAAGAATCTCTCTGTTCTAAAAAAAGTAATTAATGCAGGTCACCGCAGCAGGTTTTGAATTTTTGGTGACCGGAGGTCTTTCTTCATTAATATTAAGAAAAATATTGCATACAAAAATATGAAAATTGGTGGTATTATAGAGAAATGTTTGATAAATACGCTGATGCAGACAGTTTTCAAATCGAAGAATTATTTAAAGAGATATTTAATGTTAAAATTGGTCAAAATCGTTCCATAAAAAAAGTTTTATAGGAGCAAAAACTATGCATGTGAATTTAATAATTTTTAGATGATTTTACACATTAGAAGTTCCTGGTGTGCAGACTGCATTTATTATTTTAATTTGACTCACTTTTTGAGGTTTTATTTCTATTTTAAATTCAAATTTTCAGCATTTTGAGAGATATTTTTTACAACTTTCAGAAAAGGGTATTATTTTAAATTGTTGTCAAATTTAAAATTTAAAAACAGCGCAAAGAATAATATTTCCTTCAAATTAAATATTTATTAACACATGACCATTATAAACAGAAAAAGAACTTTCAAATGAGAATTAAATTATTACGTATTAAAAGTAGGAAAATATTGATAATGACGTCATAAAAACTCTATTTACACATGAATTTTAAAAGAGAAAGAAAATTGTAAAATAATAAATCCATTAACATGCGTTAGAAGTCGCAAATGGAAGAAATTACGTCATATTTAAAATTTCCAAATCATAATATTGCCAAACAGTTTAAATTAAAAAATATATTTACGCGAAACATTTATTTCATATTTTGAGATAATCTTTTTAAACTATTGTTAAGAATTCTGAGACAGCACAAATAATATTTCCTTTCTAATAACAAAAGTATTTTCATGCGAATATTAAAAAGAGAAAGAAACCTTTGGTGAAAATTACGTCAAATTGAAAACGATACATTTAAAATGTCTTATTTAAAAAAAACTTTCTTATAGCACTGCTAAAAAATACCAGGAGACAAAGATTCTGTTTGCTTAAATCATTTTATATTAGCTTATTTTCATATGTTTCACTGATCTGATTTAATCAATCACGAAAACATTCCATTAACAGGGAGATCGCCACTGTTTTTTTAATTATAATTCATTCTTCGATCAACTTAGCATGTTTTTAGAGTTTGCGGTGTCTGATCAGGGGTTGGCGAGCGTAGCTCCTAGGGGGCAGAGCCCCCTTGTAATATGAAAAAATATTGTTACTTTCAAATATTTATCTTATTAAATAATGCTTCGTGAATCCAAACAAAGCATGCCTTTTGCTAGTAATAACAATAAAAAACAGAAAATTTGATGGTTCTATTCTTATAACTTTTACATAATTAAACTATTATTATGAAGTAGTTTTATTTGTAAAGGAAAATATCAAAAGAATGCTACTACAATATCACTGCTACTTAGGAAAAAATCCCTGGCGGCTCGGGCCTACAGGCGGAGGTAGATTTCGAAGTTAAGTACTAAATTAACCAACAAAATTTAAATCAAGATTAGAGATAAACCCAGTTCCTCCACTAAGAATGAGCTCTAGGGAGCTAAACATTTTGTGAAAATTCTAATATACACGAATACACACACGCATGCATATGGAATAGGTTTAAAAAATAGCTAAAGCAAATTCAGAGAACCTCAAAGTGATAAATAAGTTAATATTTCCATAGTCAGGTTTTTATCATGTTTTAATATGTTTCTTCAAACTCACATGACGTTACATATTCACCTGCTGAGGTCCATTTTATTTCCAATATGATGCAATATTTTGTTGTTTTTTAATTCGTCAAACTATTTATTTCATTTTGAGTTTTCATGCGGAAATCTTGCTCTAGGAAACTTATGATGTAATATTCAATTTGTTTTCAATTCGTCAAACTATTTATTTTATTTAATTTTTCACGTGAAATTCTCGCAAAAGAAAAGCAATTGTTGTGGTGAGAATTTTATTGCTTTATTTTTAATTGTTGGCAACTGCAATAACGAAAAATATTTATTTTTTTCTGTCATTGTAGTGTAAGAACAGATTTTATCGGAATCATGTTAAGACGGTATTCAAAATTTTGAACCCTCCCCATTTCCATTCCCTTGGTCCGATTTTACCCATTTTCAATCCCCGCCGAGATATTAGCCATCTCAAAGTTGTTGGCGAGTTTGAAGACGATCCGTGCATAATTGCGACTTTTATCGTGCGGACAAAATTTAGTACATACATACATACATATATATATATAAACTTTTTAGGTGGGGGTGGTTTTGAGTTCCTGGGGTCCTATAATGAAAAGTTATGAAGGAATTTTTCAAAAGTCGCACCATGGTAACGACTGCAATAGGTAGTATATTTCTTACGAAATCTACCTAAAATCCTTTTCAGCAAGAACTGCAACAGATAGAAGCTTTCAAGATCGTTTATTTCTTGGTGTTGAAAAAATTAGTAGTATAAAGTTAAATGAGTAGAGGACCTTTCACATATTCCTTAACAAGTGAAATTTATGTTTTAGCTGGGTTTATAGAATCTTAATTCTCCTATGAGCATTTCAAGAGTAATTTATTTTTTCATAGATATTTAACAATATTTTGTAGAAATAATCCATATATATATAAAAGAGCTTGTCCTGATTGACTCACAATCAACGTAAAACCAAAACTAATGAACCAAGAAGCATGAAAATTGATAGGGAGAGAGAAGATATTTCTTATGACATAGGAAAGGATTTTTGAAAATTCCAAAGAATTAAGCACACATTTCAGCAATTTTAGAAATTTCTCCCCAAGAGGCTTAAAAGGGGGGGGGGGGTCCAAAATTTTAGAACATTTGGCATACCTCAGTAGCCATTTTAGGTAGGCATGAAATTCCAGAAAATAAATCTACTAAAAAAATAATTAAATACTTATTTCAACAGAAATTCAGGATAACAAATCTATTAAAAAAATAATTAAACACACATATTTCAGCAATTTTAGAAATCCTCCTACCCTCTAAGGGTATTAAAGGGTGGTCGAAAATTATAGCACATTTCGCCATATCTCAACAGCGGTTTTAGGTAGAAGCAGGAAATTCAATACAGTCGGACCTCGTAATCCCGACATCTAGTTTTCACGTCAGTTTTTAAAAGTTTCGATTTCTGTATATGATTTTAATGTAAATAAACTCCGGATTTTATGTCATTGAATAATTTACAACACCGGATGTCCCAACGGTTAAGGTAAACTGTCCATTTTATAAGCATGGAAATTAAGCAGTAAGAAATGTCTTAGCCAAACTTTTCACAAAAGTGTCTAACATACCGATTGAGTTAAATGAAAAATTTTACTTCAATCCTTTATCTGAATAAATAAACCCACACACGATGAATGACCCACTTAAGCTCCAGATAGACATATTAGTCTACTCATGGTCTTTTTGTTCTGGTCAGGCAGCACTTTCTTGTGGTTACACAGTGTTTTTCATCCAACTAAAAGCATTGCATTGCATTGAAACAAACAGAAATTATCTAACATCCATTTCTGAAACAATGAAGACTGATTACAATTCACTGTATAATATTGAAAAAAGAATTATAGGAAGCACATCTAATTATAAGCAAACCTTAATTCATTAATATTTCATGTACCTCTATTTAACGAACCTCTATTTTGCAAACTTTTCCTCGGAACCAACAACATTTTGCGAATTGTTTCATAAAATAACGTCCAAATAGCGAAGTGTATTCTCTATTTAACGAACTTTTTCTTATGATATAACTTTTTTTTCTCCCTAATTCTTAAAATATTTCCGGACACTTCAAAATTATTCTTTCTTTTACACATTTTATAATGCTCAATAACCTTGAATTAGTTTTACCAGGTGCCTAACTCAACGAGAGCAGTAAAATCCCTGTCATTCTTTGTACCCCATCCAGGAAATGCAAACTTTCAATATCCCCCCCCCCCCTTTCACACTCAAAAGGGCTGTTCTGTAGTAAATAAGTTTCAGTAATTAAATTTAAGGACACATGCAGTAATACGATGCTTAAAATTACTTGTTATAATAAATACGATAATGTCATTAAAATTCATTAATTTTAATGTAAATATTTTCTTAAAACTGAAAATACAGTGTATTTCCAGACAATATATTTTTTAATTCTTGTTGTCCTTACAGATTTCTTTAAAAAAAATAAAAAATAAATATGATTTACAAAAAAAAAAGTGTGATTAGTTAAGTTTTTTAATAATGTTTCGTGTTTATGAATAAAAAATCTGTTTTAGGTAGTTTAAAGTATTTAAAAAGGTTCATCTCTATTTAACGAATTCTCCACATAACAAACTTTTTTTCCGAGATTTAGCGACTTCGTTAAATAGAGGTCCAACTGTAATAAATAAAAAAAAAAAAACAAGTCATCTTAAATCTGATTTTTATACTTCTCAATTTTGTTTTTGTGTTTATTTTCTTTAATAAGGTTTTATTGCTTAAAACTGCAAGAACAGTTATGAATTTAAAATTGTTTTAAATTAATTTATAAACATGTTTTTCTCCAACTCCGGTTATGACGACACTTTTTTCTGGTCATTAGAGTGTAGGGATAACGAGGTTCGATTGTATAACAAACCTACTAAAAAAATAGTTAAATACAGTACTTAAGTGATTTTAGGGATATTTTGACTATTTATGTCACCGACATGACTTTGAACTGGATAATGTAAGATTATATGAATAAAACAACAATTATGGATATTTGATTAGATGTTAAGATAACACTGGTCAACAAATTTGAACTTTTCCTCTGTCCTAAAACAGTAATTATTTTTTTTTTTTTTTTTATGCGGTTTTTTTTTGTGCTGATTCCAAATCTAGTTTTAGATTTACTCCAGCATGTCAAGTTTGAGAGATATTTGCATATTTCAATTTAAGCAAATTTAGTAAATTTTATACAATTATTTGCAAATTTAAGGTATAAAGAAAGCAATATCAGACAGGGTTTTTTGTTTTATGTTATGATTTCTACCTAATTCACTTCACAAAAACGTTGTTTCTGAGATTATACTGACATGTGACTGTGAAATATTGTATCTAATTTGCATATTTTTCTAATAATGTTTCTTGACGTTCAAATATTTCTGCCGCACGAGTACACTAATATGTCTCTAAACCAGTTTTTTGAGCTGACTTCAAATCTTGTATCTGTTTTCTTCTATCATGTCTAGTTTTTTAAAAAAGTGGAATTTTATTTTTTGGTCAAAAAAGCCAGAAATAGCTTTTTATGATACTTTGTATGATAAACTTCAACTAGTTAGGACAGATTCTACTACTGTTTTTTTTTTCGATTATACAGCAGACTCCCTTAAATCCGTGAACGCCTAAAATCCGCGTATTTTTTTCAGATGTAAACAATGATATTTACAAAGTTGCAGGAATAAAATTCAAGATGGCACAGAAATCAGCGACTACTGCAATGTTTTTTTTTATTAAATATTTTGTTAATCATTCTCTTTTGACTATTACGGCTGATTTATTGCTAAATAAATTTACATTACTTTTGATTTTGATATAAATTAGCATATCTATATGAAAAATTCACAAACCGGAACGCTATTTTTAAATCTTTGTTGGCGGAATTTTTTTTTTAATTTATAGACAAATTTATTTCTAAACATACAAAGCAGTGTAAGAAAAGCATTCAAGACTCTAAATAACAATGAAAAAAGCTACTAAAGTTAAAAGTGCTAAGAATGAATAATAACGTATCGATCTTATGATCGCTTTACCACTAGATGGCAGCATAGGACTTTTACAATTGAATTGAATCGATTTCATCGGTAATAATTTAATATTTTTCTAAATTTTTATTTTACATAATTACTTTAATAATTACTTACTTTTAAACTAATAAATTATTTTAATATTTTGATTATTTTAATGTTTCACTTTATTGTAAGCATTCATTATAATTTCCCTTGCTTAACTACCAATCAAATTAATGTTTCAAAAATGTAAAGAAATCAATGACCAGAAATTCACAAAATTCTAAAATCCGCACAACCTATGGTCCTAAGCTGTGCGGATTTGAGGGAGTCTACTGTATAAATTTTCGTTTATGTCTATGATATGAATTTGACCCTGTTCACCTTCTTGCCAATGAATTACACACCCCTAAAAAGCATCTTATATCAAACCTGTGTTAATGCCGTGCAAAAGTAGAAATTCATCTTACTCAAGAACTACACATGACATAAGAAAACAGACTGCAGATTTGAAATCAGCATAAAAATCTAGTCTAGAAAAACATTATGACAATTCTGTGGCAACTATTTTAAAGTTGATAGTGATGTAAACATTACACCATTGAAAAATATGCAAATTAGGCTTAATAATTGATAAATAAATGTTAAGAATATGCAAATCGTGACATTTATCTGAAGCAAATAGTCAAGTAGTCATTATCTAGAAAGCATAATTAGATGTGACATATATTGTATCTACAATTTGCATAAAATAGCATAAAAAATCTTAAATTTGCATAAATTTAAATATGCAAATTTCTCAAAACCTGGACCACCAAGAGATAAACGGAAAGCATATTCAGAATCAGCACCAAGAACTGATCTAGAATCAACTAATTTTAGTTCTAGGACAAAATCATTGTTGTCCAGTGTAATGTTTTTTTTTTTTTTTTTTTTTAGTTTTATCTTTGCTAGATCTGTTTCGTTTGATTCAAGATTCTTTCAGAGAAACCAACCAGCATATTGGGTAAAGGCTGCTAGTATTAGATATCTGCATACGTATAATGTACTGACATAACAGCAATTTTCAAAAATTAAGAAAGTAGTAAGATATTTTTAAAATACACATTTCTTGGAAAGGTCAAGGAGCTGCATTTCTACAGCTCTGGCCAGTAGCCACAACTGATATGTATGAAATAAAAAATAAAAAAAATAAGCAGCTAAAATAAATGTTATATTCTATGCACCTATAGAAAAATTTTCAAGACCTTTTGAATTCCGCTCTGAACTTTTTCGATATGTACAGATATAGGACATAATAATAGGAACACCCATTTCGAAATGTGCTGTACTTCCGTCCAATACCACTTTGCCACGTGTTGCAACAATCTGCCACCTACTGGCAGTGAAAGGGAAGGAATTAGTCAAACATTTGCCAGTGTGACAGTTGTATGAGAAAATTCTGTTCCCACAGGCCATATTTCCAACAATTCGCTGACCACAATTCACGATATTTTCAGAAATACAAATTACAGGGCTCCCAACACATTTTAGTCTCCTAAAAGGGGGAAAGGGGACCATTTTAATTTTTATTTTAAAAGGGAACTTAGGGGGATTATTTATATTAAAAAGGGGGACTTTAGGGGACCATGTCTAAAAATACTGTACCGAGTTTTCCTAAATATGCAAGCAAATTTTTAAAATTTACCCCCAAAAATATGTTAATTAGTTATCTTTATAAAGATGGGTCACTAAAAAGTATACTCAGCTAAATATTCTACTGCAAAAAGATAGGAAGTATTCCAATATTCAGTACTCACATTGATAATACTCCTTAAAGGAGCTTTTAATTTAAATTGATGCTTTATTAAGGGAAGACAAGACTGGGTACAATCCTATGGAAAATATTCGAGCTTTAAGACATGTTTTCTCGGAAACTACCTGACCGATTTTGATGAAATTTGGAATCCATATTTGCTGGATTATGCTCAAGACTTGTGGCAGATGGTTTTTCTTCTGCGACTAAAACTTTTTATTTTAGAGCAATGGCAATTTTTCAGAAATTTTATTGAATTTTTTAAAAAATGTCTACCACATATGTATGCTGTTATCTTATATTTATACCCTACCACAAAAAAAAAATAAAAATACATATCACAATCGCTCGAGAACTTTATGAGATAATGGGATTTTTACCTGAAAAATCATTCTGATTACGTATCGGCAGAACAGACATTGGAAGTGTCGATAGTCGGTCAAATGTTTGCACACCTTTTTAAAACCTTCTTATTGTTCAATCAGAAGATGCCAACTTTTTGTATTTTGTTTTGCGTTGAACTGAGACTTGTATTTTTTGAATTTGCACTTTGTGTTACAAAAAGTGTTTTTGAGGGAAGACAAGAATGAGTGCAATCATAGTGGGGAAATGCGAGCTTTAAGACCTGTTTCCTCAGAAACTACCAGAACGATTTTGATGAGATTCTGAATCCCTATTCACTGGATAATGCTCAAGACTTATGGTAGACAATTTTTTTTTCTGTGACTAAATCTTCTTATTTTAGAACAATGGCAATTTTTCAGAAATTTTCTATTTTTAGAAAAAGTTTGAAACCGAATTTCAAAAAATCACCATAAAATGTAAAAAAAAAAAAAGAAAGAAAAAAAAATGGAAAAAAGTTCAAAAATTGCTATAGTAATTCAATTTTATTGAAAAGAGGACAAAATTTAATAAGTTCTGTGAAAAGATTGAAAGTGGATTCCTTTAATGAATGTCAAAAAATCACATAAAAAATTCAAAAATTGCTGTAATAAGCTTTATTGAAAGGAGGACATTTGCTGAATGGGCTAAAAAATTGAAACTGTATCCCATTTACTAGTGTAAAAAAGTTGCTGCATAAAAATTGCTCAAAATTCAGAAAATCAGAGAAGTCAAAATGTACTATAGCAAGGCTTAAAGCATTGTATGCGGAATTTATTCACAAATGGGAGGTGGGGGGATCATTGCGGGATGTGAAATTTTTTTTTGTTTTTTAATCACTAATAATTTAAATCAGAGGATGCAATCGTGGAAATACAAAATTTGCTACATTAGGGTTAAAAGTTTGAAACCGAATTACTTTTATTAAATGTCAAAAAATCACTATAAAATGCCAAACAATGAAATAATTGCGAAAAATTAAAAAATCACTGTATAAATTCCAAATAAACTTTATTGTAACGAGGACAAAATTTACTATTAGTCCAGGCAATAGGGAATTTTACCTAGCAAAATTAATGGTAGTTCTGGAAGTTGGCTTCCTTTATGTTTTTTGGGTCGCTGAATCCGAATTTGTAACTTCTTACCAAAATTTCCCTCGGCAACCCCCTCAAATTTTGGTAAAAAGCCCCCCAAAACAGGTTTTTATTAAAAAAAAATCAATTTTTTTATTGTTTTTGGGGAAAAGTATCTAGAAAATCAGAAAGTAGACACAATTTGCTACAAATTAGATATATGACATTATGACTTAGGATGAAGGGGAAGGGGGGATCTGCCTCGGAACATGCGCGTGGTGTTGCATGGACTAAATTGCGCAATTCCACTTAACCACTTACACGTTGACATTTGCCCTCCCAACTCCCCTCCGAAATTTCCTTATAAGGTTTATTTTAAGCTTTTTGGGTCACTGAATCCGAATTTTTAACTCCCCCCCCCCCCCCCCCAAAAAAAAAAAATAGTTGTTATTAACTTAAATTTCTTATTGTTTTAGGGGAAAAGCATTACAAAATTCAGAAAGTAGACAAAATTTGCAACAAATAGGATATATGACATTATGACGTAGGATAAACGGGGAGAGGGGAGGCTGCCTCGGAAAATTCCCCGCACACTTTTCTCAAAAATCAAATTTTTTTCAAAAAATCAATTTTTTTTTTTTTTGTGTGTGTGTGTGTGTGGGGGGGGGGGGGGGGGGTTAAAAATTCGGATTCAGCGACCCAAAAATCTTAAAGTAAACCGTATAGAGAAAGTTCGGTGGGGAGATGGGAGGGCGAATGTAAACGTGTGAGTGGTTAAGTGGATTTGCGCAACTTAGTTTATGCAGCACCGTGCGCATGTTCCGAGGCAGATCCCCCCTTCTCCTTCATCCTAAGTCATAATGTCATATATCTAATTTGTTGCAAATTTTGTCTACTTTCTGAATTTTTAGATACTTTTTCTCTAAAACAATAAATAAATTGATTTTTTTAATAAAAACCTTTTGTGGGGGGCTTTTTACCAAAATTTGGGGGGGTTGCCGGGGGAAAGTTTGGTGGGAAGTTAAAAATTCAGATTCAGCGACCCAAAAAACATATAGTAAGGCTTTTTCCAGAACTACCATGAATTTTGCTTGGTAGAGCCCCTATACGGTCTCTATTGCCTGGACTATATATTCTGTTAAAAAAATTAAATCAGATTCCATTTACAAATTAGGAAAAATTGCCATAAAACATGAAAAGAGGTTAAAAATTACATTAAAAAAAAAAACTACTCAAAGTCCAGAAATTGGCTTTATGTACATAACTTTAGACGTACAGCTACCTTCTTGCCAAATCGTATAGCTCTATGCGCAGCGGTCAGCACAAAGACACATACCTAGACAAATCTCTATCTTTATTAGATTAATTTTTAATACAATTATTCAATTTGTAAATAAATTATATCAGTTGTAAATTTCCAAATGGGGGGGGAGAAGTCTGGGCCAGGATTTGAACCAGGGATGCCTTGGCTGGAGCCGCCAATGCTCTATCTACTAAGCCATCTCTATAGGACTAATTCACCCAGCTAACCCTAATGTTGCCATACTATGCTTTTTCTGATGAACATTATAACTTATTTCAGCTTTTATTGGGTAGTACGAGTACAAAGGAACTAAATTTTATGTTTGAGATTAATAATTAACAATATCTAATGAATAGTTAATCTAATTTTAATACTCAAAAGGAGTTGCTGTTATGCTGTGCTTTTTTAGCTCACAGGCTATCAAAGCCTGATTTATAAAGGGGGGAATGGGGGTGGCTAACCCCCCTCCCCCTCTTAACTTAGATAAATGGATTTTTGTGCAGAATTATCAGATTTTTTTAAAATTTTGGTATACCGGTTAATTCTGATAACGAACTTCCCTGATTAGATTTGAAGGTTCACTGTTTAAGTCTAAAGGGGTGCCAATACCTCCCTTAATTTAGATAAATGGATTTTTCTATCCGATTTGCTTAAAATTTGGCATACTGGTTTATTCTGATAAGGAGCTTCCCTGAATAGATTTGGAAGTTCATTGGTTAAATATAAAGAGGGGGAACGGGGGGCTAATACTCCTTTTAATTTAGATAAACGGGTTTTTCTATCCGATTTGCTTCAAATTTGGTATACCTGTTTATTCTGATAAGGCACTTCTGTGATGAAATTTGGAGGCTCATTGGTTAGCTATAAAGATGTGAAACAGGGGGTGGGGGGGGGGATAATCCTCCCTTAATTTATTTTTTGAGGGGCCATTATTCTTTGAAATAAGAGCATAATTTACAATTAGTGTGAATATCCTGTGAGCTCAATGCCATCAGTTTAACTGGGCACTTTTCTTTTTATTTAGTCACCGATCACTGTTACTTCATGTTAAATTCGAAGAAATGCATTATACTTTGTAATTGCTAGTGTGCAACTCTTTTAACAATTGATTTGATATTTTCTTAGATGCATTAATTTTTAGTGTTTATATTTTATTGCAAATCATTTTTTTTTTTTGCTGTTATTAAGGAGAGACACCAGTGAAATTCTTTGAAAAAAAATTTTTTTTTATTGCTTAAAAAATTCTTTGAATTTTCCTGAATCCATTGGTATGCCTAGTTTTTTCTGACCATTAGAAATAATTGTAAAAATTCAAGGGAAGACAAGACTGGGACGCCAAACTTACTCACACTAAGGGAAGACACGACTGGGATGCAACACCCACTCACATTAATTTTACCCTAGCATTTTATACTCATTTATTATATGTAACTAAACTTTATCCAAGTATTTATATATCTTTTAATTCATGTGTTTTATAAAACACTGCAAGAACTTCCCACAAATTAGAAGTGTCTAAATTTTGTAGCTTTTCGAAAATTTGTACATTTCAGCTAAAAACCCCATCTACTCCTAAAGTACTTGAGTGATTTCGATAAAAAAAATTTTGTTGGTAGAGTTGGTAGATTTGTTGTAAGATCATATGTGGTGGACAGTTTTAAAAAATTTTAATTAGTTTCTGAAAATGTTTTTGCTTAATGTAGTAAAATTTTATCCTCTAACTTGAATTTTTAGTGATTTTTAATGAGATTTTCAATGCGTATTTTAACATCTTTTCACATTGTGCGGCAATTTTTTGACATTCAAGAAAGAATTCCAGTTACAATGTTTTAGCTTGCTATAGTAAAACGGAATATTTGAACTTCTGTGATTTTCAAAGTTTGAGTTTTGTGGCGATTTTTCCACATTAGTAAATTTTTTTCAGCCACAGAAAGGGAAGTAAGGGGACCAAAATGCATAAAAGGGGACTAAAGGGAACAATTTTCCAAAAAGGGGACTTTGGGGGGGGGGGAAAAGGGGGACCATTTGGGAGCCCTGAAATTACAATTCTAGATCTGAATGATTAGATTTACTTCTGAAAATAAAAATAACTTATAAAGTTGAAACTAAAAATCTATACCTTATATACATAAAATCCTAATGAAACGAATTTATGAAACTGACAGATAGTTATCTGACAGATAGTTACATATAGATCATAACAGATAGTTTTTATTCATATTTTAAAAAAGGTTATTATTTTAAACTAATTTGGCGACCAGTTTGGCCTCCCTTAAATGTATGCTAAGGAATGTATCATGTTACTTTTCTTCATAATTGAATTTGTATTTCATCATAATTTTATTTAATACAAAACTTTAATTTAAACCTGAAACTTTTAAAATAAATGGCTTTAAGTTCTTTTTTTTTTTTTTTTTTTTAAACGAAACGAAAAAAAAAAAATATTAGACACAGATGTCATATACGCAACACTGTACCTAATTGGTGCCAATGTGGCGTTATTTTGCCTGACATGGTAACCCGGCTATTGTTGCTTATTTATTAATAAATTTATTTGAATTTATTTTCTTTTTATTTACAAAAAAGTTATAAATTGTTGGTACTTCTTAGTTATCCCGTCGACCAAATTCGCCAAATTATACAAATTGACATAATTTTTATTTTAAATAACGAAAGAACAAATAAATTAGTAAAAGATTAATAAAAATAGAAATAAAACGTCGAATTAATGGTTTTATTGGCCATTATTGGCATTTAATCTTACAATTAATTAATTAATAGCAAACCATTATCTTACAATTTGGCGATACACTCGAGAACAAATAAAATTCAAGCCCTTTTCAAGCACTATTCCAGGACTGTTTAGATACATGCATAAAAATGGGATAGAATAACACATAAGGAAAATAGCCACCCCAATGATTATCTATTTCAAAGAAATCTTATCAAATCTTTTAATTTTTATAACAGGCATTTTCAAGACATTATTAGAGAATTTTTAAAGAATAATGTGTTTTAACATAGTAAAGTACCATGGGAAGAAATTTCATATATAATAAAAAGTTAAGAAAACAGAGCTTGATTTTTTTTCTTTAAGAGAAAAAAAAAAAAAAAAAAAAAAAAAAATAATAATAATAATAATAAAAGTTATGGCATCACTACAAGAGTAGAAGACAGGAATAAACCAGTTAAATTTTAGGAATTTTGAACACTCATCAGGAGTCAAATATTAGCCTTTCTGAAGTTGTGAACAATTTTTTACAAGTTATACTTTTTAATAAATATTCCCTGAATTCTCAAACCTTACAGCATTTGTGCTTATCCATACAAAAATAATTGAAATAAAGGTTATATAATTTATTTTTACGTTTTAAATACAAAAGATTAAAAAAAAAAATGGATTTATAAAAAGAAAAGAAAATTACAAAAATCTTTTTACTTTACTGAATACTTTTAAGTATTCGGCTGAAGCCGAATATTCGGTTTCCATGCCGAACCACCGAATATCGAATCAACTATTCGGTATTCGGTCAATCCCTATTTATTTATTTATATTTTTTTGGGGTGGGTGGGGGGGAATATATGAAATCGGCATCAAACTCACAAATTTCGCGATTTTCCTGACAAATTGACGAAATTTGCATTTTTTATCGATGACCAACAGGCGAATTTCGTGGTATTTTCCCCGACGGATTGTTAAAATTTGCAATTTTTTTTCAATGACAGATTGAAGAAATTCGTGATTTTTTCAACGTATAGTTGACAAAATTTTCAAGAGTGATTCTGAGTTTAAAAAAAATTTCTAAAATTCACAGTAAATTTTCTGAAAGATTACAGCAGATAGGGGAAGGGGTAAATCCTCTCCCGGCACTGGCTTTGCGTTTTCTTAAGGCCCTTGGACAAATTTAGTCTTTTTTCGTAATCTTGTGACGAAATTTCCCTTTTTTTCACCGAACCTTTGACGAAATTCTAGTTTTTTAAGCAATCTTTTAAAGAAATTCGCATTTTTTCTGCGATCCTCTGACGAAATTCGCACTTTTTCCGCAATCCTCTGACAAAATTTGCGCTTTTTCCATGACCCTTTGATGAAATTCATGCTTTTTTCACAATCCTTTGACAAAATTCGCGCTTTTCCGGAATCCTGTGACGAATTTTGCGTTTTTTTTGCGATCCTTTGAAGAAATTTGCATTATTTCCACGATTCTTTGACGAAATTTCTTTTTTGTTCGCGATCTTTTGAGGAAATTACGTTTTTCCATGATCCTTTGAAGAAATTTGCATTTTTCCCCGCGATCCTAGAAGTGATTCTGAGTAAAAAACTAACTATGCATTTTTTCTGTGGCCCTTTGACGAAACTTGCAAATTTTTTTCGTGATCTTTCGACGAAATTTGCCATTTTTTGCGATCGTTCGACGAAATTTGCCGTTTTCTCGCGATCTTTCGACAAAATTTGCCTTTTCTCGCGATCTTACGACGAAATTTATGGTTTTTTCGCGTTTCTTGGACGAAATTTACGGGGGTTTTTCCTGCATTACTTGGACGAATCTTGCGTTATTTCCGCAATCCTTTGGCGAAATTGCCGATTTTTCTGAAAACAATTGGCAAGTTTTTTTTTTTTTTTGGCGACCATTTGTTGAAATTCGCGACTTTTTATGGCCAAATTCTCGGATTGGCGACTGATTTTTTTTTTAATTTTCGGAAATGAATGCTTTAAATTTTTGGAAAATTTGGAACAGAATTACCCCTACGGGATCCTTTGAAGAAATTCTCAATTTTTTGTGATCTTTTGTCGAAATTTGAGTTTTTTTTGCACGATCTGTTGATGAAAACACGCGTATTTTCGCGATCTTTTAATGCAATTTGCGTTTTTTCCGTGATCCTCTGATGAAACTTACGCTTTATTCGAGTTCTTTTGTCGAAATTCATGTTTTTTCGGCGATCTTTTGACGAAATTTGCATTTTTTAAGTGATCCTTTGGTGAAATTACCAATTTTTTCATGCGAACGATTGTTGAAATTGATATTTTTCGGAAACGATTGTTGAAATTGATATTTTTCGGCAACCATTTGTTGAAGTTTGTGATATTTTCCAGCACTTTTTCTATTTTTTCCAAAGTGTACGAACCATGAATTTGGTCGACAAGATAACTAAGAAGTACCAAATTGTTTTGTTCTATAGTTATTAATTAAACTTTTTTTATTTATTGTTATTTCATTTTAAAAATAACAGAAAATAATTTAAAAATACATATGTAACTGGTATTCGAAAACGAGGCTTTCGCCAAATTGTCATAAAAAAAAATTGCATGCCAAACCCTGTGCGTATATGACAATACAACAAATCATGACATTTAATTTCAACTTCAAAGCAATGTTTTAATGGTAATACTTCTCTTGTCGACCAATTTCGCCAAATTATACAAAATTGACATAATTTTTTATTTTAAATAACGAAAGAACAAATAAATTAGTATAACATAAATAAAAATACTGTACTTTTCCATTATACGGACACCATTGTCAACAAGCGTAATAGTTGGTGCAAAATGAAAATCATGTAAATTGAAACATTTGAAAAATAAAAGAAGAAACATTGTCGATAGAGGATTTTGAAAATATAACATTTGAAAATTACAAACTTTTACGAACTATTTTATTAAATCACAAATACATACTTAAAATAAGTGAACAAATAATTGTTATACAATAAAGTAAGAAAATAAAACTCATATTGAGCTACTGGTACAAAATTAAAAATATCTTTTAGCATTGCAGTAAACATTTCATTGATCAACGATCAGGATTGAAATAACTGGCGCATTAGCATACATTTTGGCATGGTGTCCATATAACGGAAAAGTAGCAAAAATACAAATAAAACGTCAAAATAAAAATCACTTGATGGCGTAAACACGTGTAACTTCCTTAAAGTCAAGTGATTGTGACATTTACGATCAATCATTACTGGCATTTAATCTTATAGTTTGGCGACAGATTTTAGATATAACAGGCAACAGATTGTGAAACAAACACGGAAACAACCTTTGGATGTCTTAACAGCAACCTATTCTGCCTTAAATTTTTGCAATCAAAGGGAATTGAATGGAAAGTACCATACGGAAGTACTGAAACCCGTTTACAGGGAGATCGCTACAGGTTTTTTCAGTGTAATTCAATCTTCTCTAATCTTTAAAAAAGCAATCAGATTAGCATGCTTTTTGTTTCTGCAGTATCTGAACGGGGGGTTGGCGAGCGTAGCTTGCAGGAGACAGAGCCCCTTAGCTTAAAATAAAAAAATTAAAAATAATTTAAAAAACTAAAATACAACTCAGATGGATTCAAACTAATTTTTTATTTATATAATAAAGAATTTACAAATATTAAACATTCAACTTTTTTTAGACAATTATGCTATCTATTTGTGTTGTTTTGAACACAGTTTATTGTGCAAGTTTCAGTTTTTTGTCTTTTAACATTTTAATTTCAGCTACAGCTTTTATTTTTTTCTCTTTCTTTTTTGCTTGCTTCATAAATTTCTTTCTTTTTTCTATTTAAATATTCATGATATCTCATCCTAGCCACCTTAATACAGCTCAAAAATTTTTTTTTGCAGAAGTATCAGCTACTTGGTGGCAAATTTGTACAAGACTTGTCATTTTCCCTGACAATTCTCTGTTTTCTAATCGCATAGGAGTCCTGATATCACACTATAAAGTTCTAGTTCAAACAAAAACTTACAGTGGTAATTCTCAAAACAGAATTATCTAATGAACATTTAAATTACTAAAATTTTGTTCAATTAAAAATTGTATAGTATTAAAATGCATTTTAAAACAAATCTTATAAAGAACTTACCTAACTTCATTAAAATACCCTGGTTAAAATAATAATAACACAATTCAACAAGAATTTATTTTTTGTAACAACTAGATCGGTTCTATCTTTATAATGAATTGAAATTTTAAAATGATTCAAGCATTTTTATCCAACTCAGGGCAGGAAGATATGAGATAGGCAAATCTAATTCACAAATAATAATAATAATAATAAAACTTTCTCTCTACACAAGAACAGGGAGCAGTAGATAAGATAAAAAAAAAAAAAAACTATATAAAAAAAATACTGACCTAAGCAGCATAAATTTTGCTAGCGATAAAGATGCTGCAGCTTGAATTTCCTTATTAAAAACTTTAAGAGTCCATCGACAAGATGCAATAACAAATGGAAGTACTGCTCCCATAAGTTTTTCCTCTGAAAATAAATTAATAAATTTTAGCTAATAGTAAATAAGTTATAAAATACAAGTTAAGTAAGAAGCAAAAATTAATTGAAAAATCAATTTCATATTTATTTTTTGACACAAATTAATTGAAATTAAGAAGCAGATTCTTCATTCGCACTTCCACAAAAGGTGTAAATGCCAAAATAGCATGCAACCACTGAGTTGCCAAATTCTCAAAGGAAGAAAATACAAGAAATGCTTAACATTTAATATTTGTTTCTTTAGAATTCATCATTTAATAAAAAACATGACTACGAAAGCCACCTCTGCCATTGTGACCATTAAACATTAAAATCTGCTTTTCTTAAATTGTGACCTTCCATCTTTTTTCACCGTTTGTACTTGCACAAAAGGAAGAAATTCCAAAATATCTGGAAATTATACAGGGTGCAAAATGGGATTAATACTTAATACTAGTTTTTTCAAAAATCATTGTTCAGACAGGCGCTGAAAAAAAGTTGGCACGGATCACCATGACTACCAAAGCCGCCTCTGTCAATTCAATAGGTCGAATTAAAACGATTTTTAAAGCATTCAGACCTGTTTCATCATTTGTATTAGCTCAACAGGTAGAAATTCTAAAATACCAAGAGACGCCAAATAATTAAAGGCAGAAAATACGCTAAATATGTGATTAATTCTTTATATCAGTTTCCTTAGAAAACATGATTCTCACAGGTGCTGGAAAAAAAAAATTCTATCCCAGGATGCCATGATTGCCAAAGCCTACCTCGTGTCAAAGTTGGTCCAATAAAAATGAAAATTTGCTTTTCTTAACTCACATTCCATCCTCTTTCATTTATCACTTATCCAATATGTAGAAATACCAAAATAGTGAGAAACAATTCTAGGCAAAAATACTTAAAGGCAGAACACATGGTAAATCAACGTAACATATAAGACATGATTAATACTTATACAGTGATACCTGGGTTTTTCTGTATGATGATGCATCATATATTGTTCTTTTATTCTTTTTTTAAATTAAAGTTTACCCTTTCTTTCCTTCTATTCAAAGAGTCATAACAGTATTCTTTAAAAAAGTAATCTCATGGTGAAACAATTTTTTATGTTTCTCTTTTCTTTCATGCAGAAGTAAAATACCATATAATAAACATTAAATGGATTGATTCATTATCATTTTGCTTTTCACTAATCTAAATCTGCAATTCAACAACTTTAATTTTACAGCAATATTTATGAGTTATTTTCATAACATATCCCATATAAATTTAATACTAATCTATTTTAGTTACATGATGAATGTGGGTAATTTCCTTACTTTGTTTATAAAAGAAAGTGATCATTTTTATTAACAAGGGTTTTTATCCATTTATTGCATTATAGTCAGGCAATAAATTTTAACATAAATGATATATGTCATCTATAATATAAATAGATTCTAATGTTTTGTAGATGTTTATGTAGGGTTTCATGAGGTATTTCCACGATTTTATCTTTATCATTTTATTCCCCAATAATTTAAATTCTCTCCCATTGCTTTATTACGCAACGGATATTTTTGGCGTTTGTTTTAACTCTCATATTGGCTTTATATTCCATTGGATGTTGGCGTGCGATTTATATGTAAGTGTGACTTTCGGCCTGATATTCTGAGACTGTAAAGACATGCCTGTCTAATGGACCATCCCACCAAAAATTTGTTTTCACGAAAGTTCTAATAAATAACATCTTATAACTTTTGAAGTGTTTGCAGTCAATTATTGGGATAAGAGCTCATAAAATGAGTTCTGCGAAGCGTTGCAATGTACTTACCATCGGTACATCCGGCCAACCTTTAGTTTTAAATGTGTGGGTGCTTTATTTACTTCACATCGTAGATAATCCGTGCAAAAATAATTGGCGAAATCTGAAACTGATGCAATTATTTCTATATGAATCCATGTAAATCCAATTATTTCATTCTAAATGCTGCAAAATATGTACCAAAAATACATTTTATAGAGAATAAGTATAGCGTTTAATACTAAAAACAATATGGGATCAATATAGTGTTCTTGGCGTATGCTATCAAGGCACTATATCTAGGGTCACTTCTCTTTTTGGTTTCTTGGCCGTAGGACTAATTTCACGCAGTATTGAATTGAGATACTTTTCTCCGGGAGGGATTTCTAAGGCTCTGGGGCAGACATTACAGAACTCCGGGGTGAGAGGGAATTACACTTATTGAACATTAAAAACACAAAATGTACAAATCTGCTGGGGATACATCGATCTCATGCGGTCCATGCACTGAATTCAACACTGACTCAGACTCTGAGAACTTATGACACTCAAAAAAGTGGTCTGTTTCTGTCGCCTCTTTAAGATTTACCTAAAATGGGATAAGGCGTTATCATTAAACAAGTTGCAGACACAGCTTACAATAGCTTTGTCTGGGTGATTTTTCACCACAAAACCCCATACTTTACTCCATATAGAGAATATGTGATTAACCTCTGAAGAAGGCACATTCTTCCTAATCTCTCACTCCTCATCTGTCGCTTGCTGCACTTCTAATTGCAGGTCTTGTAACTCTTCAGTGGTGAATTCTTAACTGTGTTCATCTACCAACTCTTCCACATACTCACCACTCATCTTCAAGCCCATGGACTGTCCCAAATCAATAATCGACTGCTCCACAGTGCCAGTCTGCTGGATCAGGAAACTTTCTTTGGTCCCATGATAAACAACTCGCAGTCAATAAAAAATGTCTGAAAATACCCTGGAAACAAACAAAATTGTTGACCTAGGCGCTCCTTTGTTTACAGAAAATGCAGCGTGGTCACTAGGATACACCGACGAAATCGGAGACAATTTTTTTATCAAAAAAATTGACGAAAACCGAAAGCGACAATAACCGAGGTATTACTATAATTAGAAAGTATCATTCGTTGAGGCCTTTCTGAAAATGTCAAATAATTTTTTTCCCTTTGTTGTTCAGAAAACGTTTTAAGTGTGCTAAAGAAAAAAAAAAAAAAAAAAAAAAAAAAAAAATCAACGAGGGGCTTACTGGGCATTTGCCTCATTGCACGGTGGGCCAGTATCATGGGTGCAAGAAGTCCATTCAAGCCAAGACTGAAAAATTTTCCAAATAGTATTGGGTATAACCAGTAGAGATGGGCTAAAAGATTTCCATTGTGCTGCATGACTAAATAGGTCTTTTACAATAAAAGAAAACTATTTAAAAAGTTTTTGCTCATAAAAATGCCATTATTTCACTATATAAAGTACAATTTACTATCAGTCAAAAATCTCTCCAAGACTGAAATCAGTCCTGAGACTGAAGGTCTTGCACCAGGGTTCATACAGAGTTGGGAAGAAAAAATCCAAGGAGTACCCAAAAAATCCAAGGAGTTCAAAAAATTTTAAGGATTTGCCATTTTAGGTAGATTTTGTAAGAAATACTACCTATTGCAGTCGTTACCATGGTGCGACTTTTGAAAAATACCTTCATAACTTTTCATTATATGACCCCAGGAACCCAAAACCACACCCACCTAAAAAGTTTTTATATATATATATATATATATATGTATGTGTGTGTGTATGTATGTATGTACTAAATTTTGTCCGCACGATAAAAGTCGCAATTATGCACGGATCGTCTTCAAACTCGCCAACAACTTTGAGATGGTTAATATCTCGGCGGGGATTGAAAATGGGCAAAATCAGCCCAAGGGAATGGAAATGGGGAGGGCTCAAAATTTTGAATACCGTCTTAACATGATTCTGATAAAACCAGCTCTTACACAACAATGACAGGAAAAAATAAATATTTTTCGTTATAGCAGTTGCCAACAATTAAAAAAAAAAGAAATAAAATTCTCACCACAACAATTGCTTTTCTATTGCAAGATTTCACATGAAAAATTAAATAAACAGTTTGACGAATTGAAAACAAATTGAATATTACGTCATAAGTTTTCGAGAGCAAGATTTCGGCATGAAAATTCAAAATGAAATAAATAGTTTGACGAATTAAAAAAAATATATATTGCGTCATATTGGAAATATAATGGACCTCAGCAAGTGAATAGGTAACGTTATGTGAGTTTAAAGAAACTTATTGAAACATGATGAAAACCCGACTATGGAAATATTAATATATTTTAACACTTTGAGGTTCTCTGAATTTGCTTTAGGCATTTTTAAACCTATTCCATATACATGCATGTGTGTATTCGTGTATATTAGAATTTTTACAAAATGTTTAGCTCCCTTAGAGCTCATTCTTTGTGAAGGAACTGAGTTTATCTCTAATCTTGATTTAAGTTTTGTTGTTGAATTTAGTACTTAACTTCGAAATCTACCTCCACTTGTAGGCAAGAGCCGGCAGGGTTTTTATGTTTTTATGTGCTGCATCGTTATGTGGTATGCACACTCCAATTTTTAATGCCCAATTTGGAGAGAAAAACATTTCAAAAACAAATTTTACTCTATTAGAATCTAATTGTGAGTGCTAAAATTGCACAGTATTCACAATATATTGCTTATTGATTTCGTAAGTTTAAATACAAAATTGACTATCTACTTTTTTATACAGTGGCCAATGGCCATGTCACAGGGGTGATTCTGAGTAAAAAAAAAAATTTCTGAAAAGTTACACCAAAGAGGGGGGGGGGGGGGGTCCACTCCCGACACTAGCTATGAGTTTTCTCTGTGGCGAAAACTTTGACGAAATTTGTGGATTTTTTCGCAATCTTTTGACGAAATTTGCCGATTTTTCGCGATCTTTTGACGAAATTTGCCGATTTTACACGATCCTTTGACGAAATTTGTCGTTTTCCGCGATCTTCCGACAAAATTTTTGGGTTTTCGCGATCTTTCAACGAAATTTGTGTGTTTTTCGCGATGTTTTGACGAAATTTGTGAGGTTTTTCGGGAATCTTTGACGAAATTTGCGTTTTCCCGCGATCCTTTGACGAAATTGGCAATTTTTCTGCAAACGATTTTTCGGCGACCATATGTCTGAATTTTCGGATTGGTGACCGATTTTTTTTAATTTTCGGAAATGAATGCCTTGCATTTTCGGAAAATTCGGACTAGAATCACCCCTACGTCATATAAATAGAGATTAGTCAAACCCCAAACACTTACTATGTATATCACATGCACGGTACATCTTAAAGAAAATTTTAAAAGGCAAAAAAAAGAATGCTAAATGCAACATACAAGAAAAAATATAACAAATTTTGAATTTATTCTTTTAGAACAGCGGTAATCGCTTTCTTTGAAGGTGAAATTTTGACGAATTCGCATTTTTTTTTTCGTGATCTTATGATGAAATTTGCGTTTTTTTCGCGATCTTCTGGGGGAAATTCGCGTTTTATATTCGCGACCTTCCGGGAAAATCCAATTTTTTCTCGATCTTTTAATGGAATTAGAGTTTAATTTCGATTGTTGAACGAATCGGACTTTTTTTCGCGATCTTTTGATGGAAACCGCGTGTTTTTCGCGATCCGCTGTGGAAAATCGCGTATTTTCGCGATCCGCTGGGGAAATTCGCGTATTTTCGCGATCCGCTGGGGAAATTCGCGTATTTTCGCGATCCGCTGGGGAAATTCGCGTATTCTTGCGATCCGCTGGGGAAATTCGCATATTCTCGCGATCCGCTGGGGAAATTCGCGTATTTTTGCGATCCGCTGGGGAAATTCGCGTATTTTCGTGATCCGCTGGGGAAATTCGCGTATTCTCGCGATCCGCTGGGGAAATTCGAGTTTTTTCGCGATCTTCTGAGGGAATTCGCGTTATATTTGGATCGCTTGACGAAACTAATGTTTTTTCGCGATCTTTTGGTGGAAACCGTGTGTTTTTCGCGATCCTTTGAGGAAATTCGCGTGGTTTTCGAGATCTTTTGGGGAAATTCGCATTTTTTTTCAATTTTTTGAGAAAATTCGCGTTTTATACGATCTTTTGAGGAAATCTGCTTCTTTTTCGATATTTAACGAAATTCGCGTTTTTTTTTTTTGAGATCCTTTGAGTAAATTCGCTTTTTTCACGATCCTTTGACAAAATTTACGAACTTTTCCCGCGATCGATTGACGAAATTTGCCGGTATTTTTTTGGAACATGTTTGCGGAAAATGCGATTTTTTGGAGATTCTTGGCTAAATGCAAAACATCGATAAAATTTAAAATAAAGGTCGGGTAACAGTGTCGAAAAACGGACTTTACGGACCTAATAATTGAAAAACAGAACTAGTGGGAGCCCTGCTATTAAGATTACCCTATCCAATCAATGTTATGCTTCAGATGAATTACGTGCATAGCATAAAGCATTTAGCGTGCGTTTTTCAATCACGATTTTTTTTTCCCTCGGCAGCAATATCGCTTGCGTCCGAAGCCGCAATAGAATATAAGGAGTTTCTAAGTAGTAGTTTGCTTATCTAAGTAGTTCTAAGTACTACTTGGGAATGTTTTCATTTCTAAGGAGTTTCCAAGGAGTCTAAGGAGTCTGTGCGAACCCTGTTGCACCCATGGCCAGTATGACCCTGTGTGTGTGTGCAAAATGAGAGAAGCCAAAATTTTTTGGCTGGAGAAAGAGGTTAATTTGTTTAATTACTTAGTTATTTATCATTACCAAAGATTTATAATTTGGGTAGAAATAGAAAATGAAAGAATTTTAAAGATTAAGTTTTGTGTGGTAGGAAAGAAGATGGTAGAGAGACAATATCGGCTAGGAGGAGAATCTAAAATCATTACTTATCATTATTGTTACAGTAAAATAACAAATAAAACAGAAAAAGGTTTTTTTTTGTTTTTTTTTTTTAAAAAATAAAGGGTTTTAAATATTTTAAACTTTGGGTAGTGTAGGTGGAACAAAACAGGAAATTCAGATGATTTAAAAAAAAAAAAAAAAAAGGAAATCAGAAATTCACTGAAATTCAGGAAAATTTCACCCTTAATTAAGAAAGTAGACAAATAACGACTTTTATGGAATTTTTCAGATTTTGTATAAAAATGCAGACTTTTAGGGACTTTAAAGGACCATACAAATAGTGTGATTTGTTAGATAATTAACACCAATTCTTTTGTAACTTGTAGATAATTATAAATAACCATAAAGATTATGCAGTGATTTATTACCTGCAGCAAGGTAATGGAAAAATGCTTTAAAATTAATTAATTTATTTATAATTAAGTTCTAAAAATATTAAAATGTAATATTGTTATCTGAAACAAACCTGTGTCCACAATTTTTATAATTCTAGCATATCGAAAAGTAAGTGAGAAATCAGTTTCAAAATTCTACATTTACATAAAAACAGATTAAGTTAAATAAAATAGTACAAAATAAAAGTAATTAATTCATCTTACTTACGATTCTGAACATCATTTGCACACATTTCAATTATTTGTTCATATGTTGTTTCTTCATCCACAGGAGGCACCAACTTATATTTCTTATGAAAACTTTTTCGTTTTTTGCCCTAAAATTAGTTAAATATAAAATAAAATGTATAACAAATTAAAGACAGAAAAATATATAGAGATATTTTAACTATCACAATTTCTGGGAATATTAGGTAAAATGGGATTTGAATTAAAGCAGTATACAATAATTAACAAATATGAATGAAGATGCTTAAAACAAAACTGATGTAACTTAAAATTCCTGAATGTGGGTATAAATTAATAGACCGATCACCACAGTGATTTTTTGGCATTCGAAAAAGGAATTTGGTTTCAAACTTTTAGCCTAACATAGTAAATTTCACCATTTATGTTTTTGAATTTCAGAGACTTTTAATGCGATTTTTCGAGATTTTTTATGTCCCACATCGATTTTTTGTCATTCATGAAAAATTTACGATGACAATGTTTTACCTGATTTAGAGTAAATTTTGACTCCTGGGATACTTTTATATTTAACGACTTTTAATGCATTTTTCAATGCAGTTTTTTAAGTCCCAAAGCGATTTTTTGACATTCGGAAAAAAAATTTGGTTTCAAACTTTCAGCCTAATGTAGTGCATTTTTTGATTGCAATCCCTTAATAGTAACCCTAGCAATTTTTTAATATTTTGCAATTTTAATTTTTTGTGATTTTTTTATAGTGATTTTCAGAGTTTTTTCGCAATTCAAGCTGTTTTTTGACAGAACTGGGCAGGTTCGGGCAGGCTAGCTAGTAGGGCTGGGCGATATATCGATAAAACCGTTTTTTGTTGTTGTTTTACAAAAGAGTAGCAACCGTGGAACTATTTTTAAGTGAAGAGATTAGATTTAGCAAAACTGGAAGTTCGATTATGATTGTTTGCTGCGCGTCGTGCGATATGCACTTGGTCTTGGTATATTTCTCGCACCCCCCCCCCCCCTCTCTGCCTTTCTCGGGTGCGGAAGATAGTGCGTTGCATATCCAGTATTTGGAAGGGACAGTGACTCATTAAAATCCCAATCCGCTGTTGCAAAAAAAAATATTTATAACGCTTCATATATACAGCATACATGGGCTTCGGAATCGGAAGAACGAAAAGAAGGATAAGGTAAATTTCGAAAGACATTTGATTGTGGCCCGCAGCATAGGCAGAGCTTTTTTTTTTTTTTTTTTTTTTTTTTTTTTTTAATGAAGAATATAAAAATTAAATTAAATAAGAATTTTCTGTCGGAGACGCCACCATATTAGACAATGTTTAAACATACCAGCCAAAAAGCAATGTAGGAATTTAAGAATTATATAAAAAATTTAAGAAGTGATTACAGCCGGATTATTACATTTTTTTTCTCCCTCATTCAACGAAATTTTAGTACTTTTTTTCTCTTAACCCTTAATTTTCTGCATTTTCTGCTAAGAAGATTAAATTTTACTTTTTCAAATATAAAGAAGATTTACTAAATTTCAGAATGCATGGCGATGCAGTGGCAAGTGGCCCTCCCGCACACTTCTTAGCCAGTGCCCGTGGCAGCATATATTACATTAATATAGCAGCCACACATTTCTCGCCTCTTTAGATTGCGCATTCGGATATATCGTTCTTTTTACGTGTATACCGGGAAATAATAAATTTTACTTTAACAGTAATTTTAAATAGCTTATATGTAATTTCATTGGAATAAGTGTATTTTATTTATTAAATGTTGTAATTTATACTAATAAAAGAAACTTTCGCTCTACCTGTGTGTGTGTGTCGGCGATGGCTAACGAAATCTACCACACATACAAGTCTGAAAATTTAGATGAGGATAGTCCAAGGTAGGAATTTTACAATTAGCAGATTTACAGAAATTTTTGAATTTTCTGAATTATTTTCTGAAAATCAGCAAGCGCGCCCGCTCATTTTCATTGCTCTGTCTCTGACTTCTTGAGCACGCAAAAAAAAAAGGAAAAAAAAAACTTTTTTTCCCCCTGACTATATTAATATACCGACTATTTCCGACTATATTTTATTATTTTGTTCAGTTTTATACGTTACTTGATATTTTATTAGTTTGTTCATATGTCATAATATCGATATATCGAAATATCATGGTATAAAGATGCTGATTTATCATGATATATAATTCCAGACATCGCCCAGCCCTACTAGCTAGTTGTAAATAAATAAGAAACGAAACTACTGAACTAATGGCTATGGAATAAAGATCAGGGGCGATTCAGGCAAAATTTGGGGCCTATTTAGGGCCCTTTCACAAAAATATATTTAATAAAATAGGCCCATTCACAAAAATAAATTTAATAAAATGGGTCCTTTCACAAAAATAAATTTAATAAAATGGGTCCTTTCACAAAAATAAATTTAATAAAATGAGCCCCTTCACAAAAATAAATTTAATAAAATGAGCCCCTTCACAAAAATGAACTTAATAAAAAAGGCCCTTTCACAAAATTCCTTTTAATAAAATAGGCTCCTTACATAACATTCTTTTTCATAAAAACTGCCTTAAAATGTGTAATTTGCAAATAAAACCAGGTCACGAAAAACAAAAACTTTAGCAAGGGGATTTAAAAAATGTTTTTGTTCATAAATTCTTGCTTTGAATTTGAGTAACTGGATTTCAACTTTCGTTACAAAATGTTATTTTTCACAAAAATATAATAAAATTCACAAAAATAACTTCTACTTTTCACAAAATGGGCCCCAAGAATAAAAACCTACATTGACCCCTGAAGATTAATAAAGGATAATTCAGCTTTCCAAAAGGTAAGTAATTTCAATAAAGTTTATTTAAGAATGTTTACATTGTGAATAAAAATAAACATGTATGTAAGTGATGACCAGAGTTGTATAATATATGTCAGACGTTTTGACAGAGCTACTTCCTTGAAACTCATAAGTTGACTATTACTGTAAATGTTACTTATATTCATATACTGGTACCTATTTCTTCATAATTCATCTATCTTAAATTATCCTTAATAACCAAATCCTACTTTCAGTTTGGCTATTATTATCTTTTATTTTATTCCAATCTCCATCTTTTCATGTTTCGTTGTCGTTTCAAAGATCATTATATCACGATTCGATTATTTCCGATCATATATCTATGACAATGGGTTTTGTTGAGATAATTACCAATAAGTAATATCTCAGTAAATTAATTTAGCAGAGTGAATTAAGCAAATGGAAACGTAAGTGCTTTATGTCCCAACCTCGGATGAAAATTACGTTAAACTATAAAATCAATTATAACACAAACCTTAAATGAAATTAAAATGTTTAAACAGTTTAATGAAATTAACTAACTGAAATACAATAAGAAAAAGTCAAACTAATATGTGATCTAAATAACGAAAGACAAATTTAAAAGAAACAAAACATTTATTTAAATTTAGTCAAAAGAAGAAAAATAATTTAACTAAAAGAATAAAATACATAAAACATACCTCAATCAGTTTTAACATTAGATGACACTAACTATGCATTTACGTATAGAACAAACTGCACTGAGTAACACTCCATGACACACTGTTGCAGAAGTATAAAAATATAAAACATCTCTCAATTCAATGCTCCAGAGCTCGATAAATAATTTATTGAAAAGCCATACTTCGTTTTAAACTAATTCCAGCACTACCAGCGATATCATACAGCAGTGTAAAAAAAACAATCATCATTCCCACCAGGAAAACCGTTAGATAAACAACAGTCCGGAAATACAATCACAAGCTTATCTTTCAACGTCAAGGAATTCGCAAACAGCTCAGCTGACACTCCAATACAAGAAACGTCTTCATTTCAAATAAACACCAAAAAGGTTCTCGAAGATAGAGGTCACATGATACGGTCTCCACTATTCCATCAGACGACCAAGATTAGTTGATATCCATACAGTAACTCCAAGATGAGAAATACTTTATCATTCATCGTGCGTTTCCCAGTCCAAACGAACCTTCATGCCGATAAAACACTACGAAACTTTAAAACACATGCTCACTTCATGTTAAAAGGGTAAATCTCAACTGGCCAAGAAACATGCTGGCCGAAGCATATTTATATGATTCGGACATGCGTACTAACTGCCGGCATATGCAAAACAGATGGCTTCCAGAATGATCAAAGACTTACGACGCACTCTACCGGACAACTAACGCCATCTCGTGACGATCTGGAGTACTGCTCAACTATCATACGTGGAAAATGATCTCCGAAAACCGTGATGTTTTGGAAGACAGGACACTGGCACAAGAAGATACGACCAAAGGTAAACTGCAACCAAGGATGAAAGCAAGTCAAATAAAGGATTTTAAGGATATATAACTATGGAAAACAATGATATGAGGTAAGTAGAATCTGTATTTATATTATAAATAAAGAAAGGCTGTTTCAGCTAAAATGTAAATAAGTTGTAGAGCTAAAGTAGTACGGTGATAAGATATAGAGGGCTTGTTATTCCTAACAGGTTTACTTGAGGTGATCGTTACTTATAATAGTGGCATTATAAAAAAAAGGAAGTATATATTAACCACTTGGTACGCTCATAGGCTTAAACAGAGACATCCAAAAAAAAAAAACACATGGTCGTGAATTAACTCGAATACTCAGGTTCTAAGAACTCACTGATTTTTCCTATACTTGTTCCTTCCAGAATTCTTATATAAGATAGAAAGTAACAAAATGTAAATCTTACCGGAGCTTGAAGATACAGCAGCACGATGACTTTATGGTAGGCTGGGATATTCATGATTCAAAAACTCATTGACTAAAATAAATGATGATTATTCACTGCAAAAAGATTCTATTTTTATTAAATGTTCATTATTATTTAATGGATGGGCCTTTCACTGGCGCGGATACGATTTCTCCCCATTTTCGCTGCCTAAACTGAGAGAGAAGACGAGAGCAACTTACTTCGGCAGTGACACGGACGTAACTGACTGACACGCTACAAAAATCGCGCTGCTTCGCACTTGGCGATCGCAAAACGGGCGATGAATGGAAGAGAAAAATATCGACTGCACCAACGGGCGATAACTCCAACTTCCCGGCAAATGTGCATACATCACGCGCCACGGAAGATCGGATGGGAGAAAGATGAATGAATGGATGAACCAAGATGGCTAAATTGAACTCACTGAAAACATAAAGGGGTGAATTAAAAAGAGTAAAGAAATAACAGATTGCGATAGAAATTGAAAATATGAACGGAACATCATACAGGGATGGAAGAGGTATCATTTTAAAGGGAATTTTAAATGCTGACTAATAGAAAGAAAGTAAAAGCTGAATTTTAATGAGGAAAATATATACATTACCGAAAATATGCGCAAAAGGAACATGTGCTAACGCACATGTTACGGCCTTGCCTAAAAATGTTGCGATGTATCGTGACATTACACCCCCAGAAAGGGAAAAGAAAAAAACAAAAAAAAAACTGCACTACAACTATTAGAAAAAAAAAAAAAAAAAAAAAAAAAAAACCCGAAAGAACGCACTGCCACCAGTGAATACAGAGGGATTACAAAACGACTTACAACAAGTCGTGCCATAAAACATAAAAAAGGATGCAGAAAGAAAAATGTTTCGACTTTCATTATACAGCAAATAATAGGTAACAAGATCCTTTCGATACTTCCAAGATAACATTACAAACTCATATCTATTGCATTACAACATATTTTGCCTTATTGTTATATTAAGTACACATAATATAAAAAAGTTTAGGTACAAAATATTTTACATGACTGCTATTTCATTGTTACATTAAAGTTGCTGGTAAGTACATTGTTAACTACTTACTAATATACACATATACATCTTGATCTGAAAGAAAATGTAAGCAATAACCATTACCAAAGTTTGATATTTTTATGGTCTTTAAACAAAATTACATAACTTGTCATCTGAAATATAGCAACCTGTTACAAAACTAAATTTTAACTAAACAAGCTGTGGGCTGTTGAAAAAAACATGAATCTAAAACTAACATATCAAACTGTTGCCAAATTACAAAGTAAAGTTAGAGAGCCATGACTGTTTCCATCACAAGAGAGAGTAACAAAAAACATACTCGCCATATACTAAACGAGCCATTGCAAAAGCAAACTTACGTTGTCAAACCATGTGTTCAAGAAAAAAAAAGTATGTACATCAGATTATTGTGAAAAACCCCATAAGGAATTTACGTTAATAAGTTAAAATAAAAAAAAACTTTGTAGCAACAACTCACTCAAAATATTGTACTGTTGTGAAATTAAAAGAAAACAGTTACCAAGAAATGAATTTACGAAGAAAACTCAGAAACGAGGTACCTAACATAGATTAAGCTAGTACACGACCAGAATTTTAAGTCGATACCTTACAAATGATTAAAAAAAAACAATGTACCTTACTATATGAAACCAACAGGAGAATTACTGAACTGTGAACGGTTAAAGAAAACAACCTATATTGAACTATTACAAACTGAAAAATTTATGTTGCCAAACAATGTAGTAACAAAATAGGAAAGGATGACCTGCTGTCGATCAGATTAATACAAAACTACCAATTGTACGATAACACATAATGAGTTTAAAACGAACAGAAGAATACGTATAAAAGAATCCCTTAACATAGACGATATTAGTAGAAATCCAAAACCAAAATTTTACGTTGCTAAGTTATGAACCTTAGGAAAACTTATACAGAACAGAGTTGGCATACACCAACCTGGTATAAGACAAACTTAATTTTGACAATTTATAGACTATTTAAAAGAACTAAGACCAAGGAAATCACGTATCGTGGATTAAATTAGTGTGAAAACACAAAATATACACTTTCTATCATAACCGATAAGTCGCATTGAGGAATACTATCACCGGATGAAGAAAATAAACCAAAACGTCAAAGATGAATGTTAATTTGTGTCAATAATATAACTCACTGAAACAAAATTATACCTAAAGTATAAATATGACACAAAGTACAACCCCATTAAACATTGTACGAACTCCCATGTGATTAAAGATGGCAAAAACTAAGTTAATATAACCTTGAGTTGAAACAATTAAGGAGCTTAAATAAATTTTTTTTTTTTTTTTTTAGATATGCAAATTCAAGAATTGCATTGTAAAACTATTATGGTAAACACACATTAAGAGCTCAAAAGAAAAAAAAATAAACACTATAATAACTTTATAAAGAAATTTCTATGAATTTTAAGCTGTCCATGTGCAATTTATAAAACATATACAGTTATTGTAAAGAGTTTAAATTGAAAATGTTGTAATTACACAGGAGTATATTTTTGAAAGGAAAATAATACCATTACCTAACTTTGCCAACAGAATGGTGTAAGTAAAAAGTAATCAAAATAAAATATTTGCAGTAATATTTCAGAACTTGTTACTCGAACTTTCAGAACTTGAACACTTAAATTAAACCATGCCATTAATATATTTCATGTGTGAGATTATAAATATTGCATGAAGCACTTTATCAGTATTTTGCATGGAAACACTTAGCATATTTTACATACTCGGGTATTAAACAGAAATAGTGTGCACACATTTAATTAAATAAACACTGTACTTATAACTGGGTACCCAGAAAAACCCATAACACTACAGCATGTGTTACTAACTTTATAACAGTATATAATACATTACCAAAAACTTCTATTGTGATAAGTTTAAGTTGTGATCAAGTGCTTGATGTAAGAAATTAGGTATATGCATAAGAAAGAAATGTACACTGGTAAAAAGAGAGGACAAAGCTCACCAAAGTGGTGAGGGGACACAAAAAGAGGGGGGGGGGGGGTAAAAATGGTAACTCATGAGTATTTTTATGGGGTAAGAGAGAGAAAATATAAAAATGCATATACGAAATCATAACACTTTACCAAGAGTTTACATAAATACATATGAAAGAGAGAAAAAAAATGTAAGCCAATCAAAAAAAATTTAAAGGTTGTTATAAAAAAAAATTGTAACTGAGATTCTAATATAACCTTGCATCAAATTGTTTGACACCTGCATGCAAAACATTATGAAATATTACAAAAAAAAAACATGTATAAAATTATATTGCACAAATTCAAATTAAACCAGAAATTTACAGATGTATGTCTGGAACCACATCTACAGAGACCAACTAAAAAAAAAATATGTGAAGATTTTGTTGAACTATTGACCAGAAGCTTAAATTGTTTAAATTTGCTGAAAGTGTTCTTTAGCAGAAAATGAAAAGGTAAGTTCATGAGTTCTACTCAATAGTTTCACTAGATGGAGATCAACAATGAAGTAGAAGACACAAACCTATTGCTGACTAAATGATGGTGTACAGGTATGTTGCACGGACTTTATTATTACTTTAACTATAGTGTGACTGACGGAAAGAGAAAAAACAAGATACATCTTGTTAAGACCACTCCATTGGGTCTTGGGTCTCCTGTCCGTCACACAAAGTTGAAACGGAAACTTTAATGCAACAAAAATTTTAACACATATCACTACTGTGATTTTGAAGGCACGTTTTGATTGCATGTAGACACACTTTGATTTAATGTGGAATTTACACTTGATTTAACATAGATGAGTAACTACTTTCATTTAAGCTATAATAAGAATTATTGCACAGATTGTGTATTGACTAAGTCTTAATTTTAGGATGTTAAATTTGAACGAAGAGCATGATTGAGAAAATGCTGGATGGTCGACTCTAAAGCTGTGGTTGTATTTTCTGTTGTTATTCTCGCAGTTGATGCATTTAGAGGGTTTCACACATTTCTTCTCATCGTCATGCGATTCACCACACCAACCACATATTTTTTTCTTTCTACATGATTTGGGTATATGTCCATATTCTTGACAAACATAGCAATGTTTTAGTATCACAAATTTCTTTATCTGGCACACAGAATCTAAAATATTGATATTTTTCTCACTTGTAAGCAGAGTGGCAATCTGCTGTGGTATTTCTATGATGTAGTTAAATTTATTCCAGGATTTTCGTTGTGTTTTCTTTATAAAGTTGATTGATGGAATTTCCTCACAAATCTTGTCTGACATTGTCGTTAGTATATCTGCCACGTCAGCTTTTTCATCAATATTATATACTATTATTTTACTTAGTTTAGCATTTGTGGATGTATTCGAAGTATCTAACTTGGATAGGGAATTACCAGTTGAGATAGACTGTTGAGGGTTATTGTATAAATTATTTTCTATTGTGTTACAAGAGCTATTCAGGATTTCAGGAGCTTCATCTGTCTGTGTGCTGACAGAGACTGTAGGTTGCATAGGATGTCTTATGCTCCTGAAGTCGCACTAGCAATTTATTGTTCACTTCTTGTAAGTTGTTTTTATCTTTTATCACATCAGAAAATCCCTTTTTCACAAAGCTGTAAAAACTATTAATGGCACTTATGCGAAACTTTACAGTTCTACTTATATCCCCTACTACCGCTTCAAATTCAGGATTATCTTTCGTACTTTTATATACACTTAGGATGTATGAGACATCTTCTGTGAGTGTTTCGCTCAACTCTTCTACCATGTGACCTAATTGTTCAACTAGACTGGTCCTTGCATATTCTTCATTACTTTCAAAACCAGGCATGGTGATAATATAAAAATATATGAAAATTAAAAAAGGAAAAAAAAATTGATTGGCGAGTTACGCCTGTCAGCCGCCAAAAGTAGTTATATTTTTATGACTTTCTTGGACTATTTCACTTACATAAATATAATAAACTAATCTTCTAATAAAACTGTAGATGGACTATGAAACAAATAAAAAAAAACTTGCATGAACTTTTAAATACATGTAGTTCTCTTGTTGCATCGGCACTTGAAAGGGTTAACATCATCTTGGCAAAAAAAAATTAACTTCTCATTTATTTATTCATTTATAGGAAAACTGTGACCTGGTGTAAGGCACCAAATATGACAGTGGGTTTACTTGAGGTGATCGTTACTTATAATAGTGGCATTATAAAAAAACAAGTGGGTAAGTGTGATCATAGATCGCACAAAGGGTTTTGTTTAATATTCCTTTCAAAACGTCCAGTACATTTATCGCCAAGGAACATCTTCTAAATTTTGGCAAACCCTTGCTAAACTATCGTAAAGCTTCAAACAGATTCGCCTTGTTATATTTCCTAATTTTGTTCGTGCCACACCCCCCCCCCCTTCAAAATGCTACGATATATCACATGAAGGGTATCTGCCAAATTTAGAAAAGTGCCCCCTTTTTGGGGGGGGGGGGGGGGGGAAGTGGGGGTAATGGCCACCATGATTTTTGACGCGGCCTGATGTTTAAAATTTTTGTTATGTTTTGTAAGCTATACTAAAGTTTCAAACAGATCGTCCAGCTATATTTCCTAATTTTGTTTGCACCCCTCCCTCTCCCTTCCCCCTCGAAATGCGACACGCCATTCTTCTTTATACTTCATTATAATTTGTTATAAAGTATCTTAAAGTTTAAAACAGATCGCATTGCTAGATTTCCTACTTTAAATGAAATCGCGGTCTGTTAGTTCCACATTCTACCACTAGGGAGCGCACTCTATTCTTAACAAAAGCGTATCTGAACGAAACTCCTTTACACAACCTATCAGTAGATATGTTGCTCGAGGGGGTGGTGGTCTTCAGCAAGAATTTAAGATAATTGTTGAAATTACTATTCGGAAATAGTGGTAATTTAACTTTTGACATATTTATATTTAATAAGTACCATGTATCTGAGGACTCCGTAAAAAAAAACGCACCTGAAACGGTATGAAACAAAAAATAAATATTTTGCACCTCCCCCTCTCCACACCTGCCAGAAATTTCACGCGCCATTTTTTATAAACTTTTTCTTGTGTGTTATAAACTATGTTAAAGTTTCAAACAGATCGTCTTGTTAGATTTCCTACTTTAAATGAAATCGCGGTCTGTTAGTTCCACATTCCACCACGAGGGAGCGCACTCTATTCTTAGCAAAACTGTATCTGAACGTAACTCCGTTAAACAACCTATCAGGAGATATGCTAGTCGAGGGGGTCGTGGTCTTAACCAAGAATTTATTATATTTGCTGAAATTACTATTCGAAAATAGTGGTATCAATACTTCTGACATTTTTATCTGGCATAAGTAACATTTATGCTGTATTTTTAAAAATCGGACACCATTCAGAAGTATACTGCAATGAAACATCACGTGACTGCCTTGTAAAATAAGTATATAATAGAAATAAATCAATTGGTGAAATTAGCGCCCCTCCCCCCTACCCGAAATTTCACGTGCATTTTTATAAACTTTTTCTTATGTGTTATAAACTATCTTTAAGTTTCAAACAGATCGCCTTGTTATATTTCCTAATTTTAACAAAATTGCGTTATGTCAGTTCCACATTCCACCACCAGGGAGCGCACTCTATTCTTAACAAAACTGTATCGGAAGGAAACTCCGTTAAACAACCTATAAGTAGATATGTTACTCGAGGTGGTGGCGGTCTTAATAAGAAATTAAGATATTTGCTGAAATTACTATTCGGAAATAGTGGTAACTAAACTTTAGACAATTTTATATTAAATAAGTAGCGTATATCTCAGGACTCCCTCAAAAATAGCACCTAAAACGGTTAGAAACGCTAACTATTTAAATGGAAATCTAGCGCCTCACCCCCCCTCCCCGAAATTTCACGTGCCTTTCTTTTTTACCCTTTATCTTATAAAATATCTTAGATTTCCTAATTTTAACAAAATCACGTTATGTTAGTTCCACATTCCACCACCAGGGAATGCACTCTATTCTTAACAAAAGCACATCTGAATGAAACTCCTTTACGCAATCTTTCCGTAGATACATGGGTCCGGATGATGGCGGTCTGTGGTAACAAACGCTAAGATTTTAAAAATAATTCTAGCTCCCCTCCCCCTCTTCGAAATATCACACTCCATTCTTTTTTACACTTTTTCTTATGTGTTATAAACTATCTTAAATTTTCAAACAAATCGAGTGGCGGTCTTAACCAATAATTTAAGATATTTCCTGAAATTACTATTCGAAAATAGTAATATGAATACTTGTAAACTTTCTGATGATGAATGAGTTATACTTATCTCATAGCGCTGTTCAATTATCCCACGCAAATTATTAGATTTTCGAAGCACGTTAGTCTTTATCATCAAAATTAGTCCCCCCTTTTCCATTCACACAAACCTAACAAATACAAATTATGCGGTAGCGGGCGAAGCACGTTAGTCTTTGTCATAATAATATCTGTAATGCGCACTAACTGGTATATTTAATCAAAAGTAGTTCCCTCCCTCCCCCTTTTCCATTGACACAAACCTAACAAAATAAAATTATGCAACAGCGAGCGAAGCACGCTTTTCAATTTCGCTGGAAGAATGCATCTCATTTTACATCAGCCTCATACGGACTGAAATAATCCGATAGCGGGCGAAGCACGCTAGTCTATGTCATAATAATATCTGTAATGCGAACTTTCCTAATTTTAACAAAATCGCTTTATGTTAGTTCCACATTCCACCACCAGGGAGCGCACACTATTCATAACAAAAGTGCATCAGAACGAAACTCTGTTGGGATATTTAATCAAAAGTATTTCCCTCCCCCCTCCTTTCCATTTACCCAAACCTTACAAATACAAATTATACGATATTCTAAAATAGTGGTATGAATACTTACAAACTTGCACGTGCCTTCATTTTATTCTATTCATTAGATAGAAATGAAACAGATTAATTAAATAATAATTAATATCTCAGCTTCTAATTGAGTTATCGCTTTGAACTGGGTATGTATGAAATCTGCGAGAGATTTCCCGTCCGGATGGCAAAAAATTTTATCAAAAAATTTAATATTTGAAAAGTTAAAATTTCGTATTAAAATATTCCACTACCGAAAACCGCAAGGTCGCCGTCATGTCTGAAGTTGAGCACACCTGCTTTCGCGCCGAAATGAAATCTCTTTTCATTGTCTTTTCAAATACAAAAATTAAATTTTTATCGATCGATTTTTAGTGGATTTTTTGCGTTATACCCAACGCAGAAATGTGAACTTTATACCAAATGAAAGTAGATTTTTTCCCGCGTCTGTCTATACCATTTACAAATTTCTCGTACCAATATTTTCTGATATGCGATTTCGCTTTAAAATGCCCACTTCATTTTTCGGCTTAATTTCCTCCGTGGTAACCATGCACCGGCTGATTTTACTGGCAACCCTTAGGAGAAACTCCGAAGTTTTGGAGAATGTCCGTTTGAACCTGTGTTAAAAAGGTGGATTGGTTAATTTTGGAAGTCAATTAGCCCGTAATTCGGTTAATTACCAACTTTTTCAAAATTTTAGGATTTGTTGTTTGATGCAAGGTGTTCAGCTACAAGTACCCAAAATTTCAAGTCTCTAACATGTATAGTTTCTGATAACGGTCTCTGTGACGGACAGACAGACAGACAGAGGAGTGAGACGAATAGGGTTTCGTCAGATGAACGAAACCCTAAAAAGGAAGTATATATTAACCACGTGGTACGCTCATAGGCTTAAACAAAGACATCAAAAAAAAAAAAAAAAAAAAAAAAAAAAAAAAAAAAAAAAAAAACACATGGTCGTGAATTAACTCGAATACTCAGGTTCTAAGAACTCACTGATTTTTCCTATACTTGTTACTTCCAGAATTCTTATATAAGATAGAAAGTAACAAAACGTAAATCTTACCGGAGCTTGAAGATACAGCAGCACGATGACTTTATGGTAGGCTGGGATATTCATGATTTAAAAACTCATTGACTAAAATAAATGATGATCATTCACTGCAAAAAGATTCTATTTTTATTAAATGTTCATCTATATTTAATGGATGGGCCTTTCACTGGCGCTAATACGATCTCTTCCCATTTTTGCTGCCTAAACTGAGAGAGAAGACGAGAGCAACCTACTTCAGCAGTGACACGGACGCAACTGACTGACACGTTACAAAAATCGCACTGCTTCGCACTTGGCAATCGCAAAACGGGCGATGAATGGAAGAGAAAAATATCGACTGCATCAACGGGCGATAAATCCAACTTCCCGGCAAACGTGCATACGTCACGCGCCACGGAAGAAGATCGGATGGGAGAAAGATGAATGAATGGATGAACCAAGATGGCTAAATTGAACTCACTGAAAACATAAAGGGGTGAATTAAAAAGAGTAAAGAAATAACAGATTGCGATAGAAATTGAAAATGCGAACAGAAGATCGTACAGGTATGGAAGAGGTATCATTTTAAAGGGAATTTTAAATGCTGACTAATAGAAAGAAAGTAAAAGCTGAATTTTAATGAGGAAAATATATAAATTACCGAAAATATGTGCTAACGCACATGTTACGGCCTTGCCTAAAAATATTGTGATGTATCGTGACAATATCGATCATTATCATAATCGGCATGCCGGTAGTTCGTCTCACCATAATACTGTGACAGATTTTCCCCGATTGCGTCTAGCAAACGCCATATCATAATTAGTTTTATATTTGTTTTGACGTGAAGGAGGAACAGTGTACTCAACTTGTCAGAATAGAAAAGGAGGCATTTTTGTTTTGATAACGTGTGCCGGTATTTGTTGAAAGGGATATATACAGAAATGGAAATGGAATAAGTTGTTCATTGGTTGAAGTTGGTTCTTGTTGAACGTGGTTGTTGAAAGAAAGTCTTATAAGTTATGTTGTAGTTGATGTGTTTACCGACAATGTTACTTCGAAATAATTTGCATAAAGTTTAAAGCAGTCATCGTTAACTTACAATTCAAACGTTTTACTTAGACATTTTTCAACTATACTAGCTGACTTTTTTTCAAATCCTAAACAGACATTGTTTTTTCACTACGTCGTTTAAGCTAAGCCATGAGTTTGTGATTTTTTGGAACTTACATTTTGGAAATAAGTTTGACTGTTTGCTGAGAAGCATTTATATCTGGAAGTAGAACTTTTATGAATTATGTCTTGCGAGAATATTATCGAGTCGCGATCTGAAGTAAAGATAGAGGAAACTACATGGCTGGAATAATTCGAAATGCTGAAATCTTTTAATAGTGGGTATCAACAACTTCATACTTTTTACGAGTGATATTAATTCCAAGTGAATTACTTTTCTTTCTACAATTTTCATCTGTTCAACTTCATCATTTTTGTCACTTAATTTGAAACCCAATGTATTATCATAAAGTATTTATTGTTCAGCTATATTCAAGTAGATAACCGAATGTGGTTTTCATCGTGTATGTGAAGCAACCTACGAATACGTGAGTGTTATATTTTTATCTTCAAGTAGTTGCTGAACTTTTTATATATTGTTTCAATTGCTGATTGATACTTACCACTTATCCTGTGCATATAATGTTTATAGCTGTTGAATTGCCAAGTCATACTAAATTTAATTTAAATCTGTTAATTATCATTTAATTTATTTTTATTGTTGTAACTGTCATATAAAAGTCATATGTTTAGTTTAAATAAACGATCAGTATTCATTCAAAATTTACCTGTTTTTTTACTTATGTTTTCATCTACATTTAAACACTTTCAGTCACCATGTCTTTGGAATTATAGTCATTAAAACATAACTCTGCTACAATTTTATTTAATATTAGACCGGTCCCGGTAACTCTAGAGGATATAATATAGACAATTCAATATAGACGTACGTGCGAATGCTGTGTGTGGAAAATTTTCTGAAAAATTCGGAACTTTGCAGAGAAAAGTTAAGAAAAGAAAAACATATTTTTTGTTCATGTAACTTTTTTTAATACCGAAATTTTAAAATATTCCCCAATTTTAGGTACAATATATTGTTAGAAAAACTAATCTCTTTCAGAATTAAATAAACACTATCAATCATGTTAGACAAGCTAATCTCTTTCAAAATTATATAAACTCATCATTAATCAAGATAAACTGTTTTTTCCTGTCATTCAAAAAACACTTTAGCTATCATAAATAAAGACTAAGATTACTTCCTGTTTGTGAATATGTGGATAAGAAACTAACATTCAAATTAAATGACTATTATTGTGACACATGAAAGAACTATTTTCTTAATTTATGACTTTAAGTATTTTATTCATATCTATAATTAAGATTCATTTTATTTGTTATTTTAATCATTTATCAATAATCCTTTTGTGTATGTTATAATTTCTTCAGTGTGTTTTCTGCAATGTAATGAGAAGGGAGCAAAAATGTATGCTCCAGTTTGTATTTATAAGCGTAGATAAAATATAGTTTAAAACCAGAATCTTCACAATGTTCCTGAAATATATATCACACAAAAGGGATACACAATCTTTTAATAAAATAAATTCACCAGTTCTTATAGGTGACACATCGCTGAATACTTCAGTTTTATCTTGGATTTAATCATCTTCTTTTCATTGGATATGTTGAAGAAACTTACCTGCTTCGAAGTGGACGATATACAATTAAAAGGTAAGGAGCTTTGCCTTATCTTTATTTTGTGATTGAATGTGAATATTGTTATTTACCTTCAGTCTCACTTTTTTTCATCTAACATATATATATATTGTTTGTCCACAATTCAAAGTGTAAAGACTCAAAACATTGTTGTAACATCACAGACCCTTTTATTTCAATTTTCCACAAACTAATACTTGTCGCCGATCGGTTTTCCATTGGCGGCTGCAGTGACTTTTTAGATCGCCGACGGCAGTTAAATCGGATAATTTCATATTGTTATAAGAGTGACTGGCATTTTGTGCACAAGATACATTGACAAAATAATTGAAAAGAATTCACCCTTCCTATCATGGATTTTTGTTTCATTATTTTTGAATTAAAATAATTCTTCTTTAATTAATATTAATTAATTTTTCATTTATATCGTCAAAATAATATAACACATCATTTTATTAACCATTAAATTAATTTGCAGAAAATTTTTGACCCAATATTGATGTGCGCGGAAAGTTTTTGGTTTTATACAAGTCTGGTGATGAGACCATGAATATGCACTTCCTAACATACTTCACCAACATCATACTTTAGGTTAACAAGAAACTCACAAAATGAAGAAGAAAATGAACTAACCATATGAAAATGGGATCATAACAAATAAAGCAAAAACCTCTATAACAGGCAATCCCTAACAGAAGATATTTCTATTTAGTGAATACTTTTTCAATCCTCAATAGCTAAGTGTTTGTATGATTTTATATCTGAAAACCAGACACCCCCAATTAGTGAATTTTTTTTTTTTTTAAATCCTAAGTATTTGCTATTTAGAGGTTTTACTGTAATTATTTTATTTTTAAGGTAGTTCTCAAATTCCCTGCTTAACAACATGAAATTTTGACACATTTTCTGACTCACTTTTAAAGGTAAAGGTGTAAAATTGGCAAGCCTGACAATTGAGATGAATTGGAAATGAACGGTGTTTTCCATTTTTTGATAAATAAATTACTTATCAAGTTAGATTCTTCTCATGTGACAACCCCCCCTCCCCCCTATCTTGCACTGCCCATTAGGAATTCTGTTCAAAACATCCAATTTGACAGTAATTTCTGAAAGATATTATGCTTTTACCAAAAAATGGAAAACACCGTTCAATTACATAGTTTCTAATATAGGTGAAAATTAATGGTCGCCACTCGCCATGTGGCGATTAAAAAATCGGCCATCGATTGCCACCCTAATCGCCACTCGCCAAGTGGTGATAAAAAATCTGTTATCGATTGCCAAGTGAAATATAGCTTTTTTCATAGAAATATGCATCTCTACTTTGATTACATCTAATTAGCAAACTGTTTAATTCTTTTCCTACCGGATGCAAGCAGATTACAACGATTGAGTTGTATTTTCAATATTTTGGCTTTTCGTCATTGCTCTTCAGTTAGATTATTTTTTTCAAGAAATACAGTTTTATTCTGCAAAATATAATCATCAGTTTTGATTCCACATGCATTTCAAATAATTTATTTTATTTTATTTTTTTCGCGAATGCAAGTGGATTTTAAGGACATTGCAGTGTTTTCAATATTTCGACTCCTGCCACATGCTCACCAGTTAGATTATTTTTCTTCAAGAGATATTGTTTAATCTTGCGAAATACATTCACCAGCTTAGATTTCAACTGTATGTGATGTGTGTAGTATGTTAAGGGGGCTCAGGGCTTGAAAACTTTCAAAAAAGCAATTTTTTTTTTAGTATCTATTTTGTTTATTGAATTAATTCTGAACACAGTGCAAAAAACTGCATAAAAATATTTGCATTTTTAACGGAGTTATAAGCATTTATGTTACAATTGCTTTGAAAGCTGCACCCATTTAATTGCAACAAGTTGCGTTTTCTCAAAACTTGATTTTTGACGACTATCCGTAAGATTAAAAAAACTATTTGATGGAATGGCTTAAAAATTTTTTTGCATGCATATAACATCATTATCTATAGAATAAATTAATATATTTTAGATAGTTTAATATTTTGAGTATTTTTAATGAAAAAAAAATGTATTTTTGGAGTTTTTAAAATTTTTAAATTTGAGAGTTTTTTTAATAAGGTTTCCTTTGAGTGATAGTTATATCCTTAATTCATTCTATAGAGTAAAGTTTCCTGATCGTTTTAAAGGAAAAATTAGGTTCTTATGTTAATTCAATGTTAAGATATCTTACGGATGGTGATATGACACCTAATTTTTTTTTCGAAAATTATGTTATATAAATCTTGCTATATTTTTTATTTTATTACATTGAAGTACTTAATTTTATAATTTTATAAGACTACAAATGTACCTTTAAAATATCAAAGTTTAAATTAGTTACATTGAATACTTCTGTTTTTTTATAGACTCTAAGCTAGAGCTCTGTTTGCATGTTTTTTGGTATCGATCAAGCTCTGAGCCCCCTTTTAATAACACATTTACTTATTCAATAAAATCCAAATTACATTTTATTGCATTTTATTTGATTATTTTTTTTTGTTGCATACACCTAACTGTTGGAATTTTAATTTAGTTATTTTTTATATAAAGAAAGTAATAGTAATTTGATTGATAATAGTTTTTATGAACATATACAAATAATCTAAAAATATATACTAAAAAAATTAATATAACAGATTTTGTGTTTTTAAAGAAATTTTCTTGAATTTTGGCTTCTTCCCTATTCTTATCATGAATAGTTGGCTGGTATAAAACTCTGACTTATAGAAAAATATGTATATATATATACAACGATTATAGTTTATGTAGATGTCAAGAAAGTTTGAAACATTATAGTGGCCACTAACTTTAAAAAGTGGCTACTAATGAAATTAAGTCTACCGGCCACTGGCTACTAACTCAATTTCCCAGTTTTCACCTATAGTTTCTAAATAAGAAAACCTGCCAATTTCATGTGTATCCAAACAAAATTAAATTTAAAAAATCTCTCTATTCTAAAAAAAGTAACTTACGCTGTCACCGCCACTGCCGGTTTGGAATTTTTTGTGACTGGAGGTCTTTCTCCGTTAATATTAAGAAAAATACTGCATACAAAAATATGAAAATCGGCAGTATTATAGAGAAATGTTTGATAAACACGCTGATGCAGACAGTTTTCAAATCGAATAATTATTTTAAGAGATATTTAATGCTAAAGTTGGACAAAATCGTTCCATTAAAAAAGTTTTATAGGGGCAAACTCTATATATGGGAATTAATTCATTTTTAGATCATTTTATACATTAGAATTTCCCGGTGTGCAGACTGCATTCACTTTTTTAATTTGACACATTTTTTGAGGTTTTATTTCAATTTTAAATTCAAATTTTCAGCATTTCGAGAGATATTTTTTATTTATTTTAGAAAGTGGTATTAATTTAAACTGTTGCCAACTGTATAAACAGCGCAAATAATAATGTTTGCTTTGAATTAAAAATTTATTTACACGTGACTATTATTAACAGGAAAAACTTTCAAATTAGAATTAAATAATTACGTATGAAAAGCAGAAACTCATTGAACATTACTTCATAAAAATTATATTTACACGCGAATTTTAAAAGAGAAAGGATATTGTAAAATAATAAATTCATTGACATGCATTAGAAGTCTTAAATAGGAGAAATTATGTCACATTTACGTCCCATTACACTTATTACGTAAAATAAACAAAAAGTAATATTACAAAACAGTTTAAATTAAAAAAATGCGCGAGACATTAATATGATATTTTGAGATTATATTAAAAAGATTAATATTAATTTTATTGAACACGTTTAGACTGCTTTCGAGTGACTATTTAGTAATTTAATAAAAATAAAAAAAAGATTACAAGCTGAAAATGAAGTGTCATCAACAAAAAATATGATTTAAAAGAAAAAAATCTGTGAAGCAGAAAATAAAGAAATTGCTTAAATGGTTTAGTTAAGATTTGTTAACCTTCTGTGTCGTTTCCGAAACATGAGGGCACTGGTTTTTGTAAAATATATTTGCATTTTGATGCAGATTAGCTTATTATATTAGCTTATTTTGAAATGTTTTGCTGATTTTATTTAAATCAAAGACGAAAACAGCCATTGTATCTTTTAACAGCAGCTGATTTTTCCTTAAAATTTCCCAATCGAAGAGAAATTAATACAAACCCATTTATAGGGAGGTCGCCACTGTTTTTTAAATTATAATTCAATCTTTCAAAATCTTTTTAAAGCCGATCAAATTAGCGTGCTTTTAGAGACTGCAGTGTTTGAACGGGGGCTGGCGAGCATAGCTTGTAGGGAGCCGAGCCCCCTAGTGTAGGGACGGCGAACCTATGGCACACGTGCCAAAAGTGGCACGCGATAGAATAATTTTGGCACGTTGTTACTTGTGACTAAATTAATATACAGTGATACTATACGAAATACACAAACTCTAGATGATCTTTTCTTGACTAAATTTGATTTATTGGAAATTTAATAATTTCAATTGCAGTTTTTTAAAATACCGTAAATTACCACATTAGTAAATGTACCAATGAAAAAATTATTTCAACTTAGAAATTAATTTCAGAGTTATTTAAAGAAACTGGCATTTGATCTTTTAATATTTTTTCCATCTATCTATGTCCGCAAGGTCATTAGTTTCTAAAATGAATAATACAAAAATCAAATAAAAAGCAGTTGTCATATAAACGCAGTTCAGTTTGCATTCTGTTGAAATTAACTAAGTATGAACCTGATATTAATTATTTTCCTTCCAAGATGCAACAACACAATCACATATATTTTAAAATAATTTCTAGAATTTATTTTTTTATGATTATAATAGTGCAATACCTCACCTGTATGTTACCCATTTGATTTTTTTTATCTTAATGTTATTATTTAAAGTTTTTTTAATGATTTTTCAATTCACTAAATTTGTTGGCACGTCAAGGTCATGTAAAATATTACTGGAAAGAAATTGGCACGCGGTTATAAAAAGGTTCGCCAACCCTGCCCTAGTGTGTCAAAAATTAGCTCCTTTGGATTTAAGAACAGCCTCAAAAACATAATTAACTTCAAATATCATTATTTTAATCTACACTTTACCTAAGACATAAACTTGTTAGAAACTTTTTTTTTTTTTTTTTTTTTAAATAAGGATTTAGTCTCATATAGCAAATGTTGCCATGAGTAAATTTATAGCATGTTTGCTTTGATTTTCATTTAAACTTTAATAAACAAACTACTTATACAAGTGGAATGAAAATTCTTATAGCAGAATGAAACATGATAAAGTACTTGACATGGGACGATAACATCTAAATTTGAATTTCTGTTTTTATATAGAATCGTTGGGGGGAGTGGGACTTTTAATCACATCTAAGAATCTTTGAAGTATCTTGAATCTAAGATCTTTTGAAGTATCACATCTAAGAAATGATAAATCTATAAAGATGACAAACACTTAACTGAATAAGAGTTCTACAAGATAAAAATATAATCTTGATGAAATATGAATAAAGATTAAAATATTTTAAACTAAAATTGGTATCTTACAATTAATAGAAGTGTTTTTTAAAGAAGTCACAAAACTCATACAACAAAGTAAAAAATACCCTTTATAAATACTTTTTAATCTTTAAAATAACCAAGGCTTTTTTCTGGGGATACACACACCACAAAACATCTTAGATTTTGATATCTTAAATATACTCTGAGCATATATCACTTAAAGACAGATTGTTAAAATAGTGATTTTCTTGAGTCAAGCCAACAGAACACATAACCATTTTTTAGTAAAAAAAGGAAAATCCCTGAAAGTATCTATTATTTTTTTCTTGTTTAAACTATTTCTTGATAATAAGAATACTAGAAAAAATATTTTATAAAAGATATTTACTTTTGAAGGAGGACTCAAAAAGCTACTGGAATGAAGCGATGAAACATGGGCATGAAGTGATGATCTTCTCCTGCGTTTTTCCCTTAAAGCTTCTTGTCTTCGTAAGTAAGCAAAATAATCAACTTTCAAGTAGTAATCATAATGAACAGCAACATGGCCACAAAATGCAAGAAAACGGGAAAGCAGCACATTGGAAATCTTTTCTAATGCCACATCATCTGAAATTGTGTAAATAAAATTAATATGCATATGAAAAAATATATATATATTTCATGATAGTCTATAATAAAGTAAAATTTAATACAATGAAGAAAAGGGTATTGGGTTATTAAATTTGTATTTAATAATTTCAGCATAATTTCCATATAAGATAAAGAAGGAGTAAATAACCAACACAGTAATTTTTATATACAGTACAGAACCATTCATCCAGAATGGTTGGGGTCAGAAGCATTCTGGATAACTGATTGGGCAGTAAAGCAACATCCATTCAATCAGATTTGTACAACATATGTGTCTGTGGCATTGTTTCAGATTTCAAATAAATTTTTAGATTACTCAGATTAAGAATCAGGTCCAAACAAGATCAAAGATTAATCAGAGTTTCATTTCAAACAAAACTTTCATTATCTAAACTAACTATGAAACATTAGACATACTTGAATTCCATTATCTAACTGAATATGCTTCAATTTCAAATCCTAGATGTTGGTATCAAGTTAAACCATGCATGTTGTAACTGTAATGTTTCAAGCAATACACATGTCAAATTGGCATTAAATGGCAGCTTTTTCTGAAAAGATTCTGAAATCAGTCAGTTAGAAATATCATTCTGGATAGCTGGTTTTCTAGTTTTGGGATACATGTTCCATACTGTATTTATTAACAAGATTAATTTTAACCTTTTGCAATCTACTGCCCAGCACTACAGTAGATGACATTTTAATTGAATAAAGTACATTGTCAGGGGTGTAGCTACAAATTTTTTTCGGGGAGGGGGACAAGTTCAAAATTTTCCCAACTTATAATTCAAAAATTTCCCAACGTGAAACAAACTGCTCTATTTTCCAACTAAAATGATATGTTCAGTGTGTGTTTAAATGATAATGATACTTATATGAAAAAGAAAAAAAATATTTCCAAAGAAAAATGCTGAAACTAAAAACATAAAAATTATAATTATTGGTTCCTTTAATGAAAGTTTTTGTCTTCAATTGTGTACGAGTCATAGTCGTACTTCATATTAAAATAGACTCATATTTTTAGATTTTTGAGAAAGCAAGAAAGTGTCTGAGAAATGCATTAGAGACAGTGTTGATGGACAACAGTAGAGAAATTCAAGTCTGGGAGATGTATGATATTTTCATAATATTTTCGTAGCACAGAGAAACATAATGAGAAATTGAGTCTGGCTGCTTTTGTATTTCTTTTGAAAGTTTAACTATTTTACTATTACAGAACTCAGAAAAATAGTCAGCAAAACAATAAAAAATTCTTTTTTACTTTTTATTAAAAAGTTTTAAAAATCTATAATTTTCCAACTCTAAGTTCAAATTTCGGGGAGGCTCCCTCCCTATAACCCCTCATTGCGACGCCTCTGTCCATTGCCAGAAGATTTACTGATGATTTATGATAACAATTTAAATCTTTCAGCCATGTCTATAACCATAAGTAAGATGTGGAAGAAGAGACATTTATAAAGGCAGCATCTAAATTGAGAAAACAAAAATGAATTTTTTTTTATTATTGTGTTTAAAATTTACAGCGAATCAAATTACTGTTTCTCCCACTAAATTGTAAAGTAAATCTTAATTTGCATCAAGGAGTCATCAAAATCTTAAGAGAAATTACCAGAAGCTCATTCTAGTGTACATGTTTTGAAGACAATAATTTTTACAACACAAAAAAATATTCTGAATGAAGTCTGCTTTTTAAACGAAGTCTGGAAGCAAGTGACAGACCAGACAGTTCAGAATTCATTTCAGCATGCAGGTTTTCTTTCTGCAGAACAACAGATCAGTGAAATAAACAGATCACAAAGAAGCCATTTTGTTACTGCATCAATGGATTTGTTCCACAATATTTAATTTTTTCTGAAAATCTAAATGCATATCAATTTGTTGCTGTTGGCAACAAAACTATATCATCAGAATATCAATCGGATTTTATTTATGTGCAAATCATCCAAAAAATTTAAAAGACAGCTGAAACAAGTATGGATGAGGAATTCAAAACAATCTATATTTAACTTTTTTTTTCTGAAAATCTATATGTACTAGAAGATAGCCCATAAAAATGACACGTTTAATGACTTTTAAAAAAATCTATAACCTTCAATTTCTTATAAATTAAAAAAAAAAAAAAAAACTAAGACTGCAATTCCTAATAAATTTGTTAGGTAATAGTAAAAAAGAACACACATTATAAGATTGAAAAATCAAATCTAAATAATAAACATTCACTCATGATGCCACTTGGAAAAATATATTTTTTAGGAATAAGAATGGAGTCATTCACGGCTTTGAAAAAAAATTAAAACAGCCCGAATATAAAAATTCTAAGAATATTGCATTTCATACACACCTTCGCTTGCCTTAAATTGGCATTTTAAAGAAAGTTTTAATGCATGAGGTTTGTTCAGATCACTATATTGCCAATGAGTCCATGGTCTATATTTTAATCGGAAACATTCATAATTAAATATTGTTTTTGAAATCTTGAAATGATTGTAAAAAGCAGTAAAATGTTTTTAGTTTTATATGTTTTATATTGCCATTGGGCAAAATGATTGCATCTATGGTCTATATTTTAATGAATCTCAAAGTAATGAATTGCATATTGTTTACCATTGCTGATTGCTGGGCGATTCGATTTTCAACTCAAGATATATGGAAAAACATGCATAGTTCGATGTAGCTGATCCCTCAAGTTGTTTTTGTTTTTCACAATCTTTCTAAAAAGGTTAATCTTATGCAGCTTTATTGAAAACATTTAAATAAAATGGCTGATTTTAACGAAAGATTGTCGGTATCCTGATGAGATGAGTTCACCCTGGAAGTGTTATACACTTAGCGCTATTACATACAGTGAAATATGTTTAACACAAAAATTTCATGTTAAAAGACTCATAAAAAAAAAAGAACAAAACTCACCAATATTTTCAATGTCGTCAAATTTAATTTCAATTTCCTGTTAATCTACTACTAGGTTGCAGCCATTACGATAAAAAACAAGTAAAAAAATTCATTGTTTTTTAGGGAAAAAAATCTTTTCTTTTTTTTAATTGTCCTTTTCAGCATCATATTGTCCACAAATTGTTCAAGATCATCCATTGTTTTATTCATCTCTCCATTCTAATGCACATCTAAATAACCATGCATACTTTTAATCATTTTCTGCATTTCTGAAGTAGTAGGGACAGGAACTGCATCGTTGATTCTGTTGTCAAATTCGTCGTCGGTATCTACATAGGTGGAATCATTTGGATTATGAACAATCTCCAAAATTACTTTGTCTGTCAGGAACGGTGCTGCAGACACATTTTCATCGACTGCAACATATTCATTTAATGATACTATTGGACAGTCTAGTAATGTTGAGACTTTCCCAAACATTTCATTAAATGTTGGCTCAGTCTCAAAATCAGCTGATTCTTGAGGTGCAAAAGAATTTGTTACTTTGGAAAATCATGCATGGCGAAAACAATTTTCAATTGTCATAGGCTTCACTAAATTCCATGCTGAGCGTAACATATGTAAGGCATCCAATAAATTAATTGAGAAAACTTCTTTTGCTTCCATTGCGACTAAATATTTTTGAAGCAATTGCTTTCGATAATTTAATTTCAAATTTTGTATAATGCCTTGATCGCATGGTTGTAAAACACTTTTGGTATTTGGAGGCAAAAATACAAGCTTTATAGCTTTTAATTCATTATAGAGGTGTGCCGGACAGTTATCAATAATAAGTGTGACTTTATGTTTTTCTCGTAAAAATAGCTTATCCAAATTGATAAGTCAATCATTGAAAATAGTGGCCACCATCCATGCTTTTTTGTTTGCTGTATATTCAAATAGTAATGTTCTTACATTTTTAAAACATCACGGTTTTAAACTTATACCAACGACAAATAAGGGTAGTTTTTCAGATCTTTTCGAATTGTATACAACCAAATAAATTCTACAGTGACTTGTAGCAAATATGCCACTGAAAATTGAAAGTAGATTTTTTTTAAGTTAAACGATTTTTGTTTCTTGTTAAAAGAAAAAAAAATGTATTAAATTGCATCATATACTGTCCGGACAGCTATATCATTTTGTGTTAACCGATTTTTCATGTTAAATGTTTTCGTGTTAAACGTATGTCATCGTATATATAATACCAAATTGTTGCTGTTGGCAACAAAACTATATCATCAGAATATCAATTGGATTTTATTTAAGTGCAAATCATCCAAAAACTTTTCGAAGCAATCTAACAAGGGGAGATTCCAAGATTGGTTACGCAGAACGCAGTGAACGTTTGTGTATTGATAGAGTATAGTTAGTTTATAAATATATGAAAGTCACAAATCACAATACGCAGGAGGTGTTAAGAAAATAAGTCTCAAACTTTACATTACAGTTTATAAGGGAATAAATTTACTCATTTGGCAAGCGATTCCAGGGGCATAGTTGGCAACGTGCCGGATTCGAGAATTTGAGTAATTGAATGTTTTTGAGTTTGAATTCCTGTCAGATTTATTTTTAACAAAAAATATAAATTAAATATATGTTTTGTAGCATATAAGTACAATTTTAGTACGGAAATTTCCTATGCTTAAATATTTAATGAAAAATAAAAGGAAAAAAATAAGCCAGTTTATATTCTATTATATTTCTAGACCAAAAATTTTTACTGTAATTTAAAATAATTTCCAGATATTTAAATGAATAATTACTATTTTTTAACAATAAGCAAATTAAAATATGTTATAAAAATACATGAATAAATATTAGTTTTTTTTAGCAAATATTTCAAATATTTGATGATTTTTTAAAAAATATATTCTTATAAGTTTTTAACATTATTTTTTATTTTTAAATTTCAGATTTTTGCTTTTGTAGTTATTGCCTACTTAATAACTATTTTTAGCAAATTATTAGGAAAGGGGTACTTTTACAGACCACAAAAATTTGCTCGTTTAAAAATTTGTTTTTTATTATTTACATAAATAAGCTACTACATTTTACAATAAATAAATTAAAATTATCGAACACTGCTATAATTATTTTTTTAATTGTAACTTTTCTATTGTCATAATAATATTTCAAAATGCATCTTTTTCTTAACAACTAACTTTTTAATTTTTTTAATCTTGGAATTTTATGTTTATAATTAGAATAACTATCTGCGTACTTAAAAATAAGTTCTAAAAAGATATTGAATAGCTAAAAATAGTTATTACTTAGCAATAACTATAAAACCAAAAATCCAAAATTATAAAAAAAATCATATTAAGAATTTAAAAGAATATATTTAAAAAATCTTCAAATATTCGAAATATTTTCATAGTGAAACAAAATTAAAATATTTATTCACACATTTATATTGCATATTTTAAATTATTTCTCTGAGAAAAATAGTAGGCTATTCATTGAAATAAATGTAAATAATTTCAAATAACAGCAAAAATTTCTGGTCTATAGAAATATAAATTGCCTATTTTTTTCTTTTACTTTTCCTTAAATATTTAAACTTGGAAAATTTCATACTTAAAAATATACTCATATGCCGCAAAATATATATTTAATTTATATTTTTCATAAATTTCAATTATTATACAAATCTTTCCAATTACGGTTTGAAAATAATTGATAAAAATTTTAGTTGCAAAAAATAAGCCTGACCGAGATTTGAACTCAACAACGTTCAATCACACAAATTCTCAAACCCTACACTGTCAACTACACTACTAAGATGCTTGTCAAATGAAGAAATTTGTCCGATTATAAACTGTAACATACGCTTTGAGTCTTACTGTCCGAAGACCCCTGGGTATCGTGCTTCATGACTTTCATATATCGGAGTATACTCTATGGAAACACAAATGTTCACCACATTCTGCGGGGCCGACCTCGGAATCTCCTCATGTAAGTACCACCTAGAATTAAAGATGCTTAGGAAACAAATTTGTTTTCACATTTCTATGAAGTGCAAAATCGGAACAACATGTTTTGAAATACACTGGACAAACTGAAGATGACATTAACTGCCTTTTATTGTTTCCCAAAGGGGAACAAAAAAAAAAAAATAATAATAATAATTGCTATTCATCATACCACTCAAAAGTATTCCATGTATAAGAGATGCATGTATTATGAATTAAATCGAGTAAAATAAAATTCTTTTCTAGGAAAAGTGGTAAGTGTACTTTAAAATTCTTTTAAATACAAAATTCACATTTTTATTAAATTTTTTAACAAGGAAGTTCATACTTTTGATACAATATAAATTATTTAGTGCAATTTCGCTTTCTTTTCCACCATCACTCAGTTACAGCATCAAAAATATTCTAGCCATTATAACAGAGTTAGATTGTTTATGTATAATAGCAATTTAAACAGTTAGAATTAGAAGTACAATATACTAATTTAAAAATTTATTAAATATATAGAAAATTTTAAAAAGAATTAAAATATACAATTTAATATCTAATATTCAGTTTTCACTAAAAAATTAAGAGAAATTTCCCAAAATAGAAATTTAAAAATATGAATGAAAAAATAAAAATTATCACAGTAAATAAAGAATATACAATATATATTTTTTCAAATATATTGAAACAAAACTTCTAACCTATATTTACATTGTCAGTTTTTTCAAGCTTCATTTCTTCATATAAAATATCAGCAAGCTTAGTGCTAATTTCAGCACATAACATAAGAGGCTCCTCTATTAAAGAAAATATAGTATAAACAGCTTCACTTGACATAGGGATCCAATGGTCATCCTCATAATTTTTTATACCTAGAATTGAAGAAAAAAAAAATTAAACATATGAACACAGCATAAAATGCAATTAGTACATATCTTACTTTCAAGAATTTTTAAAAAGAGATAATACAGCAGCTACTATTATGAAGGGAGGGAGGGAGGAGTTATAAATTGAAAAATGTCAGAATTTTCCAATACAGTAAACTCCCGACTATCCGGCCTAATGTGGCGGAAGGGTACGCAAGATAACAAAAAAGCAAGATAGGCCGGAGTTCTATAAATATTTGCTCACTTCCTTTGCCCCCCCCCCCCCTCACACACACACACACACACACACACACAGACACATTATATTGAAAACAAATGTTACACATTTTAAGATAAATTTTACATATACAGTAAATACAGTTTCAAAATAAGCAAAACATTAACATAAAACGTAAGCCTAATTTGTAAAAAAAAAAAAAAAAAAAAAAGTAAATCTTATTTTCTGATCTAATATTATTAACTGATTATTAATAAATGAGTGCACAAATATTAAAAGTTATTAAATATACATAAGTTATGCATAAGATAAAAGAGTAAAAACTTAGTTTTTAGTTTTTGAAAGTCTTTGATCGATGATTACTTCTCTTAGTTAGCCCTCTTCCGCGACATAATGTCTCCCCATTTACACAAGTAGATAATATCAGCTGGCGTCGCTTCCTCCTGCTAATTCGTAGTATCTGCTCCATAGTCACTCTAACATTTTTTCAGTTATCACCCATTTCGTTAACGTTCAATAAATAAACACGAAGCACACCAAAAGACTATGCAAAAGTAACCAGCGTAAGGCGAAAATAACGTCCACACTTGTTAACATCCGTTGAACAACTGACGAAACAGGTTATCAAGCCTTAACCCCCATCTCCCTTCCTATCTGTCTCTGCTATTGCATTCTGCAATCCCTCCCTGTCATGAGTTGTCACTTTCCTACGGACGGGAACCTGCTTGTCTCGGCCGCTTGCAACATTCATAATTTTTTTTAGTAGGCCGGATAGTCAGGAAATTACTGTATGATAATTTTGAGAAGTCTGGTCAAGTGAGCACCGTAAAAAGTCACTGGGTACAGTACAGGTCTATAAAACAAGCATTACAAATTTAGGAATATTTAAAAAAATGTATTAGTTTTTATCCCTTCTAAGTTATTTTTCAGGACACAAGATCCCTAGTTTTCAGAATAGAGGTGTGATAAACAATACAAAAAAAGAAAAACACTGAAGACTTAACATAGATAATAAATAAACCAAACATACTCATTTCTGATTATTTTCCTTATTAATAAATTTAAAAATATGTTGCTGGTATATGCTACAAAACCTAGAGTAATGCATCAGTTTTCACTATTTAAATTACATATTGACAAAGGACATTTAATATTCCCTTCCCTCCAACATTTTCAATTAAATAGTAAGGACAACCATAGAAAATTATATTATACCTCCCAAAAAATGTGGAAGAGCTGACAGCTGCTTCAAAAGAACTATTCACAACTCATTCATGAAATTAACCCACATTTTACTTACACACAGAAAAAAAAATATTCTTGAAAAATATGCTATTACATATTAACAAGATAACAAAATAACTTAATAAGATAACAAACATAAATGTTTAAAAAAACTTAATAAATGTTTAAGTTCAAAAATTTACAAAAACTTTATTGGTTTCCTTTAGAAATTGTCCTATATGTAGGACAATGGTAAAATAAAATACTATAAATTATGTAGGGTAGGTGGAGATAAAGACACACACTTCCATAAACTTTGATTTTGAATGAACACATTGCTCTAAATTTGTCTGATAGCTGAATAAAATGTTATATCCACACTCAGAACCACATCATGAACCACACACAGTATCATCACCAGCCTAGATCCTGTCAAATTATAATTTCGCAAGAAATTGCACTTTTCTTAAAAAACATTGCTCTATGTGTCTTTGCCCCATTGATTGGGGTAAAAACTCGCAGTGAAGGGACAAAGCCCTGTTTTGTTTAACTGGCCCAGAAATGTAATCGAGGTAAACTACACAACATTTAGAAGCAAAAGAGTTTCCGTTCTTCACTGAATTTTTTTATTTGTAGACATTTGCAGTATCTCAACAAGAACATGAATTTTTTAAAATATTTCATCTAAAATGAAAAATTGAAAATTACCTAATTTTCTCCTCATGGAACACAACTTCCTTCATATGTTATCAACACACAACTGGTATGATTGAAGCCTAACTGTTGACTACTGTCAAACATTGAAAAAACATTATGTTCTTATTAAACCAGCCGGTGTGTGTTTTTGCCTTCACCTACCCTACACATATTTTGCAATTACTCAGCAATACTTACTTTCACTCAGCATATAAAACTTATGATTAAATTGGAAAAGAATAGTAAAAAAAAATTTTCACACAATTATTAAAAGACAGAAAAAAAAAAAAAAAAAAAAAAAAAAAAATCATACTGATAAAAAGGTAAAAAGTAGCTAATTTCAAAGTTACACTTATTTGAATTCCTAAAAAGAAATAGATTAACTGTGACCGCATTTCATCTGAAATTAAGTTCAAATAAATGTAAAAGAAATCTAAAGCAAAAATAAAAACACATTTTTATTAAAAACATTTTTACCATTTATAAGAAAATATTTGACTCGAGATATAAGTAAGTGACCATGGGGTAACCGAGTTTCTTGTTGTGAGGTGGATTCAAGTGAAACCTAAAAATAAAGAAGCAAGATTTTAAGAAAAATATAGAAGAAACAGTAAAAATTTATAATTGAACTAAAGTTTGTGAAATGAAAGCGTGTAAATAGTTTATTGATTATGATCTAGAGATGAGAAAAAAGTTACTTTTCATTAACAGGATCCATTGTTACACCACCAGCTTGGTAACAGGTTACAATAACCTATTAATTTTGTAGCACATTACTAGATACTAGAAATTTGCATTTTTAGGATTTTCTTTCTTTTTTAAGGCCTGCTTTGAATGTGGGGATTGCTTTTTGTCTTTAATATTTTTTGGACTTTGGGGTAACAATTCGCATATCATCTTTTTTGAAATATTAACATCTGAAAAAGATTGTAAGCTCAGATTTAAAAGGTAAAGTTAAAATTTACGAATGATCAAAACAAACTTTCGAACTTCAGCAGTGGAGATAAGGGAACATTGAACAGTATTATAACTTTATTAAAAAAGACGAATATATTAGATTCTATTTTAATTAATTTTTTAATTACTTTTCAGCAGTGAAATTACGCTTGAAATTATTGAATATTAAAGATGTGAATTATCGCATTGCTAACAAGGCGTAAACCAACTTGGTGAAAAATGTCCAAGCCGTGAATCGAACCCGGGCCCCTGCAATAGATCTCCAGTGCTCTACCACTAAGCCACAAGGACGATGCCCAGCTTGGCATCTCTCACTTATATAAGTCGGTAAAGGCTGCTACTGCAGCACTAGATGGAAAAGTCTTCATGAGCACACAATCTAGCGACGTAACATGAGACGCAAATGAACCCAGCATCGGTGAATATACAATTTTAATTAATTTTTCAACTACTTTTCAGCAGTGAAATTACGCTTGATATTATTGAATATTAAAGATGTGAATTATCACATTACTAACAAGGCGTAAACCAACTTAGTGACCACTAGATTGTGTGCTCATGAAGACTTTTCCATCTAGTGCTGCAGTAGCAGCCTTACCGACTTATATAAGTGAGAGATGCCAAGCTGGGCATCGTCCTTGTGGTTTAGTGGTAGAGCACTGGAGATCTATTCCAGGGGCCTGGGTTCGATTTCCGGCTTGGACATTTTTCACTAAGTTGGTTTACGCCTTGTTAGCAATGTGATAATTCACATCTTTAATATTCAATAATTTCAAGCGTAATTTCACTGCAGAAAAGCAGTTGAAAAAATTAATTAAAATTGTATATTCACCGATGCTGGGTTCATTTGCGTCTCATGTTACGCTGCTAGATTGTGTGCTCATGAAGACTTTTCCATCTAGTGCTGCGGTAGCAGCCTTACCGACTTATATAAGTGAGAGATGCCAATCGTCCTTGTGGTTTAGTGGTAGAGCACTGGAGATCTATTCCAGGGGTAAGGCTTGGACATTTTTCACTAAGTTGGTTTACGCCTTGTTAGCAACGTGATAATTCACATCTTTAATATTCAATATTAGATTTTATATTCAACATAATCTTTCTTTTATTACTACAGCATCCTACTTTCATATTTCCATATCTCTTATGAGGTTTTAACTATTTGAAGTGTTACTTGGGGCAGATATAGAAATTACTTTAGTGACTATGGGAAAATTATATTAATTGAAAAAAGTTATACAGCATCTTATCAGTTTTACAACATATATACAAACAGTACGAATGTATGTGTGTATGAGAGTGAGTTTCACCCAGGTTTAAAAAAGGGCAAAATGCTGCTGGTGTGAAAGGGCACTTTTTAGAGTCTTGTGCACATTTTTTTTTTCTTTTTTTAAATGCATTCTTTTGCTTTTTAAATGCAATTTTAATATTTAAAATAGGGCGCTCTTTTCAAGACATAAAAATAAGTCAGTTTTAACTAGGTAAGCAAATTTTTTAATACAAAAAAGGCAGTAAAGGCACAATTTTCTAGACTGAAAAGTGCAAATGAGGGGCAAGAAGGCTGCTATTTTTTAAATCAAAGTGCAGGTAGAATGCAACAACCTCATGAAACAGTCTGGGGTAAACACATACACATATATGTTACTTTATTGAATAAAATTCTAGTACAAAATACTGATTTGTTTAAAGGAAATTTTATTTTTATTTTATTTATTTATTTATTTTTTTTTTTACAATTCATATTGCATTTTATAAATCCAATATTAGAATTATTAAGTATTCTTAGACTGGGGCATTATTTGAACGCTCATTAAATACATGCATTAACTTTTTTATTAGTATCTTTAATGTACATAAAATTTTTAGTATAGTTTTCTTTTGAGCCCAAAAGCATAACAATAATTTATTCATATGTTACCAAAATTGCTGATAATAAACCTTCATTTCTTGCCACTGCAATAACTCATATGAGAGAGAGATAATTACCTTTCCACGAACTTTCTGATTGACTTTTCCAAGAGTTTTAAAAGCATACATTGCTAGCAAAAATGACTTTTCAGTTGCTTTTCCCAAGCTATTATCAATAAGATTATCAAGTCGTGTTAAAATAACTTCAGGCTGCGTTCTATAAAACAGAAATTAAACATTTTTAATGCATTAAAAAATTTATATACAAAGACAGTTTTCCATTTAAACACACTACAGTCATTATTATCACAAACTTTTCCCATCAACACATATAAATTTTACACATTCTTGTTCAGATTTCAAATAAGCAAACTGTTTTTAATAACTTGCAACAAATCTTTTTGAAAACATAACCAAAAACTGATAATCTGCTAATGATCAATTATAGTAATATTCTGTAATTATGCATCAAGTAAAATCTATTTATATAATATGCTAAGGAGAGGATTCTGGCTCTTACTCATCCTCAGAAAAGCAGCTTATCGCGATCATGTTAGGCATAAGTATTCAAGAGGCCGTAAGTTTGCCGATTGTTCAACTTATGGAAATATACACATAATTTGCTTTGTATCACATCTATTATTTTCTCTAAAACCTTCAAAAACTATCCAATTATAATGTTTTAAATTCTAAATTAGAAATAATGGATAACCAGCTATTATAAACAATGGATAACCAAATATAAACAAACAAAGACTGTTGCCTTTTAGAAATACAAATTCCAAATCTAGAAACAAATTAAAGACTCCAAAAATATACTACAGTATCTCTCTATTCTAAAAAAAGTAACTACCGCTGTCACCGCCGGTTTTGATTTTTTTTTGTGACCGGAGGCCTTTCTTCGTTAATATTAAGAAAAATAATGCATACAAAAATGTGAAAATCGGTGGTTTTATACAGAAATGTTTGATAAACACGCTGATGCAGACAGTTTTCAAATCGAAGAATTATTTTAAGAGATATTTAATGCTAAAGTTGGACAAAATCGTTCCACTAAAAAAGTTTTACAGCAGCAAAAACTATACATGGCAGTGTAATCATATTTAGATCATTTTATGCGTTAGAATTTGCCGGAGTGCAGATTGCATTAATCAGGGATGAGAATTGCAAAAAAGCAAAAAGACTGAAACCACGCGCAAACAAAAAATTGTACCACATTTTATCCGTGAAAGATGCTTTAAGAAATAAAACCAGGGTCTGATTTTCGGGCAAATGGAGACAAGCACACAAACCTGTATACTACATTACAGGAGTGAAAATAACCAAATTACACACAGCTCTTAAAACATTAAGTGTAGGTCATATGAAATGCTCGACTTATCAGAATCATGACCGCTCCTGAAAATGAAATAATTTAATTAGGAATAGAGTTTTTGTGTGTCATAATTTTAATAAATTTTTTAGCAAAAAATATGAAAAACTTAGTGAAAATCACAATGGTTAGATATTTTTGGTCACACGGGCTAATTGGATAAGGACCTACAGCCAGCTTAATGTGAATTCTGAATCAGGAGCGATTCTGAGTAAAAAAAAAAAAATTGAAATTCACAGCAAATTTTCTGAAGGGTTACAAAAGAGGGAGGAAGGGGAGGATACACTAAAAGCACTAAATACATGTATTTTTCGCGCCATTTTGACGAAATTTGCCGCTTTTTCGCGATCTTTTGACAAAATTTGCAGTTTTTTCGCGATCTTTTTATGAAATTTGCAGTTTTTTCGCGATCTTTTAACGAAATGTGCCGCTTTTTCGCGATCTTTTGACGAAATGTGTCGCTTTTTCGCGATCTTTTGACGAAATGTGTCGCTTTTTCGCGATCTTTTGACGAAATTTACCATTTTTTCGCGAACTTTACCGTTTATTCGCGATTTTCTGATGATATTTGTAGTTTTTTTCGCTATCTTTTGACAAATTTTGCTGCTTTTTCGCGATCTTTTGACAAAATTTTGCTTTTTTCGCAATCTTTTGACAAAATTTTCTGCTTTTTCGCGATCTTTTGACGAAATTTTCTGCTTTTTCGCGATTTTTTGACGAAATTTTCTGCTTTTTCGCGATCTTTTGACAAAATTTTGCTTTTTTCGCGATCTTTTGACAAAATTTTCTGCTTTTTCGCGATCTTTTGACGAAATTTTCTGCTTTTTCGCGATCTTTTGACGAAATTTTCTGCTTTTTCGCGATTTTTTGACGAAATTTTCTGCTTTTTCGCGATCTTTTGACAAAATTTTGCTTTTTTCGCGATCTTTTGACAAAATTTTCTGCTTTTTCGCGATCTTTTGACGAAATTTTCTGCTTTTTCGCGATCTTTTGACGAAATTTGCCGCTATTTTGCGATCTTTTGACGAATTTTGCCATTTATTTGCGATCTTCTGACGATATTTGTAGTTTTTTTGCGATCTTTTGGTGACATTTACCGCTTTTTCGCGATCTTTTGACAAAATTTCCTTTGACAAAATTTGCCACTTTTTCGCGATCTTTTGACAAAATTTGCCGTTTTTTCATCACCTTTGAATGTCCTTTCGAAATCGGAAGAAAAGCGGAATCGATAGGAAAGTGAAAATTTCGGAAAATAAGAAAATTTTGCAGGAGAAAAAATATGGAATCCTCGGAAAAAAAGGCAGAATTTCGAGAAAAAAAAAAGTGGAAATTCCTTGAAATAACAAAAAAGCGGAAATCCGACAAAAGACGGAAAATTCTCATCCCTGAAATTTTTTTATTTTGACTCATTTTTTGAGGTTTTATTTTTATTTTAAATTCAAATTTTCAGCATTTCTAGAGATATTTTTTACATTATTTTAGAAAATGGTTTTAATTTATACTGTTGCCAAATGTAAAAACAGCGCAAACAATAATGTTTGCTTCAAATTAAAAATTTATTTACACGTGACTATTATAAACAGAAAAAATCATTTGGAATTTGAATTAAATAATTATGTACAAAAAGTAAGAACTTATTAAAAATTATGTCATAAAAAGTATACATGTGAATTTTAAAAAAGAAAGGATATTTGTAAAATAATAAATTCATTAACATGCGTTACAAGTCTTAAATAGGAGAAATTACGTCATATTTACGTCACATTATAGTTATTACATAAAATGAACACAAAATAATATTGCAAAACAGTTTAAATTTAGAAATTGCGCTAGACATTTTTTTGATATTTTGAGAGGATCTTTTCTACTATTTTTGTTAGGAAAGCGCAAATAATATTTCATTTCTAACAAAAGTATTTTCACGTGAATATTTAAAAGAGAAAGAATAGCTTGGTAAAAATTACGTCAGATTAAAAACGATTATTTAAAACGTCTCATTTAAAAGAACTTTCTTTTCGCTTTGTTAGAAAATACCAGGAGACAAAGACTCGGTTTACTTAATTCCTTTTATATTAGCTTATTTTGAAATGTTGTTACAAGTGTCTACGTCATCAGGTTATTTTTATTTCGACGTTTTATTTGTATTTTTATTAATGATGTACTAATTTATTTGTTCTTTCGTTATTTAAAATAAAAATTATGTCAATTTGTATAATTTGGCGAGTGGTTTGGCGATTTATATAATTTGGCGAAATTGGTCGACGTAATAATCAAGTAGTACCGCAGCGGATTTGGCGTTAAAATTCGCTAATCAAAGAGAAATGAGTAGAAATTCGTTTATAGGGAAATCGCCACTGTTTTTTAAATTATAATTCAATCTTTCGAAATCTTTTTAAAGCCGATCAAATTAGCGTGCATTTAGAGTCTGCGGTGTCTGGACGGGGATTGGCGAGCATAGCTCGTAGGGGGCCTAGTTCCATTAAAAAAAAAAAAATACATGTTAATATTTGATTCTGCTCTTAAAATATTTGTAAAAGCATATTAAAGCCTTTAAATATTTTGAAATGAGTTTATCACTTCTTCATACCAACTCATGATTTTGTGAAAAACGGAGTTAATTGTTAATCTACTTATATAAACAAGACAGCAGTTCCATGTGTGATTACGCTTTATTTTTAAACACTGTTTTGGTGCCATCTATTGGCAATCAATATAAATGAAAGACCTTTGATTGAAATTAGTTTCTTATAAAAAAAAAATGCAGGGCATAATGAGGTAATTTGAGATCAATTTTTAAAAGCTTTGTTTACATAATTTTAAAATTTCATTCAATATAAATAATATTAATATTATTATTATGACTAGAATATAGCCCGTCAGAATGACGTGTTTGCATTTTCAAAAAAATTATATAGCATTGCATTATAAAAAGAATTGTGAAGTAATAAATTTTGTCTTGTCTGACTTATAGGGTCAGGTGGGGTAAAGTAAAAACAGCCCATTTTTCATTGAAATTTAATTGGCAAGAAAATTATTAATTGAACTGGTAAAATACTGATATAAAATATGCAAATGAATTTCACTCACAAAATTTGAAGAAATATTTCACAAAAACATTCAAATTAGTATTAATAATGCTATTTTAAAACATATTATCAATTAACTATTTTATCTGATGGTATGGGGTAAAATAAAAGACAATTCCAACAGAAAGTTTATTTGTTTTTATTAATTGCCAAAATATTAATTATATAACTTAAATTTTAAAAAGTTGAACAGAGAAAATCCCGATTTTTTTAAAATTTGCATAAAAGAAACCTGTAATAAATTTTGCATTGATATATATACACGTATATATATGTAATACACGGCATTACATATTTCTAATATTCTAATTTCATTTTATAAGAAATATTCATTTTCCCCCCAATGTCTTCAGAATTCAAAAAACATTTTAAAAAGAAAATTTCTTTTTTTTTTTAAACTACCGACAGATGGTGCAACAGAGCATATAAACATTTGTTTTAATATTTTAAAAGTTCAAGACGAATGAATCAATTGTTTGCTTACTTTCATATAGGGATAGATAAAGCTACCAATCTAATTTTAACTGAAGTTATCGCAGCAGAATATTAGATAATTGAATGTAATCTCTTAAATGTTAATTTATTTTGAATAATCTGTCTAAAAATGTAACTTTTGCGAATACTGGAAAAGAAAGCACGTTTTATTCAATGTTTTAAGATTGAAAATCAAATCAACATTCACTCGTGATGCCACATGTACAACACAAATTCCAAATCCAGAAGCAATTGAATGACTCTTTGAACGAATCATTAAAAAATATGGTCGACATCCGATTTTGCTCTTAAAATATTTGTAAAACCACAATAAAGCCTTTAAATAATTTGAAATACGTTTGTTTATAGAAAGGAAACGTTAATCCGGTACAAAATAATTCACGGGAATGAATCACAGAATATAGCTATATTCACTGAACACAATGAAGCGTTCTCATTGGTAAGCAAATAGATAGCCTTGAAAAACAGAGGTAATTTTTCGCGATATTTTTAACCATGTATACTGAATTCAAACTGTAAATAAATGTAAACAAAAGTGAAAAACGTATTTCAAAATATTAATATGCTTTTGCAAAATATTTTAAGAGCATTTAATGAATAGCTGAAAGAGTCATTCATTTGTTTTTGGATTTGTAATTTGTGCTTATGAATGGCAACGGTAATCGCTTGTATACATCGGAACCCTGTTGTTGGTATCTGTTTATTTTTAAATTAGACCTTAAAGCGTTATAATTGTATACTTTTTGAAGGTTTGAGAAAAATTGAAGAAGAATATGTTACACAACGAATAGATAGACAGATTAAATAAGGCAGTCGTCAAATACAGCATCGGAATGCTTAAGCCTAACGTGGCCGCATTTGGATTATCAGGAAACGGATGAGTTCAACCCCGGAAGCGTTATACACTTAGTGTCATTCTATGTATAAATTTCTTAGAATTTTTATTTAGTTTTATTAATTTTTAAGAACTTAACATTTATCTGCTTACTTTTTAAAAATTCAGTTTGCATTCGAATGAGTTTCGCCCCCCCACCCCCCTAGATATGTAAAATGTTATCATAATTGTATTAGTATGGTTGAATATTATTTTTTCACTTTTTAAATTACAATTTTTTTTTTCACCCCAAAGTTACGTTCAAATGTTATTATGTTAAAAAACAAAATTTTATCTGCATTGATATAATAAATACATGTAGTTTATAACATGGTATTGTATATCCCTTACATTTTAATTACATTTGATATGAAATATAAATTTTATTTACAATGCAAGCCAATTTCAAGTGGATATATGTTAAACTCTTAAAAATTGATAAAATAAAATTCAAATTTTATGGAAGAAATAATAAATTTTGATTTTATTTATACTGAATGAAATTTTAAAGTTATATACCTGAAGCTTTAAAAAATTATCTTTAATTAAATCAATGCATTCTGCATATTTTCTATTTAAAAAAAAAAAACTACAAAAAGTTCCTTTGTTTATATTAATTGACAATTTATGAAAATCGGTTCAGTCATTTATGATATCATTCCTAATCGGGAAAATTGCTAGCTTGTTTAATATGTACAAGTCGAATTCGATAAATGTCAATGGCAACAAATCCATAATGCAAGTTTTATGAAAATCAGTTCAGTCATTTACGATATCATTCCTAATCGGGAAAATTGCTAGCTTGTTTAATATATGCAAGTCGAAACTCGTCGAATTCGATGAATGAAAATGTTTAAAAGAACTGATTGACTGAATTTATAAAAAATTAACAAAAATAATTACAAGTTGGAAATTGCTCGTCAAATGTGGCAAATGAGGAGTGTTCGTACTATAACTAGTTTTATAAATATTTTTTTGCACTGCATATTGTACTGAATGTATATTTTAGTGCACTTCATAAGTGCCTATCAATTTCATTCTGTTCAAAAGACTATGACATCAATAAAATGCACTTGAAATAATTTTTTCCCATTGACTGTAATGTAACGGAAAACTTTTGACTCTCCCAGTAATTAAACTATACATATGATTTTCATAAAATTTGAAATGACTTGACAAAATCTTGCAACAATTATATATTTAAAATTTTAGACCATTCGGAAGAGAGAAACATCATTAAAATGCACTTGCAATAATTTTTTCCCATTGGCCGTAATGTAACGGAAAACTTTTGACTGTCCCTGTATTTAAACTATGCATCCGATTTTCATAAAATTTGAAATGACTTAGCAAAATTATGCAACAATTATATATTTTTTATTTCAAATGATTCGGTTGGGTAGTTTTTGCGCTGTTATATGCGGACGGACAGACAGACGGACTGAACGATGACTATAGGTGCTATGTATTTATATAATTACAAATGCACCTAAAAATTAATGAATATTATATTAGAAAGCCTAACTCATAAAACAAATATTATTTTAAACTAAAGTTTAATTTTACTTTTTCAAATTATTTAAATATTAAACTTTATTCCTATACATAATCAGTAACATGCAATTAAGATACTGAAATTATGAAGTTATTAATTGAGGCTTTGATCTCATGGTATTATGTATTAAAAAATCAACAAAAATTGTGCCACTATGACACAATTATAATTTTTGTTTTCAAAAAAATAACGTCTTATCTACTGTCACAAAATTTACATGCACACTTTTCATATTCATATTCACTATTTAAAAAATACTTTAACGTGCAGTAGATTATTAATAAATATATTCCCAAAACTGATTTCACTTTAGCCAGTTACAATTTAGCGTAAACATTCGCACTCTTTACTTGAGGTTCTAATCCAGACATACTCAACCTTTTTATCTCGCAGGCTGCAAACATAAGTTTGCAATGTTAGGTGGGCCGCAACACATGTATAAAAGGGTAAAAAAGGAATAATTAAAATAGTATAGCAAATAAGTAGTATAACAAAGTTGATATTATCAGTAAGGTTGAACATTTGTCGTCTAAGAAATCTTACTAAAAGGCTTTAACACCATTATCTCAAAACAATAAACTTCGTGGAAGATTTCTATGGCAAATATTGTAGAAATGTATGGGAAAGTTTGTTGTTTGGAAATAGAGGTGTAACAAATTTTTGGTATCCATTTTTTTCTGCAACAAACATTAAACTCTAAAATCAATATTAGGTATATAATAAGTATAAAACTAATAATAATGCAGAATTTTCGAGTTCTAAAGAAAATAAGAAGTTTTTCTTAAAAATCTTTTGCTCAATGCAAAAGAGAGAAAAAAATAAAAAAAAATAAAAAATAAAAAAAAATATCCAGCAATATAGTGCAAAATTAACTCATTTGGACTAATGTTTGATTAGTGTTGACGATTAAGAAATGTATATACTTCCATAGCACAAATAATACTATAAACAGCAATTTAAGATGTTTTAATATAATTCTAAACTAATTATAAATAACAGGACAGATTTTGCTTTCCCATGAAATTATATATAACAGCAGCTGAGGTCATTACTTTTATGCACATGTTAATTAATTTTATAAATATATAGATTAATGATTCTTGGGCCACATATAAAACATTGTCATGCCATATGAGGTTCGCAGGTTGAGTATGCCTGATCTAATCTGGATGCCGGAGATATCCTGAAATTTACTTTTAGACGCATTCATAGTAAAATATTTAGTTTTATCTACGAAAATACTCATTTCATTTTTACTATGACATAATTTTTCACCCACTGAAGAGATGAGTCGTCTCAATCTCATTATCAGCGGAATGAAAAAAAAAATTGAAATATAACAGCTTTATGAGAAAAAATGCATTATTTAAAATTGCGATGTCATTTTCTGTTCAAAAGTTTAAAAAAAATTATTTTTACCTGTAATACGAAAATGGCATCTGTAATGATATGTTAATTCCCTTCTCTCCTCAACAATGAAAGTAACTCGATTGCCACTAATGTGAAATTACGTCATTTAAAATTGCCAAACAGTTTAAATTTAAAAATATGTCTGCACGAGGCATTTCTTTCATATTTTGATATAATCTTTTTAAACTATTGTTGAGAATTCTAAGACAGTGCAAATAATATTTCCTTTCTAACAACAAAAGTATTTTCACGTGAATATTAAAAAGAAAAAAAAAAATCTTTGGTGAAAATTACGTCAGATTTAAAATGAAACATTTAAAATGTCTTATTAAAAAAAAATATTTCTTATAGCGTTGTTAAAACATACCGGGAGACAAAGACTCTGTTTACTTAATTAATTTTATATTAGTTTATTTTCAAATGTTTAAATAATCTGATTTAATCAAAGACGAAAACAGCCGTTAACAGGGAGATCGCCACTGTTTTTTCATTATAATTCAATCTTCCGAAATTTTTTTAAAGCCAATCAAATTAGCATGCTTTTAGAGTTTGAGATGTCTGAACAGGGGTTGAAGAGGGTAGCTCGTAGGGGGCAGATCCCCCTAATAAAAGTAAAAATGGGTTTCTCTCTATTAAAAACGCTATCACCGTTGCTGTAAATGAATTTTTTGTGACTGTGAGTCTTTCCACGATCCTTTGACAAAATTCAAGTTTTTTTTTCTACAAAATCCTTTGACAAAATTCATATTTTTTCCACAATCCATTGACGAAATTCGTGGTTTACCACGATCATTTGATGAAATTTGCATTTTTTCCACGATCCTTTGATGAAATTCTCTGTTTATCATGATCATTGATGAAATTTGTGTTTTTTCTGCGATCCTTTGATGAAATTCATGGTTTTTCGCAATCTTTTGGCAAAATCTGTGGTTTTTGCGATCTTTTGTCAAAATTTTCGTCCCCCTCTGCCATTCTTTGAAAAAAATCTGATTTTTTTTTTGTTATGCATCAATTACTTTCTAAGCTTTAATCAAGCATAGAGTAAAGTGTAAATAAAACTATAAAGTTTTAAAGTATTTACTTTTTATATTGATGCACGTTTGTTTTCACCCTCTCTTGTTCTTGTTTACATATCCGAAACGACCGGCAGTTTTGTACGTATCATTAGCTCCTAAGGCAAGTGCCATTACTGAATAACTGCCAGTAACAGTGATTTCGGGATCACGTCCTTCGCCGTGAGTGGTTGATTTGCAACGTCATAGTTTGTAGCCAATGGCGTTTCAGATGTGTTTGCGTAAGCGTTGTTTCGGATGTGTTTGCATAAGTTTTTACTTACGGATTTGGCAACAGTTTTATGCAAAACAATTGCTGCTTTTGGTGTATAAATGTCTGGGCAGATTGTAGATCCGTAGCTTCGAGAAATAGTTTGTACGTTATATCATCTATCATTATGTAGTTGCATTAAGATATTATTTTAGTTTTTCTTATGATTTAATGACGAAGTAACACTGTTACAGTGAAAATCATCATGCCATCTTGCTTCAATAAATAGCTGTTTTTTTTTTTATAACTGGTGTCTTGAATTGAAGTCTTCCACATTAACCACCGTAGCTCTGTTCAGCCATGTTTTCACAGACTGACAGGTTATGGACCCAGTGGCCCTTGTGGAAGTGAAGATGTTTTTTTCTTGCTGAGTGCTGATGAATTTTCCTTCCTGCTATAAGATGTGCTTCTTTGCTGGACTTTTCTGATGTTTTTCGGCGACGTTTGTTGTGGACTTTTCTGATGTTTTCCATGGACTTTTATGTTTTTCGTCGATTTTTCTGATGATTTTCGTGGACTTTACCGACGTTTTTAAAAAGCTAGTTTACAATAGCTTCGATGGAGGCCGTTTAAAAGATGGAGTTATCAAATGTTGCTCTCTTGACCTCGTCAAATTGGGAGACCTGGAAAGTCGAAGTGAAAGTCCTGCTGATGCACATTGGTGCTTGGGAATACATCAAAGGTCCTAACTCAGATGTCGAAGAGAAGGAAAATGGTGAATCATCGGAGCAGAAAGATGAAGATGGAAAAACAGTTCCTGTGACAGACCAGTTGACTTGGAGAGAAAGAAGTGAGATGAATTTACGGAAAGCCAGATCCTATACAATCATATACCAGACTTTGTCACCTGAATTCAAGCCATTGATCGCTGGTACCACTAGTGGAGCTGCTGCCTGGAAAATCCTGAAAGATCACTTTGAACCTACTACAAGAGCTTGTGTGATACATCTGTTGGATGAATTTTTTGGTGTACGATATACTCCGAATGAAAATCTTGGCCTGTTCCTCTGTCGAGTGAAGCAAGCTGCCGAGCGTCTTCGGGAAGTAGGACATACTCTACAGCCTCTGTATTTAGGACACCAAATGATCAGGAGTTTACCAGAGGAGTTCCAGTCTGCAGTCCAGGCGATCTACCGTTGGTCAGATGCCGAGTTTGTTCCAGACAAGAGAGAGTCTGAATTGCTGCTAGAAGAGAAATGATTGAAACTTGCAAAGAGAGACCTTGTTGACAATAATGTTGCCTTTTCTGGAGAAATAACTAAATGTAAAATAGGTAAACCTTCTAAATTTGAAAATTCTGTAAATCAAAGTAAATTTTCTAAATTTAAGAATAATAATGTAAATCAAAGTAAACTAATAGGTCCTTGTTATTGTTGTAAATCATATGGTCATTTAATTGCTAATTGTAAACTTAAAAGTCAATCTAAAAATTTTCAATCTAAAGGCCCTCAATCTAGAAATTCTCAGTTTAAAAATAAATTTTCAGAATCTAGTAATGTTGAATTAAAATGTAGTAATGTAAAGTGTAATAATGTAAAATGCAATAGTATAAAATGCAATAGTGTAAAATGTATCTTCTCTGAACAGGAGGCTAGTTTGATTGAAATTTCTCCATATGAAGCTAATTCATCTGATTTTAGCAAAAGTAGTAGCTGGGTCTTTGACACAGCTGCTACGGCTCATTTTTGCAATGACAAAAACTTGTTTTTGGATTTTGAACCAATTTCAAATATGCAGATGTCTCTTGCTGTTGGAGAAAAAGAAAGTCCTGTTCAGGGGAAGGGTACTGTAATTTTTTTTATAAAGTGTAAAGATAGCAGTTTTAATCAGATTATCTTAAAGAATGTTTTGTATAATCCAAATTTACATAGAAATCTCTTGTCTGGTAGCAATCTTGAAAAGTTAGGTGCAAATTTTGTTGGTAGTAAAGGTAAACTTGTGGTATATGACAAGGATTGAAATTGGTTATTTTATGCAATTAGAAAAAATGATTTGTATTTTTTGAAATCTTGTCATTATAATTCTATGTGTAAAGGAGAAAGCAACTCGGCTAACATTTCAGCTAATCATTCTGAAAAAATTAACTTAAATGAATTGTGCCATGTAAATAATGAATACTTAATTAACACAGATAAAAATGAAAGCGTTAAAGGTCTTCCAGTGCTGTCAAAGTTAGCCGAGGATTGCATCTCCTGTAAACTGGCAAAATCTAAAAGAACATCATTTAAGGCAATAAATTAAATTAAACAAAAATATAATTTGAAGAACAAATTAAAAAAACAAAATTTATTTCCTACATTGTTTAAGCACGAGAAGGGACAGATATTAAGATATTTCATCCAATTAGTTCTACATTTAATGTCAAATTTTTGTAACAAATAAGTTAAGCCAATTGAAGATTAAAAAATGAAAATAAAATTCATACAATACGATACTTAAAACACCCTAAAAAATTTGATTCCGTTCAAATGAAATCGAAATAAATCTTAGACTTCTTCCATTTTTAATTGAAAATATTTGTATTGCAGATTTTGTATTATGTTTATGACAACTGTGCATAAAATGATAAGATGCAAGCAAAATACAAAACTTAAAAAAAAGTCTAAAATTTATTTCGATTTCATTTGAATGGCATCTAATTTTTTAGGGTGTTTTAAGTATCATATTGTATGAATTTTATTTTCATTTTTTAATCTTCAATTGGCTTAACTTATTTGTTACAAAAATTTGACATTAAATGTAGAACTAATTGGATGAAATATCTTAATATCTGTCCCTTCTCGAGCTTAAACAATGTAGGAAATAAATTTTGTTTTTTTAATTTGTTCTTCAAATTATATTTTTGTTTAATATGTCAAGTTTTTTTAATAACTACTGCACTCAGAAGAACGCATTTCAAAATTAATAGAGAGTATCATCATCAGGCTTTGGTGTATGCAGTATTGCATCACAATGTGGGATGCAGTTTACCAATGTGTAATTCAAAATGTTTCACCACTGTATAATGCAGGTTGCGGTAGTTTGGACAAAAACTTCCAATCTGAACGTAAAAAATCTATAATCAAAACATAAAAAATTAACTTCACTTAAATTTAGATACCCTTTTTCTCACTCAGGAATATTATGAATGTAAATGTAAATTGTGTTGAATCCTTATTGCTAATATTTAATAATATTATATCTGTGATACAATAAAAAATAAAAGTTTTACTTAAATTTTTAAACTTTATTCTCTCAATGGGGTGATGTAAACACATCAGAAAATTATTACCTAAGTTTAATTTGGAGTAGTTCTCATCTCGGAGAAAAAATATATTTTAAAATTTAAGTTATGTAATTCCCCACTAAGTTTGCTACCTGCGTAAAAATAGCTATTCATTAGAAACTTTTTACTAAAATATAAACTTGACCAAAGCAAAAACTTATTCTGAAAATATCCTTTTTATTTCCACTATGACGCCATATTCACCTTTTTAATTTTTGAAAAAAAAAAAAAAAAAAAAAACTAGCTCAATTTAATATTTCAAGTGAAAATCTTTCAACTAAAAAGAAATAAATTATTATACAACTTTACTACTATTTAATTATTACACGGCTTTTGAAATTTTTGCAACAATGAAGTAAAAATGTTACATTTTCTATGAAAAATATCCATTGATTTTCAATGAAAAAAGCGAAAATTGGAATTATTAAGAAAAATATTTGAATAATGTAAAAAAAATTGGCCCATGTTTCTCTCTGGGTTATAATTCATCCATATGCAAAGCCATTTTACCATTCGTTTTGACCCTGACGTCAGGCAAACGTTTTTACACTTTAAATTTATAATATCATTAGAATTAGTAAAGAATAAAAAATGAGTGGCAACAGGGACAAAAAGGTGGGAAGAAAAAATAAAAAAGTTATGATCTCCATAGGCTTTTCCATGTTAAATTAACATTGAGAAGTGACACTGGAAATAAATAAGTATTGTGCTGCCGCGCAATACTTAAATAAGGTCAAAAACTGCTCTGGAGCTCTTACACATGGATTTGTGCGGGTCTTTACAGGTGACATCACACGGAGGCAGTAGATATTTTTTGATCATCATTGATGATTTTTCTAGTTTTGTTACAGTATACACTATCAGAAACAAGTCTGATGTTTTTCAGACATTTTTGAAATTTCAGAGTAGGACCCTGAAAGGTACTTGAATAAGAAAATAATTTCTATAAGAACTGATGGTGGCATGAAATTATAGCCCAGAAATGAATGGCGTTACAGAGCGTTTCAATTTAACTGCTCTTGATGGTGTTAAAACTCTCCTTAATGCTAGTGGCATGTCTCAAAAATTTTGGGCTGAAGCCTTACAGTGTTTTTCTTATGTTTGGAATAGAGTATGTCACAAACAAAATAACAAGACCCCTTTTGAGATGTATTCAGGTAGAAAACCCCCAGTTTCTCATTAAAAAAAAATTGGTTGTTTAGCATATGTTGGAGTGCCCAAGCAGGTCAGAAGGAAGCTCGATATGCGAGCCAAACTAGAAATCATGTGTGGCTATGCTCAAACAACAAAAGGCTACCGAATTTGATTAATAGAGGAAAACAAAATAGTAGAAACTATTAACGTTAAGTTTGATGAAACAAAAAGAGGGGTAGATATTTTTTCAAAAATTAAAGAACAAAAATTTAATTTTTCACTTTTTGATTTTCCAGAAGATGGGAATATTTTTGATGATGAACCTGAGAATGCACCTCAACTGGGGAATGACACTGAAAGAGTTAGTGCGTCAGATTTAGACCAGAGTAGTTTAAAACCTTGTACATCTATTCCATGGACCAGTAAGGCAGTACCACATAAAACAGGAAATAAAACAGACATTTATTATGGCATAAAAGGAACCAATACAAGAATTAGGTCTTTTAATGAATTAACAGATTATTGTAAAGCAAATAAAATAGAATGTGATAAAAACTTATATGATTTTAGCAGTAAAAATAAAGAATCTGGTAAAATATCAAATTTTTTAAATGTAGATGAAGCAAATTTAACTGAAATTAAAATTCCTCAAACCTACAATCAAGCCATAAAAACCCCTGAAGCATCAAATTGGCGGGACGCAATGAACCAAGAATTGAATGCTATGTATGAACGTAACATATGGGATCTTGTGACACCACCAAAAGATGCTAAAATTCTTGACAACCGTTGGGTGTATACCTTAAAAAGGAACGAGAAGAATGAAATAGTCAGGTATAAGGCTAGAATGGTAGCGAGAGGTTTTAATCAAATTAAAGGAGAAAATTACGAGGAAGTTTTCAGTCTGGTCGTAAGTTTTTAAATAGTTAGACTATTTTTTGCCATATTTTCATGTCTGTTAAAATGGGGTAATGTCCAGGAAGATGACAACAATGCTTATCTTTATGCAAATCTGGATGAACCGGCGCAGTGAGCGGCCCATCTTCGTCCGCAGCCCTTTATTCTTCTACTCTAGTCCGTCTCTTTTGCGGAAGCAAGATTCTTAGGTTCCCAGCCACGTCCCGAGTGAAAGACTCTCTAGCAAAAGCCAGATTGAAAAAAAAAAAAAAAAAAAAATCGAAAATTGAAACCGGACAAATTTAAAAGAGAAATTACACAAATTAAAGACACCGAAAAGCGGGAAGGGTTGGGCTCGGGGCGATGAAGCTACCGGACGACTCCTAGCCACTCCTAGCTTATTATTAGTCTCGGCGGTGGTTGGGGGTGGGCGGGGGTGTCAACCGCCGCGGTGAGCGGCCCATCTTCGTCCGCAGCCCTTTATTCTTCTACTCTAGTCTGTCTCTTTTGCGGAAGCAAGATTCTTAGGTTCCCAGACACGTCCCGAGTGAAAGACTCTCTGGCGAAAGCCAGATTGGAAAAAAAAAAAAAAAATCGAAAATTGAAACCGGACAAATTTAAAAGAGAAATTACACAAATTAAAGACACCGAAAAGCGGGAAGGGTTGGGCTCGGGGCGATGAAGCTACCGGACGACTCCTAGCCACTCCTAGCTTATTATTATTATACATGCACCAACCTGAGGGTTTTATTAAAGAAAAAAATTAAGTTTGTAAGTTAAATAAGGCCATTTATGGTCTGCATCAATCTGGCAGACAATGGTTCTTTGAAGTGGATGATGTTTTATCCAAACTAGGTTTTCATAAACTCGATTGGTGCAATTGTGTGTACATGTTTCAGTCCAGATTGATCCTTTTACTTTATGTTGACAATATTGTCCTCTTTGGTAAAACCAAAGATGATTTAGATTTTGGGTTAAATTTGCTGCAAAAACATTTCAATTTAAAAATTTTGGGAACAACCAGAAAGCTATCGGGCATAGAGTTTGAAGAGAAAGGAAATCACCTGTACATTCACCAGACTTCATATATTGAGAAAGTTTGTGAAATGATTGCAGAATTTAAATTTCCAGTAAGCTCTTTACCTATTCCTAAGGGCTTGGTTTTGTCAAAACAAGATTCACCTTCCACTAAAGAAGAAATAGAAATTATGTCTAGGTTTCCATATAGAAATCTTATAGGCTGTTTATCTTTTACAGCTGGGAGGACTAGACCTGACATAATGTATGCAGTTAATTTATTATCCCAACTTCAATCAAATCCTGGAATTACTCACTGGAATAGCTTGCTAAAATTGTTAGGTTATTTAAAATATACTAAAAATTATAAACTTGAGTTATCCAGAGTCAGCCAGTTAAATCTTTCATGTTATTCAGATTCGGATTTTGCAGCAAACAAAGACGATCGAGTCTCTATGGGAGGGTATATCTTGTTTCTAGATGAAACACACATATCTTGGAAGACTTTTAAACAGAAATGTATAGGTCTTTCAACCATGGAGGCCGAGTACGTCAGTTTAACCGAAGCTGCTAAAGAGTTAATCTGGGTCAAACATGTTTTGCAAAATGAAGTACTTAACTTAAACTTGAGGGATTGTACTCTGTTCTGTGATAACCAAGCTGCAATAGCCTTTTCTAATTCTCCTTTTGAAAATCAGAAAACCAAGCACATTCATATAAAATATCATTTTCTTAGAAACTTAGTATTTGATAAAGTATTTAAATATATTGCTAGTAAATTTAATCTTGCAGATAGTTTTACAAAGCCACAGATTAAAGAGCAGTTACTGAAATTTTGTAAAAGAATTTTTGATATTTAAATTTTTATTGGGATGGGGTATAATTTTCATTACAATATGGTTCACTCTGATTAATGCCTTGCCAATAAAGCCTTGTATGACCTGACATTGATCAGATTGTTATTTTTGAATTTAAAGTGTAACTTTTTTGTTGTTGAACTTTTGAAGTTTTACATTTTTGAAATTTCATGTATTTGTAATTTTGTATCTATATAACTTTTTCATATTTTTGTAAAGCTCAAGAGATGGTGAAAAAGGAGGCCGATTGTTATGCATCAATTACTTTCTAAGCTTTAATTAAGCATACAGTAAAGTGTAAATAAAATTATAAAATTTTTAAGTATTTACTTTTTATATTGATCACGTTTGTTTTTCACCCTCTCTTGTTCTTGTTTACATATCCGAAACGACCGGCAGTTTCGTACGTATCATTAGCTCCTAAGGCAAGTGCCCTTACTGAATAACTGCCAGTAACAGTGATTTCAGGATCACGTCTTTTGCCGTAAGTGGTTGATTTGCAACGTCATAGTTTCTAGCCAATGGCGTTTCAGATGTGTTTGCGTAAGCGTTGTTTGGGATGTGTTTGCATAAGTTTGTACTTATGGGTTGGCAACAGTTTTATGCAAAACAATTGATGGTTTTGGTGTATAAATGTTTGGACAGATTGTAGATCAGTAGCTTCAAGAAATAGTTTGTATGTTATATCATTTATCATTAGGTAGCTGCATTAAGATATTATTTTAGTTTTTCTTATGATTTAATGGCGAAGTAACGCTGTTACAGTGTAAATCATCATGCCATCTGGCTTCAATAAATAGCTGTTTTTTTTTTTATAACTGGTGTCTTGAAATGAAGTCTTCCACATTAACCACCGTAGCTCTGTTCAGTCATGTTTTCACAGGCTGACACTTTTGACGAAATTTGCATTTTTACCGCGATTGTTTGACGAAATTTATGTTTTTCCACGATCTTTTCCATAAAATTTGCTTTTATTTTTTTCTACGATACTTTGAAGAGTTTTGTGGTTCTTTTTTGCGATTATTTGACAAAATTTGTGTTTTTTACATGGTCCTTGGACAAAATTCACGGGGTTTTTTTTCGCGATCCTTGGATGAAAATTGACACACCCCCCCCCCCGGCAATTATTTGATGAAATTGATTGCAAGCAATTGTGATTTGTTTCTGTGAGCGATTGATGAAATTGATTTTTTTTTTTTTTTTTTTTTCAGCGACTTCAGAAAATGTAGCGATATTTTAGAGTCTGAATTTTCGGACTGATGACCGATTTTTTGTAATTTTCGGAAAATTCGGGACAGAATCACCCCTGTTACTTTCTTTTCGTATGTTTTGGAGAATTGCTGATCTGGACGCCGTAATTTCCAAACAAATTTCACCCTTTTCCTCCCTGGCATCGAACTTTCAACCTTCGTGTTTGGCGAGTGAGAACAACAAAGTTAATTGCCACGTTTTAAGTGTTACTTGATGATGGGCGAGTGTTAATTTTGTGCTATACCGGAAGGGGGCACTATAATAGCAATTTTTGTGTAATTTTCTTGATCTTTTGTAGTTCTATTGTACACCGGCAGCTGGTGAATCGACAGGAACTTCCCATCCTGATAAGCCGATTATTCGTGAGCAGCTGATATACAAGAGAATAACGAAAAACTATTGATTTTAATAAATATAATGATCGAGATTAACTCGTTTTTACTCTGATTAATTGACTGAAGCAGAAATTTAAGATGAAAGTCAAAGTTGATATAGTATTCAACTAATAAAAATGAAATATTGACATTTGTAACAACATTTTGAAATATTAAAATATATGAGACAGAAGAAAGTTTTGGGATTGGCACATCCAACTAGTTTAAACATATAATAATAAATTATCAATAATCCTGCTTCATAACAATAAATTATTCTCAACAAAAATATTGATGGCACACGTATTCCTGTGCTATGATGTACCAGGAAATATTACTGCAACACATATCTGTGTGCGATGGCAGTCAATGTGTTAAAAGAAAATTTAATAATTGCGAAATAATATAATAGAATGTCAAAATCACGAAATAATAATCAATTAGCAAATATCCTTACTGCGCAAGCATAGCTAACAGCTGTAAGATAGATATCTTTTCTTCTTCACTCAGTTCAGATTTTGAATTTGAGAAAGAAGACCATAATACATGAGAAACTGTCTTCGGTATATCTCCCATTTGTGAAAAATGCTTTACCTGTCAAAAATTAAATTTCAACAGTAATTTGACAGTTAATTATCTATATTAATTAATAAAATTAGAAGAATAAACAAATATACACAGAAAAATAAAACCAAACTTTTTTTTGTAACTAAGAGACCTAAAATGTATTGAACATATTTTTACTCACCCTTACTGAATAATATGCAGCATGAACAATACAAAATATTTTCTTTTAAATATAGCATAAAGATGAAAAAATAACAGGCAAAATGACTAAGAAAAGTTTTTATGTACAAGCAATCCCTAATAAACCATACAATTCATTGAAACAGAAGTTAAGTATATCAGAAAAACAAGTAATCAACTTAAACAATTATTACATACAAAACTAATTTCAAATGCACATTTAAACATAAATATGACAAAAATAAACATGGTTTAATAACATTAAGTTTTTATAACAATAAGCATATTATTTTGAAAGTTAAACAAAAAAAAAATATGTATTTTGATTCTATTAAAATCAATGTGAACAACACCCTCCCCCTCCTAAATCTTCTAATAGCTGTCATAAATAAACTTCACAAAAACAAGATAGTAAATAAGTTTGAAGCAAAGATTTTTAAAATGTAATTTTAGATTACCTAAATGCATAAGTGTACTTAGCAGAGCTGCAGAGTCGGAGTCTGACCTATTTTTTATCAAAAGAGTCGGAGTTGCTAAAAAAACAAGCTGACTCTGACTTACGACTTCAGATATTTTTGTTAGACATTTTAAAGTGAAATTAAACTAATATGTAATTTTAAATCTATAAACTTTTTTACCAAAAATAAAACCGACTTCAAAAACTACTACAAAGTAAAAAATAATTTTTTTACATAATATAGTTAATAAAAAATTAAATTAAGAGCATTGTATTTACCATGCCTATTATTATATTTATGTACATTAATTTGATTTTTTGGAGTCGGTGCCAGCCAAACGAAGTTAAGTATAATTATTCAACAGACACACATCCAAATATCTACGAGTTTTTTTACGGTTTGTTATTTAGTTAAAAAATTTGAATTTTACCATTTTTGAAACATTTCATCTGATTTTATAAACGTGTATTTTCAAGTGAGATTAGTTGTAATTATGTGTGCTAAATTAAGGGTTATTGTAAAATTAATGCGTTTATACAGGCTATTATGTAAAAAAATCGTAGCCAAACACAGATTTTCAAATGCAGGATGGTGTCAGAGTTGATTGAGAATGGAATTTTTTTTCTAAACGGTTTTGCTGAATCTTGTTACGATTTGTATTGGATAAGCAATTTTTAACTTTGCTTGGCTGGCACCGACTCCAAAAAATCAAATTAATGTACATAAATATAATAATAGGCATGGTAAATACAATGCTCTTAATTTAATTTTTTATTAACTATATTATGTAAAAAAATTATTTTTTACTTTGTAGTAGTTTTTGAAGTCGGTTTTATTTTTGGTAAAAAAGTTTATTTTTCACTTTTTAGTTTTTTTTTTTTTTTTGAGTTACAATTTTTGCATGATTCTTTTGGAGGAAATTACGGACTTTTAAAGAAACTTTTAAAGATGTTATTTTGATAAGTAAATACCTTTGTCCAGATTTGTGTGTACATTAATAACACAGGTTTTTTGTGAAAATTCTTTATATATATATTACATTTATTCTTCTTCAGATTTAATAGCTTTATTTTTTAATTAAATATTTTTGTTTCTCTATTTGGACATGGGTAGAACGACAAGAGATGCTGCTTGCATGAAAAAATATCGAACTTTGGAAACTGACAATAAAAAGATCTTCGGCTTACTAAAAATGCTCTATGAAATAGAGAAGAGAGACCCAATGACTTATTTTTCATACTTTCTAACCGATGACCAGGCCCTTATCTTCCGGGTTGCCCTAGATGAACGGGTTTGATACCTGTCATCGGCGTAGGAGGCCACCTAATCTCCACGTAGCGGCAATAAACATGATGAACGCCTTTTAAAGAAACTTAATTATGAACTCTTTTATGCCAGTTACTTAACATTTATATCTTGTTGGTGAGCACCTGCGCATTGCTACTCATTTTGACTCGTAATTTAGAAGCTTAATCAGATGACGAGACCTTCATCTGGCAAGGCACCTCAGAGGTATAATTCATAGGTAAATTCGAGGTCTTCGCACCTATCGACGGAGTTTATACATGCACCAGGAGCCATTAGGGTGCATGAAAACCGAATAACTTATCAAAAAATGACCGTGAACAGACTACAGGCCGAAAGTCTTAAATGGCGTTCCCTCAAATAGCTGGTCATAGATGAAATTTCTATGGTGTCAAAAGAAAATTTATATATAATTCATTTGAGGTTTCAAGGTTTAAAAGTAAATATTTAAGATAAAAGGTAATAGCAGCATAGCACTATTTTTTTTTTTTAAATATAAAAATAGTGCTATGCTGCAATTACCTTTTATCTTAAATATTTACTTTTAATATACTGTTCTCTTGGGCTCGCCCTGACATTTTGTTATACTGTTTATTAGTCGTCCTGTTTGTTTTGTCATTTTAATAATTTTCATTAAACAGGGTCTTCCAACCTGCTGGGACTTCTGGGCTCGTTCGCGGGTACTGGGGTTTCAGCGGGAAGGGGGATAATGTGTTTTCCCCTCGTGGCCTAATCAGCTCCTATACCGAAAGTTTGGCTGTCCACGAGTGGGTGATTAGTGATTAGTGAGGTTTCAAGAATTTAAAAACAATTTATTTTTTGATGGTATTAATGTTTTCTTACATGGAGATATTATGCAAGTGCCAATATGTAATGTATAATGTATAAGTAATGCCAATGTGCTTAAATGTATGCTAAGCATTTCAGCATGGTACTTTTATTCATAATTTAAATTATTTGCTTAATCTTTCGCCAAATCTAAAGATTTTGATAGAGAAATTGAGAACTCATTGCATCATGACGGCATTTTGTTTATTTTTGTTTGTAATCTTTCTCGACAAAATCAGCTTAACTCACTTAGGCATTTATGCTTCTTATTGCATCATCATTTGCAATACGTTGGGCAGTGGAGATTTTAAAACTATGAAGTAATCTACCGTTATTGCGTCCACTGCCAATTGTAGTTTCTGAGCTAATATGATTTAGTGCATTGAAGCGTTTTGCGAATTAAATATTTTATGATACCCACATTTACATTAATCCAATTGCTGCTGATATTTTTTTTTTGTTTCACGCTAGCCTTAACTGTGGGCTCGATTTCGGAAGATTATAAATTCATCGTCATGCTCATTTAATAGTCTTGGTTAAAGTGTCATTGCTCTGCATAGTAACTGACGTATTTTAGTGAGTACAGTACTGCAAAACATATGGAACATATAGAACTTTCGGAAGCATTTTATGATATTCGCATTTCCTTTAAACTATGTTTGCTGTTAGTATCGCACACTTTTTGCTTTTATTGGGCAATCTGATTCAAATTTACTTGCTCTCATTTCTTGATACAATTCAAATGTTTTCATGACTGCGTAACTCACTGACTTGCTTTCGCCATTATGCTTATGCCTACTGATGTTTAAGTTCTGTGCCATGTAAATACACCGCACCATAACAATGCTGCCTGTAATACTAATTAGAGTAACTCCTTTTATTTCTTTCTATGTTGTTTATCTTGTACTTTAACAGCATAGGGATCTTGGCTCAACTTCTGTTTGCATATAAAAGTAGACAAATGGTTGTTTACAATAAATAAATTTATAAATACTGAAAAACTTGCTTGTGTATATGAGACAGCTGTAATACTTAGTTATCCCGTCGACCAAAAATCTATCGCCAAACTATAAGATTAAATGCCAATAATGGTTGATCGTAAATGTTACATTCACTTGACTTTAAGCAAGATACATGTGTTTACGTCATCAAGTGATTTTTATTTCGACGTTTTATTTGTATTTTTATTAATTTTATACTAATTTATTTGTTCTTTCGTTATTTACAATAAAAATTATGTCAATTTGTATAATTTGGCGAGTGGTTTGGCGTTTTATATACTCTGGCGAAAATGGTCGACGGGATAACTAAGTAGTACCGAGACAGATAATAGGTTATCAGAAAATATGCGTGAAATTTTCATTTTCTGTCCAAGGCCCCTATACAGGAAAGTTATCATTAATGTTGTTTAGCGGAAATATTAAAGGCAATCAAAAAGCATTCATAGATATAACTGTTTAATATAATATAATATAGGTATGTATATAATATTATGGTACTTCTTAGTTATCCCATCGACCAATTTCGCCAAATTATATAAATCGCCATACCACTCGCCAAATTATACAAATTGACATAATTTTTATTTTAAATAATGAAAGAACAAATAAATTAGTAAAACATTAACAAAAATACAAATAAAACGTCGAATTAATGGTTTTATTGGCCATTATTGGCATTTAATCATACAATTAATTAATTAATGGCAAACCATTATTGGCATTTAATCTTATAATATGGCGACAGTAATTTGGTCAACGGGATAACTAAGAAGTACATATTATATATATATATATATATACATATATATATATTATGTGCCGCCTGTCTGATGTTATGTGTTTAATTAAACTAAACTATTGTATACTAAATTATTGCTTTGTATTAAGTTAGTTTGCTTCTGTATTATTTAGCATTTGAAATAATGGTGTATCTTTAATTAATGTATATTAAATTACTATTTTGAATGCGATTGCCAATTGAGAATTTTAAATATGACTGTCGATTAGAAAATGCGAAGAAACATATTGGGGAAGATCCATTACTGAATTTGAATGGGAATATCGCCAAATTAGTCAGTTAGAGTCAAGTTGGCTTCATTTATGGCGACTTATTTTGGTCGCCAAATCTGGCGATAATTCACGTAACTGCGTCAAGTTTTGCGACAACTTGGCGCTAACGTATATGAATACATAGTTTTATGCTTTTGATTGAGAAACCGGTTACAACAATGAAAAATAATTTGGGTGAAATCCTTCATTTTATTGCTTTTTGTTGAATTACTAAAAAACTACTCAACCAATTTCGATGAAACGGAAGTGGTACCAATTCGAGAGTATCCTCTTTCAATTAAAACAAAAATCACATAAATCGAACAAAAAGTTCCGGAGAAATCGGTGAACATACATAAAAAAAAAAAAAAACATACATACGCGTCGAATTGATAACCTCCTCCTTTTTGAAGTCGGTAATAAAATGAATTATTATAGTTATTTATAGACAATATCAGGCTACTCAAGTTAAAGATGACCGATTTACTGTGGTGTACAAAGGGGGTAGGTACAGGGTACTACCCATGTACAGAGTAGATGAAAACTGTATTAGATATTTTACATTTAGTATATAAGTACTTTCCCTCGTATTTTTGGGGTTTGCAGATAGAACCCGAGGTACAAATGTAAGGAAGGACCCAAGGTCCAGAAAATGAACGCAATTTTCCAAACAGGCCGTGTAAGTAGAATTAAGACAATTTATGTTAATCCATTTTAGGTCAAGCATAGAAATTTTATAAAATGTGGTATTATTTTCACTGAAATATGCTTAAATTACATTCATTAAGACAAAAAAAAAGTTTCATGCATGAAAAATAATATTTTATTAGAGAAATAAAATGCATTTGGCATTTTCATGCATTCGGTCAATGGTGCGCTAACGCACCATTAAGGTTAAAATTAATAATTTTTTAAATTTTTTATTACATTTGTTTTTTTATTATTTTATTTACAGAACTTGCAACTTTAATCCACTATAAAAACATATGATTAATCTCAAGTGGAATAATTATACATTTTCAAAAAGTCGAATTTGTCAATTGTTTCAATTTTAAAAAACTAGCATATTTTGAAAATTTCTCAACAGAAAGTGTTTACTCCAATTGAATTACTGATATTTTATACATGTCTCCAGAACCCTTAAAAATAGTAGAAAAATAAAATTAGTGAAAAATATTTGTCAGAGTTAGTAAAAAAATATGTATTGAAATGGTGCGTTTACGCACCTTTGGCCAAAAATAGGTTAATGTGCCGGATCAGACTGCTAAAAAAAATTGAGCAGGCTGACAAGCCCAATATAACAAATTTGAAAGAATCAAACTATGTTGATAAAATAGGAGCAATTCACAATAGGTATGATTGGAGTGAGAATAAATATAAAAGCATAGTGGTGTTATGTTGATAATTTGAGTTTTCCTTAAATAATTAAATATAAAAAAAAAAAAAAAAAAAAAAAAAAGTAATGCTAATTTTTTAAGATGTTTTATATAGATAATAGTTGGTTTTTTTTTACTTTAGAATAACTTCCTTTTTGTCAGTCAATAGTTCAAATTACTCCATATTATACTTAATGGTTTACTGTAATGTCAAATAATATTTTGAGGAAGTTTTTTTTATGTTGGCTTGGCGCCCGCCAATGTAAAGACTTTTTCCTCAGTAATTATGAATATTTTATGTGTAAAATATAAGCTTATAATGTTTAAAAATGTAGAAAAAAAAAATATTTAAAGTTACAACTAAATCGCAATTTAATATTGAAAATATGTGTTCAAATGACAAAATAATATTATTTTAGAAGTTTTTAGAGTTATTCTATTTGTAAATAATTAAGCTTAATTTATTATTTCATTTTTAATCGCACGTGGTTCCGAATCGGCGATGTTTTGAGTATTCATCCGCGTACGATCGGACCACGTTTTACATGCAACTAAGACTCCTTTTAAAAATCGGAAAATACTGTGTAAAAATAGATATTATGTGTTATTTAAATGATGATTAATTCATTTCAAAAAGACCTAAAAATAAATAATAGCGCATATCTCTGTGTTTTTCGGCGCGGAACGGAACTTTGTACCGTTGCGCTGGACGAAAGAGGTAAAGAAGCAAGAGGATAAAAGGAGAGATCTTCGCTAAAAACGGGGCTTTTTTCTCTTCGGAAGATCGGAGTTCGGAGGTGGCAGGCTCGGCTGCAAGGTGGAAGGAGCGACCGTGAGTCGGCTGGAAGGTTTAGAAGAGCGAGAGAGATCGCGGAGTCCGGAGCTAGGAAAACCAATTGGCTGCAATGATGCTGAAATTGAGTATCAAGTTTGTGGAGAGTCTTCAGAGAGAAGACTAAATGACACCGACGAATTGCCTGGAGATGTTGTTTAAATTATGAAAATACTGTAAACATTAATAGAGGTACCTCTTATTTATTTTATCCGAAGAAATTATAAATCATTTTCAATCATGAACAAATTTGCAATTTATCTTTGTTAGTTTTAAACTAAAAGATTAGATAAATAATGATACTTGTTAATATTGTATGTGTAATTTTTTTAAAGATGAACTAGATTTTAATATTAATTGCTTATATCCTATTCCTTAAATAAACATTAATTTAAATCAGTAAAAATATCTCTGTATTAATTTTTCCTTCCCACAGCAGCATTTTTCCTTTTTAGGTGGGTTTTTTTTATGTAATGAATAATCTATACGATCAGTTTTTTTATTTTCTCTTGGTAGAATTTATCTACCACGTGTTTGTGTCTACCTAGAAATGTTTTAGGTACGATACAACACATTTTTGGTGCCTAGTGACCTTTGCCATTTTGGCGTCGCGGCACGGTTCGGGTCCGCGTTTTTTTTTTTCCTCGGCCAAAATTCGGCGCCGTCACCTGTTGTTTTCTTTTACCTTTTGCTGCTGTGGATAATGGAAAATATTTGTAAATGGAGTAATTTCTTAAGAAATTCATTTTTTTAACATGATTTAAGTGGCTGTAGAGAATATTAACTTTAACTTAGTTTTCATTTTTGATTTTCCACATGTTGCATGAAATTTTTATTTTCACAATTTTTATATATTTTTATAGTAATTTATAATTACAATTAGTATTATTTTGGGGGAAACTTGCAGTAATTGATAATAATGAGCACTGAGACAAATACGCCTGAGGAGGTGGCTGGACAGGCTGGGAAAGGGAATGAACAGAATACTACTTTAACTGATTTAAATAATAGTGTAGAAAATGAGAAATCCAAAAAAGAGAGTAAAGAAAATAACCCAGCAAATACTTCTTTTGGTAGTAGCAGTTCACCACCAACATTATCACCAGTCAGGAGTTCAGACAGCTATGGGAGGAACACACATGGACCAGTGTCTCTGGTACCAAACCTAACTTTTAACTTCAATCAGTTCATTTCAAATATCCCAAATTATTCAGGAGAAAATCCCGATATAACAGTAGCTGATTTTCTAGACAAAATAATAGAAGTTAGAGACTTTGCAGGTTGGCAGGAGGAACAATGCGTCTTTGCCATAAAGATGAAATGCATAGGAGAAGCCCAAAAATTTATTAAGTCCCAGCCTCACTTAAAAAATACACACAGCCTACAAACTCTAAAAGAAGCCTTATTTAGCCGATTCAGTAAAACTGTAGATGAGACATACCATTTACAAGAGTTTACAACAGCCCGCCAAAATATTAGGGAGTCAAATAGAGCTTTCCTGTCCAGAGTTTTGGGTTTATCTTACAAATGCTTTGCAGATCAAGAGGCCATCCGAGAAAAATTACTCGTACAAAAATGTCTGCAAGGTATGTTACCTGAGGTGCGAAAATTTGTCATGCCACATTCTCCTAGCACTTATAAACATATTTGGGACTTGGCAATTTGTCAGGAGAAATGTGCAGACTATGACCAAACACAAGCACCAATTAACATTGCTCAAACTACTAATAATTACTCAAATGAAATGCAAGAAATTAAAAGTCTCATTCAAAATGTAGTCAGCGAGAGTGATCGAAAAATCGCAGAACTTAGTAACCAAGTACAAACATTATTACGTGTCACCCAAGGTCAGTCACAAGGGTATGGGGCAGGTCCATCACAATACGGGGGTAGGCAGTACCGTCCCAGACGAAATATTGTTTGTTACCAATGCAACCAACCAGGCCACTTAAAAAGGAATTGTCCCTCATTACACACACAATCACAAAATTCTAATTCAGATTCTTTAAACCAGTAGTGGGGCAAAACGGGAACGTACCACTGTCTTTGGATTCTCCCCCTAATTTGGTACGCATAGATACGGTTAGTGCTGAAGTAGGACAATTACCTATAATTTCCCTTAAATTAAATAAACAAAAAATAGATTGTCTTATCGATTCAGGAGCAGCAATAAACTTAATTTCATCCGAAATTTTGAATAAACTCTTACCAAGTTGGGTTGATATAGCTGAGTCTTGCACAATGCAAGTCATTGGCGTCAACAATGACATCATGGGCTTAGATAAGAAAATTAAACTTTCCTTAACTGACCAAGACGTTAAATTTAATGTAACCTTCTTTATTAGTAATAGTCTAAAAACAAACTATAACGCAATTCTTGGATCGGAATTTTTAAAATCTCATAACATTATCATTGATTATAAAACTGAAACGTTAAAATATATAAACCATACGATTTTATGGAACAATATAAAAAATATAGAAGTTAACTCGATAAATTTACATAAATTTGAAGGTATAGGGAGTACGGTAAATAAAAATGTTATTGAACCTCGATCTGAACAATTCATCAAAATTAAAATTCATGGGTTACCACAAACTCAAAACCTAATTTTTGTTCAGCCATCAAATAAATCTCTAAATAATTCTTGGTTAGTAGCGAACGGAATTTATAATTATGAAGGCAACAAAGATTTATGGATTAAAGTAGCTAACGTAACAGAAAGGAAAATTCATATAAATAAAAATTGTCAGATAGCAAAAATTGAATTTGTTGAAGCAGTTAATGTCCAAAATACAACTGTAAATAATTTAGAAGTGGAAAATGAGATAACTGATTTTAATCCTTATGGGGAGAAGTTCGAATTAGATCATTTAACTGAATCACAAAAACAGGCAGTCATGGAAGTCATAAATAAAAATAAAGCTATTTTCGCACAGTCGGTTAAAGACTTAACAGGTTGTAACACAACCAGTCATCGGATTTACTTAACAGATGATATTCCAGTCCGTTCTAAACCCTATAGGACACCATATGCTTTAAGAACAGAGCTGAAACAACAAATTGATGACCTACTTGAAGCTGATATAATTACCCCTTCTGATTCTCCTTATGCATCCCCAGTAATATTGGTTAAAAAGAAAAATGGTTCTTACAGATTAGTTTGCGATTACCGAAAGCTTAATTTAAAAACTAAACCCTTGCCATTTCCCCTCCCCCATATTTCAGATTTATTAGATAAATTAAATGGTGCTCATTACTATACATCTTTAGATTTATGCTCAGGATATTGGCAAATGGAGTTGCATCCTGATGACAGATACAAAACTGCTTTTTGTACAGAATTTGGTTTGTTTGAGTGGACAAGATTGCCACAGGGCCTAATCAATGCTGCAGCTTCTTTTCAAAGGCTAGTTGCTACAATTTTATTAGGTTTAGATACTAATACTTACATTGATGACATAATTATTGGTTCTGCAACTTTTGAAGAACACATTCAAAAATTAGATCAGGTCTTTAAAAGACTCAATTCTCATAACCTGAAAATTAACCCTGAAAAATGTCAAATAGCAAAAAATTCAATAACTTACCTTGGATTCCAAATTAAAAATGGTGCAGTCTCTCCAGATGAAAGAAACGTAAAAGCTGTAGAAAACTTCCCCATACCAAAAAACAAAAAAGCTGTACGTAGTTTTATTGGAATATGTAATTTTTATAGAAAATTTATTGATCATTTTGCCGACATCGCAAAGCCCTTAACAGAATTAACTAAATTGAAAACCCCTTTCAAATGGAGTCAGGAAGCAGATTCAGCGTTTAACAAATTGAAACAGTGTTTGACTTCTTACCCTTGTTTAATGTTGCCTAATGTTGAGCAACCTTTCTTTTTACATACCGATGCGTCTGGTTTCGCATTAGGTGCTGTACTTAGCCAAAAAGATGAATCAGGTGATCTGCATCCAGTCGCTTATGCTAGCAGAACTTTAAAGGATGCCGAAACAAGATATAGTACGTTTGAGAGAGAACTTCTCGGTGTAGTTTGGGGAATTAGTAATTTTAGACATTATCTTTACGGGAGGGAATTTACTCTTTTTTGTGATCAGCAGGCAATTTCGCAGGTGTTGAGAATCCAAGACAGTAGTAGAGTTTCTCGTTGGGCTCTTGCACTGCAAAATTATAATATAAAATATTGTCATACCCCAGGTAAATGTAATGTACCAGCTGATGTACTATCGAGAAATGTCAATGTGATACAAGAAATAAATATCAACACAAATTTTTCAAAAGAATTTATTAAATCATCACAAAATCAAGATGCAAAATGTAAAAACATAATTGAACAATTAAATAATATAAATGAAATACAATTAAATGAATTAACCTTCTTTTTAAAAGATGATTTATTATATTGCATAAACAAAAAAGATGCACATAATGACAATCAAACTAAATTAGTTATTCCTAAAACTTTAATTTCACATATCTTAAATTTAGCTCATGACTCTGTAACCTCAGCACATCCAGGATTTAAAAGAACACTAATTAAAACTAAGAAAAATTACTTTTGGTGGGGACAATATAAACACACACTCAATCACGTTAAATCTTGTGTACAGTGTGCCATTCGTAAAGGATATAAATCCAAACAGAAAGCTCCATTGCAGAGAGTCGAAATTACTTCACGTCCTTTTGAAAAGATTGCAGTCGATGCAGTGGGTCCGTTAAGTACTACAGCAGTGGGAAACAGACACATTATTGTAATTACAGATTATTTTACAAGATGGGCTGAGGCATATCCTGTACCGAATTTACAATCTGAGGTTATAATATCAGTGTTAGAAAAATTTATTTCTACTCATGGGATTCCTGAACACCTCACTACAGACAAGGGCAAATCTTTCATATCAGAGGCAATCTTAAAAGTATATGAGAAACTTCACATTAAAAAACATACTACGACCAGTTATCACCCGAGTACAAACGGGGTTGTGGAACGGGCCAATGGCACGATAGTTAATATGTTAAAACACTTAGTGGACTCTTCAAATGAAGATTGGGACAAAGTTTTACATTTTGCTCTATTGGCTTACAGAACAGCTTATCACGCTGCTATAGGGGATACCCCAGCACATTTAGTGTACGGTAGGGATCTACTTTTACCTGTTGACCTCATAACCAAACCTATTCAAAGATCTTACGCAGATACTCGAGAGTTAAGTGAAGATTTACATTTAAGGTTAAGCAAAATTTTTCGCTTGGTCAAACAAAATTTAACTACAGCTGCAGAAAAGCAGGAAGAGTATAGGTTAAAGTTTGCCACAGACAAAAATTTACAAGTGGGGGACTTGGTGCTATTGTACACACCAGTAGTTAAGCCAGGGGCTAGTAAAAAACTTACACAGTTCAATAAAGGACCTTACCGTATCACTCAACAAACTAATACAGTAAATTTTAAAATTGTTCACATACAAAACCCCAAGGACGAGCAATTAGTACATGTTGATAGATTGACTAAAATCACTGAAAGAATTATTTTTCCTGCACTTTTTGAGGAAGAGATTAATAATGGGGAACGGGATACAGATCAAAACAATCAAATTGACATGGATATTAAGGATTCTCAGGTAGAAGAGATTGTTGATCAGTATCCAGTTTTTGATTTGATAGGTTATAGTGATAGTAGTAACAATCAAGCTCATGCACACAATAATAAAATTAACACTGATAATGTTGACATAAATACAGGCTTACCTGGTCAGTCACATTCAGGATCTAGGCAAAATTGTAGACAGCATACGAGACCTGCAGTCGTTAGTGATTACAATTTGCGCACCAGAGACACACATGGTTTTGTTGTGAAAAAATAAGATTTTGTGGTGAATACATTTTCACCATTGAATAGTGTTGTATATAATTTTTTTTTTCTATTGTATTGTATTGTATAATTTGTGTAATATAATTTATGTAACGTATTGTATAATTTGTGTAATATATTGTATAATCAGGATCAAATTTTAGTTTTAAATTTTTGAACAAACTTGCTATTTATTGTATGAATGTGATAAAGTATACGTATAAATCTTAACACACCAGTCAACTAATGGAAATCACCTTGAATTGTTTATTATGTATAATCTAAACATTATGGTTATGGATGCATGTCAAAATTTGATGAAGCAAGATTTCATTAATGTTTGGTAAAGTTGTCTGAATCCTGATTTGGTTGGTTTTGGTGACTGGGTGTTCGGAGTTTAGCCAATTACTTGAATTTCTATCTGGGTAGTTAGAGGGGTATTCACATGCAACATGTATTTTTTTTATTTTTTTTGGCGAGGACCTGATTCTTATTCTTTTGCTTACAAAAAAATTTTTTTCAGAAAAAATTTTTTTTTGAGGGGACGGAGATGTAATGTGTTATGTTGATAATTTGAGTTTTCCTTAAATAATTAAATATAAAAAAAAAAAAAAAAAAAAAAAAAAAAGTAATGCTAATTTTTTAAGATGTTTTATATAGATAATAGTTGGTTTTTTTTTACTTTAGAATAACTTCCTTTTTGTCAGTCAATAGTTCAAATTACTCCATATTATACTTAATGGTTTACTGTAATGTCAAATAATATTTTGAGGAAGTTTTTTTTATGTTGGCTTGGCGCCCGCCAATGTAAAGACTTTTTCCTCAGTAATTATGAATATTTTATGTGTAAAATATAAGCTTATAATGTTTAAAAATGTAGAAAAAAAAAATATTTAAAGTTACAACTAAATCGCAATTTAATATTGAAAATATGTGTTCAAATGACAAAATAATATTATTTTAGAAGTTTTTAGAGTTATTCTATTTGTAAATAATTAAGCTTAATTTATTATTTCATTTTTAATCGCACGTGGTTCCGAATCGGCGATGTTTTGAGTATTCATCCGCGTACGATCGGACCACGTTTTACATGCAACTAAGACTCCTTTTAAAAATCGGAAAATACTGTGTAAAAATAGATATTATGTGTTATTTAAATGATGATTAATTCATTTCAAAAAGACCTAAAAATAAATAATAGCGCATATCTCTGTGTTTTTCGGCGCGGAACGGAACTTTGTACCGTTGCGCTGGACGAAAGAGGTAAAGAAGCAAGAGGATAAAAGGAGAGATCTTCGCTAAAAACGGGGCTTTTTTCTCTTCGGAAGATCGGAGTTCGGAGGTGGCAGGCTCGGCTGCAAGGTGGAAGGAGCGACCGTGAGTCGGCTGGAAGGTTTAGAAGAGCGAGAGAGATCGCGGAGTCCGGAGCTAGGAAAACCAATTGGCTGCAATGATGCTGAAATTGAGTATCAAGTTTGTGGAGAGTCTTCAGAGAGAAGACTAAATGACACCGACGAATTGCCTGGAGATGTTGTTTAAATTATGAAAATACTGTAAACATTAATAGAGGTACCTCTTATTTATTTTATCCGAAGAAATTATAAATCATTTTCAATCATGAACAAATTTGCAATTTATCTTTGTTAGTTTTAAACTAAAAGATTAGATAAATAATGATACTTGTTAATATTGTATGTGTAATTTTTTTAAAGATGAACTAGATTTTAATATTAATTGCTTATATCCTATTCCTTAAATAAACATTAATTTAAATCAGTAAAAATATCTCTGTATTAATTTTTCCTTCCCACAGCAGCATTTTTCCTTTTTAGGTGGGTTTTTTTTATGTAATGAATAATCTATACGATCAGTTTTTTTATTTTCTCTTGGTAGAATTTATCTACCACGTGTTTGTGTCTACCTAGAAATGTTTTAGGTACGATACAACAGTGGAATGTTTTAGGGGACGGGCCTTTAAATTTCTGTTCATGCAGATTTCTTACCTGAGATAATGCGAAAATTATAAATTTGTGCTATTTTTGGAGGCAAAAAAACTAAGAACCAGGTATAGCATTGTAATAGAAACGTTTTTCCGTTTCTTCCCCACCTCATATTTATCCAGTCTAATCTGTATGACAAAAAGTCAAAATTCTAAAATACCCTTCCTTTATTTATTTATTTTTGTGCACAGGAGTCAAAATAAGATGAAATTGTAATTTTTTTTTCTGAATCAGCGGTACCCAAAATAACAATAAAATAGTGAAATTTCATAATCTTTCACCTTTTGAATTTCGGATTTTTCAGGCCTACAGAACCCGAAATAAAGCCAAAATTGTAAACTTAATTTAAGAAATGCAATGTTTTTTATTATTTCATTAGAGTCCACAACATCCTAATTATTTCCAAAATAATAAAATATTCATCTTTATTTTTCCTCCTTTCCATATAAGTTTTTCGAGTCTGGAGGAGCAAATTAACAACTAAATTGTAAAGATTTCACTTTTTCTTCTCAGTCCGCAGATCCAAAATAATAAAATTTCCATTTCGTGTTTTTAAAACTTCGCTAGTTGGATGTTTCGGGTGCAAAATTGTAAAAATATAATTCTCGGGTTTTTTTTTTTTTTTTGAAGCCCTAAAAAGATAATTGATGCCGAAATAGTGAGATTTTAGCTTTATTTTTCTTATACGTATTCCATCATTATTTTAACCAACAAGCAACACTAGTACCCCAGCCCGAGTACTAGTGTTGCCAGCCCGGAGTCAGAGTTGACCATTTTTCCATCGACTCCACAGCCCTGGTGCTTAGTCTTAAAAAAATTAGAAAGTTTGGATGATTTTTAATTCCACATTTTCGAAGAAAAATTTAAATGAATTAAAAAAAAAAACAGAAAATTTAAAAAACACACTATTTTTCAAGATATAGAGGAATTTGAATAATGAAACATAAAAATATAAACAGACAATCACAAAGATTAAATAACAAAACTTACAAATTCTTCTATGTTCAGAGAATCATCCAGTGATGCAGAAGTCAAAAGTTCAATCAAATTTTTTGCAATATCTGCAGGATTACTATAAAATGTTTAAAAAATATATATTAATAATATAAAAGCATATCCATATATAAGTTAAGCCATCATAACTGTATTTAAGACAAAGACGAAAATGAAAGAAAGAAGGGGTTACATAAATTAGTAGGTCTCATTTTTGTTTAAATTATTTTTTGAACATGCTTAAAATACATATTTTTAATAGAAAAAATTTTAAAACTCAAAAATAAGTTCAGAGTCATGGAATGGCACATTCACCTTGCGTTAAAATAACTAAAAAGAAAAATCTATTTACTAATAAATACAATTAAATTTAAAAAATCAAAAAAACTGACTGCACAAAAAGAGAACTAAATAATTATTTCTCATCAATGTGAATTATATTACTTACCTATTTTATTTTATTTACTTGTATTGATGACTTTTTACATGGTGTGTTCACCACGTTTCAAGACTGGTCCTAGAACACAAAAGTTATTAAACATTTTTGTACAGCAAACTAAAATTCTTCAAAATATGACCCTTGGGTATCAACATACCGCTGCCATCGTTTTTTCCATTGTTCATAGGCTCCCTGGAAGTCTTCGCGAGCAAGGCTGTTAAGTGACCTCGTCGAAGCTGGAATCGTGGATCGCTGGAATAGTGTCTAATCGTTTCCCTTTCAGGCCTTTCTTGATACGAAGGAATAAAAAGTCGCTGGAAGCGAGGTCGGGACTGTAGGGAGGCTTGTGGTAGTATTGCCACGTTAATTTTAGCCAAAACTTTGGCGGCTGCGAGCGACGTGTGAGAGGGCGCATTGTCGTGATGAACAATCCAATCTTCTCGTGTCTGGGTGGATTCTCCGGATCAGGTCGGTTTTATGCTGGAATGCACCACTATTTGAAGGATAGAGTCCGGCGCGCCCACCCAGACATAAGAGACGGTTGGATTGTTCATCATGACAGTGCGCCCTCTCACATGCCCCACGGCGCTGCCGAAGTTTTGGCTAAGTTTAACACGGCAATACTACCGCAAGCCCCCTACAGCACCGACCCTGCTCCCAGCGACTTTCTTTGTTCCCCCGGATCAAGAAAGACCTGAAATAAATAAATCGATTCAACATGATTCCAGCGATCCAAGCAGCTTCGACGAGGTCCTTTAACAGCCTTGAGCACGAAGACCTCGAGGGAGCCTATCAATAATGGGAAAAAGGATGGCAGCAGTGTGTTGATGCCCAAGGGTCATATTTTGAAGAATTTTAGTTCGTTGCACAAAAATGTTTAATAAATTTTGTATTCTCAGACCAGTCTTGAAACTTTATGAACACACCCTGTAGTTGTGTTTAATTGTTAGTTCCTACCTATAAACACTGTTTCGATGAGGTCTATAGATGTCTATGATGGTTAGAATTGCAGTAAAGCTAGAGATCCCACCTACAGAATTTCCAGGTTGTATAATATTTTAACGGAGCTTCTGACTGTAAAATAGTCAATGAAACATCGTCTTCATTTTGAAAGACCTATCCAATGATATGCCACTCAATAGGGTGCGTAAAAAAAAAAAAATTCGTCCCTACTGCCATTTGTATTTTACAGCTGCCATTTTGAATTTATAAAAACAAAACCTAGCCTATATCCATCGGGCCGTTAAGACGAATTGATAGAGACTTTATTCATTAAAATCCATCCAGCCATTGGGATGTTTCGAGGGTATAAAGAAATCTACATACACAGATACGCGTGAAACACATAACCCTTCTTTTCAGTCGGGTAAAAAGGTGCTTAAAGGTACTAAAAAGGTATTTAAGCACCTTTTTAGTAAATAGATTTTTCTTTTTAGTTATACATATTTTTATAAGAAATCTATGAAAACAACTAAAGCAGTATTGAATAATAAAAACAACCTACTAAAATTATCAAAACTTTTTCTTGTTACTTTTTAAAATCTAAAAACAGACATAATCAAAGATGAAACCACTTTTGAATTCATTACGCTTTATGTAACCTGAATTTATCATGTCTCACAAAATTGATCAGCTCCAGAATTATAAAGTAATTAAAACTAGTCGTTGGTGGCCACCGTAATACTTACCCATCATGGATATACATAATATAAAATATGAAAATAAAACATGTGATACATGCTAAGTATTGTATCATTTTACTTTATTCATAATTTAATTTACTTGGACTCCCTTAAATATAATTAATATAATCCTTAAGCTAATATTACTTTTTGTTGCATTAAAATATCTCAATTTATTGATTCTCTGTAAGCAAGTAAATACTATTGGTTTACAATGGAAGCCTATGAGAATTTGGCAAAATATTAGAGGTACCACCAATTTGGCATCACTTTTGGCGACAGAACAGGGTCCCTCCTATGGTAATCCCCCTTATGGAGAGGCATTAAATGCTAGACATTTACGATAAGCCACTATTGGCATTTAATCTTATAGTTTGGCGATAGTTTTTTTTTCGGTGGGATAATCGAGTAGTACAGAATTGCGTAAAAGAAACATCCTTATAACTCGAAAAATTATAATCATATTAACTAACAGTTTACTGCGTCGGATTAAGCGTCTCATTTCCAATTAAAATATATCTTTGAATTGAAATTTGAATGAAATACATGGTCATGAAAAATCGAAGAGTATGAAAAATATGATTACAAATATCTCGGCAACTAATTATCCGATCGACTTCATTCTTTATGCAAAATTTATGTTTTGTTTTTTTTTATTGTCTTTTACATTCACGATTAATCGACATTCACGATCAATATCACGGATAATCGAGGTTACTGATATTCAATAGGCTTCTTCCCATTATTACTTCCTAAGTACACACCAACTTTCAAGTCTCTATCTAAATTTGTTCGGGAGATAGAGTGTTTACAGACACACACACACACACACACACACACACACACACACACAGAGACGGATGGCAAAATACATTCCCTAAAAATATGTTTTTCGGAATATCCAGTGTCTGAAATGTGTAAATCCGTCAAAAAAAACTTTTTGATTTTTAAAACGATTACAAGACTTACCCTATACTACGTATGATGGGTAAGTAAAAACATTAAAAAATGCGACAATTTAAGATGAAAAATTTGGATTGTCATTTATAAAGATAAATGTTTTTTATATGAATGTGATTATGTCAGGCGTATCCTGAGTGCAATTCTCCATGTTTTATAGAAATTACAATGATTCTTCTTCAACAATCGTTGTCCAACTCAATAATTGGCGGCAAATCTGAACTATTTCAACAATGATATGGTAAGTTTGGCAGGAAAATTCTCTTGCTTTTAAAATTGCCACTAATTTTGTACCAGGGCTGCCATGACATCAAACTATAGTGATGTTTGAATCAATATGGTAGTAGTTTTAAACATAAAACAAGTATAAACACAATAATCTACCAAGAAATGTTAGCATACTTACAGAATGTTTATGAAAATATTTAAATTCTGCAAATCAACATTTTGTTAAATCAATTAATTTTATTTGTTTTCTAGAAATTTGAAGCATATTTTACCATATTCGAGATATAGATACATTATCTTATGCATGATTTAGTTTTTTAATTCAAGATTTAGTTGGATGCTTTTCTCGTATTTGAATAAGGCTTACTTATGAAATTGTCGGAATATTTTTAATTAACACCATCATTTTGAGAAGTGACCTTGGTTTTAATCATATAAAATGAATTTTCCCGAATTACAGACTTAACTAGACAGTTTTCTCGTGCTGGAATTAGTACAGGAGTCAAGTTTTGTGAAAATCATTAGAGCCATTTTCGATATATATATATATATATATATATATATATATAGCAGCATTTTCAGTGCTGAGTTTGCTTTAGCTTATCAAAGTGAACTTTTCTGAATTTAAGAACTTGCTAGTTCATTTTATGCTTGAATGTGTGTAGAAGGCATGTTTCATGTAAAGTGCATGAGCACTTTTCGATTAATAAAAAGTAGAATTTTTTGTGCTGAGTTTGTTTTAACCTGTCAAAACAAATTTTCTTGAATTTGAGGCCTGGCTAGATTGTTGTATAGTGCTTTATTTAGTATAAGATGCAAGTTTCGTAAAAATCTTTTCAGCCATTTACGATAAATCCATAATTGGGAAAATCACTTGCTCGTTTAATATATAGTACCTGGTAGACAGAGCCGTGCTCGGTAGTTTAAAAATCAATAAACACAGAAAGATAAATTTACTATACGCAAAACGTAAGTTATGGAAAATATATTTATATCTATATTGCATAGTCTTAGCAAGGCTGAAAGTGAAAAATCACTGAAAATGATGTCATAGTAGTACAAAAATGATAGTGTGTTTCAGTTTAAAATATAAAAATGCTTGTTTTCTTTTAAATATGTCATTTTTACTTTCTTCTATCTTTACAAGAAGAAAGTATTGGATTCATGAAAATTTTCGAATTCCGGTTTTCGACGGATTTACACGTTTTAGAGGTCAGAGAACCCAAAAAAACATGTTTTTACAAAATGTCTGTCTGTGACATAAATTTTGTGGGCGCTCTATCTCAAGAACTAATGCACGGAATTTAATAAAAATTCATATTCAATTAGTCCCTGATACAAATTGATGCTGATTAGTTTTTGGTGCAAATCACTCAACAGGTGGCGCTGCTATGCTGCATTTTTTTATGACTTCCGAAATGACTCTCTCTCAAGAACTAAAGCACGGATTTTCATGAAACTTCAGATTCAGTTAGTCCTTGATAAGACTTGATGCTGATTACGTGTTGGTGCAAATCGCTCAACAGGTGGCGCTGCTATGCTGCATTTTTTACAATTTCCGCAGTGGCTCTATCTCAAGAACTAATGCACGGATTTTCATCAAACTTCAGATTCAGTTAATCTTTGACATGAATTGATGTTTTGTACAGTTTGGTGTAAATCGCTCAACAGGTGGCGCTGCTATACTGCATTTTTTACAATTTCCGCAATAGCTCTATCTCAACAACTAATGCTTGGATTTTCAACAAACTTCAGATTCATGTATACTTTGATATGAATTAGTTCTGTTTGTGTTTTGGTGCAAATCGCTCAACAGGTGGCGCTGCTATGCCGCACTTCTCAGAATTTCCATTATAGCGGTATCGGAAGAACTAATGCAACAATTTTCACTAAACATCAGAATCAGTTAATCCTTGATATGAATTGACATTTTGTACATTTTGGTGTAAATCACTCAACAGGTGGCGCTGCTATACAGCATTTTTCACGATTTCTGCAATCGCTGTATCTCAAGAACTAATGGACATATTTTCATCAAACTTCAGATTCAGTTACTCTTTGATATGAAATGATGCTGACTATGTGTTGGTGAATATCGCCCAATAGGTGGCGCTGGTATGCTGCATTTTGCACTATTTCCTCAATAGCTCTATCTCAAGAACTAATGCACGAATTATCATCAAACTTCGGATTCAAGTACACCTTGATAAATGTTCATATTGATTATGTGGTTGTGTAAATCGCTCAACAGGTGACTCTGTTATGCTGCATTTGTCATGATTTGCGCAATAGCTCTATCTTAGGAACTAATGCATGGATTTTCCCCAAACTTCATATTCAGTTAGACATTGACATATATTGATGATAATTAGGTTCTGGTGTAAATCACCCAATAGGTGGCACTGCTATGCTGCATTTTGATGGATTTACACGATTTCATGGACAGTAATATCTCAAGAACTAATGCACGGAATTTCATCTTTTTAGAATCCTCATGATGAGCATAGATGCACTGTGATAATGAATTTTGAAGTATTGGCAAGTATGAGATAGAAGAAAGTTTTGTGATGGCCACAACATACTAGTTTCAGGTTGGGGGAGATGTGGAGTTTAGATTTTGAATTCTAAAGCGTCCATTCAAGCACATGAAAAACATTTTAAAGTAAAAAAAAAAAAAAAAAAAAAAAAAAAAAAAAAAAACCTTAAAAAGCATTTCCATTTCTTTGTGTTCAGGAGGTAATTTTATTCAGCTATAAGAAATTTAAAGTAGTAAAATACATAGGACAAAAGTTTATTGTAATTTAAATTTAGCAGAAAATTTTTAAACTATGAATATAGAAGGCAATGTCATAATCATTATTGGCGAGTCTTAAAATATTTCACACATATTGAGCAATAAAATAAGCTCGGGACTCACTAAATAAATGAAATTATACAGGGTTCATACTCTATTTGAATAACAAAATTCCCTGACTTTTTCAGGCTATATTTCCTACAATTCCCTGACCAAAACTCACAACATTTTTAGATATATGAATTACAATTCAAGATCTTAATGATTAAACTTTCATCTAGAAATTAAAATAACGTATAAAACTGAAAGGAAACTAAAAATCTATATCATTTGACATTTACAATATATATACACATATATAACAAAAAAAAAAAAAAAAAAAAAAACAAGCAAAACTAAAATACAGCTCAGATGGATTCAAAGTAACTTTTTATATACATAAATGAATTTACACATATTAAACATTTTTTTAGACTTCTACTATCATGTCATTTATTTGTGTTGTTTCAGGAGCAGTTTTTTGTGTAAAAGTTTCAATTTTTTCTCTTTTAACATTTTTTTTTAACTTCAGCTACAGCTTTTTTTTTTTTGTCTTGCTTCATAATTTTCATTCTTTTTCTTATATAATTATTCATGATATCTCATCCTAGCTACCTTAACATGGCTCAACATTTCCTTCACTTAAGTACCGACTATTTGGCAACAAATTTGTATAGCGTTATCTTTATGTTAAAAATGTGAACATAGCAAAAATTCTCCTTTTAAGGGAAAAATCGGAACTTTTCTGCAGACCATGAACTCGGGAGAATGTTGACACATGATAGTGCATTAAAAAAAAATCCCTGACTTTTCCAGGTTTTAGAAAAAAATATTAATTTTCCCTGACTTTTTGAGCACTTGTCATTTTCCATGACAATTTCCTGTTTTCCAGGTTTTCCAGTCACGTAGGAACCCATTTATAATAAATAAACGAAACAAATACCTTATTTTTTTCAAAGCAGCAGCTACAATATGGTTTCTACTTATTATGCTTACATAACAGAATCCTTATAGCGCTTTTCCATCATCCGACATGATATGAATAGATCGTACATGATTGTCATTATATGTCATCGATTTCATGCAAAATATACTTATGTACACTATGAACACAAATCAAAACTGTTAGGTAGAAAAGCAAGCAGTGCATATAAATGCATTTTACATGCACCAATGTCAGACAGTGCCAATGGTGTATAATATATCAGTGTTATGTTGATTAATGGAAACGTACTTTTAAGGAAGCAGTAGATATACACCAGACAAACGGCCTACATGCAACAATATATATACTAAAATTATTATCACATAACATAAACTAAATGTACTTATATAAACAACCTAGATTTAAAAGAAGGGTTTTTAGTTATTTCAATGTAGTATAAAAGAAGGTAATTTTAGTATGTCCATTCATGCATATTATAGCGTGGTTTGCCTGATAGAATTTTAGATCACTATTTCATTTACCAACATGACACTGAAAAAACATGCATGATTGCTGTTATCTGACTTTGGAGTTATGCAAAATGCATTCATATATATATATATATATGTGCTTTTCCTTCTACCAAATCAATGATGATTTTGGCAAGCATAAAATTCAGATTTTCATGTTCCTATTTAAAACAATGCTACTAAACAATACTACTTGAATTTTTGCTAAGAATTAGTTTCTAAAAATTTCTAACATTTTAAAGTGGTCCTTTATTATAGTGTGTCTCATAAGTATATGGACAAGTGATTTTTTGAAATAACAGCTCAAAATATGAAGCCATAATCACGAAAAAAATAATAAGCATATGGTATCATAATTTATGTTTGTTACAACAACGAAATACAGTATAGATTTTACAGAATTTTTGTAAAAAAATAAAATTTAAAATAAGCTGTAACAAAAATATATGGACAATGAAGAGAATTGCTTTTATTTCCAGCGTATCAAAAGAAATTGTATTTTCTGCGTTCTGTACATGTGAAGTACCCACTGCGAAATATAACATCACTGCTCATTCTTAAATTATAGAATAGTGGAAAAATGCTTCGCAACGTTCAATTATCTGCTGCCGATATAGCTAAAATTTGGCGTTTAAAGACTCAAATGTTAAAATTTCTGATATTGCTAAACACATAAAGAGTAACAGATACGGAATTTATGAAATTTTATCAAAAAGTGACAATGCGATTGCAAAAGAGCGTTCAGGTCGACCAAAAAAAAAATAGCGCCAGCTCTGGCTATGACAAGCCAGAGAGATTTTTCGAGCAGTTTCAATCCAAAAGAAGTTTGTTCGTGAAATTTCGAAGACTTAAACGTTTCCTATTAGGAGATCTATTGTTCACCGTTGCATACAGGTATGAAAAATCCATAAATATTGCAGAACATGCGCGGAATCTATGCTGAAAGTGCACCATAGAAATGCATGCGTTCTTTAAACTAAAAAACACACGCCTTGGGAAGATGAATTGTTAAGTGTTTCTTCAGTGACGAAAACAAAACCAATTAGGATGGCCCTAGTAGCTGGGTATACCATCGGCATGATCTGCGACTTGAATCTCGGGTGTTCTTTAGTCGACAACAAGGAGGGGATTATCTCATCGTGTGGGGCGCGATTTGTTTCAATGGAACAAAGGATATTGCTTTTGTTAATGGTCGACAGTGCTCTGAGGATTAATAAAATGTCCTTAAAAGCAATCTACTTCCATTTGGAAACATTTTAGGAAGGAAAAACTGAAAATCCCAAGAGAACAATGCGTCGACTCACACCTGCCACTCAACAACAGATTGGTTTACGCAGAATCAAGTGACTGTTATAGACTGGTCAGCCAACAGCCCAGACCTAAATCTATATGAAAACTTTTAGGGAGTACTTGCAGGAGATTTGTATGTTCATGGTCGTTTTCTACTATTCAGGAATTAAAGCAACAAGTAGAGCAGAATTGGGTTTCTTTACAGCCACACATTCTCCAAACATTATTTTGGACCATACTTGATAAGGTTTTCATGATAATTCAAAGGAATGGATCGAAAATTTGAATTTAAATGCAAAATTCTCAAAAAGTGCATATATTTTTGGGACAGCCTATTTTGATTTTTATTTTTTTACAAAAATTCTGTAAAACCTATACTGAATTTCTTTGTTGTCACAAACTTGTATTATGATTACATTTGCTTATTATTTTTTTCGTGATTATGGCTTGATTTTTTTAACTATTATTTTAAAAAATCGCATGTCCATATACTTTTGGGACGCATTATATTATTATTTTTTATAAGGTACCAACAAGTTATTTGCTATCAAGTTTTGACACATTCCATGAACAAATTAGTTGAGTCTATGAAAAGACAAACAGAATACTTGAAAGCACTATGAAAAATTTCCTTGCCAATGTTATCTTGTCAAGGCTGCTGCAAAAAAGAAATACACTTACATGTCATCACTATGCGAGGAATACTAGAAATTCTCACAATGCTTCTATTTTTGAGTTTTAGTATTTGTATTGATGCTTTCATTTCTAGCGCACGTCCCTGATTTCTACAAGTGGGAGCGCTTTTTTTCATGCCATCTGAAGTAGCATATGTTGCTGCAAACAGCAATCTACTTTCCTGCCTAGCATTCAGCATTCCCCTTCTTTTTGCTCATGAAGAGTGACTTGTATGTCAGCATGTGATGTGTGCTCCCAGAGACATGGATTGATTACATTTAGGAGTCACACTGAGATGGATACTTTCACTTTTATTATTTTTTTTAATTTCAATCATACTGATTGGTAAAGATATCATATGAAATGAATTTTTCCAACTGAGTTTTAAAAAATGCCCAGATCAGGATTCAAATAAAAGAGCTTTAATTTAAACTGTCAACACTCTACCTTTTGAGAAGTCAGCTGTATTGCTTTGTCCACTAAGTATAGTTATTGTTATTTAGAAGGAAGAATGCTTATGTTATCTACAAAAGAGTTAAAGGAGGTAACTGTTCTAAATTAGTATGTACGCGTTTGCAATCTGTGTAACAATTCCAAGTCGAAGTATAAAAGCTTATTTACATTTTTAACTATGCATAAAATACTATTTGTTGTTGTTATAATTATTACTAAACCAAATTTTGAAGGGGAAAAAATGTTGCTCTGTTTTGATGTTAGAAGAAGATTAGCAAATGTACTATGAAACAGGCAGAATGTTCTACTAAACTGTACATGGATATTTAAGCATATAATCGATTTTCTTTTTAAATAAATATAAATTTACTTATTTGTATCATTAGATTAATTATTAACTATTTAAACCAGGATTAAATATATCAATGATATTAAAATTATCAACTTATATTTCCACTTCCAATAATTTTATTTATTTTAAATTTATCATAATTGTGAAACAGTACTGAATAAAATCAGGCTGAGTATTTAAATATACTTTAGTTGTATCTGTACTGAAAACAATCTAGCTTTGTTTATTGACTCATGTCTGATTGGTTTTTTTTCTTTTTTATTTGAATCTGAAGATGGGTTTTAAACATTTCCAGGTATTAAAATTTCCCCTAGGAATTATCGAAGTAATTTTGAAGATTTTTAAGATAATTGCTAAAGTGGAAGCAACATTTGCTGCTATTTTATTAAAAAAATAAATACTTTAGAGTGTTCAAGAAATAGTATAACTTTTTAATTATTCTATTTTCTTTCAATTTATATATTTAGAAAGTCTACAATGTTCTCACTATACTCTCATATTTTCAGCACACAGTACAGTAATTGGTATTTTATACACAAGGTCTTCCATTAGCCAAGTATCTTTAATAAGTACAGCAAACAAAATTGTCATCAATTTAACATAGTTGTGTAAACAAACATTGATCAGTTAAATTTGGGCAGCTTCATAAGCTTAGACAAATTAAACAAACCATAGCATTCGGAAAAAAATTTCCAAAAAAATTTAAGAAATCTGAATTCAATAGAACTGTCAAAATGACTTTACTGAAAAAGAAAGAAGAAAAAAATAAAAAGAGAGGATGAGAGAATTCAAGAAAGAAAATGCTATAGGTTGAACCCATATCAACTCAGGCAAGGGGGTTACCTTCATAGTCTCAGAAGTTTTTGAGTTGAACATATGTTAAAATTTAAGAAAAAGTAAGATACCTGTATAATTTTGTTTTGTCCAAAAAAATTCCTGGCCCGAGATACAGGCCGCCAAAAATGACATCTCCAGCACCATTTCCCATTCACGATTTTTGATAAAATTTTTTAAAGTGCTCTATCTCTAGCACGGTGCAAGATATTTTGTTGCTTTTTTTTAAAAAAAAAGATATATTCTTCTGTTTAAAATGAAACACCCAATTTTGAAATATGTATTCAACTTTTCTTGTGGCAGCCTTTTGAAAAAAAAAAAAAAAAAAAAATTATCAAAAAAAATTTTTTTTTCAAAAATGCCAATCTCAAAAATTTTGATTTTTTTGCTGTTGATCAATACCATTGGAACTACCTTCATTGTAAAGGAGAACTTCCACTTTTGAGTTTAATAAGTTTTAGAAACATTTAAAAAATTCAGAGAATTTTGCAGGAACTGTATATATACAGTTCCAGTAAAAGTCACTGAATTTTTGCTTATTTCTATCTTATTTGTAAGGGTGAGCCTACTATATATCCTAAACAAGTTAGAAATTGCAATATCATATGTGGCAAATGAGGTGCGTTCGTACTGTAACTAGTTTTATAAATATTCAGATCTTGGTGCAAGTGTTACTCTTAAGCAAAAAGGCATGAATACAAAATTTATTATGATTCTATATATTAAATTCAGTAATATGGAAGTAATATGAATTCATCTTAAAAAGGACTTAATTACCATGGCAATCTAGAATCGTTACCTATCATGGTATATCATTGAATAAATTGTGTATTATAGGATTTTATATAGGATAAAGAAAACTGTTATTAATATCTTTTTAAGTTTTAATACAACTTTCATAACATTTAAAATAATACATGCTTTATTTTCACTACCGAACATTGCATAGTAAAACAATCTCAATAACAAATATCAATTACACAGCAATACAACCATATTAATGCAAGTTAGAGTTCAGATAGACGGACAGACAAACTGAATTCATAAAGACTTTCAACTATGTTGGAAAGTGTTAAAAACACCTAAATAGGTTGGAATTTGGCTTTTAGAAATTTATATCAATAGACGGAAGCATATTTTTACTTTCTTATAACTCTTCTTATCTATTATAATACTTTCTTACAACTCTGTATTTTACCTACTATCTTTATGCATGCCACTATTTAGCTAATATTTAATTAAGACTAAAACACACTTAAAACTAGTGAAATCACACTTCCAGAGTTTATTATCCATATTCGGCCATATATCTAATTCTTTGCATGGACCTGTATATCATTTTATCTATATTCTACAAACATATCTTAGTATACTAAATGGAGTTCAGCGTAAAAATGCATAACTCATTTAAAAATCACCTTTAAATTACTTTCGCTTATACTCAGTAACCCTTATGATTTCTTTTGTGTAGCCTGTATATGATCTACAGCATTTATACACACAACGTAATATGGAAAAATTTAGTTAAACTTAAAAACTCATATCACTACTAAAAAAGCACTTCCAGCAATCATCGCTAATATACAGTATTTCGTATACAGTAAAGTATCCGAAATCTTTAGTGTGTCTCTGTAAATACTATGCACTTTCTATTACAAAGGAAGTAACTTGTTGTAAACCTCAGCAACATATATCAATTTCATTATATGTGAAAGAGTTTAGTGTAATTAAAATATGCCGCAAACAATATTCCCCTTATACCATAATTCCAACAGAAATTCTTTTGTGTGGATCTGTAAATGAATAATTAATATTCTTTGCACCACATATTTTACAGAATGTATATTTTAGTATACTTCATTTAAGCACATAGTTAAGATATTTTGTTTTTTGCTTCCATTCACCAAACTTTTTAGACACACCTTGTATAACTTGTCAAAATCAAAAGTGGAAGTTCTCCTTTACAGGGAAGGTAGTACTCAATGGTATTGATCAACAGCAAAAAAAAAAATCAAAATTTTTGGGATTGGCATTTTTGGAAGAAAAAAAAAAAAATTGATAAAAAGAAGAAAAAATCAAAAGGCTGCCACAAGAAAAGTTAAATACATATTTCAAAATTAAGTATATCATTTTAAACGGAAAAATATTATCTTAAAAAAAAAAAAGCAACAAAATATCTTGCACCGTTCTAGAGATAGAGCACTTTAAAATTTTTATTGAAAATCGGGAATGGGAAATGGTGCCCGGGATGCCATCTTCGGCGGCCTGTATCTCGGGCCAGGAATTTTTTTGGACAAAAAAAAATATATACAGTTATCTTATTTTTTCCTGAATTTTAACATATGTTCAATTCAAAAACTTCTGAGACTATGAAGGTAAGATTTTTTCTTTGGCTGCCTGAATTGACATGGACTATACTTATAGTACTAATAAATAATATTATTTTACCATTCATCATCTCCATTTTTCAGATATAAAGCTTTAAAAGCATTCAGGGCAGCTTCTCTAATAGCAGCTTCTTTAGACCAGACAAGTTTTAAAATTTCTTTGACACCAGATTCTGATCCCTTGATTGAATTGTTGGCTATGGCCATTATAAATTCAATGGCTTCTAAGATGTCAGTCTGGGTTGCAGAATATAATAAAGCATGAATGGGTTCAATAATACTATGTATGACTTCAGAAAAATTCAGAGTATTCTAAAAGAGTAAACATAAAAATAAAAATCAAGATTTGATGATTAGTTAAGAAAACACAAATAAATAAATAAAAGTAAATGTATATTTTTAACAGACTAGGGGGCACCGCCCCCCTGCTCGCTACGCTCACCAACACCCCGCGCAATCGCTTAGCTATTCCATTTGGTATAGCGAAGCAATTCCTATTTTCTAGCCAACCCCAGATTATTGTTTGTGCTTAAAAATAATGTAAATAGTTCAATTAAGCTCTATTCATAAGCTAATATTAGTTTTTGTTACATTGAAAAATCTCAATTTGTTGATTTCCTGCATACAAGTAAACCCTATTGTATTTCAATAGGAGTCTATGGAAATTTGGCGAAATACTGGAAATAGCGCTAAGTTGGCGTCACTTTTGGTGACAGAGAGACGGGTCTCCCCTTGGTAACCTCCCAGCATCATAAAGCTTTGACCAATCAGTTGCTTTTTACGGTATCTACGCAGATTTTCATTGTTCCATTTCCAAAGCATTACTTTTTGCAAGGCATACTTAGATACTACTACTTAGATTTTGGTACTTTTCCGTTATATGGACAGCATTGTCGCCAAGCGCAATAGTTGGCGCAAAATGAAAATCACGTGAATTGAAACATTTGAAAAATAAAAGAAAAACATTGTCGATATTAAAGTGAGCATTTTAAAAATATAACATATGAAAATTACAGAATTTTACAAACTATTTTATTAAATCATAAATATATAATTAAAATAAGTGAACAAATAACTGTTATACAATAAAGTAATAAAATAAAAAAAATCATATTAAACTGCTGCCATAAAATTACAAATCTCTTTGGCACAGATGTCATATTCGCCCCATATTGGCGTGATTTTTTTTCGGTTGCCAATTTGGCGAAAACATCAACAGCATAAACAACATAGGTACAGATGTCATATATGCCTAATATTGACACGATTTTTGTCTGACGCCAATGTCATATACGCAACGGGTATTTAACTGGCGCCAAAGTGTCGTTATTTTGCTTGATATGGTAACCCGGATGTTGCTGTTTATGCTGTTGATATTTTCGCCAAATTGGCATCGGAAAAAAATCTCGCCAATATATGACATCTGTGCGACAACATAATCCGGGTTACCACATCAAGCAAAATAACGACACTTTGGCGCCAGTTAAGTAACCATTGCGTATATGACATTGGCGTCAGGAAAAAATCACGCGAATATGACATCTGTGCCATATCTTTTAGCATTGCAGTAAACATTTCATTTTTTGAATGAAGACGTCGCCACATAAACTCTATGAGATACGACTCTAAATGATGACGAACTGTTCCCCGATGTCTTTTGTTGCGCCATTTTGCGATGCCCCATAATCTCTCAACATTTTGAGTATGACATCCAGTATTAGGGTCGACAAAATTGTATTTGTGATTTACTGTGAAATGATGATAACCAGCACTTCACAGTTCATCTGTTTTATATCCTTTCCAGTAATCTGTATAAATAATACTTCCATCAGCTACATTGTTTTCTATTGCCGCCATTAAAGTTTCAGCTGTGCGATTGGAAATAGGAGTAAGGAAACATCCCCGTGTTTCATGGCATAAACCATCTAACACCCATTGAGGATAGTAGGAGAGCTGTTGAACATTTTTGAGTAGGTATTTGAGGCACCCTGAAAATTTGTGCAACACTTCTTTTGTAATGCCTGAATACAAAATCGGATGTCTGGCTGAAGGATTGTGGCCCAAAAACTGTGCCAGACACGTGTCAAGTGCCAAATGGCACTTGACACGTGTCTGGCACAGTTTTTGTGCCGACTAAAGTGTCTGTCATTTTCAAAATATTTTTTTCTAAGCATAAATATTATTCTGTCTCAATCGCAGCATGCCTCAAATACCTTTTTTGGGTAGTCAAAAAATGGCACTTGACACATGTCTGGCACAGTTTTTGGGCCGACTAAAGTGTCTGTCGTTTTCAAAATATTTTTTTCTAAGTATAAATGTTATTCTGTCTCAATCTCAGCGTGCCTCAAATACCTTTTTTGGGGGGTAGTCAAAAGATGGCACTTGTTTGGTCTGGCACAGTTTTTGGGCCACGATCCTTCAGCCAGAAGTTCGATTTTGTATTCAGCCATTACAAAAGAAGTGTTGCACAAATTTTCAGGGTGCCTCAAATACCTTCCCTAAAATGTTTAACAGCTCTTGGACTAGGAGGAAGAACACGCCCTACGTTGCTTTTTCTTCTGGTAAAAAGACTTTCATCTACTTCTATAATTTAATTAGGTCCACCGATTTTTCTATTTGGTCGTGAACATAAAGCATTTGCACAAACTTCACTAAAATAACTATTCCAGTCCACTGTTGTGTTGTGGTTCATATCAAGTTGCAGCTCACAAAGCTCAATCGGTGTCAACTCTTGGCACCATAAATATATAAACCTCAAAGCATTAAGAAAAGACAACCGCGATCCTTCAAACCATGTTTTTTGTCGTATTCCTACGCTTTCTTCGCATGATCGTAAGATAAATCTCCATTTCGGATTTCCAGAACTCATCCATAATTTCATTGCATGGTTATTTGAACACAACCTTTTATTATGCAGAATTCCAAATTTCTGAAACAGTTTTATCGCAACTTTCTCATGATCTGGTAATTGACAAATGGTAAAATCCATCTTAGCGTCAGCAGTAAAAGTAAATTTTATAAAAAAAAAAGCATTTTTATTTCGAATAATAGCAAATTAAAAAGCTTTCCAAGGTTAAGGTTAAATAATAATCATTCACTTAATTCACGTTTCATAAATAACAAATCACAATGTTTCGCATGGTTTACAAGAAAAATCCTTTTCACAATGAGGGCTGAAATAATTGCCGCATTAGCATACACTTTGGCATGCTATCCGTATAACGGGAAAGTACCCTTAATTTTGACGAAATACTGGAAATAGTGCCAAGTTGGCGTCACTTTTGGTGACAGAGAGACGGGTCCCCCATTGGTAACCTCCCTTATAGCGTCATAAAGCTCTGACCAATCAGATGCATTTCACGGTATCTACGCAGATTTTTTATTGGTCCATTTCCAAATTAAAACTTTTTTTTATATATAGAAGGATTACCAGATTGATGTAATTCTGTACCCCTGTTCTCATATATGATTTTAGAGGCAATAGCTAAAGATTTATATATGTTGTCTAGAGTCATAATAATCACACTATGAAACTGAAATGAGAATGCTTCCTAAGTTATGATTAAACATACAAATTGTCTTGTGCCCCCCCCCCCCCCCCCACACACACACACACACATACTTTTTTATGCTTATATTTGTTTACTTTCAGTTCAACAAGGATTTATGAATATAAGGAAAATGGAACTCCAGAAAAAGCTCAAAGTGAGATCTGCTCTTGTTAATCTCATATCCATGATAAATTATGATTCTAGGATAATGCTAAGTGTAATCACCATAGATATAAGATTTTTGCATTGCATAAAAAGTAAAATTTTTCATTTCTTGTATGAAAATTAGATTGAATTTTGTACTTTATAGTCGTACTTAAGAAGTTTGTTTATTCCTGATATTATTATGCATGTTCAATATTATGCCAAGAATAAATATTTTATGCTCATAAATTTATAGATGTGCATTACTTATAAATAGTACATTTTTATAAACTTTTACTAAAATTTATTTTGTATGTCTATGATCTACTCTATCCTTTTTGCCACTGGTCTTTAAGTTGTCTAGAGTTTTTAGATTTAAGGACTAAATTTTATGCTTGTTGAATCATAATTATACCAGTGGACATGTGTAATGGTTTTGTACTGCAATCTAATTTTCTTCTGCAATATTTTTTTGACATAAGTTAAAAGTTTTAAGGAAAAATTATAGATGGAAACAACCAAGTAACCATGAATATTATTTCACTGATTCCATCAAAGTTACAGTCAAAACTGATTAAAGATAGCAAAAGGCGCACACAAGAAAAAAATCCTATTTTAATTAAGATCACATCATTGGCTTATGGGGAAAACACAGGACAAAAAGAAATAAATTGAAGTACATTTAAATTACAATCTAATCTAATGTAACAAAGTATGGCTTTTAAGCTACATGTGAAATACCATTGCTTTGATCAATCACATATATTTTTCATAACATTTAAATTTCATATTTTAATTAACCCATGCAGAAACAATACTGTATCTCTCTTGTATTTTTTAAAACTATACATAAATAAATATATGCGAGATAAAAAATATCCTCAGCAATGCAACATAACAAACACAAGGGTTTAATTAATAGATACACGATATCATATGAAAAGAAAAATCATAACACAAGGAGCATGGAGAAATCGAAAGATGATTATAGAGCGATCTTCTCATGAATGTTGAATTTTAAAAAGAAAGTGAGAGAATTGATCTGTTCTATAGTTTTATCTGAACATGAAGGTAATTCTAGGTAACTCCAGAAGCTTGCAAATGTATTATTTTATTGATGTGGTTGAATTGCCATGATTTACTAAGCATATTATTTGTTCAAGTTAATAATAAATGTTGTATTAAATTGAAGAGCCGATAGATTCATTCATTTGTAGTTATAGGTAAAGTGAATCTTCAAGTAGTTAGAACACAAAATCCTACATACATATATGTAATAAGTATTGAGTATGACATAACGTTGTATTATTTTGTGGCAACATTAATTTGAGAAAAAGCTTTCATTTTATTTAAGTAAACAATGCTAATACATTTTTTTTCATTATATACTTAATTAACTGCAACTTGCAATGAATTATGGATGCACCAAATAGTGATTATGGCTGAACACAGAATATTCAGCACACATGAAAACCGAATGCAAAATATTTGTCCAGCCGAATACTTTTATATTTCAGAGTTTAAAGGCATCAAAATGCTAAATTTTAAAACAATTTTACATAATATTCAGCACACATATTTCCAGCTTGAAAAACCAGACCTTTTTACAAGTAAACTTTAGACTATTCTAAAACTGAATTTTGGTTAACAACTTCAACAATAAAAAACTAAATCTGTGGTTATACAATCTATGTAGAATCCAGTCAGCCTAACACAGGAACACTCGGTGTTTAGTTCCCAAGCTACCTTGGTACTCATTTTATCGATCTCGAAGGAATGAAAGATTGAGTGAACCTTGCCCAGCCGTGTAGTATGGCATTCAGACATGCTGACCACAGCACCACTGAGCTTAGATAAAGATATTTTAGTAAGAATGGATTCATATCAATTTCGCTTGTATGAAATATGATGGTATCATTGGAAGTGACTGAATTTTGGCAAGTGACACAGACAGTAAAACTACTGTCAGCTGTTTCTGAATACAGGAATGTCTAGCTCAATGTTCTTTAGATATGAATGATGGCAATTTCTGGCACTTTTCATCATGTCATCATATTTTACAGAAATCAAAGTTGATGGTGTTGAAAACATAGTTACAATATCTTCATTATTGTTAAAGTAACAAACGAAAATCTAAGTTTGACCTGGAGTGAGATACACTTTATTTTTGACTGAATAGATAGATTGTGATCTTGGTTTCCTGGACAAAAATTGTGTGTCTTGATGTCTGAAAGTTTCTGTTTTGTTTAGAAACACACTGTTGGTGAAAAAGCAAGAAACAGCTTATTTACCAGACAATATTCAGGAGCTTACATTTCCATACCATTAATGGTTAATTTTCATAAGTGACGCTTTTCAAATAGCAAATGAATAATTAATATAAAAGAATTCTCTTTTATTTAAATACAATTCTATTTTTAATTATTCAGTTAAAAGCAGAAGTTGTGTAAATTTTTAAAATTATTTTTGAAAAGGTTTTTTAAGTATTCAGTTTGGCCGAACATTTGGCAAATGAAATAGTTTGATAATTAGATGTAAATTTCCAACTGGGCAAAAAATGTCCGGACCAGGATTCGAATCCGGGACCTCCTGGCTGAAGCCGCCAGTGCTCTGCCATCTGAGCTATCCCGGACGATTCTGGTCGAACTTTTTCACCCAGCTAACCTTTATGATTACAGCATCTGGTCTGAAACCTGGTTCAGCTCAACAGAATAAATCTCAGGTAATGGAACTCCAGAAATCGCTGGATACGAAATTACACTAGATTAATTTTATCACAATTATTCTAATTGGTAAATAAATCATATTAGATGTAAATTTCCAACTGGGCGAAAAATGTCCGGACCAGGATTCGAACCCGGGACCTTCTGGCTGAAGCCGCCAGTGCTCTACCGTACTGGAGTTCCATTACCTGAGATTTATTATGTTGAGCTGAACCAGGTTTCAGACCAGATGCTGTAATCATAAAGGTTAGCTGGGTGAAAAAGTTTGACCAAAATCGTCCGGGATAGCTCAGATGGCAGAGCACTGGCGGCTTCATCCAGGAGGTCCCGAGTTCGAATCCTGGTCCGGACATTTTTCGCCCAGTTGGAAATTTACATCTAATATGATTTGTTTACCGTTTAGAATATTTGTGATAAAATTAATCTAGTTTGATAATTGTTGATAATTTTTTTCATTATTATTATTATTTTAAATTGTTGCCTAACTGAATATTTGATAGTATTGCCGAATACCGAATAGATATTGAATATTCGGTGCATACCTAAATGAAAAAACAAGTTTTAACAAAATGTGAGTGTATTATGTCAGAAGAAGGTTCAAAAACCTTTCAAATGATACCTCATCATCATTGTGACTCTTCTATGTGTATAGAAAAAGGAATGCTGACAATAGAAAAAATATATATGATAGGTATGTGCTTCGGCAAATAATTCTATAGTTTGCATTTATGTATGTGTAACATAAAACTGAAACTCCCCTTTTGAAGCGGTATTTACCGCCATCTGATATTGTTATCGAATCAACTTCGAATTTTATTGAGAAAATTAAAAATAAAAAGCTTGAAAATTCCAGTATTATGGCTAGTTTAGACGTGGTATCTTTATACCCGTCTATCGATATAAAAGAAGTTACTAACACCATAGAGACTTTGATCGATTCTGATCCTTCCTTTACAGAAAATAATAAAAATGCAGTTAAATCGGGTTTGAATTTAATCAACAACAACGTTTTCGTTTTCAACAATCAAGTTTACAAACAAGTCAATGGGGCCCCAACGGGTTCCCCCGTTTTAGGTTTACTTGCAGAATTTAAACTACGTTCTCTTGAAAACATAATAATGAAAACCATAAGACCAAGTCCAGATTACTGGTTCAGACACATTGATGATATTTACATAATATGGAATCACGTAAAAGATGAATTATACTAATTTCTAGATAAAATCAATAGCCTAGACAACAAAATAAAATTCACAAGAGAAGTAGAGCAAAATCAAAAGCTGGCCTTTTCGGATGTCCAACTAATCAGAAATATGGCTAAACAGAGTCTCGATCGCACAGTTTTTAGGAAAGTTAACAGGTCTAATTCCACTATCCCGTTTAATTGCAGTTCACCTATAAGTTACAAGTTAGCACCTTTCAATTTTTATATAAAAAGAGCATTTGAGGTTTGTTCAAGCCATTTCCTTAATGAAGAAATAGATGTAATTAGAAAAACAGCAGCCGAGAATTCAGTTCCATCCCATTTCATTTAAAAAATCATAAACAGATTTAAAGTGAAAAATGAAGAAAAACGAAGTACAGCTTCAATTAAAAGTTTGAAATTTTGTAAAGTTAACTACATCCCGAAGTTTTTTGAGAGTATGAGGCATTCCCTCTTCATGTTTGATGGTACATTAATCACAGTCCCTCGACCAAAGTTAAAGATTTGTTAAATGCGAAAATTGACCCATCCAAGCCATCAATAGATCAGGGGTATATATTATACCCTTCAAGAAAGAAAATAAAGATTTTATGTACATAGGTATGACACTGCGAAAATTTCGAGACACAATAAAAGAACATGAAGATCTGAGATTAAATAGACTCCACACTGCATTAGCAAGATTAGCAAAAACTCAGCCTATAAAAGTAGATTTCAATAGAGCCAAAATTATCTTCCGTACAAGTAATCACCAAGAAGGTATCATAAGAGAATCTCTAGAAATAATATCTAATAAAGAAATGATCTGTAACGATATATAATCATATGATATCCACATAGTCTGGAAAGAATTAATACATGATTGATAAACCTGTGCTTTTTGAAAAACATTTTCCATTCCACCTTATATTCCATACCACCCTTGAAGTAAAATGGTCTGTTCCAGGCAAGGTAAAAGAAGCAGAGAGACAACAGCTATTAGTTTTTCAATGATGAAGGCCGAGTAAGCATCAGTTGAAAACGTTTTGGTTTTTAAAATGACTGTAATGTGTTTTTAAAGGATTTTATTATATTTGATACACCTTTAAGCAATGTATTTACATTTATTGGTATCTTATGTGTGTAAATTGACTACTTATATCGGCCGACAGGCCCGATTAATTTTTTTTATCGGACCGGCCTGGCCTTGCAGGCCCGTTCAATTTTTTTGTCGGCCTCACCCATTGAAAAAATTGTCCTAATTCTGCCCTACCAGGCCGGGTGCGGGCCTCAGGCCAAGCCCAAGCGGAAATCGCCCTCTGGGTGAGCGCTGCTATGCTGTATTTTTAACGATTTCTGCAATAGCTCTATCTCAAGAACTAATGCATGGATTTTCATAAAACTTCACATTCAGTGGCGTAGCCAAGGGGGGGTCCAGGGGGTCCAGACACCCCCCGAAAGTAGACCTGGTTTACTGAATCATGGATACAAATACAACAGTAAAAACTGCTAAGACAGAATCACAAAGGATCTATAAAAAATTCCGTTTTAGAGAGGTGTTCGTCTTAGAAGGTATAATTCAAAGGTATGTCTTTTTTCGGGACTATGAACTTTTCTGTTTTAGACAGATTTCCGTGATAAACACTTTCCGTTTTCACAGTATCCCTTAAAACTGCTAAAACGATCTCATATCCCAAACTTTTTCTTTCACGTACTCCTTTCTCAGGTTTTTCATTTCGGAGTACCCCCATTTCTCATAAACACGTCCCCCTCCCCCCCCCCCCCCCTCCACTCAAGGAGATAGCATAAATATGCTTTTTTCCATTAGTAATCTTATCACAACCATATAATAAATCGATGCAAATTACATTGATATTCCTAACATTTTTGTGACTTCCATTACCGATATTATTTTCACATACCCCAGCAGACCCGCCACGTACCCCCAGGGGTATGCTACCGCAGGTTGGAAACCGCTGCTATAACACCACCTCTGAAGAGCATAAATCTATTACAGGAAAATGTGTGAAGATGACCTATCTCAAATGAAAACAATTCAAGATTCGACGAAACAAAACTATATATTTGTGCTTGCTAACGTTTGAAACCTATCTGAAATGAAATTTGTTCCAATTGTGAATCCTTCTTGGCAGGTTTTCTGAAAACACGGAATCCTCTCATAAAAAAACATTTTTATGTCCCGAGACGGAAGGATAACTAAACAAGTATACCTGCTATTCCGTTTACACAAATTTACTGTAACTAGATTAAACGTAAAACTTCTTTATCTTGGACTTCGATGGGGTTCTGTTGTCGACCCTTATGGGAAAGAACGAGTTTATACGAACGCAATAACGGTACATTGGTTGAGTTTCGTGACCCTTATCTTTGTTCACATTATAACGGACAATATTAACAATTACTTTAAATCTACTGCCTGCAATTAATAAAAGTAACTATATTTTTGGACCGGTTTTTTGTTACCATTTTCAAAATACACTGGCGAGAAAAAATAAAGGAACAACCCTAAAAAGGTGCTTTATGTTAATTCTATTAAGGGAACTTCCAGAAAGGTAACTCAATGTCAACGTTATCACGTAGTCCAATGGGATTAACATTCGCTACAGAAATATATGCAAATTTTTCAGCCTCAGCCCGTTCTTTCGGTTCACGTGTGTAAAGGAGCGCACGTGGGTAATTTGAAGTCTAATTTTAAGGAATGTACGTGAAATTAGGTAAAACTTTGCTTCTAATAGGTAGAATATGTCGTCTAGAAGACATTTGACCGATTTTGAGAAATTGTGTGCGATAGGGAGAATGGAAGCAGGACAGACATTCTTAGGGGTCTGTAAAGACTTATAAATAGCCAAAAGCGTCATGTCAAGAATCTATAAACGGTTTAAAGACACTGGTATAATGTCCACAGACAACCAGGTCAAGGTAGAAAACGCACCACAATAGGCTCTCAGGACTGTAATTTGCCAACAATTGCTAAAAGAAATAGGCAACTGACGTCAGTTCAGATTGCAGGGAGTTTGCTGCAGCAACAAGAACTCGACTATCCTGGTTTACTGTGAGTGACAGGCTGCATGCAAGGAAACCTATAATTTGTGTTCCGCTAACTCCAGTAGCGAAATGCGCCCAGTTAAAGTGGTGCAGAGATCATCGTCATTGGAGTACCACTGACTGGAGCCGAGTTCTCTTTACCGATGAATCCCGACTTTGTTGAGAGAGTTACCACAGATGTGTTACCATATGGAGGGAGAAAATCACATGCAATAAGGCTGAAAACATCCGTGAAAGGCATCGATACAAGGTCGTGGAATTGTGGTATAGACGGACATCATTTTGAATGGCCGCAGTGACCGACACATTTTTACCAGTGCAACTGTGAATGCTGAAATATACAGAGTTGAGATTCTTGACTCTCCTGTCAAGTTGTTTAAGGGTGCAATCGGGAGATTCGGAATTTTATGATTATTAATGGTCTAGAAGGGCGCTACCCCCTTCCACGGAACTCCTAAGTATCCCTTCCAGAGCTGCATAAATCCGACGCGTCCGAAGCTTACTGCTGAACTTGGAGAATGTTCTAAAACTGTTTTGAACCATCTAAAATAAATATGCTGGGAAGTACAAAAACAGAAACCACCATGAACCATTTTTTACACATTCTAATACTTCCAAAATAGTGCTAATCCATCACAAATAAACTTCTTACAAAAATTTAACTTTTTTAAAGACGACCAGATATCAGAAGCAACTATTAGATGGCATCAAAAGTAGCGAGACATGAAACATGGAAATCCAAAAGAATTATGGCTGAATAAGACAATTGTAACAAAACTGCTTTTTCCAGCATGAACTATATTTGATGTGTGCGCTTCTTACATTACTAGTTTCTGTAGCTGAAAATACAAGATATTTTTCTTTAAGTTAAAACCTTCCCACATAGCATTTTTAGTTTGCAGAAAATTTGCAACAGTTTTGCTTTGTAAACCTGCAAAGTTGCAGTAAGCGTAGCATGACAAGACTCAAAGGTCATAACAAGATAACCCAAACTCCGAAGTCACCACAATTTGAACTTGCAGCTAACTTGTTGTGCAAGTTAAATTCATACTGTATCAAATTCATTGCAAACCATGGCAAACAAGTAATCAAAAATGCTGCAGACTTACTGCAAAGTAGTAATCTTTCCATGTCACACTATAAGTTTAACCCCTTCGAAGGGGTCCATAGACCTGATCAAGTCTAGTGATGCGAAAGTGCCGTCAGAAGGTGCATGCATCGGTTTTATCACCACAAACAAGTTTAGGTAATATTTGTACTTTTCATTTCGAGCATTTTTTGGTATTTAATAAGTATAGCGCTTAGAAAAAGCGGTGCCTACCGAATAAAATTTCTGCAATTTCTGTGTATGTGCTGACTGTCTATTCTCTCAACAGAGGGATTTTTTGCTTTCGTCCCTTTCGTGAATTAAAGACAGTCTTGCATCAGTTTCACAACAAACTACTCATGCAAGAGGGTGATGGTATACCTTGCGGGAGATTTGCTGCAAATTTCACAATTCGAATTTGTCACGGCAAGATAATATCAGAAAAAATAAACTTGCTGCTAATGTTCATGCTATCTGGGCAGAGTTCGTAAATATCATGATATTTTCGAAAATATCAAAAATATCCGATATTTTGATATATATCCGATATTTTCAAAATAGTCAACTTTGCTGAAAATAAATATTTTCAAGAGTAATATTACATTAGAAACTAAAACATATTGCACTTAACATGAAAACTTAAAACAATATACTAAATACACTTTTTTTTTTTTTTTTTTACTTAACAAAATTGAAGATGAACTAACTGAAAACTGAAACAATTTAATTTATGCACTTACATTGAAAAAAAAAAAAAAAAAAAGGCTATAGGATTCAGTATCAACTATCAAGAAATCAAATTCATAAAACAAAATTTTAAATACTATAAATTTTAAATACTAAATTTTAAATACTTATTGTTTTAACTGAAAATTTTTTACATTATTTTTATTCCCTAACATGCTGTACAGTTTAAACAAAACTAAATACCAGAACATATTCTTTTCTAATGAAGCTGTATATATATATATATATATAACTGAGTATTTAAATTAGACAGTTTATTATTCAGTTTCTGTTCTGACTTAATTATGTCCCTAATAATCCACAGTTAAAAGTAAAAAATTCAAACATAAACCTTGGAAAAGATATTTGTTTTCTTCTTCAGCTAAAAAAGTCACTATCAGAGACAAAAATTCATTATTTACTGAACAACACAGTCAACAACAGTTAGAAATTTCATTTGCATTTGTTTTGACTGAAAATATCAAAAATATCTTGCACAGTGGTACTTTAAAAATAAATATCAAATATAGAAAAATATTGAAAATAGCACACATCTTGATATTTTGAAAATAAATATCAAAGTAATATGAAAATATCGAAAATCTCGATATTTTCAAAATAAATATCGGATATATATCAACGAACCCTGTATCTGGGTTATCTCAAAAGCTCGCATGGGGAGCGCGGCGGATCGCATGAATGTCTCATGCGATTGACACTTATGTGAAATCATTATCCAATATCTATTACAGCACAAGTTCTTAATTCAATGGCAAGAAATTAAACATGGAAATTGCTGTTTTAAACTTAACCACTTGATCCTAACTTTATTGTAGGCAAATGTTATGTAATATGAAACTTGATTTAACCCATTCGCTGCCAAAACTATAAAGTAATAATTTTCAATTTTTTTGTTAAAAGTCGTTTGCTACCACAAATTCAGAAAGGTAAATTTCGCTTTACTAATACAGCGAAGTTTCTGCCAATAAATGAGGCATTTTTTTAAATTCTAAAATAGTGGTGACAAAGTAATTAAATTAAAGCCACGAGTATACTCGTGGATGACAGCGAATGGGTTAATTAAGTTTAACTCTTCAGTATGCTCTCAGCTTTTTTCATCATAGTGAATCTTTTTCATTGGTAAATATTAATGTAACTTCAATGTATTATTAGTTGCAGTTATAGAGATTGACCTTACATTTTTTATCCATGCTTTTTTTTAAATTAAGAAATTAAATAAGGTTATACCTAAATTCTTAAAGTTACTCGAAATACTTCTATTATACATACACAGTCAAGACAAGATTCAAAGGGACTGGTAAAAAGTTCCATTTTAGACAGGTTTCCATAGAAAGAAGTGTAATTAATTATGCTTCTAAGATACACAACCTCAATAAGATCTATTGTTCGTTTCGCAGGGATTCTGAAACTCTTCCGTTTGAGACAGGATTGCGTTATAGAAAGATTCCACTTTCACAGATTTCACTATGTTTCACTAAAGAACAATGAAAATCCCCTTTCAGACAGGTTTTCAGCAAATTTAATTGTATCGCAATTCATATTAATACCATGTAACGCTTCCGTTAAAGACAGGATCCTGTTATAGACAATTACTATTTTAACAAGTTTTATTCTATTCATATGACATAAATAAGTATATTTATATAAATACACAAAACTTGTAAAAATGGAACCTGCCTATAACGGAATTCTGCCTTAAACAGAAATCTTCCATGCTACGGAAAAGAATACTATACAAATACACCTAATAATACGAAAACCTGTGTAAAACGGAATTTTCCAGCAATATTTACGATTTCATCTTGACAGGTTTTACTATATATATATATATAACCTGAAGGAAAAATTTTGCCCCCCTCCCCCGAAACGAAATCCTGGCTATGCCACTGTTCACATTCATTTAGATGTTGACATAAGTTGTTTCTGATCAGACATAGGCGTAAATCGTCAGCAAATGGCACTTCTATGCTGCATTTTTTAGGATTTAGTCAATTTTAACGCTAGACATATTTCAAGAAGTAATTCATGGAATTTCATTAAACTTTATATTCTGTTAAATCTTGACATAAGTTTGTGCTGATTAGGTTTTCGTGTAAATCATACGCCATGTCGTATAACAGGTGGCATTGCTGTGATGCATTTTTCATGATTTCCGCAATAGCTATATCTCAAGAACTAATGCACGGAATTTTTCACGATTTCAGCAATAGCTTCGAAAAATAATTCACTGGATTTAATCAAACTTTATAATTCAGTTACACTTTTACATAAATAGATCCTTATTACGTTTGGGTTTATACTGCACAACAGGTGTCAATTTAATGCTCTTTGGGCTGGGAATTTTGGTTGTAGACATCTAAGAGAGTGGGTGCCGAAATTCAATGATTTGTTTGAAAAATGCGATGATTATCTCATTTTAAAATACACGCAATTTAACGACCCTATATACATTTAGAATCCTCATGATGGGCATAGATTGTCATTTAATTTTGACACTGTGATAGCGAATTTTGAGGTATTAACATGTATCAGATATAGAAGAAAGTTTGGGGATTGGCATATCCGACTAGTTTTTCTGAATATAACTTATACAAAAGTGAGGTCGTATAAAAATTAAATTCCGTATTTTAATGTGTAAGCAGCCCTTTGTTAAAGAAATTTCAAATCAGAAATTATCATACTCGATTTATATACCTTTTGCAATTCGAAGCATATTTCTATTTTCAGCAGTTAAAGACATATCCCCCGGTATAGCTTAAGTAAATAGTAGTAGAATTAATACAGGAGTTTCAGTGTGTTTGCATTAAATGCCCATTTTATTATTTTTCTAGTCATTTGAGTTATAATTTGTAGTCATGTTTATGCTGTAATAGTAAATATTAGAGTCCATAAAATGAAGATCTCATAAATACTTATGTGAAAATATAATTTAATAAAATTGCAACTTTATGTTCTGCTCTAAGAATTTTTAACATGACTTATCATAACTTGAAATATCACATTTTCCCATACTTTCAAAGAAAACAAAATGCCGTGTAAGTTTATCCTGAAATGGTTGGAGCCCACCCAATATTTTTCAAAAGTTGGCGCCACTGAGGAAGACTATATTTCTTATTTTGATTTTGTCATACAAAAGTGCATATAAAAAACAAAATACATTTCAAACTTTCTTTTATTATAAGAAATATTGCAAAAAAATTAAAAAATTAAAAAAACAGCATGTCAACTTAGACACAGAAAGTTACTGGCCACAGCAAAAAAATTTAGTCGCCACATGGCGACCGTGAGTCTGCTATAGAATATGAATAATTATTTTGGAACATTAATGAAATGTTTATTTTTTTCTTAGTTAGCCAGACTCCTTCAAATATTTTCATGTACAAGAAAATATTAAAAACTGAAGGAAACGGCAAATCATTTAAGTAATTTTCAGTAAATTTGCTAGAGCACACAATTTTTTAAAAAATTTTGTTTTTGTTGTCTGTCACCCTGGCAGAAGAAAAATGCAAAATAAAAACCTTTAACTCTTTGTATTTTTTATTATCATATTTATTTGTATACATTTTTCGGTAAAATATTTTTAACACCATTTTTAATCTGGAAGGATATTTCATTAAAAGAAATAAGTACAAAAGTAAAAATAGTTTTAAAAAAATACAACAGTCTTTTATAAGATATAAAAATCAGAGTGCACATATTACATGGATAAAGATATCTTCTTTACTCATTAAAGTGATGTCTTATAAAGTGCACGCATTTTTATTTATAAAACAGAAATTTTAAATCTGCCATGGAATTAACTTTGAAAAAATACATGTGCTGCTTTTGTTAACTTTTCCATTCTAATATACTCATAATATTTTTGATGTGAAAAACATTCTTTTAAGTGTTTAGCTTAATGTTACTTCTTGAGTTGAGTTTATTTAAAAGTTATATGTTTCCTTTAATCCCAAGACATTTTAAGCACAATAATCGGTTGTTAATGAACATTTAATTATCTGCTGAATATAAATTATTGTGATTGGTGCTCTATTGGAGGGTAATACGTAGTATTTTGATTTAATTAAACAACTGTATTAAAGATGAATAACTTAATTGTGATTGATTAAGTATTGATATATACTGAATCGTGATCGAATTAAACATTGATGCATCAGGCATTTTTACTAATGTAGTTGTGAAAAAGATGAGATCAAATAACATGATTGCATTAGCTGTTGCAAAAAAAATTTTCTGGGATTGCAGCTTTATTATTCGATCAAGGTAAAACAGCAGATCCAAGATTCAAAATGGAGCTGAATTGGAGCAAAACATCTATGAATTAATATGAGAAACGAGCTAATCATACAGTTAAAGGCAATACATCTGTATTATAATCCAAACACATGTCTAGGAAAACTAGTCGGATTTAGCAATCCCAAAGCTTTGTTCTATCTCATACATGTTAATATTTCCTGAAAAATGCAACATATCGGTCCACCGGTTAGGTGATTTACACCAAAATCTAATCATCAACAACTTATGCCAACTTCTAACTGAATCTGAAGTTTGATGAAAATCAGTGCATTAGTTTTTGAGATAAGACTTATTGCAGAAATCGTAAAAAATTCTGTATAGCAATGCCACCTGTAGGGTGATTTAAACCAAAAACTAATCAGGACTAATTTATACCAGGGACTAACTGAATCTGAAACTTGATGAAAATTCAGGCATTAGTTTTTGAGATACAGCTATTGCAAAAATTGTGAAAAATCAGCATAGTGCACCACCTTTTGGGCGATTTACGCCAAAAACTAAACAACACTAATTTATATCAAGGACTAACTGAATCTGAAGTTACGAAAATCCGTGCATTAGTTATTGAGATATAGCTATTGCGATAATCATGAATAATGCAGCATAGCAGTGCCCCCTGTTGGGTGATTTACACCAAAAAGTAATCAGCACCAGTTTATATCAGGGACTAACAGAATCTTAAGTTTTATTAAATTCCATGCATTAGTTCTAGAGATATAGCTATTGAGGAAAACGGGAAAAATGCAGCATAGCAGTGCCATGTGTTGGGAGATTTACACCAAAAAGTAATCAGTGCCAGTTTATATCAAGGTCTAACTGAATATAAAGTTTTGGGAAATTACATGCATTAGTTTTTGAGATAGAGCGCCCTGAAAAATTTTGTCACATGCAGACAGGCAGACTCACAGACAGCCATTTCCTAAAAACCATCAAATCGCCTTCAGAACCTTTTAAAACATATAAATCCATCGGAAACCAGAAGTCGAAATTTTCCACGAATCCAATACTTTCTTCTTGTAAAGATAGAAGAAAGTAAAAAATGGAATTCCTTTGAAAACTGTTTTTTAATTTACTGATTTTTATGGTTTTTAAAATAATTTTTACCATGAATTATTTTTAAATCTATCTCTATCACATGCAGCCAATTGTGAAAAATTAATCCGTTTGCATTTAAAACGATATAAATAGTTTGCATTTATTCCCATCTAATATTTCAGAATGAAATTAAAACTTCATCAAAATATAATAATATATATTAATAAATATTTTATTTATGTTAAAATAAAATACAAATTTAACAGACATGTTCTTGAACTAAGCGCTTATACAGCTGAAATTATCATAAGAAAACCTGCAGTAAGTAGCGAAATCTTGGCTGATTTCTTTGGTCATAACTTCTGGCATGCGGCTAATACCAAAATATCGCTTTATTAAATTTTAAAATTTATTTTAATATATTATTGATATTTTTCTGATAAAAATGCTTTTCTTTTTTATTAATGGATCAGTCTAAAAAAATATATTAAATATAAAAAATTATCAGAATTAGAAAAAATTTGCTTTTGGTTATGTTATGTAACCCGTGAAGCCCATGTTCGATTGCCTAGTGACATTAAAAGCTTTAATATACAAGATGACCATAATTAAACTGACAGTACTCAGAATGTTCTATAGTGCAATCTAATTGCGAGAATTGAGCCAAATATAGTAAGATACAGTCGGAGCTCTATTTAACGAACCTCTATTTTACGAATTTCTCCATTTTGCGAACTTTTCCTTGGAACCAAGATAATATTGCGAATTTCTTCGTAAAATAACCTCCAAATAGCGAAGTGCATTCTCTACTTAATGAACTTTTTCTTGTGATCTAATTTTTTCTTCTCCCTATTTCTCAAAATATTTCTGAACATTTCAAATTTATTCTTTCTTTTAACACGTTTTATGATGTTCAATGGCCTTGAACTCGTTTTACAAGGCGCCTTCTTTGTCAGCAATGAGAATTCGGTAAGTACGGAGGACGAAGACGATAGTCCCTTAGGGTATCTTTAAAAAATGTGGATACAGCTGAGAAAAAAAAAGAAGAAATTAACTATGAAGTGCTGATTGATGATTGTATTTCATTTAATTCTGAAATTGAGACCTCGGAAACTCTAACCCAATTGGATATTTTCGACAGTGTGAAAAATAAAAACAATACAGCAATGAATTGTGATGAAGACAAATATGATGAAGATGGAAGTGATCATGATGGAGGAATTAACAAAATTTCGTATGATGAAATGCTAAAATCATTTGAAATAATCCGACGCGGATTACAGTTTAAAGAAAATATGCATGAAGGGGTTTTGGGTGAATTGGAAAGATGCAAAACGTAGTATGAGAGAAAGCACTTTTTAAAATGAAAAACTCAGGTAAAATTAACAGAGTTTTTCAGAAATTAAATTTAAGGACGCATGTGGCAATGTATGGTTAGAATTATTTGTTAAAATAATATTGAATGCGATAATGTCATTAAAATTCGTTAATTTGAATGTAAAACTGTTTATATTAAACTGCAATGTTTTGTTTTCCTCACAGGTTTCAAAGATTTAAACACATAGAAAAAATGAATTGATGATAGGTATTGGTGGGTAAAATAAATAAAACAAATAGATATAATTTATTAAAAAAAAGTGATTAATTACTTTTATTCAAAATATTTAGTGTTTATGAATTTAAAATCTGTTTTATGTAGATTAAAATATTTTAAACGGTGAATATCTTTTTAACGAATTTTCCATATAACGAACTTTTTTCCGGGATTTAGCGACTTCGTTAAATAGAGGTTTGACTGTAATTAAACAAGACAGGGGATGAAAGATTTTGCTAGAAACAAAAATTAATTCCAAAAGTCCCCACTAGGAAAGTATGTGGCGCTATATAATAACAAAGGGAATTATATGCACAACATTCACAACAGCAGAAAATAACATATATGCAGGAATGTCCTGTACAGCCCACGATACATTATCTTCTATGAAGCCAAGTCAGGGACATCTCCGATATAGACCTTGGACTTTAGGTAACTCTACAGCCAAAAAATCATACAGAATAAGATCAGGGGGCCCGAGGCAGCCATGCAGTTGGAAATCAGTGACTAATGACACTTTTTGTTGTGAGCTTCTGTCATTGCAGCTGCTGTACTCACACACAAAACAATGTGTGGAGGGGGTACATTTTGCATGAAAATGATTTTGTCCAGGCATGTCTTTGACTAAATGACAAAGATGCTTAAGTGCTGATATTTATCTCTGGTAACAGAACAGGTTATCGATCCTTTTGGGATAATGTTCTCAAAGACATATAGACAGTTGATAATTTCTGCAGTTAAACCACACCAAACAGCTACCTTTGATGATTGTAAGGGAAATTCTTTGAATACATTTGGTGAATAGGAATCACATCAGCAATTTCGGGTATTTACACACTCATTGAGCTAAAAGTGGGCCTCATTTCTCCATATAATTTTCCACTGCCAGGCATCATCCACCACCATTCTGGCAAGAAACTTGAGAGCAAATTCAATCACTTATCATGGACGATGTGGCATAACTCTGGCACACACCTGATCTTGTATGTATAGAAGTGGATAATCTTTCCTAAGATTTTTCATATTGTACAAGGGATATCCAGATTCTGAGCTACCCCAAAAGCACTGGAAGTGGCAGATATATTGCCCTGTGCTCTGTCGACAATCAACATTGCAACTTCTTCAATTGTTTCCTTTGGTATGGCTTTGCACCTCTGCATGACTGAATTTTCAGAGAACCTGTTTTCTCAAATCTCTCAACCTTTACTTTTAAGCCATTAACAGATAAAGAACCAATACTTTTATGCATTTTTTTTTTGTGCATTCTAAAAGCATGAAAAAAAACTGACGTGTTGCACTGGTTATTTGACAAGTAATGTATGCTGGCTAAAGGAGGTGACAAATTACAATTTCAATCAACTTGTTTCTAAAAGTAACATACTTCCTTTTAAAGCGCAATAAACTGACACTGTGCCAGCGTGAAATTCGAATAAAGGGACCAGTGCTTATATAAATTTTCAGCTTTTTAAAAACTGCCATATTGAGTTTGAATTAAATCATTAAATGTACTAAACTAGCATCCGACAGGCCGAAATGTCAGAGCATGGAGTCGCATAAACTTAAATAATATTTAAAAAAATGTTTACTGTTTAACAGTATAAAAGTAAGTTTGAAATGACAGCCGTTGAATCTTTATTTTCAAGTGTTTAGCTCAAATGCTAATCTGTCAGCAATTGCTCCCATTCTTTTAATTTGGTCGTTGCTATGCCTTGCGAAAAGCATTTCATTTAGAACTTCCTATAAGCTACAAACTTTACTAAAAGTGACATAAGTTGCTTTAACTGACAAATCTTTTAGAACAATGTCCACAGCGGTTTTTGACAAAATTAAACTCTTGGATTTGTGAATGGTGGCAGGGCATGCATTTATTAAAGGAAACTGACTTTGTGAACCATGATGCATTTTCTTCTTTCCAAGATTTACAAATAGATTCGATAGGAAAAGTCTTTCAGTTAGAAATGGCCCATGATAATCACTAAAATGAACCATTACAGCTTGTGGCAAGCCTGGAGGCTGAATTTCTTGGTCATAGACGATATTTTTTACAGTGCCCAGTGCAGCATTTACCAATCATGACTTTGTCTAGATATTGGTTGCATAGCATAATTCTGCATCCAACTGAAAAGAAATGTACAACCTGAAGTCCAGATGCATGATCATCTTCACTCCATCTTGGTATTTAATTATTGTGGTTCTGCTAATATGTTTTCCACTGACCATTTTGATTTAAGGAGTATTTATTGATTATGTTTTTTAACTTGCTTGTTTTGGGGAAAAAATCATATGGCATCTTGACATCATTCAAGTTCAACTGGAAGCAATATAGCTTTGCGCCGCTGCATAAGGGATGAGTGGTCGTCTGAAACTTAATCCACGGAAATCGAATAAAGAGTCTTTCGAAACTGTCTTTGCTGATGACTGCTTTGTCTCACTGGCTTTGTTAGTGAAATTTTTCACAAGCCCTAAGCATTATTTATCCACAAAAACCAAAATTTCTTTTATAGAATGTTTCTTATATAAAGGGATGCCTTATACAGGCTACAACTGCCTAATATCTCCAACGATTTAAACAAATAAGCCTCTAAAAGGCTGAATGCTATCTGCTTCACCTTCGTGACATCTTTGATCAAGATAAGCCATCAGACGACTCCGACCATTGAAAATTCATCAATAATGAGAAATGACAATGAATCCATGCTGAGCTGTAGATTTCTTACTGCCTGACTTCCTAAATCAGTGCAGCATTTAAAACATGTTGGTACTTTTAGTTCTGAGTGAATTACCTTGCCCTAAACAATAATTGCAGTAGAACTTGTTAAGTGCCAAAAGCATGATAGCTTTTGATCCATCCTAACTTTACTCATTGACTCTTTTACACATTTCTTTTATAACAATACTTTGTTCCGCTCCAGCTTTTCCAATAATAGAAGTTGACTTAGGAAAACTTTGTAACTTTTATCTCCAAAGACGAAAGCTGTTCTGTGCATAAGTGAACATCTTCTGCGGCTCTTCTGTGAATCTGATGTCAGAATTATCATAATTTTGATGTAATTTGTTGTTCTTTACAATAATCAGAAATGTTGAAGGTAAAGAGAAGCCACTGGATAAGAGAGTATACGGTAAAGAATACCGCCAGATGTATTTGAGCGATTACCATTTGTGCAATGTAGCTCAGATCATTGGAACAATCAAAAACTGGAACTGGATCCATCGAATTAGAGGCAGAATACTTCAAACCCCTTCAAAGATGTCTGGCATAGCCCAGAATTATATAGTATGGTGTCAGGGAAGGCTTGTTGCATGTTTTACAGCACACATGGTAGCCTGCTATACTACTCTATTAAATATGATACCTTCATTCCTCTCAGTTTTTTTATCGTTATTCTGCAAGTATTCGGATGTCAGATGGCTTATTGTAATGAGACTTTTCCACATAGAATTAGGCTGAATAACTTTTTTCATCTTAATTGTTTTCTTTAACTGGCATTTTCACAACTTCTGTATATAACTTTGCACATATAAAAATATTTACATTCCTAAAATGTACACTAAATCTAGGAAACATATTTAAAAAAATCACATATTAATTTATAAGTTTTAGTGAATGTGATTTTTCGCAAATTATTTTTCATTGTTTTAATACATTTTCCCAATCATAAGCATAAAACTGTATACTCATATACGTTAATGTCAAAATATCGCCAAGGTTGGTGCCAAATTTGGCAACCAAAAATAAGTTGCCATAAATTAAAACCACTTGGCTGTAGGTGACTAATTTGCGAAATTCTCATTCAAATTCTGTACTGATGAATCTTCTCTAGCCAGGTTCTTCGCATTTTAGTTTCATGTTTTCCAGTAAAATTAGCTAAGTAATATCTAATCCACAAAATCTTAAAACCAAGAAATATGAAAGCTACCTTTTCCACCCAGAACAGGATTTTTTAATTTTTTAATCTACATATTTCCGTTTTCAAATGTAAATCTTGAGAAGAAAAAAAAGAAAAAAAAAAAAAAAAATGCTTATCTTATTCACTTCAGAACGTTTACACGCATTTAAAATGCAACAAGCAACACATTCACTTATGGGAAATTAAAAATGAGTAATGCTCTGTAATTGGGGCTGCTATCAAATGGTTAAATTTGTGTGTCAAACATGGTTAAATTTTCTAATTGTTTTTCCCTCGTGAAATCTAAACTTAAGTTAACAATTTCATTGTATTAAAATTTACATACGCACCTCTCATACACTTATCCACCATTCAAAAATATTTTGACGCGCAATAAGTTAAAATATTTACAAATTTGAAATTGCTTTTGTCAGTTACAGCTGCTACAACTTGACATGAGAACATTCACACTCTTAACTCTAATCACAGTACCGGTGACAAAAAAATTCCAAAATTGTCTTTTAAACATATTCATGGTAAAATATTTTTTTTTTTTTTTTTTATAAAAGAAAATGATTTTTTTTTTTTAACATGATGTTATTTTTACTCACTGAAGCATTTTACCTAGCATCTCAAACTCCGTATTGACGGAATGAAAAAGTATTGAAATGTAACAGGTTTATAAAGGAAAGTGCGTGTTTTTTAAAATGTGTCAACATTTTCTGTTTACATTTTTTTAAAAATTACTTCTAATAGTGATGAGAAAATGACATCATAAAAGATTTTATCAATTAATGAGACAGATTATTTTTCTGGAACAATGGAGATAACCTGATTGCGACCATTTTGAAGAAATTTCATAAAGAACTTTTAAAATTAAATTTAAATTATAAAAATAGGATATTTTTAATTAGCTAGTATGGGCATATCTGCAGATAAACAGCATTCATTTAAAGAAATAATTAGTAAAATATGTTCGGTAAAAAGCTCATGGCAGATGAGTAAAAAAAGGCCTTGCTTTTTAAATATATAGATGTAAACAATCACAATGTTATCACTATGACGAAAAGTTTGAGTCGACATTTCAGGACGTTAGGATTAATGAATATTTTTGATTTTGAATACACGGCGAGATTTTGGCACAACCCGGTGTCCATTTCATTTTTTGTGTCAACGCGACAAATATTTTGGACACTATCGTATTCGCAAAAGTGTAATTTTTGCAGGGAAGCCGGAGCTGTGCTCTGACAATAAAAGGTAATTTTATTTGATTACAACTTGCCCGCCGTTGCTCGGGTACGTCAAAAAAGATTGCAAAGAAATGTAAAAATCGAATTAAAAATCAAAAAGTTCAAAAATCACGAAAGTCGAAATTTACTATAATTGGATAAAAGTTTCAAATCTAATTCCTTTGACCTGTGAGCTCTCTGAAAATTTATGCTTGGGAAGGCATGCTAAGCATTGTATCATGTTACTTTTATTCATAATTTAATTTACTTGGATTCCCTTAAATATAATTAATATAATCCCTTAAGTTAATATTACTTTTTGTTGCATTAAAATATCTCAATTTGTTGGTTTTCTGTAAACAAGTAATGCCTATTGGTTTCCAATGGAAGTCTATGGGAATTTGACGAAATATTAGAGATATCGCCAAGCTGGCGTCACTTTTGGTGACTAATTTTGGTAGCCAAATTTGGTGATATATCGCCAAGTTGGCAACAAACTTGGGAGCATTTGGCAACAGAACTGTGTCCTCATAGGTATGGAGATGTATTAAATGCTGTTCAATAATCGCATAAAAAATTCTCTAAAAATTCAAAAATAGCTGTGAAAAATTTATTCTTTTCAAAACTGTCGAGAAATCATTTCGTAGTAAAAATTTCGAGAAAATTTCGAGAAAATATTTATTTCGTTGTAATCTAATTCTTGAAAGTAAATAAACTTGAGTGTCTTTTATATTTTATTTGACACCACCACATCACAACGATGACATATAAGAACATTCAACATTAAAATAAGATATGTGTTCCGAAATGCTATAAACTGCATTTCGACCAAGCATAAATATATTCTGGATCTTCTAGAAAATATATTCTGGCACTACTTCACTACATTACATCTCACGTATTAATATATAATTATAATACATTTATTCGGAGGAAACATTTTATTTCCCCCGCTCGAGCATTTTTAGGTTGTTACTTATCAAAACATAACTCTAGTATCAATCAGGTAGTTTTTTCTGCGCTCTTACGCAAACACACCTACCGAGTCATGTGACCGCTGGGCTATTTTTAGATTTCCCCAGCGCAATTTCGTAACACTGCCCACCCATGAACATATGCGTGTTCATCACAAATAATTACAATATATCAAATTAATACAAATACAAATAATGAAATTAATACAAATGAAATATAAAATACGAAATGTTATACATACTTCAGGGTATTTAAACATGCTACAATGAAATTCAAACTAAAATAAGAAAAAAGGATTAATATATGAATTAATTTTTAGAGTCACAATCAGTTCCAAGTTCAAGAGGATAAATCAATTGGATGGGTCTTTTGAGAATACATTTCTCAGTTTTGACTTTACAGGACCTCACCTTGCCGTCTCTTCCAGGAAATAATTCAATAATTTTTCCTAGACTCCAGAAATTTCTGGGTAATTTATCACCTTTGATTAGTACAATGTCATTTAATTTAAATTGAGGAAAATTAGTTTTGTTCGAGCTTAAATGAGCTGACCTCAAATTTAATAAATATTCCCTTTTCCATCTAGACCAAAACAAGCACATTAATTTTTCACGATAGTTGTAAGATCTAATTAACTCTTTCCTGGAAGAGATATTCGAGTCAAGGTGAAGCCGAACTGGTGGCAGAGAAGATATTCTTCTCCCAATTAAGAAGTGAGCAGGGGTTAATGGTAGGGGGTCTGGACCTTCTGGCGAGAAATAGGTTATAGGGCGAGAATTGACCATGCCTTCAATTTCCACTAGTACAGTATTCAGTTCAATCACAGTCAGGGATGACTTGCCAAGAGTTTTCCGCAATGCGGTTTTAATAGTCCTAACCATACGTTCATAAAATCCCCCCCACCATTCTGCTCGTTCGACTATGAACTTCCACTTAATGCAATGGGAAGAAAAAAATTCTTGTACATCTGGATGAGTTATAATGGACCAAAGTTTTTTCAAGTCTTTTTCGGCCCGTTTGAACGTCAGAGCATTATCTGTATATATAACAGCTGGCATTCCTCGTCGTGAGAGGAATCTACGGAATCCTAGTAAAAATGTTGAAGTTGACAAATTGTCTACAAGCTCCAGGTGGACATTTCTGGTTACTGCACACGTAATCAGCAAAATGTATTGCTTATTATCACAGTCTTTTACGTACAAAGGTCCTGCAAAATCACATCCTATCACACTGAATGGATTTGCCTGTTCTACACGATCAGCTGGCAATGGAGCTACCGTTTGGTTTCCTGGAGTTGAAGAAAACCTCTTGCATACAATGCAATTTTTTAGCACACTTCTCACAGTTTGTCTAGCCTTTAGTAGCCAGAATCTTTCTCGAATTTGTAGAAGTGTATGGGCAACAGCAGAGTGAAAAACTTTATTATGAGCATCCCAAATTATTAGCTCTGCCAATTTAGTTTTTGGCGGAAGAATTATTGGATGCTTTTCATCCACCGATAAATCAGTCTTACTGAGTCTTCCAGAGACTCGCAAAACTCCTTCTGGATCGAGGTAAGGGTTCAAGGAAAGTAATTTAGAATCTCTAGGAAGCTGTTTAGAATTTTTCAGGCATATGATTTCGCTCGAGAAAATTTCATTTTGACAATTTTTTATCCAAAAAATTTCTGCTTCTCGTATTTCCTCTGACGTAAGGTTACAATTTCTCTCGCGTTTTTTCTTTAACATTTTGATAAAGAGTATAACATAGCCAGTTACTCGTAATAGTTTTTTCAGGTTACTGTATTTGTTTATTTCAATTAGATTTTCCTTAACAATTGTTGCATTAACAATAATTTTACTTCTGGCTTCAATTTCAGGGTTGACTGATTTTGTTTTATACTTATCATCCTTGGGCCAAATTTTTTCAGATTTACTAAGCCATTCAGGGCCACACCACCATTGATTTGAGTTCAATAATTCTTTAGCTGATAGCCCCCTAGTCAGCATATCCGCAGGATTATCCTTGCTAATTACATGCCTCCAAGAACTAGGGTCGCTCATTCCCTGTATTTCCGTTACCCTATTGGCAACGAATGGCTTCCATTTGGATGCCGCTCCTTGAATCCAATGTAATACTATGGTTGAATCAGTCCACAGTACTATTTTTTCTAGATTGGAGAAAATACTTTTTAGGTGATTAGCTATCCTAGCAGCTATTAGAGCACCTAATAGTTCGAGTCTAGGGAGAGTTATTTTCTTCAAAGGGGCCACTCTAGCCTTAGCCATAACAAAACAAGTCTTAAAGAGCCCTTCGGAAGATTTAAATCGGAAGTAGGCTACCGCTCCATAAGATTTTAAGGAAGCGTCCGAAAAAATGTGAAGTTCTACCCTGTCCTGCACTTCACCCAAGTGATAATAATATCTAGGTATTTTTAATTCTTCAAGCAATTTTATTTCCTGATACCACGTTCTGTATTTAATTTTAAATTCTTCATTAAATTCGTCGTCCCAGTCCAACCCACTCTGCCATAATTCTTGTAGAAAAATCTTAATTCTAATCAAAAATGGTGACATAAATCCAATAGGATCAAATATTTTGGCGGCAGTTTGGAGAACATGCCTTTTGGTAAATTCCAAGCTGTCACCCACTGACACTAAAGATGCCAAATCTATGGCCAGAAAATCCTCTTCAATATTCCAGTTTAACCCCAATACTTTGTACTCTGCACAATTTTCATTAATTTCTATAACCGGGTTACCATTCCACGATTCCTTTAATTCTTGTGAATTAGTAACGAACTTTCGCAATTGCATATTAGCATCTTTAAATATAGAAACTGCAGTAGTTGTTAGTTTCATGGCTTCTGCAACCGTGGATGCTCCATAAATTAAGTCATCCACATATAAATATTTATTAATCATTTCATAAGCGGTGGGTTCCGTTTCCTTATAATTACCAATATGTTTTTTAATTGTAGAGGCTAAAACATAAGGGGAGCTGGTCACACCGAAACAGTGACTGTTAAAATGGTATAAAACGGTGCGTTGATCTATGTCGCAGTCATCGAAATACAAAAAACATAAATAATTTCTATCATTTTCTGATACCTGTATTTGTAAGAAAGGCTCTAGCAATATCCCCCGTGAAAGCAATTTTAAACTGTCTAAAATTTAATAGCACATCTATGAGATTAGTATTTAAATTTTCCCCCGCAAAAAGACATTGATTTAGACTTTTTCTCCCATTTTTTCGGCTACTCGCGTCAAAAACTATCCTGGTTTTTGTAGTAGAAGAACTCGGTCGGGACACTGATTGATGGGGCATTACATAATCGATAGAGCAATTATCACTACATTTCTCAATAATTCCCTCACCGTATCGATTCTGCAGTAAGTCTAAAGAGTGTTGATAATTAGTTTCGTTTAGCGTCAAACCGGAAATTGATCTAAGCGCTTCACCTGACAAAAATGATTTTAAGTAATTGAATTTGTCAATTTTGGTTAAATTCTCATTCGAATCGATTGTACTCTTAAAACTATTCATAAATTCTAAAAAGGTATTTGGTTCCCTTTAAAGACTGGTATAGTTATTTTTGGCAAATTTATTGTTGCCGGCCTAGCACTAACATAAGGAATTGTACTCCCATTAAATACAGAACTAGTATCAGGCTGATCAGAATCAAATTTAAATTTTTTCAAATTCATTTTAATTTTAAATTTAGCTTCATTAATAACATCATCGTAATCGATGCTCGTTTGAACATCATTTTCGAAAACGGTTCCATCATCTATTAATTCCTGAATTTGATTGTTTACTACTTTTAATTCGTTTTGCTTTTCTATTATATTATTTAAATATTCATTCAACTGATCAAAATTACTTTTATTTTCAAAATCAATACTTTCTATATAAGATTCAATTTTTGTAATGAGCTTGGTTATAGAGGTCTTCATGACCTTTCGTTTACCTTTAGATTTTTCTACATCCATAATTTACAATTATAGAATAACTTTCATGCATAGAACAAAATTGGTTACAGTACCTTTTTTTAATCCGCGACGAGAAGACGAATAAGCCGATGAAGGGTAATCCCATATTTTGAAGACGATGATAATCTGTGCACTAATACTCCATGATATCAAAACACTATAATTAATAAATGCGAAGACGTGAGTTGCACTCTTGATAAACAATAATAAATTCGATCTGGAGGTTTTTCCCGGGTTTCGGCACCATGAAAATTTTATTCTTTTCAAAACTGTCGAGAAATCATTTCGTAGTAAAAAAAATCGTTTCGAGAAAATATTTATTTCGTTGTAATCTAATTCTTGAAAGTAAATAAACTTGAGTGTCTTTTATATTTTATTTGACACCACCACATCACAACGATGACATATAAGAACATTCAACATTAAAATAAGATATGTGTTCCGAAATGCTATAAACTGCATTTCGACCAAGCATAAATATATTCTGGATCTTCTAGAAAATATATTCTGGCACTACTTCACTACATTACATCTCACGTATTAATATATAATTATAATACATTTATTCGGAGGAAACATTTTATTTCCCCCGCTCGAGCATTTTTAGGTTGTTACTTATCAAAACATAACTCTAGTATCAATCAGGTAGTTTTTTCTGCGCTCTTACGCAAACACACCTACCGAGTCATGTGACCGCTGGGCTATTTTTAGATTTCCCCAGCACAATTTCGTAACAAGCTGTACGAGTTGCGAACAAACTTTTTAGAAAAGAGAACAAAATTTACTATATTGGATTAAAAGAAATAAACAGTATTCTTTTCACTAATGTAGAAAAATCACCTCTAAACTTAAAAAAGCGCTAAAAATCGCATAAAAAATTAAATTAAAAAAAATCTAATCAAAAAACCGAAAATCGGGCTTTGAGTGCAAAACTTCATATATAGACGTACGTTTTCCCCAAATTTTGTAGCTCTATGTGCGGCAATCTCTTCAGAACACCATTGACACACTCACACACAAACTCCTTTCCTTATTATTATAAATTGAATCTACATTTTTACAAACTCTCTTTACTAATATTACACAGAGCCACATATTGCCTTAGTGGTGATTTTTGGAACAAAAATCACCTTTCACAAAAGTCTTTGTCCCCAGTCTTGTTTAATCATGCTACAAAATTTGCCCCAGTCTCACAGTTAGATCATTTACAGAACAAGTTAAGTACTGTCAGTTTAATTATGGCCACCCTATACTTATTTTATATTTGAAAAAATCCCTTCTGGCTCAGTCTATAGGCGGAGGTAGATTCCTAAGTACTAATTTCACCAACAAACACTAAATCAATATTACAGATAAACCCAGTTTAATAATTTTATCTGTCTGCTTTTGACGAGTTTTTCGTTTAATTTTTCTGTAACAACTGGCCTTATCAGAATTGTGCTAATACGATAATTTTTTCTTCAACCCTTATTTTTTTTAATTTGTTTTTGCTGTAAGAGCTAGTCATATCAAAAACTTGTCAATATAAAAGTTGTAGATAATAGTAAGAACATTTATAATAAATTAAAGTGGATTTGATATCTTATTAATTGACAAATTTATGAATTTTTTTATTCTTTTCCAACCCCCCCCCCCTTTTTTTTTTCAATTTTTTTCAGTAAGAGTTGGTCCTACGAAAAACTTGTCAATATAAAAGTCATAGATAATATTAAGAAGATTTAGATAAATTGAATATTGCCACATATAATTCTTATAAGTCACTTGGCCTGAATTAATTATTTATTAAGAACTTTAAAGTGTTATTATTCCCAATAAAGAAAAATGGACTTGGCCTACTATGGTTGTGAGCCTATGGCGAGGCCATATATTTGTATTAGATTTGTAGTCGACAAATTAATCTGTTTTCAAAATTTATTTCCCTTTCTTCTATTTAACGCTTGCATTCAAAAAATCATTTCTAAGTTATGTCTAATTTAAGTGCAATCGCTATACCCACATAAATATTCTTTTTGTTTTTGTTAAAAGCTATCATTCAGGGAAATGATTTATTTGTTATTTCTAATTTAAGCTTAAGTGAATTTGATATCTTGAGAATTGACAAAGATATGAATTTTTTTTCTCCCTAACCCCCCCCCCCCCCCCTGAGCCTATTTTTAATTTTATCAAATATCTGTCATACTTAAATTTTTAGTCCTTTTCTAGCAGGGTATGAAAAAAATCGCGATTTAAAAAAAAAAAAAATAAAAAAAATCAGATTTTTTTTTATTAAAATTAACTAACGACATTATTTTAAACTTTGAAGGTTATAACATGTCATTTTCAATTATTTTATAAATACAATTTAGATAGACACTTGAAAATAGTATTTCAAAAAATTTTATGTATATAAATCTTTATACTTGATTTATAATTTTTTGTGTAATGATTAATTACATCACTTACCTTAAGAGCTGTCAATAAGACAGTAACACCATTCAAAGTACCATCCACTGTCTTAATGCACCACTTCCCAAAACAAATCCCATCATTACATGTTATTTTAAATATATGTTATTAGTACAATATATAAAAAGATTAATACTCGTAATAAATGCAAGACTAAACCCAGAATAAGCATCCAATAAAGTACAAGTGCATTCTTTGCTCAATTTAGCTAATATATATTTTCACATGTTTAAAGCTCAAAATAAAATTAAAGCTACTAATTTTATAGCTGGTCATATTACAAACTGGTGTTAACTAAAATAATAATAAACTAAGTTCTGTTAAACTCTTATAATACAAATTCATAAAATACTGACATTTTTAAAGAAAAAAATGTACAAGTTATCAAGGTAACCAATTATATTTATTTACTTTCTTTAAATCAGGAAATGTAATCATGAAATTTTTAATAAAAAACTAAGTTCTTTTAAAATACAAATTCTTTTGGACAAGGTATCAAGGTAACTAAGGCAAATTTAATGCTTTATAGAGAAAAACTAATTTACCTGCTTTTTCATGACCGAACTTGTTTCGAAGCGTAGAGTGCACTAAACCATAAGCAGAAAATATTCTTTCTACAGAAGCAGAAGTAGCTACCGCAGAAAGTAGTTGCTTTATCGCATTTTGGTCATCTACACAAACAGTTGTTTTGAAATGCACCCTCCACCATTCCAAAGGTGACATTTGGGATGTGATGCTTTCCTCGAAAAGTAAAGGATAAAAAGGATCTGCCTTAGCTAAAAATTTCATAATTAAAGGCATAAAGGAAGTTGAATATTTTTCATTTGCAAATTCAAACGCCTTTTTTTTCCCAGTTCAGTTAGCTTGCTTCCACAAAATTGTGGGTCTGTTAAGTATGCAAGAAAATGAGGTGCACCAAGTGCTTGATCATATTGAGTTGAGAAACACTTAAAAAATTTTTTTTTTCAAGCTTTTGCTCGATGAATTTTTCTTCAAGTTTTTTCCAAATATCAACAGAACCAGCAATGGAACAATTATCTTTCTGTACAGAATCTAAGGAAATGGCAATGGGTTCAAGTCTGTTTATCAAGTCTTCTGCATTTCTTTTAATAGAGAAGTTTAACACTTTATTACTGACAACTTTATCAATTTTTTCTCTGTGTTCCTCACATATTTTCATTAATGTTGATCAGTGTTTTATATAAGTTGATAGACAGTCAAACATTGTATTCCAACGAACATCCTGTGGCATTACTAACTTTTGGCCACCTTCTTGTTTATATTTAGCAGCTGCAAAGTGATTATTTCTGAAGTATTTAACCACATAAACAATATGTTCTTTCACATCAGGAATTTGCAAATCACTGGCTAATAAATTTAAAAGATGTGCAGAGCAGCCATAAGTAAGAATATCATAATTTTCATCCTTTTCAAACTCTTCACGCATACTTTTAACGTTAGCTGCATTATCAGTTACGAGACTCCTGATAAAACAATTAAATTCTGACTGACATTTGGATATTATTTCTTGAGCAATTTTAACCAGATATTCTTTTGTGTGAGGATGACCTGATGTGTCAATCGAATCTACCAGATATAAATTCCCATCACAACTACTGACAGTTGCACAAATGATTGGCTCATTGTGGACATTTGACCACCCATCTAAGCTCATACTGACTGTTTGGCCTTCAAGAACTTTAAAGCTTTTCTGTCTCTCTTCTTTATAAATTTCTTCTAAAAGAACACCTCCAACTTCTTTACAGGTTGATGGAGTATAACCAGGACGTAGCATAGCAATCATGTTTTTAAATTCTTTATGCTCCACACTGCGGAAAGAAGAATTGGTTGCATAAACGAATCTAGCTACCTGTTTATCAATCATGTTCTTTTGATTACTTGATGTTTTACATACATAGCTATCAAATTTTTTTTTTTTTTTTTTTGCTTGTAGTTTGCATTTCATTTTCAGAGGCTTTTCTTTTTTGTTGTTTAGCAGTGTCCACAGTATTATTGCATAACATCTGTTGTGAACTACATGATGCTGGTGGACAATCTATAAAATTAAATATAAACTTATTTAATAAAAATTAAATTTATAATAATTCATTTTTTAAATATTAATAATTTAAAAACATTAGATAATGGGAAGAAAAAATTTATCACAGTCCCATTCAAGACTGTGTTTTATTTTGCTCATGTTAGTTTTGATTATTTAAAATGGTCATTTCATTAAGTTATATGTAAATGTTTATTCTATTTTTATTAACATAAACATGTTTGAATAAAATATAAGTATATTTAAAAAATTAAATTTATAATGATTAATTGTTTTAAACATTAATAATTTAAAAACAAGATAACTGAAATAAAAATTTTATCCCATGCTCACTTGATCTTGTGTCTTATTTTGTTAGCTTGGTAGTTTAAAATGTTTTAAAATGGACTTTTTATTAAGTTACTACATATAAATGTTTAATCTATTTTTATGAACATAAATATATTTAAATTACACACATATTTCTTTTTTTTTTTTTTTTTTTTTTTTTAAAGCAAAAAAAATAAAAATAAAAATAAAAATAAATAATAACTACTTACCTATTTTATCACTTTCAATCTTGAAATTACCAGCATCATCAGTAGGATTTTCACATATTTCTTGATGTTTTTTCAGTCTTGCAACTAATCCCATCATTTCTTTCCCACATGTTTTGCATTTAGCTTTCAGACCTTTGCCTGAAACTGTTGATATCTCTGAGAAATAAAGCCATATGGGATCCTTTTTCCTACCAGCCATTTGTGTAAAAAAAAAAAAAAAAAAAAAAAAAAAAAAAAAAAAAAAAAAAAAAATTCAATTTGTCCTATACTATATAAAATTTTTCTATCTGCAGTTCACTAACTTGAAACTTCAAGCAAAGCTTGTAATAGTATAGTTGATTCAAGTATTTTGGACCAAGTGTTCATGCAAAACAGGTTTGAAACTAATCCCTGTTGGTCAGTGGACAAAAGAAAGAAATTCTTCTTTCTTATCTATTTACTCTGGGTCAGGTTTGAAACTAATCCCTGTTGGTCAGTGGACAAAAGAAAGAAATTCTTCTTTCTTATCTATTTACTCTGGGTCTGGTATACCTTTGTTATCCCAAACAATGAAGTCCCTTATCTCTCCAGGTGACTACAAAGAAAAGCTTTCAGAGAATTTCAGTTGAAAATGAAAGATAGAGTGCATTGAGAATGTACATTTTTTTAAATTATTTAAATAACATGTACTCTTTCCAAGATTATTTTAATTTAGAATATAGTTAAAAATTAATGAAAAAAAAATTGTGATTTTAATCAATGACTTTTTTTAAAAAAATCAAGTGATTTAAATCATAATTTTAATCATGATTAAAATCAAGCTGATTAAAATCAAGCTGATTTAAATCAGCGTACCCTGTTTTCTAGAAATAATAATAACTTTAAATTGATTTGATACGTATTATAATTAAGAAGTTATGGGATTTTTTTTGGTTTTCATAAACCCTTCCCTATTTCCACCCCCTTGGTCTGATTTTGCCCATTAAGGAAATTGACCGAGATTTTCTGCCTCTTGATTTCAAGTATCAGTTTGGAAGAGATTTGTGCAGAATTATAAAAGTTATTGTGTCCATAAAAAGTGATATATACAATAGAACCTTGATTATCCAAAGTAATTGGGACCGACACTCTTTCGGAAAATCGAGAATGCTTCAATTTTGAGATTAAGGATAAATATATGCAATATTTCTTATTATGGTAACAAATGCTTAATAAAAATAAAGCAATAGCAAAATAGAAACAAGAATAAATTATCTGAATTTTAATTTTAAAATTAAATATACCTTTCACATATATCACAAAGGTTTCAAAAAATGTTTTGCTTGTCGCAGTTTTGATTGCTTTTGCTTTGAAACTCTATCACAGACAGGGTTGGCAAGTTTCTGCCAAAGTGGTTATAACCGGTTAAAACCGGCATGGCAGAAACTAGTTTCTGCCAGTAAGTGGCAAAAACTGGCAGAAACTCAGAAATAATATTAATAAGAACTTTAATGTGCAATGATTCTTAATTCATACATGTATTTGATGTGTAAACAATTAAGTTAAAAATTAAAATTAAAGATTATGAATGTTATTCAAAGTTGTAAAAAAGTTTCAAAATTATCATATAAATATACTTTGCTTATATAATAATAGGTACTAATTTTTTTTCACTTGAAAAACAGAAATTTTCAATGGTAGTCTGATGCTGTACAAGTTTAACTATTTTATATTATTGTTTAGAGTTGAATTTTTATTTAAAAGTAAAAAAAGAAATTTACAAAAAAATCTGATATTTTAACAAATGTATTTTTCAGAGTATTTTTAAATAAATAATGCAATGCAATAACTTAAAGATTATGATTCTTGTGAAATTATATAAGTAAATAATTGAAGCACAATAAATAACAGAAAATTTTTTTTATGAAATATCTTGCACAATTATTTTACAATATTGAAAGAACAAAATTGCCACTCAAATATACTATTATTACTTTTCCCACAGAACATTCCATAGCATAGGACAAAATTTTGCTAATCTTTCTGAACACACTGTTTCTTTGTTTTGAATGAAAGAAAAGTTTGAAAATATTCTTTCAAGACCATCATTACTTGCTGGCAATGTCATTATTGAGGATGCAAATTTGAAAAATCCTCATTTTCACCAGTATTCGTTTTTAAAGATGACCACCACATAGAAGGTAAGGGCAAGACATTTTCTAGGTCTTCCTTGGAGAAATATGTTTCTGAGGCAGGAGTTGATTTTGCTCCGAAGGATATTATATGTGGCACAAAATTGGGATTAATATCAGAAAGCAATTTCCTTGCCTTTTCTTTATGCTGTCAATTTTGATCCCCATAACTTAGGATGAAGTAAATAAGTTAGCATATGGTAGTCGGTTATTACTGTATCAAATCTGCTTTGAACCTTTGTAGTTGTTTGTTTTGTAAGTGCAAAATGTGGTTGGAACATTTTCAACTAACAGTCTTAATAAAAAAGCTAAAATCTTTAACAACGTTTTTATGCACAAATAACATACAGACACGACACAAATATCCCATATAATCGTTTTTTGTTGTGTCTATACGTTATTTGTGCGTAAAATCATTGTTAAAGATTTTGGCTTTTTTACTAAAATTCGCACAAAATTTGATCTATGCTTATAACAGTCTTAAATTGAAAAAAAAAAAGTCAGATTTGTTCCTTTGAATACTGTATTTAAATGAAATGTTTTTTAAATTCATGGAATTACAAGATCCGCATATAACTATAATATTTCTATGAGAGATAATTTATAGTGTTATTATTAAATTATTACGTTAAATTACAGAAAATAATTTTGAGCAAGTATTGAATATTTTTCTTTTCTTTTCATTGTTTAATTTAAAATAAGTATTGGATATAGTTTTGTATTTGATTTTTAAACTGAAATTTTAAAATACTCTAATAATTGTTTACATATAAAATTATATAACCATACTATAACAAAAATTTTATCTGTTACATTACTCATTTTTTCTAATACAAATCTATTTATTTTTTAATTAAAACTACCCACAATATTTCATTTGTTATTTATACAGAATAAAATGTACTTAAGGAATTTAATACTAGTAAAAAAGTCTCAGATTATGTCATGAAATGTGTTTATGCCAGTTGTTGCCAGTTTCTGCCGGTTAAAACCGGTTATAACCAGTTTCTGCCACTGGCATGGCAGAAACCCTTTTTTGCCGGCAAATAGCCAGCCCTGATCACAGAGTTCTTTAATATTATTAGTTCACCAGTATCACAGTCTTTCTACTGCTCCAGCCATGCCAAACCTTTTGCAAAACATTCAAAAGCTTAAAAATTGCTATTTTATTCGTTTTTTCGTTCCTCTCCACAGATAACGGGAGCTCAAGTTAAATTCAAAGGAACTCTAAAAAAGGGGATCTAAATCATTTATATGTATTCGTAGTTCGGAAAGGACCGCTTGCACACGAGGAATATGATAGTTAAAAAAAAAAAAGCCTTCAAAAGGGATTTTGCACACAAGGAATGTGATAGTTAAAAAAAAAAGTTTTAAAAATGGATTTCGGTTAAAAGAGTTTTGGATAAAAGAGGTTCTACTGTATACATAGATAATTAAAGTTTTGAACTATGGGGTGGTTTTGGGTTCTAGAGGCCATGATCAGCGTAGATCTGCAAATGTTTTTTATAAATTCGAACATAGGGGAGAATGTAATAGGTAGTATTTCTTACAAAATCTACTTAAAAGAAATCAAGCTGTTTGTAGAACTTTTTCCTTTAAATAATAAACTGCTTAAGATATCACACATTCATTTAAGAAAAAATTCAATGTTCACCATAGAATTTTCTTCTTTATTTTGAATCAAAGCACAGTGAAACCTTAGCCAGATGATAAAATTTAAATTGCTAGGTGATCCACCAAATAAAATTATTAAGGATAGACTATTGATATTTTGACAAGATTAGTACACCATATATAACACACACATTCTCTCTCATACACATACCTTAAGGTAATCCACAAGTGTTTGTTGGGCTTTAAAAGCTTCTTCTTGGTTACTAGATTCAAGTTGTTTAATAGGTATATCAGTATTCCCTGTTTTTTCTTTTTCTGTCGCAGTTTTGACTTCATCTTTTTTTAATTCATCCCCATTTGTATTCTTTTTAGAATTTTTGACACACTGTTCCCCATTTTCTTCTTTTTCTTCACTCTTTCCTTCATCCATATCCAAATCATCATCAGAGTCATCAAATATCACAGCATTCTTTTTTCCCTCAGCATCTAAAAAAGATATATTTCTTTTTATTAACATTTTGCAAAATAGTAGAAAATTGTTTATGAATTTGGTTTGTCTGTCTGTCTAGCTATATGTCTGTCAACTGCAAGCCGAGAACACTTCTTCCCCTCTTTAGGATTATTTTGCTATTTTTTCCAACAAATTTAGATTTTTTCCTTCTGAATGTTGCTTCTGAGATAAGGTTCCTTCTCAGCTTGGAGGGCAACACATAATGTCATTTAGTCTGACTTTTCTAATTTTTCCGCCTACTTTAAAGTTAATGTCTACCCTTCCCATGTTCTCTATGGGACTAATTATCTGCCCAACAGCCAAAGGCATATTGGTACCACTAATCGGTTGTGGTTTGTATGTTATAAACAAATCTCTGTTGATACAGAAATGACTCAATGCACCTGTATCGAAACTTCAATTTAATTTATCTTAGAAATGATCATTCTGCCCAAATTTTGCATTGGTTACATAACTATTTCTATTTTCATTTTTCAGGCTACTTATGTGATCAATTGCCCTGTCTCCAGGTTTCCCGCATCTATAACTGCTCAGATTTTTATTTGGGGTTTTTCTGCTTTTCAATATTTCTTTGGGCATCGGAGATCCCCATCCCCCCTTTAAGCAGATTGCTTTGACATTGCTATAATCGGTCTTCTCACAATATCATCTATCTAATAGTTTGTCAAAGGTAAAGTCTTTTCAGCCCACTATTACACTACACCGGAAAAAAGTATTTGGGTGGTATCTAAACAGCCGATAAGTTTTCACAATTTAGAGCAACTCAATTTCTATATCTACCATTCTAAAATTTCCTCAAGTCTTGCCCCATACATTGCTACAGCTTCATTTAGGGTCGTAAGTAGAGGTCTGCAAGGGTTGAAATTTCCAGTCCCGGGCCGACTCCAGAAAAAATAATTCGGCCCGGCCCGATATAAGAAATAAAAGTTTAGCCTCGGGCCAGTATAACAGCTGAAAGTTCGGCCCGAGATCGGCTTGGCCCGGAAAAAAGTTAAAATCTCGGCCTGAGTGAATTTCTACAAAACATTAATTTTTACGTCGATTTGGTTAAAAATTTGTCTCATACGAGGAGTTCTGACCAAAAACATTTACCTTAACTTTTTTTTTCAATGCTTATAATCATTTTTATAGAAGTGCCGCAGGCTGCGATATTTATTTTCTTAATGAATCTCTATTTCTTGTATGTAAATGTTTCAGTTATCATTAATATTGTTAATCCATATTCCATGTATTGAAGTGTTAAAATTCTGAAAAACGATATACAGTAAAATCTTCTAAGACAGAATTGCATAGAAAAGGAAAGGAAAAAATGCATTATAGACAAATTCCCTTCTTACGTATTAGCATATTAATTTTGCATGGATCAACATGTTTTTCAGTTTAAAACAGGATTTTGTCATAGGCAGGTTCTTTTTCACAAGTTCTACTATATTTTAATAAGCATAGAAATCTAATATTCTTTAAATAGAATAAATTTAATGTTTAATTGTAGAATAATGGTGATTTAAAAATGTAGGCATTTTTTGCAAAAGTTTTTGGGCCATGCCTAATTTTACTAACCTTTGAACGGACCAGGTTGCACCAAGACAATGATTTTCATATGGGCTGGGTCAAAACTAGGACTGAAAATTTTTTGCCGTGAAGACTAGGAATGAAACCAGTCCTGTACAGAAAAAATAAGTTAAGCCCGGCCCGATCCTTGAGGAAAAAAGTAAGGCACGTAAAGAGTACTCACTAGGCCCGGCCCAAGCCTTCAGATAAAAGTATGAGCTGGCCTGAAAAGAGTGGATACCAGGCCCAGCCCAGCCGGTCCAAGTGCCATGAATGAAAATAGGCCCATGCAGATCTCTAGTTGTAAGTATCTCTATAATAACAGCCTAAGTCATGTGACTGTCATCAACAGTTTTGGGTTGACCACTTCACTTTTTATATGCCAGGAGGCCAATTAATTTAATGTTATTAAAACAGCAATTAAAACCTCTGTGCAGGAATATTAAAAAGCAGAAATCCAACGTTCAAATATTCACAAATAAAACGTGAAAAGCAGCAAACAGCTGTTTTGAATCTACTAGCGAGATTCTTCTTCAGTGCAAGATAGAGCAAGACACAGCGTGCTAGAAAAAGCAGGCTGCTTTTTTGCTCAGCTTTGCTTTTTCTAGCACGCTGTGTCTTGTTTTACCTTGCACTGAAGAAGAATCTCGCTAGTAGATTCGAAACAGCTGTTTGCTGCTTTTCACGTATTATTTGTGCATTTTTAAACGTTGGATTTCTGTTTTTTAATTTAATGTTAGCCGAGAGCAGGTGATTAAATAGGCAAATATTGTTTCAGCGCCATCAAGTCATCAGTATTATAACAGCCCATTTCATGCGATTGTCATAAACAAATTTTTGCGTGGTAAATTAAAACAAAGATTTGATGTTGAAATTAAATTTCATGGGTTAATGGTATTATTTATTATTTTTCTTTTCTTTTCTTTTTCTAAAGAAATAATTGAGAGTAATAAATTTTAAATATTTTAGTTTTAAATTAAAGTTATGTAGTTTAAATAAAATGAGTGAAAGTATTATATTTTAAATGAAATTAATGAAATACAAAAAAATACTACAGGAACACAATGCTTGGTGATTTATCACCTGCACTCGGCTTAGAGAAAAATGAGACCAAAATGGTCGCCAAGGGCGGCTAGCAGTTGAAATAGGCATCTAGTATACCTATTGCTCTACTCCGTGTTGCTGGTTGGAAATTAACTTTCAGTATTTCCCATGCCACTGATGCAAGCTTAGTATTCCAAATTTACAGCTTCAAATTCTTACTAATATTCAAATATATCATGCAGTATGCCTGATTCTTTTTGAAGTTAAAATTGCAAGTTTTTTTAGAGATGTATCTTCTTTCAACTTATAAACCTTATAATTAACAAGTTTGTATATAACCTTATCCATTAATACGGCAGATTAATCAGATTTTTATTTTTTAGCCTAATGTAATAATTTTTTTTCCACTTTTCAATAAAGTTGATTCGGAATTTGTACAGAATTTTTAAAATTTTTCACAAATCTTTTATGCGAATTTCAGCCTTTTTGCATTCTGCAGCAATTTTTTGACATTCATAAAAGAAATTTCGATTCAAACTTTTAACCCTAATGTAATAAATTCTATCCTTATATGATTGCATCATCCAATTTGAATTTTAGCTGTTTTTTTTTTGTTGTTGTTGTTGTTTTTATATGTGTATATGCGTGTTCTGCAGCGATTTTTTTACATTTATGAAAGAATTCCGGATTTTATGTTTTAGCCTTACTGTAGTAAATTTTGTCTTCTGCAATTTTTAGGAATTTTAGACATTTCACAGAGATTTTTCCACGTTGGTAAAAGGAATCCAGTTTCAATGTTTTATCCCAATATAGTAAATGTTGTACAGCAATTTTTTTTTTTTTTTTTCAATTTTTAGAACTTCTTATGCATAATGGTGGCAAAATAAAATGCAATACGGGAAGTCTTTTTAACATAACTCTAAAATTACTTGGTGGATTAATCTGTAATTTTGAATTTGCATAACTACGACGCTACGAAAATCGGTCTTAAACTACGATTTTTTGCAAAAAACACAAAAGCATTTTTTGCTTCTAGTTGCGATTTTTATCCTGCGCAGCATATTTTTCAGGAGTGATTCTGTTCCAAAATTGTGAATATTCTGAAATGATGGCGGGAAAAAAATCGCGAATTCCATCAAAATTTACTGCACTGGGCTAAAAAATTGGAACCAGACTCCATTTACAAATGTAAAAAAAAACGCTGCGAAACGGAAATAAACTCTAAAAATCGTATAAAAATCTTAAGAGGAAAGAAATTACTATATTGAGTTGAATAACGGAAACCTTATTCCTTTTACGAATGTCAAAAGATGGCTGTGAAACACGAAAAACCAACCAACCAACCTCCAAATTAATTTAAATTTTGTGTGCTACGATTTCTCATTTTCAAAGGTTGGCAGGTCTGGCATTGTTTAACAAATGTATTAATTAATTTTTCAAAATAATATGAATTGTAATCTGTAAATAAAATATTCTTAAGGCATCAAAATTTCAAATTACACAAAGAAATTATAATATTTTATGCCAATGTTAAAAAGTTCACAAATGCATCAAAAAGACAAAATGAGCAAAAAAATTAAATATTTTAATAATACAATTTAATTTACCAGGCCATTCTTCTTCATCTGTATCATCAAAGATAACTGGAAGAGATTTTTTCATTTCCTTCAGTTTTTCAAGTTCACTCTGATAACTTTCTTTTAAAACAGATAAAGGTACCTGAAAAATATCAAAACATTTAAGTCCTTCTTAAATAATCATAGATTATACATTAATATATATATATATATATATATATATAAATGATAATATCAAATAAAATACAAACAAAACACTTATTTACTACCATTTTTAATGTAAATATGCATAACAAGGTGGTCACAAATATCTTATGTTAAAAATCCCTGATATTTCCAGGTTAGCGTTAAAATAAAGAAATTTTCATTGATAATTTCTTTTACAACATTACTCTAATACATGCAGTCATTACTTAGTAAAAGTCTATATAAAATATATATATATATATATATATATATATATATATATATATATATATATCACACTACAAGTTCCTGCATAGTTAATCAAAAATAGACATTACTGCTTGTTAGAACTTGTGGTACTGTGCCATGTAAGAATGCTGTCGTATCAGAACGACACCTAGTGGGAAGCTGAATGAAAAATGACTGTCTTCACAGTAATGACAATTAGGACAAACTTCAAAAAAGGATAATTGATGCTTGTCTATTATCCGGTCAACCACTTTTCATAAAAAAATTGCCAAAATATAGGATTTAAAGCCAAAAACGGATGATCGTGGGGTTACATTCAATTGTGGTGAGATTAGTTTACACGTGTCTGTTATGTCATCAAGAAATTTTTAATTTGATGTTTTCTCTGTATTTTTAATGATGTTTTACTAATTTTTTAGTTCTTCCGTTAATTAAAATAACAATTATGCGATTAAAAGAATGTCATGATAATAATACTGAAAAAATATTGCTGCTATGTGTAGAATCTATCAATTTCAACTGACGTCAAACATTTTTTCACAAGACAAAACGATAATTTAGAAAAAATTAATTAAGAACTGTCAGATTTCACTCCAAAATAACAAAATTGTATAATAATGTTTGATTTTAAATGTAACACTAGCATGTGATGTGCATTTTCCATTTTTGTTTATTTTGTTGATAAGTCAGTTTAGTGTTTCTAATTTATAGGATGTCAACGATTTTAATCAGTTGATTTAAATCAGCAATTAAATCATGATTTTAATCAACCGATTTTTAAAAAAAAATCATTGATTAAAATCAAAAATTTTCTATTTAAAATGTCAAAAAATGTTTTAAAATCTAAGATGAACATAATTTGAAAGTTTTTACAGGTATTTTGACTTATGAATAAACAAAAACAAAGCTCTAAATAATCATTTATAAGCTTAATTCCTGAGTATTGGAAAAAATTAAAAACAGTTAAGTTTGTAAAAAGCATTGTTTTTATCCAACATAAAACAGTTTCATTTTAAAAAGATATTTAAATCTAATATAATTTGCAATGTCATCATTTCCTTTAGGTAATCAATTTATACATTATTTTATATAAAATAAACATAGCAAGTGTATTAAATTTCTGCAAATAAAAGAATAAATAGTGTCTTAGTTTCTCGTTCTACTTTTGTAATAATAAATTAATAGCAATCTCGTGTCAAAGAAGAATGAAAGAGGGACATCTGTTCAACAGCTAAATTGTAAATGAATGCATAGGAGAAAAATAACTAATTGGTATAAAAATGTTAAGCATGGCAAGAGCTTCTTCAGTACAGGTTGAATAAATGTTTTTTTTTTTTTTTTTTTTTTTTTTTTTTTTACGTTGTAACTCATATATACTAAATAAAAAAAGGAATTAGGGATTGAAGAGGTAGCAAAACTTTTCTTAAAAAGAATAAAAAAAGTGAAGCATTGAAAGCTAATAATCCCCAACTGAGAGGTAATAATGCTGCTATATAAATATTTTGAGGATTTCAGATGCAACTGGCTATCCTTAGTATTCTGTATGTATGTATGAATGGGTTTAGCTCATTTAATAATATTTTTGGTTAGTATACACATACATATGTGTAAGTTTAGATTTTGGTGATTAACAGTAATTTTTTTTAAGCTCAAATGCAAAACGAGCTGCAAATATTTGTTAGTTTTGTTATTTGTGCTACTAACTAATGAAATTACTTATTTGCAGTTTTTATTAATTCCATAATTACTTACTTTTTCTTCTAGACCATTTTTTTTTAAGGGTGCCACATGCTGCCCCTTTTGAAATTGGCAAAATGCACCCTGCCTTAAAAAAATGTAGTTAAATTCACCTGTAGTTGTAGCCAGAGATTTCTTGTAAAAAAATTCCCATTCAACAGTATTTCTAAATTCATGTGCTCAAGATCTTACAAAAATAATAGAAATTTATTTCTTTAGAAAAAAACAGGATATTATTAAAACATGTTGTTATTTAATTGCATTTTTCAATTTGTGATTCATAAAATTATTAAAAGTTAAGGACACTTTATTTATCATGATAATTTTTTTTTTCTTTTATCATTACTAATATATATCCTCATGAAATAGTGCCCTTTTTTGGAACTAGCATCCTGCCCCTTTTTCTTTCTAAAATGATTACTACATTATTAATTATCATTTTAATAATTAAAGCTTAAAATGTATAATATGTTCCTAAATATAGAGTTAATTGTTTAATAATTATTTATTTGAAGTAGTATTAAAATTATTTTTTATCATTAAATGCAGTTATTAATAATTTTAAAAAATGTTAAATATCACTAGTATTTAATAAAGTCTTACATAATTATTATAATATTAATGTACATATAACATTTATTGTATGATATTAACTAATGAAACTATTAATTTGCAGTTTTTATAATTTTTGTAATTACCAGACTTGTATAAAACCAAAAACTTTCCGCGCACATAAATATTTGGTCAAAAATTTCCTGCAAATTAATTTAATGCTTGATAAAATTACGTGTTATATTAATTTGACGATATGAATTAAAAACTATAGTTTAAAATAAATGTTAATTATATAATCATTTATATAAATCAAAATTATTGCTATTAAAGCTATTTAAATCAAAAATTAATTAATATTAATTAAAGAATAATTACTTTAATTAAAAAATAATAAAACAAAAATCCATGATAAGAATTGGCGAATTCTTTTCAATTATTTTGTCAATGCATTTAGAAACAGCCCAATCCTTAATATTGTGATCTTTTCGCACAAAATGCCAGTCATTCTTATAACACTATGAAATTATTCGATTTAAACGTTGTTGCCGGGCTAAAAAGTCACTGCAGCTGCCGATGGAAAACCGATCGGCGACAAGTTTTAGTCTGCGGAAAATAGAAATAAAATGGTCTGTGATGTTAAAACAATGTTTTGAGTCTTTAAACTTTGTTTTGTGGACAAACAGTAAATAAATCGTACATAAAATTTGGGAATATTTTAAATTTTCAGTATAAAAAAAAAAGTTACAAGAACAAAAAATACGTTTTTCTTTTCACAAATTTTTTCTGCAACGTTCTGAATTTTTTGAAAAAAATTCTGCGCATGGCATTCGCGCGTGCGCCTACATTGTAATTACTAATTATTTAGTAATTACTAACTAATAATTATAATTTTAATAATTAAAGTGTAAAAACATAGATTATGTTATCAATTAGTGGTTTCATTGTTTTGGAAACCTAAAACTCTTGGTAGCTGTTCAGTATTTGAACGCTGGGAAAAAAATCATAAAAATCAGATTTAAATAAAAAAAATCCAATTTTTTTTTATTTAAAAAAAAAAAAAATCATGATTCTTTTATGCCCTACTAATTTATGACGTTAGTTAGTTTCCATTTCTATACTTTTTCTCGCATTTTGAGAACGAATTATACAGATCTGTGATCTGTCATCTAAAGAAAATGAGGCAATAAACTATTTTCAAACATATGGAATTCTGTCATAAAAAAGTGTGTATTAATGGGCATGATATGAGACTATCTACAAACTGATAAATAGTGGCAGCGTAATGTGAAAAACTGTGATAAAAGAATATGCATTAGCAAAGTAAGCTGGTTGGATGGCTACAAATTAACATTTGTAACTGCATTAAAGTTCATTTATAGCTGGTCTGATGTATTAACATCAATAAAATAGGAAAAAAAGCAATTGGATTCAAGTCATTATACAGATATTGATTGGAATAATTATCTCAGAGAAGTCTGTATATCTAATCTTCTATCGAGAAAACCTGAAAAAATTGGAGGGCCAAAAAAAAATTGTAGAAATTGATAATTTCTTGAAAATTCCAATTTTTTTTTTAACCCCCTCACTGACAAGCCCGTGTTAATACGTTCACTAAGCTCCAGGTTTCACTGCAATACAAGCAATATTTAAAGTAATATAATTCTATTGATTTAATGTATTTTTAATACATTGAACAATGATTAATAATTCCAAGGATTGCATTCATATTCGTTATTAAGTTTTTTTACAAAATGTTCAAAGAATCATTTTTTTTTTTAGCATTTAAAACAAAATGAAGAGAAAACAACATTACAATTTTGCCCTTTTCCAAGACAGTCGGAGGGTTAAAGGCAAAAAAACAACAACAACAAAAAAAAAAACAAGCCGGCCAAATTCTTCCTCAGCAATGGTTGTTTGGAGGATTATTCCGAGAAACTGATGAATCTTTTACAGTAAAAGTTCCTGAATAGAAACGCAGCCACACTGATGGGAAAAATAAAAGAATACATAGAAAATGGCTCTAACATTTATTGGGAATCATGGAAGGCTTATGAAACTGATGAAATAAATGCTGCAGGATTTGAAACATCATTATAATTTTGTAGATCCAGATACTGGTGCACATACGCAAAACATCGAACACCTTTGGGGTTCAGCAAAATGGTGAAATAAGAAACAATGCGGAACAGCATGTCAGCCCTTAGATTCATGTTTAACTCAGTTTATGTTTATATGGTGTTGAATTCATAGAAAGGTCGATTATTTTGTCGCTATTTTGAATGGAATTAAAGATTTTTGGTCTTCAGAATAATTACTGCAAATTTATTTATTTTTTCTTTTTATCATTTCAAAGTTTAATGAAATTTTTATCCAATGATCGTTTAACATTTTTCTAATATGGATGAAATGTGCATTAAACATAGTTTCTTACTGCTCATTTTTATATGTATCATATTAAATATGTTAAATAAAATATTTATATTTCTTTCATAAATACAATATCTAAAAAAATAATATTTTTGCTTAATTTAATAATTCTAAATTTATATTTTTAAACTGGTAAATCTTCAGATCAAAGGCCTCAACGTCAATTTTTCAAAACAGTTTACTTTTCATCTTGCTTCACATAATATATGGCACCTTGAAGGATGCAATTAATAATGTTAGATTATTTGTAAAAGTTTTCTTAAAAGTTCAGGAAATGTAATTTTTTCTTTCTGTAAAATTCTAAAAAAATGCTATAAAATTCAGTTACAGTTCAATTTGCAATTGTAAATAACAAAAAAATGATTAAAAAAAAAAAGACATACATGTTATTTCAAAACTGTAAAAATGATAAAGAAAAATCTTACATATTTTTTGAGCATATGCATAAAATTCCACAAAATAACACAGAAAATTGCGAAAAGCCAAGGAAATTATTGAAAAAATTTCAAACAGATTTGATTAATTTAAAACATTGCACATCAAAAAATTTGCATCCATAATAACGGCAATTACTCTAAACATTCTTTTGTTTAAAATTGTCTGAATGAATATTTTATATCTGGTATGTCGATACACTCATATAAAGGCACCCTATTCTTAAGTGTCATTTTAAACTCTAATTTCCTTAATATTCCTACGCATAAAATTTTGGAATGACAACATTCTTCCAAGTTGTTTATTTGGCAATATAATATGGCGACAATTTTTTTCCTTTTTACAGAAAGTGGCCAACAAGATAATAGACAAGTACGCTGGATAATTAATTGAAATCTTTTCTGTTTTGCTATAGTGTCTAATGTGTAAAAAATAGAGACAAGAAATATACCCACATAATCATTGTTCTAAAGTTTTCTAAATCTTAAAAATAAAGGTTTTAATTAATAAATTTAAAATTTGAGAAAAGCCCTGGTAATGACACTTACAACTTTACATATATTTTAGATATTGATTTTCTTTTTTTCATATTTAAAGTGCATAATGTAGTGAGTGCTTAAAAAGAAATGCTCATAAAAAGTTTAAACATTCAAAGTTGACTTGATTAATTCACATTTTTTTAGTCAAAGACATAAAACTTTCCCATTGTCTGAGAATGACTCGCATATCAAGTTTCGTCAATTATAGATTTGTACAAAGAACATACAATCATTCATTTTCATCCTAGAGATAAGTTCACTTTTTTTTTTTTTTTTGCTGAGACAATACTGAAGTACACAGCAGGAATTTAATAACATTTTACAATTGTTTTAACATTAAAAACATTTTCATTTAAAAGCCTCGATTTTCATGTTCCTGAAAATCTGTTTAAAACAGCAAATTTATTTTTTATATTGAACCACTGGCAAAAAAACCGTAAAAGTCACTATTTTCATTCTTACAAAATATCAATGTATAACTATGGCAGAAAGACATGAGTTCTGTTTTCCAATAAACAAAGGACTTCCAAACAGAAAGAGAGGCTAGATAAGAGATATTTCATGGCTTCTTTATGTTAGAAACACTGACTGTACAAAGGCTTCGAAATCAGATAGAATATTTCTCTTTATATCACATTAATAACAGTTCAGCTTATTTTCAGTTTTTAAAGGATTGTAAAATATTGTAAGAAAATTAGGCTACATTGTTGTTTCTCAAATAGCGAGAGGTTTTGTTTTTTCAATTTTTGTATGAATAAAATTTTCACCTTGAGCCTGAGTCCGAAGACTGGCATATAAAAATAGAGTTCAGGCTGGTTTCAGGCACGGACTGCACCCGAGAGCTGAGATTTTTTTCCTTCCAGATTATCGCAATCGTAATAAAAATCAACATTTGTTTCAATGAATTTCTAGGTTTAGTTTGAATTTCCCTGATATTTCCATGTCAACAAAATTTCCTGATATTTCCATGTTTTCCAGGTCTGTGACAACGCTGCATAAAAAAAAAATAAATTCTAAAATGTCCTCTTAAAAACAAAGATGTCCAAAATCAAAATGAAAACTATATATGCAAGAAATATGGAGAGGTTTTATTTTCTTTTAGGTTTTAGATTTAAATAAAATAAATATTACCAAAAGCTGACATTCATATTGTGAATGGAAAAAGATCGAACACTATAAACCTCGTTGTGACTTTTGTTGGCATTAATACATTAAAGATTTTTTTTTTTTTTTTTATTTCTATGGAGAAAATAAATTAAAAATTTTAAGATGGATTGCCAAATTCCCTTTCTTTTGTGAGCCCCTGATAAACATTGCATTGAATTTTTTCCTCGATTGTTTGATGAATCAAAAATTTGCTACTTTTTCCTGCGATTGATTAGCAAAATTATCGATTTTTTTCCACAACCAACTGATGAAATTCACAATTTTCTTCCATGACCGACTGATGAAGTTGCCAATTTTTTCTAAGATCGATTGATGAATTTTTTTTTTTTTTTTTTTTTTTCCCCCCACGATCAGTTGATGAGATTCGTAGCTTTATCCCCTAAGTGACTGATGTCATTCGTAGTTTTATTTTGCAAGCACTTGATGAAATTTGTGGTTTTATTTCGTTATTGATTGATCATAGTTTGACTTGGCGAGCGATAGACAAAATTAACGGATTTTTTCATTACCAAAATTCACAAATGATTGAGGAAATTCCTAATTACTTTTCAAGGCTGAATAATGGACTGATTTGATCATTTGCCAATCAATTGGAAGATTAATGAATTGATTTGCAGCAATCGAAAAAATAAGTAAATAAATAAAAAATAGAGGAATTCCAGTAATTTGTGAATATATGAATTTTATATGAATATTTTAGTATTCTTCTGTTATAATGAATTGATGAAATAATTAAAAAGGTGAATGGTAAAAACACATAAGTGGATAGTTTTATAAAAGATTGTTGATTATGATAATCTCGTATCTGCTGTAACAATATATCTGAATAATTTCAGAGCTACAAATTTAATGAGTGGGATCCAAAATCATTGTCTCCACAACAAAGATTTATCTGCATCGTCGGCTAATTGTGTCAAGCCACTGCCGCAGCTGACTTCATTCGCACATCAATGCGACATTATGGATGGAAATTGTGTAGTACAGCATTAACAAATTTATCCAATATTATGATATATTGCAATTAAATACAGTTATAATGAATTGATGAAATAATTGAAAGTGTGAGTTGTAAAAACACATAAATGGATAGTTTGGTAAAAGATCAGCCCCCCACTTTGTGTTACACATAGAAAAGAAGAACAACCTGCAGTTATTTTTTTTTTTCCCCGAATAGTTTAACGCCCGTTAACAGAACCATTCGGTATATGGAAAAATTACAATCAGTTAAAAAATATATGGTTGTTAATTTGAATGGTTCATTTTCGCAATTGACTTTTTCCACTTTTCGAGGATGCTCCCCTAGGGCTTGATTTCAGAGGTAACGATTCACAAAAGTACAAATTTAAAGCTGAGACCTTTTTCTCTTTGATGGTGCAATTGGTTTTGAAAACACGGATTTTAACCCTTTTGAAAAAAATTTCAACTAAAGGTCTCTTCGCACCTCCCCAATATGATCTTTTTTTTTTCTATGCTAAAAGTAACTAAACGTCAGTATTTCGACACACTCTTTTTATAGCATCTTGGCAAAATAAAATCTGAGAGATTTTAGCTAAAACATGGGCTGTTTTTGTTTGGCTCCACTTGGGTAGGCTCATGTTTTCACTACTAAATATACATATTCACGAAATTTTAAAGAGAAATTTATTTTTAAAGCTTTTTAAATTTTTTTTATTATCACATTCCTTCTGTGAAAAATTCATTTTTAAAGCCTTTTTTTTTTTTCTTTTCTAACAAATTCCTTGTATGCAAGCGGCTCTTTCCAAACCACAAATATAGGTAAATATTTTGATCCCCTTTCTTATAATTCCTTTGAATTTAACTTGAGCTCCGGTAAGCTGCAGAGTGGACTAAAACACAGTAGGAAAAGGGTGAACCAGAATGTGTGAATGTGATTTAGCAGGTGTTTCTTCTGTTCGTTATGTAAAAGTTACTTAATTTCAAAATTAAAATTCAGGTAATTTATTCTTGTTTCTATTTTGCTATTGCTTTATTTTTATTAAGCACTTGTTATCATAATAAGAAATAGCGTATATATTTGTCCTTAATCTTAAACTTGAAGAATTCTCGATTATCTGAAAGATGGTCGGTCCCAATTACTTCGGATAATCGAGGTTCTACTGTATATATATATTACAATAACAATTAATGTAAAATATTATTACATGCCATCTTTAACACGTTGAGTGCCACGGTGACTGACACTGAAGCTGAAAAATTTACAATGTTTTAAGTAATTTTTAAGAAAGTACAATCCTGTAATAAATAAAAGGTAAGTAAATTTTAAATAAATTTTCAGTAATTACTCAAGAAAATATATATATTTTTAGTTTTATATCATATTTTAGACTGCCAGTTAACAGTGAATGACGCATTCTAAGCAGAAAGTTCTGTGTCAGTCATCGATGACTGACGTGGCGCTTAACGTGTTAAATCCGATATTCAGCCATTATTAATGCACAGACTTATAATATATATTTATATATTTTTAATTTTAAAGTTTATATACATATATATATAATTAAAACTAATTACAAATATTAACACCAACCACACTTCAAAAACTGAAATCAAATAACATTAATTCACTTAAACTTTAAAATAAAACCAACGAAAACAATAACTCCAAATTAACCAAACTAAAAATCACTAAGTGAAAAACAAAATGAGAAAAAATTTATCATTTATAATTATATATATATATATTTGCATGTATGTATATATATATATATATATATATATAATACATTTTCAGAACAAAACATTAATATGGAAAATGTGTTATTTTCAATAAAGGACTGTCTATAAATCAAAATTGAAACTTTATTGGAAAAAACTGCTTTACTCTTCCAAAGATTTCCTAATACTATAGAAAAATACTTCATGGAAGAAAAAGTTGTCCAAAAAATGTCTTAGCGTAAAAATACTTTTTTGCTTGATTTTACATTTTAATATTTAAAAATATCACATTACAGACATTTTGGGTTGAAAATAATTGCAAAACAATCACCTTTTAGTCATATGTAGCAATAATAAAAACCTATAAATAAATAAATAGAAGTACGTCAAAAAAGCAAAAAAGGCAGTATTTAAAATGTGCTATTAAATAACGTCTATACACCAACATCTATATCTCCACAATAATAAGAAAAAATAACGTTTACATATTACAGTAAAATTGAAGTTCATATTTTATGTTTCATTTCTCAAATAATAGTTTTATTTTTAGTACTAAATATGTTCCAATATACAGATTCCAAATTAGATAACTATGTACAGTTTTTAATGGAGACTAATATTGCAATTTTCTCCCATGCTATTTTCAAAACTATTCTTTATGTCTGAGAAATTGATAAAATAACTTGTACATATCTGCTTTTTAATAAAGAAATTTCATGAATCCCCCAAAGAGATTTATTTCCATAAAAGAGAAAAGCATTTCCTCTTCAGCCCAACATTTATTGCTTTCAGATCTCAAATTCGAACTAATTTTAAGATTAAAACTGCTGATCTAAGCGTGTTTCTCTTTTCTTTGTAGTCAGTACAGAAACCAGACACAGCCAAACCCATTGGTACGTCACAACCATGGATATCTTTTGGCCAATTGTAAGGAAGGATCCTCTTTTATTGATAATTCTGCCGTCTGCCAAGAATAATTCAAATCACCCATTTAAATATAAAAGACAACAAAAACTCATGGCTTTCTCCTCTAATTAATTGCCAGTGTAATCCACGACACTCTCGGGCATTGCTTTGAACTATGGAATGATAAAACTTACAGACTTTCCCCAACTGGACCTGACTTAATAAAATGAACATCATGTAACATAAAAGGAATTCAAAGTCAGATCCACTACAAACTGTTTCCCATTATTTTATCACTACTGCATGAAAATACCTCAATAATGATGAAAAGAGTATGATGAAAAAGTATTGAAGCCAAATTTCTTTCATATATTACAAAAACTACTGCAATAATGTACTTTACAGATACTCACTTGACAGGCAAACTGATTGACATGGACAAACTCTGCCATAAATGACATAGCATTTTTTCTGACGTTACTAGCTTTGTCTTTAAGCCTGTTAGTAATAATTTTTCCCAATTCAAATAGTTCAACAGAAGCAACAGCTCTTTCTTCCATTAACATCTTTAAAACTTGAATAGCACGACTCCGGACAAAGGAATTGGCATCTAAGACATGAGACTTACAAAAAAAAAAAAAAAAAGGAATATTATGAAAAAGAAAAGTATGAAACAAAATATGAAAAAGAAAAGTATGAAACAAAATAAAAAAACTCTAAAACATCAAATAGGAACAATTAATATACCGCAAAATCCTGACTGCAAACCCTCCTCCCATTTAAGCAATTTTAATTTCCCTTTCCAATCCCATATATAAGCACCTCCCCCCCCCCCCCACCCCCACACACACACACAAACCTCAAGCTCTTTTTGGAGACAAAAGTGATTTTAATATTAAAAGGGGGAGAAATGTAATTCCTGTCTTAAGGGTGTATGCCAATCCAAAATGCTTATTTTCTGATTTATTTTTATTAGGTTGAGCAAAAAGTTCTGGGAAATTTTTTATCTAATAGTTACCAGAATTTTTATGACATATAGGAGTACTAGTGGTATATCTATAGGAGATCAGGAATTTTGGCTCCAAAATGCATATTGAACAGTATGATTTGTGGGTGTTTATCCGGCATTATTGGAGAAAAGGTCTAACAATTATCAAAGAATTCGATGAGAATCCTTTAAACGTCCGCAGCCACTTATTCTTCTACTCTAGTCCGACTCTTTTGCGGAAGCAAGATTCTTAGGTCCCCAGCCAAGATCAGAATGAAAGATTCTCTAGCGAAAACCAGATTAAAAAAAAAAAAAAAAAATCAAAAATTGAAACCGGACAAATTTAAAAGGGAAATCACACAAATTAAAGCAGAAGGGTTGGGCTCAGGGGCGATGAAGCTACTGGACGACTCCTACCTACTTCTAGCTTATTATTGCATGTCAAGAGTTTTTCGATTCCAAGGAGCCACCATGGTACTTTCCAGCAACTCCGGAATCTGGAAGAATGATGGCAGAAAATCGTGGACTATGATGGCCTCTACTTTGAAGAATAGTCCTTGTTGCTTTTGTTGTTAATTTGAGCATAACAACGCAACTTTCACAAATTTCCCAGGACTTTTTGCTCAACCTAGTAAATTCATTTTTGCTCTCAAATGCATCAAACCGGCAAATTATCTTATTTAGAAATTACATAACGTGTCGTGCTTGTCGATTTTTTGATAAATGCAGAAAATATTGCAAAAAAATGCTGTGAAAGTTGGCATTTCAAACCGAATTTTCTGAAGAGGGAGATCTGAGGATGAAAAAAATGGTCATACTGAGAAAATAATTGTTTAAAAATCAAATTCAAATTAATTGAGCAAAAAATGAAATAAAACGGCCTCTTATACATCTCTTCAAAAATCACCTCAGCAAGTTTCATGTTTTTACTTTTAAAAATGAGTCTGAAAATGTCTCAGAAAATTTCGAGCTATTTAGGGTGGAAAAATATTTTTTTGAATACATCCTTAAAAAGGGGATTTTTTAAATATAGTGTGTGTGTGTGTGAGGGGGAGGGGAAGGGACAGACAAAGCTTTTAAGTTTGGCTGTCCTCCTTCCCGCTGAAAATCCCTTGAATATATTTAATCTTTTAAAATAAATACAGTAAACTCTGTCTAAGGCGGAATCGATCAGGGACTGAGAAAATTTTCCGTGGTAGACAATATTCCGGCTTATGCAAAAAAGCTCCCCCCCCCCCCCCCCAAAAAAAAAAAAATAAATAAATAAATAAATAAATAAAAAATCCCTCGAAGTTGATGATCTTTCATTGATTTTTCTGACTCGAAAATCGGTTGAAAACTGAAATTCGGAAAGATCTTTTGTCTTTATAGATAAATGAAAAACGCTATTCAATTTCTTAGTACTGCTGTTATACATGCTAATTGGAAGTTTACACACAAGAAACTTCGGGAATGAGACAGAACGCTATAACTTTGAATTTGAGTAAAACCTTAAAGTATAATATATTGTACTTTCAAAAATATATATTTTGATAAATGTTTATTCTACTAGAAATACTAACTTTTAAATACAATTTTGCATGTGAAAAACTGGCATAAGCAGAAATTCCTTAAAATGTAAACAGTTTCTGTTCTTTTGAATTAACTTTTTCAAAGTGTTACTGAACTAACATGCTCGAAATTGAGTACTTGACTTATCAGTTTTGAAGTTTAATAAACAAAATGCCTTTCATTTTTAAATTATCCTTTCTTCCGCCTTACGCAAAATTTTGGACTCGGTGGGACGTTTAAATCTTTTCCATTTCCGCGTTAGACAGATTCCGCCTTATGCAGCATGAAATAAGGTAATTTTCTATGGGTTCGCCGGGACTTGAAAATTTTTCCGCGGTAGACAGATTTCCGGCTTATACAGAGTCCGCCTTGGACAGAATTTACTGTATGTTTATTAAAATAACTTTTCCATCACCATTAAACAAAAAATCATGAGTAAGAACAGCCAAACTGCAAAGAGAAAAATCTTCTCTCTGCCCCCACCCCTAGAAATTCACCTCTTACTCTGGGAAGTTGTGGAATGGGAACTTAAAGGGAAAGATAGATGATTATTTTTGTTACTAAAAAGAACAATAGAGCATAAAAGTCTTCTTTCTTTTTAATATAGTTTTAAAGATTTTAAACTTTGGTTACTGGGGAGGGAAGGGGAAAAAGAAAAAGCAATAATTTTTTGAAATGATTCTTTTTTTCTTTTAAAGCAGAAATCCATTGAAACGCAGAAAATTCTCACCCTTGTATTCACTTTTTTTACTAATTTTAAATTGATGATAAAAGTTTTTTAATAATTTTTTTAAAAAATCTCGATTATAAGCCCCGCCTCCCACTAAAATTTAACTGTTTTCGCTTTTGAATAAAAAAAGGGGGGGGGGGTGGGGGGGGGGCTTACATTCGAGATTCTATGGTATATGAGCTGCTTCCTACAATTTCAAAAAAGAAAAAATGCTTTTAACTTTTCGAAACATACATAAAGGATCACAGATCAGAAACAACTATAGTCTATTGAAAATTAAAAGAAAAAAGTAAATATTAGAAAATAAGAATTCTGCTTTTTCAGAATTTAGTGTCACCACCGGTGAAAAAAAATACATATGTATATAAATATAGATAGTTCAGTTTTATGACTCCAAACATACGCTTTTATTTTATATAAAATGACATCATTCGCATCTCTTAAAGAATTCCTCATTTATGATCCAGTCTTAAACAACATCTACAGTAAAATAAGCATAGGACGTGACTATCGCTGAATAATACACAAATCCAAAAAAAAAAAAAAAAAAGAAATTTTGTCATTCAAGAAACTGGACAAAAAAAATCGGCTATCTCATGATTCATATGCCTTCATTTGTTTGTAATATTAATATAGATACTTAAAATTAAATTTAGTTTATAATAGCTCCATGTTTTATCAGAAATCATTCATTTATATTTTTCCAAAATAGCACATATTTTAATTACTTTTTTTTTTTTTCAGTTTTTATGAGAAAACGGCAACAAAAAGAAATAATTGCTATTTTTCAACTATTTTCCTTTTACTTTCTTCAGAAATGGAGTACTTGAGTTGTTAAAATTAAATAAATTGTGCTAAAAACTACAAAAAAATTAATATCTCAAAAATAAATTGAGATGCAGTTTTAAAACAAATTTCATTTAAAAGTACTTTTTTCCCAATACGACGGTATAAAAATTGAAAATGTGCGATGCTTAGAAGTTAAAATTGCAGTAGAGATTATTTCGTACAATGATTCATCTGGTTTGTTTTACGGCTTGCTTATACAACGTAACTTTATTTTTTGGAGACGACACATTAATAGGTGGGAGAAAGAAATAGCATACCGAGGGCTAAAAAGCATATGCAAATTGGCAGCTTTTGAAATGCCTTAGCTACAATCAACGCCAGACACGTTTCGACTGTTGCCTAAGCAATGATCACTGCTTTACATAAAAAAAAAAAAAAAAAAAAAAAAAAAAAAAATACAGTTTGACCTCATTTTCACGAGTGTTTGTTTATATTATATTGTTCAGTAAAACAAAATAATTTTAAATCCTGATATAATTTGAAGTTATCAATTATTAAATTATTATTTTTTTAAACAAATATTTATTAATTTTTTTTATAGCATCGCCAAATATATTTTTTAAAAGTGCAAGATTTGAACTCCCAAATGTTTGCTCTGTGCCTTGCTTTTGAATGAACTATAGAATAAAAAAACTTTCACCCCATAAAGTTAGGAGTTAAATGATAATCCAAATTATTTATTGTTAGCTGAAATAAAAAAAAAAAGGGGGGGGGTAATGCTTCATTAATTTAGAAAATTCAAATATTATTTGACTGGAAAAATACTAACATATTAAAGAGTTGCACAAAGATGATTTATGACCTTACTGCTTTATAATGAATCTGACACTGAGATAAACACCTACTAATCTGAAGTGATTGACATTCAATATAATAAACCAAATTTGGTATCATAGGTACTTCAATCTTTTACAAAATAATTTATCCATCAATGAATCTAAATACCTAATACATAAAGGCATAAAAATGAAAGCTTGAGAAAAAGCTAACTCCACACGATTACATATTATCATAATATTATTAATGAATTTATTATTAGTAAAATAAAATTCTTGGTACTAGTTTATCCACTTCAAGCTTCAGTGGTGTAACTTTCTTCAAGCTGTGATGTAGCAATCACATTTATTATTTATTTTTTAAATTGCAATGCAGCATTATTATCTCACGTTTTAAACTATTTATTTTCAACGCAAAACATCGTTCAAATCGCTTTTTTTCTTTCCTTTTTACCTCAAGTAACAGAACGTTTTGATTTCAGCTTTTCCCCCTCTTCCTGATCTATTTTTAGATTCAGCGTGACGTCGACCGCGTCATATTGGAGGTGTGTCTTCGAACGTAGTTTCGTTTTCCCTGCTGTTATTCGTTCTACAATTCATACGCAATTTTAATTTAACAAATAGATTTAAATCATTTCTGCATGTAGTTTTGTAAACCCCTTTTATGCAGTATATATATCAATGCAGCCAGTTTTTTAACAGATTTTAAGATCGGATCAGATTTTAAGATTTACGAAAGTATGTATTATTTTTGACAACGTGATTTGTCTTTTTTGAATTTCGGGCCTTAGCGCCTAAATTCAAAGAGCGATGTTCTTCAATAGCTGTATCGCGATATCTAAAAGTTTATCTTCGGTCTCTGGCTTTTTTGAATTTAACGCACATTTGATTTCAGATTTTTTATTATCAAGACCTTCTTTAAAAAATGATTTTAACCAGTATTCATCTTTATCATGGAATTACTTCCAAGTTTTAATAATTCTACGTGGAACGCTCTTCTGATGTGTACAGTGACCTACCTACTCCAGGGATGAGAATTGCAAAAAAGCAAAAAGACTGAAACCACGCGCAAACAAAAAATTGTGCCACATTTTATCCGTGAAAGATACTTTAAGAAATAAAACCAGGGTCTGATTTCTGGGCAAATGGAGACAAGCGCACAAGCCTGCATACTACATTACAGGAGTGAAAATAGCCAAATTACACACAGCTCTTAAAACATTGAGTGTAGGTCATATGAAATGCTCGACTTATCAGAATCATGACCGCTCCTGAAAATGAAATAATTTAATTAAGAATATAGAGTTTTTGTGTGTCATAATTTTAATAAATTTTTTAGCAAAAAATATGAAAAACTTAGTGAAAATCACAATGGTTAATCATTTTTGGTCACATGGGCTAATTGGAACAGGACCTACAGCCAGCTTAATGTGAATTCTGAATCAGGAGCGATTCTGGGTTAAAAAAAAAAAAAAATTGAAATTCACAGCAAATTTTCTGAAAGGTTACAAGGGGGGGGGGGGGGGGGGGGAGGAGAGGATGCACTAAAAGCACTAAATACATGTATTTTTCGCGCCATTTTGACGAAATTTGCCACTTTTTCGCTAAATTTTGACGAAATTTGCAGCTTTTTCGCGATATTTTGACGAAATTTGCAGCTTTTCTGCGATCTTTTGACGCCGCTTTTTCGCGATCTATTGACGAAATTTACCGTTTTTTCGTGAATTTTGGACGAAATTTGCCGTTTATTCGCGATCTTCTGATGATATTTGTAGTTTTTTCGCTATCTTTTGATGAAATTTTCTGCTTTTTCGCGATCTTTTGACGAAATGTACCGCTTTTTCGCGATCTTTTGACGAAATGTTTAGCTTTTTTGTGATCTTTTGACGAAATGTACCGCTTTTTCGCGATCTTTTGAGGAAATGTACCGCTTTTTCACGAACTTTGGACGAAATTTGCCGTTTATTCGCGATCTTCTGATGATATTTGTAGTTTTTTCGCTATCTTTTGAGAAAATTTGCTGCTTTTTCGCGATTTTTTGACAAAATTTTGCTTTTTTGCGATCTTTTGACAAAATTTTCTGCTTTTTCGCGATCTTCTGACGAAATTTTCTGCTTTTTCGCGATCTTTTGACGAAAAATTTTCTGCTTTTTCGCGATCTTTTGACAAAATTTGCCATTTTTATCGCGATCTTTGGACGAAATTTGCCGTTTATTCGCGATCTTCTGGCAATATTTGTAGTTTTTTTGCGATCTTTTGGTGACATTTACCGCTTTTTTCGCCATCTTTTGACAAAATTTGCCGCATTTCCCGATCTTTTGACGAAATTTCCCATTTATTCAAGATCTTCTGACGAAATTTATAGTTTTTTCGCGATCTTTTGACGAAATTTGCCGTTTTTTCATCAACTTTGAATGTTCTTTCGAAATCGGAAGAAAAGCGGAATCGATAGGAAAGTGAAAATTTCGGAAAATAACAAAATTTTGCAGGAGAAAAATACGGAATCCTCGGAAAAAAGGTGGAATTTCGAGGAAAGAAAAAGCGGAAATTCCTTGAAATAACAAAAAAGCGGAAATCCGCCAAAAGACGGAAAATTCTCATCCCTGCTACTCCTAATTGCCTTCCACCTCTCAAATGAATCAACGAATAAAGAAGATTTTTATAACTGCTGTCTCTTCAATGTGTCTACTGTTGTCATTTAAGTAAGACCATATTTCTTTTATTTTTACTGCAAGACAACCTTATCATCTTTGCTATACGATCACTCCATTTACGGCACTCCAGATTGTTTATTTTATTCAACAGCAAATTAAACTCTTTTTATTTACTTAATTCTCCTCAACATATTACTAACTTCGTCACACAAGCCTCAGTGATAATAGTTTAACCCTTTCCTAAATCATATGGTATTGTTGTGTATGAAGGACTTTTGTTAATGCTTTTTTAGTACTTTATTGGTATGCATTAATGATTTTTTTTTCCTTTTATGAATTTAAAAATACTTTTAAATTTACTTTTATGAAGTTTTAAAACTTCATTTTTTCTTAAATCATGGAAAATATTATTAAGAATAAACCTCTATGTGCTGATAATTATAATTTGTAGTGTCAAGATATCAAAGTTCTGCTTATAGACTGAGATGGTTGGGGGAGATAATTAAGGTTGTTAATCAGTCAACTTCCCAATTCCCCTAGTTAATGTTAAACCTATGGGTGTGGAATGCTTTCGTATATTTAAACTATCCCTTCAGAAAATTAGCATTTTTAACTTCTTTTTTCTGTATACTCTTCTCTTCCTAAAGGATGTCTCTTTTTTTTTAGTTGTCAAAAGATTTCTAAAATATATACTTAACATTATTTGAAGTGTTAAAATCTCACTCACAGTTCGTCAGAAAATACAAAATATTAAGCACATATTTTAGAAATATTTTGGCAACTAAGAAAAAAGAGACATCCATAAAGAAAAGTACAAAGAAAAAAGAAGTTTAAAATATTAACTTTGAGATATAAATTGAGAGATAAATGTATTCTATGCCCTTGGGTTTAACCCTTTATGTCCCAAATTATGAATTCGTGAAAATTTAATCTTCTAAAGTATTTTTCGTGAATTTTTGAAACTACATTAGAAGATTTACACAGTCATTTAATAAATTTTAGAAGGACTTTGTCAATTAAAATTAATTAATTAAATATGAATTTATAGGGATTTTGTGCAATATTTATAACTCCACTCAAATCTTTTATTTAAAATACTTTTTTTAATTATTTTATAGAATTAGGAAATGTACAAATATAATGCTCTTACAATAGAAACATAAAAATATTTCAGAACTGAAACTTTTCTCCCACAATCTTTCAACATCAAGAAAGCCGAAATGATGCAGATGAAAAAAAAAAAATCATCCTTTTAAAAATATTTTTGTTTTATGCAACCAATAATGCTTTTGGAACAACATAAAGTAAGGTATCTATAACTCATTCTAAACTGTATTACTACTAATTGATGTATTAAGTGAATTTTATAACAAGTTATTTTAATGGTTTAATGGTACTTTAAAATATCACTGGATCATAAAGGGTTAACATTAGCGGTAGGTGGGGGGGGGGGGGGGGAGTTGATTGACTAACAGCCTTCCTTAACCCTCCGACTGTCTTGGAAAAGAACAAAATTGTAATGTTGTTTTCTCTGCATTTTGTTTTAAATGTTAAAAAAAATTATTCTTTGACCATTTTATAAAAAAAACTTAATAACAAATATGAATGCAATCTTTGGAAATATTAATCATTGGTCAATGTATTAAAAATACATTAAATCAATAGAATTATATTACTTTAAATATTGCTTGTATTGCAATGAAACCTGGAGCTTAGTGAACGTATTAACACGGGCTTGTCAGTGAGGGGGTTAAAGGAGCAGAGAAATTAGCAAAAACAGCAACATTAAAAGTAAGACTTTATTCTTTAAGAAAACAATCAAGCTATTAGTACAATCTACTTGAAGGTAAGTGATGAAATAAATATAGATTGTTATTACAAGACACTAAAGATCTTTAAGTTGCATGGAATAAGTTAAAAACTCAATTTTTATCAGATTCTCATGTTCAAATTATAGGACTTATGGATCAATTTTTCCAATGCAGAATGGATCACAGGGAAGAAATTGCATTGTTTGGAGTGAGGTTCCAAGTATTACTAAATACTGTATTTACTTGCATAATAGTCACACCCCCAACTTGAAGCAGAAAAAATCGTCAAAATATTCTCTTCGCATAAATTGAATGGATGAAAAAATTATGAAAGATTGGATTTGCAATGTTTGGAAGAAATAATCTGGAGCATTGCTCAAAAAACCAGCCATGCTGATACTTGATAGCTTGCGAGGACATCTTGTTGATGATGTAAAGAAGGAACTTTCAGAAGGCAAAATAGATCTTGTGATAATTCCTGTAGGACTCGCATCGATTTTGCAACCATTGGTTGCATCAGTTAACAAACCATTTTTAGTCAATATAAGACAAGCATATGGATATTGGATGGTCAAAGGGAAGAAAGAAAAAACTCCTAGTTGAAAAGTAAGGTGTCCATCCCTGGAACTAATGTGTATTTGGATATTACAAAGCTTGACTTTAATAACAAGCGATATAATTTCAAAAAATTTTAAGAAGACAAAAAATTTTCAGAGATTCTTCAGACACCGATTCACATTACAATAATGTTACTGATACCTTCAGTGAAAGTAGAGAGAATTTGTCAAAATTTTCACAAAGATTATCTGTAAATTTTACGCCTATAAAAATATTACCATAAAATGAAAAATGGTATTTAATAAACAGCACATAATCTGGAAACATTTGGTAAGTTACTAATTTTATTATAATGTGTTTTTTAATACCAGTAATGTTCTAGCATTAGAGTGTACAATATTGTGTAGAAGATTTCCCCGCATAATAGTAGCACTTAGACTTTCACAATGAAAGATTGGCAAAAAAAAAGTGCGACTATTGAGTAAACACGGTAAGTTAGAAGATGCAAGAGAAAAAAAAAACTTGATGCTTGGCATTATGCATTTCAACTTATAAGAAGTCTCCCTTGAATTGCAGCTCTTGTACAGGAAATTTAAAGATGGAAGGATAAACAGTTTGTGCAAGATAATGTTCTAATGGAATTAATTGCTGGAGAAGCACATCTTAAACAGTGTACAAAAAATCTTGACTCTGAATTTTTAATTTCAGATGGGAAAATAAGTTCACTTTTAATTGTCATACTTTTCGTGATAAAAACAGCACAGGTGAATAAAAATAAAACTGAAAACCATAAATGTTTTATGTGTGGTATAGTAGGCTTGTAGAGTTAGAATCCCTGAAATATTTAACAATGTAGAAGATATAATTAGTAAAAATAAGTTAATTTTAGACATGGTTGGTAGTTCCCATTCTTCCTGTAAAAAGGACATTTTTACAACATTTGAAAAAGCTTCACACACAAAGATGTCGGTAGATGTCAATGCCTTATTTTTCGACCTGTGTAGATCTCTAGCCCAAATGCCTGAAATTTTCATGTAAAAAAATTGAACCCAAAGAAGTAATTCTTAAAAATGATCCAGAACCAGAATTCGATGCAGAAGATGCTTCTAAATAGAGGTTTCTAGGGTATAGTGTTAAAAATCAGAAAACTATTTACATACTGAAGATCTTCCAAGAAATTTATTATTTGGATTCGCTTCACTTCTGTCTCTTTGACTACCAGACAAATCACAAATAGATATCTACTATACAATAACAGAAAACTGATTGAGAGTAAGATCAAATTATAATAAAAAATACTGCAAAACAGATATTAAATATAACAAGTCTAGACTTTAGTTTTAGAGACAAAAATACATATTCAGGTAAAGAAAATTTCAGACACGAAACAATTCATAGTACACATGACAGGAAGTAAGTATTCTAACTTACTACATTTCAGTGTTAAGAAAGCCTGAAGTCAAAAACTGGAAACAAGGACTGAAAAAAGAAATTTCAATGATGGAATTACATTAAGTATGGGAACTTTATTTTTTTCACTCGAAGGAAAAGTATTAATATAAGTTATTCTCCAAAAATGGAGAAGAAACTTAAAATCATACTGACAACTAGACCTTGCAGGAAGAACCTTTAAAGAGGGGAAGTGGTAAGATCATTGTATGCAATAAAACTGGAAATGTAGAGTTCATAGCGAAATTTATTCTGGGTTTATATTTTCTTTCTGAAATACACACAATTAAATAGCCAAGAAGCGCATATCACAGAAAAAACGGATTTAAATGAATGGAAAAAAAGAGTTGCCCATATTAATGTAAAACAAATTGCGCGTACAAAATAGGGTTGCTGCATACTGATTTTTTGTGGACCTCTCATGGTCCAGAAAAGAACACAGGTACTTCCTTATGATAAGTGATAATTTTTCACAGAAAGTACCTGTTTTTCCTCGAAAAAGCAAAGCCAAAGTTTTAAAAACATTTAAAAAGTTTTAGATACAAACTGAAAACAATAAATCAAAAGGTGATTAGCATGAGATTTGGCAATGGTCTCTAATATTGCAGCTTTTAATTTGAAAAATATCTTGAAGATAAAGGCATAAATCATGAAATCACAAAAACGTGTACCCTCCCAGCAGAACGAGGTAAAAGAAAGATTCAATTATTCTGCTATGGATGCTGCAGAAACCCTTTTAAAAGACTCTGGTCTCAATAATGGTATTTGAGCTGAAGCATTTTTCCATTTTATGTGCACACATAATAGAGTGTGTCATGAAGGACAGTCCAAAACACTGTTTGAGCTTCACACAGAACAACAACCTTCAGTGAAATATGGTAAGAACTTTTGATACTTTTGTTTATGTAGGTATACCAAAACAGCAAAGATCCAAATTACAGATGAGAGCAAAGAAAAGTATGTTAGTTGATTACATCATAAAATCTAGAAAATACAGTGTTTAGATTCCTCAGGACAGAAAATTATTTGAGACAATTAATATAAGCTTTGAAGGGAAAAGTGTACTGGTAGCATCTTGGAGTAATACTGGAGTTGCTCTTTTTTTGGATCTGAAGAATGAATTATCTTGAAAATGTCCTGTTATCTGTATCTATGGAAAGAGTGTAAATATGCAACCGGACCCCAGTACAGTTATAAAAGAAGAGGTTTTTATTTATTTTGGTTATTACTAATAAATTTTCAGTAAAAATTTCTGTCATTTTAATGATGTTACGAACTTTTTTCATTGAACCTATAATTTTTTTACTGTCAAGTTTTGAAGGATACCATTTAGTACCTTGAACAATTCAATGTTTAGAGGTAAATTGCTATTTATTAGATTCCAAGATATCATTAATAAAAATATTTATACAAATGACTCTAAATAAAGATAACATACTAAAAAAAGTAATATAATAACATGACATAGATAAATATTTCTTAAAATGTATTTGACTTGAGAAAGCAATATCCTTATTACTTTTGTACAGTACATAATTATAGTCAGATGATTTGCCACAACAACAAATAAATGAATTTAATTGAATACATAAATAAAAAGAACATACTTCAGCATGTTCTAATAATTCTTTTCTCATTGTCTTTTCTTTTTCGGATAAATTTTCTGTGCAAAGTGTTTTAGTCAATAGAATTCTTATTATTGAAAGTGCACAATTCCTCATGATATGAGACTAAAATAAAATAAGAAGAAGAAGAAAAAAATATTACACATATGAGCAGCAGAGAAAACAAAAAAGTAGAAAGAAAAATTTAAAATTCATTCACAAGTTAATGTTACATAATATTGAATCAAACATATGATATGTAATAATCATCTATATCTACTTATAATAAAATTTGAGTGCAGGAAAGTATAGGTAACCATACCGGTGCAAACCACTCTGGTCTGCAAATCGACAGTAGCTAAATGGCATTTTGGATCCGATGACTTTTTGATGATATTACAATGATATTGTGGACATAACAGCATGTCGTGATGCGACATTTCATTCATTGATTGGAGGAGAAGACATGTTAAGGTGTAAAAGTAACTAAGTTTTCACTAATCTTTTACCAATTTTTTTTTCTTTTGCAAAAATGAATTTGCAGTGTGACATTTATAATTTATGCAGAAGACAACGGCGTTCTGCTGAAACTGTAGATGAAATAAATAGAAAGGTGATTCCTTCGAAATGAATCTGATAAGCTTAGGCAAAGCACAGAACGTTCCAATCCACAGCAAAATAAACTTATGCAGCAAAGGCGAAACTGTGTGAATTCGCAATTTGAAGAACATCCCAGAGCATACCTGTAGAACTATGACTGATGTGTGAGATTTTCAGCACAGATGCTCTGTGTGGGATCAATTAGTATATATTAAAACACAAAGTTAAACTTTAAGTCTGAAATGAACAGATCTATGCATGCATAAAATTAAATCCACAGTGTGTTCAGTTTTCAACTAATGACAAATGAAATCAGGATAGCCGAGTGGTCTAAGGCATAGAGTTTCAGCTCTGATATTTGAAGGAGGATGTTGGTTCGAGCTAAAACTGCTATTCAGATATGATGAAATGCCCTAAAACTTTTGAAACCCCACTTAACCCCCTTAGTGGTTGAATTTCTAAAATTGATAAAATACATGTTTAACTATTTTTTTAGTAGATCTGTAGTGCTGAATTTTGCACTCATATCTAAAACTGCTGCTGAGATATGGCAAAATGAACTAAACCTAAAACTTCAGTCTCCCAACCCCATTTAATCACCTTAGCGGGTGAATTTTGAAAAAAAATTTCTTATTGTTTGACTAGGTCATAACAGCAATCTACTGTCTACATTTCACAATACTGACTTTAGTTGTTTCAGCTCTGCATTGATGAGTCAGTCAGTCAAGGGTTTCGCAGTGGAACTGTCATGTTGTTTACTGTCAAACTTTGATGAGTACTACCTAGTAACAGCTTTAAAGTACAAGCAAATGTTTCTATTTAAGATGCAGAATAAAATATAAAGTGTGCCCGCTAAAGTCAGTTGTCACCTCAATAATTTCTGAACGGTAAGAGCTATAGTCATAAAAGTGGAATCTAGGTATAGTAAAATGACCATGCACTACTGAATGAAACAGCCTATAGCGCCACCTGGTGAAAAACTACAGAGTTAGTAATCTTATCTTGAAAACAGAAAAAGATAGGGAAAAAAAAAGTAATTTACAAAGTTGTAGAGCATCATCCATTTAGTATGAAAAGACACCTTGTGGACATTAATGTGAAGAATAGAACAGTTAAAATGTGCATTTGTTTTTTTGTGATTTCCTACACTGTGACGTCACAAAACTTGAACGGAAGGAATATGGTTATCTTTCAGACGAATGTGCATTGCAGCTGATGGTGAGAAGTTTGAACATCTCAAATAAAGGTACATTGTTATAACTAGTTGTTTTTTCTTTCTAAGATCATTTTGTCAGTTCACAGGATAGGAAATCATGAAAAAACAAATGCATGCTTTAACCATTTTAATCTTTGCATTAATGTCCACAAGATGTCTTTTCGTACTAAATTGATGATGCTCTACACCTTTGTCAATCACTTTTTTCCCCTATCTCTTTTCATTTTCGAGATAGGAATGATAACTCTGCAGCTTTCCGCCGTAGGTGGTTTCATTCAGTAATGCATGGCTACTTTAGTATACAGTAGACCCCACTTTTATGATTATAGCTCTTGCTGTTCAGAAATTATTGGGGGTGACAACGGACTTTAGCAAGTACACTGTATATGTGTGTGTTAGTATAAAAGTAAGCAATTTATTAAGGAAGGTTGTATTAATTAACATGTATCTTACTTTGAATTAAGCAGAAAGAGAGATATTTACACTTATTCCAAAATATTTCTTTCACAGGAAGATATGAACAATTTAAAGACATAATAAAATTCCATTTTATTTACCTCCCATTCCAAAAATTGCAGGATTAGACTAATATGGGGCATAATTTTTTCAGGACATTCTTCAGCAATAGAAACTAAAAACTGTGATAAAGAATGTGCAGCAGTGAGATTTTGGGTTAAAACGTCTACATCCAGTAAAGTTGCTTCTCTATTTAAAACAAAATTGAAATTATATACTTTGGTAAAAATAAATGTTAAAATTTAAAATTATACTCACAATTTACTGAAAAAAAGTACTAATAATTAACAAGGAATTAAAAATAATAATATTAAAACTGCATCTTGATTATCTCAGTAGATGCTTTATTTATTTATTTATTAGCTACAAAGCAAGTCATTGTTTAATACCTACATTCTATGAGATCTTTCAATTTTTTGTGCAGAAAAATAAATTCAATTTTCTTCTGCATTTAAAAAATCTTTATAATATTAATTTTATTGAATTTCTTATTATAAGTAAGAAATTATATTTAAAATGTAGCTTAACTAAAAGTTAAATGATTTTGATCCAATTACAGTAGAATGACTTTAAAAAAGGAATGGCACATATGTGTAAACAAAAACATATTGGTAGAGAAGATTTTCAATAACAACCTAAAGAGCTTGCCATGGTATCTTCTAATCTGAATATGAGCCACTTGCATATATCACCTCTCTCTCTCAATGGCATTCTAAATTATAGTAAAACATTGCTCAGTGTGCAACTTCAATAACGTTACTTTTAAAGGTGGCAATATTTGTAAAAACATTTCGTCCAGAAAAATTTTCAAAATTGGTGGTATGAAAATGACATTTTTATGCATACAAGCATATTTCAATGTATATTAAAGACGTGAATTATCACTATGCTAACTAAGCGTAAACCAACATAGTGAAAAATGTCCAAGCCGGGAATCGAACCTGGGCCCCTGGAATAGTGCTCCAGTACTCTACCACTAAGCCACGAGGACGATGCCCAGCTTGGCATCTCTCACTCACAAAAGTTGGTAAGACTGCTACCGCAGCTACTAGATGGAAAAGTCTTCATGAGCACACAATCTTCCAGCGTAACATGAGACGCAAATGAACCCAGCATCGGTGAATATACAATTTTAATTAATTTATTCAATTACTTTCCAGCAGTGAAATTACGCTTGAAATTATTGCATATTAAAGACATGAATTATCACTATACTAACTAAGCGTAAACCAACATAGTGAAAAATGTCCAAGCCGGGAATCGAACCCGGGCCCCTGGAATAGTGCTCCAGTGCAATACCACTAAGCCACGAGGACGATGACAAGCTTGGCATCTCTGATCTCACACTCATTGGCTTAGTGGTAGAGCACTGGAGCGCTATTCCAGGGCCCTATGTTGTAGAAGTGGAATGGTTCAGTTAAGCGATTGGTTCATAAAAGTGCATAAGAAAAACTCCAACCATACAAAATACAGGAACTAGAAAACTTTATTAAACATTTTTAACTATAGAAAGAAAAGGTAAAACAACTTAGAATTATTAAATGGCAGAGAGAGGAGATCTGCAAATGAGAGGGGTACGTCTGAGCGTACCCTCAGACCACAACGTCTTTTTACGTGCTTACATGATGAGAGCAGAAGTTCGAAGAGAGTGATTTCATAAGAAAGATTGGCGCTACAACATCGCCAAATTTTCAGCATTAGAATTAGTGTACTGAAAGCAGACAAAGAGGCAGGTGGTTTTAACTCTTCTGTTTTTTATTTTATTTTATCTTAACGGCCACAAATGTTATTGATAAACAATAATAAATTCTGAAGTGAAAATTACTGCATTAGGTTAATGAAAGAAAGAAAAAAAAACGAACAGATAAGATTTAAAATGGATTTTAAGCGTCGAGTTAAATAATAAATTTTACCTAACGAAGGGAAAAATACAACATGCATCAAAAGCCCAAAATAAATAAATTAAATTAATTTTGAAGAAATAAGGATATGTGATAGAACTCTGTCACAGGCCCCGGGTTCGATTCCCGGCTTGGAGATTTTTCCCTATGTTGGTTTACACTTAGCATACGATAATTAGCGTTATAGCGATAATTCACGTCTTTAATATGCAATAATTTCAAGCATAATTTCAGTGCTGAAAAAGTAGTTGAATAATTAATTTTTTTTTTAAAAATTCAATGTTACGAATTAAAACACACATTTGACATTAAAAATAGCATTTTCATCCATAGTCCAGGCAATAGGGAATTTTACCTAGCAAAATTAATGGTAGTACCGGAAATCGGCTTTCTAGATGTTTTTTGGGTCGCTGAATCCGAATTTGTAACTTCCCACCAAAATTTCCCCCGGCAACCCCCCCAAAAAAGGTTTTTATTAAAAAATTCCATTTTTTTATTGTTTTAGAGAAAAAGTATCTAGAAATTCAGAAAGTAGACAAAATTTCCAACAAATTAGATATATGACATTATGACTTAGGATGAAGAGGAAGGGGGGATCTGCCTCGGAACATGCGCGCGCTGCTGCATAAACTAAGTTGCGCAAATCCACTTAACCACTCATACGTTTACATTCACCCTCCCATCTCCCCTCCGAACTTTCTCTATAAGGTTTACCTTAAGATTTTTGGGTCGCTGAATCCGAATTTTTAACTTTCCCCCAAAAATTTCCTCCCCGAACCCCCCCCCCCCCCCAAATAGTTGTTTTTAACTTAAATTTATTATTGTTTTAGGGGAAAAGCATTACGAAATTCAGAAACTAGACAAAAGTTGCAACAAATAGGATATATGACATTATGAATTAGGATGAACGGGGAGGGTGAGGGCTGCCTCGGAACATGCACCGCGGTGCTATGTGCACTAAATGATGAAGTCCAGGTAATAGGGATTTTATCTGGCAAAATTAATGGTAGGACTGGAAATAGGCTTTCTAGATGTTTTTTGGGTCGCTGAATCCGAATTTGTAACTTCCCACCAAAATTTCCCCCGGCAACCCCCCCAAAAAAGGTTTTTATTAAAAAATTCCATTTTTTTATTGTTTTAGAGAAAAAGTATCTAGAAATTCAGAAAGTAGACAAAATTTCCAACAAATTAGATATATGACATTATGACTTAGGATGAAGAGGAAGGGGGGATCTGCCTCGGAACATGCGCGCGGTGCTGCATAAACTAAGTTGCGCAAATCCACTTAACCACTCATACGTTTACATTCACCCTCCCATCTCCCCTCCGAACTTTCTCTATAAGGTTTACCTTAAGATTTTTGGGTCGCTGAATCCGAATTTTTAACTTTCCCCCAAAAATTTCCTCCCCGAACCCCCCCCCCCCCCAAATAGTTGTTTTTAACTTAAATTTATTATTGTTTTAGGGGAAAAGCATTACGAAATTCAGAAACTAGACAAAATTTGCAACAAATAGGATATATGACATTATGAATTAGGATGAACGGGGAGGGTGAGGGCTGCCTCGGAACATGCACCGCGGTGCTATGTGCACTAAATGATGAAGTCCAGGTAATAGGGATTTTATCTGGCAAAATTAATGGTAAGACTGGAAATAGGCTTTCTAGATGTTTTTTGGGTCGCTGAATCCGAATTTGTAACTTCTCACCAAAATTTCACCCGGCAACCCCCCAAAAAATTGATTTTTTTAAAAAATTTGGTTTTTGAGAAAAACGCGCGGGGAATGTTCCGAGGCAGCCCCTTCTCTCCCTGTTTATCCTACGTCATAATGTCATATATCCTATTTGTTGCAAATTTTGTCTAGTTTCTGAATTTCGTAATGCGTTTCCCCTAAAACAATAAGAAATTTAAATTAAAAACAACTATTTGAGGGGGTTTTTGGGGGGGAAAATCTTGGGGGTAAGTTAAAAATTCGGATTCAGCGACCCAAAAAACTTAAAGTAAACCTTATAGAGAAAGTTCAGAGGGAAGATGGGAGGGCTAATGTAAACATGTGAGTGGTTAAGTGGAATTGCGCAACTTAGTCCACGCAGCACTGCGGCGCATGTTCCGAGGCAGATCCCCCCTTCCCCTTCATCCTAAGTCATAATGTCATATATCTAATTTATTGCACATTTTGTCTACTTTCTGATTTTCTAGCTACTTTTCCCCTAAAACAATAAAAAAGTAGAATTTTTTAATAAAAACCATTTTTGGGGGGCTTTTTACCAAAATTTGGGGGGTTACCGGGGGAAATTTTGGTGGGAAGTTACAAATTCGGATTCAGCGACCCCAAAAACATCTAGAAAGCCGATTTCCAGTACTACCATTAATTTTGCTAGGTAGAATCCCCATATGGTCTCTATTGCCTGGACTACCAGTAAAGCATTCCACTTTCAGGATTCTGGAGGACATCTAAAGCTATTTTTAAACTAAAGGGCAGGAGAGGCATAGCACCCTCCAGAAAATGTCTGGTGGAAACTGATATTTAGTTATGCATTATTATTTACTTTACTTTTAAATAATTCTTTAAATTGTCTTAATTTTTATTATTTTACTGAATTATTCAATTCCTGCTATTAGTTCACACTCTCCCTATATTTATTCAATTCCTACTATTAGCTCACACTCTCCCTATATTTATTTATTTATCTGGGAGCACGGCAGTGCGTCCGCCAAGTTCGCACAAGCCGTAAGCTACCTTTTCCTGAACCATTTCGGCATACTTTTCACCCCCTCATAACGTCGTTTTAGGGAGAGATATAGAAATTTTTCTTTTATACACATGTTCGTATGGTCAAACTGAACTAAGGTTCCACGATTTCATGTTTCTATATTTAGTAGTTTTCGAAATATTAAATTCCGAAAAAGTGCTTTTTTGTCACTGACTCACTTCGCATCATCAAATAACTAAGGTACTTCTAAAAGTCGTAGAATCATGAAATTTCACAAGTAAGTCGGGTTTGTAACACAATTAACCAGAAAAATCTGAAAACATAGAATTTCCGCCTCTAAACCCTTCAAACAGGGGGGGGGGGGGGTGTGTTCATTTGGCCGTAAACAGTTCCTTAACACATTCAATTGTGCCAATGTTGGTCGCCAAAACTCGATTACAGAGTTTTGAAGAGAGTCGCATGATTTCAAGCAGAATAACATTTTATATATATGCTTTTCCAAAGATGTTTGTTAAATAGAAAAAATGAATACACCTAAAAATTTTAATCAGTATAGGTTACGATATATTTACGATATTAAAACAATAAAACATTTAACAAAATATAACCGCAATTCGATACATTTCCGATATAGTGCCTTGGTGAAATAGAGAAAATAGCCTTGACGAGAAAGAAATTTGATAATAACGTATTTTCTGGCAACCTATTTACTGTGTCATATACACAAGCAATTTTTTCCATATGTATACAATTTATTTAATGTAAGGAACCCGTTTATTTATTTTTATATACCAACATAAATAATTTGTATATAAAAAATAATTTTTATACATGTATAAATGAAATGTTTATATGTATATAAATACATCTATAAATAACATAAAAGTTCATCAAGTTTGTTTTCATAGTTGTTTATATCATTTGGCAACATATCTCAGTTTCTGAAGTCCGAATTGCGCCAAGATTTAAAAAGAATGCCAAGGTCCCTATAGTGGAAAAATATATTAATTCCATATGAAAGTTTAAAAATCTCCTTTTAATTAAATGAAATGTGTAACTAATAAACAGTCTTTAACGATGTGCGACAGATGCGGCGTCCGAAGTCCGCTGCTAATGTTATTATATTGTATTATTAGCCTACTTACTGTTAATTTGTTGTTAATTTTGAATCTGTAAAAGAAAGATTACAGTTATAGATAAGATATGTTGGTCGCCAAAACCCGATTACAGAAAATTAGCTTGAGTTATAAAGGTGTTATATGATTTCAAGCTGAATGAATTTTTATATGCTTTTACAAAAATCTTAATAAGGCAAATCTTTCAGTTTATCTGTCCATATTTCTATCTTTTACTTCCTTAAAACAAATTTTATTAAAGACCGTGAGGCGTCTGCACAGATCATCACCTCATCGAGTTGACGGCTGAAATTTTAGGATTAGTTAAATATCGATTAGCGTATTGAAATGTAACTGGTCTGCCAAGTTATATCTTTGTGGAAACCACCTACAGACCCTGTTTTACGGGTTAATTAGTGGATTTTCCATTGTGTTTTCCGGCACCCATTCCTCCATGTGTCCAAACTTTTGGATGCAGGAAAATACAATAGTAAAGCTATCAGTTAACCACTAAAATTAGGTCTTCTGATGGTTTCTACCAAGCTATGACTTAACAGACCAGTTGCATTTAAATATGTTAATCTACTTTTAACTAATCCTAAAATTTCAGCTGTAAACTCGATGAGGTGATGGTGGGTGCAGACGCCTCCCGGCCTATTATAAATGTCGGAATTCTAATCTCAATAGCACTCTGGTCAATCTGGCAACTATCCCTACTATTTATGGAACACTATTCCTTTAAGCGCATTTTAGTGATGTTAATGAACTTATGCATATGCATCATACATATACATATGCGTGTACTACGTAATACATTTGCATCATACATATTATAGGTATGTGTATAATACATAATACATATGCATTATTATGATGTTAGAATAAACAAAACATTTTTTGTCGCCAAATTTGAGAATTGGCATGTATCAAATTTGGCAAAACTTTGCTAAATGTCGCCAAGCTTGGCGAATATTTGACGCTAGTGGATATTTTTCAATGAGTTAATTATTAATGTGAGCCATCTATTTTTATTTTTCCGCATATCATCTGAATAGTTAAGTGATATAACGTACTAATATTTCCAAAGTGCTAATAGTTTCGTCACTGCCCGAAACCGCTGCTATTGTTATTATATTGCACTGTTATTATACTTACTGTGACTATGTTGTTAATCTTTACACCGCTAAAACTTCTGTATTATATAAAAAGAATTTACAGAAACTATTAAAGCATTGAAACTGCCAGTTCTCTTTATGATTATTATAATTCTATAATATGTAACCTGTTAATCGATATGTACGTTAGAATGAATCTTCTATAATCAGGTTCCTTGCATTTTAGTTTTCAGGTTTCGAATAAAATTAGCTTAAATCTTAAAACCATGCCATATTGACTAATTCTTCAACACGATCAGATGAGAAGAATGATAGATTTTCAAATGGATCATGGCAGTGAGCCGGTAGATCTTCTATTCTTCCGTAATCGAGTCTATTGAAAAGGTTAACATGAAACAAAAAGATATTAGCATCAATATGGTTTAATGCAAATGCAGATATTGTCAAAGGATTTCATAAGAAACATTTCACTTGTACCCAGTCGTATCAGTTAAAATACAACAATTGGCAGTGAGCCCAATTAGAAAAGATTACGTAATTGGTTTAAAAATTTCGACATTAGAGAACGAATCGTAACTGCTAAGGAAACATGCATAAGTGAGTTAAGAGATATTTGTCACGAAAGATGAAACACGTAACAACAGAAAATATATGATGTGCTTCCATGATCGTAAAGAGTTCTTGATTTCTCTATCATAAGCTTCCGAATTGGCGAAAGAATGGGCAAGTAAATTAAATTATGAATAACAGTAACATGATGCAACATTTAACATGGAATTAATACGGTAAATACTGCTTGCTAGAGGCGGCTAGTACTTTAATATAAAAAGAAATAAAGTATAAATTTGTAAAGCTCAATAAAATAAATTTAGGTATTTTTATGCTAGCTGGGTGTAAGTGGCAAATCGCCAAATACTGTTCCCAATTCCATTGTTCATATTGCATTCATTTCATTTAAAGATATATACTTTTCAGGCATTTCATTTAAAATAGATGCATTTCACTCATTTTATTTAACAGAATATTTAACATAGAAATAAATAAATAAATAAATAAGAAATAATAACATAAACCAAAATATTTTATTTGAAAATCAAAGCATTGTTTCTAATTTACACATGTGAAAAATGAAAACTGCTATTGATGAAAAAACAAAAGGCTAATGAGGAGATTTGCTCCCGGCTAACATAAAAGTACTGAAATTTAAGTTTTTTCATATTAATATAGTTTAGAATAACAAACTTGAAAAAACATACAAAAAGTAGTGATATCCCAACAAAAAGTTTTCAGTAAAAAAAAAAAAAGGAAAAAAAAAGCGCCAAGTTCTCTTTAATGTTTCGGCCAGAAAAAGTAGTGTTATCTGAAGTTCACACAAGTTAAAAGCCAAACATCCCAAATCTTTCATTGAAAATGGCTTCCTGCGACTTGGCCGTTAATGCCTTCGAGAGAGTTTTTCAAATTTTCAAATACGTATAAATGAGTTACATGCCAACTACATTTTTTGATTATTTTAGGCATTTTGAGGCACAGAGTACAGAAATAAAATACATGTGGCACGGAGTACAGAAATAAAATACACATTTGAAAAAAGCATTTAAACAACTTCAGTCTATTTAAATGCTTAGAAGCTAAAAATAACAAAATACTTGTATTCAGGAGATAATGTCCCTAATTGCTAAAACATAATTAGTATCAGCTTTTAACAATGTATAAATCGAATACTTCTTAATGTATGCAAACAAACTATAATAAATGTTCAAACGAAAAAAATCTCTTTCGTCAATACACAAGATTTCAATATTATACAATAAAATATAATGTAACATATTGTGAGATTTGAAGTAAGTAAATTTTGTTTTATTTCTTGGATTTTATGTTAATGACTTTAGCTTTAGACCATACAAAATGGCAATTAAACCACGAGTCAGTGGACTAAATGATCTGTAATCAAAACTAATGTTTGTTGAAACTGAATGGTAGTTATCAGAAATCTTTTACTTATAATGTCTTTATGTGAATTTGCCTCTTTGTATTCTAATATTACTTTTAATATTTAAATAATTCATTAATTCGTAATTTTCAATCATTAATTTTGAAATGCTATAGAAGGCATTAACGGCCAAGTCGCAGGAAGCCATTTTCAATGAAAGATTTTGGATGTTTGGCTTTTAACTTGTGCGAACTTCAGATATCACTACTTTTTCTAGCCGAAACATTAAGGAGAACTTGGCGCTTTTTTTTTTTTTTACTGAAAACTTTTTGTTGGGATTTATTTATATATTTATCTTGTTTAAATTTTCAATCGTTAATAAAATACTCATTATTCATCCTATCAAGTTGAAATAAATTTTTTTAAACTTGTACTGGATGACAATTGATGTTAATACAGTTTTTTCAAATATTAATTAATTAATTAAATTTTAATTAATTAATTTTAGTTTTGCATGGGAAACAAAATGACGGCCATTGGTTATTGAAGTTCAATGAAAGTATTTTCAATAAGGGGTTACCATAGGAGGAACCCTGTTCTGTCGCCAAACACCGCCAAGTTTGTCACCAACTTGGCGATATATCGCCAAATTTGGCGGTCAAAATGAGTCGCCAAAAGTGATGCCAACTTGCCGATATCTCTAATATTTCGCCAAATTCCCATAGAGCTCCATTGTAAACCTACTTGCTTATAGAAAATCAACAAATTTAGATATTTTAATGCAACAAAAACTAATATTAGCTTAAGGGATTATATTAAATTTTTCTTTGATGCCCTAAGTAGGAATTGACTTTAAAAACAAAATTTTTATATTACTTGTTTATTTATATATTTATCTTGTTCAAATTTTCAATCGTTAATAAAATACTCATTATTCATCCTATCAAGTTGAAATAAATTTTTTTAAACTTGTACTGGATGACAATTGATGTTAATACAGTTTTTTCAAATATTAATTAATTAATTAATTTTAGTTTTGCATGGGAAACAAAATGGCGGCCATTGGTTATTGAAGATCAATGAAAGTATTTTCAATAAGGGGTTACTATAGGGGAACCCTGGTCTGTCACCAAATACCGCCAAATTTGGCAGCCAAAATGAATCGCTAAAATGACACTAACTTGGCGATATCTCTAATATTTCACCAATTCCCATAGAGTTCCATTGTAAACCTACTTGCTTATAGAAAATCAACAAATTGAGATATTTTAATGCAACAAAAACTAATATTAGCTTAAGGAATTATATTAAATTTTTCTTTGATGACCTAAGTAGGAATTGACTTTAAAAACAAAATTTTTATATTACTTGTTTTAATATTTTACTTTATTGCAATAATTTATTATATTTTTAAGTGCATTATTACATACTAGCTGGCTTCGCCCGCTAGCGGGCCCCTCCTTTTCATGAACCACTCCTCTTCATGATTCCCTCCTTTTTTATAAAATCTCGAAGCGAACGAAATTCGACCCGGGTCCCCGCTGCCTACGGCTCCGTATAGCAGGCGTGCTGCGCACGCACTCATACCCCTCCTTTTTATGAACCTCTAACAATATGAAATCTGGAAGCGAACGAACGTCAAACCAGGTTCCAGGTGCCTACGGCACCGTATAGCAGGCGTGCTGCGCACGCACTGCAAAATCTTCTAAAAAAGGCAATCTCGCTCAAACGAAAATCCAACCGGGTCCCCGCTGGCTACGGTACCGTATAGCAGGCGTGCTGCGTACGCACTACAAAATCTTGTGAAATGGCAATCTCGCCCGAAAGAACCTCGAACCGGGTCCCCGTTGCCTACGGCACCGTATAGCAGGCGTGCTACGCACGCACTGCAAACTCTTTAACAAAGCGTATCGCGCTCGAACAAAAGTCGAACCGGGTTCCCGATGCCTTCGGCACCGTATTCAGGCGTGCTGTGCACGCACTGCAAAAATTTCAAAAAAGTCTTTCGCTATAACGAAAGTCGAATGCCTAATTTAACAAAATCGGGTTATGTTAGTTCCGTATTCCACCACCTGGGAGCGCACTGTATTCTTAACAAAAACATATCTGAACGAAACGCGTTCACTCAACCTTTCAGTAGATACATGGGTCGGGATGGTGGCGGTCTTAACCAAGATTTCTGTTAGTTCCACTTTCCACCACCAGGGAGCGCACTCTATTCATAACAAAAGTGTGTCGGAAGGAAAGTCCGTTAAACAACCGATCAGTAGATATGTTACTCGAGGTGCTGGCGGTCTTAAGCAAGAATTTAAGATATTTGCGCAAATTACTATTCGGAAATAGTGGTAACTAAACTTTGGACATTTTTATATTTAATCAGTAGCATATATATCAATGTGTCAGCAGATTGCCTTGTTAAAATTCCAAAATTTAACAAAATCGTGTTATGTTATTTCCAAGTTCTACCACCAGGGAACGCACTCTATTCATAACAAAACTGTCTTGGAAGGAAAGTCTGTTAAATAACCTATCAGTAGATATGTTAAACAGATCGCCTTCTTAGATTGCCTAATTTTAACAAAGTAGCGTTAAGTTAGTTCCGTATTCCACCACCAGGGAGCGCACTGTATTCTTAAAAAAACATATCTGAACGAAACGCGTTCACGCAAACTTTCCGTACATAAATGGGTCGGTATGGTGGCGGTCTTAACCAAGAATACTGTTAGTTCCACATTCCCCCACCAGGGAGCGCATTCTATTTATTCATAACAAAATTGTGTCGGAAGGAAAGTCCGTTAAACAACCTATCAGTAGATATGTCACTCGAGATGTTGGCGGTCTTTAGCAAGAATTTAAGATATTTGCACAAATTACTATTCGGAAATAGTGGTAACTGAACTTTTGACATTTTTATATTTAATAAGAAGCATATATCTCAATGTGTTATGAACTATCTTAATGTTTCAAGCAGATCGCCTTGTTATATTTCCTAAAATTAATTAAATTGCGTTATGTTAGTTCCCTATTCTACCACCAAGGAGCGCACTCTATTAATAACAAAACTGGAGCGGAAGGAAAGTCCGTTAAACAACCTATCAGTAGATATATTACTCGAGGTGGTGGCGGTCTTAAGCAAGAATTTAAGATATTTGCACAAATTACTATTCGGAAATAGTGGTAACTAAACTTTTGACATTTTTATATTTAATAAGTAGCATATATCTCAATGTGTTATGAACTATCTTAAAGTCGCAAGCAGATCGCCTTGTTATATTTCCTAAAATTAATTAAATCGTGTTATGTTAGTTCCACATTCTACCACCAGGGAGCGCACTCTATTCATAACAAAACTGTATCGGAAGGAAAGTCCACTAAACAACATATCGGTAGATATGTTAAACAGATCGCCTTGTTAGATTGCCTAATTTTAACAAAATCGTGTTATGTTAGTTCCGTATTCCACCACCAGGGAGCGCACTGTATTCTTAACAAAAACATATCTCAACGAAACGCCTTCACGCAACCGTTCCGTAGATACATGGGCCGGGATGGTGGCCGTCTTAACCAAGAATTCTATTAGTTCCACATTCCACCACCAGGGAGCGCTCTCTATTCATAACAAAAATGTTTCGAAAGGAAAGTCCGTTAAACAACCTACCAGTAGATATGTTACTCTAGGTGGTGGCGGTCTTTAGCAAGAATTTAAGATATTTGCACAAATTACTACTCGGAAATAGTGGTAACTAAACTTTTGACATTTTTATATTTAATAAGTAGCATATATCTCAATGTGTTATGAACTATCTTAAAGTTTCAAGACACATCTACTTGTTATTTTTAATAATTTTAACAAAATTGCGTTACGTTAGTTCCGCATTCCGCCGCCAGGGAGCGCACTCTATTCGTACCAAAAGCGTATCTGAAGGAAACTCCTTCACGCAACCTTTCCGTATATACATGAGTCGTAATGGTGGCGTTATTAACAAAGAATTCTGTTAGTTCCGCATTCCACCACCAGGGAGCGCACACTATTCATAACAAAAATGTATCTGAACGAAACTGTGTTAAAAAACCTATCAGGGGATATGTTACTCGAGTTGGTGGCGGTCTTAAGCTAGAAATTAAGAAACTTGCTAAAATTACTATTCGGAAATAGTGGTAACTAAAAATTTGACATTTTTATACTTAATAAGTAGCATATATCTGAGGACTCCCTCAAGAAACGGTATCTAAAAAGGTCATAAAAGCTAATTTTTAAAAAAGAAAACCAGCGCCCCTCCCCGTTTGCCTAAAAAGGATCCAAAAAGCACCCCATTATCCAGTAAACATACAGATTCATTAAATAAAAATTAATATCGCATCTTACAAATAAGCTATCACGCACAGAAATTATCCGATAACAATGTGTTATAAACTGTCTTAATGTTTCAAGCAGATCGCCTAGTTATATTTCCTAAAATTAATTAAATCGCGTTATGTTAGTTCCACATTCTACCACCAGGAAGCATACTCTATTCATAACAAAACTGAATCGGAAGGAAAGTCCGTCAAACAACCTATCAGTAGATATGTTAAACAGATCGCCTTGTTAGATTGCATAATATTAACAAAATCGCGTTATGTTATTTCCGGATTCCACCACCAGGGAGCGCACTGTATTCTTAACAAATACATATCTGAACAAAACGCCTTCACGCAACCTTTCCATAGATAAATGGGTCGGGAAGGTGGCGCTCTTAACAAAGAATTCTGTTAGTTCCACATTCCACCACCAGGGAGCGCACTCTATTCATAACAAAACTGTGTCGAAAGAAAAGTCCGTTAAACAACCTACCAGTAGATATGTTACTCGAGGTGGTTGCCGTCTTAAGCAAGAATTTAAGATATTTCCACAAATTACTATTCTGAAATAGTTGTAACTAAACTTGTGACATTTTTATATTTAATAAGTAGCATATATATCAATGTGTTATGAACTGTCTTAAAGTTTCAAGCAGATCGCCTTGTTATAATTCCTAAATTTAACAAAATCGCTTTATGTTAGTTCCACATACTACCACCAGGGAGCGTACACTATTCATAACAAAACTGTATCGGAAGGAAAGTCCGTTAAACAACATATCAGTAGATATGTTACTCGAGGTGGTGGCGGTCTGAAGCAAGAATTTAAGATATTTGCACAAATTACTATTCGGAAATAGTGGTAACTAAACTTTTGACGTTTTTTTATTTAATAAGTAGCATATATCTCAACGTGTTATGAACTATCTTAAAGTTTAAAGCAGATCGCCTTGTTATATTTCCTAATTTTAACAAAATCGCGTTATGTTAGTTCCGCATGATGTCATTAAATTAACGACAAGGATTTAAGTTAGCAAAGTTTAAGTAATACACAATGAAAGCAAAAGCTAAATGTCCCATTTGGGTTTTAAATAGTTATGAAAAAGATAAGAGATGTATGGTGGCGAAATGAAAACAAATTAAGTTTAAAAACAAACTAAACGTTTATTAAATAAAATATAAAACAATATGATTAAATATATTTCCAACAGTAAACAAATCTTTAAATTCTATTAAGTACATTCTGCTATCAAATTATACATATCTAGAAAAACATATTTAACAATAAAAGGAAAACTGACCTCATAACACATAACGAAATAAACGATATAATCGCTTGAGTGACTGTCCCCCCCAAACATTCCATGTTGCTTAGATATATCCATAAACTGCCGACAAACTAAATTATCCCGATTTATATATATATATATCGATGCTGAATAACACCAAGAAAACATTTCTTTAACGATGAAATTGCATTGCTGAAGAATATCACAAAACACTTAAAGTTGATGTATTAAACCATCCATAAATGAATTCACTCCGAGCTTCACTTTAACGATCGCCATTCGTGACTCACAGCTTGCCATTTACTTGTTGACGAGAAAAACAGAGTCCGTACATTAAAACCGGAGTCGAAGTTGAAAACTATCGAACTCCCATTAGCAACCTCATAAATGGCTGACACAAGTTAAAGCAAGAGCAAGTAAAGTAATCATTCATTAAAAACCAACAGAACTTCTAAATGAACGTCCTCAGCCATCGAAACTCCAGAGAGATAAAACACTGTTAAAAAGAGGAGGCCAAGAGAAAAGAAAATGGATCTGTATTTATATCAGCCGGGCGTTCAAATAAGATCTCATTACGCAATTCAAGGAGCAGCAGCAGACGAAATCATGATGAAAGATCGCACAGCCGAAGTGCCGTAGACTCAAACGGACGATGCCATCTGGCGGCGGATGTGGAACTAATATCGTGGCGGTCATTCGAATGAGATGCGTGCTCTTGAATGCATGAAAGCTGACAGCTGGAAAATGGATTGAAAAACGAAAGTACGCCCGGGAAAGAAAGTAAATAAACTAAAGAACTTTGCAAACAGGATAACTGAAATGGATAAAAGGTAAGTAAAGAAATAATTGACTTTATATTATTAATAAAATATATTTAAAGAATGTTAAAAGATATTTAAATAAAGAAATATATGAAATGTAGAGGAGATATATCTGGACAGTGTCAAGATAGGAATAAGGTGTTTTACACTTGTCACCGCATTCTACCACCAGGGAGCGCACTGTATTCTTAACCAAAACATATCTGAACGAAACGCCTTTACGCAACCTTTCCGTGGATACATGGGTCGGGATGGTGACGGTCTTAACAAAGAATTCTGTTAGTTCCACATTCCACCACCAGGGAGCGCACTCTATTCATAACAAAAGCATATCTGAACGAAACTGTGTTAAAAAACCTATCAGTGGATATGTTACTCGAGTTGGTGGCGGTCGTAAGCTAGAAATTAAGAAACTTGCTAAAATTACTATTCGGAAATAGTGGTAACTAAAATTTTGACATTTTTATATTTAATAAGTAGCATATATCTGAGGACTCCCTCAAGAAAGGGTATCTAAAAAGGTCATAAAAGCTAATTTTTTAAAAAAGAAATCCAGCACCCCTCCCCGTCTGCCTAAAAAGGATCCAAAACGCACATCATTGTCCATTACACATACATTAAATAAATAATAATGTATTACCCCCTGAGACAATATTTTCTTCAACTCTTAAGGAAATACGTTGTTGGCATTGCTGCAATTGAATACCACTGCCTAAATTTTTTTCCAAAACGCACCTCATTGTCCACTACAAATCAGATTAATAAACTAATAATTAATATCTCAGCTGCTAATTAAGCTATCACGCACTGAAATTATCCTATAGCGGGCGAAACAACTATAATGCGAGCTAACTGGGATATTTAATCAAATGTATTTCCCGCCAAATAGATTAATTAAATAATAATTAATATCTCAGCTTCTAATTAACCAATCTCTTTGAACTGGGTATGTATGGAATCTGCGACAGATTTCCTGTCCGGTTGTCAAAAAATTTTATCCACAAATTTAATATTTAAAATGTTTAAATTTCGTATTATATTAGCCTAGTATCCAAAACCGCAAAGCGCCATGATGTCTACAGCTGCTTCTCGGAAAAATGAAATCTCTTTTCATGGTCTTTTCAAATAAAGAAATTAAATTTTTATCGATCGATTTTTTGTGGATTTTTTGCGTTATACCCAACGCAGGAACATGAAATTTATACCAAAATAAAGTAGATTTTTTTTCGCGTGTTTCTATACCTTTTACGAATTTCTATTATCATTAGTTCGGGAGATTCGAATTGGCTTTTTAAATGTCTACTACATTTTCATCATCTCGGCAACCGCTAGCCTCGCAGATAAAATCGGGGTGCAGGTTTCGTCAATCCTCCAATGGTAGTGCTCCGAAAGCTAGCCTCGCAAAGAGGGTCCCATTGTAGTCAGGATTGCTGATTTTGGATAAAAAGATTCAATTTTGAAAGGTTTTTACTTCGACAATGAGTCGTTAATTAGCTAATTGCGTCCGTAATTACAGCAGGATTTTCTCGAAACCGCAAACACCGGGTGTCCGAGAAAACAGCGGTGCGAATCGACATATCATAAGACGCTCTGCGTGGCCCAGGAGCGAAGGAGTTCCGGTCACAAGGGCGAATGTTACACACATACATACAGACAGACGTTTACGGACATTAATAGTATTGACAAGTTACTGTTTAAAAAATGTAAACAAAACAATAACCAGAAATCTACAAAATTCTAAAGTCTGCACAACCTCTGGTCACAAGCTATCTGATTTGATGGAATCTACTATATTTAGTTTTACTTTTTTCAACACCCATTGTAGAATGCACTTGTTGGTTCTTGAAAACTGAAATTTAAAGCAAATTTTCTTTATTTTCTTTTAATCCAAGCAAGCACTTAAAAAAGCAGAACTACAGGTAGGTAAAAATTAGGAATTTTAAAGTAAAAGAAAGTTAGTAGAACAGTACTTCCATTTGCCATGGCACCCTGGATTTTCTATTCGAGGTTGAACATTTGAAAGGGTTTATAGAAATGTTTTTAGATATGCAATTTAGTATTTAGTTAGCAAGTTAAATTAGAATATTATGATACTTTAAATGCTATCAAACTCATTGAATAATAAAAATACTTTTTAATCTGACAGACAAAAAATTCACAAGTAATAATCTGTAGTCATGATTCAAACCTGATAAAATCTAAAGATTTAAACAATTTAGCTTAACATGTTATAATTTTATGTAATTCACAATAAAAAAATATAAAAAATATAATTTTGAAAATATTTTTCTAATTGATACTATATTATGTTTCTTAATATTTACAGTTCTAAAGATGTAAAGATAGTTATGAAAGTTTGACAGACTATCTGTATTTCTCAAACATTTTTATACATGCATTAAAATTTAGTTTTTCAAGACAACTTTTATTATTTATAATTTAAAAAATAATATAACATACTGGAACAATTTATAAAAAAAAAATAAAGAAACCTACCGCAGTATTTCTGATATTAGAGTATCAGCATCACATTCTTTAACAAAATACACAACACCATCAGCTAAAACTGACGATAAATGTTCAAAATCTTGAACCAGCTGAATAATTTTCACGCTGTGAACTGCAAAACAATGATCAAATCTTAATATACACACTTTACTTGAATTTAAATATCAAATAATAAATAATCTTTTTCAACTATATCTATACAGCATTCGAAATTCTTGATGGTCCTCTGGTCCGAGACCACCAAAAATTTAATCAGACCACCAATTTGAAAAATTTAGTGGTCTGCAGGACCAGTAACTTCTTCCCCCTCTCTCACAGGTAAACTTAAATTTCCCGTCCCTGAGAAAACCTCAATCAAACACAAATCACACAATAATAAATAAAAATTGCATTAAACCTTAGTCAGTTGAAATAAATAATCAGAAATAAAATATCTAATTAATAATTTTATAGTTTTTCTTTATGTACTGTTTATTTAATTTTTAGTAAATTATAATTTTAGATTTTGCTGAAAATTTTGGATAACTGTAAAGGAAGTTTGGTTTATATTCTAGAAGGGGGAAAGTGGTGTCACTTAGAGGGTTAAAGGGACTTAATAGAATTTTATGTAGCAGGCCACTGATGATGACTGTGGACCAGCAAATTCTCATGCTTACTGGTCCTTGGGACCACTGACTTTTTTTTTTCAATTCTACCACTGCTATAGGTGTACAAAGTACATGGTATATACTTGTTACTCTGCCAATCTGCCGAGTACTTAGTATTTGCCCAAATTTTAACTATGTAATCTGCCAATACCAAGGAGTTATAAAAAAAATTTGCTTTCTTTTTGTGTTAAGCATTGTTAAAAGCAAAAGAATTCATGCCCAAGTGATTGGGAAAAATGGATTCAAACATAAATACCAATATATGTAATATATTTTAAATTTTTAACTTATCTTAAATCTATTCTAAATTCTTTATCCCTTGAATTAAATTTATTATTTTCCATTTACAATGTGTATCCTACTTTTATTCTGTTTTACATTTCCCTATTCAAAATTTGTCTTGGATGCAGACCAATATTTTTTTCCAACCTGAAATCATTCGATTTCAGGATATTCTTTTTCTTAATCATAAGCTTTTTTCGAAGGACGCTTTGATGGATCCATGCAATTTATGGGAACTGTTTGCTTCTTTTCTCCCTCTTTCAATTGGCCGGTAAATTGAAATCCCACACCTTACAGGCATGAAAGTATGAAATGGGAAAAAAGGTGAAAAAATTTTCCAATAAGGCAAAACTCGAATAATTTAGACACATTTTAACAGTTATTCATACAATAAAATGAATTATAACTTTACTTATGATTGTTATTTTCTTTTTGTAACTTAGAAAGTATTAAAAGAAAAAAAAATAATAATAAATGTATAAATTCATTAAATCAAAAAAGAAAATTGGAAACAGTTTGGTAAAAGTATAAATCCATCCAAATGTATCTGATGAACTTATGTGAAGCACAGATTAATTTTTCAAAATAAATGTATTATTTTGAATGATTTGGCAGTTTAAGATGTTACTTAAAAAAAAAAAAAAAATCTCTATGCTAAATGTATGCACACCAGATTTATCTTTACTCCAGAAATACATTTCCAAAAATGCATAACTGAAATTACCCAAAATCGTTTTATAAATAGAATAAAATATCCTATTCCAAAAGAACCTTCTGGAAACTTCCTTTGCCTAGTTAAAAAATTTACATGACTTTCAAATGCTTATAATAAAAGCTCGCCTTTGATTTGACAGTACAGCAGTTTAAATACAAACTCCAAGGACTTGAGTAGACAAAATGTCTATTTATTAAGCTTTCTAGACCACCCCCCCCCCTCCCCGAATATGCTTCTTATATTTTCTTTGCATTTTTGTATCAATCCAGAGAATGTCCAAATTTGCTTTTAAAAAGATGGAATTCTTCCTTTAAGAGGAACTCTTTCATGCCTGCCCATAACAGTTTTGAAATGGCAACCCTGTTTGGAAATTTTATCTCCAGAGAGCTAGTTGGTTCTCTGTGCCTCTGACCAAACCTTTTATTTTCATACAAAATAAAATGTAATTAATTCATCACCAACAGAGACTAATTTTCTAATTATACGAATTTCATCTAATTAAAAAATGTTTTGATATACATACCTCGATTTATCTTTTATACTGATTTTGGCAAATGATCTTCATCTATTTTAGTATACCTTTCTTAGAAGGCATTCAAAACAATTATGTGGTTCCAAACTAAAAATTTCCTATTACTGTTAAGTCTGCAGCTTTTAATGAGCATGTGGAAAGAGTCTTCAAAGTTTAGTCATATATGCATAGTTTACTTTATAATTTGCACTTACATCTTAAATCAGTGATGACTAATAATTATAAACAGTGAAGTTCATAGCGATAAATAAAGAGTGTCTATTTTGAGCCAATACATCTCAAATCAATGAGTAATGTTGAGAATTTCTGAAGGAAGAAATAAGATTTTCGAAATACAGATAGTTTCATCCCCGGTCAAGTTTTTGGCAGCATTTTTGCTGAAAATGAAGGTTCGGCGAAACTAGATTTTGGGCCGAAAACAAAATTGAATATTCGGTCGATCTCTAATAAAAATACAATAAAGACTGTTTAAAATTGTAAAAACTAGCAAGAAAAAAAAAAAGAAAAAGAGAGCAAATGTAAAATAAGAACGTATGAAAACTACAATGCTTATCAATTTAGAAATATCAATTCTTATGCTCTCTTAATCTTTTCAAATTTTAATCTTTCATTTTTATACATGTTGTATAATGTGCTGTACTGAATTTTGATTAATCTTCTTGCACCAAAAATATGTGTTATATGGCAGACTATATGGTAATTAGAATATTTATTTAATAATACTTAAAATTTTTATTTGATCATCAAAAATATCAAGAAATCTGATGAGATATCTTCTTAAAAGTACAAAAGAAATAACAATTACCTAATCCTGTTCTATGCTCTTTTAATACTGTACCAAGAAAACGGATTATTTCTGTTTTCATTTCTTTATCTTTTGCCACATCCACATTTTCCAAAAGTTTGAAGAAGGTAACTGTCACAAAGCTAAAAGAAGTATTAAGAATTTTATAAATATTTTTAATAAACAGTACACAAAGATTTAAATAAATTAATTTTAAATGAAAAAATTCATACTTTACAAATTCTGGATCTACTGCTGGCGGATCCCATAATTTGTTGATTGGCAATTTAAATAATTTTTTGATAACAACAAGGAACTTCACACGCTGCTCAGGCCACTCAGAGCTTTCAGAACCTAATGATACTTTCTTTTTTCTACCCTACATAAAAATGTAAGCTACATGTAATCACAATTTCAATAATCAAAATTCTATGACAATAAAATTTGCTTAGACAGAATCACAAACAGATAAATTTCCTTTCAGTCATTTTTTTGGTTTGTAGTCCTGTCAGGACGCTGAAAACCTCCTGTTAAGATAGGTTCTATTTTTCATAGGTTTTACAGTATTAAATTTCTACAATATTTTACACCTCCTTATATATTAGTGTTTAAGAATTAATCTTCATTTCTAATGATAAATTCTTTGAAAATGGTATAAATAGTACTGCAGTAAATAATATAATACTATTGTAATAAATAGTATTACAGTAGTAACTAATCTATATTAATAAAAGAAAGTTTCACTCTGTGTTTGTCTGTGATGGCTAGTGAAATCTACGGTGCGTACGAGAGTCTCAATAAACCAGATTTTCATCACCTACCAAAACTTGGAAATGTTCGGACGGGTAGAAATATTTTTTACAAAATAAAGTGTATGAAAATTTCGACAAATTCCATAAAAACTTGAGTGTTTCGTTGCGGTTTCGCCCCTCCAGAGTGCAATTTTTAGAGGTACAAACATCTTAAAGATGAAAGTTTTTTCAAATCGATGGTGCAATTGGTTTTAAAAATATGAATTTTAACCTT